>OY764963.1:109836138-111181972 GCA_963668005.1 Melieria crassipennis | reverse complement strand
GCATCAGAAGATGATAGCACGGTCTTCCTTTTCGCTATTGACCTCCAGTTACCGCATCGAACACCTTTCTCGCCGCAACTTCATCGTCCATACGGCAGACATGGCTAAGCCAGCGTAAATATTGATTTGCTGTGCTCAAACTGTATTCGATAGTCGTCGCCAAAACAAACATGGCCAAAGTTTTTGCGGGGCACCCCACCCCAAGGACTGCTATGTCCTTTCGTAGCAGTGTCCATGCTTCTCCGCCATAAAGGGCCACAGGCAGAATGAGCGTATTTTAGAGTGCAAGTTTTCTCGGTCGAGAGAGGTCTCTTCATCTCGATTGCCTACCGAGACCGTAGTAGCACCAATTGGCAAGAGTAATCCTTCGCTTTATCTCCAGGCTGACAAAACCATTGCTGCTGTTTGTGGCGGTGCCAAGGCAGACGAACTCCTTGACTACTTCAAAAACAAGATACGTACTTCTTCCCCTCATTTACTACCAAACCCATTTTTGCAAATTTCCTTTCCATTGCCCCAGAGGCAGCGACATTTTTATGCCGCTATCAAAAAATTTGAGAACTCCTTCCAAGTGCTGCTCATTCCTCATTGCAAACTCTGGTTAGGCATTCTTATTTTATTTCAGCTCTCTGATAAGTGCCGTTACGTCAAAGAATGTGCACACCGTTATTTACAGTTGTATGCCACTAAAAAAAATTCAGCACATAAAACTCTGTCCAACACTTTAAACACCAAAAAACATCAACAAGAAAAGGGGCTGAATTGCATTGAAAAATTTGTTGCTCTTTTGCATACAAATTGCGAAATGTTTTTGCCAACAACCGAAACAAATTCATAGCTCCACATTTGTAGTCCCGAACTCGTTGTCCGACTAACTACAAACACTCTTCCCGCTCACTTACGCAAATGAGTGGCCAAAAACAACGCAGCATAGAAACAATTACCGAAATGGTCAGCAACACTTTATCAAAGCACGGAATCAGGACGAAATTGCGCCATACGAAAAAAAAGTGCCAGTGGCACAGCGAAAGCGCCAAAGAACAAGTGTAATAAAAAGAAACCATTTAACACCGAGCGACAGAGACGGCAGATGCGATGAACTCAAATGAAACGAAAGCAAGCCAACTACGACTACGCTAATAAAAGAAATCCTGTGCAAGGATATTCTTAAAGGACTGCCAAAAACAATGAGCCAACCAAACTACAACAACAACAAAAACAACGGCAGCAGAAAAGGACACGAGCAAAATGAAAACACTAAAGGAAAGCAAAGAAGAAAAAACATCCAAGCGGCACAGCGGCCAAAGAACAAAAACAAAACGAATTGATAAAAATCTGCTGGCAGCGCACCATCGCCAAGTCCCAGCGCTGCCACGTGCAGCAAAAACAAATTAAAAACCGTAATTTCGTGCCCGAATCAGAAGCAGCAGCGGTGTGCGGTGTGCGGCGCAGAACGAAGCTAAAGTGCATAGCCAAAGTAATTTTCGAGCGACAGCGGCACGCGGCGCTTGGGAAATCGGGAAATGAGCCACGGAACGGCAGCGCCGCCAATGCCGAAATGTACACAAAGTGCAGGCGAACGCTGCAAGTCGCCGACAAAACTAACAGCAAACAGGCGACAAGGCGCTGCCTGTGTCTCCCCTGATGGCTGCTGTCAGTCTGCATGCACGTCCTGCTCGCTAACCGACTCGAGGAATTTAATGAATGAAGCGCATAGAATGAACGCGGCAGCGGAGTGCAACGCTGTCGGGACAAGGACAACGACGCCGAGGAATACGCGCAACATCTGTGCTGGAGACAAAGTCGCACAGATGATTACATGCCACACGCCATATGCTGAAACACACACACACACACACACACTCATACATACACACATTAAGCCATACGTACAGCCGCTGGTATAAGTAGCGCGATGTGCGCCGCTCACGTTGGCGTTGACACCTACAACAACGCCGCTGGCAACACCTACTGACCATTAACGTTGGCTGACTGGCTGGCTGAATGACGAGCGAGCAGGATGTGCTGAGGACGTTCAGACGCCCGCTCGCCGGTAATCAACTCTAAATGAAGTACGCAAACAGTTTTGTTGCTACTGTTGTTGTGGTTGAAGTTATGCATTTTGTGTTGCTCTCATTCTGGTGTTGACCATATTTTGTGGTTTGTTTTTTAAATGTTCGTGCAGTCTTCTTTTTTGTTCTTGCAATGTCGATTGCAGTGAAAAATCTGCTCAACCAAATGCCATTCGAAAGTAATTCGCGTCACACTAATGTGTCTATAATTCTACAATGTGTGTGACAAACATAGAATTTTGTGATAAATGTCAAGTGTGACTTTATGTCAAACGAAATCAATGTCAACGATACGATGTTAAAGCACAATAGTTGACATTCGATTGGTGTCACAAAATGTCACACATGTCACAATACACTCATTACAAGTCCTGGTGGTAAAACAAACAATCATTAATATTAAAAAATTTACCAGAAAGCAATATTAATTTGTCACACATGTCACAATACACTTATTGTAAGTCCTGGTGGTAAAACAAACCATTTTTAATATTGAAAAATTGATAACAAAGCAATATTAATTTGTCACAAAGTGTCACACAAGTGGCATATTACACACAACTTTAGTCCTGTCAATGCAAACAAATTTAAAGTATCGGAAAAAGTGCAACGGAGTAATTTTGTTAGCACTTAATTAACGCCAGAAACTGTATCACTGCTCACAGCATAAATCTTGATGGTACTAAAAAATTAGAAGTTGAAAAATATACGAGTAGGCCACAAAGTATTTTAATTGGCATATAATTTGTCAGATACGATTACACAATATCACAATGACTCGCAGTTTGAATCCTAGTGGCACAAAATGAATCGAAATATTGAAAAATCGCCACAAAGCAAAAATTAGAATTATTGGCATTTAATTTATGTCATAAAATGACACATTATCATCCATACAAACGCTGATAACACAAAAAGATTGAAAATATTTAAAAGTGTACCACAAAGCACTTCTGTAGCATTCAACGTGCCGAAAAATACCTCAGAATTGTCACAATACAGACGTTATAAGTCTTAATAGCAGAAACAAATTTTGAAATATAGCAAACAATACCCCACAAAGCAATATTTTCGTAATTTTGCTTATCACAAAGTGTCACAATACACGCAGTATAAGCCCTGATGACACAAACATTTTGGATATATTTAAAAAAAGCGCCGCAAAGCAATATTATTGGTATTACTTTTTGTCACAAAGTGTCACAATACCCTCAGCATAAATCCTGGTAGCACAAAAAATTTGAAATATTAAGCAACATAATCAAACACAATCTAATTTGGATTTACTTTGTCACAAAGTGTCACAATATGCGCAGTATAGGTCCTGATGGCACAACAAAACGTTTTAAATATTCAAAAATATATCATAAAGCCTTATTGTGGCTTTTATGTTGCTAGACAAATATTTAAGAATTGGAAACACAAAAAATATTCCCTTTAAAATGTTTCTACAGTTTCCCATGTATCGTAAAAATATGTACATATAATCATAAATTATACATATTTTTACAACTAAATCCTGCATTGCATTCCTTGGGTTTGAGACATTTTTTTCTACTTAAGTTTAATAATAATTAAATTAAATCAATTTTTAAAAAACATTCTATTTATAAAAAAAGAATAACTTAACACAAAAATGTTTAGTTTTTTTTTAATATATAAAATATTTTATATATATGTATAAGAAAATAGTTGGTTGTTGTTTTATTATTTTCATTTAACTTAATTTTTCTAGTTATTGTACGTCATTATTGTTGTTGCTGAGTTTATATGGTTGTTGTTTAAAGATTTCAACTCATGGCTTTGCATATTGGTTCGTAATCTAGTAGTCACTCAAAGGATTACAACCCAAAACAGCCACACAAATCAGCCAACCCACAGAGCCCATGCAGGCACTCCCACTCACACTCACATACACACACGCAAACAAATGAATGCAAATTTGAGGCTTTTAGCGTTATAGGCAATCCAATCGATATTTCGTGCTGAGAACAAGCCATACAAGCCATATGGGCCTCCTTCCGTAGGGTATTAAACGGTAAAAGGGGCACTGCATAAATTAAAATAATTTAGCAAATACGCACACATACAAACACATATCGACTTATGTATGAACATAGCGGTAAATATTTATTAGCATGAAGGCAACGCCTGCAAGATAAACACAAAAAAAAACATGAAAACACAAACACACACTTGAGCGTGAAGAGTCGCAAAGAACACACACACACACTCGGTGGCCTTCATTTGGGGCAAATGTCACTGGGCGATTTTTCTTTAGAAATTCCACTCTTAACCCAATTCCCGTACAACATCCTGGAACGATCCAACAGCATCGTCATCATTAGTAACAACAACAAACCCAACGCCGTTGGGGAAAATTTCCCTTCGAATATGAATACGAAATTGCAGATCTGCCTGCTTGGCGGCTGTTTGGGCCTTGGTCGGTTTGACCTTAACCCAACGGCGCACATATACTTAACATTTAAAATACAGCAAAAGCGGCATTTATTTGGAACGTTTTATTTATTTAAAATGCAAGCATGACCTCTGGTGGCGCCGGCACCTACATTTCAGTGCGCTACGCTGCTACTGACTGCTTTAGCTGTTGTTGCCATTTTCGTTTACTTTCTTCTGGCCATATTCCTTGATAGTCCCACTTGTCTGTTGGGCAAAACAAAAATATTTGCAATGGGCAGTTATGCCGACGGCATAAATAACATCAACACCTAAAAATTTCGTTTATTTTGTGCATGTTTTTACATTTGAGTGTGAACGACATACATATTTGCTTCGAATAACTGGAATTCATATATTTGTGTTCGTGTGTGTGTGGGTGTGCTATCAGGGGCAATTTAATCATTTTCAGTTGGATAAACATTCCGGAAGCCTCAAGCAGCACACTTCTCAAACCACTTTTGTCAAGCTGTTTGACGCATTGAACAACGCTTTAGGAAATTTCATTTCAGAATTAAACTGAACTTGAATTATTTTTAATCTTTTCTCACCAGAAGCACACCATACAAGAATTCAAATTTCATACGCATTGGTTCGTCCTTTTCAACGTTTCTACAAAGCCTTGAAAAAACTGATTTACAATTAGCTGACCAGCGCATTCAAATGTTATATAAAATCTAAATACTGAGCGTTTAAACTGGTTCGTTCACTAGTTTTTCTTTCTTAGAGAAAAATCTTCATAGATACAGATAAACATGTCTCCAATGTAGAATCCAAATTCCTACCCACTAAAACCATTTGCTGCCATTCTACCGAAAAATAAATCCAAGTAGACTACCTTTAGAGTTCCTTTTCGTTCTCCTGTTCGTGTGTAGCTATCAGAATATACAGTCGTAGACTACCTTTAGAGTTCCTTTTCGTTCTCCTGTTCGTGTGTAGCTATCAGAATATACAGTCGTAGTACAGTCGAACCTCGATCATAGGGAAGTTTCAGAACTGAAGCATCCCAGTAAACCGTTATTTGGTAATTATATGACCAGCTGTCTCGTCGTACAGGTACACTTTTGAAGTTGTCAAGGATTTCGTCTACTTTGGCAGCGCCATAAACAGCAGCAATGATGTCAACCTGGAAATAAAGCGAAGGATTACTCTTGCCAATTGTGTTACTAGGGTCTCGGTAGGCAACTGAGTACCAGAGACATCTCTCGACCGACAAAACTTGCACTCTTCAGGACGCTTATTCTGCTCGTGCTCCTTTATGGCGCAGATGCAAGGAGACTGTCGCAAAAGGATATAACAGCCCTTAGGGCGTTCGAGACGAAGGTACTTCGCAAAATCGTTGGCCCTGTTTATTTTGGGGACGACTATCGAATACGAACGAATCACGAGCTGGCTTGGCCATGTCTGCCGTATGTGCGATGAAGTTGCAGTGGAAAAGGTGTTTGACGCTGTAACTGGAGGTCGACGGCAAAGAGGAAGACCGCGTCATCAGTGAAAGGACCTAGTTGAGGGTGACCTATCATCTCCTGGAGAAGACATGCGCAAAGCAGAAACGCCTGTGGATAGCTTTTTGCTGTCTCCTTGTCTTCTAAACATAATCTATAGGGAATTTCTTGTGAAAGGTTGAGCCATGCCAGCTATTTTCTACATGTTTGCATGTCCCATAGTGAATGCAGTCAGCTATCTCAGAGTTTTCCAACTTAGACTAAGAACCTTCTTGGCTTTCATATCTAATGGGTTCTTTAATGCCAATCGAGATTGTCGACAATTGGTCCCATTCCAACTTTAGTGATTCATCGAAGTTATTCAATTGTCAACCATGATCTCAAAAAATATGCAAACTTGAAGTTTGTTCAATAGTATTGACAGACACATTGGCTGAGAATAAAATAGAATACAAAAAGTCAGAATAACTATAGATTGTAATTAGATTGGAATGAATATTGAGCTTGACATTTTTCACTTTTGAAATCGATAATTTTTTTTTTTTTTAAGCATTATATATTTTGAAGCATTATAACATTAACCAACCATAGTTTAATGGGGAATCACAAGTCTTTATTTAAACTTACTTAAGCATCACTTAAATGTTATACTAACATTTTACACATAGTATACGGCGACTAATAGATCTATGCTTAAGTGTACTGACTACAATTAAGGCGCTGACGGATTTCGAAACTTTACACTGAGCCTTTGAACTGCAAACTTGACTGAACACTGTCAGTTTTCATTGTCACTTGAACTTGGCAACGGAAATAATCGTTTCAAGTTTTAAATATGTATTCACTTTATGGTTATTCCGATCCAAATGTTCACTTTATGTGTCCTGTTCGTATCACTGCAGCCGAATACCGTCGCTCATGGCATGATTGTCGCCGCCGAAGAGCGAGTAGCTGGCCGCGTCGGCGTCCTTCTCCAGCATGTCGCACAGTGCCGTTATGTAGGTTTGAGCCATTTGCAGCGTTTCGAATTTGGACAGCTTCTGGTCGATGGTGGGCGCCGGCACCACCTCGCGCAGCCGATCGAACGCCTCGTTCAGGCCGCTCATGCGTTTGCGTTCGCGCGCATTGGCCGCTTGTCGCCGCCGCTTCAGGACAGTGGGACTGGGAGGCTGTTCGGGCGTTGTAGGCGTTTTGTTGGTGCTTTTCTTGCGCGCACAACGTTTGTCTGCTTTCGGCTGTGTACCGGCTGGCGGTTGAGGGACTTGCAATGGCGACGTTGTGCTGTCCACGTTGAGATTTGTGGTCCGCTGTTCGGGCTCGGCGTAGTTGTAGTCGACATAGAAGTTGTCCGCTTCCGGACTCGTTGTTGGGCCGCACTGGTAGTGCGTCTGCAGCGGCCAAGTGTCCAGAATTACGCAGTCGCCGCTGTAGTTGAGCTCCGCCGAGTGGTCAGTGGTGCTGATGATGGACAGCGTGTAGGTGGGGCTGCCCATGTACTGGGAGTTCTCCTCCTCCGATGAGTAGGGAAAATCCGTGCGGCTGTTGCTTACGGCTTGCACATGTTGTTGTTGGTGTTGTGTATGTTGTAGTTGTTGTTGTTGTTGTAACTGCGGCAGATATTTGTGTTGTAAGCGGAAAGTGCCGCCATTCAAATTCATCTTTGCAGATCTTCACCGCTCAAAGCGTCAGCACTAACTGTGCGCCGCCGTCCATAGCCCGAAAAGACGAGCCGCCCAACAGTTGGTCGACTTTTGGCCTGTCAGTCGAATCTTAGAACACTGCATAGCACAACAATTGTTGACCAACTGGCACGTGAACGGCACGAGAGTTCATCATCCCTCGGCGCGACCACGCAAGGGGAAGACCGCCACCGAGCCAGCGCTGCTGACCAACAAGCAAACGAAACGAGGCCGCAAAATAGGCACACAAAATGCACAAACAAAAACAACGCACAACAAAGGGAAGCTACAAGTACAAGGATCATCGCCATTAACATATCAGCAGCGCAAAGATCGGTGACTCCGGAGGGCGTGCAGCGCGTTTTAGGGGTGTCTCGCTCATCCACTTACGCAGTGCGCTCGCACTGCTCGGTGCCACAATTGCCACTTGAGCGCTGCAGTTGCCCCCTTCGCCGTTGCCGTTGCCAAATTGCCGCTATCACGGAATGCGATCGTATAATTTGTGTCTTTCACGGTTTGCAGCGCACACAGCGGCAGCGACGGCGGCGTCGCCGACGTTTACCGACCAACTGGTAGCAACGCACATCAATGCTCCGCTCGACCATATGTTGGACAGCATATGTGCCACATTAAGACTGCACTCGCACTCGACTGTTTTGAACATTATCCTGCCAGCGTTCGACGTTCGGCTGGCGCAGCAGTTAATGCACATTGGATGCAACGCCAATGCTGGCCGCGTCGGTGGCGGTGGCAGTGGCGACTGCGGTAGTAATAGTGGCACGCGCCGTGTTGCAACGTCGTGCCGCGTTGTTGTTATCCTGTGCGTTTTGGCCTGTTGGGGTTCGTTATTGTCTTGCTGCATTTTTACTCGATGACTGAAGTTGGGAGTTGTGTTTTGTTGTTGCTTGTGAGATTGCTGTGTTACGTTGGCCGGTGAACTTGGCACTGAATGGTTGCATGAGGAAAATAGTTTCAATGTATTTACATAACTTGAAATGGTTTAGTTGATTTTACAATTATAATCATAATTTGAAAAAATTTATAAAAAATGTATACAATTTTAATTCCGTAAAAATATTTAATTTTACACAATCGCAATCGCAGATTATCCCGTTTTTAAGGACTTTAATTGTTTTTTCATTAGTCTAACATTACCCGAGAATTTAAAAAAAAATTAATTCTGTTTCTACTTAAATAATATAAAAAAAATTTATATTGAAAACATTGGCACATGAGGTGGAGGACGGTCACGGTTCTTCTTCCTCTAAACCACAGCCATGGCAAAAATCATTATGTTGCAATCCTGTTATGCTGCAGTGATCCTTTAGCACAGAGACCGTCGTGCTGATGGAGTTACTGCTGAGGTGTAGCAGTTGATTCTACAAGTGGATTCATCCATCCACATCTGGCACGAAAGTCTAAGATAGTTTCGTTTGAGGTCCAGTTTTACAAACGCTAAGGGAACGCCAACAACAAGCAAGGAAGTAAAGCTGACAAGGCGCGTGCCGTACTTGACGAGTTTGTTAGTCTCACAGTTGCCCGCAATGCCCCTTATGACCCGGAATCTCTTAAATCATAGCACGTACTCGTTGTGGTTGGATTAGTTCTGATTTGATTTTCATATTTCAATATTTGTTCAATAAACCCCTTGAAAAGATCCTTTTTCTTTTGCCATACTTCCAAAATAAATGGTCAAAGTTAGGCCTTGTTTCGGCCGCTAGATTGGTGCAGCCCTCACAGCAGCCAATCAGCCTTACGGCTTTTGTATACTTTCCTCCATTAAATAAGTAAATTTTTTTTCAGTTCGCACATAATTTTAAACTATAGTAGTAAGACAGAATCCTAGCAGAAAATCACAACCGATTAGTAGTACTATTAGTAATAATTAATTGACTGGCACGACAGCCCGCTTACGCGAGACTAAGGCCTAGCTTCCCGCAACCACCCGTGTTGTGCGTGTGAATTTGTACGCGGGTTGAAGGGACCTACAGTTTTATGCCGGTTCCGAACGGCAGGTTGGGAGCTTTTTCATAAGCAATTTTTACTCTCAGAGGTTTGCCATTTCCAGCTGAGAGGACAGCCACCGAAAGAGAAAACGAGTTTTTCCCGTTATTTTTTTAGGTGTTATTACAGGCAGTATTTGAACCTGAGGTTGCTGCCTTCGACTCGCGGTCCAACGCACTAACCAACTGAGCCACGGCGGCTGCCGTTATTAGTAGTATTTTATTACTAACAACCGATTAACGTTACCAAGACAAGGCAATGTCTTGTGGAGGCCCAATGCTCCCGAGAAGAGTGAACAAAGAAAAAAAAATGGGATAGAACTGTCCAAGTAGGTAAATAAAGCCGAACGGTCCAAAGAGGTCGCGGAAATTTGCGGAAGAGACATTCTAGGCTTCTCTCGCAATAATCGTCCCGGAGTTCGTTGTCGACTAATTCCATACCTAAGACACAAATAAATTACCAACAGACACACCCAGCCATTTGGGAAGCTAGAGAAGCCTTAGTCTCTAACTCCTCTAGTTTCTAGTTCCTCTAACTCGAGGAAGTGAACTACAGTCACTTCCTGCTTTTCACCAATACAGCTGCGGCAAAATTTACATCAACTAAAACATAGTCTGTAGGCCTGAAAGTCTAAAGCACATTGTTTCTGTGAAGTCCCAACAATATTTATTCTGACTATGTGTTATCCATTCTTCTTTCTCTTGTCATCTTCTTATGACTTTCTCAAGGACCTGAGAGGAGGAGCGACTGAAAATGTTTTAGTTAAAATGGAAGAAGTTGGCTAGAGAAATTAAATCAAATTAAATCTGTATCTAACCATAAACCCGCAGCATTTACTCCGTTAAAAATATTCGAAAATAACCGTACTTAACCTTATGACCCAAATTAACAAAACAAACTTTCCCCAACTTTGCTCCGAATAACTTTTCAACTCAAACCCCAAAATGCCAAACCTAACCAAACTAACGCGAACGGCATTTTATTTCCGCTACTTTAATGCCGCCGAATCGGTGTTAGTTTCACCTGCGCTCGGATACTTAAAGCGTTCGCCTCATCACTTCGCTGTTGCCAGTGTGTGCGGTGCAGCATTATAAATGCGCAGCTTCATTATGCCGCAATTACGCTATGTTAGTCGAACGTTTTCCGTCAAATTAAATTATTTATGCACTTCCGCACACACTCACACTCACGCCGGCAATGTGTGCGCAAAGTTTCATAATTAAAAGCGCTGATATGCACACGAACCGCACAAACACTCACTCACTCACTCGCTCACTCACTTGAATTTGCACACAACGGCGAACCTAAAATGGCGCATACCTTAGCGCGAGACTCAAATTGTGCGCCAGACGCACACATGCTCACATACACTCACACACACAAACACATACATATGTATAGACGCGCTTAACACTAGAATGCCCGACAATCTGACATACCTAAAATGCCCATTTTGACTACATTATTGTTTACTGAGTTTTTTTAATTTTATTGGTTTTTAAGTAGCAAATATGAGTAAATGTACACGAGATTAAACTAAAATAAGCATTTGGTTTTTATTTTTTTATGGTTTACAAAGTAAGTTCATTTAAATAAAATAGCGTACTTTACACATAAATGGGATAAAATGGAATGAAATTTGGAATTTGGAATTTTTGAATGAATTTTATGAGTGAATTTTGAATTGAAAAACTTGGGAATTGTCACAGCCTACTATGATATTATTTTTTTAAATGTTTGCAATTATTTGAAATTTTCATATTTCGCAATTGAAGATGCATATTTGTCTATTTATCACTGAGATTTGCTGAAAATTTTATATACTATACTAGTCAAAATGACTACTTTTGGCATTTAAGATAAATTTTGCAAAATTGGGGTAACACATTTTTTTATAATTTTCTTAATTTATTTATTCCATTTAGCTTTAAAAATTAATAAAAGTCACGTAAGATATTTTTTTAGAAAGCAATGCAACAAAAGTTATTTACAATAAAAGACCTCAATGTACTCAAAATTACTACCTTGGGCATTCTAGTGTTAAATTACAAAGTCATCTTGAAGTCAGCCACGGCAGTGCACTGTTCGAGGCGCATTTTACGAGTAGTTCCCACGGAATGTGCTGCTTCCACCCATCCAGCCACAAACACACACACACACTCAACAGCCGAAAGAGCAAAACTCGCGATTGGACCCAAGTCAGCCGCAAGTGTTAGCGTGAAGTTTGCGGCAGCGCGTTTTGGCTTTGTGGTTGCCGCCGATGCCGCTCCAACGCCTCTCGAAGAAGTCCGCAGTTCGCTTAAATCAGTTGCCGCATGCGAGCAGCTACCTGCCGCAGCGCGTGTGGCAAATGTTTGCCAAGCGTTTCGTAAGATTAAATTCCAGAAATTTGTTGTAAGGACCCTTTGGTGCGGCACACAGTCACTGTTGTTCCTAATTTCGCGGCTATTTATTTGAAGCTAATCAAATAAGTGTCGTCAGCCTTGGTGAATCTGTGGCGCAGTCAAACTGAAATCCCGCTTACCGAATGGTTAGCCAAATATTAAATGGATCTGTGTAGAGACATTTTGATATTTTGGAGTTTTCAATTTCAATTGAAATTTCACTGTTTGGTTCAACAATTGAGTGTTTTAGCTGGTCCAGGAAATCCTAAGCAGAAGTTCCTGGAGTTAAGTTAATTTGTTCCAAGGAAACATCATTGAAAAGATTTGACATATTTGCTATAAACACGCAAATTGAGGTACAGTGAGTGAATAAGCATTAACAGAAATGTTGGACATAAATGGTTCCATTCCCAAATTAATCTAAGAATGGTTGAACTTGAATAGAAAGAAATTATTTTCAGCTCATTAGAGTCGAACAAAAAGTTTGAAAATATTTTATAATGACTGTTGGGAATGACCCAAGTCCCAAGTTTTCTTAAACCATCTACGGGATCTAGTCGGTAGGACTATTCACAGCAAACTAGCTTCGTTAGAAAAACTAATTATCTGCTGCGTTTGAGTACAAGTGGTTTCAAAACCATTGTGGGCGTGTTACGAGTTTTATGCCGCTCAATAATTACAATAACCGACTTGAGAGAAGTAGATAGCTCCACTATTTTTAACATGTGTAAGCAGGAGTGTTCAGCTCTCGGACATCCCAGACACATGTGCCTTGACAAAATGAAGAAGGATGAGGTGGAACTCAAGCTACCGAAAATCTTTCGCTTTACAAGAATAACTTATCGACTAAAAGTGATCCAGTCTTTGGGAAACATGTTGACGCCGTCTGATTGAAGACAGCAAGATCACGGGACTTGCCAGAACTAATTCAGGTAGTGGTGAGCCCGAGCATGTCAAAGAGAGATGGAATAGCAAAGGTTCAGTGGGCAGTAACATGGGAGTTCCTCGGGCACTTCCTATCATATACAAAATGACAATAAACTCACTGTTATGGATTTTTATTTTCATGCCCATCTTGTTTTTTGATTAACTCATGTTTGATTAGCGGGCATTCAGTAGTCTTACTGAGTGATCATCAGTAGAACTCAAACCAATCGTCGGTCCACTTCTACAAAAGTAATTGTGTCTGCCAACTACTTAATGACCGTACGAAGAGATGAACCCAACTAACTTTTAGAGTGTCCCCGATCTAAGTTTATCATACTGTGTACAAAGAATACCCGGAAGTTGTTTATAATTCAAAAAATCTGTATTTATTCTTCCAAATCAATTTCATCGCCTTCAAAGTAGTCCCCCTCCCCCCTCCCCCCCCCGATGCAATGCACTTATGCCAACGGACTTTCCAATCTTCGAAGCATGCCAAATAGTCACCTTCCGGTATGGCCTTCAAAGCGCGCGCCGATTCACGTTGAATCTCTTCAATCGATTCAAAACGGTGTCCTCGAAGTGGTCTTTTGAGTTTGGAGAATAGCCAGAAGTCACAAGGAGCTAAATCAGGCGAATACGGTGGCTGTGGAACGATATGAGTTTCATTTTTGGCGAAATGCTCACAAAGAACCAATGCCGTGTGAGATGGTGCATTATCGTGATGCAAAAACCAAGAGTTGTCTCTCCATAAATCCGGCCTCTTTTTGCGAATAGCTTCACGCAAACGACGCATAACGCTCAAGTAATATTCCGCTCAAGTAATATATTTTATACCAATCAAATGTTGTTGTTTTTGATAAAGCATGGTCTCCGCAGGCCTTCTGCAACATTCTCAACGTTTCCGCAGCGGTTATTCCGTTCAGGAAACAAAATCTGATCGCACTTCTGTGTTGGATAATTTCAGACATTATAAAAATCGCCTAATTCACTTTTTGCGTCTCACAAAACCAAGCGGAACTCAAACACTAATGAGTATTTTGACGTATAATTTGACATGTGAGCCTCTAACAGTTGTACCAACCTAAAAAAAAAATAATTCGGCGAAAATATTTAACCGCGTAGTTTAAATGGGAAAACTACCGGGTATTCTTTGTACACAGAGTATATAAAAAAAAATAGTTATTGAAAGATGAAAATGTAAAAAATCAGAGCTAGGAACCGGTTCTGAACTGAAACGATTTTGAACCGAACTCTTCCATTTTTTGCTTCTTATGGACGATGAAGCACCGGCAAGAAAGGTGTCCGATGCGATAGTTGGAGGTTGACGGCGAAGAGGGAGACCGTGTCTTCAGTGGAAGGAATAAGTTGGAGGCGTGTAATTATCTCTGAAGAGAACTTTTAAGGCCGTAACCCACTACAGTCGAAAGAGCTTAACTGAAAGTCGCTTAGCTGAAAAATCCGCTTAACTGAAATAAAAGTTCAGGTCCAATTTTTATTTGGTATTTTTTCCTGAAAATTAGTTCGTTCAACTAAATTTTTACACAGTTGAAAAATTCGGTTAAGTGCAAGAATATTTTGGGTCCAAAACATAAGTTTACACTATTCCAACTCCGCCTAAGTGAAACAATGTTGTGCCTTATTTCTATTAAAACTATGACAACATAGTCGATTTGACAAACATTGGCATACGTAGGTACATTAAATATGGTTGGCTTTGCAGGGTCCTTTGTGCGGTTGCGCAAAAGAATTTCATACCATTTCAACTCATATTTTTTACCAGTAATTTTTGTATTTGAGAGGGTTTGAGATTCCCCCTACCCCTCCTCCTGTGTGAGCCACTGGATAAGTGGATAAGTGAATTAGTCCGGATAAGTGAATTCTTTTCACTCATCCGAAGTAAGCGTACTTGAAAGGAATTTCACTTAACAAGAGTTCATTTAACTGAAAACACCGGTTAACTGCAACTAAAAAGCCAGAAAAATCGGCTTGCAGTTAAGCGGACTTTACTGTAACGGGTTATTATAGCCAGCTAAGTAAGTATAGTAAGTATAAGTAATAGCCAGCTAGCCGAGGCCCTAGGTTCGATTCCTAGTTCGGGCTGGTAAAACGCTCATCCACTTCTATCGCTATCCACATGAAGCAGATGGAAATTACAAGAATCGCACAAGTGCGGTTTTGGCAGGCAATGGCAAAACCTCCAAATGTGAAAGAAAAAAACTGCCAATCGCCGTTCGGATTCGGCGTTAAACTGTAGGTCCTTCCTGCCCCCTCCCTTTCCCCATCCGATTGAAATGTGTGCTGTAACATATGTTGGAAAAAAAAGTGAAATATGTGGTATCACAATTTGCCTCTTAAGCCTCTGAGTGTGTCTCTTATAGAGGCAGCCACCATAACCTAACCTAACCTAAGTAAGTAACTACGAAAACAGAACCAATGATATTTCCAAATGCCGAAAACCTATTTGGGATAATTCAAAATTCAGTGGTTGAAAATAATCACTGAACCAATCCAACTTATAAATTTCTTTGATTTACAGCTCCGTCATTGAATTTTTTAAAAAGGCTTGCTTTTCTTTAGGAAACCATCTGGTAGCTTCACATTCACAACAAGTTTATACACTTTATTAAAAATTACCTTTCATTCCGTTCTTTATCATCACTATCCATACTCGCTTCTATCTTATTCACTTCATTTCTTTCATTAATGTTCACCTAATATGCCAGTCCACACTAAAAAAAAGGAGAAAACTGTAAAAAAAAACCCGATCATCTTTTTGTATAAAGTATAAAAATGTCATCATATCCAGTGCTGTCGCTGAAAAGCACAATTGACAAGTTCAATATTTGCCTACCGGCAAAATGCAATCCTTTCACACATATCTATGGATTTAGAATAAAAATCCACTTACACTGCGTGTGTCACTTTACGCTGGTCTTCTCCTCACTCAACACAGCCCACTGTGTCCCTCTGTCTCGCTTTCGCTCCGTACTTGCGAGCGATTAAGTGCGGCGGCAGCGGCAAACTCGAGCGCACCCAGACGCACACAATGCGAACCCATAAGCACGTAAGACCCGGCGGAATGGTTGGTGTGCGGTGACGCTCCTAAACATGCCAGGCGCCATAGTCGTACATGATAATCGCAAAGCCCCGACACCGGCACTACGGCAGGCGTGAACCCCGAGCACAATGGAGCCTACAAAAATTTATTGCCCAAACACGAGTCAGCCCCCAAAGTGCAAACACTCCGCCACACAGAGGATTCGCTTGTCTATGGCTGCATTAGAGCAAGCACACAAAAATCAATAATGGCAGTTTGGCACACACACACACACGCGCGCGCGGGCACGCACACATGCGCATATATTGCGCCGTTTGCGCTTCAGTTTTGGGTTTGTTTGCGGCGTTGCGTGCTACTAATTGAGAAACAACTTTCGCATGTAAAACTGAAGGCCTTCGAGGGCTGCTTGGTGTGTTGTAAATGTTGTTGTTGTTGGCTTTGTTGTGGGAGCATACGAGCCTCGGAGCGCTCGCTGGGGGTGTGCATGTGCACAAGCAGCTGTGTGGGTGCAAGTGCGCAACAAATGTGTAACAAATTTTATTAGCAATTGACTTAGGACTTAGAACTTGTAATTATCCTCTACAAAGTGTTGGCTATAAATTGCATCAGAGCGGAAGACAATGTAATAAATTATCGACGAGCTGCTTTAAAACTCAAATGCACGTTGAAAGTTTGCAGCAACGTGCTGAGCGGACTGGATGCACTGCGTGTGTGCTGTGAGGAAATTCAATAAAGCACCGCAATCTATGGACCACCGCCCGAGACAAGTAGGCAATTAACTTTTTAATTGGAAAACTATTTGCCGCTTGACACGGCAACCATTTTCAGAAAATTGAGCTAATACTTTAGAAGGTTGTGATGTGAAGGAGCTAAAGATACGTTTTCGAAGAATTAGGGAAAATTATACATAAATTTAGGACATTGAGATACAATTTTCGAAAATTGTTACCAAGCAGGAGATACTTTTTTAAAGTTAGGAAAATACCTTCAGTTCTTGTAAGTTTTTCAGCCTTTACAGTATGTATAGGCACCACATACCACATAAAAAAATACGGTTTCCTTCTCTTCTCTGTTATTTTCTATTCTTTCTTTTCTTTTTCGTTTCCAATTTGTTTTTATTTTATTTTATTTCATTTATTATATTATTATATTTTGATTTTATTTTATTTTATTTTATTTTCTTTTATTTCATTTCATTTCATTTCATTTCATTTTATTTTATTTTATTTTATTTTATTTTATTTTATTTTATTTTATTTTATTTTATTTTATTTTATTTTATTTTATTTTATTTTATTTTATTTTATTTTATTTTATTTTATTTTATTTTATTTTATTTTATTTTATTTTATTTTATTTTATTTTATTTTATTTTATTTTATTTTATTTTATTTTATTTTATTTTATTTTATTTTATTTTATTTTATTTTATTTTATTTTATTTTATTTTATTTTATTTTATTTTATTTTATTTTATTTTATTTTATTTTATTTTATTTTATTTTATTTTATTGTATCGTATTTTATTTTATTTTATTTAAATTAATTTAATTTTATTTTATTTCATTTTATTTTATTTTATTTTATTGTATTGTATTTTATTGTATTTTATTTTATTTTATTTTATTTTATTTTATTTTATTTTGTTTTATTTTATTTTATGTTATTTAATTTTATTTCATTTTTTATTTTATTTTATTCATTATTTATCTTACGCACAACGTTTCGATTCATGCCAATATCTCTCCTTTTGGACTTTGTCCTTTACGCCTCTTTTTTTCTAGCGCTATATACTTAATCTTCGCTCATCTCATTCATGCAAACTTTCTTAATTCCATTTTGTTCTCTTCTTTTCTCTTATTTTTCTCATTTTCAATTCTATGTTTTATCTCTCTCTCAATCCTTTTTGTTTTTTATCTTTTCATTTTATTTAAAATTTATATTTTCTTCGTCGAATTTTTGTATATTTCGTTCTCTCAATCTTTCTTATTTTTTATCTTTTAATATTATCTACTACTTATATTTTATTCGTCTGTTGCTATCTTGCTTTGTGCTTCTTTTAAATTCTATATTTCGTTCTCTCAGTGATTCTTATTTTTTCTATTTCTTCTAATGTAATTTCTGTTTTATTCGTCGTATGTGCTATCTTTTTTCATGCCAATCTTTCTCCGGTGTCTTTCCTTTTATCCTTTTACACTTCTTCTTTCGTTCTTTGTTCTTCTCTGTTCTACTTATTCCACCCCTTTTCCTTATCTCTCTGTTTTTCTTCTTGTACTCCTTTTTCTTTTTGTTACTCGCTTGCTTCTTCTTTTCTCCTCCCTTTTAATTTTCCTTTCTTGTTTTCTTTTTATTTGTGTCCTTTTTTTTCTTCGTTTTCTTAGTCTTTTTCTTTTTATTTTACTTTTTCTTTTTCTCTTTTTTCTTCTCTTACATGTTCTTCCATTTGTTTCATAGAATTGTTTTTATCTTTTTAAATTTTTTAACTCTCCTATTTCCAATATTTTTGTTTCGACCATACTTCATCTTTTCTGTACTTATAAAATACTTCAATCTTTCTAAATTCTACCTATTCTCCTTCCCCCTGGTTCTCTTTCTCTTTTTACTTTACAAACCCTCTGTCACGGCCATTTGGTCAGCAATTCTTGAATTTAAAATTAATTAACCAATCAATCAATCAATCAGTCAACATGCAACAAATACAAATACAACCGAAATAACAACAACAACATAGGCCAATCAATTAACGGTTAAACAAGTTCCACACACTGCACAACGCCCACCAAACATTATTAAGAAAAAAATAGAACTGCTCCGCTCGATCGATGGCAAATTGAAAACAACAACCAATGAGGCACAACACTCGAGCGTCGAGGGTGACAGCGAACGTCAATCAATTGCGCTGCAAAACAACGACGGCTAATTACGCTGCTGCCCTCACCAGGTCACTCGATGAGCAAAATCCGAAAGCTTTAACATGCAAGCAAATTAAACCAACAACAACAAAAGCCAACCATAAAAAACCGCCAGAACTCGAGCGCTAAAATGTCCTTCCGCAAACGTTGGAGCGAGCAGCATTGGAAATTGAAAGAATAGCGCACCGCACCGCACCGCACACGCTGCGGCCAAGCATGACCGCCGCCGACCGCAAACGGCGAAAGTTTGTTTAGTTTCTGCCGCAGTCGGTCAGCTACGCGAGCTGCCAAGTCAAACAGCGCGTCGCTGCGCGGCTAAGGGTGGAAATTAACTTATTCTGGAATATCGGCCCCTGCCAGTGTTGCTCGACGGGTCGCTCGAGCGCGACGCTGTGCACACGTAAAAAGTGTGCCACCCTCGTGCCACTGGCCAGTCGCGGCCACAGCCGACCAGACCAGAACGCGCCCGACCAGGTCAGATCGGGATAATGCAATTTATGGCCATATTGCGCGCGGACGAAAGGAAAAAAACCAAAACGAAATGGGAGAAAAAATTGCGCTGCACTCAAGTCCAACGACGTCGTCGTCTACGTCGACACCGCCGCCACCAAGTGTCAGTTACAAAATTTACTTTACTCGCCGCTTGCCGCACGCGCCGCCGCCGGTCGTCGTCGCTGCCAGTGCTGTTTAGTTTTTAAATTAACGTCCGCAAAGTGGCAACGCCGTGCGGCACAGAGTGCAGTACAGTGAAGCATAAAGAAAAACAACACACTTGAGGTAGTGAAAATATTTTACTTTCACGCTTTTCTCATTTAACCGGCACCCGCAACCGCAGCAGCAGCAACAACAACTGCAGCCGCAGGCGCCAAGCGCTGCGTGAGGCGAGCAAAGAAACAGCAAAAATCTTAAACATCATCTTCATTTTCACTTTGCCGCACTTACGAATAACAAACTAACTTCAAGGATTATGATTCTCATCCTTTCTTGTTGTATTTTTCATTTTATTTTGCATTTACAAACACCTCCATCCAGCCAACCAAGGTCACGTACACCGAGAAAAACGTTGATGAAATTCGAAACTTTATGGAAAGCGGGTAACGCCTAATAAAAGAAGACTTGCGTCATGTGAGTAAAATTGTAAAATTGTTAAAAAAAAAGCCGAATTCAAGTTTCTATGTAAAATGTTTACAATGCTCTGCGATTTAGGAAAAAAATTTACTAGATGTTATAAGTTTGAGAGTATTGCCTGCAAATATTAAATTAAAATTCCGAAATTTAACAGTTATAGGGATTCCAAAGGACACGCCGCATGGTGCACCACATCCATGACATCCATTTAAAAATTACACTGAACTAACAACTGGCACCAAAACTGCGAGCAATTTGTTTGCAAAATAGTTTGAGCAGTTATGAGCTTTCCATTATTTTTTGTAAAATATTATAAGTTCGCACTTTTATACCACGAAACTATCGCATGGTTACTAAAATCTGTCAAATCTCACGCTCGATCTCTCACGCTCTCTTTCTCTCTACAAACAATGACATTTTAACCCGGTGGCGCCCAGCGTGACCATATGATCACACTAACCATTCACTCAAACAATTTAATTTTTCAATTATGTTTCATATTAAATCGCTCAAAAAATGTGTTCGCAAAATTTGAAAGAAAAATAATTCCGGCACATTAGGGTTAAAGGTGAAACTAACTTTTACACTCCCAGATAATCAACTCACAAAGTATAAATCTAATGTTTCAGTGCATTTTGAGCCACTTCAAACAGAGAATTGAGATTAATTAGAAGAAATAAAGAATTCTAACTGAGAATAAAACCACCGTTCTGAAGATGACCCAAGTTTAAATCTATGCAAACAAAAACAGTAGACATTATGAAAAACTGAGCAGTCATTGAACAACAATCCCTTCTCCATTTCTCCATCCTTCTATAGAAATCTCTTTTTCCTCCTATCTTTTCACCCACACAAAGATATTTAGCTCAGGAATTCACCATAAATTTGTTTACGTGAACGTTGACATTCCTTTGTTTTACTTTTCTACTTTACGCCTTAATGCAAAAGTTGGTCTCTTTATCCGGTTGCTGTTGTTGTTGTTGGTTTTATAAAATTTTTTTTATTTTCATATTTTTGAAGTTGTTTGAGGTTGTTGCGTTTTCTACTTTGCTCTTCACAGCATGTTTTGTGTAGACAATGCAGCCCCAACAACAAAACCAATGCAACACAACAAAACTGCACAAAGCTTAATACAACTGTAGATTGCATTTGAATGTATGTGTGTATGTGTGTTTCTTTGCTTTGTTGGCTCCGCAATAAACTTGCACTTCATTTCCTCTGTCGGTTCAATTCTCCACTTTCCCCCCCATTATCAAATTTGCTTTGTGTTATTTGTTCTTGGAGTTAGAAAGTTGAATTTTCAGTTTGACTTCATTGTTTTCCAATTTCTAATTTAAAGTTGCAAGTTGCGAACGAAAAAACTTCGGTGCCCACTTTGTGCTCTATCGACAACATTTTCTGCAGCAATTGTTACATTTCTCGAGCTGCAAATTCAGAGCAACTTTAAAGAATGTGCAACGACAAATATAGAAAATTTACTTGGATAGCAACTGCAGACAATATGCCTGAACTAACTATGCGTCCTTGAAATTTGAGAACAAACATTTAACTAGCATTTTCAGCTTCTTCCCGATAAGGTCGAAGAAAGCAAGTTTTGTTTAGTTGTTGACGGATGCTTTCTTTCTAGTTTGTATCTCCACAACACCGACAAGCTGATATAGAAGAGAATTTGTCCATTTTGGAATTTTGTAGTTATTCACGGTCCAAGGATGAGTGTTGTGAACATTGTTATGTCCTGGCGCCTTCTATATCGAGTCATCAAGTGTTGTTTTTATATTTATTTACCTTATAATACTCGCTAGATCCACCACACCCAGACACCGTCAAAGCCCTAGCGATACCAGATGGAATTTGTTTCAGCTTCGTGTTCAGGAACCGAAAATTATTTTCTAGTATTTTTTTTAAGAAAAATAGGTTTTACAGTGTTTTTTTACTTCAAGTTCCGACTGCTTCAACCTGGTTTGACTTCCTCTTACTTGAATCTTTTTCTTCTTCTTTCTTTCAAATATTGTTTTTTTGTTTTTTGTTCGTTTTCCGTCCACTTTGACTTGAAGCTTCTTGCAATTGCGCACACACACACACACACAAGTTGAACGGCACTTAAAAGGCCCCAAATTCTAAAATCAAAATATCCAACTTGAAAAGATATTTTTGCCGGTCGGAAATCGCAAAAACATTGCCCAACAAATTTTACAATTTTATTTCGTCTGCTTATAAAGTTATTCTTTATGTGTTGTCCGCTGCAGCAACACGACTGCCGCTGCGTGTTTGTATTGCCGCTGTGTCTGTCTGTCTTGACTGCTTGTTGCGTGGCACAGAATAAAAAAAACCTCTAAAGCGAATCTGCTAAGATAAATGTTTATTACATTTAAAAGATAGAATTTCACTCGCTCATTTCATTTTCATTTTTATTTTTATTTTCATTTTTTTTGTTTCATTTCTTGCGTTTGTTGCTTTGGCTGCTTGCGAAAAGCCACAAAAATTCGCCGAATGCGCGCAATAAATCGAGCGGAAGTGCCGTTGAAATGATGGAAAATGGACTGCGTTTTTATTGGCGTTTAAGTGACGACAGAGCGACAAATAACTTTGTATAGTTTTTATGTCGGTTGTAAATATTTTGATTTAACGCTAAGCATAAAACGCACAGCAGCAACAACAACTCGCACCGCACTCCGCACACTGCGCACTGCCCGAATGGAATAACGACTAAAGGACATTATTTGGATTTTATTGCAACAACAATGGCAACACAATTTAGTTATAAACGAATTTGTACGGCAGATTGTAAAACGAAATGGGAAATAATGCAGAGTTTTGTGCAAAGCAATGAAAAGTATTGCAAGAGCCAAATATTTAATGAACTGCTGACAGCACTGTTATTGGAATTTTTATGCAGAAAAAAGTCAAAGGAAAATCCAAACAAATTTGTACAATATTCAAACAGACAAATGCATTTTGGTTGTTATTGTTGTGTAATTTACTCACGCCGGCAACACTCTGCCACTCGATGCACATCAGAAATCAGTGAGTGTCAAGTTGTTTCTTATGCTGTGCTGTGTGCGTTCTTGCCAGCATTTGTTATCTGTCATATTACATTACGCACTCACACACGCACACACTCGCTTGTTCGCATTTCGCATGCATTGTGAAAATGGCTGCCAGCTGCCAACAATGCCGACTTCACTCTGCCGCTTCTAGCAAATTATGATAAAAATGGATTTAAAATCGCGCGCTTCATCTTCATGCGCATGCGCACACATTATGGCACGCACACATACGCGCACTTATCACATGTACGCACACTCGCCACACACGCACATTGCGATGGTGCATGCCTCGTCAGCCTTTGTGCCATTTTGGCTCGCTGCAGCATTGCCTCGGGTTATATTCTTATAAATATATTTAGAAAATTATTTCATAACTTTTATGAGTGAAAGCACGTGCCACGCTAAGCGCATTGTTGTCGGCTCGTTCTTGGCGTCAGAGCCACGCGCTGCGGCTACGGCAAAAATTTCGCGTCTGATGTGCCAGTCGCTCACTTATCAACTTTAATTTTCTGTACGTGTTCTCGTTTACGCAAATTAACGTTAAGTATTGCCAATGCCAGGACTTTTGAATGACTGTACAGGAGCACATATCGCACATATAACACAAATACTCGTACATATTTATTATAGATGCAAATTCCGGGAACATACATACATCCCGTACATTTTTGTTATCGATCGACATATATTCTTTAAAATAGGGTTTTTTATTAAATATGCAAACAAAAATTGCAAATTTAAATTCTCAGGACAGGAGGATATAGTCATTTCGTCTAACACGTTATATGGAGTAATTTTCATAGCTTTGTCTTTGTACAACAAAGAAAGATCTTTAAGGTTGTGGTTAATAGCAAATTTTGGCATTCCCGGAGAAGAAACTATCTGTTTTTTAATTCATGTAGGAATGTCTCTACGTTGACGCCAGTAATCACGGGTAACTTCTTAATTAGCATACATGTAGCGAAATTAGGGATTTCCCGATTAGGGATTTCTTTCTGCAGAAGCTACAGGGAAGAAAACGAGCGTGAAACTTCCTAAGCAGTATAAGTCTAAACTCCTTGGGAAAAATATTCTAATTGATTCCCTAGCCAATCTGTCAGAAGAAAGACTGAAATGCATCAAGTCCTATCTTCGCGATGCGGGGTGACTCCAATGTTTCCCTCCCACGTAGAGAAGATCTGTTCAAGGTAGCAACAACAAAACAGTACTCTTGTGTTATTTGAGCGAGTTTCAGCGACTTGCAGTCATTACTACCTACTAGTTTCCGACCAAATTTTCGTTTTCGGCTTCGGTATTCGGCCAATTTTAAATCATCTGCCGAAAGTTTTCGCCCTGTCATGCAAGTCAATTTGCTCTGTTTCGAAGTATTTTATCAAATATCGGGTTTTATCGCTATTTGGGACATTAAGATTGTGATTAATAACAATGATCTTTTATCAGCTTAGTTTTAGTTAGAAATTGAACTCTTACACTATAACTCTTAGATATATGTATATAATCCTTTATTAATTCTTAAGTGGAACAAAGAAATGAATAAAGAAAGAACGGCTAAATTTGATCAGTTTTTTTCTTTAAAAAATTTTTGATTAATATTCGGCTTTGGCTTTGGCCAAATATTTTAGTTATGCCGAATATTCTGCTTCGGCTTCGGCCAAAAATGTACCTTCGGTCGAACACTACTAACTACCTTATAGCAAAATACACACCATTTTGATCAGAAAGTGGGCGTTTGAGAATTAAACAGCATCACTTTCCTGATCAGCGGCGCACTCCGGATTTCATTTTGGGGAAAATTGTTCGTACAACTTTTGAGCCGAATACCATTCGAAACCATATTTTATGCTAGCAATTTTTATTTGCAGGGGAGGGGGGTCTGAGGGTTCAAACCGTGTAAGCCACTGTTCCTGATCCTTGAATTTTAAACTAAATATGAAAGGCCTTTTTTGTTACATAGTGTCACGTGGCACAAGACCTTTTAATGCGACCCTGACGGACGAGCGACAGAAAGGGGTAAACGGACAGTTGTGGGAAGAGGGAAAGTCAGTTGGCGTCCGGCGACCATTCGTGACAGTTGTATCTCTTAAGCCTGTTTTATACACATACGTATTGTACGAATACCTGTTTAAAATAAAGTTGGTTCATACAGGACCTAACTTACAGCAATACTGGGTTGTACTTGAATTGCTTTTGGAGTTGGCATTCGGCGGCCATTCGCGACAATAGTTTGACATTTTAACGTACAAAGGGATTGAATTTTTAAACTAATGATGAGCCATGATAACCAGCATTCCATGGTTGCGTCCCTAAGTCTGACGTTTGCTATCAACCCAATTTGACGACTAATCTTAACACAGGCGTTTTCATTGTCTTATCGCAAGACAGACATATGGCAGACTACCTGGACAAGAATAGACTTAGGCCACGCTACCATTGTCAACAAGTTTCCTATGTAGATTAACTAGGCAACTCCCAAACTTTTTGCAAAGAATCATAAAGCGCAAAGATCCCCCAACTGACATCAGTCGGTCGACATTACTATTCAAAACGACAGTCAGGTTGCAATACATGCTTTATTTACCACAACAGAGCCAAGGAATGATCCCACTAAACAAACCCTCCATGCGGTTTGTCATGGGAGTCATAGCTCAAAACTACTTCAACGATCATAACGTCAAAAGACTGGGTTTTCAGTACAATTACTTCGGCAAAAGTTACGGAAATGAAGAGTGCGAGAAACCGTTGAGCATCTCTGCAAATGTTTGGCTTTTGCAAAAACCCGCTTTCGGTTCTTCAGGCATTACTTTCTCACATATCCGGCGCATCTTCTGATGCCTTCAAGTCACATTGGTAACTTCAAAAGAGACATCAAGTGGCTCTCATCTATGGGAAGTATGTAGTAATGCCCTAAAGGTGGCCACTTAACCTACCTGCCTACCTACAAACATGACGGGCGCATTTTGGCTACAACAAAAATCTGAGCATAAAATGAAAAAACTCCCCTTGTTCTTTGCCCAAATCACTGCACTCTCAACATCTCGCAGCACGAAGTCTATCTCCACGGCATGTCTATCACAATTTCCACACGACTCGCTGGCACTTTGCAAATGCTACGCGAATTTGACGTTATCAGCTAAATATATATAATATAATTTTAATTTATTTCTTTTACATTACGCCGCTTGAACATGATTTTGTGCCATAAAACCTTATAACCAGCCATATTTTTCAACAGTTAACAACTTCCAGCTGGCCAAGGGTTAAACGAGATAAGCGACAAATTTCAATAACATCCAATGACAACAAATTTATAAATTCACTCGCGCTTTATGAGCTACGAAGTGCATTTTTTTAACTCGAGCAGTCGCATGTCGTAAAAATTGCTGGAAAGCATAAAATTTCATATTTTATCGTTTCCAACACACGCACACAAATAAACACACTCACACACGCCTAGGCAATCTTTCGGCTGCCAACCCTAGCAACAGCAGCCAGCAATAAATCGCTAAGGCCGCCTGGCAGAAAATTAAAATGTCCTTGTCGAGCGGCAGCCGAAATTCCTGCCGCATTCCAGCGCCGCCTCGTGCGTCGTCGACAATGACGCTGATGATGTAGTTAAATGATGCCGCCAAATGCCGTCAAATAACATCAAATGCCGCTAATGTTAGGCGCAGTTGAGCCGCTGCCATTGTTGCTGCGCTGCATGTCCCGCCGCCGGCCGGTTGAAGGGCCACATTTCGCTTGGCCGCTGGGAGCGCTCGAGGCACACAAACGATGTCGTCAACGGCCAAAAAAAGCGCCACTAAAATTGATGATGCGTAAACATAAAAAATTCATGACCGAATTACATTCAACTTATGGTAATCGGCTCTCGGCGAGGGGCGGCAAGTACCAGCAACAACAACAACAACAAAAACGCCACCATAAAACACAAAGACAATGCGTGGCGAGTAGCAAATATAATGTGGAAGGAGGAGGGGGTGTTATAATGGAACGCTATTGCTGTGGCTGGACAATGCCACGCCCACTGGTTGGCCACATGGCGCGGCTGGTCGTTTCGGCGACGTTTCCGCTTTCGCTTCCTGCTGTGTGTTGTGTGATTTCCGCTGTCTGGCGGCGGCTCGGCGATTGCAACAACGACTGCCGGAAAATCAGTTTAACATTTCACAAGTATTATTTTGATTTCTGTTTTATCTTTTTTGCTCATTCCTTTCCATTTTTCTTGCTTGTGCATTACATTCTGCATGGCAACGGACACATTTGGCTGCGACGGAAAAGCTTTGCATATGAAGTACACACACACATGAAGTGAACACAAGCATTATGTGAGTACGTGTGTGTTTCATATGCAGTATGGGTGTGTGTGCGTTAAGGATGCTGCTGCTTAAACTTTACGATGTGATTTGCCGCCCCGCCCTAACACAGCCAGCCAAGTGGCGGCGGAAAAGTGCATAGCTGCAACATTTTTCTGTGCCGCCACATTGAGTCCTTGCGGCCTTAGTCGATCAAGAAAATATCTCAAATAATCTTACCTCACTGTGTAGGCTTTGAGTGCAGCTTTATAGATGAAAAATCGGTTTTAGTTCAAATATATAAATTATTGTAAATACAAGTAAATATCAGCAAAGAGATGAAAGCAAATCTATGGCGTCTGCACTTTATTCAACTTTTATATTTTTTCTAACTTTGAAATCTTTGAAACTCTGAAATTTAATTAATTTCAGAGGTTTTTAAAGCGCAAAATTCAGATTTTAAATTCAATCGCTGTCGTCTACTTAATCGTCTGTAATTTAAAATTGTCTTAATGCACAACGTGGATTTTAAATAAATTTTTTGAAGCTCAGAATTTACGTTTTTAATACTATCACTGCCGTCTACTAACATTGTAATTAATTTTTTCAATGCAAAACAGCGCTTTTTACAACATTCAGAATCTTTCGTCTTTCTAAAAGAAATTTAAAAATTAAAAACAAAAATAAATTAAAAAAATAGAAATACATTGAAATAATTGTAAACACAGAAGACCAATTGTGCACATTTGCCATCATTTTTTTTTATACAAATACTAATAGGCTTTAAATCAACTTTTAGATAAAGAAATTTTTCTCAACATTAAACCTAAATGCACGAAGATTGTCCTCTGGAATTTCTGCCATGCGCACAAACCCATAAATTCCCATATAGAACCCTCTATAGAACAACACACACACACATATACATACAGCAACCGAACAGCAAAAAAAAAACAAAGGCAGCAAAGATAATCGCAATCTAAAACGTTTATGAGGCCATCACAAACCATGCAGTGCTGAGCACACGCACTGATAATAAACATAAATTTACAACAACAACTACACAAGCAACAATGTTGGCACCAAAAAATATCTTTATGGATAAAAAAATACGCAACAACAATGGGCAGCATTCATAAACTTTGGCCTGCTCATAATAAAGAAGCAACAATGGAGCTTCCGTCTTTGGCTGAATATTTGTGTTTGTGTGTGTGTGTGTATGTTTATGTGAAAAGGACACCATGAATTACGTGTAAGGCGTGTATTTACACTGTAAAAAAATAATATGTTGTATAAAATTTATTTGTGCGTATTCTTAGTAAATTTAATTGCATGTATTTGCAATGTGCAGCTTCCAGAGATTTCAAAATTCAAAACTGTTGGTATTTAACTTAAAAACTTAAATCCATATATACACGAGTTTATATGTACAATCGCTTTGGAGATCATTGACGACATGTTTTGCTGTGAAAGTTTCGTCAGCAAAATCCTAAAAATTGTTGAGTTAAAAATTAAATATGTCAAAAACGTAAATGTGGATAAGTGTGCGTCGGGGTGAAAAGGTTTCAATGAATGTGAGAAATTCTAGTCTTGACGTTGACGAGTTCAATAATGACAAACGACCGCATCTAGTGAAACAAAATCACACAATAAGAGTTGAGGTATCAAGCGAACAACTTCAAACGAGGCATTCAACTTTTCACCAGCACTTAAAATCTATTAGGAAAGTGACAAAACTGGGCCAGTGGGTTCTGCATGAGTTCGACAGAAATGAACCAACAGTAGCCAACAGTTCTGCTGCACAAAGAATTATCTCAATCGGGTTGTTGCGGGTAATTTTTTCATAGTCGATTCTGTATAAAAGCATTTAGTGCAAAAGGCATTGGTTGGACAAAAGCCGCATCCCATCTGCAGCTTTCAAGGCAAGTCTCCACCAAAAAAATGTAATCTTGTGGATGGTAAGTAGAGAGAATTATCAACAATGGGCTTTTAAAAGAAAATCTAACGATCAACAAGGAACTGCTAAGATGATTAAAACGAACTAAGTAAAAATTGTTTCCAGTGTAAATTCGTATGAGCAGAAAATAGCACGCGCTGTGATTTTCGGGTCACGGTTTGATGTAACGGTAGCAGCATAAAAGCAAGAAAATATACTATTATTGCCATGACTTAAGAGAGGAAAACAGGTGAGCCAAATTGCACGACAGGCCAGGCGTAAACAGCTTTTGGCAGATGACCTGAAGGAGAGCGAAATTATTTCTCATAAGCACTAAAAATTTGTAGCAAAACAAAAAAATTGCAATATATTTTGATGTGCACTATTTAAGAGTAAAGTTAAAGTTAGTTGAGAGTTTTTATATCCAAACTTTGATAGCTTATTGCTCTGACACTTTAGGTGTAATTCTGCTTCTGTTTGTATTTTATCATAATTACTAGTTTACCATAGCTAATCCAATCAACAATGCTTCAAAATGTTTAACATTTTAAATTAAATTTTTTGTTTTGCTCGACAAAGTGTTCTGTTTTAACTGGAATTGTCAATGGCAAATAGTGTTGGGCCATGTTAACTTACCTTTCTTGGCCTCAATTGAATGACATCGACCTGGATGACATGTGACTCCATCAAGACGCACTACGTGTCACATATTGGACATTACATTGAAGTTTTTGCAAGAAAATTTTCCAGGATGCATTATTTTCATGATCTATAATCTACATGATAAATAATTTTCCATATACAGTCGTGTCTGGGTGTAGTGAACCCCCTATATAGTGAACACCTCGATATAGTGAACACCCAAATTGTGACATCGAGCCTCTAAATATGGAACAAAATTTTCAAGCACAAAATAAAAAGTGTTTTTTTTTTTTTATTTCTCTTCTTTTCATATAAAAAAGAAGCCGTCATTCTATCTGGTTCACTTGTATAATTTCACTATGGGTTCAATGAGTAGATATATAGATTGCATCAATACAATATTCATTATATTTCAATATAATTTCAATTCAATATTCATATTCATTTCTATATAGAAAGTATTTCATTGTAAACCAACACCAATTAAGGCATCTGAATCATACAAAATTTAATCTCTGGAATCGACTCTTGTAAACCAAGTCACTGAGATCATTTGAATATAATTTTTGGACTTAACGGTGTTGAATATACTTGTACTTCAGTATGCAATCTATGTAATATGTATCTGTAATGTAAATGTAACCAACATATTTTTTATTTCATTTTATAGTTCAGACACGCTTTATGAAAAAAAAGTTTAGAAGAATTTTGATGTTTGTAATAGACTTCTTCTTGTTTTTGTACGAGGATTGGTCAATAAATGCCTGAAAATTAGAATAAGAAACACTCTATTTGGCAATGAAGTTTCTTTTAACTCGCTACACTTCGTCCAATGTTTCTTTAATTCTGCTTTAATTTTCAGAAATTTATTGACTCACTTTCAATAGGAGATTTCAAAATTCGTGGGTCACCATTTGACTGTTTAAATAACTTTTTAGTCATTGTGAAATCCAAATGAAACCAAACGATCTTAATTGCATTGGTATCTATTTTTTATTCATTTTTTCCAATATGACACAACTTTTTTGCCATTGAATGGTGGAATCCAAGTAGCAGCTTTGGTTGCTATACGCTTAAAGAAACCATCTCGCTTGTTCGATCATTGCTTTTGCCACCATTTGAAAGAACACAACTCTTGATTTTCATATCCCAATCCATTCTCAGTCTACATCGTCAAGCCATCAATATTCCTACAACAACAAGTAGCTCAAAAATAGCAGCTCGCACCACACTACACGTATGTATGTATAAATGTGTTTTTATGTATTTACAAATAAAGTAAGTAAGACCATACTCGTATGTCTATCTGTATGTCGCTATGTGTGTGCCAGTGCTGCCCACCAAGACAACGCATTGCAGTTTACTTTCGGTTTTACGCTGCGCCTGCGCGTAGGTGCCACCACACATTATTTACATTTCTTACATTTTCTGGCATTGTCTCTGCAGTCGCCGGATTTATGGGCAGCCGCAGTTGTAATAATATTTTTGCCCCCCTAGAATGTGTGTCCACTGTACGCTGTCAGCGCGTACAATAAACATTTTTGATTAATGCGCCAGCAGCAGACACACACAGCCGCATTCTCTATATTGCAACGACAGAAAATGTTATTTCAAAAATGTACCTCGCACACTGACACAATCAGCGCCATTTTTCAGCGCAAATATTTTGCACAATTTGCGACAATTACGCGATGCGAGCGATAAATAACGCATCGGCCATAAAACATTGCTGCCATACGCAAAGTGCGCGCGCTTCCAACACTCACTCACACACACACACACACATGAAAAGCGTGCAGTGTATCTAGTTTAATTTATATTATGTTGTTGTTGCATCTTTTCACCATTCGATTAATCACAAATGTGCGCCCGAAATAGACACAAATGCAATTTTGCGCTCACATTGTTGCGGATTATAAATTACGCCCGACCGAAATGACTAGACGCGCCGTCCTGTACGCGTCGTCCTGCATGCGGTAGCCCTTCATTATGCGGCTCACATGTATGTACGAGTAAGTTGGTGTGTTCGCCCCGCATGCCGGCTACAGTAGTTGTGACAGCCGCATTGCTTACTCGCATTTTCAGCGAAATGCATTTGTCATGTGCGCATTCGCGCGTTTTTATAGCTTACGTGGGATTAGGTTAGGCAAATTGAAATTGAAATTATTGAAAGTAAAATTGCTTTTCTGCATACTATACCCACACACACACACACACTCACACAAGCCTACGTAAAATTACATTGCTGAAAATGTGGAAGTGGAGCTTGTTCGAAATCCATTAGCCACTGGTGGAGCTCAGCTTTAATGTTGGTCATGCATGATTGGTTGACTATTTTTTAAAATCACACTGATAGAGTTGCGGTATACAGTCACAGGAAAGTTTTGCTCGAACCAGCGCCCAGAAAAACAGCAAATAGTGTTTAAGTGATTCTCTTCACTCTTTTGTTCATAACGTTGATTATGCTTCAGTTCTCTATGGATCCAGGAATCAAATTGTTTTGGTCTTAAGGCAGGTTCTCACCTTGTGGATCCGAAAAAGTGCACTTTTTTTAGGAATTTTTTTTGAGAAACCGGTTAAAGATACAAAGCTGAAAATTTTTTCTGGATATGAACACAAATTTATTTAGAGAATACAATTTTTCAAATTGAATGAATCAAAAAAAGGGGGGAGGGGGCGTCCATCAGTGGCGGCATGTCGGCGAGGAGGTGTCCCGCTACCGGAAGTGATTCCGTCAAAACCCGTGATCTGAAACACAAAAATCGAACACATTCTTAATGTGTACCGTATTATCTATTGAATGAACCAAGATCATGAAAAAAAAATCAAAATTACAAAAGTTATGAGGTTTTGGAAAAAAAATTAAGATTTTCGCATTTTTTTCTTCACTTATTTTTTTTTTAAATAAACAATTTTCAATATTTTTGGCTGATCGTGGTTCGTTTATTAGAAAAACCCCTAAGGAACATTTTAAAAAAAATTTGGTGACGATTGGTTCATTTCAGCGCCTTCAATCACTTCCGTAAGGTCCGAAAATGTGGTTCTCAGAAAAACGCGTTTAAAGTTTAAAGCGCGCTCGGCCGGTGCTCGATACTGCTCTATGTAACGGCCTGTAACTTTTGTAATTTTTCAGATTTTGATCTGAAATTTCTGGAGCTCATTTTTGAAACATATATCTACACGATCAGGTAAAAAAAAAATCGGTTTTTTTTCCCACAAGGTGAGAACCTGCCTTAAGTTTATAGTCTTAAGAGTTTTTTGATGTTTAAAAAACCAAATGTTTGAATTCTTGCCTTACCACATTTTGAGTATGAATTGATTTTTAATTGTTTAGTTGTTGGTGGAAATAAGGTTTCTGCAGTTAATTTGCGTTTGTCAATTTAAAACAATTAACACTTAGTTCATATCCAAAATGTAGTAATTCAACGTAAAAATTTTTTTTTTCAAAATAATGGCAACGTAAATGAAAATAAAATCATAAATAAAAGTTATGAAGCAACGTAAAAAAAATTTCTCAAAATAGTAGTTATCGGTAACGTAAATTAAAAATGTCATAAATAACAGTTATGAGTTAAGAAAAAAAAAGTTAGTTAAAAAACAAAAACCCCTAAATAATAATTATCGACAACGAAAAATATACTTGTTACTTATAATAGTTATTATGCAACTCAAAAAAATTTATTGCATGATAATAGTTATAGGCGACGTGAAAAATTTCTTATTGGGAATAATTATTATAAAGGAATAAATATATAAATTTCTTAAATTAGGGCATTCCCAAATATATATATCCATATTTTTTTCATTCCCAAAAATATGGATAATAATTATTTTAGGTCTCTGGTCAAAAGTACTGTCGCACGGTGTTATAATCAATCAATCTAAATACATATCGTAGTTGTCCTCACTGACTAACCGATTTAGTATCACCGAGTTCGAATCACTGAAATATGAACACAAATTTAATTTTAGAAACACGTTCAGTAAGAGTAGATTTTTTCAAAAATATGAAATATGGTTTAAGACACATTGACTCCAAGCATAGTGAAAGTATTGCAAATTAGAGATAATTCAGAAAGTATTTTTCATTATTTTATAAATCAAACACAAAATGTTCAATGATGGTCTTAGGTTCTTATAAGAAGAAATAATGAAACAACTTGATTGACTGACAAACTGACGTGCTGAAAGTCGTCTAAATAAAACATAGTTATTTTGTGCGTTTCATTTTTTTGTGTAATAATTCTAAATCTTATGAAGTTAGTGGTTTTCAATGGGCTAACGATGGATTATGAGTTGGTAGGAGAAAACATAAAATTATGAGAATATTGATTTCACACTGTGCCACTGCCCGGCTCTGCAGAAACGTCGACTCCGTACCCTGAGGGCAAGATTTCTAGCGGACCTGGCTTGGGTAATTTCCGGATCTGTTCTTCTTTATCAAGAGGTCGAACTGGTTTAGCCCGGATTGAGACTGATTGGTTAGCTCCAGAACCATTCAAGAAGGGATTTACAATGGAGCAATTTAGCCTCCGAGTGGAAGTGCCGCAAACACCCTTCCCTACCTAACCTAACTTAATAGATTCTTGATTGAATTCTGAGTTAAGTTCAGAATAATTTTCGGTTTCTTTTAATCTATAAAATACGCTGCAATAAAATATGGAATCATGTGAGGCACCCAATAAAGTGATACGTGTTTGTGCAGAAATGTTATTCTTCCCTTCCCGCCAGTTGTGTCGATAAAATCGTTTATTGTTTATTTAACAAAGGTGAAGTAAATTGGCATCCAGCTTCAAAAGAGTCGAAGAATTAATGCTTTTTATAGTTTAAACATTATTATCATCTAACAACTTTATGGGCTGAACATAATTTTAATTCAATTATGAATGAAATTTATGGAAGCCAAGCTCAGAATTATTATACCAAAACTTGGATTTAAAATCTATTCAGAATCATTATTTCAAAGTACAGATTTGTAAGACATAATTAAGATTTATGACTCAAATACAAAATTTTAGTTACTTAATGCTCTTTTAGTCTTTTTGAGTTTCATATTTTGTATCTTTAGTAATGCTTTCAAAAAGTTTGAATTATGATCTAATATACTTTAAACAATTAAGCATTAATTAGCCAAATAGCTGGAGTGGCATTTTTTTACACAAATCTATTCGTTAATTACTTAAACCGGCCACCATTACTCCGCAGACAGGCCAAAGCAGCCAAGCAAGCATGCGCGCCCGACATGTCCGAACCGCATTAAGCGAGCATTAAACGTGTTAGTTCCAGCTTAGAGTATTGAAATTCGAATTAGAATACTATTTCATACAAAATTCATAAACACTTTTATTTATTTACATATGTGCCATAACAAGAATTCCTGTGTCAACTGTTGCTTGAAAATGAATCTAAACCTGATTAAGTAGAATACGCATTCAAGCAAACAAAACGCAACCGGTATGCAAATGGTTTAAACTGTTTTAATTAAACTCGGCTTGAGACCAACAACCCAAAGCACCAAGCCAGCAGTGACCGGCCTATGACAGCCAGCGGACAACTGGCCGGTTGACTAACTGACTGACTAACTGGCTGGCTGACTGGCTGTCAACGCAGTTCAAAACCCGGTGACCTTGAACATTTCATCATTTTCTTATTCTCACTTTTTAATGTCAGTTTGACATTGTTTTGTTTTATTCTTTGCAGCCAAATGTTTTACAATGCTTAACACATACGCGCGTAAATAAGTAACAAATAAAATACCAAATCAAATAAATAAAAACCACAAGATATCAGCATACTACACAAATAATCGAATCGCTTAAATAATATATCAGCCGACTTGAAATGTTGCAGCAGAAAGATTTCAACTAGTTTTCGCATAGCAACAACAAGTCCGCCGCTGTCCGTAGTTCGAAGTGATTTCACTAACGTGTTAAGTGAATATATATATTCCTGATGATGTTGTTATTGTTGTTGATGTTGTTTGTTCTAACACCTTTGCTGACCGATCCATATGGCTTTTTCTCTACAACTACATAGTACATGTACATATATATGCGACCATTGTTGTTGCTTTTGCTTATCGTTGCTAATGAAGTGCGATGACTGCTTTTCGCCGCAGCGACTGCCAGCTTGCCAGCCTTTTAACGTCTCACTAACTGCTGCTTAAATCGATTTTAATCTTCTGACTACCCAAAACTCTATGGCCGAAGCGGCCAAAACAGTCGCCAGTTGACAGAAGTTAGAAGCGAACGCTGTTACCCCCCAAATGAAATCAAAAGCTTAGCCTGGGGCCATCAAGTGCGCTGACACTAGATAACAAAAATAGGCGCACACGGTGTGTGACCGAAGCGGATGAAGCTGCCGAAGCGGATGAAGCGGCGACTCATTGGACATTTTTCGTTTTCCTTTTCGTCGACCTTGTCACTTAACTTTTGATTTCAGTTTTGTATTTGCATAGAATTTTTTCATACCTTAGCATCTGCTTTATCGAATTTTTTTTTCCTATGTAATTTTCAGCCATAAGTCAAGCCTCTAATTTTCGCTTTTGTATGCCGCGTACTTTATTAGCCATTTTTTTTTTTGTAAAATTTGTATGTGGTGTGTATTGTTTAGATGTTTCGAAACTGAAAACGAAAACTGGTTGTGAGATTAAGTAGATATGTTGAATTTCTTAAGAACATGTCAAATATATCCGCTTAATACATATGTACGTGATTTCTTTTGTGCGACGAAACGACATTATGGCAGAAGAGCGAATTTAATGTTATTTTTAGCGTCTATTATTGCTTTAAATGCACTATAAAGTACAAAATTTTAAAACGGAAATTCCACATATAGAAAATGGTACAGAAACTACAAATTTTTCTTCACGGAGGATATCTTCATCTTTTAGCTAGGGACATGATTAAAAAGCAAACGATTTTATAAGCAGAATCTCCAGAGATTGAGAGACCTGGAATAACTTTTCCATAAGTTGCTAATTCGGGTTTAGTAATGCAAATACTACCGGGTTTAGTATTACCACAGATTGATGATGAGTTATCTGTGGTATTACCACTATGGAACTGAGCGCTCTGTGGGCTAACAAAAAAAGGCATTCTATAGAAATCTGTATTATCTTATTTACGCTTTAAACGAAGTGGAACGTTTAGCATAAAAACACTTCATAGGATGTTCTATGAGACAGAGACTTTGCTCAGCTGACAAAACTGACGTGAAGTGGTGTCAGTTAAAAAGGTGTAAAACTACTACCTCTGAATGAAATGATAACACAATTTCACCCATTTGAAATGTGTATGCAACATTGTTTTTCCAACATGTATTATGACACTCATTTTAAGAGGATAAAGGCATAATTTAACGCCGAGTCTGAACGACAATTGGTAATTTTTTCTTTTACACTTGGAGGTGTTTGCTATTACCTGTAAAAAGCGTGCAATTCTTAAAATTCTCATCTACTTCTTCTCATTGACTTCTTGCAAATGAATGATAAGTTACGAAATAGGAATCAAATCCAGAGCTTCTGGAGTGAAAAGTCAACTCACTAACCGCTGAACCCTTTTATAGAATTTTCAGTCCTTTTCATATAATAACTTGCAACAAAAGTACTTCAAAGTCTTGAAGTATAAGTTGCTTTCAAAAAATCATATAAATCCTTCAAGTCATCATAGGACCAGATGTGCTCCAAATTAAAAAGGAATTTTGAAATATGAAATTTTTCGGTGGCGCCACCTATATGGGCCTTAATGCATTGGAAGGTTAGGTTAGGTTAGGTTACAGAAGGGGAGTGTGCAGCATGCACTTCCACCCGGAGATCCCATTGGGTCCATTTTGAATCCCTTCATTCTTAAAAATGCCGCTGTCCTTCCCTATCTGTTGGGATCCCTGTAGATCCAGACGGGATCTTTTTTCTTGCCGAGGAAATTGTGCAGATCAATAATCCATTCATCAGCTATTTCCGTAAGCCCATCGAAGAACCTGGCTCCAAGGGTCCGGAGCCGTCGTTCCTGTAATGATGGGCAATGGCATAACAGGTTCCACTGCATCCTCGTCACCGCAGCTTCTGCATAAACCCGTCGATCGCCAGTCGCCACTTGCATAACTTATGCATTGGAAAAGGTACATCTTACATGCATTGGAAAGGTACATCTTTTCTCGATTTCCAGTTAAAATTTAAAGATATTTGGTTCACTAGAAACGTAGTTATTTCATCGGAAGTGTCAGTATGTTTGTGTCATCCATACAAAAATCACCATTGAACAAAAAGACAATAGTAGGTTTTGTTTTAAATTTGACAAAACTTTTACTGAAACTTTTAAATTGATGAACCAAGTTTAATGCGATAATTGTAAATAATAACAAACGATACATGTGATATCTACAGATTCTATCAAAACTGCGCGTGAATGCATCAAAGATCAACTACAATCTTCACTGATATTTATGGAAATGGAATTAAACATCTCAAAACCAGCATTTTCTCGAATTTAAACGAAACATTTGGACTACCGAAAGATGTGTGCACCGTTTGTTTTGCAAAAGTTGACCATTCACTTTTAAGGTTTTTTTTAATAAAAACGTATTTCTCACAATTTGGGTGGCCTGCTCTTGCTTCGTAAATCAAATTATGGCGAACCTGAAATGGTTGAAATCGATTGGCACTTTTAAGGTTTTTTTTAATAAAAACGTATTTCTCACAATTTGGGTGGCCTGCTCCCTTGCTTCGTAAATCAATTATGGCGAACCTGAAATGGTTGAAATGAGCAAAAAACATAACTTACAAAGCACAAATTTCAGCAATTAATTTCAATATTTTATAAGCGTAATACGAGAGTAGGGGTTTCATTAATGAAATGGGAATGGGAATGTAATCTTACTATGATTATGACACAAAATTCTGAAACTCACAAATGTCAGAATTTTCTCCCACTACATTGTCATCTCCAGCATCGATGACCACACTCAACATCCGCGTCTTTCTATAGCAAAACAATAGCAACAGCTTGGTTACCTTTGAATTTACCCCAATCGATTAGCACCAGCTTCCACTAATTGGCCAATCCAACTTGTTATTGAATTAAGTGCCACATAAACATTCCAACAGCTGGTATTGTTTTGACTTTTCGTAATGCGTTTGTGTCAAACTTCAAACCGAAACACACGGGCGCATGTTTCCGTACAAAGCAAACTGGTTTTCACAATAAAAAAAATTCACTTTTTAATTCTACCCGCTTAAAAGTTAGTAACAAACTTTAGCGCTGCCACTGAGTGACCATTCGGTCAAGAGTCTGAAAAATCGTCAGTACAATAGTCGAGTTTAGCACACCGACTTCAAATATGTTCTGTGAGTCAGCATGACTTCAGCTGTAAAAAATGTCTGCATTAAAAGTGAAACCAGAAGATTTTACTTTTATTTTCAAGTACGCAAACACAAATGCAAGACAAATGCGCAAAATCGGAATAACAATTAGCAGAAAGGTTAAAGTGTTAGCAGCGCTTGTGAGGTTTCGGGTTTGTGACTAGAATCTTTTGTACCAGTGCCGCAAAAGGAAAAGCATTTAAATTGTTTGCATAAATCATAAAAAAAAAACATTGTTGCCTGTAGCCTAAGCAATGCTAGCAGCCCGTATGTGAAAAATATGCTACAACGATTTCGACATTTTTCTCATTTAAATGGCATATTGAGGCTTCCATGCGCTTATTTTTCAGATTGTTATAAATTGTATAGTTCTTGTTGCAAATAAACGCAGCACCTACCCTCATCTATTGCTCGCCACTTAATTCACACATACTCGTGTGTATATGTGATTGAAAGTTTCAACAGCAAGCAAGTTCACAGTTCTTTGCTGTGCACAGCCAGCTGGGCGTATGAGCAATCAGAATTGCGTTCTTATTGCCACTAAATGAGCTCCACGGCCGACGCGCACAAAGCACTAATTGCCGTCCATTCTCCATTAAATTGAATGCAATACATCTTACAACAACTCGAACAAAAACAATGGCAGCAATGGATAGCATAATTATGGCCCACACTTTAGCATTTGCAGTGATTCGGACTAAACGCAAGTAAGCGTGTTGCTGAGTGTTGGCTGGTGCTGATCATTTGTTTATCTGTCTAGCTAGTAACTGTTGATTGTTGGCTGTGTGCTATTAACTGCTGGCTGTGACATCAGCTGGGTGCAAGTTTATTTTAGCTAATTTATCAGCGCCGCATTTGCCAAAAACGTAAACATGAAATTACTGACAACTCGCACATTTTGTAGGTCTGCGTAGTTTTTTTTTTATAATTGGTTTGTTGTATTTGTCTTAACGTTTTCTGCTTCCGTAAATTGCCACACACATATCGACATGGCACACAATTTATGAAATTAGAATTTTTAATCGGTTTTTGTTGGTTTTTTATTGCTCTGTTTCCTTCAAACTCAGACGTCAAGTGTGAATCATCAACGCGCCATAAATGCTGTCGAGACAATTCTGACGTCTGGGCAGCACCAGACAATGTTTTCAACGTTTTCTTTACGCCACTTGACTGCCATTGTTTTATGCAATTTCTGTTGATTGACTGACAATGGCAGCCAGCAAGTCGTAGGCCTGCTCAAGTAGCAATATTTGTGTTTTATTTCATTTTTTTCAATGCTTGATAGCATTTCGAATGACTTGAAGTTCTTTGGCGTGCATTTTGTTTGTGGAAATATTATGCTTATTTTAATATTAAAAATACTCGTTAAACTTTTTATGTTATTAATGAAATGCTAAACATGTTTTGGGCAAGTCTGCAAATTTGCAAATTTTTTAAGTGTTTTTTATAATATTTTCAGTACCAGTTTAGCGAATTAGCGCTCTAGAAGTAGAAATGTGTTGATTAAAAATAAATGATTAATGTGCATTACCTAAAAAAATAATCGAAAGTATAGCAGTGAATAAAATATAAAGTAAATTAGTCAAAAAGTATAACTTGCCCGTATAACTGCAATCATCCATTCTACATGATTAATTGATGAAAAAGCTATCAGTTTACAGAAATATTTTCAATAATTAAATTTTCGTATGCAACCGCGTATGTGATCCCTACATGTTGCAACACCGTTTGAAAGATCTATGTGTCAGCTTTCGAACAAATACTATATTACTTCATTCATTTATTGGGTCAGCAAGTATTATTTTTACTGCTTTAAAAATGTCAACATTGCAAGAAGCTTTGCTTCATAATTTTTTTTGCATCAAATGCTTCTAAAATCATGTGCCAACAGTTTCAAGATGGCAGCTTCAGTGTTGAAGACAAACACCATGGACGATCAAAGATGAAGTTCGAAGATGCCAAACTAGAGGCACTAATGGATGCAGCCTTTTGTAAAGCGCAACAACTACAACCGCCGCATTCGAAGTCGGTCAATCAACTGTTGTGGGAAGCCTTAAAGCCATAAAAAGGATTCAGAAGAAAGGGAAGTGGGTGCCACACTAATTGGCTGAGAGAGTCATTAAAAGACGTTTGCATGAAAGCAAAGAATTCCTGCATCGAATTGTGATGAGTGACGAAAATTGCATCTACCACGAAAATCCAAAGCGAAACAAATCATGGGTCATCCACATCGCAGCCAAAAAAGTACATACACGTCAAGAAGACATTGACGTATATCTGGTGGCATTAGAAAGGTGTGATCCATCATGAGATACTGGAACCTGGCCAAACTTTGACAGCAGACCTCTACCGGTTAAAACGAACCATTTTGCCCAGTCCCTCGAAGATCGCTTTAAGCGAAAAGTACTGTATTTTGAACGTTTGAACGAGTAGAACCAAGACAACAAAATTATGTCACAAAAGCGTAGAAAAGGAAAACTCTCTATTCACAAATTTGCTAATTATAATCAATTTTTTTTTGCAACAAAAAATTTCTAGTTCCATTTAAAGCAAATTATCAAATGTAAAAATAAATTCAACGACAAAGTGGTGTCACCGCTAACTAATTGAAATCAAATAAAACGACCCAAGCCGCAAACACTCACACCTTCATCGCTTATCACACATTAACACCACGCACACAGTTGCAACCAAAAGCAACCAAATTACTGAACGGCGAGTAGTTCAACAAACAAAAGCGGCAATCGTACAGCTAAAATAGACAAATGAATAAACATTAGCAGTCGAAACTTTGCACTTTGCGAACTTGGAGTCGGGCTTTCAGAGCCTTCACGCCACACATTCGCACCGATAAATCAGCGGCGACTTAGACGGTGGCCGACGATAGCCGCAACGATGGCTACTGTCCGCTTCAACACATTTGCCGCGAACGGCTACACGATTTTTATCGGACGAACATTGGGCCGGCAATTAGTCCAATCTGCACATTTATCTGCGACACTCGACGCGCCGCAATTCGACGCGCCTCGACGCCGCATGCTGACTGCGCTAAATTCAATGCTGACGCTGGCCGGTTGACTGGCTGCGGCTCTTCGTCGACTGCAAGTTGTTAATGCGCTTAATGTCATTGTTGTTTTTTTTTGGTTGTTGTTGGTGTAATTTGTTGTTTGTCTCTAATTAATACATTGCTGTGCCGCTGGTGACAAGTGAGGCGCGTCGTGCGGCAGCGCTTCAAATTATTAAACTTTCGTCAATGTTTTATTGTTGTAATTTTCTGTACTAAGTATCAGAAATTTCAATGCTTTTTAATTATTTTAATGCGCTACTTAGTTTGATTTTAATTGCAGTTATTATGCATTAATTTATACAATTTTATAGAATTTTTATTAGCTTGTTTCAACTGTATTGCGACGATTTTAACATTGTCTATCCATATGTGTCATATGAACAGACATGGCTAAAAATAAAAACCCAACATTTTTTCAAAAAAAAAAAAGGCTGTGCTTTTGAGTACAATAAATGTGCGAGTAAAATTTATGACACCCCGTCGTAAGCCGCTTTACATGGCAGATTCGCATTTTCACGATTACATCGGATGCCATAATTCGCGCTATCGATTTCACTACCGCCACCAGCGGACAGTAGACAGGGAACAACGGGCAGCCGACAGCGGACAATGAAGTGTGGACATTTCAATTCTGTTCATGAAGAATTGCCTGCTTAGTTTTTATCGGACAATACACACACTTTTTATGGTTGTTTGTACAATTTTTCTTGTTGTCTGCTTTTGGCTGAAATTGCAGACAATTCTTGCGCACGGTCCACTCTTTGTCCGGGCGCTTCTTAGACTTCTTACGCTTTTTACGCGCTAAAAGCCAATCTTAGTTAATGCAGTAACCAAGCACAACCTTTGCTACTCCACTTCTGCACTCTACGTTCAGCTCTGTCGAGAGGTCGGGGAATTAGAGTTAGGCGCATTTCAATGTTGTCAAGAATCGTAGGGCGGGGAGGGAGGTCGGCGAGATTTTTATCCGAGCCTGGGATCATTCATTGTAGGTATGTAATTTTTAATATCTTATAGAAGAACAGCCTTTAATACGAGGCCCCGAAACCGTATTTCTTTTCCATGGCTCTATTTACATTGACTGGGTAAAGACCATAGTGCGGAAGAGGTCAGGGAGATTTTTATACGGGCCTGAAATTTTGAGAGGCCGGATTTTATCGTGTTACGTAAATTTTTTAATATTATATAGGAAAAGTTGCTGAAAGACTGAGCCCCCGAACTCGAAATTTTTTTCCACGGCTGTGTCTATATTGAGTGAGTAAAGAACCGTAGGGGGGAAAGGGTCAAGGTGATTTTTAATATTATATAAAAGAAGTTGATTGGTAACCGGGCCCCGAACTCGGATTTTGTTTCCTCGGCTCCATTTACGTTGGCTAAGAATAGAACAGCAGTGAAGAAAGTTTTATTCGGGCCTGAAACTTCCAGGGATCCGGATTTCATAGTCGTATGTAGTTTTCTTTTAATATCTGATAGGGGAAAAGGCGGTTCCAGTACCGAATTGGTTGAGTAGAGAACCTTAGTGACTTACCTCTAGAATTAATTTCTTCTATCTTCATCGGATTAACTCTCATTTATAAAGTCTTTTGTGGCTTTCTTTGTTCAGCGAACTTAACATTCTCCAAAAAAGGATTTACTTGTTTAACCCTAATCCGTCGTTCGGGTGATTTTTCACCCATTTTCAACTTTGGGATGCTGTAACTTTCCTATATATTTATCAAAATGATTAAGGTTTTTTGTATTTGTAGCAAACCAATATAAGTCTTGGAAATTATCTACAACATATTGATTATTTTATTATAACGGTGATTATAAAAAAAGTTACGTGGGCGACGTTCGGGTGAAATTTCACCCATATACAAATTGTATGGAAATTCAACGCAACACATACAGAAAATGCCATAAAATTACGTCACTGGATTGAAAGTTTTGAACTGCTTTTGTAGGAAAAACTTTTTATGGATCGATGGGCCTCCTGAACTCAACGGAAAAGTAAGAACCAATAATATTATTTCAACTAAAGTTGGTATAACTCGCTATGCTTGAAGTCGTGTGTCAGCAATAAAAGATGCCAATGAAGACCAATATTAAAGATAATAACTGACAAAACTAATGCTGAAGGTTTGCGAGTCTTTGGCAGTGCATGGATCAGCGTTGGTGATATTCAGGCATTTTTTGGTATTTTAATTTTGAGAGGTGTTTATAAGTCGAATGGGGAATCTCTTGATAATCTGTAGAGTTACACAACAGGCAGACCAATTTCTCGTTCTGTCGGTGACAAAACCACTCGCCAAGAACGTAACTATTGTAATGAAGAATGAAGCTCGTTAACACCCATAAGACATATGTGAGAAAAGTGGATTTAACGACAACTGATATGTACGTCCTATGAAAAGGACACACTAAGTAAACAATTGCTGGCTTTTCGCGGAAGATGCCCCTTTGAGCACTTTTCATCATAACCAGGATATGTTGGTGACAAAAAATTACCCGAAATTATATCGTTTTACAATAAGTAAAAGCAGTAGTTGACACGTTAGACCAATTGGTTGTTCACTAACTATACCGTCAACCGAAAAACTAATCGCTGTCGATCCCAGCTGGCATCACAACAAAAAGTACAAGCGGCGAATTTTTCTTGAAGACTTAGATTTTAGATTAGTATAGCTAAAGATTTTGCGTAGAGTAACTTTATCGAAAGGAAAATCTTCATGCTGACTTCTTATCTCAATACAGCCAATTTCTCAAACCTTGTCAGAAAATCAGAGCGTAAAAAAGTAAAAAACTATTGAAACACGGTGCCAATTTGATATCAAAAACGATCGAAAGGCATATTCTGCTTGCAATTCTTGAAAAAAGTATACATGTGGTGAACACAAAGTTTTAGTTAACTACTGATCTTCCTTGCCCCCTTCCCCATCCGCTTTAAATGTGTGCTGTAACATATATTGAGGAAAAAACAGTGTTGCATACACATTTAAAAAACGGGTGATATATGTGGTATCACAACGGGTCTGATAATAGGCCTCCGAGTGTGTCTCTTACAGTGGCAGCTACCTAACCTAACCTAACCTAATTGCCCTAATTGCAATAAATATAGAAAAATTTGTTAACTTATTTATCTGTAAGACAACAAAGATAATAAAGATTAAAGATAACAAATGATTTTTTATTATACTTGGTCACAAAAATCATTAAAACAATGCAAAGTACCATATGGGTGAAATTTCACCCGAACATCTTATGTGTGAGTTTTTTTGAACGTCGGATGAGGGTTAATTTGTTTCCTATACTAAAACTTACCTTGAGTGACTTTTAATAGAAATCAGACTAAGCTGATTTTTAATTTTCCTTCAATCATACAGAGTGTTCTGAACTCGTTCGATGGCAAAAGTGAGCTTAGAAGCTTAACGTGGTTACTTTTAGAGGTCCGTCATTACCTACTGCGGCCTGTCGATTCCCTGACTTATAATTCAACATACTAATTACCAAACCACATTGCAGTCAAACTGTTTTCTAAGTCTAATCTTTTCTAAATAAGAACAATTCAGTAGACAAGTTCTTCTTTCAAATTGTATTCCTCTTCTACAAAATGAAAATCAATTTACGGCTGGATTCGAACTCACTTCTGTCTGACTAATAGTTGCACGTACTAACTCTTTCCTAAGTTAGAAAAGTTCTTTTCTAGTTAAAATTTCAATTTTCTTCTATAGATTGAAAGTCAATTCGTTGCTGCATTTGAACTCACAATTTTCTAATTAGTGGTTCAACTTGGTAAGTTTTGAGCCACATTGCAGCCAAACTTTTTCTAAGATAAGGTTAGTTCTTATCATGTTTGTCCTAAGTAGAGTTTAGCTGCTTATGCTAAATTAACTAAAATGTCGCATTAAATTTTTTGGAATATTCCTAATATAGTCGAAATGTAGGGTGCTTTTTTCGCAACCATGCACGGCCATGCATATCCATCCAATTTTTTTGCAGCTTTCATTCCATTGAGCCATGGCGAACAACACAAAACTCCAGCAGCAACTGGCATCATTCATCTTCGCACGCGCACATGCAAGTCAGCAACAGCAACCGACACGGCAACAGCAACAGCAACGACAATGGCTGAGGTGACAATTTACAACAACTTCTTGATCAGAAGCGCAAGTTAAACAAGCGCGAAATCACATCAAAACATGCCAACGTCTATTTTTTGTTTATTATTATTTTTAACATTGCCGCAACGACGTTACGACTGTTGCTGCTGCTTTTGTTGTTGTCGGTGATGTTGCTGGTTGTTTTGGCTGCCTCATTGTTTTTACAGTTTGTTGTTGTTTTCCGCATAATCTATTTTTTTTTTGCAATGTGCAGCCAGCACTGCCACCGTTGCTCGATTCTTTACACCGAAGAAGGTTCAAAAAAACGATTTCGTCGTTCTCACACAACGCCACAGCGGCCAACCGGCAACGGCCTTGAGAATGAATTATGCGCGCAATTAATATACACGTTGTTGTTGTTGTTGTTGTTGTTGTTGTTGTTGTTGTTGTTGTTGTTGTTGTTGTTGTTCAGACTGTTGGACTGCCACTTCGTCGGTCGCACACTTTGCATTGCTAAAATCGTAGTAAAACTTTTAAGTTCTGAAATACGAGTAGTGTGCAAAAAAATATAAAAATGTATAATAATTTCAAATTGAATGGACTTGGACAAGTGTTCAGCTATTTATTTTGTGTTAATTGCAATTTGCAGTGCGTTGTGCTGGTTGCGATGGACAGCCACTGGTATTGGCTCCCATTGGCCGCACAGTTGGAGCCTAAAGTGCGCAGCGTGACTAAGTTGACGTCCCGGTTGACGTCATTGGCTGGAGAACTCGAGCTTCTGCATTCCTTCCGCGTTTGTCTAATTGAAAGTGAATCTTGCAGATTACCAAATAAAGATAAGGAGTGCGATAAATATGAGCACGCAACTGCTTTAATGTTCTCGCGGCACTGGAAGGCGGCGTGACTAATCACACCAGTCACATTGCAGAGTCACGCAACATAATGATGACGGAAAAGGGATTTTCTTATTTTTGGGATTATGGGATATTTCAAAAAATAATTAATTAACAAATACTTGTGCCTAAAAATCTCACAGTTTATGGTAAAAAATAAAAAAAAAAACAATTGGTAAAACTTGTATCAAATATGCCAACATACCAAACTGATAGCCTATGGCATTGGTAGTGTCTTCTATCGTTGGATTACGAGCTTCTTCTATGGTCTCTCTATTCGTGTTGTAATAAACAGCATGGCCTTGGAAAAGGATTTCACTGGAGTGCTGCAGGGTTCGGTCCTCTCTCCAATACTTTTCCTTATCTTTATCAACCACCAGTTGTTGTCGACGAAGAATCCCATCTCCTCTTTTGCTAATGACAGCACTATTTGTCATTCATACCTACACTTCCACAAAGCGCTGCTCCAGCTCTGCGAAGATTTAGATAGAACGCCGCCGTATGAATGACTCACTTAACAGCGACCTACAAACAATCCCCAAGTGGGGTGAAGTGAACAGGGTCGGTTTTAATCCTCGCAAGACCCAATGTTGCCTGTTATCCCCCAAACGAGCCTCCCCACATCTCAACACATCCCTGGTTACACTACTCGACAAAAAATGCGTTCATCGCGTGCTCCTAAAAACAAAAGTATTTTTTAGACTAATCTTCGAAAGTAACGACTAAAACACGAAACTGAAAATCAAAAAATCGAAAAATCTTCGAAAAACACGTTTTATCCCCTCTTATTTCAGTTATGAGCACATATCTCGTAAACCAACCATCCGACTAACACAAATGGCCGTCGTTCAGAAGGTAATATACTAACCTTTCCAACGATATATAGATTGTCCAAGTCAGATGAGATTTGGGGAAGTGAGATGAAAGTTGTAAAAAGTGAATTTTTCGACCAATTTCAAAAATCATAAACTTTCGAATACCTTTTTATGATAAAATAAAAGATCTCCTCGGGTTTTACAATCTAAGATGAAAGATATATTATTTGAGCAAATATTTAGCCTAACATCAATAGAATTGAAAGAAAAAAGACAAAGTTATGATGCACGGAGTGAAAACACCAACTTTTCATTTATTTCACGGTGCGAAAACATTTTTTTATTTTTCCGAGACCTATCCAAATGTTGATATAGACGTGAAACTAGAGGTAATTTATAGTAACTTGGCATAGTCAGTTTTTCATTTTCTGACCCAAAAACCTTCTTAAAGGACTTTAAAATTGTAAGGATATACACATTTCAAATATTTTTTTAAATATTCGCGATTGTGCAATGATAAAGTTGTCTCCTTTTAACTAAATTTTCCATTTTTAACTTTCAGGACCAAAATATGTCAGGTATGCGAAACATAAATGTATGTGGATCTCAGTCTGTAGATTCATACATCTAAATTTTTTCTATTTCAATGTTCTGAAAGTTCAAAATAGAAAATTTAGCTAATTACCTTATGAACGATGGGCCACTTGTGTTAGTCGGATGGTTGGTTTACGAGATATGTGCTCATAACTGAAATAAGAGGGAAAAAGCGTGTTTTTCGAAGATTTTTCGAAAACGCTTCTTAAAAAAAATTGTTGTCTCCTTTATTGCCTCAAACGCTTTCCGCGTAGAGGTAACTTGAATGATGGGAATAGGAAGAAGTCACAAGGAGTCATGTCGAGTGAAGCACAAATCTCAAATGTCTTACAGGCTATAATATAACTTAATAATAAATTTTTTCGCCAAAAAAATCCGTTTTTTTAATTTTAAATAACCAAATTTTGTCATTTATTATTATATAACTTATTATTAGTTTACATTACATATCTAATGTTGCACATCAATAGAAAGGTATGAAGAAGACCTTTCGTTTGATACCCATATAACTGAATTATTTTAATATAAACTTTGAATTTTGACCACAAGCCACGCCTTTTGTAGACGTTTCACAAAAATAAGCTCTATATTGATTAATTTTGAATAGACTCTGTTGTGATTTGTTTGGTTTTGGCTCATCTAAGAAGCACCATTCCGATGATTGTTGGTTAGTTTCGATGACATATTCGTTCGTCAAAAACATTTTGGCCCAAATCCGATGCTGTTTCCGCAACAAGTTCAGTCCAAAACATCGAACACGAGAACATCGGAACGAGACGACAAGGTCGGCTAGTATCTCTCTGAGGCTCACACGTCGATCTGCGAGAACAATTATCTTAACTTTTTCGATGTTTTCGTCAGTCACACAGGTGAAAGGTATGAAAGAAAACTTTTTTTACATCCTATGAAGATTTTATCAAACAACTCTTTCTCCATTACAAAAATTGTTCATTCGTTACTCTGAATGTAAACGGAATTATTTACACTAAAAAAATCAATCACAAATGAGAGCACTAGGTCAACATAAACGATATCACTAAAAAAAAACCTCTGACTGAATTGTAAACGCCCGCACCATGAAATTAACTATTGACCCTGTTTCAGAGGAACGCAACGAAACTGCTGTCCGAACGCCATGCGGTCGCTTTGGTCCGACCAAATCAAACTTACAAGTAAGATTTGCGTAGAAAAGAATTAACGGTAACGTAAACTGTTAATTGCAAATTTAATTAACATTGCTTGAAAATATTCTTACCAAAATACAAAATCCAACTTGCAACAACAAAATTATACGCAAAATTGTAACTGCAGGTGGTAACACTGTGACTCGAGGCAAGTTAAGTGCTGCCACAACTGTACAACAACAAAACAAAATATTTTGAATGAACAGCAAATTGATGGCAAATGTGTAGATGTAGAAATGCCAAAGAATAAGACCAAAAAAAAGCTGCAGGAAATAGCATTCAATTGCATAGAGACGACAGCCGGCATTTTTTTTTTTCACCAGCCAAAAGCTGCAAAACGTCCAAACAACGAATTAAAGCAACGACCAGTTGAGGGGGAAATTCAGCAGAAACATTTAACGCTTTCATTGTGCACAACACGTCCGCTACAGTTGGCTTGAATTCGAATTGAGCAGTGCTATTTTTCGCGGCCAAAGAATTAAAAAAAAAATAAATGCAAAAAAAGCACAAATTAAGCAAAAGTAAAGCAAACTGTGGTGGCATGAAATACTAGAAAGCGACGGCGCGGGCACGCAAAAAACGCAATTACTACGCATGAATTGGTTAAATTTGCGTGGTCAATCGGCCGATGTTGTAAATTGAAGCGTAAACTTAAGGTCGCCGTGCCGCGTCGCGTTTACGTGCGAAATTGAGGTGAATAACCAAATTCGGGCGCGCAGCCACTTCGTCAACTAGCCAAGCAGTCAGTGCGTCAGTCAATCGTGCAACCAGTCAGTTGTGGTTGCTATTATGATTGGTTTTGACCAACAGCGGCCACATGGGCACATACCAATTGGGCAGAAACTGAAACCGATTGGGAAAATGTCAAAATTTTTGCGGTCAACAAAAAACGAAATGTCCAACATACAGTAGCGACAACAACAACAACTACCAATACCAATATGTTGCAATAAGCCTACAGCATTCTTGACCGTACGCGCAAGGTGCTCTGCTCACAAACACACACACACACATGTTTTTGATGGGTGCGTGTGTCGTTGACATTTTGCACGCTCAGGCGTCACTAATTTGCATTCGTCACTGGTCCCTGACTCTTGTCCTGTGGTGTTGTTGTTGCGTTGATCCTATTTTACTGCTTTCAAAAGTTTGCAATTATTACATTTTGCTACGTCATTGTTGATTTAAAATTTTGTTTGTTGTGTTGTGAAAACTGCAAAGATGATTCATTAAGTTGGCCAGCTGGGTCGGTTGTGTTCGCTCCAAAAACAATTAATTAAGCTCAATTCAAAAGCGATTACCACTGCCTACTCGCACTTGTTTACATTCTCACCTCAATGCATACTACATATGTACACATTTGTATGGATGTACTGAAGTGCGCAAATGCTTGTAACCCAAATTATTTCATTGCTTACATTGCGGCTGGTTCTCTGCAAAGCATTAAACATTTGGCGTATTTTTAATTCTACAAAAACTGCCACGATTTTTCAACTGACTGACTCACGCTGACTGCTGATGAAGTTTGTGGTTTTGATAATTATTTCACGCTGACGTTTTTTCATTTTAGGGTCATTAGACGCCCTTTTGGTGGTCGCTTGTTGGTTTAAAGGACAACATTTAGCTTGGCATGTCGCGTAGCACGATTTTCAAAATTTTGTGAAATTCACACACTAAAGCCAGCATGTGATCGTCAAGGTTTATGGTTGGATTTTTAAGTAATATCGTCGATATTAGTCCAAAGGCATTGGTCATACCGGAAATGAGTTGTATTGAAACCTTAACCATGCGACCTACTTAGGTGATGCAAACAAGCCAATCGTGAGCCAGTTTCAAAACAAAACATTTTCAGCTCAGTCTTGCATATTGATAGAGAGATAATGTGTCAAATAAAAGCCAAACAATTAAAGTACAAAATTATAAAATATCTAGAGTACTATACTTTGCCTTCTAAACCATTCAATACAGAATAGACTTTAATTTTATCAAACTTAACTATGGACTCAACTCAGCCGACTGAAATCACAATCTTTTCAACTTGCAATAGTAGCAATACTTATATATTGGGGCCAGTGGCGAACACAAGGGGCTGCGCCTCCAAATATCTTGCAAACATTTTGGGAGACAATTATGGTTCCAACTGGTTTTGGGCTCAAAAGTTGCGTACAAACCCTCCCTCTGAAATCCAGTGTGCACCACAGATTGGGGTACAAGGATTGAGTAATAAGAAATAAGTTTTCAGGGACTGTATTCATCATTCTAGGATTTAGCAAACATTTATGTTTTGTTTTGCCTTGAACCATACTTTGGAGTCATAAAACCAATATCCAGTTTTCCTATAGTAAAAAACAAAGTTTCAACAGGTTCAATTCTTGATTTTTCCAAAGAGCCTTGGAGCATTCGAAAACCGTCACAAGCAATTTTCTCGAAAATACAAACTCAACTCCATTGCAAAATCAGTGGACAGATTACTCGAACACTGTTACATGGATCGATTTGAATCTTTGACAGTAGCTTCACATATTTGTTGGCTTTAAGGTACTTAGCCGCTTTTAATATAATGGACACTTTTCTTGTTATAAACAATTTACTGACAAATTTTTTACCCTACATCGATACTTTTTTCACAAGTTAATTTCTACGAAAATTGGGAGTTACAAAATTTGGCGATTTCAAAGCATGACACTTTCGCCGCCATACACTTTGAAAATAAATCCTCTTACTTTTTCCATAGTCGCAAAATAAATCGTCAAAAGTAGGTTCTTTTTTCGAACGCTGGAGTGGTATTACCTTTCCGGTCAATTTCCACATTTCTTGAGATACTAATTTTTCCTTCAAAATTTTGACTCTCATTGAACATTTTAGCAATAAAATACAAAAAAATGTCAAAAAATAATTTAGGTTGAGAATTACAGCTCAATCAATTTTGTACTATAAAGGAGGAAAAGGAGTAAAAATTCATGAAATTTTGGTTTCGTTTTTTTAAGTTTTATAAACAATTCATTGATTTGTTTTGATAAAAAACATAAATTATAACAACAAAAAATTAAAACGTGATTTCATTTTGATCGAAAGTTATATAAATTTTATATATAAACAATTGATTCACATTTATTCGGCCTTATATAACCGTTGTTGTTGTTGCAAAGCCCTTTTCCTCTCATTAAAACACAGAATCAATTTAAATTCATACAGTTTTACAGAAAGGCACTGAATATAGCGTATTCTTATTATCGTGGTGGGAGTGGCAAGTACGCATGTCTAACCTTACATAACCTGTGTCTGCCCAGTAAAACAGGAACTCGTCTAGTAATTCTTACTTTTAATCGAAAATTTCCCAATAGTCGAATTTTATTAGCCACGTGGTTTACAGATGGGCGTGGCAGACATACAAACGCAAAAAGTCTGTCACTAAGCCCATAAATTAAAAAAAATGCAAACATAACTTGCAACCTTTGCCTTCCATTTGTACGATATATCGTACAAAGCTTTGCAACCCTTGTGGTCATTTGTACGATATATCGTACAATTTTTTTAAAGATTCGGGAAAAATATTTTGATGCAAAAAATGTTAAATTTATCAAGTTTTATAACTAAACTAACATTTCAACTTTGAAATTATTTGGCTTTTTGCTACCTAAAGGTATTCTATATTTAAAAATTTCTTGGCGGATGCACCGTCACTTGCTGGTTTCTTCTGGTTCTAATTCTTGCAAAGAGCTGCTTACAAAACTCACTCATACTGTGTTGCCACGGCCACTATGATTTATATTTTTAAACAGAATGATAGGACACAGCCGCAGCCGCAGATAGGGCAGCCGCCGTGGCTCAGTTGGTTAGTGCGTTGGACCGCGAGTCGAAGGCAGCGACCCAGGTTCAAATACTGCCTGTAATAACACCTAAAAAAATAACGGGAAAACTCGTTTTCTCTTTCGGTGGCTGTCCTCTCAGCTGGAAATGGCAAACCTCTGAGAGTAAAATTGCTTATGAAAGAGCTCCCAACCTGCCGTTCGGAACCGGCATAAAACTGTAGGTCCCTTCCACCCGCGTACAAATTCACACGCACAACACGGGTGGTTGCGGGAAGCTAGGCCTAAGTCTCGCGCAAGCGGGCTGTCGTGCCAGTCAATTATTAATTATTAGGACACAGCCTATTTTAAAAAAATTAAAAAGACGTTCTATAAAAAATGCGTTCGCTGTCAAATTAAAAATCTTGGAAAAAATTGTACGATATATCGTACAAAATTCCGGAAAGGGTTAAAGCAGATTCTAGATTTCCCTTTACAAGTCCATATAGTTAATGTATAATTTTGCTTACTTGTAACATTATACGCTCTGTGTGCTTTGTGCCGACTATAGGAAATATTTATTTTTAGTTACATGGCCACCCTGCCTTTACACACATCATACCCTCTGTAAATTCTATATATTCAATAAAGCAACATAAAACATTCGCGTGACGATGCAACACCAACAATACAAATTTTGCAAGAGTTTGGCATCTTAATGCTCAACAATGCTTAGACACATATTCCAAAAATTGTCAAAGATACTTCAATTCAAATTTCAAATTTCATGTTTGTAGTTTTAGTGATTTGAACTGGGCAATGATGAATCTATCAATAAGTCAAGATAAACAATTATATATTTGTAAATGTCATACTTAATAGATATGAAAGCAAAAGCATGTGGAGTAGCTCACACAACCTCTAGAAACTTACTTAACTTAATGAAGCTTTTTTGTTTAACAGGTGAATAAATCTTGAGAAGTATACTAGGAATTTGCTGGTTATGCCAGATTCCTACTGGTTAAGAACACGCCTCCATAATTGGGAATTCGCCAAAATTCGCTTTATTCCTAGAACAGCTTTCAGTTCAAAATTGTATACATAAACGTCCAAAATTCACAAATGTTTAGAAAATCAATTTATAAATCGTCTCAAGTTTTAATCTCTATATTTGAACAATTTCCTTAACCATAATTCAAACCATACAGCCTCGCACCGCACTCAACTCTTTGTGCTAGTTTCCCTCAAAACATATAAAACTAATTTTTTACAAATCGTGTTGTTTCGAATCGCTGCTATTTGTCTGCATCCACATAACATACATCAAAATAGCTATAATTACTTGTATCTGCGTTAAAACAAACAATTTCAATAATAACTTAATTCCACTCGTAGCCAATGCTCGACAAAACAAAGCACTTGCTCGAGTGGAACGCTCGACGCGTAAAAGCAAACGAAGCATCAATGGAGCTGCACTTGAACCCACCAGCAGGCGGCTGGCTGCCAGACGCGCACAATGGCTGGCTAAATCACGCAAAACGACGCACGACTTGCTGCAAAAAGAACAACAGCACATTGCTTTGCTGTTGTTGGCATAAACATGCCAACAATACGCCAAACACACCAGCAATACACCAAAAATATACCAATCCATACACGAAAATAAAAGCAAAAGTCACATTTGCCAAGCTATGCGGAAATTTTTGGAGCATGCCACGAGAATCGTGTAGGGAACCAGCCAAACGCACAACAACAAAACCAAATGCATAAACTATTGTATGATTTTTATCGCAACCAATAACAACAACGAACAGCACTTTGACAGCATCACCAATAGCAACGAAACTGGACGCGAAAAAAATCGCATCAATTGGACGAACGCGATTGGTGGTTCGGTGTTGGAAAGGTGCAAATCAAATCGATAAAAAGTAAATAACTGCTAGATACAAGCAGCAGATAACAAGCATCATTTGTACATTCAAGCAGCAAAACAAACTAAACTAACTTCTAAGGCGGTGGCGAGCGATTGCGCCAACGACTGCAGAGATCAATGGAAAACTGAATCGAAGTCGAGCGGCGCTCATGACGCATTCATTCACCATTAGAACAACATAAATCGTTTCATAAATTAAAACACGGAGAGAACATGGTAGTAGCTGCCACTACATTAAGACTGATTGATTGTGGCTGAAGAATTAAACTGATTCTTGTGCTGCCTGCGCATTACCAACAGTTTCCTAGATGATTTAATACAGCAATACTGCTTTCACTAATTTGTTGCTATAAGACAGCAGAGACTTTTTGAACATCTGAGTCATCCAGGAATATGATGATCTTTCAAATAGTTTGAAGTCTTGAGGGTTTATTGAATTAAAAAGCTTAATGTTTAAGGGGAGGTTCTCATTGAAATGACTAAAAAGTAAGCAAAATTTGGAATTTTTTTGTGGGCCAATAAAAAAACATAGGAAAAAACAGTTTTAGGATTCAAAAAGCTTATATTTTATATTTTTTATTTACAAAGTTTTTCAAGACGAAAAAAACAAAATGGCGCCCGTGGTGACGTTCCGTCTAAGATGCGGTTCGCGTGGAATAACAAAACTGCGTACAGCCTGCTGCCTCAGGATCGATCTGAAACACAAAACCAATTATAAGGCTCGAAAGTAGGATACTTTTATTGGAGGAATGACCTAAGAACGGGTAAAAAACTTCAAATTTGACATAATGGTGCGATCTCAAACTTTGAAATCGATTTTTTAGCCCTTTGTTTATACTTTGAAGCTTCACAAAAAATACAAAGAATTTGTAGATTTTATAGGTCATTACTCCAATGAAAAGGGTCTTCTTTCGAGAAAACAAAACATGAAGTCTTTCAGTTGAACCGTTTTCAAATGAGATTGTACGCATTTTAGAAAAATCATGTTTTGAGATAAACGCTTTTAAAGTTTTCGTTCCGCGTTCCAAGCCGAGAGCGCCCCATGGCGGGATGGCCTGTAGAAACTTTTCTGATGCGCGGATCGGAAAATCGGTTTACCGCAATATAGTAGACACTAATACCTTTCAAAAAATGTAAAGAAAAAAAAATCGAATTTTTGCAAATTTTGAATGAGAACCTCCCCTTAAGTTTAAAACAGAGATCAAAGAATTATAGAGATTGAAAAGATCTGCTCGTGATCCTTCTTTTGCGAATATTTGTATGCCCAATTTACGTAATTTAACGTTTTTGTGTTTTTATTGTATTCGTGAATTTTAATCGTTGTTGCTATTAAGGTCCGGTTTCCACATGTGAACTAACTTTTTATCTCGGAAATATTTCACCTGAGAATTACTTCTCTACTTGCAAATGTACTTTGAGTGCAAATCAAATTTAAGAGAACTATTAAATAAACATATTTTTATGAGGAAAGAGTTTTTTTAGGAATAGCACTACATATCTGATTTCTTCTACAAGTATTTTGTTTCTTTACTCAATGAAGTCAAGGTTAGGTTAGGTTAGGTTGAGGTGGCTGCCTCTGTATGAGACACACTTAGGCCTCTTAATGGGCCCGTTGTGATACCACAGATTCCACCCGTTTGAAATGCGTATGCAACACTGTTTTTTCAACATGTGATACACCACACATTTCAAACGGATGGGGAAAGGGAGGGGAGCGGACCTACAGTTTAACGCCGAATCCGAACGGCGATGGGCAGTTTTCTTTCACACTTGGAGGTTTTGCCATTGCCTGCCAAGAGCGCACTTGTGCGATTCTTGTAATTCTCATTCCCTTCATGTGGATAGCGACAGAAGTAGATGAGTGTTTTTTTCCAGCCCAAGCCAGGAATCGAACCCGGAGCGCTCGGTATGAGAAGCCAGCGCGCTACCCGCTGAGCTATCGAGGCCGACCAATGAAGTCAAGTTCGATAAAAATATATTTTCTGTGTGAAAACAAGGTCTCAGTTGCTTCGATTTGTAGCTAAAAATTTTTCAAGTACTTAATGGTTGTTATTTTTCCATTCTCAAACCTGCATAGGTAAGTCGTATTTCTTGCTATATTTCAAGCAAATTCTGTTTATATTTTTTTACAAATTTTGTAAGATGACTTACACCATGAGATCAAAGAAAATACTAATAAAAAATTTAGACTATGTTTTTTTCAGTAAAAAACAAAACATTACACAAGGTGTAGTAAGACGGAATCCATTATTTTTGCATCAAGTTGAAGGCTTTATTAATACAGTTAGGATGATCTATTTTAGGTGAAATATGCACCATTTTGATTTGATGACTTGTTTCCTTATTGAAGATAAAATTTAAATTTTTGAAATTTTTTTTTCTTGAAATCACTTGAAATTGTTCACCAACAAAATCATTCACCATAAACGAAAACAGCTGCTTGGTTCCGAGCCCATACAAGGTGAATGCTTACGAATCTCCCAACCAAGGCAAGTCACTATCTATGTGTGGGGTCTGACGTTGTTCTGTTCTGAGCAATGGCGTCCTTCATGTGGTCCAATCGTTGACAGTCAGATTCGAATTAAGAGTAGAGGAAAAGCTCATAGTTAATAGACGAATCCTTGTCAATCGCACCAAACACACTGCACAAAACATTCCTGACCATCAATCCTGGCTTGGCCTAAGTTTGCGTAACCCTATAACAGTTAGTTTCTTTTGACAAGTGACAGTTAAGTTACCTGAAAAGTTTAATAATTTTTAATTCTACCGTTCTACTCCAATTCCCGGTAATTTCATTAATCCAACATTAACCAAATGTTATGTTATTCAAAAAAGTGTCAGTCTCAAAGCAATAACGCTTCATAGGAAATTATAATTAATGGCATTATTCAATATTGAAGTTAATTAATTAATATTGTTCATAATATCCATCATAAGACTTGAACACTCTGTGCAGCTCCAACTACTACCTTGAACTTCAGCAAAGCCACAACTCCTAACATCGACTACAGATATCAGTTGTCTTTAACATAAACATATGCATACATACATATATATTCATACAGTATTCATACATTCATGTTTTTCTATAAGCTTTCAGTTTCGTATTCACAGTCTGAGCAGCTTTAATTAATACTTACGACGAAAAGCTTTCGAGGAAAATCTGCCATTGTTTTACTGATTTTGAGGCTACAGCACAATGGTGGGAAATTTCCAATAAATATATATCACAGTGTTATTGTGTTGCAATTAGATTTGCTAAAAGTTGAATGAAAAGTGGCTGGCTGTTTGTCTGTTCCGGCCGCACACGGAAGTACCAGAGGTGTGAATTGATATTTTTGAGGTTGTTTTTATCTCTCGGACAGGTGACACGCAGTAATAAAATACAATATTTGATGAGCTTATGTAATGTTAATACGAATTCAACTGTGAACAGAGCATAAAAGATAGTTCCTGTTTTGACATTTAAATGCTAAAGCAAGCAGTATTGGCATTTTTTTTTTATTTGTTCAGTTTCATAATCGATTTAGTTGCAATACGTAAATACTTCAATCAAATGGGAACATATTTCAAACTGCAGACTATTGGTTCAATATACAAACTCATATTGGTTCAATTGTTCTGAAATTGTATGCTCAATTTACCTTTCTATTTGTCTTTTTAGATGTTAAGCGATCTTCTTTTAATTGTAACTTCTTTTAGTTTATTTATTTAGCTTAGTTTAGTTTAGTCAATGAATACAATACAAATTCTTATGGGCTAAGTTGAACACATTTTAAATGTACATTGTACATATGTAAAAATTACGGAAAACAAAAGTTAAGCTACTTATAAAAGATTTAAAGAAGACATGTATCGATTTTTTGAAACTGAAAAATCAATCTCAACATTTTTGAAGATTCCATTAAACTGAATTAAGGGCCTGGAGATAGGTGCATTTCGAGCATACAGAGCCCTAAAAACACCTACATGGAAGAACTCTGAGAAACGAAGAGGCAAAACACGCAGTGTGACATTATGATTCGATTGATAAGCTCCGCATGCTGCCACAGTTATTTATTGTTCCGCGAAAAGAAACAAATAACTTTATACGGTATCGAATAGGGCCTTGAACCCACCCGGCGCTCTTAAAACTTGAGCCTCCGTGTCAGCAGCGATCAACAACGTCAGTCGTGTCATTCTTAAATGCCATAAAATTGTCCGACTTGAAACCAAAAAGCGGTTTTATATCGACTTTCAGAAGTCTGCACAGTGATTACATCAGAAAAATCGCACTTCCCATGTCGAATCGTAAATCATTTCCCGTCATAACACAATCCTTATAAGTATGTAAGTAAGTGTTTTTCACAGAGCATAAAGCGAAAGACTAAAAGCTCTCAACGGCATTGAATTTTATTTTGTATCCTTAATATGCAAACTTGCAGCGAGACGCTCCTCAACGACAAAACTTGATTGTTTTAATTAGTTTAAATTATAAGTGAGTCTGATTTGTTTAACTTTAAACTCGCTAGAAATGCACAGGAAAGTATGAAATGTATACAAAATGCAAATGAAAGCAACCAGTTCGGCTATTGAAAGCAGATCACTAAACAAATAACAGGTGATAATTTATACTATTTTTTTTTTAATTTTGTGTATATAAATAATCATGTTTGGCAGCTTGTTTAGCATGTTTTAGGTTTTGTTTTCGTTTTTATTGTGTGTTTTATTTTATTATGTGTATGTATTATTTTATATGTATAATGTATTTGAAATTACATTAAGATTCTGTTTGAATATTTTGGCTGTTGCTGAGATCCGCTTTTGATGATAACAATAGCTGAAATGTAAATTGGTGTGGTGTGCTTTTAAATATTCATCTAGTTAGTTTTCAGTACGTACATATAGTACATACATAGCTGATAAGACAGACCAAAAGCTAGACTGCGGCCTAGCTTCCAGCTACCATCGGCATGGAGCGTGTGAATTTGTACTCCAATAAAGGTAGATGGTGCTAGAGGCAAGTAAGAGACGAAATGGACCCAAAGTTGTATGCCAATTCTGAACGGCAAATTGGGAGTTCTTTCATATGCATCTTTATACACAGAAGTTCTCTCATATGAAAAACATTATTTGTTTAAATATTTTTGCTGCTAAAAACGAGCTGGAATCGAACCTTGGAAGCGACATGTTGAGCCACGGCTGAACATAGAAATTGTTAATCTTGTTGTTTCTATTTAATATTTATTGATTTTCCTCATTCAAACCTTTAGATTTATTGAAATGCTTAATTAATTAAATCATTTTTTTGCATGAGGTGGTAGTCTACATAAATGCTGATGATTACTACCGGCTAGAACCAACGGGGGATTGGCTGAAGTAAACAACTGCTGGATCAACTGTTGTCATGTTTAGTTACAGTGTTTCTGTTTAGCTATCTCAAGGTCGGCCGCAATTATCGATCTCCTTCTTAAGTCTCTTGTTATGTCCAGCAGCTTCTACTGACTAGTTAATAGGCCATCCTCTTCTATGACTGAATGTCCCAGTAAGTATTTCTTGTACTTCCCAATGTGGCATGCATTCTGACACATCATAATTACAGCTGTCACCTTATACTCGAAGCTTAGTTTACATAGTCTTCTCTTTACAATGTACTTCGTCAGTAAAGTTAATCCGTGCTAGGTGTATTCCTAAGTTTACTCATAGTTCTTCGCTTTCGGCTAAGATTGATTTCTTCTTAAGAATTTTAGCCATTTTATTTTTTTGGGTGTATTGGAAAACATTAAACTGGTTTAGCGCCAAATACTCTAATCGGGGAGCCATATTCCCGGACACTACATATATAAATTTTAATTTCTTTGTGCCAAACGAAACAAATGACTATCTAAATCTGCACAGCCTAATGAAGAGATAATGCCAATTTTGGCATTCTTAAATCTTAAAAAAAAGCAGTAACACTCAAATTTAAATAGCGAATATTCTAATTTATTGTCACGCAGCGAGCTATAACGACGGCAAAGACCACAAGCGACGATTGTCTATTCAAGGTGCCTTAAGTTTTAATTAACAAAATTTCCGCCGAATCTCAAATGGCAGCTGTGCTCAGTTAAATGTTCAATGCGAATGATGAATTCGTATTTCTGCGCGGACAGTGGCCGAGCGGCGCCCGATCTGCATGTGGCCAGAGACCACCCAGCAACGCGTTGGTGTAGGCATAAAAACAAAAAATTTGCAAAACCTATTAATACGTAAGAAATTGTCAAAAATGCTTATAGGCCATGTGCTGCTAAAAAAATTAATTTAATTCTGCAAAACCAAAAATAATCAAGGAAAAGAAAGGAAAATCAATTTTACAGTGTCACGGAACAAAGAGTTGCTTTATTATGCAAAATAAAAGAATTTACAGAATAGAGAAGAAATTTGATGGTGTCGTTTACACTAAAAACAAAAATACATCGTAGCAGCAACGGTAATTTTTATGTATCTGTATATTAAAATGACGCCCCCGCAACTTGACGAGCAAAAACAATGTTAACAAAAGCGTTTAAGCCAAGCAATAAATAATCGACATTGGGTAATCCCAAGCGGACCGCAATGCCGTGGCGTAAGTAAGAGCAAGAAAAAATTCACACAATATTTGAAAAGCGAAAAATTACCAACAGCCAGCGCAAAAATCAGAATATTTCAGCTAAATTCGACCAGCGCTGGAGGTGGTGTGATGATGAGATCACAAAACCGAAAAGCTCTGAGTGACAATGTCGAACGCGCCGCAGAAGCAGCGCCCGAGCGAAGCCAGCAAACGAAGAAGCGGCAGCGCAACAAGTGCGTCATCGGTATTACGAATATTGATGGCTGACATTTCTCGAAGCTGCAGCTACAACAACAATGGCAATAGTTCTGTATGTTTATTCATAGAAAAAAACGTAAATAACAATTTTTCTGTGCGGCCAAAGCTTAAGAAAACAAAAAATAAACAATTTGCAAACTTCACGAGCAACACAAGCGCGCGCAGACAAATACCAAGCTGACAAATGTTGAACGAAGGCGACGTTCTACTTGGCACGCGAGACGCGCATGAATTGGCGCAGAGAAAAACAAAGAACTCAAGCAACAAACGCGTGAGAAAATATCGAAGCTTTTGCTAGGCCCCCCCGACAACAAACAACAAAAAAGTTGAGGCGAGCGTGTAGGATGGCACGCGGCTCACTGTGGCAGAGACTACAAAGAACTGAGAGCGAGAGAGAGTGAACGTAAGCGAGCCAATGTGCAAGAAAAGCTCCAGTCGAACGCCAAAATGCGCTGAGCCGTAAACCACCACTTCCACTTCTGCGCCAAGTCGCCCAAGACTCTTTCATTAAACTTTTTTCTTTGCAGTCTTTTTTAACTTTTGGTCAGTGCTTTTAGGCTTTTGCTTTGCGCTTGCGTCTCAGGTTTGATGCGACAATGCTAGTCAACTGGTTGCGGTTGGAGCCGCGCACGTTTAGACCTTCTGATTGGCTTTGGCTGTCTGAGTTTTGGTGTCTTGCGCCACCGTGCGCCGTTACTTCGGTTAGTTAACTTTTGTAGCTGTTGGCGAGCGGATGCGCGCGCTCCACTGACAACGCCACAAAGCACTCTCATTGCTGGTTTTTGTTGTATTTTACTATCATCTAATGACGGTTGAAATTCGAATTTAACAATTTCGCAAAAATCCATTGATGCGTGTGTGTGTGGTGTCTAGTGAATTTTGCCTAATTGAAAAGTCGTAAAACACGTAAAAACCCACAATTAAAGAATTTTTCCAATTGAAAACGTGCAAAAGTCAGCGAGATAAAAGCGGCAGTAAACAGCATTTGATGTAGGCGTTTGATTTGTCTTCAAACTTATTTGGATTTATTGCGAAACGCAAATGCAAAGAGCAGTAAAAAAATATTGAAATTTAGCATTTTTTGACACAACCAAAATAGTCGCAAAAAAATCGCAAAATCAGAAAGCAAACTGCTTTTGACCAAAAAACCAAACATATAAATTTGTGAAAAAAGTGTCTAAGATATCTGGAAAGGAGCTTTTAATTTGGGAGATTCTGTTCTGTTCAACTGTTTTAACAACGAAAAACCGGCAAATTCTCACAAACAAACAAACTGCTGGAGGCCGCAGCGTAATGTGAGTAAACGCATTAAATTATTACATTTTAATCATTTTTCTTTGCATTTGTGCACTTGCAAAAATTAACAAATGTTGTGAAGCAGTGTAAAGCTTTTAAAATAAATAAATTATTTTTAAATAAATTACATAAATGTTTAAAAACATTTGTCAGTACTGCTGGTTAAACGTAAAAAAATTAAATTGAAATTAATTCTTTTACAAAAGGTGCTTTAATTTATATTTATAAATTTTTTCAAAATAAAATTTAAAAAAATTCGCTAGTTTATATTTTCTAATTGTTATAATTTAATTATTTTTTTATTTAAATTATATAAATTGGTGAAAACATTCGTCAGTATTATTACATTACATTATTATTTGCAAAACGTAAATATATTATTACATTATTATTTACAGAATTTACAGAATGTATATTTACATTTACAAAAATTTACACAGTTTTTTCAAAATACAATTTTAAAAAATTCGCTTGTTTTTATTTTCTAATTGTTAAATTTAAATTATATAAACTGGTAAACACATTTTTCGTTATTATTGTTCAAATATAAAAAATAAAGTAAAAAAAATTTTATCAAATTTAAATATTTATTAAAAAAAAATATATATATATATATAAAAAAATAATATACTTATATGTAAAAAATTACGAAAATTTTTGAGCTCATTCGTCACTCTTTATTTTCAAATAAACAAATTTAAAAAAAATTTAATTTAATAACAAAAAAAATATTTGAAACTAGTTATTTTACAAAATGCAACAACTATTTAATATTTGTTAAATGCAAATATAAAACCATATTTAATTCTTATTAAAATGTTTGCAGTTTTCTCCAAATAGTAAATTTTTCGTTTGTTTTTTTTCTATTTTCAATATTTTTAATGTTTTTGAAATTATAAAAACTTTCAAAAACATTCATTAATATAACTAACAACATTATTAAATATAAATTTTTGAAATAATTTTTTTAAGTTAATAAAAAAAATTAAAATAAAATTTCTTAATAAATTGTGCTTGCATTCACAATTTTATTCAATATTTTTAGCTGTCGAATACAAATTTTGTTTACTTCTATTTTTTTATTTATAAATATATATATTTTTTAATTCAATTCCATCTTTATTGAACTTATTGAAGATAGAATCTGCTAGTTTCAAAGTATTTACAGACAACTCAATATAAACTCTTTTTTTCAGCATATTCTTATTTTCTTTTTATTTGTTTCAATTTATTCTTTATTTATTATTTTTTACTTTTTTTATGTTTTCTGCTTAACGAATTCCATAAAAGTAAAAACAATTAAAATAAATTAGAAGCTTAGAAGCTTTTGAAAATAACAACAAAAATCAACACTCTCACTGCTGCCATAATTGTCAGCAACGACCTTGACTTTTAAATCAATTTATATTCACTTATTTCAATTAGAAATTCTCAACGGCACTGTGCAGAATCATACAATTGAGTTTTTTATTTGTATTAATTTATTTTATTGAAAAGCTGCACAGCAATTGGCAGTTACAGTGATTGCTACAAGCTGCAAGTGTTACTAATTCAAAATATTGTAAGAAAACCTGAAAGCAGTGCGAACAACTACAGCAACAAAAGTCTTCACACCAACTTTACAGTGAACCGTTTAACTGTTGCATGTATGTGGGCTCTGTTGTCACAGGTTTCTGTCTTAAGTCTTTTGTTATGGCGCGTTGACAACGCAATTTTTAGTACATTGTGAGATGCTAAAACATTGCCATCAGTTGTACTGAAATTGTGATGAGAATCATTTTTGGTGCACGCCCACTGTGCCGCTTACGACATGAGTTTGTTGCTTAAGTCTTTTGTTTTCAACATTCTTTTGAACAACAATTTTACAGTAATTAAATGGGCGTGTCAAATGCATTACCAGCTGCTTAACGCCGCCAAGATTAATTACCTTTAATTAAACGTGTTAACCAGCAGCTTCTGCTGCAAAATAAGGTTGTCTTAAGCCGCTCAGTTCGGTTTTATTACAAAACTTTAATTAACATTACGAAAAAGCAGTATAAAATATTTTCATGTCAATGTTAACAAGTTACACAAATTATCCATCAACAGCGACAAGCCGAGCGAATTTAAAGAACTTCACGCACATTGACATTTCGTTGAAAGAAAACTTGTTTCTCCTCAACTTAAATATATTACAAGTCTGCTTCGGTCTTAAGCTGTGTGTGTGTGTGTTTATTTTAGTTGTGGTTGAATTTAAAGCCACTAGCACAATTTTTAAAAACTTGAAACCCAAAACGAATCGAGTTATAACGTTGTGTCAATTAAATTACAAGTCAGCCGAGCTGACTAATTTCAGGGTGAACATGAACACACACTCACACACCACAACAAATTTATGCAAATATGTAATACTCATCTCGGAGAACAATATGCTGAAACACATGTTTTGATATAAAAATATTAATGTATAGATTTGTAGATTTGAAACTGGTCACTTTTAAATGTAAACTGTTAGTAATATTTTTTAATTGAGGGATCAAAACAAGTCAAAAATTAAAGGACATAAAATTTGTTAACTGTAAATTTGCTGGCAACAATGTGTGCAATTAAATTCTAATTAAGTGTTTTGTTTATTGGATTTTTATTGAATGGCTTTAACATATTTATTCCACACCCCACTAAAGAAACGAACGAATGCGCTGTTGCTTGCATTAGGCAAAACACACCTCTCAAGTCAATGTCGTTCAAATTGAAGGAAATTCCATTGGGATTCTTGTTGGCGTTTGGTTTGTACGACAGCTTAAAGCTCTTTTAGCTTAATTAGTTAACTGTTTCGCACCAGAATTAATTAAGCTCTAAATGATTTGAAGGTGGAGCAGGAAGGGCGCTTATTTAATTAAAATAACGTTGCTCAATTAGTGCAATAACCTGCAGGCCACGTATACATAGATATGTATATGTGACCAAATATTAATAAACACTCTCTTTATTTACAATAAGAAACAGAAGATATAGCAATAATGTGAAGAAAGTATATATTAATTGATCTTAATTTATATTATTAAATTAAATTAGATAAAGTAAAAGTCAGTAAGCAAGTACTACCAAAAATGTGTAGCTTATTGGCCCAGGTCTTCATAGCTACTGTTTAGTAAGAGATAAATACAATTTTATTTTAATTTTCCATACGAAAACATATTAGAAATTCAAACTCATATAAACTGGAACTCCTGAGATTCTTACTTTTTTTTAGTATGAGTTAGAAATTTTCATAGATACTGTTGAACCATTGTGTGCGACTGCTTTGTCATCCTATAAGCACAGCTGGGAGGTAATGATCTCAATGAGTTTGAAGGATGCAAAATGTTTCCAGAAGTTATTCTGCCACTTTTTTGACACATTTCGAGATCTACTCTTATCCTATGGTAACTTTAAAGCGATTCTTGAATGTATATAGTTGGTGTTTCTCTTCCACGTGCCACATTGCTTTAAAATTATCTAATAGTTAGTCCTCTAAGAGTTCTTCGACCTACACTAAGAACTGCTGTGTCTTAGCTGCCCAGTAGCAACTTTAGAACCTGCTTTAGTAGCTGCCTTAGAATGTCTGCAGTTGATCATTCTATTTTATTCATCACATTGCATTGAGGTCATTGAGCCCTCCAAGAGTTCTATGATCTGACTGAGAACAATGCTGCTTCTGCTTCCGTATCTTCTGCTACATTACAGTTCCTCCTGACATAAGGAACTTTTTAGAGAGAATGGCAACTCCACATAGAAGCTTATTCTACTAACAAAATGTGTTCTCATTTGTTCACCAAAAATTCATTCCATGCATAACTTCAATGAAAATTGTCCACAATTTTTTTTTAATAATTTTGTAGATTTGGTGTAGAACACAAACCTTGGCAATATTAACAGCTCCTCAACCGCTGAATTCAGCGGTTAACCAAATCTTGTCTCACGTTCACAAAAAACCCCGTTCCTACTCCCTCTTCTTGGGAATAATTTATTTTATTAACCAAAATTGCCCGATTTTGGAATTATTTATTCCTTTTAGATAAAAATGCATTCTACTTACAAAATGTTTTCTCATTTGTTCAACATCGTTCATAATTCATTGTCAAATACTGCACCAAAAGCTCATTTCATGCAAAACTTCAATGCAAATTTTCCAAATTTTCTATAACTAATATTTAGTTATGTAGATTTTATGTAGAACAGCTTCTCAACCGCTCAACCAAACTTCCGTCTCTACTCCTTCTTCTTGAATCATTTATGTCACTAGTCAAAAATGCCCGATTTTGAAATTATTCATTCCTTTTAAATAAAAATGCATTCTACTTACTAATTGTGTTCGCATTTGTTCAAAATTTGTTCATTCATGATTCATTGTCAAATACTGCACCAAAAGCTCATTTCATGCAAAACTTCAATGCAAATGTTCCAAATTTTTTACAACAATTATGCAGATTTCATGTAGAACATAAACCTTGGAAATTTTAACAGTCACCACGCCTGCACTACCCTCGCTGATTCATCATTCACGAAGCCAACCTCACAGTCTGAATGTAATAGATAAGCAGTAACCACAAATAAGCTAAGCAAACTGTCTTTTCAAATCGATTAATACACAAAGTCACGTTCGTCACATGCGGCTTGGTACTTTTTCACTATCTCTCCTCCACTATTAAATGCCTATTTTCGCATAGAACTTTTGTAAACGTTTGTAAATGTACGCCTTAGAAAATAATAAAATCGCAATGTCTGAACAGCATCGCAGATAAAGAGCCCCACTCAAGCGTGCGCATGCGCAGTTATGCTATCAATCGCCGTAGCGAAAATCCACAAAAAAAATTAATAATAAGCATCAACTGTCGAACAGACAAACGGCACACAAACTGATGACAGTCGAAACAACAAGACGGCGCACGTTGATCTTTTTGTTGCCATTTGCATGAGGTCTTTGGCCCCGAGTGCACAGTTTTGACCACTTCTTCGGCGCTGAATTTTTCTGCTTTACATTTTTCTCATCACAACTGGTGTCGACGTGAGCGAAGTGTTGCTGTGTGCGGTGTATGCGATGTGCTCGCGACTGCGCAGGCGGTGAAAGGTACACAGACGTTACACACGGCCGCAGTAGGCGAGGTTTTGCCAAGAAAATTAACATTCAGGTCTCTGTTAACATGCGAAATGGAACTGGCACAAATTAACAATTTTGGTTTACATGTTATAGGCGCGTTGTGAAGCCGATTCGATTTACGACTGACGCATATCGAGTCAAAAAGGGTAAACTGCATGAGAACCGGAGGAGAATACCGTGTTGTGACAAGTGGTGTGAGTTGTGTTTAAAAGCAAACATTTGATGGTAAATTAATGGTGGGTGGGTTAGTAGGCTTTGTTGGTTAGTTTAAAACATTTAAAAAACACCAAAATTAGTTATTAGGCTGAAAGACAAAATTAATAAGAAAATTTTGAAAACATATGAAGTGTTAATTTTCAAGGTGTTGTTAGGTATGAAACAAGCTTCAAGGAAAACCGTGTTGTGACAAGTTGTGTGAGTTGTGTTTAAAAGCAAACAATTGATGGTAAATTAATGGTGGGTGGGTTAGTAGGCTTTGTTGGTTAGTTTAAAACATTTAAAAAACACCAAAATTAGTTATTAAGCTGAAAGACAAAATTAATAAGAAAATTTTGAAAACATAAAGTATTCATTTTCAGGCGCTGTTAAATATGAAACAAACTTGAAAGAGGCATTCAACCACCACAAACATGAATTTTAAAACTTTTTAGCAAACTTGTATGGGTTTATCGGGGGAGTACATGCAACTAACAACAACAACAACAATGTGAGCTTCAAAGTTTCAAATGCAACATTTTTGAATATTTAAATAATGTCAGACAACATGTTTACATGTTAAGCATTTAGCAACACTAATACAAACAACATCGACTTCAATGCTAAGATTTGTGTTAGTTTCAAAAGTAATCAATCTTCTCTTTTAAGGCGATTCCCACGTTTTCCTGGTTTTTGAGCTACAAAAATAAATTCTGCACAATGTTTCATTGTCATCTTTGTATTTGTTCTTTTATTTTCAAAAATATTTCTCAGTGTTTTAAGCTTAACATTTTCATTATCAAAATACATTTCCGTTAAAATGCACATCCATTAGAAATACTAATATACTGTTTTTCTTCAACTGATGTTGAGGAAATATATCTTAAAAATATCAAAATTGATTTGTTTGCGACTACTTTTGCAAATGAACTATGAGAAATTTTCAATAACAAAACTATAAATGAACTAAATACAACGAAAAGTTTTAAAGGTCAACCAAACTTTTACAAATGAACTACAACGAATAGTTTTAACGGTCAATAACACTTCTACATATAGACTATGAGAATTTTTAATACCCTAGGAAACTTCTCATAGTTCATTTGTACACGAAGAAACTTTTAATAGCTCACAAAACTTCTCATAGTTTATTTGTACAAGTTGTTGTTTATATTCTATTAAACTCCAACCTCAATTGACCCAAATATTTCAATAGCAATTGGCAAAAAATTGGCAAAACACACACACACACACACACACATAGCGCTCACAGCAGTTGTTGATATTTTTCTGTATTAATTGAATTTCAATCGCAAACAACTCAATTTAAATTCAATACAAAAACAAAAACAACAACAAATACTTGTAAGTTAACATGTATTGTAAAAAGTTGTATACGAAAGCGAACGCAAAGAAATTAAAGAAACCTAATTAAAAACGCCAAAAAGTGAAGAACACCATATCAAAAAATCAGCATTACACGCCACACTTTGGTTGTTGTTGTTGGTGCCATTTTTTGTGATATTTTCCGCTTTGTGCGCTCTCGCCACATGTCCATACGAGCACATAATCAAACTAATAATTTTATTTTCTTTTCATTTAATTTGTTGTAATTTTTTTTTAAGTTTATTTGGAGCTTATTATGAATGCAGCACTTCCTTCTGCGGCGGCAGTCAAACACGGCCGCTAGTGTTACAAGCCTTCTTTTTTATGTTGTTTTTTTTATTTTCTTTGACGCTACTACCGCTTCTTTGTTGCCTTGCTGCCATGCCGTGCCATAATATTTATGTGTATTGGGTTGATTTTTACCTCAAGGTAGTTTTTGTTGTTATATTTTTTGTTTAGTGGTTTAGTTGTTTAGTTTTATTTTTTCATACATTACACTTGCACTTTCGCGTCTTACTTGCTTTCTTTGATGCGACTATTTCCCCAATTTTTTAATTTAGTTTTTATATATTTTGATGACATAAAAAGCGCGCGGTATCGTTAAAAGTGCAACACTTGCATAACATTTCAATTAATGGTAATAATAGATTAATTGCTTGTGTATAAAATATATTTTCTTTACACGAAAAAAGCAATTAAAACAAACTTGTATGTGTGTTTGTTGCGAGTGCAATGTTGTCGTTGCGCTTTGGCATTCGTTAGGGGAAGTCATTAGTTGTGGTGCTGCGGCAAGTTTGTGGCCGCAGTCTTTTGTCTGCTCACTGCTTCAAAAATATTTGTGATTTCTGCGACCTTTCATTGCATCATTTTTTGCCAAAATGCGCACTTCCACGTAGCTGCGCATGAGGCAAACAATATTCAATTCATCTTAATGGCGTTTATTGCTGTGGCCAATGTCGAAGACGCGGCCATTTAATGAACATGACTAATAATTAATAATAATAATTGACTGGCACGACAGCCCGCTTACGCGAGACTAAGGCCTAGCTTCCCGCAACCACCCGTGTTGTGCGTGTGAATTTGTACGCGGGTGGAAGGGACCTACAGTTTTATGCCGGTTCCGAACGGCAGGTTGGGAGCTTTTTCATAAGCAATTTTTACTCTCAGAGGTTTGCCATTTCCAGCTGAGAGGACAGCCACCGAAAGAGAAAACGATTTTTCCCGTTATTTTTTTTAGGTGTTATTACAGGCAGTATTTGAACCTGGGTCGCCGCCTTCGACTCGCGGTCCAACGCACTAACCAACTGAGCCACGGCGGCTGCCGTGACATGACTAATAGTCTGTAAAATGGTTGAGGCAGAGTAGTCTTCAGCAAGCAAACGCCACCGCATGTGCTGTTATATTAATATGTATTTACAATATTTACTCTTTACGGCGCACACATTCACACTGAAGCAGTCATAAGAGCGCAGCGTCAACAAAATACTAATCAAACATCAAATTAATAAAATAAACTTGAAGTGTGCCGCGTGTTGCCATGCCACGTTTCGACTTCATTACAATTGCACGAGCAAGAAAAAAAATGCTAAAAAAAAGGCCATTGGAAAATAAATAAAAGTAACGCATACGACATGTGGCACCACACAGCACAAAAACAGCATCAACAATTTAATCAACAACCTGTATTGTCTCTTTGATGTCTGCAATGCAACAACAAAGTAGCAACTTGCCACCATGCTGCAGCACATTCAACGCTCACACTTTGCCTCAATGTACCAAACCGCAGAAGTGCTATACAAACAAAACACACACACGCACAAACAAGCAAAAGCGGAAGCGCTCAATGCAAGTGTGCGGCTCAAGATTGGCAGCTCACTTACTACATTTTTTATTGCCGATTTTTTGGTTAGCTGTGCTTTGTTTTAATTTCCTGCTTGGGTGAGAATTTTCGACAGCACACACAACCGCACAATCACACAACTGTTGTCAATAGCTGCCATAACTCAGGCCAAACAACTTCACTACGCTTTGGCTGTGTTGCAAGTCAGCTGGCGGCACTATTGACAACAGCCAGTTACAACAACAATCATATCATGTTTGCTGAAATTTGCCATAAAATTGCAAATCAGCATAACTGCAGGCGTTGCAGTTGTTGTTGATGCTGCTGTTGATACGATTGGCCTAGTGCTGCACGTCGCCATTGTCGCCACTGCCATTACAGCCATTGTTGCTGTACTAGTCATCAATGCAATTGCCATAGTCGCCGTCAAATTGCGCAATCTGGTACCAGCTTTACGTGCAAGTAATGCAAAGATTTTGCAAAAATTTAATCGACTGACATATTTTTCGCGAGAGTTGTCCGCACGCCGTATGGCAACGCTATGCTTCCTGTCATCGTAAAAAAAAGCACATTAAAACTTGCAACCAGTTGATGCAAACAATACCAAAACGGAAATTCGCCCAAAAAAAGAAATGATCATAAAAAACGGCAGCTGAGTGGGTGATATGATAGTTTGTGGGTGCTAAGAGCAATATTTGTAGCAGAATTTGTATTTATAACATTTCTTGGCAATGCTTATTAAAAAATTATTTTCATTTTCGCATTTAGTGATCCAAAATTAGTTTTTAGAATAATTTTTACTTTTTTCTTTAGAGAATTTGTAGATTTGACTGCACTTAACTTCTTACTCATTTCTTACTCATTTTTATTCACCCAAACATAAACATTATTTTAAGTTGTTTTAATATTTATTATTGAAAATATAGTGAATACGTACATAAAATTAATGATTCAATGGGGTCGCGCTTACGTCAGGCAATCTTCAACGCCCCAGCGCCATCGACATTAGCCGCCACAATGAACCATTTGCATATGTATTGTGTACGAAAATTAACACATTTGCATTTGAATGACATTCGCAGATCGCTAACCGTACATAAGTGCATCTGATTGATTTCAGCACTTAACAAAACTTGCAGCGCATTCATATTTCACCAAAACGCAAAAATTAAAACTAAAAATCAGATAATGAAAAGGAACATTTCAGGCATCAAATTGGTTTAGTCATAAGTTAAAAACCGCAACTATGCAGTTCCCCAATGCTCACTGTAGCGGCCTGCATAAATAATCACAATGACATGAAGCAGCATTTCTGTGCCAACTTGTGGCTTATGCAAATTTTCACGCATACCCATAACAACACTGTGATTTATTGGCTCCATTTAGTACAACCATAACAACTGACTTTGCTACCTTAATTAGCCATGTCTCTGTGTGTGTGTGTGTGTGTAGAATTACAAAAATCGCCAGCGCATAGCTACAAATGTAATTGAACGCATTGCGCATACATTGCGCTCCAACAAGAAGTGTGGCTCATTTGTTGCTCGCAACTGCTGCATGAAATCACCACAATTTACCATTTAGCTTCAATGTGCAAGCAAACAATGCAACCACAGCCACTACCACTGCTGCCACTGTTACCAATTTGATTGTTAATTATTTTGCTGTTTAGTGCTACGCAGTTTTTTGCTGCAACATTTGACCGCAGCCAGCGAGTCTGCGCTTGCGCCAATTACCTGCAAATCACCCAAATGGCAATTAAAGCCATTGAAGCTTGCCGAGGCTGCGCGCATTGCAACAATCGAAAATCGATTGATTCTGTTACCATTTCTGAGCCACTTTGCTACTTTGTTGGCAGTGAATGGCCGTTGCTGATTGTTTGAAGGTTGCAACACTTGTTGTACACCACAGTGGCAACCGTCAAGCATTATTGAGAAAAACAATCAAATGTAAAAACGCCAAAATTCAAAACAAAAGCGAAGGGAAACCATACAAGCGAATTGTTTGTGTAGAAAATTGCATGCAACTGGGAGCGGGCAAACTCAGCTAACTGAGGGGAGCTGAAAATCAGCCACTCTATATTCCATATCAAATTTGGAAGCAAATTTTTGAATTGTGTTTCATATGCCATACTGCCCAGTCGGAAATGGAAAGATGAATCAATGCAATGCAGTGTGTTTATACTTATTTCGTTCTCGAGTGTTTCATACTTCCGCAACGAATTTCCATTAATTTGTTTAATAAATGGTCGCATGACGTAACTCTTACACTCTCACTTAGTATTGCAAATAGGAAAAAATGTTTCCTTCAAAGTGCTGTTTTCGCTTTAGTATAGTAAAGAAATGCGTTTTTATAAAAGCGAACACAGACCTTCTTACTTCTTTTGGTCCATTTCACTTTGAAGTATTCATAACTTGAATTGCCAATAGATACTTTGCCTCATAAGCTTGCCGCTGTTTTCAGCATTAAAAAAAAGGCATAAATCATGCATTACTTTGGAATCACCTTACCAAACTTCCAACTGGGTGGCCCCACTGCGCTGTGATTTTCATACGTATACATGTTTGTGTATTTTTGGCATTTTAAAAGCAAATTAACATTTAATTAACATTTCAAAATTTCCTTCGCATGCGATTCATTTCGGCTAGTCAGTTGGTCTGTTGGACTGTCTGTCCATCTATCTACTTGTCTATTCCAGTGCTTGTCTGTTTGCCTCGCACTTGTGCGTTTAGGGCGTGTTTCGTGCATGACCATGAAATGCTTTTGAAAGCGTTAAAAACGTTGCCCGCCTCACTCTCCTTCAATTATACCAAAAATAGTTCAAGTTTTGTTTTAGCCAACAATTTATTTGTTAATTAGCATAGTTCAAATTGAAATTAATGTTGCAGTATTGGGATAGTGCATTCCATATGAGTTGTGTGAGAAAAAGCGAAACCATGAAAGTTGTGTGCTTGAAATCAAAAGTTGTCAATTATTTCTAGACAGTTTTGTTGAATTGAAAAATATACAATAATAATAAGTTCAAACAATTATCACTTACAAAATAAATAAAATTAAATTTAAAAAAATAGAAAAATAGAAAGAAAAAATATGCATCAGTAAATAAATGATATAAAATTTTGTTTGAGTGTTTTACAAGTTTCTTATATAAAATATAAAGTATAGTAAAAATAATTTAATTACTTTTACATTAAATTTAAGGCTTTTTCTTGTGCATAGTTAAATTAATCCGATTTAGGTCAAATGCTTCTCTTGAGGCAACTTTGTCACCTGTAAAACCATTCGTCCAGACGTTTCAATTGTTGACTACACAGGTCCAAATTAAGAGTTTGACCGTAAAGGAACAGCTCATAGTTGACGAGTCCCTGTCAATGCCACCAAACACATGGCAAAACCTTCCCAATCGTCAATACGGACGTCAATACTTACCGCTACTCGACCACAACCGATTTTGCTTGACGTTGCTATAAGTGATTTTGCATCACCAGTCATCATCCATTCCCAAAATGGATCGATTGCGTTGCGACGCAACACCAATGCGCAGGTGGAAATTCGGTCCATGAACTCGTTTCAGCTCGTGTGGCACCTATACAAAGAGCTTCGTTTTGAACCCAGCTTTATTCAAGTGGTTCCAAACGGCTAATTGTGCAATATTTAGCTCCAAATCAATTAAAACAGAACGCAATTGACCAAACCAAAATTGCATATGATTGACTATTACAGTCACTATTCACATTTTCCGCCACCTGGCTTGCATTTTCGCCTTTATCGAAGAAAAACTTTAAAATTGCCCCTTTAATGGTGTCAATAGTTAACGCGCGCTAAAACAAAACTGGGTCTAGTAACTCCAAAACTGTTTTATAAGTTTTGTTAGCACAAACTCTTTTTTAACGCCACTTAGCGTATCCTGGTACCACCTAATAAACAACGAGAGATACAAATTATTAAAGCCATCTATTAGAAAAATGCTGGATTTGTTTTTACTTCACCTTATATTAATAATCTATATATATGATACAAATTATATGCTACAAATGTCCATTGGCATTTTCTCAACGAAAGACTTAAGCGCGCAACGTGTTATTCAGTTCAAGTACCCTGCTGCATTCTTCTATCAGTCGTAGAATACACACATAACGAAGGAGGCAATAAAAAGCATCTAACCACTAATGAAAATACAGCAACACTTTTCATATCGGTGCGCCCAATGGCATCGCTGGCACACGCACACATACACACACACTACAAAATAAAAGTAAACTACAAAATCATAAGAAAAATACAGCCACAAGTGCAGCAACAATAAATGACTTTATAAAAATTTACAAACTCCTCTGTGCGAATATAAATGTGCACACACACATATGTAGATCCGTATGTTGGTGAGTACTTGCATATGCAATTACAACAATAAATGCCAACACTTGTATTTCTAACCCAAATAAATCGCAGCACAAGGTGAGAAGAAGAGAGGGCAGCCAAAGAAACACCAACAAATGCGCATTTCAACACTGCTGAATGAAATGAATACAAAAAAATAATAGTACATGCAGCAATAAAGTAAATAAAATAAACAACAACAATAACTGCCATAGAAACAATAAAATGCAAACTAGCAGCAAATGGCAAAATAGCATCAATGATTGCCACAATGGCCACCGTACAGCAACCATGGCTGTGCAACATTGTACTGAGTAATGTTAACAACAGTGACAACAGCAACAATAACATCACTAAGAGATAATAATAACAAGATTTTCAGTAACAATTCACTAACCAGATTATTGCCTGATTACTTGTTATGATGTTTGCACTTCATTTTCATCTGGCCACTACAACAACAGCAACAACACTGCGACCACACCATTACCGCACACGACAACACAAATTAAAGCTATATAGTTGTAAAAACAACAACTGATACAACACGGCAGATGCCATTCATGTCGGCACCAACACCCAAAGCTGCCTCAGTTGCAGAAACCAAAGCAGCCAAAGCAGAAAAACAACAACACGCACTAATAGAAATATGAGGTACGAAGGCAGTGCTGCAAATAAAGCACACGAGCACAAAAAAGCGCTGGCAACGCTGCAGCACAGATGAGGCAACTGTTGGCCGCTTGCGCACTTGTCGTCAGACGCGTCCGTGCCATGCGTCTGCTACTGCCACACTTTGACTTTTTGCCGTTGGTGTTTATCTTTTGGCGCATATCTGTGCGAAAATTGCCGCTAGTTGTTGCTGGCTGCTGCTGCTGCTGTTGCTCGGTTGTCGCCTTAGTGATTAATTTCATGCAATCTTGTGCAATAAAACACAAGCACCAACAACAACAAGCAAATAAATAAATCAACTCAACAGCAATAACAGCATCTAGTACTAGAAAAACGCAAGCGCAACAACAACACCAACAATGCGACGTGCAATAAAATTGTGTCGCTTGCCCACGTCGCGTGTGGCTGCGTCTATGTGTTGATGCTGGCAATTGACATAGAAATGAAGGAATGTACAAAAGAGGTGTGGCCACTGCAAAATTATTGAGCATTAAACTGGTGTGCAGCAGCACTCTTGAAGGTGGTTTTTGGTAGCTTATAACCGATGAAAAATATTTTGATTATTAATTGTAAATTACACGACAATCGATATATTCGTAGGAGATTTTAAAAGATTTGATATTAGCTACAATTGGTAGACAAAAACTAAATAATATCTAAACATATCTATACAGTTAAGATTCTTTTTTAACATTATCATAAATTTCTAACTTAATTTTTTAGTTCAAATTTTGAAATCAACAAAAAAGTCACAATTGCATTTGTTATTGATTTTATTTGATTTTCGTTTTCCATTCAAATTTCAAAATCGATTTTAATTTTTATATAGTATATAATCACTTAATTTCATTGTACTAATTGTTAATATCATTCATTTCCTTTGCGTTCAATTAATTCAAAAGACTTAAGCAACAAACTGTTTATTCTTAATTTCAATCAATGCAGTCAAATGTTTGCAGTTCCAAAGACTTAAGCCACAAACTGAATATTTTTTATTCTAATCATTGTAGCCGAATGTTTGCAATTAAAAAGTTAATACTTTCATTTGTGTATGCGCATTAAATCAATAGACTTAAGACACAAACTGAATCTTTTTTATACTAGTCATTGTAGCTAAAGGTTTGGAATTAAAAAGTTAATACTTTCCTTTGCGTATGCGCATTAAATCAAACGACTTAAGACACAAACTGGCTATTTTTTATTTTAATCATTGTAGCCGAATGTTTGCAGTTAAGAAGTTTATACTTTGGCTTGCGTATGCGCATTATTTCAAAAGACTTAAGACACAAACTTACTAATTAAAACAAACTCATAGAATTCTAAGGTAAACGTTATTCTTGCAAAAACAACTAAATAACACATTGCCATTTAAAGCCATTCACAATGTATTTTTTCCTACCAAAAAGCACCCAGAAATCGTGCATTACGTAATGGCCAACTCGTGCATAAAATTTAATAACACAAAATTCGATTTTAAAATTTCATAAAATCATCTTTATGGTCAAACTTAACTTGAAATGCCACATTTTTAAACGCATTAAAATGCTTTGCGGAAAAAAAAAAAAGCCAAACCACACTAACGGCCTCAGCAAGAATCAGCAGCTGGTTTACATTTAACTTTTAATTTGGACACACAAACACTTTCATACACATGAGCAGCACATCCAGCATTTATGTGCATATATCAAATATTGTTTGCAAAAAATAATAACAATTTAATTTATAGAGTAAGCAACAACTTCAGGTTGTTGTGGTTGCTTAAAAAATTAGCTAGCACTTCGGAGCCGAGTAGAAAATACGAGTTTCTGCTGGTCGGTTGTGTCCCAAGTAATTTGAGTAATTTTAGCTTTGGTTCGTGCTAAACAACAGCAGCAGCATCGCAAGTTGCAGTAGCAGCACAAAAGTAGGCACACAAATACATACACACCCACAGTTGGCAGGTAAATGCATACGTCACAATGTGCTCAGCACACAACTGTGTTGCCAGTCAGTCAGTCAGTCGGTCGATGTCGGTCGCCGACGAGCAATTTCGTAACAAATATAATATATATTATTATATTATTTTTCATACGGTGCTGGGCAAATTAAAGCAAAGCAGTAGTACTTGGCGCATTGTAGCCGGCCGTCGCATTTTCAAGCGAACTTTCAAGGTTGTTGCGGGCAAACGCAAAGCCAAACCTTATAAATACGTAAACAAAAAGCGTAACAATATTAGCAGCCACAACAGCAATTACAGTAAATAACATTTGTTGTTGTTTTACAAACCGTATTCGTGTAGTAGAACGATCTGTGTGGAATGGTTGTTATATTTAGCCTTTCCTTCGTCTTTGTTGCTGTGGCACTCACTGATATGTTTCATAATGTATTACACACACACACACACCCCCTATGCATATGTATGTGTATGTGTGGCATAGAGTTGACAAGTCATGGCACGCCATCAGAATGCCCGGTAAGCGGATCTGGCCGAGTTTTGTTGCTTTCAAACAACCACTTCAGTGCCGCAGCGAATTCACTTTTTTGAAAGCGTTGCAGTGCACGCGCCACAACAACAGCGCGCAAATTGACTTTTGAACTGGTTGTTAAGTCTTTCAGCCAGCCGACAGAATGGTCGTGTGCCATTTATTTGTATAAAATTGTTGTTGCTCTTTTAGCATCGCTTTCAGCTTTAGCTCGAAAATATGATTCATGCCACATAGTGCACTTCAATTTGCACAGTTTTGCCTTCAAGGATTTTTCACGAGCGCTTTTCGCTTCCTCTGTGCTTTGTTGCTGCTTTATATTTTTCCGATTGCAATAGTCGTAAAATTAAAAGGCGCCAACATGCGCCATAAATTGAGAGTGGATAGCTGTGGTATTCTGTAGCAGTTTATTCGTGGATTTGGTTTATTTAACGTACGAGCAATGCGATTTTTCTTATCTACTTAAAACTAAATAGCTTGTGTGCTGAAACCTAATGAACAGTTTGATTACACTTAAGCTGAACTTTTCGGTCTTTTATTTTGTCTTTTATACAGTTTTGCAAGCGCTTCACTCAGACAAAATAAACGTCCTTTTTACTGTTCTTCACTTGACCACCGTAGAAATCTCAGTAGATCCTATGGTGTCAGTCAGTACATAAGTGTCAATTGTCTCAGCCAGGGTAGGCGATAGAAATTTGCCGACATAAGGCCAACCAACTGCCTACAGTCCCTCCTGCATATAGACAAAAGAAACCAGTAATGTCGGTCTAAAAAATAGCATAAGCTATGTCCATGTGCAGTCCTTCACCATGAACTCGTTCGTGGTTCAACCCATGTTAATGGTGGCTAATGGCACCAGAACCGAGTGCCAAAACAAGTTCAGCAACGATAACTGCAGTCCTACTTATTCGCAATTCCTGCATGTGCCGGGACCCAAGTTAGCTTCAGCCTATTATATCTTCCTCCATGGTTAGCCTGGATTTGCAGAACCTGAATAACTTGGAGGTGGTTGGAGTGCTGTTCAAGGCCATAAGCGCCTTTTAAGCCTTGGTTAGTCTTAAGTGCATCCACATACATTCGCAATCGGGGCGTATTCAGGATTTTGCAGTTTGCTGGTTTTCCGTTTTATTGTCCCGTCTTGTGATAACAAATTTAGCCATATAAAAGGCTTTTTAGCCAGAATTTAAATGATCTCATAGTAGAGTCCACCAGTCGACATCAACTTGAGTCATTGGTCAACCAACAACATTGAAAGAGAATAAATTAAAATTTGTATATCAATTCCACTTTATTTCCTTCTTACTAATAACCATCACTCATGCACACTTGCTTTAAATTTTCAAACAGATATTTCCCATCGAACTGAAAGCATTTTCCGCTTCACCTGCAGTGCGGCAACACTTTTGCCCGGCACATTCCGCAAGCACGCGTCGCACCAGTCACAAGCGCAATAAAATCAAACGAAAACAACAAAACCATATGAAATATATATAGTATGTGAAAAAACACAACACCAACAACAACGCCAATAGCGAATGCTTTTAACCACCAAACGACCTTGCCACAAACGTACTCATAAACGCATTTACACCAGTCACACCAGTGTATTTTTGTTTTAATATTATGCGTTGTTGTTGTTGTGCGTATATTGTTGTTGCCTTTTTTGTAGTTTTTCATGCTTCTCAAAAGCGTCGCTGCCCCTCGGCAACGGTGTGTATCATAAACGTTGTATGTATGCTATACTGTTACTTCTTGTGTTGTGTTGCGTTGCGGCAGTGTTGTTGTTGTTGCTATTTTTAGAGCTGACCAAGCGGCTGGCCGATTGACCAACGTTGCTGCGCTTAATTGTGCCATAACAAGCAACAACAAAACGATGACTGTTGTTGCCACTGTGCGTGCCATGTGTCCGTGTTTATTGCGATTGTTGTTGGTTGTTGTTGTTGTTTTTGCAGTTTGTGCAAAACAAACGTCACAACAAACACGAAAATCGCACTTTACGTTCGGTTAACTGCGCATTGCGTACTTTAAGTCGCACGCTGGCGGCTGGCGACTGCCGGTTAGCCACTGGCCACTGGCCACTGGCGTATCGCAACCGGGGAAATGGTTTGTGCGCATGCGTGCAATTTGTTGCCACACAAGCGAACGCCAATTGCCACCGTTGTCGCTGCGATGCGCGTAACCTTGAAAGAGCTTACATAATTAATTTCAGCAAAAAAATAACCAACGAATGCCCCCAAACTGAATTCATACACAAAACGAAGAAGGAATAAGCTATGCGCATTGCTTTTACTGTCCTTCTTTTTGTTGTTGTTTTACTTTTTGCTGACTTTGAGTTTCGCTTTTACTTTATATAGTTTCATTCTGTCGCTTTTCATTATTTTGTTCGATGCTGATTCTTTGCTGCCACTGCGGCTTCCACTGTCATCTTTCGAGTATGTGTGCCTTCTGTGTTGTTTTTGTTGCTGCTATTAATGTCACGCTTGATTTCAACAGTGCGGCGGCTAGCATCTGCCAGGCACTGCGTTCTTAAGTGGTTTCATATGTAGCGGAATGCAGGAAATAAAGCCAAAGGCGTTGGTAGTTGGTAGGTTTTGTTTTTTGCGGCGCATTTGTTGCTGTTGTTATTGTTGTGCGCGTTGCATGCATCACAAGGTCATTGGGCTAAGGAAGCGTGCATTGATGTTTCCACACTCGGCGTTATTCACATTTAAAACCGCAAATTAAATGCCAACGCTGATAACTACAAACAAAAGACTCAAGCGGCGAACTAAATTTAGCCGCAAACTGGAAGTGACTGTAGACTTTGATATAAACCAAGTAAGCCATAAGAAAGGATAAGATGGGTTTTTGGTGTATTTTTAGTGCCTAAGAACAAAAGACTCAAGCAACGAACGTGCGAACTGCATGCAAGCCTGAAGCGCTGAATTAAAAGCCATATCAAAATTGTATTTTTAATTAACAACCACATACTTAAATTAACTTTTTTGTGCACACAAACAAAGACGGAGTTAAACGCATTCATAATTCACTTATTACCTAATTACTTTTAAATTATTATTTTTGCGATTCTTCGGCGATGTTTTCATTTGTTTGAGTACTTACAACCACAATTTGCTACCTTCAATTACTATTTAACATTAAACTCACATTATACTGTACGTACGCGTGTGTTCGCTAAACTGCGCAAATATTGTCTTAGGACCGGCCACAGCACTGTCCACCTACATTTTTACACTGTTTGGGCTACGCAAATATTTTCATAAACATTGCAAACGCTTGCAAAAGAGTTGTCTATTTGTTTACGAGCTACAGCGCTAAAGCACCAACAATAACAACAAAGGCAAAACATCATCACACCAAAACCGCTACAGACTTCCAGCTGTGCGTTGATTAGCACGAAAATAGCAAAATTGACCCATGTGAACAACACTTTTTTGTTTGCTTTATTTGTGTTGTTATTGTTGGTTTCGTATTTTTGTTTTTTGGCAATAATTACAAAATGTCACTTAACGCCATACAGTCTATTTGCATACTTGCGACTTTTTCATTACCTTTCATTTTCCCTTCGTTCACTATAAAAACGAAATTAATTTACAACAACATGCATGAAAATGTAAGAGCTTTTCAGCACTGTTGCAACGTAGTTATGCGACTTAATTATGTGTTAAAAGTGATTGTATGCGAAGCGAAATTTTCGGCTTTTGTCACTGCAACGTGCTGACAAGAAAATCTCACAATTAGTGCAATGAAACAAAGACTTGAGCACCATGCGCCGCTTGCTGATCTCCATCGCTGACAATTAGTGTAGCAACAAAGTGTTAGCCGCTTACTGGTAATCCCCCAGTACGATTGGCAATCGACCACAATAGTAACAATAGCAACAAAAACAACAATCACTACAATACTAACAATAGCGCGAAAACCAATAAATTAGCCGCACGAATTGCCTCAATCATGATTTTTGCAAATTCACCAGCAACCGCACCGGCCAATTGGCGCAATTGAAGCGCGTTAAATGCAGCATGCGGCCAGTTAGCCGAATACTTGCCAACTGCCTGGTACGTCTCAATGCAACCGCACGTTCAACTACGAAAGCGCCAGCCGCACAAATTGTGCCAACATTGCCGTTACAAAAACAATTTCAATTGCAATACAATAAATATGCTGCACCCAATATTTCACTCGACAGGGGGCAGACCGCCCCTTTCACATCACAAAATGAACATTTCACAATTTTCGCCACCACAAAACACTCGAAAACACGAGCTACATTTTGAAACGCCACAATGCCAACGCACAAATTTTCCACATTATTTTTGGTTTTCGCATATTTTCGCTATGACTCTATTAGCAGGCGGTGCGACTAAAATAGCAGATGATTTATTAAAGCTGTGTATGTCTAGTTGGGCCTGATGCCGCAATGAAGGGAGAGCGCGCACACACACACACCAACACACGCTCACGCAATATTTGTGTGAACTTTGCAAATGGCAAAACGACAACTTCTACCACAGCACAGCGCAAATGGCAGCAGAGCGGCAAAGTAAGAGCAATAAATGGTTTAATGGTAATTTTGACCTTTAATGCATTTTTAAGTGTAAACAAATTAAATAGCTAGTTGGGAAAAAAATCACACTGAAGTGAACAAAACAACAGAGGAATAAATCGAAATTAAATTTGAAAATGTTGAACGGTTAAAGGTCAACTGTGAGATTAAAAGTTTGCAATTTTTGTTTATTTATAGATTGCTAAGGTCTCATGCTTTTGGCGATTCAATTCTTTGCGTCTTCTTGTAAATTTTTGCAGAGAAAAGTGAACAGTTGCTTGGTTTTGGTTTTGAAAATGAAAGGGTATGAAACTACACAGAAAGTTTCAAATTAAAATTTTCATTATTTTTGGCACTTTTTCTCAATTTTTTCATTGATTACACAAAGATGAAACCAATTCAGGTTTGTGATATAAAGTTGCACATATATATCTCAAACTTTAGGTTAGGTGGCTGCTTACAAAGCGAGCTCACTTAGGGGCCATATGGCCAATTGGCAAACCACCTAACGAAAACGCTGGGCTCATTTTTATTGAACGCGCCCCGGTTAGAGCTTTAATACAGCCAAAATTTCATGTTAAAGCAGCTCTGCTCCCAGGACGCCAAAAAATAGCTATACGGTTTAAATTCGCGTTTTTCAGTGATACATAGAAGTTTTTTTTTTAATTTGCAAAAAAAACCATCAAAGTCCCAGTCCCCGTCTGTGTAAGGCTTTAACTTACTGAAAATATGTCTGGCCGTTTATTTTCTCCGGATACACAAAATACGATCACACTAATTGTGTGTTCTTCCAGTCTTAGCAATTGCAATTGAAAAAACTTTCTCAACACTACAGCAAATCACTAACAGATAAACTGTCTACCGATGAACTGACGCGACTTAGAAAACTTTTCAATGTGATCTCTCCATTTCTTATCATTGGTGCCATTTTTGCGTTTGTTCAACAGACCTTCAAGCAGCACTATATTGAAAATGAAACAATTTCCAGGTGAAAGCACACACCTAAGTAAGTATTACCAGACAAATCTGATTATCATTTAACAAGAAACTTTCGGGTAGCTACTACCGTCTTAACTACACGACCATAGTGATTGATGTGCTTATGGGATACCTAACAGAGAGACACACTGACATACTAGGATTACCCTACAACAGCTGCTGTAGTGATTGTCGTTAAGAACAAGAAGAAGAAACAATGCTGCACTTCGTGTGGCTATGTTTGTTCCTGCCCGTTAAAAGACTAAAAAATCCAGTTTTACCCGTTCCTTATTAACTTTACTAAACTTCCAACTATAGACATCAGGTAGATAGCGACGTTCATATTGAAATCCTAGTGGTTACCACCGCCGTTATATAGGCAGTCACACCAAGCCAGTGTGATATCACAACAAGAAGAAGGAACAATATTTATTCCTGATTATGAAAAGACTAAAATTTCGATGTTTTCACGTTTCTTACGAGCCTTACTGAGCTTCCAACTTTAGACAACAGGAAGATAGTGATAGAGATAGAGCTTTGTGATCCGCAGTGAAAGTCGCCTAGTATCACAACAAGCCATCAGTTGGTGTTCATGCGAACTTTTTCAGGAGAAGCCTACCACGCCAAACTAACCTGAGCAGAATTATTAAAATGCTTTACATGAACATTGAGCGATTTGACGATTGATGATTTATTCGAATGAAATTCTACTGAAATTTTAAAACAATTTTAAATAATTGAAAAAACAATATAGTTGGTATTGGTTTAACAATTATATTCCATTGGAGTTTGATGAAATTTTTAAAATGCGCGAAAATTATGTTAACATTAAAAAACCCCCGCAATTTTTATGTTGGTTTTGTCAAATATTTCCCACGCATTCCTTAAGAATATTTCATTTTTAAAGAATGTTTAAATTAAGAATTCTTCACTTAAAAATGCTCATTCTTTATGATTTCATTCTTCAATAGTTATGTATGCGCAATTTACATAGATCTTCTTGTCACTATTTCGCCAAACACGTAGTTTTCGAATTTTTTTTTCCTACAAAAATTTATATTTACATGTTTCTAAATTTCTTACTTTGCAAAAATGTAAAGTAGCTTTCGGCAAAAATTGCCGCAAGACAAAATAAAAACAAACCGTGCGCAATTTGCCGTTTTCATTGAAGCTGCGCACTCACATTACAAGCCAACTTTCAGCAGCTTACGCGCAAATCGTACGCCAACATTAGCCACAATAATAACAACAACGAGCAGCGCGGTGTGGCCGAAAATAACAGCCAAGCAATAAACATGAAAGGCCAGCAAGTTAATTAAATATAATATGATGCGATCATCACCCAAAAAACACAACGACAGCAAACAGCAAACGGCAAACGATTTTTGCGCTTTGCAGAAATTTTGAACGCAACAGGAGTAAGCGCGAGAGTGGCAAAAGTCGCCGACAGCCGCTAAGTGATACATGCCAAAAATGTTGGCGCTTAATCATAGCAGCTTGTCTTATTCTTGGTGATTTTTACGGTTCGCATGTGTGTGTGTGTTTGTGTGTTCTCGGCCAATCGCTGTTGACGCGCAATGTCTGACGCACGAGACAGTCGTGCCAGAAGTTATACAATTCAGCTAACTATCTATGCTGATGAAATGAAGCGCAGTAGAGGTGGATGAAAAGAATTGTCTGGTATTTTTATTTAAAGCCGCGTGATTAAGTTCTGGCCAACGCTCGACTTGGCGACGCTCTGCGATGTCCCGAACGCACAGCATATTTCGAATGGCGTCTTTGCGGGCAGGTAACACGCTGATTAGCTGTAGATTTGTCAGCGATGTAGTCAAAACGTATTTTAATAATCAGCAGATCAGCATTTATATTGGAAATGTTAACATAATAAAGAAAAATACACTTGAATGTACGCGCTACATGGGGAAATTCGAGAAGCGCGTGTGTGAGTGTTTCAGTTCACTTTAAGAGTTGTAAATATTTTTTATTCATGAATAATATTCAATATTCATAACAATTTTTTTTTTAATTTTTTATAAGAATATTTTCAAATTGTATTTTTTATTTTTTTGTATTTTGTAATTTTTTATTTTATTGTATGCTTTCTATAAATAAAACCCTTAACTGACGCAAAGTTTTCCCCTCGGTTTATTACCACACATAACCCGAACTGTTTCCCGCAGCTGTTAATATACAAACATTTATTTGTTTACACTGTTAAATAACGTTCGGCAGCTTGAAATATAAATTTTGAATTTCCTGCCAACACGTCGAAGCCCATAAAAACGTCCACTTACGAAAACTCGTAAATTTTCAAGTTTCCTCGGTTGGCACAAAAAATTCAAACAACCACCGACACCAACAAACAACAACAACGACAAATAAAAATACAAAATACAATAGAAAAACGTGTACTAAAATTTAGTCGAATTAAAAAACGACAAAATCAAAACATGAAAAACCAAAACAACAACAAAACCAAGAGAAGAAATCAATGTCACAACGCGCATGCGTGTCAGCCCATGCCACGGCACGGTGCGCTGCATACAAATTTCGCAGCCGCCAAAGTCATCGACGCGTCGCGACGTACCGGTACCCGTTTCATACCCGAACGCGCGCCGTCCGACCAATTACTGTCCATGCAGCTGCCAACACGCTGTTGTTTGGGTCATTGCTGTTGCGCGCGTAAGTTGGCTGCGTATTATCGATTGAATGCGTGCGCTGCATAATCACAATCAGCCTTTGGCTGTTGCTGCAAGCGCAGTGCAAGGCAGCAATAATTTTTTTTTGTTTTCATAAGTAAATATGCCGGTTTTTAAGCAATATTTGTGCTTGACGTGTAGAATGGTGTCAAGAGTGATGAATTCTTTGCTGGCGCTATTGCATTGCTTCTATTGTTGTTGTTGTTGTTGTTGTTGTTATTACTAATGAGTAATCAGTAATGTAGCACAGAAGTGGGCGATTCTTGAAAATTGCATTTTTTAAATATTTTATCACTACGTTAAATATATATTAAAAAATATACAAATTTATCTTTTTGTATTTTAGTAAATAAATGAGTTAATAAATAAATTAGTAACGTACTCGATTTCAAGAGCATGTGACCGTTTAAGCACAATAAGGCTTATTGACGCTTTTGCTGTTAAATACGTAAAAATATGTGCCAAGCTGCATGCAACCATAATCACACCAATCTAGATCTGTGATCTGTCTATAATCTATATCTATATATTTTGCTTCCATCTATAAAACATTACTTTATGTTAGGTTGTTTTTGTTATCTTTTGTTTACTTAGAAATATCTTTTTTCAATTCATTACAAAAAATCAAGAAAAGCTAATTAATTTTTGTTTTCTCCTAAAAACTGCAACTCAGTCGGTTTGAAATATTACGAAACTGTAGAACAATTTGTTCTTTTTTTTTATATTTTCTACTTAGATTACAAAACACTACAAAGAATTAATAATAACAAAATTTTTCTCCTAACAACTGCAACTCAGACAGTTTGAAATAATATGAAACTGTTGAACAACTTCGCAGCTAACATCGGCCGACGGAATAAAACACAGATGAAAAGACCGCTGGGTTTTTGTACAAACGAGTGATACAGAATACAAAACGTAAACATTTGACGCCACAACAGCTGAACAGGATGAGATTAGAGATCACTTAATACACCACTAATTTAGCCAACTGTACTAAAATCTTTGCAATAAAAATATAGTTTTTATTCCACTAAGAACTATTATTTCATTTTTATTGTGGTCACATCAACACATACAGCAATTTGAACTAAACACCAAAATTTCTTTGCGCATTTTGGCTTTCAAAAACCAGTCATATAAATTTGAACACAATTATTTTCAAAGCTATTAACAATTGTGACTGTCCCTGGAGCGTTTAAGCTGTGCAACAACTCTGAATTGAAATATTTCTAGAACCAAACAAAAGACTTCAAGCACAAACTGACTTATATAACGCCACAAAACTAATTAACTTTAATTTGTAATTATAAAAAAAAAAAACATTTCATTCCGTCTTCATTCTTACATATTCTTTAAGCTGCATTAATCAAAGCACTTAATTGTACGCCGTCAAGTTGCGCTCATGTACAAATTGAAATTAGCCTTAATTAATGCAACATTTTCTCGCCACAATTCAGCTATTTTAATTAAAAATTCTTTACATTAAGACACATTGGCATTTCAATGTCAATTGCACGTCGGAACAGCGCCGAGCACGTCGCACTTCCCACATCGCTGCAGCGCTCAACCGACAGCCATCGAGTGACCAGCATACTTTTACCATTCTGAGCCACTCGCTGCACTGCTCCACTTACGCATCGTTTCAATTACGTGCACAGCAAATATAAACGTAAACGGACAATTCAATAGAGCGACGCTTTGCTTTGCCTTTGCCACTTGTACAAGACCCTTACAGCGTAACGGCCAACAACAAAAAGCTCACTTTAATGGGCTTAAATTTTAACGCCTTTTTTCACGCCACTAATGACACACATAAAACCAACAAATCAAGAGCACAACGGCGCGCCGCTCAAAAACCAATAGAAACTAAAAACGTTGCCGCTCAAACGCCTATAAGCGAGCCGCAAGTTCGTAAGTCGGTCGGTAAGTGTTAGCCGAAAAAAAATGGGGAAAAAATCATTGTCACTGTAATCTCCTCGTCGCAATTAGTTGCATTTAAATAGACAACCCGCGCTTGGTCGCTGCCTCGTACGGCCACAACTACTCAATGTGGTTTGCATTGAAGGTATACAAGAAAGTGTCTGTCTGATGCAGTACAACAACAAAAATGTGCCACTTTTAATTTGTTTAAAGTACGACGACTACGGCTGACTACAGTGACAATGCTATGGCGAAGAATTTTAAACGCCAACACTGTGTTCACGCAGCAACCAAGAAACACCAAAATTTCTTACTATTCTAACAAATCTGCTCCACAAATCGTTGGGAATCAAACACAAATTTCGATTTGTTGCACAGTGTTCGGCGACATTGCACAGCCATCGTGCCGCCGTTCCACAAATTCGCTGGCGTTTCATTTCATTTAAAATGCGTCGCAAGTAGCTGACATTAAAAGAAATTTAGTGCATTTCAGTGGCACGACTGAGATTTAGAACAAGATTAGACGACGACACCTTTGTTATAGGATTCTGCTTGAATTATTGGCATTTTTGTGACACAAGCTTATCTGAAACTTTCGTTTCAGACTTTGAAAACAGATACATTGGTGATGATTTGTACAAGTTACAAATTTAACAAACTATGATAAAAATTTGTATATTAAAATAAATTTTGCATTTGAAGCGGAAGTTTTGAATTGAATAAATTAAAAATTATGTTTACTATAATTAATAAACAAAATAATTAAACGCTGAAAGCAGTATTTTAAAACTAAAGACTTAAGAAACGAACTGCAAAAACTAATGCGATACTATCTTTAGCATTGAAGTGAAAATATTTCCTTTTATTTTAAGTTTGATTTTGTTAGATTTAAAAAAAATATATATTTAAAAAATATTTTTAGAAATCCTTCAATTTGTAATAAGAATTTTGTGGAGTAATTTTAAATATTTTTTGTAGTATTTTCAAAGACTTATTAAATGATTATTGATTATAATCAATTATTGACATTTGATTATTAAATTATTCACTTGATTCAATAAAGTAAAAAATTATGTTTTTTATCCTTTATTTATTAATTAAGACTAATCTTTTATAATCTAAAACCAAGGAATCAAGTAATATAACTTACATTATATTATAACTAGGTATCGGATTTATATGCAAAAACTATGCAAAAAATGCAAAAATATGCAAAATATGCAAACATATGCAAATATGCAGTGCATATGTTAGCTAATTCTTAATTCTTAATTTTTCAATAAAAATAGTTTCTGTCTTGGTCCCGTTCAAATCGGAAGCTCCAAAAAAACATGCACTTGCATATAATTCCGATCCCTAATTATAACTATTACAATATTACTAGCTCAGTTCGTTACTTAAGTCTCAAGCCCTCAAATGCATTGGTACGCCTTACAGTGGGGTAACAAATACCTATGTGCATAGCTTTAAATTTAATCCCGATATAATTTTCTTAAAGGCGTCCTCAACTTGTTTATTCCACCAGAGACTCGTTCTCTCTCTTCAGCGTCGACTTTCAGTTACCGCGACGAACATCTTTTTCAAATGTTGATTGAAGATTTTCGTTAATATATTAAAAGTTTTCATTATACTGAAACATTGGACATTATTCAAGTTAATTAATAAATACGCAAAAAAGTGTGGTAAATTTTTTAAAACTTATTTTTAAATACACAACTTTTTAATTGCAAAGGCCCATTTTAACTTTCACCGCCATCACTTGTAATGACCGCCAACAGCTGCCTTAAATGTCATTTAAATCAAATTAAGAATTTGTCGCTATTTAGCGCGACACACAAAAAATATCCCAAAATCCAATTTCCGTTCTGTCACACTCGTGTGCGGTGCGCAAAATCCAGAGTGACGTCTCGCACAGCCGACAAAACCAAAACTCGAAATTGAGGTCATTTTGCATATGCTTGCACACACAGCTTTTTCTCCCATTAAATTCAAATATTTGCTTAGTTGTTTACAACCAAATTACAACAACAACAAAAACAACTACAACGGCAATAAGACAAAGTAATATTAAGTAAAAACAGCAATCGGAACACCTACTCGCACATGCAAAATCTTTTGGGCATCGCATTGACAAAGAACCACTAAAAAACAACAATAACAACGCAACACAAGACAATACACTGTCAAACGGTGGCCGTCTGAAAACGGTCAACACACATTAAACAAAATCAAAATTCAAGTCCAATTTTGGGTTAATGAACTTAAGCGGACAACAACAACAACTATATTTCGATTTTCAAAGCTCAGCAATTTTGAATTTTCGAAATTATTATTATTTTCGAAAAAATTTATAAATGAGTCAATAATTTGCACTGCAAAAAAATGTCAACACATTGCGTAAAATACTGAAAATTCGCAATGTTTGTAAGCATGTTTGTGGCTTGAGTCTTTTGTTTTTTGCCTAAAGTAACACTCCACCTGCACGCCTGAGAATTGTAACATTTCAAAGGAACTTCATTATCGCCAGTAGCCGCCATCAATCAGCGCTGACAGACGCAGTGAGAATTTCAAGTGTTGTTTGCCACAAACAGAACTGTGGTATAAAAATAACTTGCAGTTAGCTTGAATTAATTTGTAACTTATAGTCAAGAAGTGCTGGGCATTGTGTGAATGTGCACACTTTCCAACACACATTTCACCAGCCGCAACTGCTGCACATTCATTGAGTGCGAATGGGCGGTGGCAGCCAAGAAAATACGTGTGCCGCATATTTTAGGCCTTTGTGGACTGCTGGGGCTTATCACAAACACAAATTGCTGGGCGTTTCAATTGACAAAAATCATCAACATTACGCAGACACCGAAACAATGGTTGCTGATAAGCTGTGCGCTTTTGTTGTCGCAGCACATTCCGTGCCTTGCAGTTGCAGCCTTTACAAAAATTACCTTAAAATGCTTTTGTGTTCATTTTGAATTTGTGATGTAACGCATTTTCAATGACTGCAATTTTTCACGAATTCATATTCAATCAGCATTTGAACGATAATGATTATGTCTTTGTCAAAAATATTTGTTGAAGGCATTCGGCGGACTGGTGTATTTTGTTTGTACTGCAAATAAACAAAACAGTTAATTCTACCACAACAGACATTCACATAATAATGCAAATATATTTAAAAAGAATGCAGAATACGGCGTGGCATGAACTTTTCAACTGTTTCGCCGCCAGTTGCAGCTTCAAGAACTTTCTTCAAGAACTTTCTTTCTACATTTTTACAAAAATGTATTAATTGAAGAAAGTGTGCTAACAAAGAGTTACGTCTTTCTTTGAATTAGATCTGGATTTCTGTTTGAGTGCGACTTCGGGAACAGAGAAATCATAAATCTTCAAACTCTCTCAAACATTTAATGTAAACTTTTTAGTCAACGTTACTCTACAAAAAGCTCAGAACATTACCTATGAAATGCCATCTCCCTGATACATATTCAGTGCAAACACTTGTGTCAACATTCATCACCAAAAAAAGCTCACAACACACCCAGAATGTCATTACCCCAGTACTCGTAGCCGTCCTTGAACGGGCCGTGCTTGTTACCAATTGCCGCTTTCACTTGCAACATGCCAAACTGCTCTTAATCCAAACAAGTTTGTTACACCAATAATTTTAACACACTCTCCAATTCAGAACTAGAATAAAAAATTCTTGAAATTCCAGTTTAAAGATTGAAAAATTAATAAAATTTGTTTTCTTCTAAAAGTAAAAAGTTCTCATTAGCATTGCCGTCATATAAATATTTATACAGAAATGTCAATATTTCGTTGATCAGATCAAATCCATTTACAGACGATCGCAATCAAATCCCGTGTAATATTCAAATTATGTCAGCCACTAAATAACTGTGGGCTCCTCCGAAAAGGCCAATTCAAGTCATTCCCCTCTCACTCCATCTGTAGTCCTCTCCGTCGCCTCGCTCGTTATCGTTCAGCTGCGTATTTTCCCATTCACGCAAATTGCACGCAGCTGCTCGGCTCTTTAAACGAGGCTATAATTATTTAATTTGCTGAAATTTATTTTGCAAATGCTTGAAAAATCTCCAACGTTCAACCAACCCGAGAAATGATTTCAAACAATTTCATAGCTGGTGTAATTTCAGATACACTCAAATAGTGTGAATGAAGGTAGGCAGCGTATGAAGTCAGCAACCGCTGTGGCTGCTACAAGATAGTTAATAGATTCGCATAAAATTATTGGCTACTTACCGCGTAGCCAATAAAAACAAATGGATGAAGAGCGTTCAGCTGAAGAATTCGACGAATTTAGCCTTTTTAACCTTTTTTTGAATGTCTGGGCGTCGAAATTTACTTTCATATTCAAATACCAAAATCAGTTCTTGTGTTTGAGTACTTTATGCAATTGTTTTTTATAGTCCAAGTACTTAACTTACTTATAGTCCAAGTAGATTCCCTTTATTATGCACGGATTTGTTTAATTTTTTGTAAATACTTGGAACTTATGTTCATCATCACTTTTATATAGAAAGCATATAGAAAATATCAATAAAATTCGTTATTTAACGGTATAATCATATTTTTCTAACAATCCTAATAATTCTCGTCATTTGTCTTCTCTTTGCAGTTAACTTACGCTCAAAAAGACTGAAGACTCAAACTTAATATCGATCAAGCAAAGAAGCTCACAAAGTGTTCACAAAATGATTTCACGTCGCAAAATAATCTCACGTTCCTTGGACAACTTGGATGCCATAGGACCCAATGTCGACGAGGAAGAAGATGTATGGTATGACAAGGAAAAACTCTTTCGGGTGAGTTCCACAAAACATTACCAATAATTCAACTTGAACATTAAAAACGCTCGAAGTTTCAGTGCTTCAAAACCAATATTCCAAAACTAATTCAATTGTGGATTGCTTTCGATTTTAGGATCACATCAACGAAGTGCTTGCCAAATGGGAGCAAATCGACGATGAGATTTGGGCAAAAATCATCATCTTCGAAAAGAATCGGCGCGTTGCCAAGGCATATGCCAGATCATCTGTGATTACCATAAATGGCGCCAAAAATGGCTTCGATGGTGTTAGGTGAACTTATGCATTTTCCCAATAACTCTGCATTTCACTCACTCTGCATTTGTTTCTATTTTCAAAGAATTGGCCTGAATGGCTTCGACAATCCTATGCGCGATGCCGAAACAAAAGTGGCCAAAAAGTCCATTGGTGAAGGTTTCAAAATCAAAATGGACGACATTGGCAACATATTCATCAAGCGCTATGGCAAGAGCAATGTTTTCGTGCACAACACCTCCATGGCCAACGAGGAGACCGTCATTGGCGCCGACGTATTGCAAATGCCGAATAGGGCGCTGAACTCTGGCACATCGGCCAAGGTAGGGCGCCACTTTCTAGCCAGCTTTAGCGTAAACTTTTAGTGTAAAGCACATTTTCGCTCTACAGCTGTTTGACATGCGCAAATACACAACGAACATCAATCGGGAATTCTCGCGCACCTACCCGGAGAGCAGACGACTCGAGCGCCAGTGTCTGTCCGGCGTGTCGCTTGTCAAGTCCAACAACAATCTAATCAATAACCCGCTATGGATTCTGGTCATAAATATAGTCGCCATCGATATGTTGAAGAATCGCCTACAGGCGCTGCCCAAGTCGCTGGACGCGATGGGCATGCGCATACCGACATCGGGCAGCGAGGATCCCTACTCGACCATCGAGAGTCAAGTCGGTCTCATCTATCCCACGCCTGCCGCCTCTGACGATTCGAATAATTCCAATAATTCGAGCAGTTCGAGCAAGGGACGCCGCAGCGTTTTCAATGCGGGCTTCCTCGACGAAAGTCCATATGTGCCAAAGGTATGTACGAAGGTGTGGCTGGCTGTTTTCCCTCTATTTATATGTAAATTGTTTTTTGGTGCCTTGGGTGTTGAGGCTGCTCTTGCCACAAGCAGGACTTAGGGACTTAGGACAACTCTTAGGGTTAATATTAACACTTGAATGCTTGGCCAATACAACTTTTCTTAAATGCCTTCAATTTTTTTTAATAAAATCTTCAGATTTGTATTTAATTTAAGCCTTTAAACATATAAGTGGTGTTCACTCTTCATAGCATTTTAGGTGTAAAGTTGCTATCGTAGCAATCTGTCGCTACAACTACTTTCGAAAACATTGCGTAAATTCAAAAATTGCTACGATAGCAGCTCTACACCTAAAATGCTATGAAGAGTGAACTCCACTAGAGAAAAAATTTATTTCATAAAGCCATGTATTAAAATAATAAACGACCTCAATGGAGTATCTTTGACTCGATTGAGCATTCTAGTGTTAAGAATTGGATATAATGGTTTGTTATTTAGTTTCCTTTCCGCTATTGTAACCTCTAATCTCAAATTGTACTGAACTAATTGCGAACGTTGTCAACTAATTTCTCTGTACTCTCCACATGCACACACACCCACACCTACCAACACACACACAAACACTCCACATTCTAAACGCCAGTACAAAGTCGCCTATTGGGAAATTAAAAATGTCCTCTCACTTTATGGCAAAGTACTGGCCTCTACTACTAATGCTAACTAGGTGATTGCACTGCCATTGCCCAAGTGACAGCCTAACCTAACCGCAACCTCTGCTCTGCCCGTTTCAGCCCGATTACGAAATCTATCATCAGTCAGTGCCAATGCTCGCGCCGCAGAAAAGCAAATGCGAGCAGCGCAAGAAGCAGGACGACCCCTACTACTGTGGCCTGCTGGCGCGCATACCCAACTTCATCAAGTCCTCCTCGAAGAAGTGCCCCCACAAGAAGGAGCCCAAAATATCGCGCAAAATCTCCTCATCACAGCACATACTCCAGCCGCAGCCGCAGCCGCCGCAGCCAATGCCCATTGCCACGTTCCACCAGTACGCGGCTCACCACCATCCGCTCTACCAGTACAAGATGTACCCGCAGCACCGTCGCCTGTCGCAGTCGCAGCTGTCGCTGTGGGACGCGCGCAGCCTGATCAGCGCCCACGAGTGAAACGTCCAGCAGTCGGCGAGCATTTGGAATCCAACTGCTCGACAAACATAAGACGACCGTTAGGCATAAGCAAGCAAATACTCCACAGCCAGGTGGCAACGGCGCACCACGGGGCGTGTCGCCGCGGGCGGGGCGTGAAATGTGATGTTAAATAATTTACGTTAAATTACCGAGTGCAACCGCCACAATGTCACAAATAGCAATTTTATACACACAAAAAAGGAACAGCACAAGCGAAAACGTTCATCTACTTGTCATTTAATCGTATCCTAATCGTTATCGTACGTGTAGTTTTTTATTTAATTTTAATTTTTTTAATTTTTGTTTTAGTTAAGCAACGTAAGAAGTGTGAAAAAATAAGTAATTTTGCCATAGTTTTTGTCTTTATTTGTTTTAAGTTTTTTTTAATTAATTTTTTGTTTTTAAATCAAGACTGAAAAATGTCCTAGAAATGCGTAAAATGAGTAAAACTCTCGTTTCTATTTCGTATTTATCAAAATAAAAATATCACAGTCGCAATAATCATTATAAAGTTGTATGCTTAAGCCTTCAATATACTCTTTCCGTGCGCACTCTCTCGCTCTCTTTCTCTATCTCTGTTACTCTACGAAATGTTCATTGTAAATACTATCCTACGCCCTCTCTGTGTATGTAAGTTTAATTAAAATTTATTTTGATTTTTATATACATATAAATTAGTTTTTGCATTGATTGAATTATTTAAAATTGTCGAAAGAAATTTAAGAAATTAAATAAATGAAATTTTTGCGAAAATAAACTTTAAAGATTAAGCGAAAATGTGGCATTACTTTCTTCATAGAAGAGTTTGGAAATGTGCTGGGGTGTGTTATTTCGGAAAAGCGTTTATGCGAGTCTCGTAGGAAGCATAGGGCTTCAATAAAGTTGTTCCACCTAATCCCATTTGGAGCCGATTCGGATTTCGCACTGTGCCAAGTGATGTTGACAGCAGCTGATTCACATTGAAGCGGTCTCATTCAAGTGCTTTTTAAAGTACTCTCTTGTGAGTTCTAGTTTTGAATTGCTTTCGGATGGTCTTCTTAACGTATGACCTATCCATTCCCACTTCCTTCGCTTTATAAACACCAATAAGTGCATTATTACATGCATAAGTAACTTGCACGACAAACCGATTACAAAACTAAGCCAAAACCTAAAAATGTATCTACCGTTTTGTGCCAATTTTGAACGAGGAATTGGGAGATATTTCCTTGTATTCTTCTCCCTGTCGTACACCTATCAGAATCAGCTGGTTTAAATGGACAATATTAGGTCTGTTTGGCAGAGAATAATTTGTACGAATTTGTACAAATTTCTACAAATTTTTACTGGATCCTGTTTGTTCACGCCAAATCTCCAGTAACGAGAGAGAAACTAAGAGCGTAAAGTGACAGTTCATTTCGTGAGAACTTGCAAGTTTTTACTGGAGAAATTTTGTCCAGTAACTTTTAGCCAGTAAGAAGAAGAACAATAAAAACATATGACTGGCTGCCATATGATCGAAATAATTTTGCAAACTTTTGGAGGCAAATGGAACCTGCAAAGAATTTGTGCGTTCGTAAGTCTGCTAACCCACAACCGTCTTGCTCAGCTTTACCCGCTGAAGCTGAAAGCGAAGAATCGCAGCTTGAGCGCAACGAACTATTTGCCTTTTGCATTAAATGTATGATAAAACTTAATTTTCCCTACCGCTTCAAGCCTCAAATGAAACTTTTAGATCAGCTGTTGCTTTCTTTAACCCTCCTGTTTACACCCTTTTTACTGTGTATTGTGGGTGTGCGAAGTACCACTGGTGTAACCAAGAGTTAAAACTTGCAAATTCTTACAAATTGCTGTTTGTTTACTTTTTTGGATAGTTTGATTTTAGGGAGCGTAAGCTGGCTTACTCTCCTAATATTTTTTACTGGATAATTTTTAATGGAAATCTGTCCAAAGAGACATTATAAACAGGTGTTGTCCCGTGATTGTAATTCGACTATTAACGCTCGCATTATGCGACCATTCAATGATATTTGTAAGGTACTAATAATTATTATTCAATTATTATCAATGTTTACCTAATACATTTTTGAGCCTAATAAAAACCTTTCAAGATTCTTCTTTTACAAAAATTGTATAAATCGGTACAGAAATAGAGCCGTAAAAGCAATTAAAATAATATGTTAGCTCTTTAATATATCTCCTAATTGCGTTTTGCCCAATTAAATACATAAAGTTTTTTTAATTCTCGCTTGCATTAGCAATGATCACTCCAATCAAACTTTATCAATCTGAACACTTTTCCACTTGTGTCAAAACAACCCTGCGGTTCATCAATTTCACTTTCCGAACATTTCCCAAAGCATTTTGCACACATTCCACAGGGACACACACGTTCCACATTTGAAACTGATAGCTACAGCTGAATTCAAAAATTGGAAAAGTGCGAAGCAGTATGAGAAAAAATACGGGAGAGTGCTCTTAAATAGTTATTAATTAGGAAATTCGCTAATCAAAGTCGATGCGTAGCTGGCTGCGCACAATTCACAAGTCGTGCAACTATGGATAAATACGTGGTTCGTAAGCCGACGTGGAAGTCAATCACCTATTCGGCCATCCTTGATAAAAAAAAATCAAAAGAAGCTGAGCCCAAGCCTAGCACCAAGAAAAAACCATTGCAAGAAAAATCAGAACAAGTGGTAGCCAACACCAAACTGAAAGACTCGCGGCGACGCCTGAGCATACGCGATGAGAAATTGCTGCAACTCTTCTCCTTGAGACCGGATCAGCCATTGGTGGTGCTGAACGAGGACAGCGGCTTGAGCAACAGTTCCTCGAACGCATCTCAAGACAGCTTCAACAATGTCGCAGCAGATGGTGGCGCTGCTGCTAGCATTGCGGTCAAAAACCGCCCGCAATACGCCGCAACGAACGAAAACCACTTGCGTAAGTTTCTGGCTTGCCACTTGAAATGTCCTCATGAAATCCTCTGCTTTAGTTTTCAATACACAACAGAAATTAATATGAAAAGTTCAATAGCTCTCCGAATATTTTAAAAACAAAAAAGTTCAAAATCCAAAATTAATGTATACTAAATTGTTCATAATAAATGGTGAGTTACGGAACAGACCGCTCGCGTACGACCGCGCAGTGCTAAAATTTCTGATTGGCAACACTGCTAAAAATTCGCACTGTCACTTTTTGACAATTGGCGCGTTTGATAACAACGAAAAAACTGAAATAGAAGTGAAGAGGGAAAAGACTGATATTTTTTTTGTGCGTTTGCAAGGCTGTTGCGTTGTTTTCGATCAATGGGCAAAACATTGAGCTGTCCTTCTTGCTGGACTCGTTCGCAGGTGAATTGAGCGACTATGTGCACTGCGTTCCAAGCACGCAGGAACCGCACACACTCCTCATCTCCCAAGCGCCATCCGTCACGTTCAATGAAGTATTGCACGAAAACTTCCACAATCCAGACCCCGCGAACAAAGCCGCCGACCCCACAGGCGTCTTAGCATTGCGCACAATGGGCAGCAGCGAGCAGTTACAGCACGAATCCTCCAGGTCAACGTCAAGAATGAACTTGCAAAATTCGCAGTTGGCGCGCATTCAACGTGATCTCAATAGCCCCTCGGCGACGATGCGCTTGCGCGCCATCAAGGCCTTGCGGTAAGTGCTTCCCGCTGTAGACGCGGTGTTGCATTGCGTGCGTGCACAATAATTGCCCTCCTTATCTTTTGTGCCCACCAACAGTAGTCCAACTAAAACGTCTTATCAAAATTTCGATGTACCACACGAAGAGCAAAACATCATCACCGAGGAGGAACGTGGGCCCCCACCTCCAGTGCCCACCATACAGGAACTGATGAAGAACGTTGTAGTGTACGTGGAGGTGCGCACCGGTGAAGACAATCGCTCGGCTGGCGTGAAGAAGGTCATTTCAATGCTGGGCGCCCGTGTTAACGACAAATTGTTGCGGTAGGAGGCGGTCGTTGTTGTTTGCACAAATTTTGCACTGCTTTTTTTTTTTGCTTCCTTCGCTGCAGCGACACCACACATGTGGTCTTCAAGGATGGCCTGCTCTCTACGTACAAAAAGGCAAAGCACTGGAATATTCCTGTCGTTTCGATACTATGGATTGAGGCTTGCAAAACCGAGGGTAGAATTTGCGACCCCACAGATTATCCTATTTCCAATATCGATCGCTACGAAAATCCCGAGTTGTATGAAAAAATGAAGGTGAGTGCTGTATCATTGCTTTTGTTGTTCTTCAGCTTTGGTGAAGTCTATTGTTAACACTCCCAAGAAGAAAACTTTCTTCTACATGTTATCTTAATTCATTTAATATTAAGCATTGACACTTGACCACTGTTGGGTTTCGACTCGACTGAAAAATAACAACCCATACTGTCTGGTGGGCTGAAGCAAGTTTACCGATTCTGTGTATCATATCTGAAAAGCATCAATTCAGAACTTTGTTGTCACAGCTGCTGTTTACATTTACGCACAAATCTAAAAGTTTTCGAATGCTAAAAATCAATGTATCACAATTATAATCTTATCAGCAGCATTTCAACAAATCAAATAATAAGATCTATGGTATGGCCTCGCCATGGGTATGGTATGGAGCCGCCGAGGCTCAGTCGGTTAGTGCGTTGGACCGCGAGTCGCAGGCAGCAACCTCAGGTTCAAATACTGCCTGTAATAACACCTAAAAAAATAACGGGAAAACTCGTTTTCTCTTTCGGTGGCTGTCCTCTCAGCTGGAAATGGCAAATCACTGAGAGTAAAAATTGCTTATGAAAAAGCTCCCAACCTGCCGTTCGGAACCGGCATAAAACTGTAGGTCACTTCCACCCGCGTACAAATTCACACGCACAACACGGGTGGTTGCGGGAAAGCTAGGCCTTAGTCTCGCGTAAGCGGGCTGTCGTGCTAGTCAATTATTATTTATTATTAAATTATTATTGGCTTACGTTAACTTGAACGACATTCAATTAACTTAATTTTTTTAATTACTAAATTTAATCGAAAATGTTCACATTGCTTTCCCAGTTGCACCGAGCCACCTTGTAAAAAAAATTCAAATAGTGAAATATGGGAACCCAAAAAAGTGTATCTCTTCCGCAAATTCAACCCAACAACCAGAAAATGTTATCTTAATTGCTGAGAATAATTATAAGAATCCATTTTTGAAATTATCATCAAATCATCAAAATATGACATAAAAATTATTTTCAAAAACAAAAGTGAACAAAACTAAACGTAAACGTTGTAAACGAATTATAGTCGACTGAATCGCAGCATCGTCTTTAACGGGTTTTGACTGTAGCTCGGGTTATTTCGAACTTTTGTGCAACGTATTTAAGTAGCGACACATGCGAGCACTTCCTCACCAAAGTCAAAAGTCTTAAATTGTGAGATTGCTCGAAAGAGAACAGCAAAATTGTCGCTCAGCCTTTACTGCAAAAAATACTAATTTCAGTGTGTGCGCAATGTGTAGTTCATTACTATTATTTCTTAATAAACAGCACACGATTGCACAGACCAATATTATTATTATTATTAATGGGGATAATGCACTGCGACCTAGAAGATCTATTGTGCCCCCTTCTTGGACCTCAAAGACTGTTAGTGAGTCCAGTATCCAAGAGGAATTTGAGTATGTTTCCTAAGCCTCTGGATACCCAGTCTGCACCGGATATGATATGGTCTCCCAGGTGCTTCTTTCTCTTATGCATGAGTACAGGGCAATTTCCTAGTATATGTATTGCAGTCTCGTTTTCCTGCAAGCAGAACCTGCAATACCCGTTTTCACGGATTCCTAGTTTCGTTAGATGATAGTTCAATCTACAATGCCCTGTAAGCATTCCCGTGATAATCCTTAGATTATTTTTTGACAAGGTCATACACTCTTCGAAACGTTTTCTATTATAAGATCCGATAACCAGCTGCGAATGCTCTAGATCTGGTTGATTTTCCCAGTATTGATTCCTTCTGGTTATCTCGTCCTTTCTCAGTAGAATGGAGGAGGCTCCTTTTCCCAACCCACAAAATGGTTCAGGGCCGACAAAGGGTGTGGAAGCTCCCTTCCTTGCTAGCTCGTCAGCCCGTTCGTTCCCTTCAATGCCGGTGTGGCCCGGAACCCAAAGTACCCACACCTTGTTGTAACGGCCAAGTTCATTCAGCTTCTCAAGGCACTCCAATACCAGTTTCGAGGACATCTGGTAGTTGACCAATATTAGTCAACAGACAAACAAGTTCAGTCGTGTCTCCTGTATTTTGAAGTTACCTTTTTCATACGATACGAGTGCAGATTCATAAATGAAGATATGATGAAATGTGATGAATTTGGTTCTTCGCTTACTCAATAAAATCAACGCGGAATAGAAGTCAAGAACAGCTAAGTCTAGCAACTCGATTTCCAGAGCCAACACTACAGCATTATCCGCCCGTTGTAGACTAAACTGACTTGATGTGGGTTTTCAAGCAGAGATATGTTAAATATGTAGCTCAACTTATTACTATGAACAGCGCTAACCATAAACAAAGCTTGAAATCAATCAACTGTCACAAAGGGCTCACGCATGTTGTCATTTTCGCCTCTTGACAATCTTGTAAAAACCGCATTGCATTAGAAGCCCAAACGCCGGCACGTTGCGCGCTTAGCCAACAGCTAGACGCTTTCTGGTGGCACGTAGCGCTTTTTATCATCTTGTCAGAGCTTATCGTGACATATCAGAATTTAATGTCGCTATCTGCCCACTGCTGCGACAACATTTGCCCAGTTACTTGGCCGGCATTGTTGTTGCTTTCTCCTCTTGAGTGCATTCTGCGTGTTGATACGCTCGACGTGATAAATTGTCCACCCTGCTGCCGCACTTGCAAAACTACTTGGACAATTAATGCGATAAAAAACCCGAGTACACAAGCGTTTTCGCACACGGTTCTGTTGAATTTGTGGTTTTTATTTGTAGTCGTATGTTGATTTGTTTGCGCTTGTGAACATTTTTGCATATTCAACAGGCATTTAATATTAACTAAAATCTAATTAAGTTGCACTGCTTACATTAACATAATTACGCTCAATTTCTGCACTATACAGGGTACTGTAGTAGTGCGTAGCTGACGTAGAATTCGCAGCTTCGTACTGAGATTTTCAACAAACATTTAAATAGAACATGTCGTTCTGTAAAAACAATCGGTTGTTGTACAAGTAAACACGCTTACATATTTACACATTTAATACTCAAGCGTCTAGTTTGAGAGATTTGGTTAAAATTACATAAGATTAGTTGTGGATTTGTGTAGTTGCATTTTGCATTGGTTTCCCTCCATTGCTTCTACTAAATAAAAATGCAGTAGCAAACGCAGCGGCTTTGACATTCGCCGTAAAATATTAGAGATTTGCCTATCACTTGCAGTGCGCGTGAGGAATGCAGCTGGCAAGCAAGCAGAAGCCAGCGTTGTTTCAGCGAGACGTTCTGCAAGCAGGAATTGCGATAGACTCTATAGGTATAAAAAGATTTCGTATTAAATGTACGAATACTCAGAGTTGTGGCGTCAGGGCGAGAGATTGTTGCGATTGTGTTGGGGTTTGGTGTTGCTGTGGTTGTTGCGTGACACTGACAATGCCATCACGACAATGTCACTTCAAGGCACATCATGATGAGGAAGCCCGCGATCGTGCCCCAGGTGGCGATGGTGCCATTGCCGCTGGCGTGCGCCTCCGGCAGTATATCGTCCGCTACGATGTAAATCATGGCGCCGGCCGCGAATGACAGCGCATACGGCAGTATTAGATTGGCTAGCGTTACGGCGACCGCGCCCAGAATGCCAAAGATCGGCTCGACCATGCCGGACAGCTGGCCGTACCACAGCGAGCGCATGACGCTGAAGCCGGCCGCGTGCAACGGCAGACTGACGGCCAGTCCCTCGGGGAAATTCTGTATGCCAATGCCGATGGCCAAGTTGCGCGCCGCCTCGAACGTCGACGATTCGGTGGAGCCGATGGCGCCGAAGCTGACGCCTACAGCCAGGCCCTCGGGTATGTTATGCACTGTGATGGCCACCACTAGCAGCATGATGCGCTTCCATTGCGCCACCGCGTTCTCCATGTTGCGACTCTCCTCGGCAGTGTAGGTTCGCTGCTCCTCCACCTCGTGCGAGTTGCTCTTCTTGCGGCGACGCGGCTCGCCGCTATGCTGTGTGCTTAGGCAGTCGGAGAAGCTGCCCATGCTCTTGGTGACACTACGCTCCAGCCCGTTCTGGCTGTTGCGTATGTCGTCGATGGCGATCTCCGCCTTGTCCTTGTTGGTCTGCGTCATTGAAATCATCATGTTGGTGCTGTTGAGGCCCAGATACGACATGAGCTTGTCGCAGCCATAGACGAAGACGGCACCCAGCAAAAAGCCGCCAGCCACCGGCATAAACGCGTACACGCCGTACAGATGCGAGGACTCTGCCATCTCAATGGCCGGACTGAGCAGTGACCAAAACGAGGCAGAGATCATGACGCCCGCCGCAAAGCCGAGCGCCGCGTCCAGCGATTTGCGCTGATTGCCGCGCAGGAAAATTACACAAGCGGCGCCCGCTGCTGTCAGGCCCCATGTGAAGAGGGTGCCGAGCAGCGCCTGCATGACCGGTCCGTAGCCTGCAATCATCGTGCTGCTGCTGCTTCTTTAATGCACTACGCGTGCAACTCAATGTAAGGGTGGACAACTGGAGTGCTGGCCCGTTGGTGCGAAATATGCTGCTTCTACGGATTCGGCTGCCTCGCAATTTCTTCTTATCTGAAAAATGTACAACACGGTTTCATGATTGGCACCGGGTCAATATTTACTTTGCCATTGGCCGCGGTCCTAAGCAGCTTTGCCTCTACTCACTTTGCACGTTGAAAATGCCACGTTCCAAACGCTCATAGCCAAAGCAAACGCACCAAACACTGCACAGATTTCGCTAAAGATTTCTTCCGCTTTCAATTTCGCATTAAATTACAATTTGAAGATTCTTCAATCACGCTTGGTTGTTGTTTTTTGTCTTTTGTTTTGATATTGCACAAAAATTTAGTTTTTAGCTTTATTGCTGTCGTTGTTGTTGGAGCAGCGAAAATACTACCAATGCCGTTCCAAGAGCTGACGCACTCCCTCAATTGTTGCTCTTGCGAGTTGTGGCAATTGAATGGCCCACGAACTGAGAGCGCAGCGAGTTGTCAACTGTCAGAAGAGGTTTTCTTCTCTCGTCGCTTTTTATATGCTATGCCGTCGCGCACTCACACGGTTGCTGTGGCGGTGTAGTAAATTGCATACTTTTTTAGCCGAAGTCGCAGCAGTGACAGTTGCTGGTATTCTCAATTTTTTAAATAATTTATTACGTGGTGTTTTGCTATTTTCCTCTTTGCGAAGTTCGATGTGTATTTTATAAATATATTTTAAAAATGTTATGTGTGCAAAGCAACCCCGACATTTCTGCAGCGAATACAGCAAAGCAAATCTGCCAAAAACTGCGCGTTTCAACGATAAACAATTTGAATCGGACGTCACTCAAAACGACCACGATTGCACGTAGTTGTGAACAAACAGAGCGCAAGACTAATTTGTACAGATACACAGATAGAATCCGATGAATTGGTAGCTAAGGTCGGTCAATTGGGTGCCAGTGACCATGGGTACCTCTCAGAAAGATACGTTTCCAGTATGGAGAGTGGTCTATTCTGCCAGAAAAACGATTTAGTCCGGTAAAAACATTGTGCCGATATTCCAATGACAGCTCTAGAACCAAACTGATGACTTGTATGATAATATATAATGACCACCTTTAATCGGAGTTGTCATGGAGGTATAACTCATTACAAACGGTACATTCGTATGCATATTTAATGAGAAGGCGGACAGCCTTGCTAGAACTGCTGCAACTACGACCTTCTTTGGACCAGAGCCCTTCACTGGGCTGGGCATGCACATTCTAGCAGAGTAACTAAGACTCGAGGAAAAACCAGGTATTTAAATCACTGATCTAATAACGTGACGGGTCTCAGGTAAACGAAAATCGTCATTAAAGGTTACAACTCCTAATTGAGTGGCCAATGCTTTAGACTAAACAGGCTAAACAGATTATTGGTCTTTTAACCGGGCACTACAGGCTTCGAAAACACATGCACACAATTGGTTTAGAACTTGTAAGGGTCTGTAGACTCTGCTGAATAGCAGAGGAGACTCCTGAGCAAATCATATGGCAATGTGATGCGTCGCAGAAGGAATCATCACCTGGGCCAGTATTGGCTTTCAAAAGAGGACATCACGCACCTGAACCCGCTGCGAGTGGGTGTGGGGTTCGGTGGGTATAGTTCTCTAATTGTGGTATCAGTGCATTATAACCACAACAACATTTTTCTATCTGTCTATCTATGCTAAACTTGAATGCGTTTGCATTCTTAACAAATTTTTTTTTTAGTGCTAACCCATCTCTTCCTTCACACACCTTCAGAGATCCTATGTACCTGTGCAATTGGTATAATGGTATCAACAAAATTCACTCGTTTGGTTCAGAGACCTAAAATAATTATTATCCATATTTTTGGGAATGAAAAAATTGCCCTAATTTTAGAAATTTCTATAATTATTGTTTTATAATAATTATTCCCAATAAGAAAATTTTTACGTCGCCTATAACTATTATCATGTAATAAATATTTTTGAGTTGCATAATAACTGTTATAAGTAACAAGTATATTTTTCGTTGTCGATAATTATTATTTTGGGATTTATGATTTTTACATTGCTTCATAACTTTTATTTATGACTTTTTTTCATTTACGTTGCCGATAACTATTATTTTGAAAAAAAAATTTTTTTACGTTGAATTAATACATTTTGGATATGAATTAATTTATAATTGTTTTAAATTGACAAACGAAAATTAACTGCAGAAACCTTATTTCCCCCAACAACTAAACCATTCAAAATCAATTCATACTCAAAATGTGGTAAGGCAACGTAAATAAAAAAATTTCTTTCAGAAAAGTTATGAGGCAACGTAAAAAAAATTGTCTTTCAAATAATAGTTATCGGTAACGTAAATAAATAAAAATCATAAATAAAAGTTATGAAGCAACGTAAAAAAAATGTTCTCAAAGTAATAGTTATCAGTAACGTAAATAAATAAAAATCATAAATAAAAGTTATGAACAACGTAAACAAAAAAAAATCCCAAAATAATAATTATCCAGAATGAAAAAAATATTTATTTCTCATAACATTTATTATGCAACGTAAAAATTAATTGTCGCAAATAATAATTATAATCAACAAATAAAATTTATGTTGCATTGTAATAGTTACATTGCAATTAGTTTCTTAAAAAACTTATAATAGTTAACTGGTAACCTGGTTTGGTTTTTTGCAGCGCCACAAATCCATGCAGCCTGACTCCGAGTGCAATAAACGTGTACGCGCGAAGATAGGCACTCCAAAAGAGTCCTGTACCCCGCAAACTGCCGCCGACACACTTCGTAAAGCATGTCTTTTGATTGGCGATAATGCGACTTCTACCACCAAACAGGTGAGAGTCCTGAACGATTTACGCCGCACTTTTTTCAAAGTTAAGCATTTCAATTTATTCATTTGATTTCAGACTGAAATTAGCAAATTCTTCGCCCGCATAGGACCGAATACTAATACACCTAAAGGTGATGGGGAGGCAGTGGCGGCACCCAAAACGGTAACAGCCGACGTTGCTGAATCGCCGGCAACACGGCTGTTGAACAGGTATGTTTCACGCCCACCATATTCTCGAAGCAATGAAAAAATTTAATCTATCGGTTAATTTAATTCTAATTTCAGAATAAATTCCAATTGCTACACGCCCCTTTTGGGTGCTACTAATAGCAAAGAAGATACTGTGACCAAGAACATCGTCTCGAAGCCGATAGCGCTACTGCCCGATGTCAGACGAACCTTGAACTTTGGCACATCGAAAAACGAAACCAAACCCGAGTCCCTATCGCTGAATGAAAAAAAATCGCAGAATGAAAAGAAACCCGGGTCCACATCGCAGAATGAAAAAAAAACCGTCTCGCCATCGCAGAACGAAATAAAACCCGGATCACCATCGCCAAAGCCCCGTAAGAAAATCTTGGTTCGCCGTCGCAGTGTATTGTCGCCCGGGAAGGAAGCCAGCGAAACTAACACAATCTCAACGCACCGCGTCAAAAGCGCCGTTATCCAGAAGCGCCGTCGTAGCTCGATTCATACAACATCCAGCGAGTGCGCCAAATCGCGTCCTGCAGCAGGCCAGGAAATTCCAACAATCCCCGAAGAAAACAAGAGCGCAGTGGACGCAGAGAAAACGAGCGCCACCAGTAAGCAAGTTGGGCGCATCTTAAGGAGGCGCTCCACATACACCAACCGAACGGTGGAAGTATCGCCAGATAATGGAGTAGCCCAGCCCACGCAGAAAGCAGCTTTTCGACGACGCACTCTGTACACACCACAACCAATGGATGTATCAAGTGAAGCGTTCATGACGCCACTGACCAACAGTTGCCCGTACGACGAGAATGTCCTCACACCGACCAATCTGAAGCAAATCAATTCGAAGACGCCGGTAACGGGCAGCAAAGGATTCATTACACCTCAACAGCAGATGGGCTCGCTGTTAGAAGAACACAGTAATACGCTTACCTTCAGTTCCACACGATCCGCCAGTCGACGCCGCACTCTTTTCGACGTATCCATGGACATTATATCGCAGCGCTTACACAACATCAACAACTCGGCGAGGCGCTCAATGGCGCCAACTAGCGAACTGGAGCAAGCACCTGTTCCCGCGATACTGAACGACGAAGAAGAGCTGGGTCGGGTGATAGATAATTCAGACCTCTCAAAAGTGCCTGTTACGAAAGCTAACTCGGACCTCTCAAAAGTGCTTGTTACGAATGACAAAGCTGCAGAGAAAGACGATGGTGGGAATACTAGCAAGACACCCATAAAGGCCATTAGCACGGAAGCTTCAAAAGCCTTAAAAAAACGAAAACTGTATGTGCCAGACGAAATGACCATGCCTTCGCCCACGCCGGCAACGCCACGAACGTCTGCCAGCCACAAACGACGCCGCACAATAACAGCAGAGCGATCCCTTAGTTCGACCTCACGGAGACCACAGAAGTCGCGTAGCCCTGGCCGAAAGCGTTCGTCGGCTGCTGCAGGAAAAAGAGCATCGCAAGAATCCCAGAAATCCAGCCAACCACAAAAATCTTCTGACGCGGAAACACCAAAAGCAGAAAATACACTAACGCCCCAAAATGACGACACGTGTGGGGTTAAAGTGGCCACAGAGAAAGTGGTGAATATTACCACTTCTTCTGATGTGATATTAGTGCCGCTGAGCAAAGTTAAGGGGACTTTAGACATAACACAGCTTAAAAATACCAATACGGATGATACGGAAAAAACAATTTCAGCGAACTCAGTCAACTCAGACAGCTTGGTGCCAGACATCAAAAGTGCTAGCCCGATCAGCACGCCAGAAGTCACTGCAACCGGACAGTCAACGTGCGCAATAACCGACGTGCCAACAGAAGCTGTCAACAACAATTGCTCAGAGCTGGCTGTCCAGGATGTGGAGACGAAAAAATTACCGCTCCTGGTGTGCACCAACATGCACAAGGAGCAGGTTCGTGTTGTTCGCGAGGTTGGTACACAGCGTTGATTGCTACTTGTCCATCCTGCGCTTGGCGATTCAACGTCATTTCATGATTGTGCTTATGATTTATTGGCATCTGTTGGTTTTATTAGTTTGTAACAATTTCTAGTTTTTCTGTTAATAATTGCGTGAAAATGCGCTGTAATTTTGAAATGTTTAACGCCTTTTGCCTTTTGCCCATTGTAGTTAATGAAAATTAGTTGAGTTGATTTTCCTTGTTGCTATATTTAAATATTTAGTTTGGCTATTTCGTAAATAATAACGAGTGAAGCATAGACACATAACATGAACTGATGAAATTAACACGCAACAACCAAGAGCGCGGAAAATGAACATGCATACTATACATCAAAGACAAACTACTAAGCTGTTGTCGGACAAGGACGCAATCAGCCCTTGTCAAAAGCTGATTCGCGAGATTTTATAATGTAAACAGCCTCAGATGGTTGCTCACAAAATAAAACACATTTTTAATTAAATCAATAACATGATACTGCCTATTTTATTGCGCAATATCGATTAAGAGCTCCATTACATTGAACGGACTGTAGCACATGCTTAAATAATGCCGATAAAACACCATTAACGAAAGTTCCATCCATATTCCGCAGTTAGCAAAATTGGCCAAACAAACCATTTTTGCTTACTCCTCAGAATGATGACAAAAGTTAGTGAATGTTTCTATTTAAGGCTCATCTCATCAGTTGCATCACTTATCCATCGGTCTTGACATTCCTGCAAGCCCAACAACCTCATAAACAATAAAGACATAATTTCAATATTTAGAAAAGTAGTATAAATCGCCGAATCTGCGAGAAATAATGTGTAAATGATTTCAAAATCCGTGTTCCACATTCTTTTCTGCAAAGAGTCTCAAGAGCTTTCGGCTTTTCCGCTCAGTTCGATTAATTAAAACAATTTATGTCGTGACAAGCAGACAAGTTTTACTTCAAAACGCGAATGATTTGTTGTATGGAACCTGGATTTACATTGCTAAAGTTTATGAACGTGGAAACATAACGTCGGTAATCGGTTCACCTTCATATCCTCAACAAGTTCCTCCGCCAGGGCGGTACAGCAGTGCAAGGGCATTCCGCTTTCCTGTGGAAGTTCCTACCAGTATTTCGCAATATCAACAAAATTTCTCTCAACCCCATAACCTCAGTCGCTTAGCAGTTCCATTCGTTAATTTATTGCGACAGCAATTCCATGAATATGCAACAGACGCGACGTGCATGCAATTGCGTGATTTTTATTTTGTAGTAATTATTTATTAATACCATTTTGGCCATTCTGGGCGGCAGCGGGTAACAGGCGCCGCCCAATCGCCATAAATCAAATATTGTCCTACTCCCCTGTACTTTATATTAAAATAATATAGACAATGTCTTCTTTCTGCGCTCGGCCACTCCACAGGCGATTGAAAAGCTGGGTGGCTTCCACCTGGAGCACTTTGTCAACGACGGAACCACGCATGTCGTCAGCTACGAGCCACGTCGTACGTTAAATTTACTGCGGGCGCTAATACGCGGCCTCTGGATACTGGAGTACGAATGGGTGTTGGAGTCATTGCGGTTGGGTCGCTGGGCCACCGAGGAACCGTACGAATTGAAGAGCTTCTCGCGCGCCGTCGAGGTACGCTTTGCGCGTGAATCAACTGCGCCATCACTCAACATCTCTCAACGCCGCTTAACTCGTTTCGCTTCACTTGCAGATTTGCCGCGTTGAACGACAGGCATTCGGCAACAACTACAAATGTGAGCTGTTTACCGATCTGGGGCCGTTCTACGTGTCTTCGCGCTGCGGCCCCATTTCCAAGGAGAATCTACGCGAGCTGATCGAACTGTGCGGCGGCCGCATTGTCGAGCAGCGCAAGCGCGCCAGATACATACTCGGCGACTCGAACCGTTCGCTGGAGGACAAGATCTACATCACACCGTTCTGGATACTCGACAGCATCACACAGATGCAGGTGCTGCGTTTCCAGCGCTATGCCTATCCCACTGAATCGACCAAACCGCTGCAGCATACGCAGGCGCCACCGCCGACACAGGAGCTGCCCGTAACACAGCAATCGTCGCAACCATCGCAACTTACCCTGCGCAATCATATTTCGTGCTTCTCGTACCTAGGCGAGCGCGAAGCTTCGAAGGCTCCGCAATTCATGCACTACTAGTGGCCGCTGTGCGGGCTCGTCATTGGGCAATGGGCGCCTGACGGCAATTTCGGAATGCATTTTGTTTGGCAATTGTTGGCTAAAATAATTTTAGTGTAAGTTCCTTGAGCGCTTTTGAATTTTTCCACATGTATTTTGTTCGACTATAATGGAAATTAAATCTAAACTATAACTATATAAAAGGAATAAAAAGATTTGGTTACAAAACTGCAGTTACGTCACTTTGTCGTGGGGATTTTACTGCATATGGGATAAAGTGCCGTCAGTGCAACTAGGCATAGACAAACTAGGCTATAGACACCGAATCTCGTGCATTACGAACGTTGCTTATATCCAGACCATACTGTCACTTGTATGTTCATATGTATCGCTGTTGTCGGCGAGTGAGTTTGCAATGACGTTTTTGTGGCGCAGACTGAATTTCATAAGATTACGCTGATTGCCATGGCGGGCTACTTGAAGCGGTGAATCACACAAGTAAATATTTTTTATTAAACAAATTGCACACATAATACACATGTATATATGTACCTTAACTGTCGACACTTTTCACCTGCAACTAAAACTAGTAACATGTCTTGTCACATTGCCAAAGCCATCTCTGAGCAATTAGTTGTGAAAATTTTTACTTTATTAGGCCAAAATCAAAAGTGAGATGTAACAATGTCACCCCCGCACATATGCCAACTTATAAAATTCACTATCTAATCTGCGTTTGTAGACAGCTAGCAAAATAAAAAATAAGAATGTATAAATAGAACTTCAAAACTACAACTTTTCTATCTTGAGTTTTTATCGACTGACAAGAAGTAATGCATTGTACACCTTATATGCCATTGTCCGGCCTTGGCCGAGATGAGACTTGGTACCATTTCTAGCTGACTTGCTTGAGCTGCCAACCAGCTTTCATATAGGAATCACAGTACCTTCCCTTCTGCACCCAGGGGAGCTGGTCACTTTCAATTGTAATAACACGACAGACTACTATGTCGCCTCCTATGCCTCCTAGCTTTCATGCTAATCTAACCTCACCTGTCCTGCGGTAAAAATTACAAATTGTGTTATAACATATTTATTTATTCTTCTAAATCTATTTCATCGCCTTTAAAGTACTCCCCCTTCGATGCAATGCACTTGTGCCAGCGTTTTTTTCGACTCCTTGAAGCATCCCAAATAGTCATTTTCCGGACTGGCCTCCAACACCTTTTTCGGCTTTTATCTGCTTAATCGACTCAAAACGATGTCCCCATAGTGGTCTTTTGAGTTTAGCCGAAAAGCCAGAAGTCGCAAGGAACTTAACTTGGCGAATATGGGGGTTGCGGGACGATATGGGTCGAATTTTTGGCGAAATGGTCAGAGAACGAGTGCAGTGTTAGATGGCGCTTTATCGTGGTGCGAAAACCAAGAGCTCTTGGAAAGCATAAATCCAAGTCTCATCCCGTAATAATGCGTTTCAGCTTGTCTTCATAGTCAGAAATCATTGTTTCACACACATCAACGCGACGCTGTTTTTCCAAAAACAAATCAGTGTTTTCGGTACCAATCGAGATTTGACGCGTTTAAGGCCCAAAACATACTTCAAAATGGTATTGACTGATCAAAATGGACTTTTTGATCTATTCTTCTCTTTGATATGAGGGCGGTCAGCGATAGAAAAGAGCCCTGGTTACATTTGAATCGTGTCAGTGTTTTTTAAATTGCGTTTTCTTATAATTTGCTATCGTAAACATTAATAAGCATTTACATTAATTTACATTTACTTCAGCCAGTCCTCCTTTCATCGTGATTCCTGCTTCGACGTGCCCCTTGAGGATTAATTGAACTGCACCATTCGCTTTGCCCTAACAGCGTCCACCCAGTGAAAAACTTAGCCGTACCTCAGCACCCACCATCTAAGTAGAAGCCAGCAGTTCAACTGACCTTGCGTTGAAATAATTCAAATGTTTACAAAAATTAAAAAAAAATTTTAATAAAAAACTGTTGGAATTTAAAAGCATCAGTGCAAACATGGTTGTGTGCCTGCATCATCAGCTTGGACCATTCTGAATACCGGTTTTTGGTGCGCTCAGCTCCAGCTCGTCGCGTCTCATATTAAATGAATGGCTAAAAATAGTTGCCACGCCAAGCCGATGCGCCTGCACTTAGCAACAACGCGGTCAGCTCGTGCACTCTGCCCCCATTGGCCCCCTTCACCACACAAGCAGCAGTAAAACGCATGTAGCCGTTTTTCTTGCAGTCGTCCAAGATGGAATTTTTTTGTTCATTTATTCAGTTTGCTTAATCTTTAGGCATTTTTGCAGTTGTACAGTTTTAAATTGAATGCGGAAATTTGATTGTAAGGAGAAATGCAACATTTGTGTTTGTTGTGGGCAGGGTGCGACGTTGGCTGCGCGGCCCGCCTGCCCCTGTGACGGTGGTGTAGTTGTGTATAAAAATGTCTCGAATTTCGTGTTATTTTGTACTTTTTTGTTGCGGTCGCAGTGTCAAAACTGGAAAACGTCTCGCAGCAGAAAAAGCAAACAATATGCGAAAATGAACAAATAAAAACAAAGCAACATACCAAAACGAGAAAAAGAAAGTTGATTGGGGGATGGATGTTAAGTTTGCTGGCTTATAAAACGAATGCTGGATGCAGCGCAAACAAAATCAAAAACTCGAAGCGAAGACAATAACGAATCATTCCCTGCTCGCGGTTAAATTCAGTACAACCCAATTGATTTTCGGTTTTTTTTTTCTTTATAAAAAAAGAATACAAAATTTCAGTTTTATTTAAATAGTTGTTTCTTTTATATTATGTTTCTGAGTGTGTGTTCTTGTGTGTATTAGAGCAAGAGTAGTTTTTGCTGTTGTGCTTTAAACGCTACAGAGAAGAGATGGAATGAATTCCAACAAATAATCAATTAAAAATAATAATTAAATAAAAGATGCAAATGCTGTTGTGCTTAAGAGATGTTCCTTCCGACCCGTTATCCAAGAGGGAGGAGCGGATACGCACTGTGTTGCTCGCTTACGCGGCTTCGACAGCGCGACACATTCGTTTCCTACGAAACTCTTTGCGATGGAAGCAATGGAACTTTTCTTTAACCATTAAAGTTAACTTCTGCTGGAACATCTTATCATTTTTCTTGCTGCTGCTGCTGTTGGGTTGTCTACTACTACTACTGTTGTTATTGTTGGAATTTATTATGCTGTTGCTGTTGGATTGCTGCAGTTGATCATCTTCAACGCAACGCAGCTACTTCTTGCCCTTGGTGGCCTTCTCGGCGGCTTTGGTAACCTTGCCGCCCGAGGCGTCCTTGAAGTTCACGGCTTTGATGACACCGACAGCAACGGTCTGTCTCATATCACGCACAGCGAAACGACCCAGAGGTGGGAACTCCTGGAAGGACTCCACACAGAGGGGCTTGGTGGGCACCAAGATGACGATGGCAGCATCGCCCGACTTGATGAACTTGGGGTTCTCCTCGGTGGTCTTGCCGGAACGACGGTCCACCTTCTCCTTGATCTCGGCGAACTTGCAGGCGATGTGAGCGGTGTGGCAATCCAGAACAGGCGTGTAGCCATTGGCAATCTGGCCGGGATGGTTCAGCACGATAACCTGAGCAGTGAAGTCGGCGGCGCCTTTGGGTGGGTTGCTCTTTGAGTCACCAGCCACATAACCACGACGCAACTCCTTCACCGACACGTTCTTTACGTTGAAACCGACGTTGTCGCCGGGCACGGCCTCAGCCAGAGCCTCGTGATGCATTTCAACGGACTTAACTTCAGTGGTGATGTTGGCCGGAGCGAACACCACGACCATGCCGGGCTTCATAATACCGGTCTCCACACGACCCACGGGTACTGTACCAATACCGCCAATTTTGTAAACGTCCTGCAGTGGCAAACGCAGGGGCTTCTCGGTAGGGCGAGAGGGCGGCAAGATGGCATCCAGAGCGTCGATGAGGGTCTTGCCTTCGGCGTTACCGTCCTTGCGCTCGATCTTCCAGCCCTTGAACCAGTTCATGTTGTTGGAGGGTTCCAACATGTTGTCGCCGTGCCAGCCAGAGATGGGCACGAACGCAACAGCAGCTGGGTTGTAGCCGATCTTCTTGATGTACGAAGACACTTCCTTCTTGATTTCCTCGTAACGGGACTCGCTGTATGGGGGCTCCGACGAATCCATCTTGTTCACGCCAACAATCAGCTGCTTCACACCCAGGGTGAAGGCGAGCAGAGCGTGCTCACGGGTCTGACCGTTCTTCGAAATACCAGCCTCGAACTCACCGGTACCGGCGGCGACAATCAACACAGCGCAATCAGCCTGCGAGGTGCCAGTGATCATGTTCTTGATGAAATCTCTGTGGCCGGGAGCGTCGATGATGGTGACGTAGTACTTGGCAGTCTCAAACTTCCACAGGGCGATATCGATGGTGATACCACGCTCACGTTCGGCCTTCAATTTATCCAAAACCCAGGCGTACTTGAATGAGCCCTTGCCCATCTCCTGCGCCTCCTTCTCGAACTTCTCGATGGTACGCTTGTCGATACCACCGCACTTGTAGATCAAGTGGCCGGTGGTGGTGGACTTGCCGGAATCGACGTGTCCAATCACGACAATGTTAATATGAATCTTTTCCTTGCCCATCTTGTAGTGCTACGAGCTACATGCAGTCGGGTCAGATCGAACACGGCACACGCAGGTGAATGGATGATAGGTTGGTGTTTTTGTTTGCAGGTGTGTGTTTCATGGTTGTATGTAGCGGAGTTGGAGTTGAGGGAAGAAACAAAGAAAATGGATAACAATTTTGGTTAGCAAACTACAGGAACAAAATTCAATTATTAATAACAATGGCAAACAAGGGTTTCGGACAATTTGCAAAACCCGAAAAAAGCATGACAACAAAAATTATTTCGTTCGTTTACAAATTGGGAAATGGCCAAGAGGCAAAACTGGGGGAGGGGGGAAAACGAGTTCAACTCATGCCAGCAGCAGCCACAAAAGCTACATTCACACACGACTGCGCGCAGAGCAGATAACTACGAAAAGGTGACAGTAGTCGGGTCGGTGCCCGAAAAGCTTTCGTGCACAAACGCAACATAACCTCAAATCGAAAACGTGTTTTTCTGCAAGCACATTCTGCTGTGAAACTTGGAGGTTAGTTTTGCTGGAATGCACATGCAACTGCCGATTCAACGGAAGTGCCTCATTGTGCAATTTCTAGTGCATACGTATGCATGAGGATGTGTGTGTGTGTGGACAGATTGGGAATAATCGGATGGGGGACAGACATGCAAGTATAAAGTTCATATTAGTTCTATTGAATTTTTCTATAAATTGCAAATTGTCTTCACCGTCGTGGATCGACTCGATTTTTTTCAGTGATTTTGGTATTTTTGCTTTCGTCAATTATACTCAGTAGCAGAACTGAAAGAGGTCATCATTAAAAGTCGACGCAATCCAAACGCACGAGACACGTTACGCAGAGTCAGCGGTCCGGCAGATGTGCAGTGTGCATATGGAAGTAGTACGGTATAATTAAAGAGGAGAAAGTTCCAGAATGAGCCGCATGCGTCACCTTGCCAGTGAATAGTCGACCACCTTTTTGCTATTCAGTATTTTAGTAATTGGCAATAGGCAAGTTGCACAAAAATTTTGAACACAAACAAAAAAAGCATAAAAACGCCGGTTCCATGAAAGAGAAAGAAAAACCAAACGTTAATATGGCGTCGGCTATACGATCGCTGTCGGCTAGACACAAGAGCAGCCCGTCACAATCAGCCAACCGAACCCGAATGCAAAGAACAAAAGAAACGGAGCGGCCATCTTGAAAATTCAAGCAGACTCCGCATGTTGCCTGCATCACACAATCAGACTCTTGCCGCCCGGATGAGGTCAACACTTCGCCATTCCAATAAGTAACACAGCTAATAGCATTTGGAAAATGCAACGTGGGTTGTTGCTAAAATTAGCGCCCAACTTTCTTTAACGAGCAAATGAGGCGACAGCACATCTCGCAGTCGACGTCAGCGAACGCGTCGCCATTTTGGAATTTCGTGTCGAGTAGAGAAAATGTATCCCCCTCCGCATTAATCGTGTTTCGCAAAAACCACGTTTTCAGACTGCGGCTTTTCTTCTCGTTCTCATTCGCTCATTTCACAACTGCCGGCTATTTTTGCACAATTCACTGCAAATTTACTTCTTTTTTTTTGTGTTACCAAAGTGCACAATGACAAGCTGTTTTAGCTTCGGCGGCTTTCACCAAAAGGGCGTGGCAACTAGTCAATTTTCATGCAATAAGAAAATGCACAGGCGACGACAGCTATACAAAAATTTCGGCAACTTTTTCGCATTCAGATTACTTTTCAATTGTAGCCGCTTTGCCACGTGTTTAGGAGGCTCCTCACCACGCTATCGCAACACTTTCTTGCCACTTGACACATGCTCACACACTTTGTTGCCGGCCGCCTCAGCTATTTCCGAAGTTCTTTATTCCGCCAATTATTCGGCCAATTCCGCCCAACTGCACCGTCATTTTTGTTTATTGACAATTGCAATCTGTTTACTTCCATATGCACACATCGAACCTTAATTACAATTACACTTCACTAGTTTTTTTTATAAAAACTTACTTTTCAAATAAATTGAATCGAGAAATCACAAAAGTCTATGCTGATCCGCCAACAGACTTGAACAAAGTGAACGAGAAGCCTGCTGCAAACGAGTGATATGCCTCCGTTCGTCTTTCCAGTGCCACGTTGGTAGCGGGGTTGCCGCTGCATAGCAAAAGTACGCAATCCGAATGTCATCTAAATTTCAAAATACTCAACTGTCACCCGCAATTACAGCCCCGCTGCAACACGTTTGCAGTTGGCACATTCGTTGGCTTTGTAATGGAACAAAGTTTGGGGAATAGATTTGCATTTTGACTGTGTCACCTGCGAACGAGAGCGGCCAGTCTGAATTTCACAAATATTGGTAATCTGTTAACCAAAAAAATGCATACATGCGTGGAATAATGGTCATGCCGCTGGAATTTCCGTTTCCTTCCAAGGGAAATTTTTCCAGTTAAACTTTTAATGTTGGCTGCACTGTTTAATAAGTGGGCGACACATCTAAAAAACTTTTACACAGGATGTCGTACAATTTATGCATCAAATTCAAGCGGTTTAGAGTTCTCACCTGAAGATTCGATTCAAAGCTTTATTTACATAGACCAACCAAAATTTACCAAACCCACGTATCTCTTTATTTTTTGTCAACAGCATTTAAAAACAAATTGTAATAATCTCAGAAGATTAATTCGGTGACATCATTGCCAAACAACAACTTCCACGACACAGGCACTGTCAGCTTTAATGTGGCATCTTGTCCTTGTAGTTGCAGCACAGCACACAATTCATTCAACTCCCGCACAATTAGCGTTGCATCAGTCGAATTATCACCTTCTAGCACATAACGAAAGAGCAGCATTGCTGGTATATTTGCTTCCTCCAGCAAGCGAAATAGTTGCATGCCATTGCCGCCGCCGTAAACGAGCTCACCCTTGAACTCCTGCCACTTCACTTCCGCCAGCTGGGCACCGTGCGCTTCCCTAAACGCACTCGACACACAGTACTCGTACGGCGAATTACCGATTTCCCGCTTCTCGAAGCCAAAGCTTGCGGCCAGAATAACCACTCGCTCAGCATCACGCACCAGCTCAACGATGGTGTTGTGTAGACTGGGTGCATGCCGCGATATCAGCGGCGCTCGAAATTGTATCACCAAGAGTTTCTGCGCCTCGCTCGCATACAGTTCACACGGACCCACCCGTTCGTTGGGCTCGTGCTGATACGCCGAAGGACCAAAAACAGGTATCAATGCCGGATGCATCACCGTTCCTATCCGCTGTAGCTGCTTAGAGGCGATAAGCAAATCGCAGGCCAGCTGCGCTGCATTGCCCACACAAATGGCTGGAATGATTACCGTATAACCCTTGAAGCTGGGCGCAGTTTTAGTCTTCCATTGCAACATCTTGGTGACGGTTTTCGGGATGTAAACAATTTATGCAGGAAAAATAAATTTTGAAAGTAATGGAGTTCTGTTCGACTGATTTACTTTGGTGAGCAAAAAGTTTCACAGCTGATTGAAATCAACAGAGTTACCACCCTGCTGCCGCAGAGGAATAAATGGTAGTAAAAAGTAGCAATGCCAGCATACATTGAATTATAGAAGTGTAGATGCCATCTATATTTCTATGAAGATTACATGTTGCTAGTGCGAAATTTATGTCACGAAATAAAAAAATATTGACAATATAATACAATTAATTTCTGCATGATTGATCTATTCTATACTCTATACAGAGATATTCCTTTCGCATTTATAAACTGTGATTGAGCAACGAATTGCTTTACGACGATTTACTTTATATACAAGAGATTCATTCAAATGTTCTACACTCGTAGTTTTTCTTATAAATATTTTCGAAGATAGCACAATGGTAGTTCTAAACGAATGGTATTTCATCCGGCTCACAATCGCTGTTGCGGTTTAAAAACAGAATTTGATCGACATTCTCGCTGGACAGCTTTGTCTTTCCATCCCCTAAAATGTTGCCCAATGTACTAAATGTCCGTTGGTTCGTCGAGCAACTGGCTGGAATATTCAAAATTTGTTTTGCCAACCGTCTAAGCAGCGGTAACTCGACTGCATCCCACCAGAAGTCCAAAATTTTACAGCTATGCACATTCATCTGCAAATACTTCTCTATTTCCTTATCGACCTCACCCTTCTCGCTCAAATTGTCACAGCTTACATAATTGTCTTTGAATTCGTCGAAAGGATCCTCTTTCGCATCACATTTGGACGTTGTCGGCATATCGCCGAGTTTCACAATTTCGAATTTCCCCTCACAATTCGAGCCCTTCTCCAGCCGTTTCTTTAAGTCCCCCAACAAGGATTTTACCGTCGCATAGATGTGCTTGCGCTGCTGCTCTGACAGAAACTGCAATTTCTTGTATGGCGGATTCAAGAACAACGCAATGTAGTGATAGGTATCCAACTTGAAGTGCTTCTGCAAAGCGATTTTGGTACGAAACTTTAGGTTGGCGATTATCTCCACATCTTTCGCGCACTCAACGCAACACTTGAGCAACTTTTCATACCACAAGCAATACGAATGTATAGTGGGGTACTTACAGGCGCTCAGGTGATCCGAGCAATCCCTAAAGGGTCCCAAAAACTCCAGCAAATCCTCCAGTAGCTTCAAGTTTATGCCTGCTATCTTGTGCCATTCATTTCTTTCGACCAGCAAGAGCTGTATTTCACTGTACATGCTGAAAATGCTGGATAGCATTATGCACAGCGAGTCGCAGCGCGTCTTGTCTTGCTTTTTCAGTGGCTCCGTCAGGATGTTGTTCAACTCGGAATGTTCCAGATAGCAAAAGAGCTCCCTGCACGCCTCGATCAAATCTTTTAGCGCCTTGCTGCAGTCATGTTCGAAAACCTCGTCCACAACCGCGCTGAGGTTGTGCAGGGCACACGGCAACCGCTTACAGTTTTTGAAAGCCTCTACCACATCGGCGCCGTTCTCGGTCACAATGACGCCCTGATTAAACTTTTCTGTGACGCCGAACTCATTCAAAATGTCCATTACGAAGCCGAAAATATTGTCACTGCTCCGGTTGCCCATCGCAAACTCGCGTGTGCCCAGCACGTTAGATTTCAGCTCGAAATTGTCATTCATATAGTGCGCGGTCAGGGTGAGGAAGCTGCGATGCGAATACTCGTCTGACCAAATGTCCGCGGCGAACGCGAGCTGACTCAGCGACAAAACGCACTCCAATTGGGTTTTACTGGCGAAGTATTTTGCCGGTATAACACTACGGATCAGTGTCCCGCATGGCAGTAAAACGTCTTCAATATTGTGCTGTCCAAACTCGGCGCCTAAATTAATTAATGCCTGCCCCAGTGCCTTAAAACTGTCACCTAATTGCAAGTTTAAGCATTTTTTAGTAAAAAATAATAAAGATCGTTAATTAAAAATCAAATATAAATTCAATAATTTGCGAAACAAGTTGCTGCAAATATGCAACAAAGTAAATCGGAAAGGATTTGCATACTTTGTACGCAATACGCGACGTGAGCGCTATGGCATAACGAACAAATGTTTCGAACCGACATTCACTGCATACCAACTCACCGTCCATTGCCATCGGTGGTCTGAGATCCTTTGTGATGAATTTGAGCTGCTGTTTAATTACTTCGTCCTTCAGTTTCTGCGATAATTTTCTTCTTTTGGAGCTCCGGACCTGTCGAGGCAGCCGTGGCTTTTCCTTGGCTCTTGACCGATTCAGCCGCAGCGTCTTGGTTGTGCTCAGGCGGGTGCATGTGTGTCGCAGCAACGCACCTGTACCGCCTTTCGACGAATAGGTCAGCAACTCACTGCAGTGATTGCATTTTGCGAAGTTTTCCACTCTGTCCTCACACTTCACCATTTGAAAGTGATTCCAAACTATACTTTTCACGTTTCGTGGCACGTGAAACGTGTAACGGCCATCATTGTTTTTCAAGTCGTTTTCAATTTCCAATTTTCGTTTTTGGCTCATTGTGAGACGTGTTGCGATCAACACAATAACTCAAGAAAAACCAAAAACAGACGCGAAGATAAACAACAATAGGCCAGTAGCAAACACTAGTGATGAGCAATATTTGACTGTATGTGATTTTTCACTGTGAATGAATAATCACAACACCAAGTTACGATTGAGCCAATTATTGTTATTATATTATGTTATTATAAGCTGTTATTAGATATTATCGTTTTTGCTAATTCTTATCAAATAATTGGTGTTGTGTGTATTATTCGTTTTCTCTTGCTTGTTTTGAATTTGTTTCGCATTTTCATTATGTGTCATTTCGAACTTGCGGCGAAGATATTTTCAAAACGAAAGAGACCTACTGCTGTCAAATAGGACGTATATACTTTTGTATATATATATGTATATATATTCATATGTATCTGGCTCCGTATCGGACAATTATGTCTTATTAACCACTGACAGCACCACTTAGTGAAAACTTTTAACCAACAGACTTCGTATGTGGGTCTAAAAAAGTAACGATCTTCAGCTGTTTTTTATGTTGTTGACAGATCTTCGAATTTCTTTTAATACAGATTTATTTTCTTAAAATCTAAATCCAAATTAACACCTGACACTGACAGAAAAATTCAAACACAACTAATAGAAACATTTTTATATAAATTTGTAATGCGTTTAAATAAGTCAAAACATATATAAGAACTTATTATTTCTTCTGAAGCAAGACTTATTTGATAATCTAATTAATCGATAGACTGTTTGTCTGACATTTAACACAATAGTAGTAAAAAAAACTACCAATCTTGCGCATTGAAAGTGACATCAACTTCAATTTATTTCTATTTTGATCTAACCATTGCTTCTTTAATATATATTTGCGTATTGGCAGCTCTGTTTGTATTTTTTGTTTTTGCAAAACAATTTCCGTAATGTAATAAAAACTCAGCTGGAATGAATTCAGCGTACTGGATTTCTCTCCAAACTTCAACCAATCAAAGCAAGCCAACACAAAGTCAAGAGCTCAGTGTTGCCAGATGGCGGACATAAGTTTTGCGTGTAAATAAATGGTTTCTCGACGCAAAATGAAATTATTCGTCTTAAAAGTATAATAGCAAATGTACACATCTTTGAATTCATTAAGATTTATGAGATGTTTGTGTAACTGGCGAATCTCTTTGTGGAATTTCAATACTAAGCAGTGTATTTAGATGTTTTTGGAGAGTTTTATTATCTGGGTGGCACCTCCTAGCGCAAACAAACTCAGAAATTTTCTGCAACGGCGAAAATCAATTAATTTGGGTTCTTTGGTGAAAGCCGGTGGTCGCGTGGGAGAATTTTTCGCCCAAATAGAGCTTCAACAAAAAGTATTATAAAGCGAACAAAGAATTGCAAATTCAAACACCCGTCTCGATTAAACATAGCAAGTGGACAAAGGCGAAAGGATGTTGCAGCGAGTGTTGGCGATTGTCTGCCTGGCAGTGGCACTGGCTGCCGGCGCTGAAGAGGATGTGCTAGAGCTCGCCGACGACAATTTTGCGTCTACGCTCCAGCAGCACGACACCACACTAGTCATGTTCTATGCGCCGTGGTAAGTGCGAATCTGCCGGTCATTAACTTTCCGCTTGCCTTATTCAGGCCGGAGTTAATACACGTCATCTTTGTGCACTGTCTCCAGACCTTAGGGCGGAAGCCATTTTTAATTTTTTCTGAATTTTACTTTCCTTTGTGTTTAGTTAAATTGTAAATATACGCGCAAAACAAAAGAAGTTGAAAGTGAATAACGCCACGTAGAGGAAAAAATAAAAAAACATATAAATTTCGATGAGTAAAGTGCTTTCAGTTAAGTAAATGTCGGCGGGGGCATGGGTGTGTCATTGCCCCCATATCGGGTTTGGCCTCAGCACGTTTTCGTTAACATGGCGAAGGGGTATTAAATCTTTCCTATTCAACTTTGATGTACGAGTATATTTGGTTTACAAGAGTCTTTCGAATTGGAAGATTAGCGTTAGCAACGCATTTGTATAAAAGTCGGGCAGTGAATTTTGTTGATAAGAAATTTGCCAGATAGTTTGTGTGAAAGAAATTGAGGGGAAAATGTTAATATAGCAATGGGAAATATCTGGTGCAGAATGGGTTCGCGTTTGTGGCGATCTTTAAAGCAAAGAACAATGTTCTAAAACTAGTTTATGTAGCTTACTACCTACCAAATCCAATTTGATGCGAATAATTTCAAAACAAAAGGAATTGACCTGTTCGGCTGTAGGCTCTCCTCTTAGCCGGAAATGAGAATGGGGAAAACATAGTATAATAAAAACATTAAATTCTTTTATCGTTTGCTATATCGTAAAAACTCAGTGCCGTAATCGTTCATTATGAAAAAAAAATTAAATGTTCAAGGCTTTTCCACACGTTGACTGCAAGTCAAAATGTTTTAACGTACTTAAATCATTGCGGCATAACATTAAAATCATTGCTCGACTCAGATCCAATCGAATGCATGTCATGAAATTTGAAAACTTGTCTCGAAAGAATGGAAAGGTCACCTGACGAATGCTGTTGATAAAACCATCCGCACTCTGATAAGAGTTGTGTGTTTTTATATGTGTGTATAACTTTTTTGGGTTGTCAAAAGTTCATACCTGTTCAACAAAAAGCCCGTGTTGTGTTATGTTCTGGTCGATAAGATAACGTCTTTAGAAGCAATTAGTATCCACATTTCTCACAGAAAATTGACACTTTTTTATAAGATGATACAATGTCTTTTGTTTTTAGGTGTGGCCATTGCAAAAGACTGAAACCAGAATATGCCAAAGCAGCCGAACTGATCAAGAATGACGATCCGCCCATCGCCTTGGCCAAGGTATGCTTCTTTTTGTGGCTCAAAACTGAAAAAAAGCAAATGTTTCAAAATCTGGCACTTTCCTTTATTAATTTTGCTGCGAATCTAGGTTGACTGCACTGAGGCCGGCAAAGCCACTTGTAATAAATTCTCCGTCAGTGGCTATCCCACACTGAAGATATTCCGTGCCGGCGAATTTTCGCAGGATTACAGTGGCCCACGTGAAGCTAATGGAATAGCAAAGTACATGCGGGCGCAGGTGGGACCTGCATCCAAGGAGGTTCGCTCATTGGATGAATTCGAAAAATTCCTCAATACGAAGGACACGACTATCTTTGGTTTCTTCGAGGATCCGGACGTTGCATTAGCCAAGACCTTCCTAAAGTTCGCCGACAAGAATCGCGAGCAGTATCGCTTTGGACACAGCAGCAATACCGATGTGCTGTCGAAACAGGAAGAAACGTAAGTGAAAAAACTTCGTGAGGCAGCAGATTGAAATGCGTTCACCAAAAGACTGATTCAAGACTGTATTTTTCCCAAGCACCCTCTGTATATTTTGTTTTATGTGATTTGTGATGAAATATAGATTTACTTTTTTAACGCCTTCTTTTTATGGAAATATGCTTCATTTTCTTTTTTTCGATTTTTTCACGAACAGCAATAAAATTGTGCTCATACGTGCACCTCATTTGGCCAATAAATTTGAGCAATCTTCTATTAAGTTTGAGGGCTCCACCGAGCCCGAGCTATCCACCTTCATCAAGGAGAATTTGTAAGTCAATTGCACACGCCTGACTCGGCCAGTAAAATATTATTTTAAATTGACCAAACTTTCTTTTCAGCCACGGCTTGGTCGGACACCGCTCACAGGACACATTGCGGGACTTCAAAAACCCGCTTGTCACGGCTTACTATGCCGTCGATTACGTGAAGAACCCCAAGGGCACAAACTACTGGCGTAACCGCATATTAAAGGTGGCCAAGGAATTTGTTGGCAAGATACAGTTTGCTATTAGCGCCAAGGATGATTTCCAGCATGAGTTGAACGAATACGGCTATGACTTTGTGGGCGACAAGCCGGTCATAATGGCACGCGATGCAAATAATCTCAAGTATACACTCAAAGAGGAATTCTCAGTGGAAAATCTGCGCGATTTTGTGGAAAAGTTGCTCGAAGGTGAGCTGGAACCTTACGTGAAGTCTGAGGCCATTCCGGAGAGCAACGACGCACCGGTAAAAGTAGCCGTGGCTCGGAATTTCAATGAAGTTGTCGTCGACAATGACAAAGACACATTAGTGGAGTTCTACGCACCGTGGTGTGGCCATTGCAAGAAATTGGCGCCCGTTTTCGATGAAGTTGCCGAGAAACTACAGGACGAGGACGTTGTCCTCGTGAAGATGGACGCTACGGCCAACGATGTGCCGCCGGAGTTTGAAGTTCGTGGCTTTCCCACACTTTTCTGGTTGCCTAAGGACTCCAAAAATGCACCGGAATCGTACAAAGAAGGACGTGAAGTGGATGACTTCATTAAATTCATTGCCAAGCATGCTACCAACGAGCTGAAGGGCTTCGACCGCAACGGTAAACCGAAGAAAACCGAGCTATAAGGTGGTGAAATGCAATTGCATGGACAAACGTCCACATGGGAGTAGCGCAAGGGGCACGACCAGACGGAGAGTGGCAAATTTCAACCTACGAAAGGAATCAATTCTTCGCACACATTTCCAGTTCGACAAATTTCACTTTTCGGAGTCGCGAACACTTTCCTAATTTCAAAATTGCTGAGGCTTGCTCCTTTCGATTGTCTTTTTCATTTTATTACTTTTTTTAAGAATAGTGATAGCATTATATTTTTTTTTTTAATTTGAATAAAACATGAAAAAATTGGGGAAAAAGCTATCGGATTCAATTTTTTAAACTTTGTGTACTCAAGTTGGAACTCAGTAAATGGACAATGTGTCTTTGAGTTGTTTATTTTAGCGAGAAAATGCTAATTTGACACGGGAAAATGAAAGCTTAACGCTCTTAGCTTATAATAGTACTAGTAACTGGAGCGGTTGCTGTCGCCAGCGGAGGCAGCGTAATAACCGCATCTTGTGCGGACGGTCGGAAGAGTTCGATAAAGTAGTCGGGCAGGAAGGAATGATGTGACTTGGATTTTATACACTCATATGTGATACGTCCCGTCCGCGAATTAAAGTAGAATTCGTACACTGTGTGCGGACTGTTCACCTCGGCCATGATTGTTTTCAAACACAGTAGAAATTCGATAAGAAATTTCGCACATGCCGTCGGCGTCCAGAAGCCCTGCAAATGTTTGCAATATGTAAACTAGTAATGTACAAATTGTTGGCGTGGCTTACCGCGCCTTGCTTTGGCAACGAACGCACTTCCATGTGCTCGATGCGCTGCACTAGGCCGAGTTCATTGCGCATGCCCACGTAAAGATCCTGAATACCGACTAGGAACGACTGGCACCACCAGTTGCACGTCTTGTGTCGATTATAGGAATTGCGTTGCTGAGCGTTCAAATTACCCTGTCGCGTTTTCAACTCTACAAACTTCAAGGTGTCCAGCTTCGGATTCCCCTCCCTGCAAGAGAAACGGTCAAGTGCCATACTAGCGACTGCGGGTAGCCACCCTTAAACTCACAGCTGCACCGGTTGCTCGCTAATTATGCCGTCCATTTCGGCGCCATACAACATGTCCATTCCGCCGAGTTTCGTCGCAAAAACGCACGCAAACTCGCCGCACTCGTCCACCGGAGCCGAAGTGTCGGGCTCGAGAAAAGGTGAACCTGCAGACACAAATAAAAGAAAAGCACATATTTTCGTCATTCGCTTTTAAACCACAAAGCCAGAATGCACCTACTTGTCAAGCAGTACTGTTCAAATTTGTAACCCCAAGATGCAAAAGCTTGCTGCCGCTCTGTCTCTTGCGCTCGCCTCATTTTTTCCTGCTCCGTGTCGCGCTTGCGCAGATAGAACGTACCATTGTAGCGACTAACGTGAATGCACCAGTCTTGCCTATATTCGTACGGCGTACACATTAGAAGCCGCAGCAAACCGCGCCAGCACACGAACTCGGCATTTAGTCGTTTGTAACCCCCAGGCGGCATTACGATCAACTTCTCGCGTTGATCGTATATGCACTTTAGCAGATGATCCAAGCTGCCGTCATTGGCAGAGTCGGGTTTCTTGATTGCCAGGAGGAGGCCCTGGTTTAAGTCGAGCGGAAAACGTTTGGGGGGTGGTTGTTTAAAGTAGTGCAGCTGCTGTGCCGAGGGTTCATAGTCACGCAGCGGACCACCAACGACACTGAAGTAACCCACCGGCTTTGGCTTCTCGAATTGGGGAAACGCCGAGTTGTCCCCCTGGTTGGGCCGCACCCGCAGCCCGGTGTCTTGTTTATGAAACATAAACTCAAAAACGCCAAATGTTTAACCGATACTTGAACGAGCCGCCTGGACGATTCTAATGATAGCCTAGACGCCGCTATTTATGTCGAAATGAGATCAAAATTCGCAGAACTAAAATAAGCAATAACCCAATGCTTTTAGCAACAAAACGGCTCTATCACGGTTGCCACTCCATCAGAAATGTTGGTTATCAGAAATTACGATAAAGAAGTTTCCAAAATGGTACACTTTTTTCCAAAACTGTTTTATTTTTGTTGGATAAAATCGATTCTAAAAGTCATAAGTACACCAATATTCAAGAGAATCGAATCAATTAGAAATGAATCGAAAGAACCCAAAATACTTTATTTGACAACTTAAAATCAAAGCTTGACAAAGACAAAACTTAGCAAAGACAAAAAAGGTCAATCTTGTTTTATACTTCTACGCAAAGTGAAATAACTGTGCTTCTAGGTTTCTCCTTCCTTACTATTAAATAAATTTGCCATCTCAAAGGTTCCGAAATTTCAATATCTAATTTCATCAAGGATAGATTATCATTTTAATTGAATTCGCGCTTTTCATTGTTGAATTGAAAGGTAAAATGCCAGAGAGAAAGAGATGCCAGACGCATTCATTAGAAAAAAATAAGGAAATATGTTATCAAAGCCGTTATTCAACCCAATCGCGCTTAGCGTTGCCGCCGAGTAATATTTATCTGTTTCGATTATAACGCAATATTTTATTAAATAAGTACTGTGTTCTCTTCGCTGAATTGTTCTGATATGTCGTTCATTGCTTATACCCGGCACAGAAAGGATTCGTTATATTCATGTTTTTGATTAAGAGATTGGTTACATTTTACTATATTCAGCCATAGAAATAGCAAAACTCACTTGAATCGAAATTTTTCACGCATTGTTGAGACGCTGCTTATAGACCTTCTTAATTGAAATAGAGATTACGCATTGTTATGAAAATCCATGAATGAAAGAACCAATGTGATTCTATGCAATTGAGGTGGCAACATTTGCGAATTGCTTCAGCTGTTGAACCAGTTTGGTTGTGAAATAAGTTATTAAAACGTGTTCATTTGTTGGTGCAACGGATTTTCTGATTTTCCGAAGCAAATGTTGGTGTGAAGCATGTTGTTGTTCTGTCCCACGTGCGGCAATATTCTGATGGTCGAAGAAGACACTGTGGGCCACCGATTTACGTGCAATACCTGTCCATATATTTGTAAGATTATCCGGAAAATCTCGACACGAACATATCCCCGTTTGAAGGTGAGTGAACCGGCTGTGATCTTACTGGAAATACGAACTATGCCTTTTGATATTCGGTATATTTGTTCATAATTCTACGTGTTTTTTGCAGGAAGTCGATCATGTTATGGGTGGCGCAGCTGCCTGGGAGAACGTAGATTCCACAGACGCGGAGTGTCCGGCTTGTTCACACAAAAAGGCATATTTCATGCAAATGCAGACACGCTCTGCTGACGAGCCGATGACTACCTTCTATAAGTGCTGCAATCAGCTGTGCGGTCATAACTGGAGGGATTAGTTTTCCCACTACATTTTCTCAGATCCAGCGCGGAGAAAGCACAACAAACACCCATGCGTGCGTTTGTCAAACTATTAGCTCGGTTGCCTAACAGCTGCAATAAAGCTTTCAATAAGCATTTGGCTTCCAGTAACATGGAGCCAGCCACTGCATGTAGCCAAGCCAAGAACATATACCACGTGCAGCGAGAAGGAACTTTGCAGATAGCGCGGCAATGCTTACTGGCGGGCGATATTATTGCACTGCCGACAGACACGGTGTACGGATTAGCGTGCGATGCAAACAGCGTACAGGCCATACAAAAGCTATATGCTATCAAAGGTCGTGAATCACACAAGCCAGTGGCCATATGCGTTAAAGATTTAGCAGCATTCCGACGCTATGGCCAGGCAGAACATCTGAGTGACAGCCTATTGCAGTGCCTGCTGCCTGGTCCCATCACCATCGTCATCGAGCGCTCGTCGCACCTGAGCAACCCATTGCTGAATCCTAGCACTACAAAGATCGGCATCCGCATACCAGACTTTCCATTCATACAACAATTGTGCGCTCTCTTCGACGAGCAGCCGCTGGCATTAACCAGTGCCAATCGCTCCGCCGACCGCAGTAGTTTAAACGTGCATGAATTTGATTCGCTTTGGCCTCTGCTAGGTGGCGTCTTCGATGCAGGGCAGATCGGACTGAGCGAAGAGTGTCGGTCGGCGTCGACGGTTGTGGACTTGACTGTGGTTGGGCGCTACAAAGTGGTACGCGAAGGAGTCGCCTTGAAACGCACGCTAGAAGTACTGCAAGCGTTTGGCTTCAGGTCCATAGATAAGAATTAGTCTATTAGTATTTATAATCGATTGTTTAAGACGATTATGTAAATAATAATAATACTCTAGATTTAAAATGGCAAGATGTCCATTTAATTTAATTCACAAAATTCACACAAGCGGCCTGCAGCTATGATCCCCAATCTTTTTCTTCCGTAACACAAAACGTTATAGCTTGGAAATTGGGAGACACGTTCTTGGTCGCCAAAATTTTCAATTACATATCAGCACTCAAAGAAAATAATTATGATAAAATAAAGATGTAGTCTATAGATTTGCTACTTTAGCAACAATTTACAAGTAACACTTTCAGTTTATCGCTTAATCCCAAGTGGCATTGCCCGCCCCGATCGCCGCGCCCGACTACTGGTTGTAGTAGGTGGACTTGGCTACTTGTATAGGCCTGCGCCGGCGCGGCAGCTCCGTATCTAAACGGCGCCACCGTTCCGGCGGCCATACAATATACGTCGCCCGCGCAGTCATCAACCCTAGCGCGACAGGGCCGAAAGTATTGCTGTCCAGCGAGTGACCGGTGTGATCACCTTCCACCCAGCAATGTCCTTCAGGCACGCGTACAATCTCATGTTTGTAGCCCAGCGTTGACACAACATCGCCCTGCAGGCCGACGACACGCTTTATGATCTTCTGTGCGGGGTCCTTGGGTGAAACGAGCGACACAATGTCGCCACGCTCCACGTTGCTCGTGCGCACGGCCCAGCGCGACAAAAACACGTAGTCCGTTTGCGTAGCGTCTGGATTAAGCGCGGGCTGCATGGATATGCCTGTAAAGAGGCGAAGCGAACAGTTCTTCCTCTCTGACGACTGCTGCTGCTGTTATTCCTTCACTCACCGTCAACTCTGGCCACATATCCGACACAATCGAGAAATGTTACGCCAATTGGAATTCCCAGCAGTACTGCTTTCACGAATTTCCGTAATGCCATCAATGCGTACCGATAACAAATGATTTCTTCTTCTCTGCAATTCAGCTGGCTGACCAGTCTCCTCGGCTCTCCTACCTTGAGTGTTTGCTTAGTTTTACCTATTTTTTTTTTGGCTATATAAAATATATAGTGGTATTTTTAATTAAAAATTTTAAACCGGAGAAGTTCGCTCCATTTCTTTTGACTAAACGAAAAAAAAATCTTATCTAAGAAAAGACTTGTTTGCTTTTGCTATATTTACTTCGTTGCTGTCAAAACGTCTATAGTAATGAAAACCGTGTGGCAACGTTCGAATGTTCCGCACGTTGTGTGCACAGTCGAAAAAAGAAGAAACTGCAAACTAAATCCTTAATTTTCTTTGGGGATATTTGGGGATATTTGGAACTGAGCCACGGCAGCCGCCGTGGCTCAGTTGGTTAGTGCGTTGGACCGCGAGTCGCAGGCAGCAACCTCAGGTTCAAATACTGCCTGTAATAACACCTAAAAAAAATAACGGGAAAACTCGTTTTCTCTTTCGGTGGCTGTGCTCTCAGCTGGAAATGGCAAACCTCTGAGAGTAAAAACTGCTTATGAAAAAGCTCCCAACCTGCCGTTCGGAACCGGCATAAAACTGTAGGTCCCTCCAACCCGTGTACAAATTCACACGCACAACACGGGTAGTTGCGGGAAGCTAGGCCTTAGTCTCGCGTAAGCGGGCTGTCGTGCCAGTCAATTAATTAATTAATTATTTGGAACTGTCGATTTGTGTACATTGTATTGCACTCCGCAATTAGTTTTGTGAGATAGTTCTGTATTAATGGTCGACACTTAGGCATTCAATCCCGAAGCATTTTGGATGCCCCAGGATATCGCCATTTCGGGATTTTGTTTTGTGTAACTTTTTCAGCAGTAGATTAAAGATGCTAGTAAAAATGCTGATATAAACACACACTTTTTTTGTTAAGCTGTATATATATATATAATATATATATATATATATAATTTTTCCAAATATTTTTTTCTCAAAAACCAGTCAATCATTAAAGGACCAGTTTGCGAATTTCCTAACACTTAACACTAGAAAGACCGCAAGTTTTCCATACCGAGGGGGAATTCATTTGGAACCATTTTAGAAAGTGTATTGTTATGCAAAGTCTATGTAGTAATACACTTTTTCTTTATGTATTCTTGTCGCAACGCAAAGTTCCATTTTTTTGCAGTGTATGAACATATCCGCTAGATCTAACAGCATAACAGAAATTTTCAAGTGTCAACACTGATTCGTGTTGGTGGTTATTTAAAAAAAAGACGAAGACGCCGCTACCACAGCTTTCTGGTTTATAATTACAAAATATTCGTACAGTATAAGAGGACAAAGGCAGTGGAAAATGGTTTTGGCAAAGGTGCCAATTTGCCCACAGTGGGGTCTATCCAATGGTAAATTTTTTAACAAAGTGCAGAAGATTTGCTTATACGATTTATTGCAGCTTGTGCTTGTACGCCGGACGGTGGTTTGTTGTATGTTGGCTCGCGGAGTATCAACTACGTTGGGCCGCTGGGAAGCAGTTGCGCGAATGGTAGCGGTAAGGATGCCGAGGAGGCGCCGCTAATCAAAGTGTTTCAGACGCGCCAAACCATACTTAGCGTAGACGTAGATCCTGGTTGGGGTGTTGCCGCAGTCAACGCAAATGGCGAGAAGTACTTCGCTGCATTGGCGCAGGACAACTCGGTTCAAATTTGGGACTTTGAGCGGGGCTGTGCGGTAAGTGGCCACAAGGGTCATTATAGCTCGGCACACTACATGGACGGCAACGGTCCGTCGCCACAGGGTGACCATGTGCTCATCAGTTACATGCGGAATCGCAACGTGTTGTCCGTGAATACGCACGACTTGGTAGTCTATTGTGTCGCCTCGAATACGTACTGTCGGCGCGTCATGTTCGTGTCTGCCCGCAATCAAGCGCTAACCGTGCTGCGCTGCTCGCCGCATAACGAACATATTTTTGCTGTCGGGACCAGTCGTGGTCTCGTGGTGGTTGGGGACTTGCATCGCATGGCTACTGTTTACACGTTACGCGGTCATGATGCAGCGATCACGGCGCTCTCTTGGTGCCCTGTGGGCGAGCCACCATGGCAACGTGGTGTTGCCATGGCGTCGACGACGTCGCCAGCGTCTGTGGCCGTGGTGGAACCGACGGCGGCGTCGAGAGTGGCGGCGGAGAGTAAGGTGGCAAAAAAGAATGCTCTGAAGCGAGCGGGCAGTGATGAAATCTTCGATATTTATGAGTACGACTATTTGGAGAACGAATTTGGTGTGCCATCGGATGCTAATAAGCGTCGCACCGATTCCAGCAGTGACTATGTGGGCATTGAGAAGGCAGTTGAAGGTGGCCCGACGACGAATTTCGACTTCGCCGAGGCATGCCAAAGTCTGAAGGAGGAAATTGATGCGCTGAAGCAAGATGCGCCACCGCCGGAAACTACGGATGCGGTCACATTGGCCGATTGTCAGCAGGTACCGCGTACCGGCGATATGTCGTCGTCTTGCGGTGGCAGTAATGAGTCGACCGAGGGCAGTTTGGAGTTGGGACAACGCAGCTCGTCTGACGACGATGTGGATGTAGACGGATCGGAGCGCAAGCCCAAGCAGCAGATATTGCATCAGGCTGAGGTTCATGCCACGCAGAATCTTGAGCAGGAAGGCAAGCACAACACGCCCGACGACACTGCTGTGGATAATGATGACAAAGAAGTTGCGAAAGGAGAAAGCACCGAGGAGTCCCCGCCAATGTTGGCAACTGCTTTGAAGCGATGCGAAGAGAAGGGCGAGAAGCAACAAAAAGATGCAAGCGCCACTGCAGATATACTTTTGGCAAGTGCAGCTGTGGATGGTAGTTTTTGGATCTGGAACGCGCATACCGGCGCAGCATGTGCCAACGTCAAGCACCACTGCGGAACTAAGCAGGGAAAGAGTAAGTTTTTGTGCAATTTGCAAAGGGCCATTCAATGGTGGTGCAAGGTTGACTTGATAGACACGTTCTAGTGGCCTAACAATAATTCGTTTTCTTTTGTAGATAGCACAATCGAAGTAATTTGGCTGAGTGCAACTCAATTTTTGACTAGCAATAAGGCGGGTGAATTGTTGTTATGGACGGTGGTGCCGCAGAACTCGGACTCTGCACAGAATCGCACACTCTACAAATGCAGAGCGGAGAAGCAGCAGCATTTTCAACAGCGTGCTGTGGTTGCTTTTAGTGTTGGAAGACAAAGAGGTTTGCTATGGTGCATTTCCGCACACCGCGAGATAAGCTGTGAGAACCTCAAGACGGGCCAGCTGGTTCTAAAATATTCGTGTGCTTCTACAAATGTTTCGGCAATGCGTGAGTGCCCGGACGACATGAACAAGTAGATTTACGTGCTAAAAGTTGCAAGTTGGAAATTGAAGACATTTTCTTTGTAGGATCGCATTGGGTTTTTCCGATCGGCGTATTGGTATTATAGACATCTCGAAAATGTCGCCTACAAATGTGCACATTGAGAACTTTACGACTCGCATTGACTCGCTGGTACTGTCGATTGTGTGGAGTCCAGATAACAAGAAGTTTGCTTTTGGCACCATTGAAGGAAGGGTAGGCATAACTATAATTTCAACGGTTGCACAATTGTGCATCTGTAGAAAGCACTTTGTGTCTTTTCTTTCTTTGCTGCATAACTTCATACGATTTTCTTCACTTTTGGGGCATGCAAATAATTTAATCTGCAAATCACCCCATACGATTTTGGGTCAGATTTTTTGATTTAATGATTGTGGATCTTGTGGATTGTGGATTTGTTTGTTGTTTACATTATCCTAATTATCATCGTCAGTTAAATTTAATCAAACAAGTTTTCATCTATTTTAGGTGGGTATCATCAGTGTGGAGAATCTTAAACAACAACCCTGCATATTAAACCCAATTTGCGGCAAACCCATCTATTCCATGGACTGGCAAGAAAATCAAATATTTGTTGTTTGCAACGATATATTGGCGGTATATGTTGACAATATTGAACCCAGAGGTGCGTATGTAGCAAAACAGCAGCAAGTCCCAGTAACTGCCCAAATTGTTAATCCTTTTAACGTTCTTTTCTGTGGTACATTTGATTTTGGGCAACGCGCTGTCCATACGTATGCACAGTCTGCTGAGAGTGTGTTTGTTTTCGGCGTAAATTGGCCATTCGTATAGTTTCGCGATGAAAGTCCCATGCATTCCATGACTCATTTATTTTTTTGGTCGGTCGAACGTTGTCCACTTCTAAACCTGTTTGTGTTGCGGAGTTTCGCTGATCGCATTTGCAGACAATGCATTTACATTTCTTTTCCATTTCCCTATCCTGTCTCTGTATTTCGGCCTCCAAGTCGAAGTGCACTATCAGATCGACCGATGTGTAGACTGCATTTCTGAGTGCTCGCGAAAAGTCTTCAAAAGAACGCTCAGCATACTTGGCGAATTTCATGTTCGAAAAGCCGAATCGCAATTCCGAGTCTTCGCAGAGTTTCTTGTGCAATTTGGAAGGTACAAGTAGGCCGTTTGTTAGCGCCATGGTGAGGGTACAATAGTCCCTAATATGACTTGTCTGTAAAATATGAAAGTTGTGTAGAAAAGCCATACAACTTTTGTTTTTCCAGGCGTTTGTTTACCACACGTTTCAGGCTACAGCCTTCGGTGCTCGCTGCATTAGTGGCCTCAAAAAGTTTGACGAATGAGTGCTCGATTGGTTTTGTCATTATTCGTCTTTTTTCTTCGATATGCTCAATAATGTGGTTGAATGTTTGCTTCATTTCCATGTTAACAAAGGTGTCCATTGTATCCTTGACTTTGTTGAGTTCGGTCAAGTGAAGCAAATACACGTTCAGTGTGCTCCAAACTTCGGCGAGGTATTTGAAATGTGGCTGTCGAGTAAATTAATTGCATCAAAATTTAACCCATTTCAGTCCAATACGAGTACTCACGAACACCAATTCCGAGTCAATGGTGTGGTGATTTTCGAACGCGTCATTTATCTTATCCACCACACACTTCATTTTATCCTCACCGACATTTATAAGGTCTTCGGTTCTTTGATAGTTTTGCATCAAGTTCCCCAAAAGATACTCGTATGTGTTGAACAGTACGACAAACTTATTTATCTCGCGCACCTTCTCTATGGGCCATTGACACAGAACTTTCCTCTCTTCGACTCTGACGTCTATGATTTTGGTCATGATGCCGATGCCTGTGGCCATATATTCCACAATTTCATTGCGGGCTATCTCAATGGACTCCTTGGTGGTAGCCTTGGCCATATTGAGTTCGGCAAACACTGTAATCGAGAAATCAATAAGAACCAGTATGGTCAACAAGAAATAAGCAGTTGATTAGGTAGACTGGGAAACTAAACTTGGTTGAAAAAGGGTATAAAGGATGCTTCTTAGAAATGAAAACGAATTTGAAATTGTGATTTTAATATTCGGTTGGAAACGAATGAATGAAAAGAAATGTGAAATTACATAGATACTGATACATGATACATGTTCTCCCTCACATGAGGGAGAACATGTTGGTTGTGAAAACATAATTACTATAATAGAGATAAATTCGAAGTGATAACTCACTGTCCCGCATGTTTTCCTTTTCGCCACGCGGATCGCAGTTATTGTAAATTAATATACCACAAACGGTTGCGCTCAAACGCTGCAAATACTCCATACGATGGTATTTCTTCTTTAATACGTAATTTCGTAAGTCGCTGCGTCCCAGTATTTTGTTTAAGGTTTGCCGAGTATGTTTTAAAAGCTGCCGACGAAAGCGAAACGATACAATTTCCTTTAGTTCTGGTCTTATTTGAGCGCTGTTGCGATACTTACAACCGCATTCTTGGGACAGCCAATGTTGTAGGTCGCTATAATGAAGACCTGCATCTTGTATTGCAATTGATCCAATTGCTCTTCGTTGCTGTTCTCAGGATACTGGAGCACGGCGTCGGTGAGCTGTTTCAGTTTGAGGTGGAAACCCTTGTCGTATGTCTGCTTAACGTCCTCCAGCCGCACGCCTTTGCTGTTCTTGAAGAAATATGACAGCTTCAGATTGTTTATTGTGGCGTCCATTGGATCGGCGTATCGCTGGACAGCCATCTCCAAGAAGTGTTCCGCTTTGCATTCGCTGTAATGATGTACATCTAAGCCGCAGCGTGCATCGCGTGCCAGCAAATGTATGTATTGGTGTGCAAAGTTGCTATCCAGCTCCAGGTGGCGCGCCTTGCATTCGTTCGCAAATTGTTGCAGGATGTAGCTGAATATTTCTGATATTTTCAGTTTTGATTTCATTTTCGATTTTATTGTTTTAAATTTGTTGTCTATGCAGCAATGTAAACACTGTTTGAATTTGGTTGTAAATTGGAGCTCTTTGTTGGTATTGATCAAACAGGAATTTGGCGAACGTTGTTAGGGTGACAAATGTTTGAACGGTGTGTATTTTGATATTGTCAAGGTGGGAGATATTTAAATGCTACTGAAACAAGGAAATGTGTCAGTTTTATTAAAAAAAAATTAAGAAATACTTTAAAAGAAAAGTGCTCAAAACCAAAGTGTATCAACACACTTTGCTCAGAACTGGGCTGAAAACCAGAAATAGAATTTCTGACATAAATGAGTACAAATTCGACTTACGTTCAATCCATGACACAATAACCACAGCATAGTGAAATTAATTTCACTATGAATCAATCACAGGTCCTGGAGTCCGAGGGAAAGGCAGAATTGACAATGCCTTATATCCAGTGTTGCCCGTTATGCGTATGTATGAGGGAAACATTTTGCACGAATGGGGAAACGTTTTAATGTCTAAAGGCTGATATGCAGCTCTCAAGAAAACGCTCAAGAAAAAACCATATGTCTCTTGAGCGTGAAAAAGAAGTATTTAAGAAAATGTTATTGATTGTATCATGATTCAATAATGTGCGCTTTGCATGTATTGGTATGGATAAGAGTGATCGATGTGGTTGGTAGACAAGATGGTGACAGCAGAGGGTTTAATCGTTGCCAATGTGTTTGCTTTCCTTTCAGATGCGCTGGTCATACGCGAGATTCAAAGCATCTCATCCATTTCGGTACGCGGCGATTATCTATTCGTGGGCACACAGCGCGGCCATTTGCAGCTCTACCGTCGCAATCCAGGACCGAAACCAATTTATGGTTTGCTGCAGACTTTGCAGCTGGCGCCGCGGTACATCACGGAAATCGCATGGAGTCCCATTGCTTGCGATCAATTGGCCGTAGTCGCCAACGCCAACAGCATTCACATACTCAAATTTAATGTGCAGCAGGGCGTGGTGACGCCGATGCGCAAGATTGAGGCGAAAAATCCGAAGGCGGCCAATGCCTGCGTGAAGTGGAGCAACCACAAGGCGAATGAATTCCTGACGTGCGGCTTCGACGGCGGTGTGCGCGTCTGGGATTTGAACTGCACCAGTAACGACGAAAAGTTCCTCAGACAATTCCACTGCCCTATGACGTGTGGTCTGTTCTTGCCCTCCGATGAACATATTATAATGTGTGCGGGCAAGTCCACTTCCGTGGAGCTGTTCGATATGCGTGTCGAACAATCGATGGTGTACTCGGCGGCAAAATGGAAACGTTCCAATATGCACGCGCTGGATCACGTTAAATGGGCGATGAAGGTGGCCGCCCGTCCAGAGGCCAAGGCATTGACGACGGCGGAGAAGCGACGTAACAAGCGTGCTGTTGCCGGTGTGGTTTCCAGTGACAGTGCAGAGAATTTGGCCGCTGGCGGGAATAATGCAGAGGTCGCCGCAATGCTGAGCTCACTAAAGCTCAATGAAAATGGACAAGAAGCGCTGGGATTAGTGGCAGCTGAAAACAAGCCGCTGATCAAGTCAGAGAAAATTGATAAATGCAGCTCAGCATTTATGAAAGTAAACATATTCATACACATTTTTAACAATATTTTTCAAGTAAATTTATTTGTATGTGACTAATTGTTAGAGTCCTGCCACTCTACTTTATTTGACGGCCAAGGAGCTAAACAAAGACGTGTTGGAACGGTTGAGTGCTGTATTAAATGAAACGAGCGATCGAAAGTCAAACAAAATGCTGTGCGCCAAGCTCTTTGCCACAAAAACAGAAGCTAAAGAACTATTATTGGAAGAATGTAAGTAATTCCTGGTTAAAAGTCTTTGGGTAGAATTACTCCCTTTTTCTCTGCGTTTGGTATTAGTGAAAAACCACAAACATACCGAGGGCACAGGTATATCGAGCGTCTTAATGCCCCAACTGAATGCCAGCATTAGAGAGGAAATACTTCACCGTGTGCAAAGCAAGCAGCTGACCGAGTGGCACGTCTCCTTGGCGCCCACCATATCCTACAAGTGCGTAATTTCAATTTTTCGCAATTGTAAAACGAATTGAATTGTTTGGTTTGTTTTGCAGTTTCTGGCAAAAATGCTGCCAAGCCTTCGCCGAGCAGTTACTCGAACAGGGTTATGCGTTGCAGGCTGCCACCTACATGATTGCACTGCACAATCAAGTCGAGGCTGTGGAAATGCTTATGTCAAAGAACTTTTTCAAGGAAGCGCTATTGATTGCGCGCATCTATATGCAACCCGACGATCCAATGCTCAGCACTATTATCGACAAATGGATTGCATACTTGGACTTTACCGGAAATTTGACTGGCGCCGCTTTACTGTAAGCAGTTTTTAAGACAATACATATTGCGATTGATTACTTTTGTTTCTTTCATGTTGCTTGCAGTTGTGTGCTGTCTGGCCAAATGAATCGTGCCTATGAAACGCTGATCAAAGTGCGGAATGCACAGCCAGAAATTGAACATATTCTCGAGTTGATTAAAACCAAAGAGAATATTAATTAAACTGAATTTTGTACAACGTTGATTTAAAGTGAACTTTCAGAACTCAAAGTTTTTTATATTGAAGTCTTTTATTTAATGCTCGAATGGCGATTGGATATGTTGTTTTCTTATTAATTTCTAAATGTAATGATTTTTCATTTTAAAGTTGAAGTTGTGAAAAATTGTTAATTTAAAGTACCAATGAAAAAAATTCAAGCATTAAAATGAATAAAAGTATTTGAAGAAAATATGGTTTAACTGAGAATAAGGAGGGAAACGTTGGAATTTTGTCTTGGAGAGATTAACGACATCGTCGAAGGAGCTACATGAGCTCAGTGTATATGTGTCCAGTGTCCCTGGTGGTTAGAATTTGTTGATGGCATGGTCGAAGACGGTTTTTTTGTTGGAAACATCAAGGAAAGCCATGTTGTTGCTTGTGCAATATGGAAAATGTAGAGGTGGTTAAACAGCTGCAATACGGTAATGGATTGTTATTAGTTACTCGGCGCCTGGAAATACTTGAAACGTTTTATTAGTTCAATTAATTTCTGCTCAGCGCATTTGTCATATTCGTTGCTTTCAATATATAAACAAAAATATTGTTTTCCGAAGCACTATGCGATTTTAAAAGCAGAACAAATTGCGTAATTTAGTAATCTAGTAAATTTGTGTAATTACATCTTTTCCAACTGTATATTTGTGTTGAAATACGAATGAAGTACTAATAGCTTAACAGAAATTGTGTGGCAAAAATATGTAAAATTTTGTATTTTTGTTTTACACGTTTGTGAATTTAGAAAAAATTTGCATTTTTTTGGAAGCGGTCACAACTACAACCATAAATTAAAACTTAATTGCTCCGCAGCACTCAATAACGAACTGACACTAACAAAAGAAAACAGCGCGCAGCTTCCCACGGTTATCTACAAATACACAGCAATGGAAGCAAAGCAGCAGCGCACCAGCACGTTGGACGCTTTGTCCACAAGTGTGCATAAAGTAGATCGCGGCCTGTCACTATTCAAATGTACACAAACCGTTGCGCCGCAGAAAAAATTAACACCACCGCAATAACAGAAGACGCGACAGAGTTTTCACATTAATTTTTCACAGCTTAAAGAATCATGAGGAAATTAACAAAACAAAACAAATCTACAAAATTGTGGCTTCTCCAAAATAAGAAGAGAAATACAATCATCCAACTGAGGTTCAAAAGTGAAACAAGGCGAACGAAACCAAAATCACACAAATGTTGACAAGCATTTGAATGCGCCACAGAGCCACCTGGTCACCAGTAATACTAGCAATTACAGAAATCGGCGTAGCCGATAGTAGCAGCAGCACCATCAGCAATGGTTAACGCGTAGCGCAAGCGATTCTCATCAGCGGTACAAACGCAAGGCGTGTTGTGTTGACTGCTTGCGTTGGCCGCGTAACTGGTGCTCGCGCGCTCACAGCTCATCGCTGGCAGCGACACGCTGTCCGCTGTTATCGCTGAAGTTGCTGTCGGTTAGCGGGCCAGCCAGCTAGGCTGTCAGTCGCAAAGCAATTGCCATCGCGTGCATACGTTTGATTTTGGTTAGCGCGAGTTCGTTGCTCAAGTCTTTCGTTTTCACTTTTTCGCATAACGGCAAAACGACGCAGCGCAGCACATTCGAAGCGCGGTAAAAGCTCCAGTGATGAACACAATTCTTGGCCGCTTAAACTGCCACGCAAACCGGGCTGGTGGGCTGTGGCAAATTAACCGTTCGCTGCATATCCAAAAATAAATCAATAATTTTGCTGCACTAATTTATGGGAGACAGCAAATGTTCGGCCAATTGTTTGGGTTGTTGTCGTTAGGTACTGCTTGTTGACGTTTGTTCCTGTTGTTGTTGCTGCTGTTGTTTGTGTTGTGTTATGTTGCGCGACTCGAATGGGTGACATATAATTAAAAAGCAATTAAAAAGTAAAACCAAACGAAAGAAGCCAACCACAAGCTAACGAAAACATGTTTTTTGTTGTTGTTTTCTAGGTTTGTGTGAATTCGGAATTTTCATATTTTGAGTGCGGCGGGGTTTTGTAAAAACATTATTACGACTACAACGGGAAATATTTGTTTTAGCTTAGCGCGTAATGAAAACAGCGGCAAAAGCCAAACGTCACAGCAATAAATTTAAGTAGTGCAAGTGTCAAGCGCATATTTAACAACAAGAAAAAAATATACAAAAAATGCTAAAACACTCACACACAGACGCAGGCAGCGTACACAATTAAGTGACACAAGTTCGCGTACAAGGCGAATGCTTTTCGGGTGCGCATATTTTCGAATTCGCAAACTTCAAATTGCTGCGCACGTTGCTTTTATTCTTTATTATTGTGTTTTCTTGCATACGTACATACATAACATACATACAATGTATGTATGTATATTGTAGCAGTGGTGGCGGTTGTAGTAGTCATTATTGCAGTTGTTGTTAATTGCAGTACCCCATTTATAAGTAAAGTTTGGTGATGCGTTTGGGCTGAGGAGCACGCCAATGACTAAGCCCTGAGTAATTTTCTCTACCAGCGTACGCAACAGCAACTCGCCCGTCTGAGTTTGAGCTTCGCTCTAAACGCAAACGACAAGCTGTGCTTGAGCGGGCGTGAGCGTAATTTTGACTTGGCATGCGAGTGACACACTGTGCTCTGCTGTATGAAATCATTGCTTGCTTCACTGATAAATTCCATTTTTTGCAAACAAAAAGAATTGTCTTTACATTAAAAAAAGAAAAGCCAAATACTGCAAAAGACCGGCGACTATGCAATAGCATAATTGATCGGCTGCATGCCAGCGTGCCGCCATCGCACATTAAGCTCAGCTTAATTGAGGAAACACTTTTGTGACATCCATTATACGCGGCGTTGAGCCACGCTTTGTTGTTGTATTAACAAGACAATATTGCATGCACGTCGAGCCTATGAACTGGTGCAGTTTGTCCATTGAGTGGCGATTGTCGGCCGCGCTAAATGTCATACGGCCAGTAGGCGAAAGTGAAAGGTGATTTGTTGCTGTGCTGTTGTCTTCATTATTTGCATTTGTGCTATTGTCAGCCGCTCTGGCGCTATTAGCTCGATTGCAATTTAACTGTAACAGTTTTTAATGCCCGCATGCGGAAAAGTGAAATGCAACGCAACAAAAAGTAAACAAACACGAAACCAAAATTTTCATTTTGAAAAAATGCCGCTGTCCGCTTATTAACGTTGACGAATATGCACACACATACTATATACATACGCATTAATTTTACTTATGCAAACGGAATGGTGATCGTAATCGCTGGATAATCAGCTGAAATTGCGCGCATTATTAACATTACAATACAAACACACCGCAGCATTTCACTCGCCTTCACGCACTGCACCAGGCACAATGCCAACGCCAATGTAAATGCAAATGAATTGACAATGGCCTGTTGTTCGGTGGCGTGCTGTTTTGTGTTCGAGGCATTGGCATTTTGCATAAATTTCCCACTCTCTTTCCTTTGGTTGCATTCAAACATTTTCATTTAAGTAATTTTCATATTGAACTCGCGCCCGAGTTCACTTGCCGTGCAGTGATTCGTCGCGCAATTTTCGAATCTGTGCAGATTACAGCTTCATTTCCATCTGCACATACGATTTGTATGTAGATATGTACATACATAGTTGCACGTATGTTTTGAAGGCGCTCGGTTTGGTGGCACTCCGCGTTATACGCCCAATTTAGTTGTTGAGTGGGATTATGAAACCGCATCTTATGGCATCGCATGTTTGTGGCTGTTTGTCTGTCTGTTGCCTGTTGGTCTGTCTGGTTGCCTTTACGTCCATCGCGCTGCGTGTGCGCATGCAAACGTTGCGCAGTCTCATTAAAATTAGAAAAGCTCTTTACCGTTGACATGCTTAGTTAGCTGCCGCTTTGTGTATTTTGCTTAATAAAACGTACGCTGTGAGCATTTCTTTGTATCGAATTTATTATTATGTTGACGATCAAAAGAAAAGTAAAAGTTTAAGTTTAACATCTTTGCTGAATGCATTTGGTGTGACATATATATTTTAACATTTAATTGGGTTAAAAAGGCACAATATGCAAATGCATTAATGGTCGTGTATGTGAATATGATTTATAAATGACACAACACTGCCTGGAATTGTTGAGTAGCAGACCATACACGGTTTTGAACAATTCCCTTCAAATCAAAGATACAATATAAATCCAATTTGTTTTTGAAAAGATCTGAGATCGAAATCGGCAATTTTTATATCATTATTTTAATGTATATGAGAAAATGTTTAGATCGAGGTCATGTGTACTTTCCAAATGGAAAGTACTATTCGAGCTATTGATACAACTTAGCAGATTATAGATTGCTGTGGCCGTCAGGTCTCCCGATGGCGATAACTTATATTAAAGATTATTTGCTTTTTCAAATAAATAAAAAGTTTTTCGAAATATTCCTTTCATTTTTAAATAGAGAACAGATTAAGTCTCTCTTCTTCTCTACCAATTACAATATCGATTGTTCAAAATTTAATATCAAATAAAAATATTATATTAAAATAATAATAACATTTAAAACCTGTTATTTAACAGAATACTTGTATAACGGCATAAGAGTGAATGATCAGCAACTGTAGTTTAGAAAACCAGCTTGAAGAATATTAAATTATGGGTGGAACAAAGCTAATACAGAAAAGCGCTTAAAATTATAGTTAGAACTATTTTATTATCATATCATTTGATGTTTGACCAACAAGTTTCCGCCAATAAGGAGTATATACCAGGAGTGATGATTAATAAATTTACGTGATCGAACAGACACAGTAATTAAGGCACATGCTGGTGCTGGACTATTGCCGGACTATTAGACATTTAAATACTAAATATTCTAGGCTTCTCATTCCTTACTAACCTCACAGAGCGTTCTACCTGAAGTGTAAATGAGATACTAAGGTTTATATTGGAATCTTCATGGTTATCAGTTATAGACCAAGTATAAGCAAGCTCTTTGCGCTTACGTGAGTTTCCACAAGGCTGCCACTGCAACCTAACCTATTTTGTTATTATTTCATTTATTGTTTGACCAACAACTTAAACATTCAGGTTTTTTTATCTCTTAAAGTCTCCCCATTGTGAAGTTGTTGCTTCCACTCTGCAACAATTTCCTCAATTTACCGGTTTTATGTGCGGCATAATTATGAATTCATAAACCTTGTTTTATTATTCATAACATTAATTAAAAAGTTATAAATATGTACATATACCTATCGCCGTGTATCAATTGGTAAATTGAATTGAATAAGGGATGACTATTGTTCCAATGTGACAAAAAATATGGCAAGAATTGATGTGAATAAGAAAATAACCACTGTTCCAAGTACCTGAAATTAGAGCCAAGTAGAGTAATTATTTAGTTTATATGGATTAGTATTTATCAAGATTTTTAAATTAAATACGCCTATGAAAAATCTCCCAATTCACAGGTCCTTTTCCTCTGCATGTAGCACAGATGGTTGCGATAAGCTAACCCTGAACGCTTTTATTGGACTGTCTGGTCAAGATATCTCACAACGTAGTAGTGCCAGAAATCACTAAACCCTTTTAACCGAAATTAAAAGTAGCTTCGTTTGCCGTGCACATTGACAAAGCTTCAGTTTAAAAAACAACAAAATTAACATATTAATATTTTTTTATTATTTCTTGATTAACTCTTGCGCAGTTATCTGTGCTGTGCCATGTATTAACGGTGCATGCAATCCAACGTCATGTGTGTGTCTATTAATGCAATCATACACACCATCGTACATACTTACAAACTCAAACGCTGGCACATTATTTGGCGTGTCTGCATTTGCAAGAAACATTTGGATTTTCCTTTGACAGCTCGTCGTTCGTACGACCATTATTTGCTACCATAATTTGTTTTTTCCTTCTACATATTTTGATCAAACTCACTGCATATCCCAGCAATTAATCAATTCAATCAATGTGCGCTTGCGTGTGTGAGTGTGCAAATATGAATTTATAGTGTAAATTACAAAATTCAACAGTTGCTTCTGCGCAAGTGCCAATGCGCAGCTATTGTGCTGCCAACCGCTTATCGCTTACCTTTGGCAGCGTAGACGCGCACGACTTGTAGGGGCGCTGGACAGCAGCTGAGCAGCGTTGAGTTTAGTTGAAAGTAGGCAAATAAGAAGAAGCAGCAACGGCAACAGCAACAGCAACAGCAGCAGCAGAACTGAATGTATGCTTCCACAATAAATTTACCGTTGTTTTTCTTTTCAATTGGCAAGTGGAATAACGCGAACGGCAGTCGGCCGCTGCGCCAGTTGTTCATTGCGCGCAGCCCCTATCGACGCTCCGCCGTCGCTGCAGACGCCGCGCTGCTCTTGTAGCATTATCAATTTCAAGTAATAATAATTCTAAAAATGATGATGATGTTGTTGTTTTTGTTCTTGATTGCTGTTTGGCGAAAAGTTAAAGAACACAAAGCCTAACATTACAAAAAATATAAAAGCAACCGTAAAAAATGGTAAAAGTGGCGTATAATAAAAAACCATAAAGTGAAATGAAAAAAGAAACAATAATAAAAAACCAACGGCATATGACAAAAGGCAGATTCAAAGCAGAAGCAAAACAAAAAATCATAAACAACAAAGTAGGGAAATGAGCAAAACTAACCGACGACTTCTTATTTAGTATGCACACACTCGGATAGCGCCTACCTACGGAGTGGGGTGTGACAAGGCGCAATGCATATATGTATATATCCGGTGTATGAATGTTCTTAATGCACGTCCGGCTGTAGGTTCATGCACGCGTCCGCTTGTGTGTACTGCCGGCACCTGCGAGCATGTTTTGTCAATTATTGTGTGGTAGCGCACAGACGAAACAGACCAAAGGCCGCACAGTAGCCAATAAATGGGGTTATTGTGGCTGGCAGCAACAGTTATTGGCTGCGTCATCAACATCAACATCAGCGCCACAGCCACACTATCGCTCAGAGATTTCCCTCGTTACCATCGTCGACAGCGTCATCGACAGCTGAGGCGCTCATAGTTGGGCACAGCCACCCAAATGCTTAGTCATTTGTGTTGGTGGCCAAGTGAAGTGGTAATTGGGCGCTACTTGCTGAAAACGTTGACTTTGACGTTGGTGTTGTTGGCGAAGATGATGGTGATGTGCTTTTGGCTGTCGTACATGCCGCTGACGTTGACTTCTTGAGTGTTGGCACGTTTGTTTGGGCGTTACATGTTTAATTTGATTAATTTACATGTGTGGTTTGTGTTTTTTTTGATGAGATAAATCAACAAAATGAATATGACATAATGCCGCACGGGTATAAAAGTCTTAAATCACCAACAATAAATATGAAAAATACTTGAAGCGTATTTAAATGGTTCTGCTTTAACGTAAGCGCACCCAAATCGTCGTTTGACATTGGTAGCGAAACATTTGTGATACTCTACAGTTGGCAAATATTTATTAAGTTGTTGGGCTTAGTGATTAATATTGGTGTAGAGGAAAGATTAAATTATAATTGATTGATTGTGTGGCCATTAGTTAAGAACATTAAATAGTTTATTATCATTAAATGAGTAAATTACAAATGAACTCAAATTAATATATTTAAACCACACAAATACAAATTTACATACAAACATACAAGTTTATTAAAAATTTTAGTAAGATGTTAAATAATTATAAAATAAATAAAAACATATTTACAAGTGAAATGTTTACAAGTAAATAAACTACAATTATAAACCATAACATAACAATATAAAATCACATAATAAAAGTTCGTACATAAATGCAATACAGTTCAGAGCTGTTAAAGAATGCAATCAAATGCGAATTAAATCAGTTGAAGTCACAGTCAATGACTTCAATTTTTGATTGCAGTCTTTGACTAACGTTTTGACTAAAGATTAAAAATTTGAAGTCTGAAGTCATTTCTGTTATTCTGACTAATTAGTCATTTGGTGAAGTCACTTAATGACTTCATTTTTCAGTGAAGTCACTAAATTAAGATCAGAGCTTTTTGAAAAATATTTAATATATTAACAAAAGTAAAATTAAAACAATTCATTCTAACAAATGGTAGCAATCTAATGAATGTAAATTCATTTAAACGACATGATTTACTTTTAACAATAACAATTTTTCGAAATTTTTGTCCGAAAGGGAACCTCGACGAAGCATATTTAATAGTGTTGCAAACGAAAATAACCGTTCCACGGCAGCTGAAGAAGGTAACGGTGTCTTATATTTTAAATACGCTTTTTTAATTGTTGGATAGCGATTCAGCATTGTTATCGATTGTGTTATCAACCATGTATGAAAGGAATTCATCTTCAATGGAAGAACGAGAAGTTTCCAGCGATAACTCAAATATAAACAATTACTACATGGGCTGAAAAGTCTTTGGCCTGACATAGAGATGGCGCCAAAAATTAAGAATTATTGTGTTGTACATGGAAAACCATCCTTAACTTAGATTCTGTCAAAGTTTCATGACATTTGGTTGACTCGTTTTCAAGTTATTGCTTTCGAAGTGACGCTACCTCTGAATTTTTGTAAACAATGGAAAAAAGTGAATTTCGTGTTTTGATAAAAAAAATTGCTATTTGATGGGCAAAAATACAGTGGAAACAAAAGCATGGCTTGATAAATGTTGTTGTTTCCACTGTATTTTTGCCCATCAAATAGCAATGTTTTATCAAAACACGAAATTCACTTTTTTCCATTGTTTACAAAAATTCAGAGGTAGCGTCACTTCGAAAGCAATAACTTGAAAACGAGTCAACCAAATGTCATGAAACTTTGACAGAATCTAAGTTAAGGATGGTTTTCCATGTACAACACAATAATTCTTAATTTTTGGCGCCATCTCTATGTCAGGCCAAAGACTTTTCAGCCCATGTAGTATATTAAATCTGTAGTAAAAACCTGTTGATTATATTGATTTATTTGATATTACCTGTTGATAAAAAATAAAAAAATTGACTACCGCCTACGCACTCCAGCAATGCATTTAACGAATGTCAAGCATAAAGTGAATTGACTTAGGGTCGCTGGCTTTAGCTTAACTGCAAATGACTTCAAATCACTTCAGATGACTTTAAATGACTTCAATTGACTTGATTTTGATATTGCAATCAAATGATTGCAATCAAATGACTAGCAAAAAATGAATGTAAAAATGAATAATTATTCATAAATTTTTAGTCTGAATAATGACTTCATTTTTTTATTCTTATTCATTGAATACAAAAAATGAATGCACTCTTTTGCCAAAAAATCAACTGACTAATTATTCGCAAATTGCATTCTTTAACAGCTCTGATACAGTTCAAGAGTAAAATTAAATTTAATACAGTCAAATATATGGAACTAAAGTTTACCAATCTGATTTTTAATGATCTACTCGTATGTATGCATATATGTAGGTATATATAAAAAATAAAAATAAAATGATATCAATATTAAAAAAAAATTAATGCAAATGGCACTTAATAGGGTAGCACCCTCTAGAAATGTTTAAGAAATCAAAGAAAATGTAATAATTTATGATCCAACTAATTCAGGGTGTACCAGTTGACTAATTTTTGGAAAAATAATTTGATTAACTTTTTTTGCACAGCGACACAGATTAGGAGTCTTTTGGCTTTTTTGTTTAAGGGCTTTTTTGTTTTTAATTAGTTTAGAAGTTCTATGTTTCAAAAAGTTGCTGCCGAAATTTTAGATCAGTGGGACTAAAACTTGCCGAGATATTCTACTTCCATAATCAAAAACCAGTGTTTCGAAATACATAATTCGGATTAAACTTTGCGTTACCGATATCCATCAATAAAGCGCTGCTGCAGGCGACCGGGTCATCAGAATTAAAAACCACTTGAGGATGATATTCTTAAGACCCCTTGAGTCTATTTCACAAAAAAAAAAAAAAATTTTGAACATTTTGTAAATTTACACTTACAATTTAAAATAATTTAGGCAAGCATTCGCGACCGCTGTTGAAGAACCTCTTCACGAAAACCATAAATTTAAGATACAGAACAGATACCAAACAAAACAAAGTACATGAAATATTTCTGCTGCCACTAAAACACTGAAATTGATGATAATTTCTTGATTGCCATTTCGAAGCATTTCATATGATTTGTTTTTTTAATCTTATAAACAGATAAGCGTGACGGCTCAAGATCCGTTAAATGATTATTTTTGTTGCTTAAATGTCTTGCGTGTTACTTAAATATTGATACAATGTATGTTGCTCTAGAATTTCCCACATGAATATATTCAAGTTTGTGTCTTCAGTCTGTCGTTTTAAACAATACCGTACCAACACATTTTTCTTTCCATTCCCACGCAAGTCCTTAGCATAAATCATTCCCTTTCAAGCAGATATGCCCAGTACCCACTAACTATGTGCCATCTCATTCACTGTTCGAACAATAACATTTAATAACGAAAACTCTCATTTCAGCGCAACTAACTGCACATTGTTTGCTCATTGTGCGTAGACTTAAGCAGCTTATCAGCATCATCATAGACTTCGTCCCTGCACCGTCTCATCACCACCAATAGCTTCTGCCTCGGCTTATGGCACAGATATTTCTTGGCGCTTCATAAATTTCACAACTTCAATAAAATACGAAAAATATCGAAACGAAAATTGTAGCTGCCATTCAATGTTGGCATTGGAATTTGGCCAGATTTAACATAAGAATAAGCACCTGCCACATATACCACGGCCCCACCGCACCGCCACATTCCCCACCAGCGCTGATCTCCCTAATGCGCTGGCAGCGGCAAGCGCAGCCGTAGCCACACCAAAGAACTTAAACTCGAACATTTTGAACATTGAACGCGCATTGCACACTTTAATACGACAAAAGTTTTTCTTTCCTTCGTTTCGGGCAACCAAAATGAATTACAAAAAAACCGGCGAAACGCACAAAAACGGCATACAGAGTTTTTGGAATGACCGCATAATGGAGCGCTTTATAAAGGCCAACTTATTTCTGATATGCTGCGTGGCGGCCGGGCTGCTCTTGGTAAGTGGTTGACGGTGCACATTGTTGCGAAAAGCTGCCGTTAGAATAGACCAACAACTAACAGCACAACCAACACACAGCGACAATAACAATCGCAGTGTGAACTGAACAATTTTTAATTCAGGGCCGTACGCAGCCACAGCGACAACGACATCAGAAGCGGCAGCAGACGAAATGAAAATGAAATGTCGTCGAAATTAAACGGCGAACAAACATTTATTGACTTGACACCTATGCGGTTCCAATCGTTTTTTATGATTTTCCTTTTTGCCAATAACAATATTTTGGTAGACAGCTGTAAGTACCATAAATACATACCTCTGAAAAATCGTTGGGCATGAGACCGCCGACTTCTGGGTTTGTTGTGAACATTTAATTGACTAATTGACTGATTACTTTCGCCTGCGTGGTCGTTCACTTACTGTAATTGTTGCTGCTGCTGTTGTTTCTATAATTGTTGTTGTTGATGTTAGTCAAATAAGCCCAGAGCATTTTTGTTTAAACTCTTCGACTCAGATTGTGTACTTGGGTGCATTCTCCTGCGAAGTGTCTTGGATATTGGAAGCGCATGGCGACTTGCCCTTCTCCGCCTATATACTTTGCACGCAGTATTTCATTGTATTTGTGGCGACAACGATACTCATACATGGCCTGGTTACGGGGCTGCCGTGGGGACTGTTCGCTTGGTCAGTGATCATTGGCTTGTTGTCCATACCGGAGCTGATCTTTGTGATGATTATGACTACTCAACATTGGGTAAGTCTAAAGTGGGCAATGCAAAAATATTGAATTTTTTACAATAAATTTAAGCCACTTGGTTGCTTTTATAAACCGCATAAATGGCAATCAGTTCATAGATTCACCAGTAATAAACTTTTACATTCGTTTGGAAACCCCGGACTGCATTAAATGCAGAGCTAGCGCTGTTTTAAGTTTATCGTTAAAATTTTGTTGAATCCTCTTTTACGTGCAAATTATCTCGAATTGATTATATTATACATCCCACTTTCGAAGAAAGTAAAAGTATTTCTTTATATTTCTGTTTTTTGTATCTCTTCTCTTCATTTCTCTCTCGTTAGGGATTGCAATCAGTGCATGGACTCACCGAGCTCATCTCCTACCTCATCCGTTTGGTGATAAATTGCTTTGCGCTGATATGCGTGATACCAACAGGCCTACGGTAAGTAGCAACAAAAAACAGAACAGCCCAGAAAATGAACAAAAATACATAAAACAGCAACAACTTGTGGAAACTTGCGGCACAGTGAGAGTTTAGCTTTCGGCCTTGCCGAAATTCCATTAATCTACATTTTTCATTTGTGCGGGCCAAATAAAAAATAAAGTCCGGTTTCGTACTACATATAACGAATGCAGGTGGGCTTGTGCTACTCCAATAAAGTGCGGTTATGCTTGGAGTTGGTGAACTAGAATCTTTCCACAGGCTTTTACATACTAAATATGTGGTGCTTTGTGGAACAAATAAAGTTTATTTATATAATAAATTATCTGTTTTGGACTTTTGTCCTCATCAGTGATTGCTCTTATCAAGCTGTGTTCCTTTAAATAGATGTTGCCAACTGCTTCAGTGTAGCGTTGATGTTAATGCACTCGTATCTCGTATTTCGCATTTTGCATTTTGATTTTACCCTTTTTGGCAAATTATCACTAAGAAAGTTATTTCTGTCTCACGCCACGAATATTTATGTGTAATTTCACCAGCCGCTGCTATGTGGCTGTGTGCGTACGTGTGCGGTTTTCCTTGACCAGTGCTCGTGGCCATTGAGTGTTTTACGAAAGAAAGTAAAAAATAGCAATTAAACTATTGTTATAATTATGTAGAGATGCGTGGTGGTGCTTTTACGCTAAAAACATTTGCCGTACCGTACAATGTACCGTTGAAGTTTGCCCAAGTAACAAGCATAATTACATTTTAATTTACATATTTAATTCACTTGCAATTGTAACTATCAAATAATGCCTTTTTTCTTGAGGGGACCGCGTTTTTTGTTGTACAGTTACAGGCTCGTATGATTACTTTGGAAATCGAAAATTTAGTTTATCATGTAGCATGCACATATTTAACACGCAGGTAGATAAGTGTGAGTACCGCTGCAAACAAATATGGATCTGCCACATGATTTACTTATTTTTATTTCTATCCAATTTTTTAAGTACCTTTTCTGATTTTGGATTTATAATTCGATTTCTTTACTTGCGAAACAGATATTTGGTCACTGTGTTCTCTACGAGCACTAATCTTCTCCGGAGTTGAATTCATGATAAGTTGGTTATTTGATTTTGACCAATTTGCGCCATAATTTTTGTTGGCGTGAGAAAAAAATGCAACTCTCCAAAAAGTTTATGTGGCATTGTAGCTTAAAGTTGCTACAAAATTAATGCACAATTATCATCATGCGAATGTGCAGATTATTGCATGTTGTTTGCATTCAAGTTCGTAGTTTAAGTCTTTTGTTATTTTCACTCACAAAAGATGATTTGAGTTTCTTAATGGCAACTAAACTGTTTTGAACTTGAAATCGTTTGTCCATTCTCAGATTTCAAATAATAGATTCAATATTGTGTATAGCGACATTGAACGTCAATAATTTTAGGAAGCTCAAGTTGGTTGTTGCAATTGTTTGTACTTTTACTCGTTTAATAGTTGAAGCATAAATATTTGGAATTACAATTTTGAAAAATACATTGCTTGTAAATTACAACTATTGAATACACACAACTTTACTAAAGAGTTTTCACAAGTTTGTTGCTTAAGTCTTTTATTTGTCTTGTCTCTGCAATTACGCCGCCTACACATTTAACTTGTTACGACCAGATGGCGTCGTGAAACGCAAGTGCTCTCGCAATTACAAGGCTTGGCCACCCGTCTACAACTGCAGACACCGCCTCCCAGTGTACCCATCGCCAAGGCCGACAGTCGTCGCTCCAGCCAACGCCGCCACAACGCCGCCTTCGAGAATGCCGGCTACGACATGAGCGAGCCCACAAAAATCAACATGGCCGGCTCGCAGGGGCAAGGTATGCATCTCTTCAACAACAACAACGCACTGTTCGGCTCGCAGAACGAATTCAACGCAAGCATATTTGCACCACACTACATGCAACAGTGCAATGCAGCAATGATGGGACGCGGTGGTGAGTCGTTAGCAAGTGTTGCGACCTAATATTTTTATTTAATTTGGTTTTTGCTTCACAGCAAATCGCGCGCAATCATTGATGGATCTGCGTTGTACGCTGCCAGGCATGTACAATCCACGCTATGTGCTCGACACGGAGGACAAGAACGGCAAATACTTCAACATCACCATTGACGATCTGAAGCAGAGCATACAGGACTCGAACAAAAATCAGGCACCCTCTGTAATTGGCTCGGTCAATGATCCAATTTACTGTTCTATCGAGCCTAAGCAGGCGACGCCACCGCAGCAGCGCCAGCGCGAACCGCAAAAGTCTTCGACGGCGAAATTGCAACGCAACTGTATATCGCTGGAGAACCTGGACGGCATTACCAAGGTGCAGAACGAGCTGGCCGCCTACGGCCACAATCTGCTACAGAACTACACGCAGCAGCAGCAATACTATCTGGCCATGCTAAGCGGCTATTTGAATCCGGTGCACGGCAACTTGGCGGTCTACCGACGACCGTCGAGCGGCTCCGGCGCGGGTGCGAGCGCATTCTCGGGCACGGTGCTGGCGCAGCCGATGCAGCGACGCAACTCGCAGCAGCTGCAGTACTACAGCGGCGGCTTCGACTATGCGAACTACACGAATCCGTACGTCACGGCCAACAGTAAATTGTCGCTGGGCAACGAGTCCGATGACTATCGCAAGTATCGCGATGTGGCATTGTAGGCGCGCGTTCAGCTGAAATTGTTGGTGCACACTCCTAGGCGCTAAGCTAGTGAATAACAAAACTAAAGTCAATCCTATTTAAAATTAGGTTGTATTAAATATTTCATATTTACTGTCGTCAATGAGAGAAGAATGCTAGGCGTGGCTGCTGGCGTGTATGCTAAATAACAAAATTTGGTTTACGTAAGAACAGTACGATACTCATACTTAGAAACCAAATTAGCAGAAAGCGTCAAATTGTTTTCTACATGCTCCACTTCAAAATTGAGTTGGAGTAGAGTTTAAATAATTGTATAGTACAACGAATACAAGCAAGAATTTCAAAAGAAACTATATGTTATCTATCTGCTTTGTTGTTATTATTATTTGAATATTTATGTTTCGTTTTTGTTCAACAAATTATCATTTCTGTTCAGAGACAACTGTTTAATGTTGGGAAAATTTCAAATTTCATAATTGGGTACAAACAATTACTATCAAAAACATGTACTTTTAATTTATAATAGAATTTAGAATGTTCATAAAAATTATAAACAAACCATGCAATACTTGCACTTAATGTTTGAAAAGACTTCTCTTTGTAAAGCAGATTAGTAACCAGTCACTTAATAACATCAATCAACAAACAAGACATAAATACTACAGCACATGTTACACAAAACGAAATCATTATTACTAACGACAGTAGTTGATGAAACAACGACAACCAAAGAGCCAGCTAACTCATCAATAAATATTTTTAAATACATAAACCTTTATTTTAATCGCACACAGCATAATGGATGTTGAAATGAGTGCTCACTTCTACTTAGCATATTTTAGAAAACTTCTTTATAATTTAAAGTGCTGCATATTGCGTTGTTTCCGCTTTCTATTTAACTAATGTGGTAGAAATCTATTTATTTCACATTAGTTTATTATTTTGTACGTGTTAGTTAATATTCTAGTAGGCGTAAATTTCATGCTAACTCGTTTATTTGTGTATAAAGTAACAAAGTGTAAATATATATATAAAGTAAATTTAACTCAACTTTTTCATTGCATATATAGATATAATCTTCACTAAGGATATAAAAGACAAATACGGTAGTTTCAGCAATATATCGATATTGCTAAATGAACAAACGCAAATTGAATTCAGTTTCGTTTTTGACCACATCTAAGAATTTAATAAATCAGCCAGCGGATTATCCGCCACGGCTTTGGATTTTGCAGATTTTGCTGTTGGTGCTGCTGCAGCCGGCTGTGACATTGCCAGTGGGTCGGTTTGAACTTTCGGTACATTTTCTGCAGAAGTTTTAGCATTCGCTGCGATTATTAAATATTAGTAAATAATTATATTATGTATTTAAATTGGTATTTACCTTTGGGCGCTTTCTGCTGCCCACTAAAAAGATCGTCTTCATCGCTTTCAATGTCGCTAAAGAGACCACCACTACCACCACCACCACCACTGCCAGTCGTAGATTTAGACTGCTTTAATGCTGCCGTTGTTGTTTTGGTTGCAAGCGTATTACGGTTTTCTGGCTTTTTCAAGTTTGACAGAAAATCAATATCGTTCTCTCCATCATCGTCGCTACCGAACACAGAATCTGCCTTTTTGTTGATTCTTCCCACGCGCCTTTCAGCCTTTTTCTCGCCATCAGCTCTCACTGACTTATTTATATTTGCAATACTGCTTTCAAATATGTCATCTTCGGAATCACTTTGCGCGTGCGGAAAGCTTGATTGTACTAACGGTTTCTTCTGCACAATAGTTTGCGCAGGAGCTTTGGCTGGTGCCAAGCCTTTCTGATCCACACTGCCAGCTGAAACCGTTTTATTGATTACGGTCCTCACGGCGCTTATGGGCTCAAACAAATCATCATCGTTGCCATCAGAGTCACCAAACAATGTTGATGCGGCCGCACTGCGTAATTTTAATGCACCTGCACTTGTGGCCAACGTGGCTGCAGCTAATACTGGTTTTGGTATGTCTATAGCGGCATTTTGTTTCTCATCGTTATCCAAGAATAAATTTGGAATGTCAGGCATAGCTGGGGTCCTGGTTGCGCTTTGAACTTTCGCTAAGTTGGTAGCGTTTTGCCCGATCATAGAGTTTGATGCGGCATTTTCTTTATTCTCAGTCGATTTACTATGACTTTCTACATTTGGCTGCTCCGCTTTCGAGTCACTTATTGTTGTTTGTTCTTCTGGCGACATACCTGTGGAAATGTTTTGGACTTGATTGGCTGAAATATCTGCGGCATCAAACGACGCCTGTTCGGCTAGCAGCGAATTTCGGTAATTTTCCTGTCGCGCCTTGCGTGTCGAAGGCCTGCGCTTTGCTGGTGCACGCACTCGATGCTTACAGACGCTGGCCAACATTTTCTCGTTTAAGGTTGTGCTTTCCGTAGTTGTTATTTCTGTCGCTGATGTGCTTATTTTTGCAATAGTTGGTTCATTGAGTTGCGCAATTGTTGGCGTGTCTGCTGCGGTGTCAGTTGTTGCACTTTCTTCACGGGATTTTCTGAAATTAGGTTTGCCACCTGCACTCGGCAGCAAAGCTTGCACATTAATTTTTATGTTGGGCATCTGGAGCTTCGAAATGCTAGCCACATTTCGGGTCCTTTCAACGACTGACGTGACTCGTTCTGTAGCTCTATCTGGTTCATCTGCGGCCACTTTTGACACAGCCGCATGCTTTACACTCACTTGCTCTTTCTCGAGTACTTTGCCCACAACCTTATTGAGTTTTGGCAAATTTTCTTCAGTTGCCATTTTTTCTGATTTCTTTTGCTCACTGATTTTCGCCAATTGTTCGATTATGTCGAAACTATCATCATCTGGAGGTGGTTCATCATCGAAAAGTGACCCTGTTGGGATTTTTTGTTCATTGATTTGCTGCACTGCAGCGATCGTTTCGTTAAAGTCATCATAGAAGACGCTGTGTAAGCGTTGGCTTTGATTAGTGGTAGGTTTTTCGACAGCATCAACTTCGGGCGCTAGGCTATCATCATCCGGTGGCACCTCGCTGAACAGCCGAAGGCCACTATAATCGGTGCTGTTGTGTCCTTCTTTTGGTGGTAGTGGCAGCGCCGGTTCGTAGAAATCGTGTTCCAAATCGAGCACCAATTTCGAAATTGATGGAGTATTGCTCAGCGTCTGAAAAAAGTCATCATCGTCTGGCGGTTCATCGAGAAATATGCCTGTATAATTTTGAGTTGTTGCGTTGGCTTCTTTGGTAACGGTCACCGCTGCAGCAGTCGCATTCTCGGTGGCTGGGTATGTAGACACTGTCGCTGTTGTATTATCTACGACACTGCTGTTCGGTTTCTGTGTTGCATTTTTAACTGGAGACACATCGATGCTTTCGTTGGAGCCGCTAGCAGCAGCTATGTGAGTGGCAGTAGAATTATTGACCAAATCTGTAGTATTTATTTGCACAATTGAAGATACATCTGTGTTTTCAGTGTCATTAGTAGATGTTATCGCAGTGGAAGCAGAGGTTTTCACAGCGGCAGCTGCGTTGCTGATTGTGGCATTTTCCCGATCTACGGCTTCAGCTGCAGAAGGCTCTAACAGCGCATCGTTTCGGTGCTCGGTTCTGCTGACGACTGCGCTAAAACTGGGCGAATTTGTGTTGACATCTGCATTCAAATTGCTGTTATTAATAGTAATCTCTTCACTGACGCTTGCTTTGTGCTCCGTAGAAGGTTTGGAAACATGTTCATTACTATTGACGTTTTCCTCACCGAATATGAGCGAGCTATGCGTGGAATCAATGCCAATCTTTTCTGCACTTGTTGCAGCGTTTGTATCAGTTGCTTCAAGTTTCGGTTGGTCTGGTGTTGTTTGCATTGTGGGCTGATGGAAAAGGTCGTTACTGTCGTTGTCTTCCTCAAAGAATAAGCGTTTGTTTGCTGGCTCAGGCACTGATTTAACTATCTCCTGAGTTGACTCTTTCCTTTTGTCCGGCACAGTGGAGGGACGGCTGCTAAACAAATCATCATCTTCGTCATCATTATCATCAAACAAATTTATGCTAAACAGATTTGTGTGCTTCGTCTTTTCAGACGTTTGACCTTCAGCGGTGTCTGCAGGCACATCGATATGCTCATTGATCTTATTGGTTTTGATATTTTCCTCACGTTTACTTTCGCCTTTATTGGATACACTCGTTTGATCTTCATTTGACGTATTTACTGACTGAGTTTTTGTGACGATTTCCGCTAAAGTATCAGCGAACAGATCAACTTTATCAATGGTCCTTTTATCAATTACATTTTTGTCTATTGCTTTCAACTCATCGCCGAATAAATTATTTGTTTCGTGCACATTTGGCGAAACCGCAACTGGATATTGCATTTCTGGAATGTTTTCCTCTGAAACATCAGCAAACAGATCCACCTTCTGCGCCTTTGTATTCATTCCACTTTCCTCACTTACTTCGAAATCATCTCCGAATAAATCGACTTTCTTGGTAGACAGCGGCGTATTTACTGGCTGTGCTTTCGGCATATTCGCGAAAGGATCTACTGTCTTTGCGGCATTTTTCTTTACATCGGTCGCCGCACTATTTGGCAATACGTCACCATCCTCATCGGCGTCTTCGAAGAGAAGCGTTTTGCCCGTTGGCTTCGGTATGCTTACTTTCTTTGCAGCGAACACATTTAAGAAGTCGTCATCGTCATCATCATCGAACAGCGATTTAGCTGTGATTTTGGTTTTCGTGCTGTTCATCTCCGGCTTATTAATTTCTGATTCTTTGCCAACTGTTCTAGACTGCTGGAAGAGTGTTTCATCCGTGGGGCTATTATCGGCGCTTTCGAAAAGATTTACTGCCTTTCTTGTATTCTCCTTCGGTTGTTGGTTTGTTGGGATCTTCTGTGTTGCTTTTCTGGTTTGTGCCGCCGGTACAGAGTCGTCTTGGTTTTCGTCAAAAAGATCAACGACCGTTTTACGTTGTTCCGCAGTCGGCACAGCGTCCGTTCTCACGGGCAACGTTCTAGTTGCTGGTACTGGGACCTCAGCTTTCGCTTCTGCTTTTTCCACAATTTCTGTCATAAACGAATTGAAGTCATCATCGTCGAATAAATTGACTGGTTTACGTTTTATTTGATTCGCTGGCGTTATTATTGCAGAACTGTTAGTTGCAGTCTTCGCTGGTGTCGCGGTTGAGGCCTCTGTAAAAATATCGTCGGGTGGTGGTGTTACATCGTACAATGGCGGCACTGACGCATTCCTGTGTGAGTTGCTGGCGCTGGCGTAGTACGACTGCGGTGGCGGCGGACCAGCACTGTTGGGCTGCCGCGACGTTGCTGATGACGAATTCGATGTGGATGGCGTTTCTTGCAGTGAGGCGAAGAGATCACGCTCGTGTGATGCGCGCTGATTGTTACTGCTTGTGGTTCTCGAAGTGGTTGAACTGGTATCGCTGCCAGTATTGCACGGCGCCGCGGGTAAGTGCGGCTGGCGTGGTGGCTGAATGGCGGAAGCATTTGGCACTGAAATGTGCGTGGGATATTTATTCTCGTTGTTGGTAATGGACGTGCTAGACGCCCATTCGGAGAGGTTGGCGGTATTGCTCTCATAGGACTCATTATCCTCAACAGAGATTGAAGACTCGGAGAAAGCCTCCGAAGTTTCATCTCCAGAGTATTCGTTTGCACCGTCGCACAGTCCAACGTGCCAGTTTTCTTTCCACAGCTTGGTTCCGTAAATGTGCGGCAGCAGGCTCTCGTTGTACGGATTTTTTGCTTGGTAAATGCAACTGTACAGGGACACGATAACAGATGGTTGCAGTGTTTTGTACAATAAAAATACCGTATTAATATTTTGTACTCACTTATTTGTAGTTAACTCTTCATCCTCGTCCGAATCTTCAAGCTGTATTGCATACTTCTCGTGGCATTTATGCAGCATTTCCAGGTTGTTTTTAAGGAATATCTTCAGTGTTTCATTTGGTGTTTTGGCATGTTCGTTGGTCTGTAACATCAAATGTGAGCGATGCTTTCGTTTAGACTACTTTAATTGGGCTTACTTTTGCTGCTACAGGCACTTCAGTTACATTGGCAATGGTTTCGTCATCTTCGTGACAGCGACTCTCTACGAATTGTGTGTACTGTAGCGCAGTGAGACTGTTGGCCGCATTGTCTAGTGCAATGGCCGCGCGGTTAACGCCAACACTTAGCTGTTGCAGAGACCGATTCGTCGTATTGGCACGCTGTTCCAGATTCTGTGGGAAAGGAAAAAATGTCAAGTATTTTATGACCCTTATATGGTTACACCCACTACCTGTGATAGTTCTTGCATCCAGGAAAGCAGTGTACAATCGCCTTCGAAGTTCCATTGATGCGCTCGGACGATTATTTGTTCAGCTCTCTCCGTGTTTTCCATAGTTTTCTTATCGCTCTACTTATTGATCATTAAGCTGAGTTATAATTAAATAAAAAACAGGGCAGACGCGAAAGAACGCAAAATGAAAATGCACCAGTCGATCAGCTGATGGTAAAAATGTTTTTATCAGCTGATGGGGGTCGTTCAATCAGTGCCGCTGTAGGTGAAATAACAATGTAGGGAAGATGGAATTTATCAAAATAACAATCGGCTATCACCAACAAGTTTTGTTTTGGTTAGATTATTTACATTTATTTATTTCACTATGGGTTATTTAGTTGATGTTGCGTCAGGGCTGTGAGCACAACTTAATGACCAAAATGAAACATTTAGTGTTAGCATCGCTTCACTCATAAAAAAGCAATCAGTAGTTGTTGGGTATAAATTAGGTTGAAATGCGTTAATTGGAGCTGCATCCTACTAAATTCTACCGATTATTTTCTATCGAGTACATTGCTAAAATTCTCGACGGGCTTGATAGGTTGAACATACCACACACACGTGTGTCTCGTATCCAAACGTTGGCTTGTTGCTTAGTTGCTGTCGGGCGAATATTTATAATTTAATAAAACTATTGTACTCACCACAAAACTAGTAGAGAATCTGAGAATAATACCTTAGTTTATATTGTATATATATTTTCTAAAGTGAGAATCGGTGAACATGGCCATGCTTGCAGAGCCTAGGCAAAGGAAGCGCTATAATCTGACGCCTCGCGGGCGGGCGCTCTATGAAGGTGAGTTAAATGAATTTCGAATTTCCTTACTGAATAGGACAGCTCTAAATTGTCTGTATGCACTTTCTAGATGATACTCGTTTTGGTACGAAAATGTTGGAGAAGATGGGCTGGTCTAAGGGCAAAGGCCTGGGCCCTAAAGAAAACGGCAGCAGCGATTTTGTGCGTGTTCGCATGCGTAACAACAATGAAGGATTGGGTTTCGAAGATCGCGACGACCACTGGACACAGCACGAGGAAAGTTTTAATGGACTATTGAAGACCCTAAATTGCGGGAGCGACGACAGTGAAAAGGCGGAGGTGAATGACGCTTCGGACGAAGAGGTGGCCAGGGTGGGTTTTGGATTCAGTGCAAAGCCAAAGCAAACTGTGCAGAAATTAAAGGAGAAAGTTAGCGGCGAATCACTGGAGGAAAAGTCGAAGCGAAGCAAAGCTCGTGTTCATTATAAGAAATTCACCAAAGGAAAAGATTTATCACAGTACAGCGAAAAGGACCTGGCGAATATATTTGGAAAGAAGGTGGTGGAGCAGCAGCAAGCGAATGGCATTTACGAGCAGTTTACAGCGATTCGGGTAGAGCAAGATGAGAAGATGAAGGAAGAGGAGGAGGGAGCGGCAGATGAGAAGGAAGTTAATTCGAACTTTGGCGGTGTACAAACCGTCAGCGCGGGGCTGTCCGTCAGCGAGTATTTTAAGCAGAAAATGGAAGCAATGAAGAATAGAATGAAGAGTGGCGCTGGAGTTGCAAGTGTTAATGTTGAAGCAAAACAAACAGGAGAAGTTGAAGCAGAAGTGGACAATGTAGTTGAATTGGTGGCGAGGAACAAAAGCAAGCGAAAGAAACGTTCGATTGATGAAGCGGATGCAGATGCCGATTTTGAGATGGACTCGAAAAAGAAAAAGAAGGCAAAAAAGGAATACGAAGAAGAGAAAATGTTGGTACCAGATGAAGTTAGAGCTGAAAACCCAACAGAAGCTAAAGCAAAAGTTGGTAGTGAAGATATTGCTTTGCATGAGTCGTCGGAAAAGAAGAAGAAGAAAAACAAGAATAAGCATGAGAACATGGAGACGGAAATTCGGCTGTCAGAAGAGCCCACTGAAAGTAGGGAAACTCTCGAAAGCAGTACCAAAAAGAAGAAGAAGAAATCGAAAACTAAAGCACAAGCATCAGACACGGAAATGAACACATTGAACGACACCCAGAGCAATTCTCAGGCCATTACTGAAGCTACAGATTCCAACAATAAACTCAAAGAACATGATAGCACAAAGGTTGTTAAACAAGAACATGAACTATTAAATGTGGACAGTAGAGTGCGATCGCCAAAAAGTAAAAAGTTGAAAAGCAAACGTAAGGTAGCGATCAACTCAAATTCTATATTAAAATCGGAAAGCGAAGTAAGTGTTGCAAAAATGCTTGCAGATCCATCCACAACACCCGATGATTTGATTGCTAATTATAAATTATTCAATGTATACACCGTTTCCTCATTTTGTGCAGAAAAATTCCGCAATTGCGTCTTAGATTACTTTGCCGGGTCCACCCTGCCCCAGCAGCCCGGCTACTCCTACCACGATACTGAACTGAAGCTGAATATCCAAGTGCAGCCGAACGACGAGGAGCGCATAACACAGTTTTGGAATTGCTCCGTGGACAAATATCGCCACGCCAATCCCAAGACCTTTTATCACAAGTATGTAGGACAAGTAAGGGCAGCGCACAAAACCAAGCAGAAATTGCCACGCCTGAATGTGAAAACGTGGAAGCGGAAAAACGCATTTTCTGGCATATAAACTAAATACGAAAATTAACTAAAGTAAAAACTTGTTTAGATTTGCATGGGCCTGAGTGAAATAATGTTACTTTATTTTGTTCTGTTTACTACTAAAAAAAAATAATTATAATATTTGAAAAATTCAATATGCAATGTTTGCATGCGCCCTGCAGCTGCCAATATTGGATTTTAGACATATTAGCACATATTTGTGCAAGGATTGCTGAGCACATGACACCAAAATGTTGAACAAGCTCTACTTGTGCTACTGTTTAGACACATTTGTACTACGTACGTTTGGCAGCTGCAGCGCTCAAGCATTACATGTTCATTCACGCATTAGCATTAAGCACTTAAATTGTAAGCATCCAAGTAAATAAACTGATTGATTCCAAGTGATGAATTTGTTTTGCCTGTCAGATTTTGTTCGTTTTTTTACGCCGATTTGTTTCAAAAGTATGCTAGTTCCTGCTGTTGACAAAACTGTGCGATCTGTGCTACCATTGACGAGGCTATGAGAAGATAAAATCAGAATAGTTAATAACAAATTGGCAATGAATTGTTTAAAAATACATTAATTCGGTACAGTGGCAATTTTTTAAAATAGTTTACTGCATGTTGATTTATGCAGACATATAATCAGAGTCAACGATCCTAATCTTCGGATTACTATATACATAATAGTGCTCCCAAAACCATATTTAGAGCTCTTAATGCCTACAGAACACTGACGTGCTCCTATTTTTTTTAATTCTGTGGAGGTATTCTTAAGCTTACATTTACATGGTAACAGCATTACTTTTAGCGTACCTCATCTTGATCCTCGTCATCATCGAGCTCGCCATTCTGGTGCGCAATGCGACGCGAACGTCGCAACGGCCCATGATAGCCTTGGCCCGAGCTGGCGCGCTTTAACAGCGGGTTCCTTTTGAACGTGTTCAGGTTTACATGCGAGTCCCACTGTAAATAAAACATTCAAGTTAGTTGAAATAATGCAATTTGTTATTTCGGACTTACCGAGCTTGAGACAATCTCCGACCGCACCGGATGCCAGGACACATCGCGCACAATGTCCTTGTGCCCTTCGATAGCTTCCCGTATGTGGCCAGTGAGTACGTCATATACTGTGAAATTGGATGAAATACACAGAATGCTTTAAGGTTCTCTTCACACACTAGTGGGCGGTGTCGTACTTATAATTCTGCCGGTGCTACAGCCCGTGTAAATGTACCGCTGACCGGTTTGTACGGCTGGCGAGAACTTAGCCCGCAGCAGACTTTTCGTAACGCGATGTCCACGATACGTCATAACGCTCACATCACCCTCCAAAGTTGTCTTCGGATTGTAATCTGTGGGTGGAATAGATGTTACCGTTTATTGTTACTAGATTGTGCCACGTGGTAATACTTTACGCCAGGCTACTCACAATCACGCGGCACCGTGTCCCACCGATAGTCCCAGGCAATCAGCGGCACATTCGACTTGTGCACTTTGCTGCTCGGTGTGGTCATGCGCAGATCCCATATTTTAATGCTTTGGTCTTTGGAGTTGGTGAGTATGTAGTTGCCGTCATTGCGTGGGTCAATGTATGTGATGCCATCCAAGTGCCCCATAAACACGCCGACTGGTGAGTGACGATTGCTGTAACTATGGCTGCTGCCACTGCTACTGCTGCCGCCGCTGTTGTTAGCTCTGCTGCCATTGCAGCGTATATCCCACATCTTTACGACACCGTCATTACATCCAGTAACGAATACATTGGAGTCCTGATCGGTCACAAAGCTGACAGCATTGATATCTACCTTGTGGCTACGCTGTGTTTGTATAGTGCGTACAGCTCGCGTCTCGCGGTCGCATATGTAAACGCTGGAATTAGTGCAGCCACCGATCAGCGAGCGACCACACGGTGAGAAGCGTATCGAAAAGATGCCAGAACGATTCTGTTCCATGTTTAGATCAAGCCATTGAAAGTCTTCCTCGGTGCCGTCGACAGGTACAACAAAGACTGTGCATAATATAAGTGGGTAAATTGAGTAAATTGATAAATGAGTTACAAACACACTATCACTAGTTTCTAGTTTTACTCACAGTATTCGGACCACGTCGAATACGCAAAGTACTGCCCACATGGACTAAAATCAATATCAAGTATACTCCAATTGGCATCATCTGCCTTAATGCGATTTATGCGATGATAAGTGCCCTTAGACGAATCGAAAATACGTATGATTGAATCTGAAATTAACGTTACAATAATGCAATAATTCAAATTTTTTCAAACAGCTTTTGCGCACACCTTGGCAGGCTGTTACCAGTTTGCTGCCATCCTTATTGAATTTGCATATGAAAACTTTAGCCTCTAGCGACATTAGCCGCTCCTCCTTGTGATTGGGTACAAACAGGTTGGCAATGCGTCGTTGCTGGTTGGGTGTGAAGGTGCCCGCTGGATGCGCTGCTATGCCGTTCTCACGTTTCAGTAGGCCGCGTGTCAGGGACCAGCGGTCATTCGGGCGATTGCTGTTGGCTGGCAGTGCACATAGCGCTTTGATTTCTTTGTACAACATGGTGTGCTGCAAACAGGGGAAATATCAAGGTCAACCGTTAGTACGAGTATTTCACGGCAAAATAATAATATTTTATCTTACGCGAAAGGTTCGCAAGTCGGGTTTCTTGCGTATCACAGGCATCTGAGTGATGGGTCGGTCCAGCATCTGCAGATGATGGCTCATCATCGAGCCCACTGCCAAGTTGAGATACTCGCCCAGCAGTTCCGACTGCACAGTGAACGTCAGCTCGTTCTCATCCTCATCGTCGATGTCTTCTTCGAAAGTGATATGGTTGCCCATGGATTGGAGACAAAAAGAGCAGGAGTGTGGGCGGGACGGAGGGAATGTGCCCTTCCCAACTGGACTTAAATGACTCCTTATGGGTCTCCTGTTCAACGTTTACCAAGTTGCTTCGTCAGAAATTACGGAGCAACGACTACAAATTCCGTGGCTCTGTGGTGTGTTAAGTTTTTGGTTAAGTGCGCACAATTCGTGACCCTTACTGCACAAATAACCATATTTTATTTTACATTTCTACCGAAATACAGCAATTACCTAGAGAACCTAGCGAATTTCACCAAATAACTACGCTGAAGCTGAAACTTTGATGAAAACAAAGAAAAAATGAAGGAATTGGATAACAGCTGGATTGCGTTGTCATCAGTGTTGTTAACACTTAACGAATTTTTCCCGCGCAGTGTTGCTAGATTTCGCATGTTCTGCAAACTGCTTGCAACCAGGCACCCTTGCATATTTTTTTTTGGGGATTTGAAAAAGCTTGGCGTTGCATTGATATCCAAATAGTTATAGAGATTAGCTGATTACAATGTTTTATAAGAAAATGCTTGACTGATTTTATTAGCGGACTTTGTTTTATTTATTATGCATTTATGCCTCAATTTCAGAACCAAATGTTTTACTTATATCAATGTTTTGCTTATAACAATTATGACTTTGGTAAAGTTTTTCACTTTTTAGTAACGTTTTGCACTTCTCTATGAAATAATTGAAGGATTTGTCTTAAGCTTTATTTCTCTCGAGGATACTAACAACTGTTGTGCGGTAATGCCGACGACAACGGCAACTACCGAATTCCATGTCAAAGTCTCTCGAAGTGGTTAGCACGAAAGCAAGGTCTCACTTAACGGAAGTTTTGATAATGCCAGCCATATGCACAATTGGAAGGAATTGCAGTCTGCTGCCTATATAAACACATGTGGCAGTCGTCAGCATTGCTGCTGTTGAGCTTTTTATGGACATTTTTCGCACAATTTAATTTGATTGTGGTTTGCGGCAGGCACGAGCGATTTAACTTTGTCACAGATTTGTTGCTAAGCGAATCGGTACTGATAGTCTCAGTCGATTAATATTTGTAATTTTAAAAGAATGGTCGAATTAAAATATGTTGTGCAATATTGTCATGCAATAAAAGTTTCTTGTATACAAAAGATGAAATAGTATGTGTATTCTTCTTCGACGGCAGCCGCCGTGGCTCAGTTGGTTAGTGCGTTGGACCGCGAGTCGCAGGCAGCAACCTCAGGTTCAAATACTGCCTGTAATAACACCTAAAAAAATAACGGGAAAACTCGTTTTCTCTTTCGGTGGCTGTCCTCTCAGCTGGAAATGGCAAACCTCTGAGAGTAAAAATTGCTTATGAAAAAGCTCCCAACCTGCCGTTCGGAACCGGCATTAAACTGTAGGTCCCTTCAACCCGCGTACAAATTCACACGCACAACACGGGTAGTTGCGGGAAGCTAGGCCTTAGTCTCGCGAAAGCGGGCTGTCGTGCCAGTCAATTATTAAATTATTATTCTTCTTCGAAATACTTAACAAACATAAATGTACAACTGGTAAAACAAGATTAAAGGGAACTAAGCACGCATTTCCCGCAAACAACATTATACCGGAAACAAGTTCAGTAATGAATGGTAAGCCGCATTAATTCTCGAAAAAACAAGTAGCAACTACTTATATAAAATACTTAAGATGACGAACCATGGAAATGATGCATTGAATTGGAGCTATTTCTCTAAATTTGGACTTGAATAATTGGTAAAACTATGAATCAGTAGTTTGAGACAATTTCGGAAGGAATAACGACCTTCAAAGACCACTTTGAAAAATATAACATGTTTCAAATAATGAAATTCCGTTTGGAATAGTGGCGGATTCAGAGAGTGGTTTTGGAGGTCGACTTTAAAACTACATACAAATTAAAAGGAATGTACATAAACATTTATGAATATTAAAGAATTACTTTTTGAAACCCCCTAGATAGTTTTCTGAATACGCCCCTGGTTTGGAATAATTGAAAACTAATACTAAGAGTCCAACTACAATCAATTTTGAAGTGACGGTGTCCTAAGCTAAATTGGGGCTAAGTAGTTGAATTAGTTTTTTTGTAGGGGTAAGTGGGGTAAAGTGGAAAGTGGGGTAAATTGGGAAATGGCACTTCCCGGGCAAACGATTAAAGTACAGATGTCATGCGCTACTGACATCTGTTAGTTACGACCGTAAGCGAATCTTCTTGGTATACCAACGCCTGCAGAAATGTTTTCGTGCTCTCTGACAATTGTCAAAGTTTTCAAGTGATTTCGAAATTTCTTTCTCCTAAGTTGGCACATTGATTTTTTTACTGTTTTTCGAGATCAACCGATTGTAAGTACACTCAAAGTATTCTTTATAGTCTTAATTTTAATAATGCAAAAGAATTTCGTGTCGTTTATACATTGTCAAGAAATGACACTCATATTTTTGCAAAATGTGGTGTCGGGGTAAAGTGGGAAACTTTCTTTGGGGTAAAGTAGGAAATGTCAAAAATAGCTAATGAGGCGTTATTTTGCATCCAAATGTTGTTATAACATCGTTAATGTTAAAAAAAAAGTGTTGTGAACTTATTTATGCTCCTCTAACCTCAAAACCCCCACTTCGTCTCGGTTTCATCAGTTATCGGAACATGCCTGAAATCATGACCAGGAACAATACGATCACATGTAACAAAAATGATTGTCAACGATCATTTCATCTGAAATGCGTCAACCCAACTACTAGCTTCTACCATTGCCGAGAGTGTGACTCGGACTTAGATGATTCTTCCGAAAACGACGAATAAGTCACAATTTGACCAATTTTGTTTTTATTTTTTCATTATTTTTTTTTATTGCGAAAATTTTGTATTTTTCATATTGATTCTTGAGATGTATTCTTCGAACCTTCAACAAATTAAAATAAAGATTTGATAAATTTTCTACAAGATTTGTGTTCAGTTTATAAAGTTTTGTAATGTTTCCCACTTTACCCCACAACTTTTAAATTTGGTAATTTTGAACATGATCAGTCGAAGCTCGGCAACTCTTAGAAAAATCATTATTTCCTTATTTGATTCTCTTTACTATAGGAAGTTTAAACATGAAAAATAATTAGTTCTGTTCACTTAACGGAGCTCCAAAAAAAGTTTCCCACTTTACCCCAATTACCCCTACTTAAAATGAAAGTCAATATGTCAACTAGAATAATATTAACAGCAAACTTATTGGAAAATGTGTCAGAGACTTGTAACTAGTTTTAAGGAATTTCCGGATTTCTAATACCGCACGAAACGACCCATTTTAGGTAGTCCGGGCACTACTTTACATCGAAATATACTCGTCATCTTATCGACAGGGCGTCGGAATTCCAATTCGTTGTACATATCACGTTGAAGACTCGTTAACGATTCGCTTGCAGCTAAATGCTTCATAAATTTTTTATTGCAATAATTGTTGTTACCTTTCGTTACAAAATTGATTAACGTACTGTGCGCAATTACATTGCATTAATTTTCGACTTAGCAACGCAACAACAACAAGAACAGCAACTAAATAATTAACCACAAATAACCGTTGTCAGACAAAACGAGACGAAAATATCTAACCAATTGACCTTTGGCATGCTGAAAACTTTTCCACAACATATTATTTTATTTATTACATTTACTTTTGTGTTGCACGCTCGGCTTTCATGAATATCGATACAAATTGTCAGCCAACATCCTGATGGGACATTTTTCTGCCTACCTTGTATAGCTTTCGGTTGTTGGGTGTGGTGCGGTGCGGTGCGGTGCTATGGTATCGATGGCGCAATTATTGTGCATGTCCTTACAGCGTTCAAGGTATTCATTACGGCCGTAACGAACGATTGACAAATGTGTAATTAGATTGCAATTTAATTATGTAAACAATTGGCTTTACCAGCTAATTATACATGCTGCCAATTCATAATTCATTCGAGGGCAGTTTGCTTACCCTTTGACCGCAGCCAGCAGACGGCCCGGATCAGGCTCAGCAGCACTGTGCACGGTGACCGTAGTTGGGGTAATGACACAATTTGCTGGCTGTTTACCTGGCGCAGCACTTTTTCTTTGCATTGCCTCAGTGCCGTGCTGCCAGTCGGTGGGCGTGTCGATTATTGGGCAAACATTGGACAGCTCGAAGGCGAGGGCCGCGCGGCTGATGCGATGTCCCTTGCTCGTTACGAGTGGATTCATATGGTGTGGCTCTCAGCGCAATTATATTATATTTTCTACAATTTTTTTCATAGTTAATGCTACATAAGCAATTACATTGATCGGCTAAAAAATGAAAGCGATACATTGAGTGCACTTGCCTTATGAATCCAAATTTAAATTAACAAAAAAAACCAAATAGATTTTCAGTAATTTCGTTGAACGCATTTCCGAGCGACATTTTATCGTACGCTGCGTATGCAACTTATTTGTTTCCGTTGCTGTAAGCGGCATATTTGTGATTCTTGAGAGCCGCACAATTATTTCAAATATGCGAGACAATTTGTCAGTAAATAACGCAAGTTCTCTCGACGGCTATTTGTTGTTGCTGCTATTGTCAGCAATCGTGAAGACATTTTAAACGCATTGGCGCGCCAGTACGCGACAGACAGACAGTGCAATGCACAGACAATGCAGCGAAATCGAAAGTTCAGCCCAGGATCGACAGCGCGGAGAGAGATCTATGGGGCATGGGCGCAGCCCGATTGTCAACAACGTTCTGATTTATTTCAGCGTATGAAACGCTTCGTTGCCTCTGGTTAATTTGACTGCTTGTTCTTCTGTTGAGGCGACGCGTCTCGTTGCCGACGCATAATATGCGGTTGGTGTTTTTTTTGATTCAGAAATCACGCACTAAAAGGAAATCGCCAAAGCAATTAAAAGAAATTGAGTTGCTTGAAATCGGTCGTTAGGAAATGGAAGATACGGCTACAGTTGAGACTATAGTTAGACGACTGAAGTTAATATTTATTTTATATGCATATATGACTGAAAGTTATCTAGGAAAGGGGCAATTTTACTAAATGCATAAACCACTCAACATTTTCATGCATCATTTAATTGCTTTGAACTCTCGGATGTAATTCAAAAAAAGACTGAAATTAATATCGTTTTTTAATTGTAAACGATTCATAATTTGAGGTGATTATGTAGTATTTATTTCCTTTAGAATTAGAGAAAGTAATGATTGAAATTCTAACGCAAACTTATACACCATTTAATCATTCTTAGTCTTATGTATTAAATATGAAAATGATTGAATGACTATTTCTGAGACAAAAAATTAAATATCGTTGTTAAATACAAAAATTAATTTTATAATAAAAATACATTTTATTAATTTATGTTATTAATTTATGCTATGTAAGGTGATTATTTACTATTTATTTTCTTTAGAGTCACAGCAGATATGGATTATGTTCAAAAAGCCCATAACTACAATACTGAACGTACCTGCCAAATCACATCGTTTTCACAAACATTTCATGCCGCCCAATGCAACTACTGCGGGTTGAGTAGGGCCCAATGCTTTACAAATGCTGTGTCGGCCAATATGTTCGTCTGAGCACATTTCGGTGCAGCACATTTCTAGACGCTGACAATTCTGACGATGCACTTGTCTGCCCTCAGCTTGTCATCGCAAATTTGTCAATATGCCAAACAACAAGTACAATGCGAAATTGAACCATTAATGCAAACGTCCGGTTGTACACCTCACAGATTAAAAATACACTTGCGAGCAAATTGTGCCTTCAGCTAATTTCCATCCGCAACTAAATGGGAGGGGATAAAGACATAGGGAGGAAGAGGCTTTTCACAAGCACAAAAGAAAATAAATATGGCAGCGTCATAAAACAAAGTTTACGAGCTAACGTGTAAAAATGAAGGAAAAAATGGCGTACGGCGGCTCCACAGCCAACAATGCCACAGCGGCGCAGTTAATTGGCCGTGTTGGTATGCGTGTGCATGTGCGTATGTGTAAGTGTGGAGGCAATCAAAATGCCTTCTCGAATTATGCTTAATTAAGCGCAAGAAGCGAGAATAACAATAATAACAGCATTGCCATGCTGCATGAAAACCATTTTAAACAAATTGCGCCAGTCGAATAAGTTGTTAATAACGCCTGCAGACATTTTCGGCATACAAATGTCGCTTTTCGTCTTTGCCTGAGTCTGTTTTATTTAATTTCATTAAAATGAAAAAAAAAATCAATAAGTGTTTGTGCGTGACCAACAATGGCTATGATACTTGAAAGTTTGTGCGGCTCACACTCGGAGTCGGTAGGTTTTAAAATGATCGATACGACAAAGGCCTAGTAGTGGAAGTTTTTGTTTAGTTAAGAGGTATCTGTCACTGCTTGGAGAGTTTTATTATTTCCGGTTCGGAAGAATTGCTTTTTTCAATCCTCCTTGTCTATTCTATTTGGTCAATTGAAGATTGGGCCCAGAAACCGTATAACTATTAATAGTTAACTAGTAGTTGAAATATCTTTGTATCAACCCATACTATTAGCATTGTATTACAACAGTTAAGGTTTAAGAGTTATAGTTTAGAGCAATGAAAAAGAAAATTGATGCTAAATGTGAAATTTCAGAAATCATCAGTACTGCTCCCCTCCTTATCATTAAATAGTCAATATGTAGATGAGAATAAAATTGTTCGAAATTTTTAGCTGAAATATTGTCCAAAGTGGGTCTTTCATTGAATTGAACGACATTCTAATCATTCGAAATAATTTCTGAAAAAGTAGAAATAATGAATATGATGCCAAGTCAGAAAAATAAGTTAAAGTCTTTTAAGTTAAAGAACCCACAAAGTGCGCACAGCAAAGATTGTACAGTGAGTCTACGCGTCTTACTGGCTCCAAACATCTCGGACCTTAAGGGTTCACGCCACTCTAGCGAACAAAAACAAGGCCTATGGGAGTATGGAATAAGGAATGAGATTTCTTTTATATTTTAAATATATATATATCTTTCATATTTAAAATATATGAAAGTAAAATGAAAAATTGAAATATATGTAGTTATAATGTGAAAAAAAAAATTTAATATCAGATTGGTGCCCGCAATAGAGCGAATCTTTTAAATGGCTTTTTTAAATATCCAGATTAAAATTTTTGTATCTATATCCATACTATTGTCTATTAGACTACATTGGGGATTTTTCACATTGGCACTTTTTAAAGAATGTTTTTTGTTGGTGAAAAAAATTAGTCAATTGTTAATTTAAAAAAGTTTACATTAAAAAAACGGTAGGTATACTACTGTGTACAAAGAATTTGTTTATAATTCAAAAAATCTTTATTTATTCTTCCAAATCAATTTCATCGCCTTCAAAGTAGTCCCCCCCCCCGATGCAATGCACTTATGCCAACGGACTTTCCAATCTTCGAAGCATGCCAAATAGTCACCTTCCGGTATGGCCTTCAATGCGCGCGGCGATTCACGTTGAATCTCTTCAATCGATTCAAAACGGTGTCCTCGAAGTGGTCTTTTGAGTTTGAAGAATAGCCAGAAGTCACAAGGAGCTAAATCAGGCGAATACGGTGGCTGTGGAATGATATGAGTTGGCGAAATGCTCACGAAGAACCAATGCCGTGTGAGATGGTGCATTATCGTGATGCGAAAACCAAGAGTTGTCTCTCCATAAATCCGGCCTCTTTTTGCGAATAGCTTCACGCAAACGACGCATAACGCTCATGTAATATTCCTTGTTGACAGTTTGGCCCGGCGGAAGGAACTCATAATGCACAACACCACGATAATCGAAGAAATCGAATTCCGGGTATTCTTTGTACACAGTAGTACTTCATTTCATCATTTTGGTTTGTTGTACTATATGAATTTTATGTAAAGAAATTTTAGAAACAATTTCTAAATCTATCAATCGAATTCTATATAACTAGTAGAAAGTAATAATAAGATAAATAACACTGCACAACAGCATATCTGTTGCATGGAGTTTTTTACATGAATCTGAATCGTTTTTCCACGCTGTTTTCAAAACCATACTCCGTTTTTATGTAACAGCTCTAGTTTTCGCAAAAAATAGCCGTGTCTCTTTTTCGAATTTTCCTCGGCTTTTTTCTCGTTTTCGACCGTAATTTCTGAACCAATAATCCTATCGACATGATTTTATATAGTTGCACTAACAACATCTTATGCCATCTTTTCTGACATTAATCAATTTTATGCGTTCTAAATTGGCGTTGTAATGAGGTTTCAAAGTAGGAAAATATTGAATTTCAAGGCGTTTTTTCTGATGGCGAAAATTGTACAGATGTTTCATAAATCAAGTTACGAAGTATATGAATATCTAAGAAGAAACATCAAGCAATACAAAACAGCCAAATTATTTGGCGGAATACACATTCGCATCGAAATAATAGCAAAAATGTACCATAGCCATTTTCATCACTTTCCATACTTTTTCCTTAAAAAATTAGAAGCCTAAAAATATGCAATTTAATTTTTTTTGTTTCGAGCAATTCAAAATATTTTTGTTTTTGCTTGTGTTTCAGACTATAAATGGAGCATGTAAAAGAGCATATTGTGTAGTTGTTAATGCGATAAGGTGAAAATCATGTCAATCGGTTTTTTGGTTTAGAAATTACGATCAAAAATATGGAAAAAGTAGAGGAAAAACTGAAAAAATTATGATACATGGTACCTATATCTCACTAACTAGAGCTGCTGGAAAAAATCTGAGGATAGATTCGAAATCAGCGCACCCAAATTAGTAAGAAACAGTAGAAAAACTGCATGCAACAGAAAAAAAGTGTTTTTTGTTGTGCTGTGTAATCTACGATATCATTGCAATATGCCAAAAAAATAACATTTGTTGTTGTACACAAACAATCTACTACATGCGAATCGTGCGGCCCAACAATATCGCCTGAGACCGCCGTGCTTGCGGCAATTTATTAACGAGTACGTGCGCGTGCTAGAGTGTTTGGCGTACAAATTATTTGGTATGTTCGCACAAATTATGAATTAATTTCTTTGCAACGCCATGCAAATCATTACGAAAATCACAAAATTATTTGCTGTTGACTTTTGTTGTTTATTTCTTCAATTTGCATTTGCCCTATACATGTTTTGAAAATGCAATAGCAAAGAATGAGCGTTGCTGGTTGGCTGTTGAGTCATCACTTGTCATAGCAACAACAACAACATTCGAATGAATTGCGCTACTCGCACGATAAGGGCTAATGATGCGCAGCTGAGGTACTCGCAAGCACTCGAAATCGCACCCAAATCATCCGTCACACTCAGTTTGCCTACAGTTGAAAGAAAAGTGTCTACAAATTGGTCACTAATCTTTGGTGCGCTGCGCTGTGCCAACACGGCAGTCGTCGTCACTGTACGCGCTCATTAATGGGAGGGCGTGTTGCTCGACGGACGGTTTCATTATAACGCGACTCGAGCAGAACGAAATTAACAGGCCGCAGCTAAACACCAACATCAACACATACCAAATACTCGTTTTCGTTGCACAGTGGTCGAAAAGCAGCGAAATGTAATGAATGAAATTATGAATTGTTGAACGGAATTTAACAAAAGAATATGATACATTGTTGGTTATTCCATGGTGTTTATTTATAAGATTTAGTCATTGATAAAAGTTGATATTCTTAGGTATAGGGACTCTATTTAAGGGGATACATCGCTTTGGACAATATTTGCGTATCCTTTTTTATTTGCTTCAATCGTTGTATTAATATCTATAGAAAAATATTCGAAAAGAATTATGACTGCCGAAATGTTTAAAAAGTAGTTTTAAACTCGATTTCTGAGACCACTTCCAGAGATTTCTGTTACCTAGTGATACTTCTTGTGTTCTTCTTTAAACGAAGATTACCAAAACGGTGGGCAAGATGACTCCAACAATTCTCATCCGATTACAATATTCGTTACGGAGAAAATCATTCTTTAACAAAACTTTTTTTTTAGGCCTTGCAGAATGATGTAAGTCCCTAACGCGAAACAAATCATTGTTTTAAAATTTATTACATGGATTCCAAAAAAAGGAACACCGTTTTTCATCACTTGAAATATAAAATATCAGTTAAGAAGTTGTATTGGAGGATAATTTTCGTATATTAATTTTTCAGCAGTTAAAGCAATCGAAAAAGTCAATACACTTACTTACTGTTTCTATATGTATATTACTACTTCTTGCTTTCCGTCCACTGTGCGAGGGCAGCAAAATGCACGAACACAACAACAAAACGAACGAAAATAACAAGTACACCGATTACACTCAATTAGCTGTTTTGCTGTTTGTTGGGCGGCGGCGCGGTGGGGTGCGGTGTGACTGCTGCCCGGGCGGCCAATACCGAGTGGCGTCGTGTGCGGAGGGCCTGCGATTCGCCTCAGTCATTGGCATGCGCCATATTGGATTCGAGCTGAGCGGGGCGGAGCTTGCGTTCGTTGGTGGTTGCAACACGTAGCCAGGCGGCTGTGACGAGCCGTGTACGTGATATGTCTGGCTATCAGACAGACATGCGGACAGACTATGTGGCGGCCGGGTGGCTTGTTTGTTATTTGCTGAGTGGGAGCACTCGAACAGATTGTAGCCTTAGTTTGTCGCAGACCTCTCAACGGTTCAGTGGTTCGTTTCGTCTGGCCGATCGGGATGTTGTTCGATATTTGAACGATTGCACTTGGCGCACACATCGGTGGAAACGGTGTCAGAAGCGCTGGCGGTGTCATTTCTCGCGAAAGCGTCGCTTCATGTGTTCGTGAATGCATAATTGGATTTTATTGTGCGCAAACCGTAATTGTTCAATTGAAAGTGGCGTGCCGGCGCGGTAGTGTTGAGGTGATATTAACAAGCAACAATAAAAACACAGATTGCGTGTAAAGTCTCGAAATGGAAGGCACGCGCCAAATGGAGACGGACACCACCAAGTTGACGAAATTTTCGACACCTTTCTCCATTGAGAGCTTAATCGCCAATCAGAATGCCACCAATACGCTGGACACGCACAGTCGCGATCAGGACGAATTGAATGCGCGTGCCATGGTTGCCACCTCTGCCTTGGGTCTGACCAATTTCCCGCTGTACAATCCTTGGATACACGGTTACTTTGCCCAAAACCACGATCGATTATCGCAGCTGATATCAAGCGGTTGCTATCTGACGCAATTCGCTAAGGAGCAAAATTCCGACGCAGTGCCGCCATTGCTGTCACATCTGGCCGTGAAGACCGCATCACAGTCCGCCGCAAATGAAGCCGACAATCAAAGAGTGCCCGCGAATCCGCTGGGGGCACAACTGCAGTCGCGTTTCCTGTTCAACCCGTCGGACGCGACTTATCGGGACAAAGTCCTCTTGCCGAATTTCGGTGTAGGCATCGGTGGAATAAGCGGCGGTGCTACGACGGCGCTGGCTGAAAGCATTGCCACACATCAATCACCTCAGTCTAGTCTTGCCAGTGATCTGAGTTCCAGCCAGAGATTAGCCGCTGACTTCATGAGCGGCGATTACGCTCACAACTTGACTTTGCATACGCGCTTGCAGAACGCCAACAAGAACAGTGCCAGCGAGGCGAATACGGGTGACTCGGATATACCGACGGCCAAGTCGGTTGCACCCAGCTGTGGCAATACAAATAGTCGTGATTCTGCCAAGTCGAATGGCTCGGAGGGGCCTTTGGACGTGGGCGTGGATGAGGATTTCGATTGTAGCGGCGATTCCTGCAGTGACATTAGCCTTACGATGTCACCGAAAAACTACAGTACTGATATGGATAAAAGCAGAGGTACAAATAAAACATAATTCTCACTTATCGGTATTTGTGTAGTTTGGTCGAGGTTCTTAAAAGACAAAAAACTAATTGAAAAATGTATGACCATTAGGCTGTTAGCAGAGCTTAAGTACTTTAATATATGCAATGCGATGCTATATAAGAAGTAGTCTTGCTTCAACTTGCTTTACTTATTAACAAATATAGTCATAGTCAAATAGTCATGGCAAAGCAAAAATTGTGCGGGGACTGAAATGATGTACACATTTGAAATGGTTGGGATGGCATCTATGGATGTATGAGTCAAAATATACTATTTTACTTTATTTAAGGATTACAGTTTAGGTCACTCTTTGAAAATTCAACTGCTCAAATATTGTATGAAAAGCTAACCAAAATTAATAGTTTCAAGGAATACTTTTCATCAGTTAAAACAATTTTAACAGTTTGATAAAACTTTCGTCAGCTCTCTCCCCTACAAAACGCGGAATTTTCAGATCATAAACTTTAGGCATTGGTAGGGTTTGGCTTAGATTGCATTTCGAGTGTGGATTCAAACCACGTCTCAGCCAATACTTTACGCCAAAAACTAGTTTTAAAACTTTTTTCCGGGTAGTAAAATCTCTTAGATTCTTAAGCAAAATAAACATTATTTTTATTTTTATAATTGGTGTAAAATGCTTACTCTATGCTGGCCTTTATTCGTCGATGTAGCTCGTCTTTTTCTAATTCATATATTTGTACGCTTAAACTTTTATGTAAGACTTTCGCGTAATCTGGATTGGATAATGCGGCGTTTATCTAAAGACCTTTCCAGATATAAAAAAAAAATGTATCTTAAGTCTGCTTTGCGCTCCTTACCTCTGCTTCTCTATTTCCTTCGGTTTGGTTTGAAATCTCTAGAAAGTAAAAGGTAATTGATCTCTATGTAATTTCTTTTTGGTCTGATCAACGGGATTGTAGTTTATCTTCTGTTCAAAATAAACGTTAATGTCCCTGCCAAAAGTATTGAGTTCTCTGCAGCTGTTTATGTCGTTTTCACAAAGACGTGTTATGGGTGTAAAGCGTCCATGAATTGAACGTTGTCTGAGCAAAACGCGTTTTCAAATTCTTTGGGATTTGATCTCTCAATGTTCAAAATTAAGTTCTCTCTACTGATTAATCCTCGTTTTTAATCTCGTTTTTAACTTTAAATTATTCGATTTGTTATCTACTTAGTCCAAAAGAACAACTGTTCAAAGACTTAATAAATAATATTTATGTTTTCCATGTATATATTTCTCATAATTCGGCCATTACAGTATTAACTAGCTTTAGTGTTGCATAGTATAAAATCATTAGGAACCATTTAGGCATCGAATTAAGTTGACAATTGTGTTTTATTAATTATTTTAAACTAATTATTTAAAACTAAGAAGTTTCGTCAGAGCCCTGAGCGAAGTCTCTCCGAATAACCTTTTGGTTGTTTGGTATTAGTTGAATTTAAAAAGCTTAAACCCACGACACTGCAGCCGACATACCATCTCACACACGAAAGGATCACGGCAGACTGCAGATTCATAAAACTTTCTCAACCAATTTAAAGAACAAGAAGCTTTTTTTTAATTAATAAAAAAAGGTACATTCAAAGTTTTTAACTATCTATCTTCTTATCTGTAAATAGGTGTATCAATCAATATAATAGGTAAATACATACTTATATATATGTTTATGAAATGGCACGTAGGTATGTACATAGAAATACATATTTCTTCACACTCCCAACATGACGAACTGCCACTTCTTTTGTATGTCGTTTCCTTAATGAAATTTTCATGTCCGCACAATTAAACGTTTGTGGCCATATTTTGCAGCGATAAATATTTCCAAATTTCGTTTTAAGTTCCGGTATCTATTTCAATGTCTGCCCCCATCTTACACGGCCGATTAGCAGTTTAGCTGAGTGTCCGCTGCGCATTTGCCGCAGTGATTAGAGTGGATTTGGTTAATTAATACGCCGCCGCTGCGCCGACAACGGTGTGCACTGGGCATTTGCATAAAAGCATTAAAGACCCAGTGTTAGGCGTCAATCAAAACGTTCAACTCTTCTTTTGCCACTTGCACCGCTTTTCATATTTAGCTGACATTTTGACACTTGCCGTTCTCCAACGGCGCACAAATGTGGAACTTCCACTACCACCGAGCGTACAACTTCATTGTGCTTGATTTTCTATGCCAGCTACAATGTTTCACTCGGTTTCGTTCTACGGCAGCGTGTTTGTGCTGTTCACAATGTGGTGGGGGTTGCAGACAGCCCAGCAATAACAACAAAAAGAAGAAAGAGCTTCAACGGCAAACGACGACGACGATGGTGGCAACAGGATTTGCTGCTACTGTCGTTGTTGTTTCTGTTGTTAATGTTGTTGTTGTTGCTGTTGTCAATGCAATTTACCAACGCTTAAAAATTCAATTTGTGCGCACGAGTGTGTGGCGATTGTACGTTAGTTGTCTGCTGTTGCTGCTGCTGCTCTTGGTGTAATGGCAACTAAGAGGCGCATCGAATTGAATTGAATCGAGCCATCATCATGCAGCGAATTAAATATTCATAACTGGCATTACGCAGGCCGTTCACGGCGTTCATCGTTGACTTTCGCTTGAAAGATGGGTCTACAAGTGTGCTCGTTGGGGGTGCGAAACGTGCAGCAATAATAGCGCAGCAATAAGAACAGCAATCAACAACAACAACTAAATAAAACGGCAACAAGCGCAGCCACAGCTCACTTAACAATGCTAGCATATTTGTTGTTGTTTGCGGTTGACTCAAATGCCGGGTCTGCTAGTTTGTGTGCGTGTCTGTGTGTCTGTGTGTCCATTACGGTTAGTGGTCCATAAATCAGTGAAGAGCGCTCAATTCGAGCGTTTAAGTGTTAAAAAAGCGTTCAGCCGAAAATCACTTAATTTTGACATGGCCTCTGATTTGCGGACATACCGTCGCGTGTTGCCTGCAAATGTTGAATAGCTCGACGCCCGACGTCCGCGTCTCATTGTCAGTCTGCAACTGTGCAGTGCGCCGCCGACTTTTGCATGCCAGCTACTCGGCACAGTCTCGTTTAGCTTTCAAGCTCAAGACGGCCACATGTGGGGGAGGCCTGCGAGCAGGGTGAATGTATTAAATTTCAAATGAGAGTTAACCAACGGATGTCACTATTGTTATTGCCGCCGCTGACGATAATGATGATGTTGTCATAACGTTTGCCACAGCTTATGACACACCCCATTAAGCGTGCGCTCAAGATGTTCCCGCTTGTGTCCATATTTGCCGACAGGATATTGTGGGCGTTGCGATGCGCGGCTTGTTTATGTGCGCTCGCCAAGCTCGAGTGAGAGTTTTGTGTGTTAATTCACTTTTGTGACAGAAAAAATTACTTAGCTGTGCTTAATTTCGCATGGAGGAATCGCTTGATGGGATGCTTCATAATTTGTGGACACTCAGTGTGACTGTTTGAAAGTTGTAGGATGTTTTGGGGCTACATTATGTTTATCTTAGCGTTGGAGTTGGATAATCTTGATACAAATTGTAAACCCCTGTATCTCAGTTTACCGGATTCTGTAATTTTGCGAAGCGGTCGAAACATATTCGTCCCCATGAAGTTCGTGCCTAATCATTCGGAGACCTGCCATAATCCTCGACGACCCTCCTAATCATTATGTTACACTATTGTGGTATGATGTGCGATTTATTATCCGCATATTTTTCATTATATAGTATGTGACCATGTGCTCACCGGTCCCGGATTTGCTCTTCACAGCTCTAAGCAGTCTGCTTTTTTACTCCTCTAATTAACATATAAATTATAATGCTACCCAATTATGTATTTTGTGTTATATTTTCAGCTTACGCGCAATCGGATAGCGAAGACTGCTCGGACGATGACGCCAATGGCGGCCAGAATGACTCAAGTAAGGATGCTGCTGGCAATGGTGGTGGTAACAATTCGAAATCGCGCCGAAGAAGAACCGCTTTCACATCGGAACAGCTGCTCGAGTTGGAGCGAGAGTTTCATGCCAAGAAATATTTAAGTCTGACAGAACGTAGTCAAATTGCCACAAGTCTGAAGCTGAGTGAAGTGCAGGTAGATTACATAAAAACTCCTGATATGTTGTGTATAATTGTCATTATTACAGGTGAAAATTTGGTTTCAAAACCGCCGTGCGAAATGGAAACGCGTCAAAGCAGGACTTACATCGCACGGCCTTGGGCGCGGCACCAGTGGCGGCACCAAAATTGTGGTGCCCATACCGGTGCATGTGAATCGCTTTGCCGTACGCTCGCAGCATCAGCAGATGGAGAAAATGTGCCTGAGCGGTCCGAAGCCGGATCTGCGTAAGAAAATGCCCACCGAAATGAGTGGCTTTGAGAAATTCAATGGCAGTGTTGGATTGGCGGGTGCGGCAAATGGAGCTGGTGCTGGCTTGGCGGTTGCTGTTGGAGGAGCATCAACACCGACGGCATTAATGGCAGCGGCAGCGAACCTGACGACGAATGCAGTGACGGGAACATTGGCTTTAGCACGTAGTATTTACTGAAATTCAATTAGTGTACTTTTAGGTTAGTCATTAAAAAGTTGAACATTTTTTATTTGTAATTGTAAATGAAATCATTTTTAATTATGTAATTTTGTTCAGTTGTGTTGTGGAGTCAGTCATTTGCACAAGACCTTATTCGTATATTCCGGATGAGATGTAAATACAACAATTTTAACAATAGTATGCATTTTATTGAAATTATTATTACTTTCCTAAAGAGACTGACGCGAATTGTAGGTATCTACGTTAGCTGCAGGCTGGAATTTATGTTGCATTTCTGAAATTGAAGCTTGTTGCTGAAAGTATAAATGCAGCTGGAATGACTGGTTTTTAGTAGATATGTTTTCGACTTAATGGTATTCAGTTAGTACGAGTAAGTGCAGAAGTTAATAAATATCAGGGAGAGAATTTGAACTAAATTCAACAGTTCTTCACAGTTTCTGTGGACTAGGCTCAGATTTTATTCGTAAAAAAATATATTATTATAGCACTGCTGTGGCAGTACTGATGGAGTGGCTCTATTACAATAATACATACATACATAGTAACATACATAATTGTCACGACAGCCTGATAACGAGATGAAGGTTAAGCTTTCCGCAGTCAATTTAAGTGGGACCTTCGTTTTTTTGTCGATTCCAAAAGCAGTGTATATAATGTATATAATCAAACTTTGCATCAAACCAGCGGGTAACAGATTTTTAAGAACTATTGGACTAAGAGGCTTTCGGTTCGTTTGCTGGTTCGATTATACTTAGTTCCAAGCCACTTGAACTTATCAAGGACTTTCGCTTTCTCGACGGTTACTCGACTAAATCCGTGGTACACTTTTCTAAGTGTCAATGGATCAATTAAACAGGCAATTTATAAAATTAAACACGCTTCGTAAATGGGCCAATTGCCCAATAAACAAAACAAAAACATTCACCATTTCAAGTGCGATAAGTAAACGCACAAAATGCAACAATATTTCGGCATGAAAAGTCAACTCCACGCACACACAGTTACACGAAACGGTCCATGACGAATCGTGCAATTTAACGCACCAAATTGCAGCAATTGTGACAGGGCGAGAGAAAGCGCAGCACCTATCGACGGCCACGATGTGACCGAAACGTTCACAAATCCTCGCAGCGCACAGGAACAGTGAGTGTGACAGCGGCGGAGGCTCATTTGCAGCGCCAGAGCAAACAATCACTCCAGGTGTCTCACGCGTCACGCCCTGCCCGGCGATTAATGCAGTGCCGGAAAGAGGGCGAGTTTCGCTATGCCTACTCGAAGGCAAAGGACGCCTCGGCCGATTACAATGCACAATGCAAAAAGCGAAAAGGCGAGCGTGTGCGCCTTGGAACTGCGTTTGACTTATTGGCTCCGTAATAGGCGATGCCTGCTTCCGAATGTGCGATGTGTGCGTGTTAATTGTGCCCCTTGCTAGCGCAGCATTGACATCCTTTATCCTTGCTCCATGCGTCGCTGTGTGTGTGTATGTCACACCGTTAAATCACAACTAAAGCGACGATTAAATGCGGCAAATTACTTTGCTTTGTAGTTGCGCTCGGCTGCTGTTTTGTTGCAGTTGTTGTTCGGTATCGTTACAAATGAACGCCGCGCAGCGAAGTGAGCAGCAATTTGGCACAACTACAACGAGCAGCCAGCAATTGCCAGCGCGCACATTGGCAGCGCGTCAGCAACCCCGATTGCTGTTGTTCGACGCAGTGTCACAATTACTCACTACACAATTTTATGTTGTGACACGCCTCCAAATACACGCACGCACACACACACACACTCATACAGAGCGCTTTGATAGTTTTTATGCCGCATTGCCTTGCAACACTTTGTTAATTTGTTTCATTCGATAGCAGCAGGGCGAACCTGTCTTGTTGTTCTTGGTGCTGATGCTTCTGCTGCTTTTATTCCCACATCACATGCGGCAAATAGGATTCTGTGGCATATGTGCGCCCAGCGCGGCTGCTGTCGCCCTATTCGTGCTGCTCGTTTGCTGTTTGCTGTGTGCTGCTTGCTTTGATTCCTTCTCTTTCCGCTTTGTGGTAAATTCAAAAGGGGCTTTCCTGCTTTGCATATGCAGCGCACTGCCGCGCCACATGCTTTTCTTTTCATACATTTTATCGTTTTACATTATTTTGCCATTAATTATTACTTGTAAATGTGCGACTGGTAGTTGCAGAGCATTCGCTCAACCGTTGCGAGTGCGTGCAACATTTTGTTGCGCTTTTAATTTTGTGCGACACATTAACGCTGCTCTCTTAAACGCCCCTCAATCGGCAGCCATTCACTCATTCAGGCAGTCTCGTTAAAAAGCACTTTCACCGCAAGCGTGCAGTCAAAGGCTCTCCGGGCAGGCCACCTTCAAATACTTTGCGGCCGGCAATCATTGTTGAAATTTAAAAATGTGTGTTTTACTCGCACCGCGAGCTGCGCACCAGCAGTCAAAACCAACAGACGCAGTGGTGCATCCAGCAGCGCTATAAATCATCGAAATGCGCGCTGTCATAATCTGTCATTGAGGCGTGGTGACGCCTTTCTTGCTCGCAACTTTCCTCTCATTCAGGGCATATTGCAATATTTTCGCTATTGTTGATAGATTTTGTGTATGGATTTGTAGTTCGCCGTATGTAAAAACTCCGTAAAACTTGTGTAGAATCGAAAAGTAGTGGGTTTAGGGGTATGCGGCGTGGCGAACGGCACTGTTGGTGCTGTAAGAAAAACAGAGAAAGTATGATTTTTTAAACTATAAAATCCATTGGGGTGCCAGGTGGGAACAATCTGCGCAATTTCCAATGAGGGAAAATTTTTAAATAAAATTAACAAAAAAAAAAATTGAAAATTAATTAAAAATATAAGTTAATTACTAGTACTTCGACCATGAATTCACATTGATGACCACGCAAATATAGTAAGATGGTACTAATAGATGTATAACTATCAAAGCCTTTATTACATTTCATTTCCCGGTTTTCGGCCGTTCAAGTTAAGCTTTGGGGGTACTGTGCCTGTTACTCATTTAAAATGCCCGATACGAGTTTTGCAATTAATAATTTTGTGAAATTTGCTAAAGGAAACTCAAACCCAACATGAATGCCAAATTGCAAGTTGTTGAGCGAAAAATGAACAAATAACATAAAAGCCTGCACCGCATTAAGTCATTACAACTCATTAATGTTGAAATGTCAAGTGGTTGTACGATTGCAAATATGCAAATTGCATGCAATTTCCATGCAATATGGAAATATCGCGGCATGTTGGTGATCATGTTCAGCGATTGCTGCCGCCGGTGCCGCTGCCAGTAGCTCATCTTTATTGGCTTATTGACAATTGTGAGTGATGGGCTTGCGTGCTGGCCCTGTCGGCTGGCGTAAACGCAGGCAGACGCTCACTTTCGTGCCCATTGATTGTCGATCGCTCGATCTGCCGCGCCGTTGCCGCCGCTACAGCCGCTCTCATACGCCGAAATCGACTTTGTCGGTGTTCGGGCCCGGGACTGCCGCCTCTATTGCTGCGCCGTCTTTGTCGCATGCAGGCGACTGCATTGCCGTCTCTGGAATTCTGTTGAAATCCGAAAAATGCAATCGCCCACCTGAATCCCTAATTAGGCGGTGCCGCGCCGCCAACCAGCAACGTCGCTGACTCGGTTTCAGCTTCAGCCGTTCGTGTGTTTGTTCGTTCGGGCCTGCAATGACTTTGTGAATTAATTAATTACAATTTTATTGCTTGCATTATTGGTTTATTAGTTGCGACACATGAGAACCAAACACGGCTGCCCCATTATCAATTTTCTCCTCGACTGAGCACCCGAACCCGCCAAGTGCCAACGCTCCTCCGCATTCCCATGACTTATGGACACGTACGCTCAGCCTCACATGAGTAATGCACACTTTCGTATACAAATTGCTTCAATGAACGACTTAATGTCTCAATATGAGCTTCAGCGAATCGTTGTTCTCATTGATTGGCGTGCGTATTGTTATTGTTTCTTTTTGCCGCTGCCGCAATGGGTAATTATTCGATTTATTAATAATTCCACGTGTTATCGTCGGCATTTCGATAAAATCGGAAATCTAAGAGTGCCGACATTATGTGCTGTGTAAATATTTGTTCCCATGCCCACCAAGTGCTACTTCTTTTGTAAAGTCTTAGTGCGCTATCAGCACCATCAGTTGGGGAAAAATGCTATGCACGGTACGGTAGAAGTGAATTTTCCAAGTGTTTCAACGTTTCGGCTGCCATTTTGTCGCGGAAGCCATTTGTCAAAACGCGTCATATACGTTGTGGACGACAATTAAATGTTGTGGTTATAATTTTTATTAATTAATAGGAAAACCAGTTGGCGTACAGTTGAATTAAAAACGGGTGTCCGGATGTCTGGAGCTGCCGCGACGGGCAAATCAAATGAAAGTGACTACACGGTTACGTGCACCTGGGTGCCGACGAAGCTGTAGTGACACAAAGGAAACGAAAAGAGCCGAAATATCGTTTACAGACACATGGTGACAGCTTCTGATGAATGTGTGGTCAACACGTTCAATTCGAAATTTAATGTTTCGTAGTTAGTCTAACTTCAGTGTATGTATATACCGCGCAGTAGTAAATGCTAAACTATATATGTACATATATATATTTGTATGTACATTCACTTTTCTAAAACAAATAGTATGTCATAGTAGTAGTGTGCAGGAAATAAAAAATTAAAATTTATTGGAAATTCTGCTGATCGTTCATTGGAGATAAATCCATCAGTTTAGAATTAAATAAGAACATGTTTTTTAAGTCGAAAAAAATCTTTAAATTCTAAGGATCGTAAAAACAAATGCATACAGTAATAAATTGCACAGTATCTATTTTTGTTAATTTCAACAATTTATTCGACATACATTGGTAAGTACTTATCAAAATTTGTTAACACCGGAAGGAATCGACAATACATCAAACTTAAAGTAATATATCAATTAGAGTTCAATTTTGGAATATGAATGTTACATATTGAATTTAAATCAAAGAGATATTATAGAAAGATTTGAAGTGAGCATAGAATGAGAATATGGGAATCAATGAAGCGAAAAAGTTCTGTACAAATTAAACGTCAAAATTTTGTGTGTGACTACGAAATTGTAGCAACAACCACTTTACAACATAGTCCTTTAGTGTCCTTGAAGTATTGATTAAGATGAAATTAACTATTCCTTACAATATTTCGTTCTTGGATGTTTCCTTTCTAACATTTTGGGTTCAGGACCAATAGAACTAAGTTTTCTCTTACTTTTCCGCTATCACTACATGAATTTTTCCAATAATCTGTTCGGAATTGGCATACAACTCCCATCCGTACCTATATGTAGAAATTCACGTTTAACATACGTAGCGGCTAACAGAAGTTCGGTAAATTGTATACTTTTCCGATGCTAAGGTCCAATTTTTAAGTAAATTGATCAAGATGAACACGAGAAAGAGTAAAGACAAGTGGAAATTCGCCATGCAATATTGAACGGATTTCGTCGAGAATGAAAACCCACTGAAATTTTTAAAGAGTGCCAAAGTACATTTGGCGTGAATGCTCCTTCTTTGAAAACTATCTGCAAGTGGTTTAATCGATTTCACACTGTACACAATTTTTTGTGGAGGACGATCCTCGTGAAGGACCCCCTAGATCTGATGACATCAATATGGCTCTCATAAAGTGGACGAAGATCCCAAAATGACACAGCAATTGGTAGCAAATGAGTTGGGCCTAAATGCCTTGTCAGTTTCGAGAATTTTGAACAACGTCCTTGAAATCTGCTTGGTGGGTCCCTCGACTTTTAAATGAGCAACAGAAGAAGGTACAGAAGAACAACGTATATGGTTGCGAGGAGTAAGGAATCTATCTCATCATTAAGGTTTTGCGTCAGTTGTATATGTAGTTATGTATTCTTAAATTTAATTACAGCTGTTTCCTTGACCATTTCAATATACCACAGTATAAATATCACACACACAGTATCTAGAGAAACCACAGACTAAGTTTCCCTTGAGAAAAATTCTGATATTCTAGAGGACTTCGAAATCTTAAATAATTTGTCCGAATGTAGAAAAGTTGTTGAGAAGTTCTACAGTTAGAATAGAACTACTTCTACGATCAATGTCAACTGAAAATACAACAAATATAGTTTACTTACATGCAAGTTTTTATGTTATTAGTTTAAATTTCTGGCTGGCTGGGATGGGTACAGGCTGAGAAGGGTTCGTTGCGGTACCTCTGAATTGAGCCAACTAATAGGAAAATTGTTCGTGGTAAATCGGACCGCTGTCAATGAATTGAACGATATTCAGTAGACAAAACAATTTATTGAAAAAATATATATATTTTTAATCAGCATCAATCACCACCAAAATCCATAACACCAGAAAACAATTACAAATCGCAATCAGGTTTTGCGATATTTTTACAATTCCATATAAATTGAATTCAATTTACTACGTTGAAATATTCAACACTGAAACTATCTGCATTATATTTCGTTATTTAAACACTTTAAAATGTGTCTTATAAGCTGTGTTATTGATTTAAATTTCACATTTAGCAGAAAACCAACGACCACTTTTGCAATTATGGTGCGAGTGTATATTTTATTTCGCTCTAATCGTTTTAGGAATTTATTTGCTGTGTTTTCGTAGTTGTTGTTTATTCGTTTTTGGCCGCGTTTGCGGTGCAATTTTAGCCCGCATGCTGAGCAGTGGGCGGTGCCGAACAATTCTGACGCCACACAAACTACGTCATCAGTTTTTTTTGCCACTTTGGGGGAGGGAATGCATGATAGCAGGCGCACCAAGCGCTGCGGAGAGGCAGAAGGCGGCGATCTGGGTGGATTACAATTATGAGCGCCGCTATGCTGTCCGCACACTTGTGTGCGGCAATGTGTGCGTTTTTCCCGGGAGTATTAAATATAAAAAACCAAATGGGGAAAATATGGTCCGCATGTACAGTGGACAGGAAAAAAGCGCAAATACTGGTGTGACAGAGTAAAACGAACGGCCACCGCGCCGAAAAGCCACAGACCGGAAATCCGTGGGTGGAACTGGAGCAGTTTTGTGAGTGGAAGCGGACACATAAACGCTGTCAGGGGAGTAGGAGTTGGGTTTTGGCGATAGCAGCAACAGTGGTAGTGAATTTTGGCAATGACGCAGCTCGGCGCTAAACATATCAGTTTTTTTTTTTTTTCGTGGTGTTTTTTTTTATTATTATTTTTGCGTAGTCACTAAATTGCTTTCAATGATACTACAGTGTACTTTTGTTGATTTTGTTGTTTTTGTTTGAATTCTGGGTGGATACTGCCGCATAAATTGCGTCTGCTGTTGCATTGTCGTTGTTTTTATTCGCGCTATTTTCTACTGATGCTGTCCGTGCGCTTGTTTCAGAGTGGTGTCCTTGTATTGGAGATCGCACAGCGGGCATTCCAAGCAATTAAGGCAAATTGCACTCTGAGTCTAAAAGTTTTCGCACACTGTACGTCCAAACCTCAAAACGGTACATTACGCTGACCAAACCAGCTAGTAATGATAACAGAAATGCTGCAATTGGTTTTCTGTCGATGTCCTGTAAACGCGCGCATTGAATTCTTAATGGCTCTCCGAATCCAAATACCAAAAGACGACAAGAATGACACATATATTGCAGTTACAGCAATGCAACCACAACAACGAGCCCATCAGTTGTTACAGCAAACTGATGCGATTCGTGCGATAAGCGTTTGTCACCTGAACTCGAGAGTATAATTTGTGCGTTTAAGCGGGTGGTTTCCCTCATCAGCGTTTAATCTTTGATTTATTTGCGGTAGTTACAATCCGTGGCACCTGCCCCCCGGCTCGCCATTGACCTCGTAAAGTAAAATGGTTGAGGCGAAGACCGCCGAAATTGCACTGTGTGATGCCACACACAAAGCAGCGCTACGTGTGAATGTTAAAATTCGGGATATTAAATTCAATTTGTGTTGGGGTAAAAGAAGGGAAGCGGAAATAAATATGTTAAAATGCGATTGTGTGTGTGTACACACCAAGGTTGCGTACGCCTAATTAAAAAACAATTAAGTATAACACAAAATAGAGAACAAATTTTGGTTTATTAAAGTTAATTTTGGAATAAACTTTACAAATTGTTAAAGGTGTCGCTAACATTTTATGAAGTTTATCTTAGCGGAAACAGTGAATGTCAGGTTAGATGTATGAATTGTTTTTATTGCCCAATAAGTCGAATATGAGTTTTTAAAATGCATTTGAATTGTATCGTTGACCAACGCAAGATAGTGTGAAAATGTTTTGATTTCTGACGATTAGAGGGTTAAACTAATAATTCTAATAATTCCTGGAGGAGGTGGAGTCTACAAGTTTTATTTTACACATCTAAAATCAGTTTTGGTTAGCTCTGTTCTACAATTTGGTGCCGTTTGAACAAGATTTTCATACAAGTTAGAGAATTGTGTTTTTTTTTTATTTTAGACAACTATTTTTGGTTAATATTTGTTCACGCACTCAACATTACATTGATTATTTAAATTCTTCTAGATTATCACGAATCTATAACAAAATGTTTCCCTTCAAGTTCTCATATGCTTTATTAAGACTTTCATTTGCAATTTTACCGCTTTCCAACACTAATTTATATTAATCATTGTGTTAAACCAAACAGTATTGCCATTCTTGAAATATTGTTCCAATAAGAAAAAAAGCAAAATACATACAAACAAAATATCAAATAAAATTTGTGTACAACGTTGAATTCTTAAAAAATAAAATATGTGAGCCTACAAAATAGCAAACCAAATAATATTTAACCAAAACCGTATCTTCTAATACCAAAACATACCACCATACATGTTAATAATCCAGTAATAATGCCAGTTTGTTCATCTGGCAGTGCTGCAACTGCAAAACAAACTAACAAAACAGAAAGAAAAAGGAAAGGAAAACACAAAGTGGTAGCAAACAAATTCCTCAACAAACCAACGGCCAGCAGCAACAGTCATTCGCGCAAAATAAGACCAGCAGAATAAAGAATCGGTAAGTTTAGGTTTTTGCTTAGAATTCGGACATGCAGCAAAAAACATCTGCTTCGTTACAAATTCGCTCAACGAATTTTCCTTTGTTTTCTTCCGGCTGTTCATTTTACAGCCTGTTGATAGTATTCGGACAAATTCGGCAAAATTCGCAGTGTTATCAGAAATCGCAGTGATCCGTCGACAGAATCTCAAATCTGCTATTTCTTGCCGGCAGCGTTCCGACTAGTTCAGAAAAAGTTAATTTTGCATAACTTTTATATCGATATTTGTGGTTAAATGCGCCGAGAAATATCCGCAAAATGACGAAAACAAACCAGCGAAGAAGCAACGAAGGCCAAAAATCGTGAAATAAAAAAACTGGAAAATTTGGTAGTGAGCAGGCAGCAGCGAAGACGAACGAGAAAATAAATGCAAATTCAAATTAATCAAAAAAGCAAAAGCAAACAACAAAATAAATAAAACGAGCAGAAGCGGCGACTGCGGTGTCTGAGCTGGCAGAGGTGTTGGTGTCGGTGCTGGCAGTTACCATTGCTGTGCTCGTGAATGGTGTGTGGTGGCAGCGGTGGCATTGGCTGTGGCAGCTAATGAAGCGGCAGCATAGCAAGAAGAATCGTTAGTACGTTTTAGCCACATCACGCAGGCGGACGGCGAACGGTTGTCGTGAAACTGTATTTGAATTTCTTTAGAATTGTGCCATAGCAAGCAGCCAGTTAGGCGAGAGTCAACAGACAACGCCACCTGAATTAACATAAGCACAAATTTAGAATTTTATTACTAATAACAAAGACGAGTGGCCGTGGCAGCGCTGAAGAGCTGATTACGTCCAGTCGTGGCACCAGTGAAATTGGAGCGTGTACGCGCAGTGGGTTCAAGTCGTCGGTTGTGTGAGGGTTAACGTTAAATGCGAGTTTGTCGTAAAAGAGACAAACGAAGCCATTCCCTGCAAATTTCAAGACACTCGGCATCCACATTCTTCACCTTATAGAACAAAACAAAGAAATTGTCGCCATGCTTCCGCGGTTTCGTTCCTTCTACGGCAAATTGATCGTGTTCGCTCTCGTGCTGGTCTGCTTTATACTTTACATTAAAGTGACACAAGTGGACGACAACAGCACACTGCATGAATTGGACGCACAAGTGCTAGCGCAGGCGCATGCGCAGCTGCCAGTTGATGAGCCACGTCGCACGTCCGGCCGCCAACACTTGCAAAAATTACCGCTTAATCCGCGCCACAGACTACCGGACGTTGCGGAGGAAGAGAACGAAATACCGCAAGCGCAACTGCAGCCGCAAAGAGCGTCCACAGAGTCGCCGTATGAGTTGAGCGTGCGACTGGATTTGCAGAAACAGGAGCGCGGCCTGGGCGACAACGGCTCGGCGGTGCACCTGACTGGCGCTGCTAAGGAGCGCGGCGATGCCATTTACAAGAAAATTGCGCTCAACCAGGAGCTAAGCGAGCGGCTGTCTTACAATCGCACGCTGGACGACTCGCGTCATCCGGCCTGTTTGAAGCAGCACTTCGATTTGGATTCGCTTCCCAGCATTAGCATAATAATAATCTTTTACAATGAGCCGTATTCAGTGTTGGTGCGGACGGTACACAGCGCACTGAACACGTGCCACTCGAAGCTGCTGAAGGAAATCATCCTGGTAGACGACAGCAGTTCGAACTTGGAGCTCGGCGGTAAGCTGGACTACTACATCAGTTCGCGGCTGCCTAAGGGCAAGGTGCACGTGCTGCGGTTGAAGAATCGGTGAGTGAGCGGTGGGGTGTGGGTGTGGGTGATATGTCGTTGCGGTTGGTCGCTTCTAATGCAATTATTGCGGTGTTTGTTACGCTTCTCGTTGTAATTAAGCGAAATTATTTATTTCAAGCGGCCAATAAAATTCTAGCACCTAAAAATATTATAAATGGGAAGCCTGAAAAATATGATGTAACGTTTATTTTGTGTAAAGTGCGGACTTAGTTATAAATATTTAGGGCTCGTTCCTTTATGTATTTTAACTATATTTTTTTTAATAAGTCCATAAACTGGGAAAAACTTGTATTTGTAGTACATATAATTTGTTGCACTGTGCTTGTTTTCACTCAGGCTTTTTAAATATAGAAATAAATTTATTGCATATTTAATGTCTTCTTTACATAAAAGAGCAAGATATGAAAACAAGACCAAACAACAAAGAAGGTCACATTGACAATGAAAGAGGTGTTAACGACGAAAACAAGTCAGAAAGTTTAATAAGCAAACAAATGTTGATACGTATGTAAATGTGATTTGGCCTAGTAAACTACAATTTTTATTTCTTTGGTTATTGGAGTTAGACCTTAGAATTGGTTGATCCTAAAAAGAAATAATTATAAGCTAACAATTGAATTGTAACAATTGGCAACTGCCTTTGGGCTTTTACACGGTTGTTACACGTACCAGACAATTGACTGACGAACTCGACAGTTGGCTGACCCAAAACGCAAATGACATTTGTATGCACAACTACACCGACAACCTAACGTCTACGCAAAGGCATTAGTGGACGGGCAGTTGATTGAGTACCGCTTCATGCGACCAGAGGAGCCAAATCCTCTCCTATGCTCTCTGACTTGGAAGTGAAGGCGCACTGCCGCTGCTCTTCATTTGAATAACTTGTTTTTGCGTCATCACATCACCAGCTACAACAAGAACAGCAACAGTAACCGTCAGCAGGAACGCGTGGCGGTTTTGTTTTTGCTGCGCTGCGTTTGTTTTGCGCACATTCCATTTACAAACAAAAGCAAAAAATGTTTGCATAACCGTTGTATGGTCGCACTGTTTTATTTCTGGCATTTAAAATATTGAATTTAGTTTAATACAGCCGCAGGGCGTGTTTCATCCAGCGCTCACTTCAACCTTTTTCTCTTTATCGTCACACAGAATGGGCTTGATTCGCGCCCGTTTGGCGGGCGCGCGCATTGCTACCGGCGATATTTTGCTCTTCCTCGATGCACATTGTGAGGCGAATATCGGCTGGTGCGAGCCGCTGTCGCAGCGCATCAAAGAGTCCCGCACCAGTGTGCTGGTGCCTATCATCGACGTGATCGACTCCAAGGACTTCCAGTACAGCACAAACGGTTACAAATCCTTTCAGGTGGGCGGCTTCGAGTGGTCGGGTCATTTCGACTGGATCGAATTGTCGGATCGCGAAAAGAAGCGGCAGCTGCGCGAATGCGATCAGCCGCGACAGATATGCCCCGCCTACAGTCCGACCATGGCGGGTGGCTTGTTCGCCATCGATCGGCGTTACTTTTGGGAAAGCGGCAGCTATGACGAGCAGGTGAGTGCTACTGCCGAATACAGCTGCGATTGAGCAGCATTTAATAAAATGTGTTTTACTTGTAGATGGATGGTTGGGGTGGCGAAAATCTAGAAATGTCCTTCCGCATTTGGCAGTGTGGTGGCACAATTGAAACTATCCCGTGTTCACGCGTGGGTCACGTGTTTCGCGATTTCCATCCTTATGAGTACGTTGCTGTAATGTTTGATATTTGCCGTTTTCGAACAAAACATAATCTTTCATTTTTTTGCAGATTTCCCAACGATCGCGATACGCATGGCATCAACACGGCGCGCATGGCGCTCGTCTGGATGGACGAGTACGTAAATTTGTTCTTCTTGAATCGGCCTGACATGAAGTTCCATCCGGACATTGGCGATGTAACACACCGCATTATGTTGCGCAAGAAGCTGCGCTGCAAGAGCTTCGACTGGTATCTGACGAACATCTACCCGCAGAAGTACATACCTACCAAAAATGTGATAGGCTACGGTCGCATAAAGGCCGTGAGCGCCAATCTGTGCCTGGATGATCTGATGCAGAACAACGAAAAACCGTACACGTTGGGCGTGTTCTCGTGCAGTAAGGTGGTCACACGGTCGCAGTTCTTCTCACTGACGAAAACGCAAGTGCTGCGCAACGAGCTGAGCTGCGCTACAGTACCGCATAACGACGCTTTGTCGCGGCCGGTGAAGATGGTGGCCTGCATGGAGAACGATAGCTACAACGATCAGTGGAACTATGAGAATGAGCAGCTGATACATGTGAATACGGGCCTGTGTTTGGACCATAAAGGGCTTCGCAGCAACGATGATCTGTTGGCGGCTCCCTGTGACGAAGACATGGAGACACAACGTTGGTTGATACAACATGACAAGATGCTCTGAGGCAGCGTCAAACAGGCGAACAATGCAGTTAGAACTCGGGCGCAAGTTGGAACATCCAAAAGCAATGTGGTTCTTCCTGAAAATATAAAAATCGCAGCAATGAGGATGTTAAAAATGGAAATGTTCGCTCCTGCATTTTAGTTAAATGCTTAGCACAGAGTCATTGTAAATATAATTAGGATTTTATTTTTTCGAGCCGATATACAAAATAACTGTAATAAGTGTGAAATGCAGTGGCAGCCAAGGCGTAACGCTACACAATTCGACTTTCGACATACTTAGACATCTTCCCACTGGAATACTAATTTAGCGCTTATTTTTGTACTCGAAATAGACTGTAAGAATAGAGATGCCTGTAGATAAGTTTAATTTGACAAGCACATTCCTTAACCTGCTGCTCGTTCGAGAGTTCGATGTTTGGTTTTAAGTGTTTTCTTCAATTACAATTAACATTACACTAGTTAGGCTCGTTTGATCGAGCTGTAATTGCCTCTATTTTTATATGATTAAGCAGAGAAGCAGCATGTACGAGTGTGTAATATTAAATATATAAATATTTGTAAAGTACTTCATTTAGAGAATGTTATTCGCTTAAGTTTAACGTACCTTCTATTTAAATGCCAACATTTGTTTTTATGAAAAGAAAAAATTTACATATTAAAACAAATAATATTTTTTAAAGAGACTACTTTTTTTTCAATGCTGCAAATCACGTGCAAATGGTTTATAATTTTTATTGATTATGACTAATAACTAAATACAAAAAGCATTTGCATACGCTACAATTGATTCAAGAGCATTCGCTTTTGAAGCGCTAACAGTTTCACAACAGCTGTGATCGTCAGACGTTTATTTGACTTGAATATTATTTTTAGAATTTTTATATACTTATACCACAAAACAAGTTGTTTGCCTTTAATTTGCCTTGGTTCCCCTCCGCCAATTCTTCCAAAAGAGCTTTATTTGATCACTCGACATTTTAATAATACATACCAATTTTGGGTTTAAAATGAATTGATATGAATTGCGAATAGAGTTCTTGTTATACAGTGCACTGGAGGTTTAAAGGTAAACGGGACTTCATGTTTGCAATACCCCGCGGAGGGTGTGGCTGATTAAATAATTTGTACATAGAAGTACAGAACAAAGCTCGTCTCTAAGCTCGTAAGCGTGTTAAGTTTCAGATTCAATTTTCTAATTTTCAACTTAAAACTTAAAATCAATAAATTCCTCATGATTCCTAATGCATGTAATTGGTACTATTAAAATCAACGCAAAGCGAGTAACTGTTGTTTTCCTAATCAATTAACTTATTGTCAAAGGAGTGAGTTAGAAAAATTTGACTACATGCATATGTGTATGTATGTATATCATACGTAAAAAATAACAAGCACTGCTTATAAACATATTCTATGCAAACACATACTCATACAGACATATACATACATACATACTATAAACTTAGATATATTTGTATATTTTTATATGCTCTCTATTGTAGATCGTATAATAAAAATACTTAAAAGAAGTATTGCACATACATAGACATACATATATAAAGGGAATGTGAATTTAAATAGAAATAAATCAAACATTTTTGTATTACCTTTCGTACATACCTACATATATACATATGTATAAACTATTTTAAAAGAGTTTTTCTGAAATGTATTGCTCCTCTTTATACGATCCGCGTTCTACACTAACATATAAATATATACATACGTATTTGTGTGGCTGTACTTAAAAAACCTTTGCCGAGCATCTGTGGCCATCAATACTGTGTGTGCAACTTTTATCTTGAACGGAAGGGACCTACAGATTTATGCCGCTTAAGACAGCGAGTTGGAATATTTCAATGGCAATGCTACTCTTTTAATTTACGTTCAGAGGTTTTTTGAAAAGTCCAACCCTATACCCAGATATATATATAGCTCCGTATACACTCAGTTAATATGTTTTTATATAATACAACAATAAATTTAAAAATTTAACTCTCAAATACATGCAGTATTTTCTTCCTTGCTTAATAATTTTGTTTTAATTTTTTACTGCAAATTAGCAGCAGAAATCCACCTTAACAAAGTAAAAAATATCAGCAAAAAACCTTTGGACTTCGTTGTTTCAAAAATTATATCGGTATCAGGTTTAATTTCAATGAGGGCACACTAAACACAAAAGAGTCACAACTCAAAATTTTCAAAACCGCTTTTTTACTATAAATCAACTTAAACAATTGAATTTTTGTCACTATATCTTTGAGTAGAACAATACTGTATATCTGATTTTATGTTAATTGCATTGCTTTTGCAAGATTAACAGTTTTATGCCTCAAGTGAAAATTTGAGATTTTCGAGTTGTGACTGTTTTGTATTTAGTGCCTTTAGTGTCCTTGTTCTTAGTTCCACTCAAAACCACAATTGCCCATTGTAAGTGCCCTCTATTCAAAGAAGATAATGCAAAGTTCGAATGGAACTGAACAAGTCGCTAGTTAGTATGTACGCACATAAAATGGTTGCTCGGCGCCAATGGCAACCAACACCATTATGTCAATTTTATGCACCTTGGCATGTGCACGCGTGGAATGTAATTGCTGAAATGTGAAAAACCCTATTAAAATTTATCAATTCATATACATAAAAATGACAGTGAAAAGGAGAATGGACCATTTTTTAGAACTCAATAAATCACTTGGCTAAAATGAAACACATACTGCGTTGTTGTTTTTCTTCTGGTTGTATTTTATTTCTGTATAATTTAATATTCTCTTTAGTTTGTTTTTTAGTTTAGTTTTGTAATATCTTTAAATATATATTTATATGTAATTTTACTTTTTTTGTTAAGACATCAAAATTGGAGTTCAATAAAGGTTTCATTTTTTTCTTTGTTTTTTTTGTTGGTTTTGTTGTTGTTGTATTTCACTTGTTTATTTCTGTATGTTTGTTTTAAATTTTTCGATTTCATTTTCACAATAAATAATCAATAATAATATCTGTAATAAGTTGCAATGTATCTTGTTTCATTATTTTTTGTTACTGTTATACTTTTCTTAATTTTGCCTTTCTTTTGTTAGTGTATAATACTTTGTGTTTTTTGTTGTTGCATTTTTGTTGTAATAAAATATTGTTATTTTATTTGTTGATTTAGCAAAATTTTGCTGCATTGCTTGCAGTAAAGTAGCGAAAGAAAGTGTCGCTTATGCACAGAAATATGAAATGCTAAATTGCTTTGTTTCGGTTTTTCATTTCGTTATGTAAGCTAATGGTAAGTAGGGGGCGGGCGCATTGAGGGGGCCGGGTGTGACGAAGTGCATTTGTGCTCGGTGGCAGGGCAAAGGGCCACCACTTTTAGAAATTTTCAATTTAATTGAAATTGTTTGAATTATTTCGTACTGAAATTTGTCTATGTTTGGTGCAAGGAAACTTGGTCGAAAGTTCGATTGCTATTGTTTTTTTATTGTAAAAATGTAACTATTCGTAAGCTGCATTTGCTTTACATAATTTTCGGCCAAAGATTTTGCATTAAATTGTGTGCTGCTGTTTTTGTTTTGGCGCTTTTGTATCGCCGTAATAGTACACCGTATGACAAGGATCAACTGTACACCTGCAAAAATCGACATAGGCATGAAAGTAATCATAGAATACTATTAAAACAAAAACCGTTTCAACTTAGTTCCGAGCACTTGGACAAGGCTTTCCACATGCAGCCAGTATAACTTTTTTCATGTGCGAAAATCGCTGTCGTACGGTGTTGTATGCGGATGGTTCGTCATCTATTATATGTAAGTAACTAAAGAAAAGCGTCTGTTACGTGCAATTAAAAAACTGCTGCAATTGGCTCATTAAACAGCCCAGCGACAGCCTTCGCCTAATCACCGTCTTGCAGCCTTACAGCGGAGCGCGCTACAATATCTTTTCGGCTGCAGTTGTGTTCGTTCATGTCTCAGTTGCAACAGCACTTGTTGAATGTTATTAGTTAGCATGTTTCGCTCGGCTTTTGGTTTGGGGTTTGAACTTTGCTTTGGTTTCTCGTAGCTAAAATAGGTTTTATTTTATAAGCGCTGAAAATGCGTTTGTGTTGCAATGTCTGTGTCACTGAGTACAGCTGTTTATTTAAATATGTGAGTATGTCTGTCTGTCTGTAGGATTTTTGCCGGTCATTTCCAATACCATTCGCCGCATGTGGTGTACATTTCAAATGTGTTTTTTCATGCATTAATTTAAATTATGGCCATCTACTCTTTCTTGTCGTTATTCTAAATAGTTGAGAGAATCGTAGCATTAGTTGTGTTAATTTAGTTAGTTTCAACTCTTTGAATTTGTTTGTTTAATATTTATTATTAAATCTAAATGTGGCTCCGAAGTTGCGCCAGCGCGTATGTAATAAGCGTGCGAGTGTGTATGTGTTGATGTGTGTGTGTGTGTGAGTGGCTTGGTTTCACAAGTTTTTGTTGACTGCGTTTGCGTCTTAGCGCAGCTAAAGCTGAACCTGCACAGCATTCACACCTTAGTCGAACTTTGTTTTTTCGTTTGGTTTCTAGCATTTAAATCGGATACATCTTTTGAGTTTTATGAGCTTGTGACATTTAAGTTCTTGCTGATGCGTTGGCATTTTGATGGGCTGCAGTTAGAGATTTGCTGTCGCGTGAGCTAGGCTCCAGTTTGTGACTGAAGAGTTTTTTTTTCCAAATTTGATTGCTTGCAGGCTGCTATTTTCAAATTGATTGCGGGTTTGCGGTATAGACAGAGGAATTTTTGCGGAATTAAATAGAAATTGGTTAAAGTAAGGTCAGGTTGGCAGGTTAGGTTATGTTGGTTGGTTGGCGGCAGCCTTCACCAGAAAGATATCACTTAGGCACAAACTTATAACTCGAGATATCACGTTTGAGATGCAACTGCCTCTTTTATAGTGTTGGGAACCATGAGGATTGATGAAGGTTAGGTAAGGCTAGCTACAAGGCCTCGCATAGACTTCGTTCGAGTTCGTATTGTCACCAGATGGACGTTCTTAACGTTCATAAATGACATTTTCATAGTCAGGTCCCCTGATGTCTGACTATGATTCGATATTCAATCAACAAGAGATTCATCGATTCATATTTGAAATGAATGTGAGCAAATATTTAGGAATATTGTTTTGATTTAAGGAGTTTTCCAGTCAATAGAAGGATATTTTTTTGTATGTATGACATGTTTTTTTGGGGAATCACAAGCTTTTTTTTTATTATATTTTTATTGTGTATATTTGCGCGAATGAAATTCTAAACGTTTGGTATAAGAATGATTGGCATGAATGCGATAGTAAAATTAAAAAAAGAACATTTTCAATTAACAAAAATCACGGTTTATTCAAAACTGATGCTTCATTTTTATCTTTTTTGTACACATTCGTGACCAGAAAATTAAAAGAAAAATTGTGTGATTCTCTTAGAGGCTACGGAGGCTTATTAACTGGTAATACCAAATTTGAAGTCGTTGGCTTCGTAGATTTTAATATATCGTGGAAAGATCTTTTTGAAAAAACAGTTTCAAGAAACACGCTTTTGAAGTTTCCAGGTTAATGTGAGGCGTCTCCTTCAAATTTTTGTATCGCTAACATTTTTCAGAATTTGAATTAAAGTTTTGTAGCGATATTTTCAAAACTGCAAACATTCAGAAAAAACACAACACAGCAAACCTTTTTGCAATTCTAAACTAGAAAATGCATTTTCAAACATTTTTTATTCTCTATCAGCACATCAAACTGAAGCATTCTCACTCGTTTTGAAAGCATTGTACTTCAATGAATAAATTATTGTATTCGATTATTTTCTGTTGTAATGTTACTGTTGCAGTTAGTATTTCGAATGTTGATAGCCCGGCTTGCGCAACATGATCATGAGTGCGTCTGTATATTTATTTAGTTGTGTGTGTTGCATTTATCTGCTTGTAAATGTGCAAAGCTCATGTGCTGTAGATTTGTCTAGATTCTCGGTACAAGCCAGCGCTGCATGAGCGATAAGCACACAAGTATGTAGTAGAATATGGGTCATCGAATTTAACTGGTATCTTTCGTTTAATTTTGTTTTCTATTAAATGCATTTTCAATACGTTTTTTGCAGTTTTTGTTTGCTTAAGTTTTGCTCTACGTAACCTATGTATGAATGTCTGCATACATATGCATGTAAACTACAAATCGTACGACTAATTTATGTTAGATGCGGATCTCAATTGTTTAGAATTAGTTTGTCAAGTGTGTCTGTGTGTGTTGTTGTTGTTGTATTTATGTGTATTACTGAAGTTATTATACATGTTGACGCTTTAGCCCGTTTGCTGTTTTGGTGCCTAGCTGCAAGGATGTTTACTTCCTTTTTGAAATGTTTGCATAAATGAAATTGGAAGAATTTTTCATTGAAATGGCATGCAACTAATATTTCACATTGAATACACATTTTAGCTTAAGAAAGTCGAATGGGCTTTATGATTTTTGTGTATAAAAAAATACATTTGTTTGTATTGTTTAAATTGCATGTTCACTTGTAGGTTTGGACGTTTTGTTTGCAGTTGACAGCAAATGCATTTTCGTGTGTTTTGTTTTTCTCTTCGTTTTGCATAATTCGGGGTAATAAATTCACAAATTCACGCAAACAAACAACTTTGGCCAATTTTTTTTGTTTTGCTGCCAAACGCCTGACTGGCAAAAGTTTGTTGCTTTAGTCTTCAGTTGCGCTACAGCAATTAAGCCATGCTTGTTTTGTTGTTGTTGTTGTTAATTTCTTTTAGCTACATTGTCAGACATAAGTTGAAGAGTTGGCTGTTTGGTTGGATTGGCGAAATGGTTTTCTGTTTGTTGTTGTTGTTGCTTTTTTGTTAAACTGTTTAGTTGCAAATTGAAGGTACACTTCATCCGTCTAACAGTGGCAACTTTTTTGCGAATTTCATTATTTATATTCAATCTTACGCACTCAGCTTACATAATTTCGCTGTTGTGAAATGTGGACTTGTTTTCTTTAAATGTTGAATTGTTCTAATTGAGAATAATCTTGAATTAAATTATTTGTAATTGACTAAAGGAATTGGCGGGTTAGTTAAGTGATTTTTCAAAGAATTTATACAAACATCTTTAACTATTTTGAACAGAGGCCATTTGCCTTTGGGCAGTAAACAAGTTAAAAATAGCTAAAGGTTTTGCATCAAATATTTTTAACAGTGGCGCATAGAGGATAACATTTGGAACCATATTTTTTACAAGCAGTTTTTGTATTTGGGGTGTTTGAACCTCCCCCCCTGTGTGCGCATATCTTCAAATTAAATATACACCGATGTAAGTTTTTTAAAACGTCGGTCGGTTAAAGTCGGTTTGCTAATATCCATTAGGCATTTCGTTTTCTTAAAACGAAAACACTATTCTTATTGAAAAATCAAGTAAATCATTCATGCATTTGAGTGTTAATCGTTGTTTCATGCAAGCTGCTCTAGTCAAACACTCGGATTCTAATTTTTTATATGAACATAAAATTTATTGCCGCGTAGAACGGGTGAAGTGCACCTTTGCCTTTTAACTTTTATTTCTTTTTCTCAACTTTCCTCTATGCTTTCTCGCGTTTTATTAACACTTTCATTGTTATACTTGACTTGTTTAACACGTTTTGTTTGCTTGTTATTGTTGTTGTATATACATTTGAATGTTTGTATGCATATCTCAGTTGGTATGAATGTTTTTTTTGTTTTAGTTATTGTTTCAAAATTGCAATTTATCTCAGACATAATTTGAAATTTCTCTTGGATGGACACTTCTGTACGTAAAAACGTTCGCTGCCGTTGGCTCGTTTGTCGGTTGTTTGAGTCAGTCTGTCTGTCTGTGTCATACATATGCACACATGTGTGGTTGTGCGAGTTGAAGTTTAAATACAATTTTCACGCGTAGTTTATTACTTTTCTGCTGTTCCTCTTTTACTTTTAATTTGTTTATAGTATAAGAATAACAATAACCTTACAAGTACATTTGAAATATGTCTTTGGGTGTGTATGTATGTTTGTGTGTCTGTATAGTGTAGATTTGGATTTGTAGTTGAACAAAAATGAGTCAACGAAATTGAGCGTTCTGTTGCATTTCAATTCGTTTAAGGTCGGAATAAATTTGCATTTCTGGAATGATTTTTTCTCTAGTACATATTTTCCTTTTAGTTAAGTATTTCATTTTCTTCGAAATTCTCACGGTTCTCATTTCCCATACAGCGCTAATTTTAGTGTTTCGTCTCACTTTGGTTTCCTCAGTTAAGGGGACTTAACTTGTAATCTGTTAATATGCTTTGTTGTTGTGTAATGTAATGAGCTTAACATTTGTGCTATTCAAACGCCAGTGGGTGTAACGCTTTCGCTGTTTTCTCAATTGCTATACGCTGCTTGCGCGCTTTTCTTCAGTTAGTGTAGTACAGAGTACTTGGTACAGTTAAACGTATGGGGAAATATGCTTTAAGTCTAAGTGTTAAGTGCCATTATTGCTTAGTTTCGAGCTCACTTTTGCTCGTGACGTTGTGTCTGCGCACCAAAACATTTATTAGAATTTACTCAAAATGTGTGAGCGTGAGTGAGTGCGTGTGTTGGTGTGTGTGTGTGTGTGTGGGGACATGTCAAGTAGTTTTCATGTGTACATATATCTTATAATTTTTCCAACTTGTGAAAGTTTCTAGCGAATTGTGATAAGCTCCAAAATCCGCTGTCGATTTTTGTGTCACTAAATTCGGAAGTTATCGCTGCAATTTTGGGACTTTTCCATTTTCAGTTTTCATTGTTCACTTTTCACTAACTTTAACTTACTAAAGAACACCTAAAAACTCGTCATGCGGGCTTTCACACTGGACTTGACTCTTTCGCTTCTTTGCGCCTAAATACTGAAGGCTGCTGACTCTATATCTGTAAAACTTCAATGTTTCTCTCAAAATATCTCGATATCTTTTCTAATCACTAAACATTGCATTAAAGTGCGCACTTGCTTGCTGCTTAAACTTAAACTTATGCTAAACTATTGCACTTTTAAGCCGAACTCGAGAAAATACAACTCAAAAATATTTTTTGAAAATAAGAGGAACCGTTTCAAGATCGAGATATGTAGCGTTGCAGCGCATTCAATGTTTAGAAAAAGGCAAATTTTGCCAAATGCTTCATGCGTACAATGCGCTCTGCTTGTTTTCGTGTAGAAGTTTATTTCATGTTATTTCGTTATCTCATTGTTGGTTTAAATATAAAAGATATTAGCTCATTTCAATAATGACATATATATATTTTGTGGGAAAAAGTCTTTTTGGTAAAATAAGTTACATTGCTGTTTTTGAAGAAAACTTTAAAACCAACCTCACAATGGACGGATAAGAAGTGGATTGGATTGAGCGAACTTTCAATCGGAACGTGCCGTATGGGCATTTCGCCTGTGCAATTGTAGTGCCAGTGGAAAGTGAAGCTGTTGGCTGTTGATTGTGCAAAATTCTAGACAATGTGTAGAGCATTCGGGAAACTTAAGCAATAAAACTAATTCACTCAGCAATTTGGTGTTTTTGTTGGGAGGCATGCAGATGCGTGTCTCAGTTTAGTGATGTGCTCCTCGATCACTCATCATGAGTTTTACTAAAGGAATTTGTTTAAAAAAGCAAAATTTAAATACGGAAAACCGATAAAAACAATTAATGAAAGTGTGCCAACTATCTTGAAAAGAAAATATTTACAATGCTGCAATGACCAATCGATTTTGGAATACATTGTCTAACAACAAAAAGATGTCGTCTGCTCAGCCAACAATTAAATATTAGGTTTTTGTAAAACTACAATATTTTCTTGATGCTCTCAACCAAGGCTTACAGAATTATTGTGTTATTATTGCTCAATTTTTTTCCTTCAACTCATTAAAAACTAAACCTTTTTCACAGCTACAATGTTTTGAAGTTTATGCTTAAACAATTTAAATAGAAGACGAATAAACTACACTAGACGTGACAATGTTTGCACTCGTAATACTGATGAAAACATTTAAATTATGTACCCAAAATTAAATGAAAATAAAGTGTGTTTCACTTAAATTTTTATTTCCAAAAATAAAATAAAAGTAAATTATAAATACATCACATTTAAATATTTCGTTTAACTCTGCTCGCTGCTCTCGATTAACGTTTCGTTTCGCATTTATTAAAAAAATTAAATAGTAAGAATAGGTTCCAGGCGAATGACAGCTGTACGCAGTAATTGTATATTTAAGATATTTATGTATAAATGCGCTAATAGAAATCTAATAAAAATTACGTACACTACGTAATGGGGGCATGTCTACACACGCGGCTCAAGATTGCTGCTTAATTACAATATTGAAATGAATTTGATTTCGACGTTTATGTTACAATCGGCAATTGGCGTACATTTGTGGCATTTTAAAACTATGATTGAAGTAATAAAGCAACACAAAAATGCAAAAAATCCTAATAACAATGAGGGTTCCAGGTTCAAAGCATTAAAAGTGTTAAATAAAAATTAAACTTTTAGAGGATAGGAAAGAGCGAAAACTTAAACTACAGTTTATTAAGAAATACTAAAAGTTTCTTAAAAGCTTTTCAAAACTTTCTTCATATTTACACAAAATTTTTGCTGACTTCTGCTATATTACAAGTTTTGCTGCATAGAACAGCCAACAGAAGTGAAGTGGCAAGGTTTGAATTTATTAATTGCATTTGAAAGGTTTTTATTTTTATATCGATCACATATGCTTCAAACTGCCAAAGTTACACGCTTTCGAAGAAAAGTTTGATTTCGGTTTCACAAAACCAAATTTCGCCAACTTGTGCAACTCGTTTGAGCCCAGAACCCACTGATATTTGGAGACAAATGCATGCAACGAATACTTGAGGGCGCTTGTTGCAAAAGCAAAACTATAAATCATCACATTCAATTTAGTTTTCGTTTCTTCGCACAAAGCGGGGAATACAATAAGAATTATACAAAAATAAAGATTGTTGTATGGTGTGTTGGAGGCATGGTAGAACTAACCTGAAAGCAACTTTCAGCGCGGCACACTGTTTACTTATACGCGCAATACACACACACATAGAAAAACTATCAACTAAATCTACGCTAATGCGGCACAACGCACGGTTTACACGTTACCACTAATCGAAGTATACACAGACATGGAAAACATAATTTCGACTTTAAAATTAGCATAATAATAGCAACTGCACGAAGCATACGCGACAATACAACAAATATGGGACAATGCCATGCTCACTGTACTGCGGATATGTTCTTCAATATTCAACGTAAATGTAAAGGTAAATGTAACTAGGTACATGCTTAACGTAGTGTAAAGTAACGTAACGGTGCAAGTTCACAAATTAGTTAGATAAAAGCTACGTTTAATTTTCTTAGCTGTGTTTACGTTCTACCAAAGGAAAGCACGACAATTATACTGCACAAAAGTGTTTTGCCTAATTGAAATTACACTAAATTGACAGCTTCTCAGTATTTGCATGTAGCTACGTGGACCTAAGAGTCTTGCGGCTACAGACGACCGCAGCAACGTTAACGCGATGGGCGAAGGGGCGGAGGCGAATAGGGCGAGCGGGGTTTTTGTGTCTTTCTGTGCTTAGTTGTTAGTGTACATTGCAGCCTAGAGTGGGTGTCCAACGCCCACGGAAAGGAGTTTTCGAAGCGACAGGGTAAAGGCGCTCGCTGTTGCTTGTTGCCTGCTTACTAGCCTAAAGTGAAACTATCGCATGCTCAGCGAGTAACTACAATTCGCCTAGGGGCGTGGGGCGATTGCGGTAGCAGCGAACAGCGTTTTGTTCTTTCTTTTTAGTTTTTTCCATTGATTACACCTCTACTCGTAATGTTAGTGGATGGAATGGGTGCGGGCGGAGATGGGAACGATGGGCGTTTTTGGAAAAAGGTTTTGGGGACGTTAATATTGGCATTCATATTGTAATTCGTTTGTTGTGTTTGGTTTGTTGTTGATTCGTAAAGTTTAGCGCCGCTACGTTCGGCATTTTCGCTGCATCTAAAATGCCGTTGAGCGTCGGTTGAATCGTTTCGTGTTCGCATCAGCGGCCGTATTGCCTGCATTGACAATACCAGCTGCCGCTGTTGTCGCCGCCTTCGCCATTGCTGCTGCTGCGCTGGTTGCACGCAATTTTGTGCAACTACGCGTTGGTGCAGCAGCGCTCTTTGAGTGTGTGTGCGCTGCAGTTGGTGCTGCCAACGCCGTTGTCGTTGCTGTCACCAATGTAGATTGCCTGCAATTAGCCCAGCGTTGCATCTGATGCGAACATTTCGGATACAATCATTTGCGCCCCGCCGTCGCACCCACGCTGCCCAGCGATTCGCTACGGCTCTTCGAGCGCGGCATCGATGCGTCTGCAATTAATTAAATAAGTAACAAAATATATCTGTTTGAAATCGTCTCGTTGCAGCCTCACCCTTGTTGCTGTTCTTCTCCGCTTTGTAGGCGCGCATCGCCTTACCCCGCTTGTCCAGTATCAACTTGTCGTAGCGAACGAATATGCCGTGCTTCGGCTTGCACTGGAAGTACTGCATGCCCTGCACGGTGCCGTCGTTTTTGCCGGTTGGTGTGTCTAGCTCCACGCCAATCCAAGGGCCAGCTTGGAAATGCGTATTACCGATGTAACTGATGACGCCACTCGTGTTGTACGGACGTATGAGCACCGATTCGCCCACTTGCACCCACTCTGGCAGCGCTATCTCAAGATCGATGTTCTTGCTCTCATCTGCAAATGCAAAGAAAGTAAAATTTGAATTTTGCCAAACGGAGTCAAGTATGACAGTGCAAGTAAGAACGTTGCATGGCCTAACAACTATTTGAACCACGCCACTCAGTTTACGTGCGTACCTTCCACTTCCATGCTACTTGTCATTGCAGCGTTCAGCTGATCGTTTGACGAAGTCATCAGCCCCTCCATTTGTGCTACTGATGCGCGTTGCAGCTGTGCCACTTGCGCGACTGCATTGTTGTTGGCCACTGTTGTGACGCTCGTGGACATTAAGTTGCCAGTACCCTGTGGCGGAGTCTTTTTTCGACGCACCACTTTGCCGGCCGGCAGTTGCCCTCTCACGATGCCGCTACCCTCCAATTGTTGTTCGTTGTTGCCATTCTGATTGTCGTTGGCGGCGTTGTTGTTAAAGCCGCTCTGTTGGCTATTTGTTATTGTTTCTGCTGCTGTTGTAATAGTCTCGCAGTTGTTGTTGTTGTTCGTTAATTCGATGACATCGTCATCGTTGATGGTGTTGGCTGCATAGTCGGCACTTTCTTGTTCGTCTGCTGCGGCATGCTGTGCTTGCAGTGGGTGTGGCATTTCTGTTGCAGTATTTGGCAGCGTTGCTTGTGCATTGTTGGCGTCATGTTGATGGGAATCGGATATTTCCGCAACTGCGTCCACGTCTGCTGGTTGCTCCGCTATGTTTTGTGTCTTTGGCTGTTGTTGTTGTGGTTCTTGGGGATCTTGTTGGTGCTGTTGTGGTGGTGGTTGTGATTTGTTGCTGTTCGCTGACTTTGGCATATCCTTTAGGAACGGATTGAAGCGCGCCTGCCGATTGGGCGGCGAATTCGAATTAATTCGATCAAAATCTGCAAATGTGGACAACTCTAAATGAGAAATCAAGCTGCGGAATTGAGTTTAATTGGTTATTTTGATTAATCGATGAAAATATTTTTGTTAGCAGTTTTGACTAATGTATTTGAAATCAAATTGTGGATTTATTTAAAACCACAATTAATAATTCATCATGAACTAATTAGTCGTGCCAGTCAACATTTTTGACTCAAAAATAAGTAATCGATTAATCCGGAAAATGCGTGGCACAAACCTGGTGTTTCATCAATGCTCATTGAACGCATTGAAGCGATGTCATCGTTGGTTAAATTACTGCACGACACGGCCTGCGAATAGGCAAAGGGCTTTGAAAGTCGTTCAAGAACTTACGTTAGCAAATTTCAACAATTTCATGCCACTAACTTACCTGCGAGCCATAACCACTCGACGTCGACGAACTCATGCTGGGCGTGGCCAAACCAGTCAGATGCTTCATATTCGCGTTGGCAGTCGACGTGTAGCTCAAGTAGCCGCTGTGGTTCGAGTGATTGCTTAAGTCCATGAACGAGTCCATTGTCTTCGAGGCCGTCAGACGCGAACGTGTGTTGTAGTTGTTTTGCTGGTTCTTCTCCTGCTCATAGTCGGCTGCGTACTCGGAGTCACTGTAGCTGTCCTCCGGCTCCTCGGCCAGCGGCCGATGCACGCCGAGGGGTTCCTCATGCAAGGTGGTCATGCGCATGCCCAGCAGCTTGCTGGTGGCCGGCGACGCTGTTCCGGAGTAAAAAAGAAATTGAAATTAAGTAAAAATCGTAAAGTGATCAGATGGGCAGCGGATGCTGTGTAGCTGCTGTGTATTCTTAGCGAGAAGGAATACCACATACGTTTTGTCGGCTGGCTACGCTGGTTGAAATTCAAATTGAGATTCAAGAATGTGGGGCGCGCTGCATTCCAAAGTGGGGGAGATGAGACAGTTAAAGTGTACATAATTATTAGACACAACTTGTCTTAGCATTACGAAATCGAAATCAAATACGAACGAAAACGTGAAACTAAAATCCGATGCGGTCTTGCAGTTGCATCAAACTAAGGGCACAACAACAACCAAATGAAGGTGTGCTGTCAAACGCTCTAAACTAGATTGCTAATAGTTAAGTATTTAAGTAGGTGAGTGAGAGATGCGCATACGCTGACACGGATGAAGTGCGACGTGGATGCTGATGATGGCGGCAATGTGCGAGCATTGCTGCGTCCCAGCGACTAAATGCGAACAGAACTAAAGTATGCACAACAAAGGAGAAATACACAAGAGCAGAAACTCAATTGATAAACACTATTTGCAGATGCAATTTGATGAATGACCAGCGGATGCTGATGGCGATAGAAATTGAAAAATGAAGGCAAGTTACAGCGAGTGTGGTGGCAAAATGTACGAGCGACGGCGACACAACCAACCAATTAAGCGTTGTTGGCAGTTTATTGTGCTCTGATAGTGGCAAATGAACGCAACGAAATTAAGAGGGCAAAGAACAAAACTAACGTATTTACAGTACATTGACGAATGGAATGGAATGAGGTATGCACTACGAATACGTAAGTATGTATGTATGTATGCTAAAACTAACATCGATTAACTGACAGGAAATCAATAAACTGACGGAAGAAGACAGAACGGCTAAACACATTTACGAGTACTACGATAGGTCGAGTGACTGTCAGATGGGTGGGATGAAATGTTTGCTTGATAGATTGATCTGTGAACAATGAAAATATTTGTAATTTTTCATGTGGTCTGTTGTCGTAATGATGCCGTCGGTATTAATTGTTTGTTGGTTGACGACATTGCATAACTTATGATGACTGTCTATCAATAACATTAACGACACTGTTTGGACGTGTTGACTGAGGGCTGACCTATATTGTGGCCGATTGTGCTGCTTGATTGGATTCTGTTTTTAAATGCTACCAAACAGATGGACAAGGTGCTTTACAGACACGAAAGCGATTAATATTCTTACTTTTCAAATCGCAAGACTATAAAAAAACCTAAAGGCTTATATCGAATATATTTTACTTGGCGGATTCACTAAGGAGATCCGAATATTTTGTTTTCATATAATTCAATGTTAGTTTAAACTGGTTGGCCCTAAGGCCCCCGAATAGGCTCTTTTGGAGTCCTTAGCATTTCTCGATGGACGTCCTTAACGCCCATACAGCAACCATGCAGATCTAGAAATATATGAGCCCTTATACGAGTTTTGGGCGCTGGTCTTTATTTTGGACACCCCATCCATCCATCCCCATCCCTCCATTAGCGGAGTATCTAAGTGAGCCAATCGTAATCTTGATAGAGCGGAGCGGGGTAGAGGCAGAGCAGATGTGCCACAGTTTCTCCCACATGTCAATGTCAATGATGCCCAACCTGTGAGCATGAACTTCCTGGCAGTGACAATAGTAATTAAATTAAAATTGAAGTTTAGTAATTAAGAGCGCCAAATAATTGACTCATTATGACTCAACATTGAAATTTACTACTTTTAAGCACAACTAACTTCTATGGCACAAATATTGCCAGTATAAAGGATTTAAAAGCCTTTAACTTGTTTGAATCTATGTAAATTCTTAAATTCATGTAAATTTTATTGGAATGCTGTGGCGGTCAGTACATGGTGTGTGCTTATGAGTGTAATTATGAGCAGAATTACATTGATATGGTGCCATTGATGAGCTGATGAGATAGTTACAACACATGAAACTGCAACTGATACGATTACAGCTAACATGAAAGTTACATATGCGAGCAAACGATTGGTGATGCATAAGCAGTTTGTCTCTCCTGCTGGTGTGAAGTACGAGTTAATGAGTTGCTATACGGACGGTGGATTTTTTGTTAGTGTTTTGGGGTTTTAGTTGTATACGCGTTTCATGGACGATGTGTATAAACACGTGAATACAGTGGAGCAGAAAGTGACATTGACGATTGTTGTTGTTTTAATTTTTTTTTCATAATTTTGGCTAAACGAATATTGAGTTGTCTGCGTTTGGTGTTTGCATAGCTGAAGCTATGTCGCATGGCCTTTACATTGTATTGAAGATGTTTTTGTACAGCAGGAGGCCGAGTAGTAGACGAAACGAAATGAGTACACGTCTAGTTTGGTGGGGAGAAGGAGGCACGTTTGATTTGAGTTGATTTTGTTTGAGTACTGAAGTATAGAATGCTGATTATTTTTGTTGTTTTGAATGTGATTTGTTTGTTTTGTTAGCTTGCTAGATTGCTTGAATATTGGTAAGGCAACAAACCAAATGAAGAACACGAACCAAATTACGAAATAGTTCAATTGACAATTTACAACGCAACAACAAATTCAATTCAATTCAATTGTAAATTCAAATTGTTTGGATGCTTTAAATTTGCGAGCTGTTTTTATTGTATTTTGTGGTGGTGGTTTTGCTTAGTTTGTATTTTTACCTGATAGAATGGAGCCTGATGTTTGTTGGGATTAATTGGATGACATTAGAAGGAATAAACGAACAACCAATGCGCGTTATACACACAGTTGTAGTTGTTGTTGCAGTAGTAGTAGTAGTAGTTGTTGTTGTTGTTTATTGTTGTTGTATAGGTAAAACATAGTTTCAATTAAAGATGGTACAGTTGTAGTAATCAATAATAGTATAAATTATTGTAGTGGTGAAGAGTCGGGGGCGGGAAATAACGCCGATGATTTATAAATAGTAAAGGGTAGTAAATTATACAAATGTGCGACGGATTGGTAATAACTAGATAAGCCTAAACTGTGCGCCGGATGCACATCGCTTTATCGACTATGAACCTCAACAGTGGTCAAATGCCAGAATGATACAATGTGTAGGGAAATCAAAATAAAATGAAGATGTCAGATGCATGGAAAAGAGTTAAGCGAAGTGGATGTGGGCGATTTAAAGCTGACTGGCAAAGTCTGACTGACTGATGCGACTGGTTAAGTCCGTTGACGTTTTATTTTCGGTATTGAAATGCGAAATTATGCGCTGATGTTGATGCTCAGATTTTGCTTGAGTGTGAGAAGTAAAATCAAAACAAAACGTAAATGCTTTGATAAAGTGAAAAAAGCTGCACGAATTTTGGCGCGTGTGCGACAAAGAGTTATTGCATTTATAATATGAGCTAAAAAGCTGTTTTCGTAAAGCTGAAGCGAAACGTAATTAGATTTGGTTTGAACAGGCGAGCGGCAACGATTTGGCTGCTTTAAGAAAAGTGGGGTCGGTGATTTTAGAATAGCAGTTGTTGGTGGACGGGTGTGGAAATAAAAGTGTTTTAGGTGAGCTAATTGAAATTTTCTTAATTACTGGAATAAGTATTATCTAACGGATTTTAGGAATTACCATAAGTTATAATTGGTATACGTGACAATTACTAAATACGAAATGAATTTCCTGCTTTGAATGAAATGCTAAAGAGACAAAATCGGCTAATACTACATTATAATTGTGAAATGAAAAGAGCACTCGATTAGGTGTGATCCAAGAAAAATAATGGTTTCTAACTGTTATACGCCAACACAGTTGGCCAAAGAATAGAGAAACGTTCGAGAAACGCCTTAAACGTTGGTTTTTTGTTCCATTCAAAATGACTCAAAGCGTACAATCGCATTGTTGTGAGACATTTTCAAAATTCATTTCCTTTTAATTTACATTTTCTACATTAAAACTGAAAAGATCTTTTTATGCATTAACTTGTAAATTTTAACTGAAAATTCTCAAAGATATATTTTTTTAAATCGAGCGCTCTCTCTTCGCTTCAGTGAAATATTTAGTTGGGAGAGGGTATGTAAAAATGTTTGAGTTATTGTTGAGGTGTAACTAAGCTCAGAGAGGTTGGTCGGTATTTGTAAACGTTGCATACAAAATTGGTATAAAAAAGTATTGGCTGACGTTGCACGCAAGCAAAATATTAAGCAATTTTTTTAATAAACTGTTTCAAAAAGTGGACAGTAAAAATATGCGCCTTAAAAAAATTTTCATTAAAACTAAAATAATTGCAATTGTTTTGCTTGAGGGCTATGTATGTAAAACAAATGATTGCAAATATTTGCGCAAGTTTCAAGTTGAAAAGAAAATGTGTATTATTAACACTAAATTAGAGGCAATTGTGCGTTGCACAAAATAAAGCAAATTCATACCTATGCCAAAAGGCTTGCCCGGCGAATCGTCGTTGCTGCCCTTGCCCCCGAAACTGTGGCGAGTGCGCACACCAAAATCGCGCATACCCTGATGTACTGCAATTCGAAAATTCAAAGCGTGCGATTAGCGAATGTAATTGAGTGTAACGTCATATTAAATACCTGGCTGGGAAAGAAACTTCGAAGTGAGCGTCTGCCGTGAAAATTCTGTGTTGTTGAGATCAACAAATGACTCCGACCGTCCGACGTTCAGCAGCGACTCCATCGAAGCATCGAAGCGCATAATCTAAATGTGAAAGCAAACAAAACATCAAAATTCATATCTATATATGTACTCTTTAGGATACAAGTTGCCTTGTTCGATATCTTTAAATTAGTAATTTGATTGATTGTTAATGAAATTAGGGAACAGAAATAGTCGTGAACTCAAAACCAAATATTGACGACTTAAAAAGGAAGAATGAAAACACACAAAACACACATAAGTTAAGCATCAAAAGTGGATTAGAAAGCGGTTTGTGGCTATTTGATAGAACTACTTTTAAGGTTTCGCTGCGGTCGTAGAAATGCGAGGGCGACGCTCTCGTTTCAATGAGACAGGCAGCAACTGTTGAATGGCAACAACGCATTATTATATTTTAGTTTATTTCAACAAATATGACATCAGCCCAAGTTGAACAATCGTCTCAAGTGGCTGTTATTAATTTTGTCCAATTTGATTTTTGGTTGGTGACTAATCACTTCTGTGTTGACTGACATCTTCAAGGTAGAGTTTTGCAGAGAATATCGATGGTTTAAACAAGAGGAAAACGTCGCAACTCACTTTTAATCGACTATTATAAGTTCTAAGCAACCATACCATATGAAATTAACTTAGAAATTTTTTTATTTTATTTTAGTTTAGTAATTTTTAATTCATCTAATTTTGTGCTGAAAATTTTGTTGCAGCTCAAAATTGAGTCTTGTTAGCTTAAAATTAATTACACTTATTTTAAATAGACACTTTAGAGTGAAATTTTCTTACTCTAAATAAGCTAATTTTATTTTTTAATGGAAACTTTGCAAAAGTGGTTTAGGCTAGTGGCCTATTGACCTTTTCTTTAAATCCACTTTCGATGACTTGTTGCTGTTTGTTGTTATTTCTTATACTTACACTTCCAGAATTTGTTGTTTCTTTAACCGCCTGGATACAGACAATTTGTGTGTGTGTGTGAATGTGCAGACGGCGGTCATGGTCAATAAAGTTTCATATTGATTTGGTGTACAATTGTTAATTTTAGTGGTTGGGTGAGAGAAAAATTCAAATTTTGATTGTGGTGAGGACAAACACACATTAATATTTTGGTTTTGATTTTTTGTGGTTTAGTGAAAGCGCAAAAAAAGAGCGAGAAAAAGAAGAATTTTGGTTAAGAGTTTGGTAGACACGAATTCATCATTTGTTTTAGAATAAAAGCAGTTAGATTGTGAGTTAGAAATTGCAACAAAAGCGCAATGCGTTGTCTAGGCAATGATTTACGGTGAATTCGTACGGTACTACTATCGGGGACAGCAATGAATGTTGTTTTTGTGGGAAACTGTACCTGTGAGAAGTTGGGTACACTGACGGTCTTTCGCATCGACAGTGGCTGACCGTGCGCGGTCTCCAGCTCTTTGACGGCAACATTCTGTCGTAAGCGATCCAGAGTCAATATGCTCTCCACAGCCGATACGCCGCGTGTGTATTTTTCTGCAAAAAACATAAATTGAGATATGAGATTGTAGGGTTGTACAGTTGATTTTTAAGTTTACCGATGTAAGTTTCGCCATCGCTTGCTGAGCAGTCATCTCCGCTGGCTGCCAGCTGCGCCAGCGATTCACGATCCTCTAACTCTTCCGACGCCTTTGGAATGTTCGAAACTACTTCGTATGTGACGCCGGTTTGTGAAATGGCATTTTCGCCGCGCACCAGCCGGAATTTTTTCAGGCGATCCGTTATGCTTTGGCCCTTTTTAATGTTGATGCTTAAGCGTTTGCGCAACACCAAGTCCATGGGCGCCGGATGCGAAAGCCGTACTGTGGTGCGCAGTATTAAGTAAACGCGCTCGTTCGCTTCGGTCACACGATTCAAGGCCTGACTGTCATGCATGGATGAGTCCCAGCTGGCAATTGAGCATACGTCCTTCTCCAAATGCTGCAGTATTTGGAGCGTGTAAAACTTGTGACCATGCTCCTTGGACAATATGGAATTGAGGCCGGCAACGGAGAATTCGTCGTTTGTATTTTGTGCCGACAGATCGTCTGCGTTCAGATTGAGAAAAAGTACGGGCACGTGCGGTTCCATGCCAGCTGGCGGATCCCAAGAGGCGGGTGCACCTGGTATGCCTGAGCCGGGCGCTGGCACCAGCACTGCGTTGCGCTCCTCGGTCAGTGATACCCACTGGTGCACCAAACTGAGCTCGCGCTCACGCTCCTCCTCGCTCTTGTCCTCTTTCTTGATGAGTTTTTGTATCTGCTGGTCGAGATATTGACGTCGGCGACCCAACGCTTCGCTCCACTTCTCGCGAAGCACAGTAAGATCCTCTTCCTGATAGGAGTCCAATGCGCGCTGGAGTCGAGAGCGCACACAAATGCTGCCAATGGCAATGTTTACAATCGACTGGCAGATTATGGGCAGTGTGCCCGAATTCTGCACCGGCTTGACACGCACATTAACGCGACGTTGCTGGCCCTGACGCAGCTGATAGATTCCGCCGGTTAGTACCTCAGTGCGATTAGTCACCTCTACCGGTGAATACTCGCCGTTGTCGTTCAGTTCATGAATCTCTACCCAGAGTTCGATTTTGCGTGACAACTCCGCCCAGCGGTCAACAAGCGAACGTGCTTTGGCCTGCTGCTGCTCCACCTCCCAACCCTTGGTTTTAGAAAAACCGGCGCTGCGGTGGCCCCACACCTCAATTGAGAGCGCGCCCTCAATGCAGTGCTCGAGGAACTCCTCATTGATGGTCACTGTGAAGTCTTTTGTGTGGTCGAATTTGAAAACCATGTTCTGATCATGCGATGGCGCTTCGGCATTTATAACCGGTACCACCATTTCCTGGTGGCCCCAGAATGTATACTGACAGAAGACAAAATTGGACAGTGACAGTGGCAGGCCAGTGGCGCATTTTATAGAGACGCGGCAGGTGATCTGATTCGCCATGGGATCAACAGGATCGTCGTATTCGTCACGTGAATCGGATGACGACTCGGATACGGATTCGCACATGCGATCCTGTGGCATTTGGCCCGCAATGCGTTGTACCTCGACCTGAAGTCGACCAGCAACTTCACCCTGCTGACTAATAATGGGCGTCTGATAGTCCAGCTTAACGTCATGGAAGAGCACCTCCAGGAAAATATTTGCGACGCCGATTAGATTGTGATTCTCCTGTGACTCGTAGAAGGGATCCAGGGACTTGGAATTTTCGCTTTCCTGCAAAATGTAACGATACTCAATGCGTGACAGTTTTAGTAGCTACAAAAAGTGAGGAATGGGACTACTGAAATCAAATCTTAATTACCTCGTCACTATCTTCATCATCTGAGAAACTCTCAATGAGAGGCTTTTAAGGGCAAGTCGAATGAGTTAGTAAAGATGTGAAATGTAGTAAATGAGTATAAAGAGTTAATTGCGTGAACGAAATTCAAAGAGAAAGCGCAACTAATAATGATTCTTTTTTTCATTTGCTTTGTTGAGAAAACTTACCAAGCCATTAAGAATGCGCTCCTTGTGATCTTGATACATTTCGCGCATGTCAATTAGCTTGTTTTCTAGTTTTTCCATTGTCCAAATTTGACTACCCGAGTTCGTTCGCTTAACCAATATTGCCGGCTCACTCACAAAGGCACCGCGCTGTGCAAAAATTAGATCAGTAAATGTATGCAAGACTGGTTTCATGTACTTTGCCACGTTTACATACCCTTCTGTTGGGGCTAAGATTGGCGGGCGGAATTTGTAGTGTCACTGAAAACTTTGTTTTCTTTTCCATTTCCTCGGCAAGAAAGTTGGCTTCCTGTACTGAAGCATTTGCACGCATAATGTCGCTTTTCAGTTGATCCAGCGACCGTTTAAACATTTCATCGCGCTCCTATAAGTAGACAAGTTTAAATGAAATACACTGTAAAGTGCGCTATGACGGTGGTAGCGAACCTGAGCCCATTTTTCCACACGCATTTGGGAGGTAGGCGTGTTTGGTGTAATTTTGCCTAGGCGCAGTGGATCATATGGCGTGTATGGTGCATAGGGAGTACTGGGAGAGAGTGTATTGCGCAGCTGTTGAAACTGTCGTTCATACTCCTGCAAAAATATCAATTAAAAACTTATAAATATTTTTTTTTACTTTTCTTACTTGTCGCTGTTTTTCCAGCGCCTCCAACTTGTCCTCTTCATGCTGTCGTTCGAGTCGTGCAATAGCTGTTTGTATCGGGTCGTTGCTAAGTTCATTTTGCATAATCTCGTCACGTGCGAAGTTGTAATCAATTAATTGCGCCGGCGTTTGCGGTTCCGAGTTCATGTTGGCGCTGGCGCTCTTTGGACAGTTGACGCGGAAGAAATGATGGTTGCCCCACAGTATGCGGTCGCCGTTGTGCAGCGCAGTTTTCTCTATGACCGCTGAGCCATTCACAAAGCAGCGCGCGCCCTGTATGGGCTCCATGAAGAGTCCGCCATCCTCAATTGCAATGACACAATGTTCGGGCTGTATACCGAGACCGGATAGTTGTATGTCGGGTTGTTGGCCAGATATGCTATGACCACCAATCAAAGTACGTTCCTGCAAGGCAAAGCAAATCCAAATGCGATGAGCAAACAATAAATTGTCTGAGTGAAGAAGGTGGTTGCACTTACTTTGAGATAGTAAACTAACAACTCGTTCAGGGACGGATCAGCATTCAAATTGACTAAATAGTATTTGTTCTTTTCGACCTTAATGCCGCTGGCCTGTACGCTGATGCCCATCTTCTCCAGCGCTTGCTGTCGTTCGTTTTGTATGCGTTCGGTCTTTACCAGTTTCTCCTCCCATGTTTGCGATATTTGCTTCATCAGATTCTCACTCTCGGCCAACTTGTCGTGTATGTCAACGCGTTGCACGTCGCCAACTGGTGAGCCGGTGGCATGCTTCAGCATATTGCGCAATTGTTCCACCTCATGTCTCAGCTCGCGGATAATGCGCGCGTTCGGATCTTCGTTGACAACGGCGTGGTTGACAATGCGCTTGGCGCGATCGGCATAACGCAGTGTCGACAGCGTTTCCTCGTAGTTGTCGGCTGAGGGCGATATTGTGGCCACCATGATGGTGCGCGAGTTGCCGCCTAGATTATCCTTTAACAACCACGTCAGCACCGAGTCACGATAAGGTACGAATTTATCATTGCTGCTCTTCTTGCCGCTCGACTGATCGGCCAGCTTGGAAATAACCAAGCCCAGCGTGGTCAGCGATCTGTTGAGAAATTATACAGTGAGAAAATTAGAGATAAATCCTGTGTAATAAATATTAGTACGCACTTATTAATGTTGGAGCCTTCTTTCAGGCGCTCGCCCACGGCACCTGTCTTTACCGCACGTTCCGAACCAGCCAAATCGACCAAGGACATGCGTGACACTTTTTCGCCGCTCACACCCGTTGCCTGATCGGTAAGTATCTGCGTAAGCACCACTGAAAAGACAGCATGCGAGCGTGACGATTCAGCATTCATGTTGGTGGCGGCCACTGTGCGCGACTTATTTCCCTCCGTCATCAAATTGTCGATGTCCTGCGGGTGGTGGCAAGAATTGATTCGTTTCATGCATTCGACATATAATTTGTTGCTGACTCACCTTGTATGAAGTAACCGCCAGCTGTGACAGCCCGTCCACGTACGGGCCCAGCACATTGTGTTCGCGTACCTTTAGCGATTGTTTATTTGGTTTCGGATCGAGTAGATCGTGCACTTTCTCATTGTAAATTTCCATGTAGGACACTTCCACTTTGTACATGAGATCCAGCGTGGTTCGATTGGCAATAGCCGAGAACAGCTCATCACAGAGACGCGGAATGATGCCTTTGCATTCGTGCGAGCCCATCATGGTGTACGATTTGCCGGAGCCTACAAATAATGTACACACCACACCAAGTTATGAGTCAAGTAGCCAAAGTTAACATTGACCGCGTCCGCTTACCCGTTTGGCCATAGGCAAAAATGCAAGCGTTGTAGCCTTGGAATGCATTATCAAGTATGCCACGTCCCACAAAATCGAATACGGTTTCTTGTGAGGCAAAGTTCGCATCGTCGGGATTCAGCGAGTAGAAGCAGTGATCGAAGGCGAACGTTTTTGGCGGCTTCCTGTACGCATGCAATAAAAAATAGGCAAGTTTGTAATGAAAACGCATCAATAGTCAAGGCACATGTGCCGGCGCAGTGGGGTATTACTTATGTGCCTGATCGTACCTCTCCATTTTGTCCAGTGATGGTGGATTTTGCAGAATTGTCTGCTGTTTCTCCATTTCCACGATGCATTTTGTGCCGAGTTCGATTTCTGCAATAAATACAACATTGTAGACGATAAGTGGCTATTGCAGGCAGGATGAGTCATTTCAATAACGAACAAAAATAAATGTGAATAATGGTTCGTTTGTATCGCAGTCAAAATTAATATCCTATGCTAATACGACGGTAGATAAAAAGGTATAAAAGGTGTGAATGTTGATTGATATAACAGAAATGTGAAAAAACAGTACTGGGGGTAAGAACGAAGACTAGTTAACCAGAAATGAATTAGTGTATGAAACGGTGGATAAAGGGTGAACAAAATGTTAATTCCATTCTGGAAAAGTCCTAGTCCAGTTGATTAATGAATATATATTGCAGATAGTTAAATAAAATACAACATTTACAGATGGGAAAATGGCAGCATTTAGGAAAAAATTCACATTTCTGGAGACTGCAGGTTCACTTCTGTGAAATTACAGACTGAACCATGACACAAATATTTGTATCATGGATTGAACTGCATGATTGAAATTATGATAGCTTTATCAACGACTGTGCTTGTCTTATCAGTGCATCGAAGTTATGTCTAAATTTTGTAGAGCACTTTCAACAAAGCAGGGGGAAAGTGTAAGCATGAAAAACAAAATATTCTAAAAATTGGTTTTTATTCTTTGACAGTCGCAGTGAAAAAGGCATAAAATGATGCAGACATTGGTGCACGTAAAATTGATAAAACTGATAACAACACATAACAATTTGTGACACGCGTTTTATCAAAACGTTTGCTGTTAGTGTGTGTGTGTAAATAGTAAAAGCCTACACCCAAAACAGTTGCTTATCGCGATTGTAAAGAACGGCCAGTCAAAGGAAACTATTAAATGTGTATAGCGTATAGCGACGTAAAATGATTGGCATTTAGTTAGTAGTTGGAACATTGACTAATTTGCTAAGAAATGCCAGAGTATCGAATAAAAGTTGACCTCGAAAAGTCAAGTAACGATTCTTTAAAGCTATAACATGTATAGTATATGTAGAATTGGTTAGGAGAATTACAAAAATGTGCTCAAGTTTAGCGCCGCCATTGAGATGTTGCCAACCTTAATGCTTCCAAAGAAGTGAGCCTAAATGAGTAACAATGCGTAGTAAGGGCGCTGAAATTCAGAAGGCCATTTCTCAGCAAATAATTCTAACAATTTATTACATTAACTTTTCGCTTGAATATTACCAAATCAATTGCAACACCTCAGCGCGTCTGTTGCCACAAAATTTAACGCGTATGCAAAATTCGCTTTTATTTTACGTAAAACAATCGCTAAGCCAAGCAAAGAAGCAACCGGCTTTCAGTGCCCTCCACCCGGGTGCGAGTTCGGGGTCCCGCTGTAATTACGCCGATTCAGCCAGCTATCTATCCATCCATCTATGTATGTATGTATGTAGCTGTGAGCGTACATTTTGCCTGCGCTAAGTAGGCAACTAGGTGCTTGTGTTTGTTTTCACAGTCCATTTACTGCGGCGCGTACGCTAAGCACTCGGTTTGTGAGCGGCAGTGGCACACAATGGGGCGAACCTTGAATTTGAAATATGAATAAAAACAGCAAAGGCTGTTCTGACAGCGGCCCCTGCCCGCCAGTCGCTAGTGTTGGCCGACTGTCGCGTTATACAGTGCAAGTGCGAAAGTGAGTACAGCGCGCTCCAGCGAAATTCTGATATTGATTCCGTTCCGGCGGAGCCAAGTGCGATTTCGCAGCGCAGTAACAACTGCTAATGGGTCGCTGAACGAACGACTGGCGGCGGGGGAAGTTACGCGCTCGTTGTGATAATTTGCCGTATTAATGCCACCGTATGTGATAACGAGTTGCGCTGCGCGGCAACGGCAGGTTGTTTACAACTGCGGACGCTGGCTGGCTTGCTGGCAGCACGGCAAGACGCACACAGCCGCTTGCAGAATAATAGAAGAACAAAAACCGAAAATGTACAAAAATGCACACGCCTGCAGTAAAAACAAAGAGTGGCCGGAGTTGGTTCTACTTTTATTGCATTTCATTAGGTTTGGCGCTGATAGCCGAGGCCGTAAACCGGGTCCCTGGGGTGTTCGGCGCGCAAATGTGGCGTGACACGGCACACTCAATGTCACAACATAATGCACGACCGGCACGAATGAGTGCCAACGTTAGGAACTCAAGGAATCTCAAGGCACCGGGAAGTGCAAAACTTCTTCATAAAAAACAAGCAATAGTGTGTGAATGTAGAATGACGGTGACGGCGACAATGACGACCACGACGCTGCTGATGATGAAAAATTAAGACACGTCAAAGTGATTTGTGTCGATAGTAGCCACCAGCCACAGGCACATGCCAAAATGGCAAAAGGCGCTTCAACGCAAAGGCCAAAGTTAAACGCGTTAGTGTTAACGCGTTCTCAAAGAATGGGGGACAAGACGACAACAAGAAACGAAAAGATAAGTTATTGTTTAAAAGACTATCGAGGCGTAGCTTAGCATTATTTCGAATACCAAAAGTAGTCGAAATGACTATTTTGCAACCTGATTCCGTGTGGGTTGTTCGTGGTATTCTTTTCTTTTCATACTTTAATTAATGAAAATTTTCGTAAAAATTGCACACTTTACAAGACCAAACATTCAGTTGAAAACTTAAGCAGATTTCGATAAGCATAACTATTTTTTTTTTTTAATTTCTTTCAAAAATTATAACTGTTAAGACTTGTTTTTTACATAAAATTAATCAGCTTGAAAATTAAGTAAATGAGAATATTTCAGAATTTCAGTATAAGAGGAGAATGGTTTGGTTTGAGTATATAATGTCCCAATAAGTCAAATGCATGACTTATACTTACCTACTTAAGTGTTAGGTACTAAGTACTTTTTTAAATGTTGGACAAAATGACAAAATGTCCAGTTTACAAAACACGGCACTGTATAGTCATAGAGTAATTTTCTAATACAATGAGTCCTAACATTTTTAAAACATGGCATCAAACTGCAAATACTTTTACAATTACATACAGTGGCGCCCATAGGGGAGGGGGTTTGGGGTTTAAACCCCCGAAAGGTTAGGTTAGTACAGAAATTTAATTTATAAACGTCGCATATATATTCAATTATCAATATTCAATCATCAATAACACTACTCGACACAAAAAATGTTCCTAAAAATAAAAGTGTTTTCTAGACTAACTTCGGGCTGCTGAACACCAAACTGAAGATCAAAACATTTTTGTAAGAAGAGTTTTCGAAAAATCTTCGAAAAACCATTTTTTCCCTGTTGTTTCAGTTATGAACATATATCTCGTAAACGAATCATCCGACTAACACAAGCCGTCGATCAGAAGATAATACCTTAGCCTTTCCAGCGATATACAGATTGTCCAAATCAGATGAGATTTGGAGAAATTACTGACGTTGAAAGTTGTAAAAAAGCGAATTTTTCGACCATTTTCAAAAATCATACATTTTCGAATCTTTGTTTGATAGATAAATTAAATTATCTCTTTTGGTTTTAAAATCTGAGATGAAAGATATATTATTTGTGCAAATATTAAGCCTAACATCAATAGAATCGAAAGAAAAATTACAAAGTTATGATGCACTGAGTGAAAACACCAACTTTACATTTATTACACCGTGCGAAAACAAATTTTCTTTTGCCGAGACCCATCCTAGTGTTGATATAGGCGTGAAACTAGAAGTCATTTATAGTAACCTGGCATAGTCAGTTTTTCATTTTCTGACCTAAAGTCCATTTTAAAGGATTTTAAAATTTTAAGAACATACTACACATTTCAAATATTTTTTTAAATATTTGCGGTTGTGCAATGATGAAGATATGGGTATCAGCTGAAAGAGAAAAATTATCTCCTTTTAACTAAATGTTCTATTTTGATCTGGATCTCAGTCTGTAGATTCATACATCTAAATTTTATTCTATTTCAAAGTTCTCACAAAATTTACACAAAACCCTCCCCGAAATAAAATCCTGCGTGCGCCACTGATTACATACATTAATTACTGGTTACATTAATTAATTTTAACAAACTGTTTTTGGTACAACATTTAATAAATGATCTCTAGTACATCTCCAAAAAAAATTATAGCACGTCTCAAAGAAAATCTTGTCAGCTTAGAAACAAAGCAGTTCCAACAAAATCGCACTGTATGGCCAGCTAAAGTACGCTATATGTATACGCTGACCAAACGCTAACATATATGTACATATATGTCTGTTCGCATAAATTATGTCTGCTGCCTGCGGCTATAAAAAGAAACAACAAACTGAAGCACGAAATGGAGAAAACAAGCTCTCACCGAGGTTGACAATGACGACGGAACACGCTAGTAATTAATTGACCCCGGCGCTTGACAAAGGGTCAACAACAAAATCACAAGCCAAATATTCGTAGTCGAGTTGGGCCCAACCGCCCAACCAACGGGCGCCACTATTGACCACTGTTGAATATTTGCATACAAAATATGTACGTCATGTGTCAACCACTTTGCCGCATAAGGAAAATTGTCTGTTGCGTGATTGTGCGCCTGTCAGACACACAAACAGACAGACAGATGGTTAGCCCACCAATTGGACAATGAGTCAGCCGGTCAACGAGAAAGCCAACGTGTTTAGAGACGTGCAAGTGATTTGCTTGCGTTGTTGTCTTGCATACTGAACAATTTCCATCATTTGCGTGCCATGTCAAGCCATTCAATCCAGCTTGGTTGACTGCTTTGTGGCAAGTCGAAAAAGTTGTGGCGTGCAGAGAGCCTACTTGTCTAATTATAATATTTTTCGGCGATTATAAATAAAAAAACAAACATAACCTCTATTCGGTAATTGTTTGTGAGAAAACCAGGTTAAACCGTTGCGCCGCCGCCAGACATTATACGTCAGCGGCAAGACTGTCGTCGTGGCTAAGCGGTCGAGCTCGTTTGCTCGTTTATATTTGTTTTCATTGTAATAATAATAATAATAATTTTTTTAATGTAGTTTGAGTTGGCAGCGCAGAGCGCATGAATGATGATCTGCTGCTTTTTTACCTGAAATAGTCATTTCATATTGAAACGCGTTGGACAGTTAGAGTGGGTGCGAAAAGTTTGCATACAAGACACAGTTTTCGGATAATCGTCTCCGTTCAAAAGTCAGTCTTCTCCTTGAATATGTTGCAGTCAGGTGAAAGCCGGTGCATTTAAGACTAAAGCACATGCCGCAGATCGTTATTCAGATCATTATTGAGTCATGTAATATAATTAATCTACATGAAATCTATCAGTGCTTTGGTTTTCAGACACAAATTGGTTCCCGTAGTTATTGTTTTGGGTGATGAAGTGCAAAATTCGAAATAAATATTTTATCAGCACTTTGTGCTGATTAATGACAATCAGACATTCTACGTGAAATACCGAAGTGCTACCGTTTTGTTTGGCTCAAAGTTAACATCAACTCAAACAAGTACTTATTGTGTACAATAACAACTTTTCTGTCGAAACTAACCTGACTAGTTTGCTTAAAAATAGTCAAAACAAGAACTCTTCCGGTGTTGCTTACAACCGAAAGCGCCAGCGATCGTAGTCAGCTTGCAGCGTGTCTGATCAAATCGGCCGTGCGTGTGTTTATCAGCGCCACTGTACGCTCGTCACTGCATTCGTCAGTCGCTACGGCGAGTACGCGCGACTCTCCTTGTTTTTTTTATCTTTCTGGCACTGTTGGTTGTGGCAAACAAAAAATGACATAAGATCCAAATTGAGAAAACGAAATCGAAGAGCACAACTGAAAAACATATGATCTCAAGTCGTGCTTACGGCGGTGGGGGCGGGGTTGGGAAATGGCCGCGAAGTGAGAAAGCAAAACCAAATAGAGCACGCCAGCTGAAATCACACTCAACGGTACGCTTTCGTGGTGGGGCAGTGGGCACGGGACAGCGGTGAATCCAGTTCGGCCGAGACGACAAAGTGCCAGCGGTGTGCAGTCAGTCAATGAGTCATGATGACAAATGAATGAACGGCCGAGTGACAGTGCATGCAATGTGTGGATGAGCCTACCGGGCCTCGCTTGTGCGGCGAGTGTATGGGTGTACATGTACGTGTATGTGTGTGTTGCCACACGAAAAACTTGGCTTAAATGTGTTGAGACATGGCAGCGTTGTTGGCGATTGCCAACTTCAGTTGCTTCAATTGTGACCATGCGGGGACAACGGCGACATTGGCTTTGGTTCGGTTACGTTTTTTTAGCTATTAAAAACTAACCATAAGCAACAACATTGATGTGCACAAAATAGACACTGAATGACAGTTGCGACATTAGCCGCCGACTCCAGAAGAAAACTGAAACTTGACCAAAGCATGGAGCAGTAACAATGCGAGGTGGCGCAGTTGAGCAACGTGTGCGGGCGGCGGCGGTAGCGCACAGTTAGCCTATTATCATTCACGATGATGTCTTTTGGCGGTGAGTCTTAGTGAGTCGGCGGTCAAATACCACGACGGTGGTAGCGCCAAGAAATGGTCGCATGGGTGCGATGCGGGCGATCGGCAAGAAGCAGGAGAATTAGCATGAAAGCAAAAAACTGCACAGCGAGTCGAATGAAAAACAGCAACAGCAATTGTAGCAGCAACGACAGCTCCGCACGAAAATAGAAATGGAAATTTCGCAAGATTTCTTGGGCGAAATTATGGAAATTTGATGTAAACACGTTTACAATGAAATTGCTTATAAAAAGCGGTTTTCCAGCGCGCGGCCGTCGTGGTTGTGTTTGCTGCCCTTCTTGGCGTTTTTTCGTTTAATTTTCGCTTTTGTTTTCCACTGCGGGTCTTGAAGGAACTTGACTTCAATGGGCCAGGCGGGCGATGCGGCTATTCACGGCAAGCCGGCGCACGCTAGTGTGGCGCTATTGTCTTGCAACAAAGTGCTGTGGCCATTGTACTGCGAGCGCCGCGTCCACACAATGAATGTTAGATTGCGGCAGATTACAGCAACAGTAACAATGGGGACAACCAAGATGCCAGCGAAATGAGTAGAATGAAAATAGAAAGTTGGAGGCGGACGAACCGTGTGCGGAATGCATTGAAAAGCAGCGAGCAAAGGGCGTCTTGGAAGAAACTTGCCAATCGAAGGTTGACTGGAAGACTACAAAGGGGCTGCTGTTCTGTGGTGTGGGGTAGGGCGAACACTTTTGTGTCTTAATCGCACACTCAATTGCTAAGCCTGATTGATTAAAATGTCGCTACCTTCCCTCCGTCAGCCAATGCACAAACAACACGTCGCCGTTGGGTGTTATTTGACCGCCTACCGTACTTTCAAGCTTGCTGGCAGCAAGTAGAGATTTCTCAAGCGAATGTGAATTTTGTTCGGCGTTCCGTTTTGATAATCCAAAGAGTTGCCGATATGAAGCATAAAACGAAACATTAGTAAATCTATTAAAGTTTGTGCAAAAGTACAAACCAAAAATGAAGAACATATAAAAAATTGGCAAAGACTTTCCGGCAGTCCAGGCTACTAAACTGAGGTGCGCAAAAACTCGAACAACAGAATAAACGTAAAAACGAATCGACCGAGGAAAGGCTACAGTCGGAAAAATATAGCAAGAAAATATCAATTAAATTTTATCGAAAATGAATTGACTTAATTATAATAAAATTAATTTATAATTTAATATATTTTATATTTACAATTTCATTTAAAATCTCTTTTAACCTTCACACTGTCACTATTAACATATGTTAATATATTTCTTTTCATCCGTTTTATAAAGACAGTTTTTATTTTTTGAGCTAAGTTGGTAAGCAAAAACGTAAAATGGACTGTGCTTAAGAGATTTTAGGTTCAAATGTGGAAGGTGGAAAAGGGATGAATGGGGTTTCAGCCCCCAATGTGTGCGAATTTGTTGCTTTTTTTAAAGAAATGCCATAAAAAGTGCATTTTCAAAGATATTCTCACAACATTTTGTATTCAAGATTTTTAGGTAATTCCATATCACATAGCCAAATTTATTTATTTATTTTATTTATTTCACATTGAATTTTGAATATGTTAATATGTGACCAAAATAGGGGTACAAATTTTCATTTGTAAAAAAAAGATGGAAAAAATAAAATTTTTAGTTTTCTAATTACATATTTAGAAAGAGCTTGATAAAATGGCCTCTGAACCGAAGCCGCATGAAAATTGGACAGTGTGAAGGTTAAGGGGCACAACTAGTTTGACCGCCTGAAAAAAGGAGATTTTTGTGAATTTTGAATTTTGTGAAGTATTGCATCGAATGTTTTAAAATTTTGCAGATATATTTATGCATAAATAATGAATACAAAGTAATTTTTTCAAATGAAAATGTTCGATTTTCAGCAAGTTATCCACCATCTCCTGAGTCTTCAAAAAAAAAACCTTCTCCCACTGCTGCAGTGATTGTAGCCTTCGCAGTGCCTGAAATCAAAAAAAACAAAAAATTTACTTAACTAGGTTATATTTCCTATACAATGACCCTCGGTTGTAAAAAAATAAAATAAAATGCAACAAAATGGCGGTTTTTTGAAAAAAAAAATTAAAATTTTGATGAAAAATCTGATGGTTTCTGGCCTGGCATAATTACACTTTTCATCCTATCATTAAACTGGAGGGTCATTGTATGGAAAAACAAATACACAAGTTACAGCTGCAGCAAATTTGAAAAATGTAGTTTTGAGAAAAACGCGTTTAACAATAACTCAGGTACGGCCGTCAAGTAACGCGCCATTCTAAATAATGAGAAGCTGCTATGTAGAAGGCTGTAACTCAGAAACTATTTAAGATTTTCACTTAAGATTTTAATATGTTATTTTTAAAGGTATAAATTATCGAAAAATGCAAAAACAAAAAAAACGAAATTTTCAAAATTTCAAACTAGTTGTGCCCCTTAAGTTAAAAGTAACTATATCAATCAAATATATGTAAAGAAAGCACATGGCTCGACGGGAAATTGAAATTTTCATATCATCACAATATTTAGTGCGAATGTTTTTCATTATAAAAACTTCTTCAACTCGTTTAAAAAACACACACACAATTTTTCTGAGTGTACTAGTAGAAGGAATTGCAAACGTGAAATTGGCGCGCTGTGTTCCACTTGAGAGTGGAAATTGGACAGGCTGCAAAATGAATTCCGACAGCGCAGTACAAAAAAATTGCAAATAAAACAATATGTCTAAAAAACCACAATGAACTTTGCGAAAGACATAGAGAAGCTAGCAGGAAGCGGCTGTGCCAGTTGCCAAAAAATGATTTTATCGGGTTCAAGTAACCAGGCTGACGCCGCCATTGGGTTTACGTAAGTCGCTACATGCACACGTACGTGAGACGCCCGGCACAAATATAGATTTAAATTTTCTTATTTTTAATTTGTCAATTGATTAGCGGATGGGGCATTGAACTCGGGTTATCGCTTTTATGCCAGCTGCGGCACGTAGGAACAAATTATCTTGCCAAAACTTAGGACATGAATGGGACGAAGGAGATAAGCGTAGCGAAAATGGTTTACTATAAATTTCGCATCCATCAAATCCCCACTCTGTCCAGGACAAAGGTACGGTAACAATTTTTTAATGCGACATGCGAATGGCATCTACAACCCTTAAAGTTGTTTTGCTTGCAATTTGAGAGAAAAAAAATGTGCCATGTATTACAAAAAAATCAGTGACTTGTTTTGAGAATTGTGCGGCGTCACCACAGCACAGCTCATGACATTTTAATATCGTTTTGTTGCGTGGTTATTGAAGGGCCTGTCAGCGCTGCAACCACAGCAAAGTGCACTGGACTGCGCAAAAAGCAGGACAGCTTTGTTGTGCGGGTGGGGAGAACGAAATTGTGCTGCTGAACATCCCTTGACAATTTCACCGGCTATGCAAACACCAACGCACACGTTATGAAACTAGTTGCTGGCGTTATGCTTGGAATTTGCTTTAGGCAGTCGAAATGCGAAATGTTATGCAAACTTTGCGCCACTTGCTGCTGCTTTTTCTCAATAAATAAATCATGCCCTATGTTTGTGCTGACAAATGTGGTATTTTTTTATTCACAGGTTAGTGAAAAACGCAATAGAGAAGCGTATACACATTTTATGAGCCTTATGTACTTATTTTCCCGACAACATTTGAAGCAATTTAAATGAGAAAAAATTGGTTATTCTTTAGAAAAGATGACAATTTTCACAACTAATCGCACTTGTACAAAAAACTGTCAGGGAATTGCAAATCAACCCAAAAAGTGACTCCAGATTCTTTTGAACATCACTTAACCCATTCGAGACGACGATTTTTTTCGAACACGGTCCCCAGGAGCGAAATTTGTTTTTCCTTGTATTGTTCATGTAAGAAAGGCTTCAGATAATTTTCAGATTTTTTTGCACACAGTAAAACCAATGCCAAATTTTGTTTTCCTGTACTTTACAAATTTCATTAGTTCCAGAAGAATCTTATTTCGACGACTAGATTACTCAGAATAACTGATAATTGCACTTTACTGTTATTGCACACACGGTGTGCAGGCTGTCTTATGTATAGCCTCGGAAATCCGTTGCACACACGGTGTGCAATCGGTCTCGAATGGGTTAACAAGTTCTGCATAACCAAAAGCTCAGCTCTAAAAGACAGTCAACTTTTCCGCGGAAATTCCTAATTTCGCAAGCTATCTGTAGTTATGGTAAAAGAGAAAATCTTTTGTAACTTCGAGGACAATAAACTCGAATCTCAAATCAAAGAAAGCTTGGCGAAGAGACTGCTGCCATTCTTAAGACAACATGAGGTGTTCACCTTTTTTTTGGCCGATCTTGCTCATAGTACTGTAAACACACACTTGTAAGATCTGCAGCTACAACCACCAATGTTTGTTTCGCTAAAATCTGCTTGAATTAGTCAGAAATCGATAGTTGCCTGTGATTTTTTTTCACGTTTCTGCACACTTTCCAGACTAATTTACTGTGCCAAATGTATTGCTTGCTCACATTTTGAGTCGATTACGTGCGGGAATTGGGCTGAATGTTTGTGTTTCTGCGAACTACGCAAACAACACTTGGAATGTATGAATTTGTAGGAATGACTCTAATTGGCAGCGGACAAAGAATTAACTTCGAGTACGTAAATCGAGTAAATATTGTCCGAATAGAATTGTTGAAACGAGCGTGCTAAAGCGTACTCAAGGGAAAAAACGGGTGTGTGGGGTTAGTAGGCGACATGCTGCAATGGCAAATGAATAATTTACAATCGTTGGTGGTTGGTGGGACTGGAACTTACCGCGACGATTGAAGGGTCGCACCCTCACAGCCACTTTGATCTTATCAGTTGACATTGTGGACGTTGCTGTGTGCCTGTGTTGGAGCTGTGCGCGCGGGTGCGTTCGTTCGTTTGTGAGAGTGGAATTAAGTCAACAGCCAGCGTCGAATCCACCGGCAGCGGCCACAGCGAATATACGCAGAATACTGTACAAGTTGTTGTTGCTGCTGCTGCTGCGCTGCCACCAAGCGTTGTGTGTGTGCTCGCGCGTGTGGGAGTGGCGAGGATGTGCTCAGGCACAAGCACCGCTTTTGGAAAACTTGTTGTGTTCGCTCCACTCAGTCACTACCAGCAGCAACATCGACTACCACAACAACGAAGGCAACTGCTCCACTGACGACGCAAACAGCGAATTTTTATTAGCGTTTGCGCCGTTTTCCCCCGCTCCTGCTGCCGTCAAGTGGATTTTGAATGAAATACTTTGGCGTTTGGCGTGTTTTGTTGCTCCGTGGCGTCGTCGCTTGTTTACGTGGAATTATGGATGTGTGCACACACACACATACTAGGCGCTGTTCGTTCTTTAGGACGAAGGACGTTCACGTTGACGCTGACGGACAGTAGTGGAGCGTGTTTTGTTTGCTGACTCAGGCGGTGAACGACTCAATTTAATTAAAAATGACGGTGCGTCGTGTCAAATTGTAAAAAAAGAAACCCGACGAACATATAAACAAAACTAAATAAAAATAAAATAATCCAAATGAAAGTTGCGCGGTACACGCGAAACTTCTTTCGCCCTCGTGACTGCGACTTAGGTCGGATTTGGGCCGATTGGAGCTGCCAAACGCGCAGTGGTGGCGTAGGCGCCTATGCTGCTCCACTAATTAGACGTGAGGTTCGCTGAGGTTATATTGGTGACTGGACCCACGCTGCGCAGTTGGCGCTGCTCGCTGAGATCAAGTGGCCGTTCGACGTTTCGCGCAGTTGCACAAGTTTCACTGATTTTACACTTTCAGCTTAATGCCCGCTGCACACACACAAACATACATACATATTATGTATGAATACATTCCTTTTAGCACTTTTTCGCTGCTGATTGCGCTAGGCTTTGTTGTTGTAATTATAACGTAGTCTCTCTTGATTAAGAAAATAAACAGAAAACAATAATTAAATTGATGTAGCAGTGAGAGGGTGGGCGATGAGTGTGGGGGCCAGGAGTGTCAGAGCATTGTCACTGTTTGCGTGCGCCTTTCTTCTTCTGCTACAATTTTATGGCCCAGTCTGTTTGGCTGGTAAATATTAGCGCAAAATTAGTGCATTACTTTTTGATGTTAGTCACACTAAATTCAGTGCACACTTTATTTGATTATATTTAATTAATGTCCGTTTACTGCTGCGCCGCTCACTTGGCGCACAACGAATTGCACATTGAATTTCCCCACAATTTTGTGTTACATGTTTATGGCAAGTAGCAATTTTCTTTGTTGTTGGTATTTTTTATTCGAGCAAGCTCAGCTCCACTTTGTTTTGCGCTTTTCGACACTGTCCGAGCGCCGTGGGAGGGGATACTTGGCGTTGGAGCAGCTCCCACTTGCAGCAATAACACGAAAAACACCAACAAAAACAACACCGCCAAGAAGAATAACACCAAAAAATGCTTCACTTTCTCTCACTTCGTTTGGTGTTTTTCATGTTCTTCTTCCGTTTAGCGAATTCTGTGTGGTTGCGTGTTGTTGCTGCTCTTCTACTTTGCGCTCGCACGCTCTCAAATTTTCCTACAGACATGAATCGATTTTATCGCTGCTTGGCAAATTTTTTCACTATTGGAAATTTTCGCAATTATTATAGCGTAATTTCTTTGGCACACACTGGGCGCTTACACGAAACGTTAAGACTGCTGCTCGTTGCCGTGTGTTGCACAAATATTTATAAATAATTTGTTGGATTTATTGCAGTTTTTTCACAAATTTTCAGCAGGTAAAACAGCGACGTACAAAAGAAAAACACTTGACACGAGCGCCATATTTGATGAACGGAGTGTTTCTGTCGCGATTTGTAGACATTCAATGGGCCAGTGTTGGCAATAAGTGCAAAGTGCCAGTCAGGATTGCATGCAGTGGTGCGTATCTCTGAATGTGCGTAGAATGGAGAAAATTGCGATACTGCTCGTTGGAGTGGATTGTACGAACGTTCGTGCAAGGCACAAAGCAATTGGCGTCGGTAGAGCAGTGTATGGTTTGTGTATTTAATAAACGAAATGGTGCATGCAAGATACATTCTCGAGTGCAGGGTAGATTAGGTAAGGAAACATGCTTGTCTTCTTTGGCTAAATTCGCCGCAGTTTCGAAATTAGATATGTGTAACAACTAATAATTATTATGTATGCGTTTTCGAAATTATTTTCACAACAACATTATGGGTACGAACATATTAAAACAACTTAATTTGAAAAGGTTTTTGGTTTGTGTATGGGATGCACTATTTAAATGCTTGTATCAAAGTACATTTTCTACAGGATGGAGTAAAAACGTAAAAGAAGTGCTGGAGGTTTTTGAAAAAAATCGCTACAGCGCACAGTGATTCGTTACATAGACAAAATTAAAAAAAAATTGGTGTAGTTTCAGAATTGAACGATTTTGATGTCATTTAAGAGGTGTGCTAAAGCTGCTCAAAGGCGAAACTTTTTTCACAAAAATATTGATGCACATGTTTTCTATTCTTTTTTCTATTCTATTGAGTAAAAAAATCGTAAAAATACATGGTTAGCAAAAAGTTGATAAAAATATAGAAAACGAATTAATGTGGACATTACCACAAAATTGGCAAAGCTTAGGCTTCTACTTTTTATTTAAAATATTCTTCAAAATAACAACCCAAAAACTAGCACAACTTAGAGGAAAATATCTAAAACGTATGTGAAAATATGTTCTTGCATTTCTGCGTATTTTATGAAGCATTTTTTCTTTGACGGATAATCCAAACACATTCTCCGATATCTTCCGATCTCAGAAAAAAATACAATTGGTGTAGCCGTAAAAAAATGGTCTCCATTAGATCGCTGCGATTCTATATTTCGACTGATATGGTCGTGTCGCTACGGCTTCGGTTTGGCGCTCGGTTGAACTTCACTTTCTTGGTTTAATGTTTGGTGGACTGAATGTTTGGGCTTCTTCTGGTTGACCCTAACCCTGGCATCGCGTTCGATTGGGACGAGACACTGCAACACTGGCCTTCAATGATCGCCTGCAACGTTACTGAAACTTGCCAATGATATCAATTAGTTTTCGCTGTAGTCAAACAACAACAACAACAGCAAAACGTAAAGTTCAAAGAAATCATTAAATTCAATCGAGAGCGTCTCAGCTCAGCCGAAGGAAGTTGAAGATGAAGGGTAAAAATTCGGCTGCAACTGAACGCTGACCACAAGGACGCAGTCCGGTCACGCATTATTATGTCTCATAAATTGGCAAAATATCGAACAGATTTTTTGTTGCCTGAAGATCGACAACTTGCATAACCATTTCCGGCTAAGGGAATTTTACCATTGCGTCAAGTGGCTGTCGGCACTTGGTGCACCCTACACTATGGTCTCAGCGAATTTCTAATACATATACCTATATGTGTATCAATATACAATTCGTGTGCATGATTTTGAATTCCCTACTTAAACTCTTAAAGCTTCTCATTGTTTGTATAGCAGTCCTTTCATATCGGATCGTAAGTTTTCAGACCTCTGCCAAGTACTGAAAAACTCAACCTATTCTCAGCTCACTAATGTATCGCCGGGGCAATGTGTTAGCTGGCCGTAACAAGTGTAGGGTGCCGTGTGTTCACTCCAAGGCCACAGGAATTGTTATTGTTTACGGCGCGTAATACTCAACAATTAGAGACTTACGTACGTCACTGACGACGGAGCAACGCAAAACACGTGTGCAACGATTCCGGCTACCAAATGAGGCAAAAGGCCGAGTCAAGTCCAGAGCGGCGCTGACGACCAGCGACACTTTTCGGCGGAACGTATAAAAGCAAACAAAAGCAAAAGCGGAGCGCGTCGACAATTTATGCTGAGCTTTTCGATCACACAGCAACTGCGCTCAGCTAAAATCGAACCTCAACAAACCGACAGCGGCGCATGCGCGACCTGCGCACGTTACGTCGTTGTCTCAGCGGTCAGCGAAAAAATTGGAAAAAATGTACTGAGGGGGAGAATATGAAATACCGTATACGAAGAGTGGTAAACGATTTCAATTTGCCTCGAATGTAACGTTTCGAATGTTGCACTTTCGATTTAGTTTCGACGCTGATTTCTTGTTGCTGTTGTTGTTTTGTTTCGTTGGCTTGGTTTCTGTTGACTTGTCGCTCTTCGGCCAGAGCGCGCACGCACAGCTTCCAAGTCGCATTTCGATTTCAATATTTCACGAGTTGAAGACGGCAAAGGCGGTCGTCGTTGCCGCCAATATGTATGGCGCGGCTGGCGCATCGAGCGCGCCCTGCGACTATATAAAAGTTCGAGCGCCGGGCGCGCGTTCAGCATTTACACTGAAAACGTCGCGCAGTTCGAAACCTGCGAAACAACGAGCGGAAGGTGAACAAAAACAAAAAACTAAAAAAATAAACAACAAAAATCACACCAAAATTATTACAACAAACAAGTAAGAAAAAAGTAAAAAAAAACGCGAAGAAACAAACAAAACGCAAAATCGACGCACGGCCAAAGGAAAACGCAAACGAATTGGTTAATTTGTTGCATAGCAAATAGTGGCAATCAACAACAACAACAACAACCATAATGATAATATTAGTTTAAAAAGAGCAAAACAACAACAACAAACACCATAGTGAATTTGTAAAAAAAAAATTGAGGAGTTGGTTGATTGCTTAATCAATGAAAAAAAAATAAATGAATGGTGAGCGCGCAGCCGAATGTCATTTCAATTGAGTTGCTTGAGTTTTGTGCACTCATTAAGTAATTAATTAGTTAATTAAGGACATTACTCGATACGCGACCGAAGCTAAGCAGCAGCAAAATATCCGCTCAGTTCGATGCAGCACAAATGCAGGCATTGACGAGCAACTGCTGACAGTTCGAAGCAAAATTTCGCCACAAAAACTGCAAACACAGTGCAATTTCTGCTTATTTGCTGTTACAAAAAAAGCGTTTCAACACCACTGTCGGTCAGCGTGCGTCGGCGTCTGGGTTTGTGTGTGCGCGCGCTGCATTTGCTCGGCCAGCGGAAGTCAACCGACGTTGCCGGCTCCATTTCTTTAGCTCAAGTGCACGTAAGTACCAGCCAGTGATTTCCTATTTGACGACGCACTCGAGTTGTGCCTCGACCTCAAGTACGCAGTTTTTTTGTCAAGGCTCGTCCAAGTCACAGCATTGTCAAAGGTTTTTGTTGCTTTCTTGGCTGCAAATTTCTCGGTGTTCAATGCAAAAGTGTCATCAGTGAAATGTCTGCGATTTGGGGTTTTTGCTAAACAAAATGTATGCTTTTTTCGCTACAGCTGTGGCAGAAATGCGGCATTCGATGATGCTGCATCCAATAAAAAACACCGACTGCCTCGCAAATGCTTTTTGCAGTGTTTGCTTTGGCGCGTGTGTGTGTGTGTGTGTGTAATTGTAGTTTCAGCTAATTGCCAAATGGGCACCGTGGAGTTGTTGGTCTCAAAAAGGTGCCACTGTCGGCAATATTGCTGCTGACTCATTTCATGCAGTCAGCTGTTTGAAAAATTCACTTGATTTCGACTTAAAAATTCAACTCTGATCTTCTTTCAGCTTTCAGTGCCGAAAGAAAATTAATTTGTTTCAACAATTTTTCAGTTGCTTAAATGCACCAAGTGCTTAGGTGTCAATGTTGCAGTAGCAAAACCATTATGCGAACTATTTTGTGGCTTTCTTTGCATTCACAGATCACAGCGAGAGCATTATCTCACTTATGCTTGCATGCCCTGCACTTCCAGTGCCCATTTGACTGTTGGCAAGGCTGCCAAATGACCTCTGGGCGCCATTACAATGCAGTTTTGTTTTGTTAATTGACGTCAAAAGTTTAGTGATTGTATGAGTAGTAATTTTCTAGTTTAAACTTTTATTTATTTTTATTTGATTTGATTTTAGTTAAGAAGGTAGTACTGTCTACAAATACAGAGAAATCAATTTTTGAGGATAATGAATTTATGATTATGAAATTATATTGTTAAGAAAATTTTTCTGTTTATTGGCCACTAATAGCTCAACAGAAATAATTCGAATTTTTATTAATTTATTTTGATGTTCCAGTGCTCATGACGTTGAATTTAGAGCCTTTGTGAAAATGTCCCTGAACGGTTGGCACTATTGCTGATCTTTGAATGATATGAAACAAAAAACTCAAAAAGATTCTTAGTCTACATAAGTGGATCTGTCTCATGAAGATCAACTAAATTTTTTTTTATTAAAATTAGTGATCCTTTTCATTGATCTAAAGCGTGCCCTACAATAGATTAATGAAATTCTTTACCGAATTAATAGTTTCTTTGATTCTAAATAGGAAATTTATAAAATTAAGAACTGACCTAATGAAATTTTCGTTAAATGACTTAAATATGTTTTCTCATAACGATGGTCTGAATAGTTTATAATTGCAAAAAGTTTAAACATGTTTAACCCAATGCTGCCTGCACATAGTTTTGGCAAGTGGACGTAGTCCAAATTCCGCGTTGTAAAACAAACTAAACCAAACAAACAACAAACAAACCCTTAATGCTCCAATTTTGCGAGCTTTGACTGTGGCTAACAGAAATTCTTTAGATTTTTCATTTTCTAAAAATATTTAATTTGTATGAATTGTTAATTAATTCTAGGCTATTTCTTTAAATAAATAAATTCGAATTTTTTAGTAAGGAATGCCTAAAATAATAATAAACAAAAATAATAAAAATAATAATAAAAAAAATAAAATTGATGCGGTGACATTTCATTCGTTCGGCATCAGGTGTGCCAAAATATATAATGCAAATAATGTTATAAGAATTATTTAACTCCGGTAAACTAACAAACTATATTTTATACTAACATTTGTTTTAAACTTCATACCATTGTGGTACATCTGATGATGGTGATGATGATGATGATGATGAAAATGATGATGATGATGATGAAAATAACCCCATTGCAATTTATTGCAAATAATTGCAAAATAATAATTGCAAATAACCCAATGCATTGGCCCCATAACCTATAATGGATAGATGACTTACTACTAGAATCAAACTACGAGTATTACGAAGTTTTTGGTAATAATTGAACAGCACATTTCTGATATGTAAATTATTCGGATTTAGGAAAAACCATATTAGATTTTACAAAATTTCTAGGAAGTAATAGGCCTTTAATTTATTATTTTTGAAAATCATTCATGAACGTCGGCCGTCGTGTCTCAGTGGCTAGAAACTGTTGGACTGCAAGTTTTGAGTTGTCCTTGTCTGACCCTTAACCCTTTCCGGTCAATTTCCACATTTCTTGAGATAAAAATTATTCCTTCAAAATATTGACTCTTATTGAACATTTTAGCAATAAAATACAAAAAAATTTTAACAAAATTATTTTAGTTGAGAATTACAGCTTCATCAAATTTGGTCGATATATCGTACAATGGTCCGCAAATCAATAAAAATTCACGAATTTTTGGTTTCGGTTTTTTAAGTTTTATGAACAATTAATTGATTTTTTTGATAGAAAACATAAATTATAACAACAAAAATCAAAATGTGATTTCATTTTGATCGAAAGTTATATAAATTATATAAAGTAAACATTTTTTCACATTTATTCGGCATTATATAACCATTGTTGTTGTTGCAAAGCCTTTTTCCTCTCAATAAAAAACAGAATAAATTAAAATTCATACAGTTTTACAGAAAGGCACTGAATATAGCCGATTTCTCTTATAGTAGTGGGAGTGGCAGGTACGCATGTCTAACCTTACACAACCCGTGTCTGCCTAGTAAAACAAAAAATCGTCTAGTAAATCTTATTTTTAATCGAAAATTGCCGAATAGTCGAATTTTCTTAGCCACGTTGTTTACAAATGGGCGTGGCAGGCATACAAAAGCAAAAAATCTGTTACCAAACCAATAACTTTAAAAAAATGCAAACATAACTTGCAACCTTTGCTTTCCATTTGTACGATATATCGTACAAATTCAAATTTGTACGATATATCGTACATTTGACTTAAGTGCCATTGTACGATATATCGTACAATTTTTTTAAAGACTCGGGAAAAATATTTAAACTCCAAAAATTTTAAATTTATTAACTTTTATAAATCAATTGATGTTTAAACTTTTAAATGTTTATGTTTTTTGTTACTGAAAAATATTACAAACTTGAAATTTTCCCTGCAGAAGCTTCGTCGCTTGTTGCTTGCTCAACTTCTTGCAAAGAACGTTTTACAAAACAAACAAATACTGTGTAACCACCGCCACTATGATTTATTTTTCTAAACAGAGAATAAAGCACAGCCTACTTAACAAATATGAAAAAACCGTTTCATGAAATGTGCGCTCGCTATCAAATGAAATTTCCTAGAAAAATGTTATTTTAATTGTACGATATATCGACCAAATTTCCGGAAAGGGTTAACTGAGCCAAAACGAAGTATAGAAACAAATTCATATTTTTTTATTTTAACAGCTGTCTTCTCAGTAGAAAATGGAAAGCTTTTAGAATAAGCAATTTCTTATGGAAAAGTTCCAAACTCGCTGTTAGGAATTGGCTTAGGATTATAGGTGATATTTTTCTTCTAATCGGAACGATACAAATGGCTTTTTTCCGCTACACAGAAGTGAGTTCCTGAGACAACGTTTTTTTTGAAAGGTCTCACTTTCAGCTTTTCTTTGATTATGCGTTGGACGACTCTACGGTTCAAACCCAGTTGTTTCACCAGTTGATTTCCATTGCGCTCCTTGTTTCGTTACAGTCGTAGACGCACTTTTTCGACATTATTAGCTGCCGTTGCATTGCATCGTCGGTCATTATTGGGGTGCGCCACTGTATGTAGGTATGTACACTCATATATTAAATACAAGTATTATGTCCTTCATGGCAATTTGGTGTCAAATTTCGATAGACCACTTCAATTTTGTGTAATACCAGCAAAGACTTAAATGCCAGTAATTAACACATAATGCTGAAATTGTGTGGGTGCGAGTGTGGGTTTAACTGGTATTATTACTTTGATATATACAAAAGTTCTTCGCTAAGCGATTGATTCCACCTAAAACAAAAAATCAATGAAGTTTTTTGTTTTCCTTTCATTATTGTTTACTTGGTTAAGTTGTTAAAAGTTTTATGAGCATACAAATATGAAGCCAAGACAAACGCAGCAAAAGTGCCGACTTTGATCAATCAATTCAAATTTTTTGAAATGGATGGAAAAAGATTCATGCTGGCTGATTCCTACTGACTGATGAGTAGAACTTAGAAATTAGCTATGAAATGGGGATTTCAGAATGCAAATTCATTAATATTACACTGATCAAAAGTTAACTGCTGTTTCTCATTTTGATATCGGTTCTAGTATAATTAGGGTTCGCTGATTTCGAATAGGCCAACTGTTTTTAACTTAGTTCGAGTTTTTGTAAGAAATGGGCGTGCCACATTTTCGAATAATTCTCGACTTTTTCCACATTTTAGATCGTGATTTCTTACTTACTCATAGGTCGTGTCTTGAAAGCAAATTAAATAATTCGTCTAACGTGATATCGAGCAAACATTGAATTAAAATTTAGGTTTGTAAAATGTTTATAGTGTCCGAACTTCAACTTTCATATTGAATTTAAAATTTTTAAATATACAAACCTTGCAGTGATTCTTTTCTTTCAAATTTCTATTAAGATAAGAATTTTTTCATCACGTTTTCAAATAATAACGACTGCATGCAGTCAATAAACGCTCCGATTATTTTTAAGGTCAGCACAAAAACCGCACTAAACTGTCATTTGTTATGATTGGAGAGGTTGTTTTACTATTTCCCTTCGATTTTCGGAGCCCCAGTTTTGCATATTTACGTGTCCAGACAGATACAATTTGAGAAAAGATATATTGTCGCCACGATCTTTTCACCATTGTTGCAGTGAATTTTTACTGTTTTGCATTATTCCACAATTTTGTATCAATGCATATACGAGAAATTTCCTAGTTTTTACTTGTCAAATGTCACTGCAATAACAGTTTTTGTTGACAGTTTAGAAATGACGTGAAATTTAAAATTACACCTATAAGAATTAAAAAAGATCAAGCATCAAAACATCAATGTTAGCTAAATCTGTTAGGTAAAAGTACGTTTTTAAACAACACCCTTTGGAAACTTTTCATCAATATAAACAAATAATGTTGTGTATGATAATTAGAAAAATAAACTCATCATTATCTCTGATCACCCATCAATAATGAATATCCATTTATAATGAATCGACGAATGCTGTTAACATAATCATAAACATTTCATAAAATACTCGTACACCTTTTACGTAACAATTTAATCAACAAGCATTACAACAACAACAACACGACTCTGTTCACTGCATTCGACGACCATGTGCGAAATGTTGCCTAAAGTTTTAACACATTCATTATCTATTTGATATATTTGAGTGCTCAATGCGCTCTGTGTTTGCATTGTAAAACTTGAATAATATTTTCTAAACCTTACCTCAACAGGCAGCATCACTATCAATACAACAATAACGTTGTCAAGCGGCATTTAATAGAAAACAAAATTGAATAAACAAAGCAACTGTTGTAATTTGCTCCTTTGACACTTTTTTGGCTGTAAAAAATTGTTTGTTGTCCATCTTTTTCGTGTTGATGCATTGTTGTTTTTGGTCAACTATTATGCGAGTTCAACAATACCTATAACAATCACAACAACAATAACAACAATAACTTCAACAACATCCAGTGTTTCATTAAATAATAAGCGTCGCTAAAGTGGCCGTTTCTCGCTTTATAACTTCTCGTTCGAGGTTTGCAGCATCTTCGACTGCAAGCGAATAAAGACAACAACAATAACAACACCAAGCAAAGCAACCAACCAAACCCCATTCAGCCAGCAGCCGCGACATGACAAAACAAAAACCAATCGTGAAAAGCAACAACAATAGCGTAGACAAAAACACTCAAAAAAATGAGAGAAAGCCTTTCAAAAATCCAACAAAATTTCGTAATTGTAATATTTCATGTTCATTTTGTTATTGTTTTACGAAAAAATTATGAATTAAAAAGGTTGTTGATTATTATCGCTATTGTTGTTGTTGTTGTTGTTTTGAATTTGAATGACCATCAAATGATGCTACCAAATTCGCAGTGATTGCGATCAACTTTTTTGGGTTTTGGCTTTTTTGCCACTGTCGCTGTTGCAGCTCTTGTTCATCTTGCAGTCGCTTCCAAGGTCCATTCTCTGCATGCCGCCGCCGCCGCCGCCACCTCACTCACTTGTGATAACTGAAGTTCAGCCATTGAGTGGCTCTCCTCAACCCATTTGGTTAATATAACTCGGCTGATTGTTCGGCCGGTGGTTGGGAATTTTCGTCACGCTCCTGCGCCCCCTGCATTTCTGGCCTTTCTCCAACTACTTTGCACCTAAGGTTGACGCTCTGCTCTCTGTGCTGTCGCTCTCCGTCTTGTCGGCGCTCGTTCGCGCTTTTTGCATTACCTACTAACGAAGTGTTGTCTGTCTGTCTTTTGCGGCTGTGAATACGCGTCGACTATTTTGTAATACCGGGCCGAGTGTTTGCCGATTGTGAGTCAGTAGGTCGAATTTGTTTATAAAATGCCGTCTCTGCAAAGCCAAATGTACTCGTATGTAGTTTCTGTAATGCCATTAAATAATATTTGAGTTCGTATTGAATTAATTTAGTCTTGCAAGTGTTTGCTGCTAATGTTGACAATCTTTTTAATAGAGTTCAGTGTACCTGCCCTATTTGTAATATGCAGGAAATTATGATTACATTGGTTGGTGTCTGCGTCTGTGCCAAATGCGGAGATTGTAAGTCAACAACGCGGACAGCAGGCGATTTTAAGTTTAAATGACTTGCCGTTTCCGGTTCCGCGAGTTGCCCGGCTAAAGTTGAGTTGAGTGCAATATTTTTCAAATAATTAACTGGATGGTATTTGTTTTGTTAATTGAGTCGACGAGTACAATGCTGGACATGTTTGTTTAGCCGTTGGCTTCAACTCCAAAGGTCAGTTCAGTTTAAGTAATGAATGCATTTTTGGATGCACTTTGAAATGGTTTAGATCTTCGTTAAAAAAGGAATACGTTTCGTTTGTGCGTATGTACCTACCTATTTATTTGAAGTAGTCAAATATTTGAAATGCAATGACTTGAACAGAAAACTGTTGGACCCTTTCATTCGTGTACAAATTCACACGCATAACACAAATGGTTGCTAGGCCTCAGTGACGTTATTAAGTAAAATATTTGAATGATTGATATTTGAAGAAGTAAAATATTTTATGTACTAAAACTTTATTTTAATATTGTAAATTTGTAATTTCAACTATTTTAGCGATGAGGTAACAAAAAAGTGAGGTTATCGATCAACACACACTTTTGCAGTAGAAGCTAAATGTCTGACTGAGGCGAATGATTATAATGAGTCAAATCTTAGGTACGGTTAGGGTCGAATTTTGAATTTAACAATAAACTTATGTCCATAATATAGGCTCTTGTTAGATTACAAATTCATTGGTTAGAAAGGAAACGCCTAAAAATGTAGTTGGAGCTTGGAAAGAGCGCAATTCAATATGTTTAAATATACATACAATTGTAGGAGCTGAAAACAATTTTTATTTCCGTATATCTTGTAAAGATACAACTCTTAATTTACCCCCCTCGAAGGTAATTTTCCTTTACTTTCTTCTGGACAATGACCACCACAAATCTTTTCACTACGACCGTACGACAGTTAATCTTGTTGAGTCATTCATTTCATTTATTCATTTATTTATTTCTATTGTTCAAGGTAAGACTTGGTCTTTTTGATGCACATCGATCTGCATTAACATAAAACTTAAATTTAAATATTTTATAAAATAGATATTAGAACTAAGATTAACAAGAGGAAAATAGTGAGAAAATAGTAAGAAAATAGAAAGGAAATAAAGACGAAAGGAAAAGAATGTAAGGGTAAAGCAGAAGAAAAAGGAGTGATACTTTGCTGCCACCACTGATACATCGGCAGCAATTTTTGAATTTTGAAGGTTTTCGAAACCAGTTGTAGCGACAGATTGCTACGCTAGCAACTTTACACATAAAATGCTATGAAGAGTGAACTCCGCTATCATATATAGCACATACATATGTATGTATATACCTTGCAGTCACATATAGTGAAGTTATTCAAGTGAACCAGGTAGAATGACGGCCTCTTTGTTGTATGACAAAAAAAGAAATGTTTACAATTATTTGTCATATGTGTCCAACGAAGTAACGAATTGCAAAAAAAGTGATAGAGAATTTGGGCTGCACTTCAATGAATCAGAGAGTGGTTTGAGACGTGTTGGGTTAATGCAATAGAAAAACTCTTTGACAAAGTATGTGTCATGGGTTTTTGCAATACAAAAATATTAACCCTTCGATGGGCAGTAATTAGTTACTACACATTTGCACTTTGTCGTCTGGCCAGACGGAATCTGGGTGAGGCTTTTGACAAAGGCAAAGCGCAATGACAGATGAAGTTTATTATGTTTATATGGTAGGCAACGTATGTAAGTATATATATATACAAATTATGTTCATATATACTTACTTAGTTACCCAAAAATACGCTGTAAAAAGGAGATGAAGCTGTGATTTTTTGATTTTTTTGAACCATTTCGTCTGGCCAGACGACAAAGTCCATCCGAGGGTTAGAAGAATAAGGTTTTCAGAAGAATACATATAAGAACAAAACTATTTGTATTTTTTATAAAATTTTGATTGCGGCTTTTAAAAGTAAATTTCAGTCGCTAAGATGAGTTAAGCAAGAGTAAAGTCAAAATGTTATCATAATTTATATTTTAATAAAATTTGCTTACTTGTGCATTCGAATTCGGCCACCCAGTGCACTCTCGTGGTTCTGCAGTACAGCCTTAAAACTTATTTATAAAAAACCACTTATAATTCCAAATGATGTTTTGTCAAAGGAAAATACTTTTCCATCTCAAGTGCCAAGCTCAGCGAAAAATGTGCTGCAGCCTGAATGATTTCGGGTTGTCTTCATGCACTTCAGACCAACATTGCGGGGAATTCTAATTATAGAAAATCATTTACAAAAGCAATGATGTACATGAAGAGCTTTACATGAAAAGCAGCCACCAAGGACGCGTCCCTTAGACGTGAAACATATGGCAGCACCTAATTTATGCGCGCGCGTCAATGTTTCCATCATCTTCCAATAGCGGACACTGTTAATGGAACTAAATTAAATCAAATTAAATGAAGTGAAATATACATAAAAATGCAAATGTGTTAATGAACTTATAGCATTTCCATACAAATGTACAAATTTGGCCCTCAGCAAGGCGTGCATCGACCGCATGCAACTTCGAGTTTAGTTAAAAAAACCGAGTCAGCTAACAGATTCAAAGTCTGCATTTGCATTGGACAATTGATCTGAATCTAAAGTCAAAGACAAAGAGTCATTCATGCACTTTGCATGCTGCAAAGAAAACGTTGAAAAAAATGGAAGTGTCAGAGAAGATGACGAAAGATAGCACTTGTACATGAAATAGCAGCATGCATTTACATATATGGAAACAGACAGACAGCCATACAGACGTGCACGCAAACATGGCCAATGCGTCGTAAACGAAAACGTGGCTTCAATTGCCCTTGAAAATGTTGAGGAGTTGAAACACCCAAAAATTTGAAGAAACAAATTCAACAAACGCAAACGAAAACGCTGATGATGATGAGATGTAAAATGCGCTGCAAAAGTTGGCCGAAAACATAAATAATACCTACCAGGTCTGGCTGTGGCTACGGCTACGGCTGTCTGTCTGCTTGTCTGTGTGGCTGTATGGTTGTGTGATAGACGCGCTGCAGCAGGCGTCAGCAAATGAGCTGAAACTTATTGAGAGAAAATGGCCAAAATTTGCAAATGCGCTTAATTTACACAAGCAACAATAACAACAGCACTAAAAAATGATGTAATTTGGCAAATTAATTTTCGGTGAATGTCAGCAATGGCTGAAATGTGCAAAAATCTCTGGTTTGCGAGAAATGTTGAAAGATGTGGCAAAAAGATTTAATGAAATCGGTTTGTCGATTGGCCCAATGAACCCGCAATCAAATGAACAAACGCACATATGAACCCACACACACACACACAATGACATATGTGCCATTGCACAGTGATTCGTTCCATAGACAAAATTCAAAAAATGTATAGCCTCAGAATTTAATGATTTTGATGTCATTTGAAAGGCAAAACCCCAACTAAGAAAAAAAATTGTCAAAATACATGGTTATCAAGAAGTTTCTAAAACTTTCAATATAGGTTAAGAAAGGATGTGGCCGTTTTCGCTTTTAATTTTTTCTCAAAATTTGCAAAGCTGAGGCTTTTACTTCACTTTTAATTAAAAATATCTTTCTAAATTAAAAATCTGAAAATTGGCAAAACTTAGAGGAAAATATCTAAAAAGTATGTGAAAGTATGTTCCCAGATTTTTTTTAATTTTAAGAAGCATTCTTTCTTTGTTGGATAATGTAATTATATCCTCCGAATCTTCCGATCTCAGAAAATAATTCAATTTGAAAAGTGGTCTAAACACGTATTTTTCGACAAAATTTATGTTTTTCATCCCTAAAAGTATGCAATCAGCATGAAAAATTGAGAAAACTGCAAAAAAGCAAAACATACGTCTATTATTATCGTTTTTATTGCAAAACTAAAGGGTCCTAAGACAATTTCTGTTACTCTTTGCAATAATCAAATCTAAAATCTGAAAAATCTAGCCAACACACTCGTTGCTATAGCTCACAAAAAATGACGAAAATTGCAAATTTAACTCTCAGACATTGCCAAACTACAACAGTTTAAGAAAAAAAAAATAGAGATTTCAATTCAGCAGATCATGATTAACTAGTATACAAAATTTTATGAAGAACGGACCACTACTTCTAATTTTGTCCCGCTGTTGTATGGAATCGAATCACTGTGCTTTGTAACAACCTGCATGCGGACACAGTTCGAGCTGAATTCAATCGCTGCCGCTGTTGCTGTTCAAATGCGCCCAACAACAACTTGTGTGCGGCGTGCGGGTGCGCGGAGTTAACAATAAAACGCCGATTGCGTAATGGCAAAGTTGGTGGTGGAATTGGTTTGGTTGTAAATTTAAATTTAATTTACGCTCAAAACACACTTTGGACACTGCGCGACGCAGCGCTTGACTGCAAGTCTGTCGGTCTTTGGTAGCGCTTTCGATTAACCTTGGTGTGCCGCATGGATGCGTGTGGGACTTCGGTCGCATTTGTTTATTTGTGTTTTTATTTCGTTTTTATTGTGTTGGCATGGTTGGCTGTTGTTAACAAAGTCTACGGTCGCTAATAGAGCATCAAAAGAGGCTACACAATTGGTTTGGGTGCTGCGTCCAACTTGATGCAACGGAATTTTATGGTTGAATATTTGCGCTCGTTTTGGCTGGCGCGTACTTTGATCTGTCCGCCAAAAAATTACCACACAGCGTAGTTCTGCAAAAATGTAATTTTTTGTGCCATTTGTCCCATTCACAAAATCCGCAACTGCTGTTGCTATCGAATTGCTCAATACTATTGTCGCCAATGAATAACGCAAACAATAACAAATAAACATAGCATGTGAATCGATAGATAGATGAATAACTTACACGCACACACACACAATTGTGTTGGCTATGGACTTACTTATTTTGGTTGGTACTATGTCAAAAGTTTTTTTGGAGATGCTGTTAGAAGAATTTGGGAAAAAATTAACTCTGGCAGAAGTAGTTGGCATGACATGGCAAAAATCATTTGTGCGCCAATGAGAACATTAAAGTTTCCGGATTATTTGACTATAATTCTTGCTTCGCTTTTAATTTCGTATCAATGGGGTAAGTTCCTTTTTTATTTTTAATTTTTTCTTTTCATTTATTTGCCATTTGCGTAGTAGACTTTAAGCATTTCGGCACGTAGTCGTTTCTTGATTTCATGCTTGATTTCTAACAAATAATTCATTGCTAATAACAAATTGCAAAAACAAAACTGAAGGATCAATAGTGTGTTTTGATCAGGCTTCGCATTTGATCATTTATGTGCAAATAGTTCCTTCTCTTTCTTCATATTCTAAATCACCGATCACTGTTCTGATCGTCTAAAGAATTTTCCTCACTGATTGAGTTGGAAGAATTTGAGATAGCGATTGTGATTGTGAAAGAAAGTCCCATTACTGACATTTTTTGCAGCAGTTCGAACTTTCTATAAAACGAATTTTCTATCCAACGAATTAAAGTGAGAAGTTTGACTGTAGTAAAACTTATTAAACGATTTTTCTGGAAGTTATAACTGCACTAAAAACGAAACACGCATTCATAATTTCTTTAAATTTAATTTTAGAAAATGTCATGAAGGTCACCATTTGCTTATAAGTTTAACTTTTAATAAATAAAAGTTCTACATTAAAAATTAAAGCAATCATAGGCAGAGATAATGTGTCAAAAAATTTAAAATAGAGAACTTTTATTTGAAATGAATTTTATTATGAGTCTAAATAAATCAGGACTGCTTTCATTCACATGTCGCATTTTTGATTATGACAGATTTTTATGGGCCGAAATCAGTTGAATCTGGCCTCTGAATGAGCTTTTATCGAAACTAAGAGGCCTAAAACTCAGACACGTATCGGTTCATTGTGCTTGATGACCAAAACTTTGCTTTCCATTTTGTAAACGGCTGCATTTCTTGACAAATATTAAAAAATATCAACTTCAAGATTTCAAGGACAAACGCTGTCAATGGATAAACCGAACCTACTTTACTTGGCTTCGGACTGGTATTTACTTGTTTATATCGAGTCAACAAGAGGTCTAATTTTAAATGTAAATTAATTTTGTATGAGTAAAATCGATAAAGTTTTTATACATGGCTCGATACACATTCGCATAGTATGTACATAGAAATTGTGAAAAGTTACTACAAAAATTGTAAAAATATCATAAAATAATATCAGATTTCTCATACTGCATTTGTCTGAGTAAATGTAAAAATCAATAAAACTGTGGCATCTTGCAACCTGTGGCAACTTGCTCAACCTATAAATCATTCCGATCATCAGAAATCACCAAAAGCTGCAATTCGGTGTGTGCTTGCCGTACAAGGTAGAAGTAAAATAAAAGCAAACAACTGATCAATAGACAGCCTTGCCTATTGACTTTGCGCATGCGCCTAGAAACTGTGTGTAAGCGCCGCCCCTGCCACCGCGCAGTGCACCAACGCACCGCAGCGCAGCGCTGCGCAATGCGCCACATTCAATGATGCGATGACATTGAGCGCAGAGCGGACAGCCCGCTAGACTGTTGGTTTTTACGCCATGAAGCAACAACGGCCAGACACCAAAACAGTTCCACCAAATGATTTTCAGTTGTATTTATTTACTTACTCACGGTTACGTTTGTGGGCCATTACTCGTAAGTGATCTTTTGTGTGGCGGCTGCTGACTTCGGTTGGTGTTAATTTAGTCGTGCGATGTCTTAGAAATCCCACAATATTCGGGGATTTACAGCGAACGGCCACTGGGGCAGTGTCGCGACGCTCAATTGCCGACATCTAAGGTTAGACACCGCGCTGCTATTTTCTTTGTCACTGCGCACAAAGTGCCAAAAGCATCAACGAAAAGCTGAACAACAACAATTGGCACGTCGAATTATGCTATTCTATGCGCTCATGTGATGTGATGTGACGTGATGCGTTGCGTTGCGTTGCGGGCGACGTTCGTGCAGCATTCGGAGGAGTCTGTCATCCATTGTTGCTGATTGTTCTATGTACTTTTGTTTGCAAATTTTTACAAAGTACTTTTGGGCTTACAAAGCCAACTAACTAAACTGCTGAAAGGCAATTTGCATGTCAACACACATCAAGATTTATGTGCACAAGCAGCAAATGGTTGTTGCTCTGCTCTAAAATATTCGACAACTTCTGATATTCAAAGGAATGAAATAAATAAATGCGTATTTTACGTTTTGTAATATTTCACAGGATTTATTTACTTGACAGTGGAACTTTAACTGCGCCTTAAAAACTGATAATAATTGAGTATAAAACTGCAAAAACACTAGCAAACACTGACATTTTGTTCGGACCATTTCCATTTCCAACATTCACAGAGTTTCTTTTATGGAGCAAAAGGTGTAGTATACAAATCACTTCTTTTATCTGTCGAACAGTAACTTTCAAGCAAAAGTTTTAGCAATCAAACGAGCCCTGAAATGGGTCGAGGAATATCTGGGAAAGAGATATATTCTTTGATAGACAAACGGATATCAAGGCCCTAGGATCTCATATCTTGAAAACAAAAATTGTGATTAGTTGCTTAACATTAATCTTATATGAGTGCCTGGTCATAGAGACACCTGGGGAACAATACAGCAGGCGAACTCTCTAGACCAAGGAATTCCCTTCAAAATTGTCTAGTTGCTGAGTAACTGTAAGTTGGTGATAGTACAGGGTGGCGCAAAAGTTCTCACCTGGCATGAATGAATGAATGAATCGATGAATGAAATGGAAGGGTTTATTCATTCATTCGTTCATTCATTCATAAACAAATTAGAGCCAAAGAACACTGTGTATTGATGAATACGAGAGTACATTGATGAATATAAACCGTGATCTGACGCAGTCCGACAAGAAGGTTGGGTTCATTAGCCGGTTTGTTTTTTGTTCATGACAACTTTTGCCCGAAAAACCAAAGATATTAGACTAAGCCTACTTGAAATAACTAAACGTGCAAGAAACTTGTTTAAAGCTATTCGATTCCAAGCTGAATATGGGGGCATTTCCCCCTTAACCAACGACCCCTAACTACCTGTGAGTGGTTGGCCTGGTCGTTGACACATTTAGTTCGTCTCTTTGTAATATAATTTTACTCACTCTCATATTCTTTCCACTTCCATTACTCTACAGTGTCACTGCCCATTGCCACACATCGAAGCAACGCTAAAGCGTCGCGCAACTGAACGACGCTGCGCAATGTGTCGCTTGTCAGTGCTGATTGCGGTGTGTATTCTGAGTGTCTCCCCTTTGGTTAGCGGTGTTGTTGGTGTTAGTAATGGCAGCGTTTACTACGCCAGCGTGAACGTGACAGCGCCCAACACACACCACTACACATTCAATAATGGCAGCGGCGCGGCAGCCATGCTGGCGGCAACTAAAGTCACCAGCCGCGTTGCGATGCCACCGAACACGTCCTACGCCTTTGAGGACGAGCAGGACGAGCTGCACATTGAACTGGAAGTGAGCGTTGCAGCGACGGCGCCGGTCTATGTGGAGTATTTGCAGCGCACTTCGGTTATCTTTGGCTTGACGAGCATGGCCAACGCCAGCGGTGTGAACTCGGCATGCAATCGGCAACTGAAGCACATACAGCGCGCCATACTGCGCAAGGAGCCGTGGGCCATGAAAGGTTAGTGTGGCACTTATAAAACATCGTTGAGTAATGTCTTCATTTTTGTCGTATTTTCTATCATTGCAACAGTGCTGGACGCGTCGGGCACCAAGCCGTCGGGCTTTATGTTCGGTCAGAACTTTTGGCTGGGCAGCCGTGAGGCCTGCGGAGCGGTGCAGAATCCGGTGGGCATAACGCTGTCGAAGAACTACCAGCGCATCATGCATTATGCCATCATCACGCAGCGCGCGCCCTTCGACGTGAGCTACCGCGTGGTGTATCTGCGGCACAACTCGCCCTGGCAGGTGGAGATCAAGGTGATGTCCGAGGAGATGATACACGTCGGCTTGTGTCTGCCCAGCGCGTGCAGCTCGCACGAGATCGAAGCGCTGACCGCTCGCTACGTGGAGCGCGGCCTGCTTGTCGAGAACGACATCTACGACATACGGCCACAGGTTGTGTACATGAAGGACCTGCGGCTGCGCGACACATTCTTCGAGAAGCAAACTTTCAAAATGATGAGCGTTTTCGTTGCGTTTACGGCAACAATGATACTGGCCGCGTCGTTTTTGCGCGTCAAAACGCATGCGGAGGCAAAGCCGCGTGCAACTGTCGATGAGGCCGAGCTAGTGTCGCCGGACAATGCTGCCGATGACGACAGCGCCTGGGGTCAGTTGCGGAGCTTTGTGAAGTGCTACGATCTGCAGACGAACTACGACAAGCTGTTTGCGCTCAAGGAGTGCGTGTCGCGCGAGATTCCTGTCATCAATGGGCTGCGCTCGGTGTGCGCCATCTGGATAATGCTGTTCCATGTCATGTGGTACATGTACTTCACGGTCAACAACAAAACCTTCCTGGTATCGTACGCCGAGCGAGTGTTCTTCCAGTATGTGAGCTCGGCACCGCTGCTCGTGGATGTGTTCTTCACCATAAGGTGAGAGTGCCTTTAAAAATTATGTAAATTATTCGGCTTAATAAAATTTTCAATATTTGCAGTGGTTTCTTGCAAACATATAATTTCATGCGGAATGCCAAGCAAATGGAGGCCATACGACAGAACAGCCTCGGGTGCAATGTCAGGCAATTTGCAAAGATGCTCTTCCATCGCTACTTGAGGTAGGAGTGGTCTTTCAGTGCAGGCGCGTAGCCAGTGGCAGGAGGGGTTTATATAATAGACACAGTTTTTTGTAAAACTCTCATGACCAGGTTTTGACTATGCCCCGTTACTTTTATTTGGTATTTGTCCATAATTGTATTTAAATTCATTACATACATATATACATAGGTCAAACATCACTGATCTCACCTCTTTATCTTCACACAGGCTGGCTCCACTGTATCTCGTCATCATTGGCACAGTGGATTTGTTCTACGCCTACATTGGCGATGTTTCGGTTTATCACATCAGCGATCGCTTCGACGAGAAGTGCTCGCAGTACTGGTGGCGCAATCTGCTCTTCATTCAAAATTTCTTCGACCACAACGACATGTGCCTCAACTGGACCTGGTCACTGGCCTGCGAAATGCAATACTACATACTGGCCACAGTGCTGCTCTTCACCTACGCCAAGTTCGTCTGCTTGACCAATGTATGCACCGATGGTCACTGACTCAAACCACTTCTTTCAGATATCCGCGCTTTGTTAAGACGTTGACCGGCGCCGCCTTGGTGGCCACCATTGCTTGGACCTACGCCATTGGTCTCGATTCGAAATTTCAGCTCTCGTTTGACTCGGCTTTTGCTACCGGCACCGAGATCTACATTAGTCCCTTTGTGCGCATAATGCCATACATTTTTGGCGCCATGACCGGCTGGTATCTGATGGAGCGGCGCACGCAAATCGACCTCAGCGAGGCCAAGGAGACGTGCGTCTGGAATTTGGCCATTCTGGTGTTCTTCCTGTGCATTTACTCGACCATAAAGCGCGACATGTCCGTGCTGTCGGCCATTTCGCTGTTCGTAATTGGGCGACTGCTGTTCTCGCTGAGCGTTTGCTGGATGATTGTGGGCAGCGCAACGGGCCGTGGCAGCTGGTGGTCGCGCATGCTGGAGGCCAAAGTGTTTCAGCACATCAATCGCGTGTCCTACGGCATCTATCTGCTGAATCCGTTTGTGATTGCGTTCTTCTTCAGTCTGACCAATGCGAGCACACATGCCGATCCGCTGATGCTGGTTAGTGCTGCTCATAATCTGTGCATAGTAGCGTTTACTGTATTTAAGCCATTTTTCTTTGCAGTGTGTACTCACCTCTGGATTCGCGGTGATTGTGTACTTGGCCTCGGTTGTGTTCTCGCTGACCTTCGAGATGCCCTACTGCAACTGGTCGGGACTGATGTTGAAGCGGGACAAGCTGAAGAGCACCTGAAGCAGCAGCTTTGGAACTCTATGAGCTACGAACGGAAGACGTTCGAGGACGGCGTGTGCCTACTTTGCCCATTGAATCGCATTCATCAAATCGTTTCAGTTAACGTGTAAATTAAATGTCATTGTGATCGAACTCCATCCATTTAAGTAACTGTAGGTTTTTTATTGTAATTATCGACTTGCACTTGAGATAGTATTAATTGTGAAAGTCTTAGGGATAATACTGGGGAACAAATGACAACAATCCGCTAATGCAAATCAATTGAAATTATTGTGTTGTAGTTTTCGGGGAAAAGTGTATGGCCAACATTTTCGAAAACCAGTACCAACTTGCGAGCAGTGAGACGTTATGTGTCCATTGTTGGATTCGGCTCAAATGTATTTGTTCCCCTGTGCTATAGCTGTGGATAAATGAAAAATTTGTTAACATTGCCTGTACATAAATAGGTGCAAACATATTAAACTTATTTATATAATTCGCCCAGGGATTGTAACCAAACTTTTGTAGATAAGATGGTGACCGAAGAATCTTCTTCAGCATGAAAATCAACACATAATACATTAAATAAATATATCATCATACATATTGTTCTAAATACGAATGAATACAAGATAAACACTGTTGTTTTAATATCATTTCTCAAAAGAAATGAATGAAATAAAATTCGTGAGCATAATTTGTGATTTTTTAGAGAAAATTATATTTGGAAAAATTCCATCCAAATCAAATTTAAATTAACTCTACAAAATTTAAATCAAATTTAAATTTAATTTAAATCAAATTCAAATTAATTCTTCAAAATTTAAATCAAATTTAAATTTAATTTAAATAAAATTTATATTAATTCTTCAAAATTTAAATTTGAGTTTATTAACTGAATTGTACAAGATGTTGTACAATTCAGATTGAAAATCTTTCGGTTCAGCAACGGTTTGTATGATTTAATGGGCCAACTGACTTCAAACTTGGTGAATGCATTTCAAATGTGAACTTATTACAAAATGTTATTCAATTTTATCATCAAAATTTGACAGGATCAGCAAAGCTTAGAAGAACGTGATTTACTGGGCCCATTGGCTTCAAACATGAAGGTGAAGGTACTCCAAATTCAAAAAGATGTAAGGGTTCTATTTGAAGAAACACAATTTAACAGAAGATGGCATCATAGCCCTTTCGGGATGGAGTTTGAAAACCAAACTACTCTTGGTTTAAATGTTCCCATGCTATACAAGTTGGGGCTAGAATATTATGTTGTATACTCACAAATGCTGAAATCATTCTTTTATCCGGCGACATAAAATTCGAGTAAATAATTTGCGTGGGTCATAAGATCCAAATAATTGTTTTGAGGAGCGTTGGACCATGTGCACATTATATCTCAGTAGTCCCGAAAGAGTTAAAGTGAGTAAAGATTACTTGTGCTTTATTGAAATCATAAAATTTATGTGTGCAAAGCCGCCAAGAACTACTTAAGTAATCTAACCAAGTAACTACTTAAGTAAATAGGAATCTCGTAAAAATTGACGGCCAAGCACAAGTAACATACAGTTGGCAGTGTTTCACAAACTGCTATTTCGCGTCTAGTGCTCTTAGTGAGGTGATAATGTTGTACAGTGGACGTCCAATGTAACGAATCTTATGTTGTACCCCCAATTTGTTAAATCGAAAAATTCGTTAAATCGATGGACATTTTTTGTTTGTTTTAAACCATCCTTCTTAAAGAAATAAGTCTCACATATTCAGTTTTTAACCTTCTGCCTGTCCCTTGGGGTCTATTTGACCCCAGGCGGAATTAAAAAACGGTTGAGCGGTCGTCTACTTCTGTTATTTAGTGTTAATCGCGCTTACAACCCAATAACCCGAGAAAAACACTTTTCGGGGCTTTCCTCTTTTCTTTTGTAATTTATGTGTAACGTTTCTTCATGTTGTGTCAGTAAATTATATAACCGTTTGATTGGGGTCATCCTGACCCCAAAGGACAGCGAACCCAATTTTGATCAAAGGACAGACAGAAGGTTAAACAAATATCTTGTTTTATGAAAAAGAAAGTGAAAAAGACTTCGATGCGCGATTGTCTCTTTACCGCAAGTAAACTTTTCTGTAGGGCAATTTCTCTTGATTGATTATTGAAATTTTAATTTTTAAAAGAAAAAAGCCGACCGAACGCAACACAAATCCTGTGAAAATGATCAGCAATGCATACAAACAGAATTTGAAAGTGTTGGTAACTTGACGTAAATTTGAAAGTTTTAACGTCATAAAAACAAAAACAATTGAGGTACTCTTCACTTGACGAAACCAAACATTCATTGATATTGTAAAGAATGTAAATGCTCAGATAAAAACAATTCGAAGGGTGAAAAACAACATAAATATTCGTTATATCGAATAGCAAATTTCACTTTTGTTCGTAATATAGAACCATTAATGGAAAAAATTTGGCCGTACGTTAAATCGAAAATTTGTTAAGGTATCATGGCACGTTAGAAAGGGGAAATTTTAATGATTTAAAAAATTATTTATTTTTCAGCTCCTTTATTTTTTTACAATATATTGAAGGTTTAAGGAACACAAAAAAATTTGTTTTTGTTTTTTTAGCATATTGTCTCTTATATAGGTGGAGCTGAAGTCGCGTAGAAAAAAACGCATCCTCCATTACGGACACTTAATCTCCGGATTGGCTAATCTGAAACAAAAAAACAAAAGAGATTCATAATTATTAAGATTTCGGACACAGGAATTCACCAGAAAAATTAAAAAAACGCTAAAAATAGAAGCTTCTATAGCTTTTTGAAAAAAAGTGTCAACAATTGACTGCGTTTTTCACCTTTTTTCCCAGAAAATGTACTTTAAATTATAAATTTTTCTTCAATATTGTGGTGGATTCTTGTAAAAAATAAGTAACAAAAAAAGAACTAAAAAAATTTTGTTTAAAGCGGTCGAGCCAATCCGGAGATTAAGTGTCCGTAATGGAGGAGGTGTTTTTTTTTCTTCGCGACTTCAGCCCCACCTATATGAGAGACAATATGCTAAATTCAATATATTGTAAAAAAATTTTCAAAAGGATTGATAATAAAAGAGCTGAAAACTAAATAATTTTTTAAATCATTAAAAATTCCTCTTTCTAACGTGCCATGATACCTTAAATGGAAAGTTCGTTATACTGGACGTCCACTGTATTTGATCGTTTGGCCTTATGCAAAGTAATAAACAAAAAAACATATATATTTAAACCCGTTCGAACTGCTCTTCCTTGGCTGACAAGTAGGTAGAATGGAACGTTTACAATTGTCAAGCGAGCTAACTAATCGCTTTAAATATTGCGATTATCGTTTGAAATGTTTTTGTTTTTTTGAATAGCTGGATTACATGACTTGGAGTACATGACGAAACGGGACTGAGCTGTTGCTTAATCTCGGAAGCGCAACTGTTTGAGGCTCGGCCAGTAATCGCTGAACTCTTGACAAGAACGCACGCAAACGCCATTCCTCATGTTGTTGTCGTTCAATAGCAACAACGACTTAACAAGCATTTTCATTTTATTCTCGAAGACTAACTGGGGGCAGCATTAAAGTTATTAAGTGATTACGAAGTTGCAGCTCATTACTGTTTGGCGCCGCATCTACATTTGCACACACACCCACACACACACACACACATGCACACGACACTGCGGCAATTTTCAGCATACGCAACTAATAAATGTGCCGCGAATTGCTGATGCAATATTAAGTGGTATTCTGTAGCTGCGTCCAGTGAGCTGGCGATACTGAGACGGCAACAATGTGCAACGCTGGGAAGCTTTCAGTGGTGGGCTGGTTGTTGCTGGTGCTGTGTTCTGATGGAATCGCAAGCACGACGGTGACAGTGCCACAGCCTGCGGAGCTGCACGCATATCTGCTGCGCAACTCATTCATTTATGGCCTGGCTGCAACTGGCGAAAGGAACGCGAACACCGACTGCGCGCTGCAACTGCGACAGTGGCGCGCGGGCGTCTTGAAGCGGCGCGCTTGGGCCCTAAAAAGTGAGTAAACAACGAATACAACAACTAACGCAGGACTTTTCACGTTGAAACTGCCATCCTGGGCGTCTTTCAGTGCTGGACGCGTCGGGCAGCAGACCATCGGGCTTCATGTTCGGCCACAACTACTGGGTGGGCAGTCGCGAGACCTGCACTGCCGCACAACACGCGGTCCCCATAAGGCTTTCCAAGTACGCGCCGAACGTCATGCAACCCGGCCTTTTGACGGAGACTGCGCCGTTCGACGTTGACTTGCGCGTTGCATATCTACGCCACAATTCCTCCTGGCAGACCGCGTATCCGTTTTTCTTTCATACGCAGCTCATACATGTGGGTCTGTGTGTGCCCAGCGCATGCGCGCTGCCCGAGATCGGACAACGACTGGCGCACTATGTGGCGAGCGAGTTGTTCACGGCAACCGACATTTTCGACATGCGGCCCCAAGTGGCCTACGTCAAGGCGCCGAAATGTGCGTGGAATTTGCAGCCATCGCTGGACCTTGCGCTGGTGGCAGCATTCCTCGTGTACACCGCTGCCATGATTTCGGCTGCTTGGCTGCTGCGCAATCAGGGCAAAGCAGCGGCAACAACAGCAGCGCAGCGCACGCTACAAAAAAGTGAAAAGGCAAATGGCGCGAACGAGGCCAATGTGAGGACATCTAAGGACACGAACGGTGTGTTCGAGCAGCTCGGAAGTGTGGTGGCGTGTTTTGACATCAAATCGAATTGGCAGCAAATGTTTGCACTGCACGAGTGCACGACTAGTGAAATTCCCGTTATCAATGGCCTTCGCACTTTGTCGGCAGTGAGCGTGGTTTTAATTCATTTGTTGGTCCTTGTTTACAATGCGGTGCCCAATACGGCGGAAGTCTTTCGCTATTTCGATGCCTTCAAATATTTGGCATTGTCTGTGGACGCCTTTTTCACGATCAGGTACGCGCCTGTGGGCTTTTACTTGGAGCTTCTGCATGCCACAATGTGTTCAGTTTGAGTTTTTGTTTTCAGTGGTTTTCTGCGAACGTACCACTTTTTGAGTGGCAAGCAGCTGCAAGTGGTGCGGCGAAACAACTTTAGAGCCAATGCGAAGCTTTTCTGTATCGAAATATTTCATCGATATTTAAGGTGAGTCGCATGTTTATATTTTGAATCTGGAGTTGGATAAGACTTAATGCAAGGATTTAAATATTGAAAACGTCTTCTTGATACATGTTTGCAAATAATTGTATACAGTTTTCTTGTTTTTATGTACCGAAAGTTAATTTCTTTGACGTCTGTGACGAATGACGTCACAAGTCAGAAAATATTGAAAAGAATATGTAAAAAAAAATTTTGTAAGACGATAATTTGAAAATCGTGGTTGCAATATACTCATCTTTGTAGTTTTCGCTGCCATAAATGTTTAAATTTTTGAAAAATTAATAATATTATTAGATATATTGTATTATAAATTTATATTATTTATAAATATTATAAATTATATTATTATTATAAATTCGATTTACTGACGTGTGGCCGTAATAGGACGACAACTATACGTAGCATACAACATTCCATTATAACTTTTTTCTATTTTTAACCGGATCTTGTTTTAAAAGTATAGCAGCTACAAAGCCACAACCAATAAAATAATTACTACTGAAACATATAGGAAAATTAAATGTTCATATTAATTAATGGGTCATTATTGTTGTAGCTTCTGTTCTAAGTACACATAAATGTTTCTTTATTTACTTTAGCTACAACTTCATATTTAAAATATACGACGCAGTAAAAATAAATTCATTATCTATGTAAAATATTGAAGACTTTATTTGTCATAGTTAGAATAATCTGATTTAAATGAAATATGCACCGTTTTGTTCCATAAGTTGTTGCCAATTTGAAGATAATTCCATTGTGCCAGTCTTAAAGAAACGCTCGTCCCTATTGGCAAAAAGTCGAGCTCAATCAAATTGGCAAATTGTTCACCAGCAAAATCATTCGCCATAGATAGCAACAGGCCAGATCAGGACGATAAGATGAAGACCTAAGATCATCCCAACCAAGCTCTCAGAGCTTCTGGCGAATCACTATCGATGTGTGTAGCCTGCAACATAATTCCTCTTCTATTGGCCAAAGCTGGCCACTTCTGGGCAATTGCTTCTTTTAGACAGTACAATTGTTGACAGAACAGGTTCGAATTAAGAGTTTGGACGTAAGGGAGCAGCTCATAGTGGGTGATTCTCCACCCATTTCTGACCGTCAATGCTCGCTTAGCCAACTGTTGTGCCAGTATCCATTGATTCGTTTTCGCTAGACGTTGTTGTAAGTGGTCCACTTTTCATCATCACTCACCATCCGCTCCAGAAATTGGTCGATTTTGTTACGATTCAGCATCGCTTCGCAGATGAAGATTCGGTCCATCAGTTTTTTTTGCGTTAAGTCGTGTGGCACCCATACATTGAACTTCTTTTTGTATTCAGCTTTATTCAAGTGATTTCAAACGTTTTTTGTGCAATATTTCGCTCAAAGATAATCGAGATAGTGCTTACATGATGTCGGACTCAACGATTTCCATGATTTTATCGAAATTTTTGACAATTGGTGTTCCCAATCGTGGTGAATCTTTGACATCAAAATTAACGGAACGGACTCTACGAAACCAATAATGCGCACAATTGGCTGTTACAGTTTCTGTTTAGACCATAAACACTATTTCGTTTTTTAGGCATTTTCGCCTTTATCGAAGAAAAACTGTAAACAATGGCGTATTTTCTCTTTTTCACAAAACTACGATAACACAAAACGTAAATTGAACTTCCACATATTTTGCAGATTAATGCCGCTGAATGCTATCCTAATTGGTGGTTTGAGTCTCGGCTTCAATGCTATCAACAGTACAACGACAGTGCACATACACACTCACATTGGCAAGATTTGCGCGCAGGGTTGGTGGCGCAATGTTCTGTTCATTCATAATTTCAGCGCCTTCGATGAAGTGTGCGGCGTCTGGACCTGGTCACTGGCATGCGAAATGCAGTACTACGTACTGGCCACCATTCTGCTGTTCATCTATGCCAAGTACGCCACATCTATTTAAGTGTCTATATAAAGAAATTATCAAATTGTTTTGCATTGTTGCAGGCACCCGCGATTGGCCAAGTGTGGCATTGTTGTGTTGTTGGCGGTGAATGCGTTGTGGACCGTTCGCATTAGTCGAAACGTTAATTTTCAAGTGACTCTGGACTCATTCATCATCAACATAACCGAAATTTACTTTAATTCAGTGGTTCGCATTCTGCCGTACATTGTGGGCGCTGTGGCCGGTGGCTTCCTCGTGGCAAATCGTTCGACCATTGACATGAACAATGGAAGGGCGAGTCTCTGGAACACTGCAGTCGCCGCCATTGTGTTGGCTTCTTTAGTTGCCTACCACAAGCAAATCGATTCCGTTTTACTGGCAACACTTTTGTACTTCGGCGGGCGCTTGGGCGTTGCGTTGACGGTGTGCTGGCTGGTGATCGGCAGTGCCGTGGGCAGCGACGTCTGGTGGCTGCGCGTGCTGGAGGCTAAAGTCTTTCAGCACTTTGGTCGCGTGTGCTATGCCATGTCCTTGCTGAATCCAATAGTGCTTGGGATGACTGTGCCCATGGCCAGTGGGCTGCTATATGTGGATCCATTCATACTGGTGAGTTGATTGTTGAGATTGCCTACTGACTTTGCTGCTAATGTTTGCAATATTTTGCAGAGCGTATTGTTTATTGGATTTTTGTTCCTCATATATGCGGCTTCGGTGCTGTGTTCACTGATTTTCGAGATGCCTTACTGTCATTGGTCGCGTCTGATGCTGCGACGCCGCAAGGCGAATACATAGTATGAGGGATATGTACTTAATAGGGGAGACATGAGCTATTAGCAAATTCATGGTGTTAATATTGGGTTGGCAAGAAAAAAAATTTGGTTTTGTAGTGTGAAATAAAAGTAATATATTTTTTATACAACAAATTAAATCTAATCAATGATATATTTTCCATTTTGATCGATGATCTTTTGACATCCTTATCAGCAAAAGACTGAAAGTCCGATTTCAGATTATCATCATTAGAAAAAGTTTTCAGCTTCAAAGAGTTTTATAAACTTCATAGATTAAAAGGTAATTTGGATTCTCTAATTGACAACGGTTATATTCATATTTTTAAAGAAATAAAGAATTTATCTTTTTAATAACTTATAACGAATTGTTTTCAGACCAATTTTCAAAAATATATTTACTGAGTGCATTTATAGAAGTGCGTTAGTACCCAAGCCACTTAAGTACTTCAAAAGGGGAGTTTACTGCATACAAATTGCATTCGATTTTACTGAATCAGACATCATCAGACTCATGCAAAGTTCTCCTCTGGACGTTGAGACTATAACATATCCTTTGCCATAAGCCAAGGAGATTAAGTGAAATTGCACTTTCACGACTTCCACTGACAAACGTATTTCTGCGTATGTACTTCCATACAATGGCGTACACAAACCCCCACCCCCACCCCTCAAAAATTGCTCTTGAAAAATATGGTTTCAAATGATATTGGGAAAAGTTGTACGCAAACCGCCCCTCCCACAAATGAAATCCTTTGTGTACCACTGCTTCCATATATGTACTCGTATATACGAGTATTAAAGTCCTGCATGAATATCTTCATTTTGGCGGCTACACTACTGTACATACTGTACGGGTACTTGGTATTCGAAGAATGTATACAACGAAACGAATAGAAACGATAACCAGCGAGCGTCGCTTCTCGTTTCTATTCATATTCGGTGAATAGCGAACACTGCAGTGCTCGTATTCGGTGAGAAGCGAATACTGCAGTGCTCGTATTCGGTAATCGAGAACTTTGCGAAGTATTCGAAGATCAACAGTTTCATCGAATATTTTTATGCGCAGTATGTCACTTTTCCATGTGTATAAGTGGTGTGGTTGAAGTGGCTTAATACGCAAAATGGAAATTATTGAAGAAAGTAGCATAACAAATAAATAAATATTTATATATAACATAAATATTTCTAAATAATCTTAGGAATAATGAAACGAGTATATTCGAATATATTCGAAGCAATGTGTACTATTGTTCGAATGCTTTTGTCCTCATTTTCCCACTTCGAGCGAATATGAATAAATAGTGTACGTCTACTCGTTTATGTTCGGAGCTTACTCGTACTCGAAAAGAGCTGTACTAGTATTCATTCGGACCGGTCCGCAGAGATGAAGTGAAGTATTCTATTCAAAAGCATTTGAATGTTTTCGAATAGCAAAAATGCATACTCGTGCAGGACTCTAGTATATATGTATGTATAGATATGATTCGAAGAACATCTCTCCAACCAGAATAAAACCAACTAAAACATTGAATTGAATTGTATTACCTAAATTTACTAAATGTGTAGCTAATTTATGTTAATGTTGCGCGCAATTATGCGTGAACTCGTCAATGGAATGGAATGAACAATGGAAATGGTTCCAGCGCATAGACTTTATTTGATTAGTTGTGGAATTGCGGACATTTTAGAACGCGCTCTACGCCTGTCACAACACTAAGATGTCACAACGAAATCTTCCAGTTCCACTGGGACTTGAGAAAGTTCATTGCAACCTGATACAAAGTCGGGCCAACGCATTTTACAAGATTTGCCGCCGGTTACTGATCTGCGACCTGCATTACAACAGCGAAACGCAGCGGCTGGAACAAAGAACGCGTAACAAATACTTACGATTGCTAATTCAACTGCTGCTGGTCTTCGCCAGCCTTTCGTTCTCCGTCAGCGCGTTCATTCTTGCAGCTGTTACTTTGGGCGCTAAACATACGTTTGGAACGAGTGACAGCTTCGAAACTCAGCGCTTGGTGCTTCTGATAGGTATATCCATTGCTCGCAGCTATTCCACTGTTTACATGCTGAAGAAGTTGTTGTCGAGATGCATTCGAAAGTCGCTTGAACGCCTTCTGATCGATGTGATGGACCTGAGGGCAAAAGTGCGGGCCCTTACCGGTTTAGATGTCGCGGTGATGCCACAGTTGGGGATATTCCTACGCATGAAGCACATCATTGTTGTCGCGCAGCTCTGCTCTGCTGTTGTTTTCGGTTTGACCGGCTACTATCCGTTGCCGTACTTCCTGTTGATCGAATTCAGCTACTACGCCTACCAGACAATGCAGTTAACATTACTTGGCCTGTACCGAGGCATCAATGCGCTGCTGGAGCGAGGAAACAGTTGCAGCCGCAGGCGAGCAGTGTGCGCTGCCAGATGCAGGAAGACTGCGCAACGTCTGCACAGGATCATGTCGCTCTTGTATCGGCTGAAGAAAGTGCATCGACAATTCACGGAACCCTTGTACTGGTACCCCAGGTTGATCTTCGTTACGATTTTCAGTTGTGTTTTCAATTTATCCAATTACATTGACTGTCTCTTTCTGCACTTTGAGCCACGGAGTGAATCATTCCCTTTCATCCTATTGAAAATAGTAGCTTTAGAGATGCCTTTCGTTGTGTTACCCTGGTTGAAAATGGCTCTCATGGCTTCCATAAATGACTCAGTGCAGGAAGAATCCAAGTTCTCGCTCGATCTATTCATGATTGCCATTGCGAAGTTGCCTGCACAAAACGAAGGCTGTAGATGGTGCGAGTCCACAAAGAAAGCGGTAGGCATATGGTTGACTCTCATTTGTACACATTCATATAGTAATTGAAACTCGACCTAGGTGGAATTGTTTTACCTGGACACGCATTTGCGTCCGCATGGGATCAGCACCTTCAGGGGTACGCGCTTGGATCGAAAGTTCGCTTTGCACTTTGGTACCTCATCAATTTTATATGCATTGGCCTGCGCTCAATTTAGCTTATTTCATCACAAGAAATGCATGCTGTGATGTAAAATTTTAATACACATTAAAGGTAAAGTTCATTCCAAGTGATTTATAGTTTCAAAGTTAATTTGGATTGCCTGAAAGTTTCACGCTCCGACATGTATGGACGACAACGCTATAACGTCGAATTTCAATGCTGTGCAACTAGGGATTGCAATCCCGGACCAGTTTTATAATCCCGGGATTTTTTCGGGATTGAATATATTATTTTATGGAACTAAATCAACCGTCTTTTTGATTGATACTCATGACAAATAACATAAAATTAATAACATAAAAATGCATTTAACTGCCCAACCACCTAGCAAACCTGCTGTTAAAAAGCATCTCTTAAGAACGAAATAAAAGGTAAAATCGTATGTAAATCTTCAAATACGATTTGAAAGTGTTGGCCACAGTTTCCGCCATTTCAAAGTAAGTCAAATTCGGTGTGAGTAATATCAATAATTCAAGTTTCAGCTGTTTTGTGTCTTTAACCCTCTTATTTACACCCATTTCTCTGTGTATTGTGAATGTGACAAGTCACGCTGGTGTAAACAAAAGTTCGACTTACAAGTTTTTGAAAATTTCTGTTTGCTTACTTTTTTGGATGGTTTTATTTGGCTTACTCTCCTGATTTTAGTTACTGGCAAATTTTTACTGGAAAAGTAGGGCTTGATCGTACATACTTGTACTAAGTATTGGTAGGTAAACAGAGATATTGTTGCATTAAAACTTATTTAAACGTCAAGTAATTTATTTTTTGTAACAAATAAAATCGAAATTAAGATGACAAAAGCAAAAAGTAAGCTATTTTTATGTTTCGATCCAGGGATCGGGTTTTGTTTTCGATCCGGGATTTTTCGGTACTGAAATTTTTCGGGATCCCGGGATTTCGGGATCCCGGAATTGCAATCTGGCTAAATGATGATCTGTCGATCTCAACTAGAATTCCATCCTTTTCATTTTCTCTTGTAGTTATGTTCCACCTATTTCTGCTCACCGGTCTCATCCGTTTGTGTTGTCAAAAGTTTGCACTATTGTACTTTTTCATCATTCGCAACTCAACATTTGTGTAACCAGCACGCATAGTTAACCCAAACACCATCCATGTTTTTATTCCGCTCGCGACGTTCAAAAAATGCAATTCAATTTAATTCAATTAAATTAAATTCAATTCAAAAATGAAGCTATTACAGATTTAAGTTGTATGGACTGTTGCCAATAAACTACAAAAGATCATAAACCTTCCCCTACATATTTTTAATAGTTTTTTAATTTGGCTATAAAAAATATTAAAAGTTACGAATGATTTCGTTTTAGAAAACTAATAAAATAAAATAAAATTTAATAAAATAAAATTAAATTAAATTAAATTAAATTAAATTAAATTAAATTAAATTAAATTAAATTAAATTAAATTAAATTAAATTAAATTAAATTAAATTAAATTAAATTAAATTAAATTAAATTAAATTAAATTAAATTAAATTAAATTAAATTAAATTAAATTAAATTAAATTAAATTAAATTAAATTAAATTAAATTAAATTAAATTAAATTAAATTAAATTAAATATATAATAAAATTAATTAATGAATTCCTTCAGCATTCTTGTGTTAAGGACCAAATTTTTAAAATTCCATTCATAGTCCGTTTTAATAAAACTGCTATTCAAATTCTATATTTGTAGCTTCCGCTGTTTGAACCGGACAATGATGCATCATTCAGTTAGTTAGACGGGGCCAACAATTGCATTTATATGCTCGTATTTAAGTTATCTATAACTCGTACGAGAATCGTACATTGTTTTTGGTTTTTTTAATGACCCGTCGTCGTCGCCATTAATCATGACTTTACCCCTTGCCACTGGGCGCAGATCTGGATCCATTCAAAATGTCTAAGAACTTACCTGATCGGTAGCAGTTACGAGTGCAGCGAGTGCACTCACAATTCGCTGTCTCAACGTGACAGCAAGTCAGACAGAAAGTCCTATTAAAGTGCTTTAAAAAATGAGTCCTTGGCATTCAAGATATTTTTTTGCACCTTTGGCACAATTTTACTTACTTTAAAAAAAAAAAACATGTGTATAATTATCTTTGATCTCAAGTGTTTTCGCCAATTTTGAAGTCAAGAGGCCCATTAAATGATGTGTTTTCACATCTACTCTAAACAAATTCTTAACCCTTGGCTTACCACGGTAGATTTAGTTTAAAAAAAAAATTAAAAGCACGTTTTAATTATTTCCCGATTGAAGTTTAAATCAAAAGGGCCAATAACTCTAGTTTCTCCATTCAAACTGTTAACCCATTGTTGATCCTGTTAGATTTTGATTACCAAAAAAGTAAAAAAAACACGTCAAATTATTCCTCACTAAGTGTACTTCCACCAAGTTCGAAGTTCCACCCATTAGTTCATGTTTCTCCATACTTCTCCATTTTTTCCACAGTTTCTCCGTACAAACTTTAACCCGTCGTTGATCCCGTCCGATTTTAATATTCGGAAAAATGACAAATACGTATGGAATTATTTTACATTTGAAGTACTTTCACCAAGTTTGAAATCAAAAGGCTCAAACAAATTTGTTTCTCTATACATAATTTTAACCCGTGGTTGACCCAGTTAGATTTCGATTTTGAAAATAATCAAATTTTTTTATTTCAAGTTTTTTACTATCGACCATCGGTTCATGTTTTTTCGGAGTCTTCCCGTAAACAAACCTTAACCCATTGTTGACCCGGTTGAAGTTTTCATTTTGATGTCTAAAATATAACATAAAGTTAAAAATTAACTTTTTGGAACTAAAGTAGTTTTATCGTTACAGATAGCTAGTTGCAGGCACAAAAAATGAAGGAGAAATTTGAACATCTGGACATACGATAAAATTGTTTTTTCTCAAACTTCGTAACGGTCCATCGTAGAGATGTGAGCTCGTAAGGACTGATTACTAATTTATAGTGCTATCGTTACCGTAAAAAAATGGATTTCGGTTAAAAATGGCTCATACGATAAAATCGCGGAAAGGGCTCGATATGTTACAGCACACATTTCAAGCGGATGAGGAAAAGGGGTAGATGACCTACAGTATAACGCCGAATTCGAACAGCGGTTGCAGTCTTTTTCTTTCACACTTGGAGGTTTTGCCGTTGGCTCCCAAGAGTGCACTTGTGCGATTCTTGTAATTCTCATCTGCTTCATGTAGATAGCGATATATTTAGATGAGCATTTCACCAGCCCGAGGTGGGGATTGAACCTCAGGCCTCGGTATGAAAAGCCAGCGAGCTACCAACTGGACTATCGAGGCCGGCTTATCGATACTAACTCGCCAGAAGTTTTGGAAACATGGTTGGGAGGTTCTTATGCATCCACCTTAAAGTCCGGTCTTGGCACCAAAGGACTACCACCTGTTGTTGTGTATGGCCAATGATTTCGCTGGTGAAATACTTGCCTCAAGACAAACGAGTCGACTATACCATTTTTTTTCAATAGGGATGAGGGTTTCTATGAGAGAGGCACAATGGAATTACCTTAAAAATGGCTTTAATGCTTAATACAACTTTAAATTTCATGCAAAAATAATGGATTTCCTTATACTAAACTTTTTATAATTTCACTTAACCTGTAGCTGTTTGTTCTTTATTTGCACGTCACACAAATTATATGTACGGAAACTAAGTCTATCCAAGTTGGCCTTACAATTAAAAGCATAGTTCATATAATAAAAATGGCAGAAAATAGCTTTTATATTTAATATTTTATATATAATTGAAAATAACGGCAGCCGCCGTGGCTCAGTTGGTTTGTGCGTTGGACCGCGAGTCGAAGGCAGCAACCCCAGGTTCAAATACTGCCTGTAATAACACCTAAAAAAAATAACGGGAAAACTCGTTTTCTCTTTCGGTGGCTGTCCTCTCAGCTGTAAATGGCAAACCTCTGAGAGTAAAAATTGCTTATGAAAAAGCTCCCAACTCGCCGTTCGGAACCGGTATAAAACTGTAGGTCCCTTCCACCCGCGTACAAATTCACACGCACAACACGGGTGGTTGCGGGAAGCTAGGCCTTAGTCTCGCGTAAACGGGCTGTCGTGCCAGTCAATTATTATTATTAATTGAAAATAAATTCTACTTGTGAAGTTGTATGTAACACGATTTTTAGATGGAAACAATATTAACTTCAACACCCATTAAAAATTTTTGCTAACACACACACAAACACACACACAACTCACATAAACACATATGTAAAAGGCGGCGCTAGGCATAGTATTTAAAAATTTTATAATTATTTTTAATGGAAGATAAATTACCGCTCCCATAGTTTTAAGAGACCACGTGATGAGCACTTTACGTACATATGTCTTGTCTCAGTAGATTGTCCAGCGGTTGGACTTTGAATAAGAAAGATGCATTTAGTCTTTTTACAAAAATCCGGAATAACTGGTAACTATTTGTGGGTTATTGATGTAGTCAACAGCAAATCGCATCACTACTAAACAATTTGTAATTACTTGCTGTAGTTATACCAAATAGAAGTAATGTTGTTGTGTTGGGAATGGTAATAAAATATTAGGTTTCGAAAATAAATGTACTAAAAATTGTATTTAAAACAACAATAAAATATAATAATAAACCGCGATTGTGCAGCAACCCTGGGTTACAGATATCGATCGATATAATGTATCGAAAACATTTTGATGCACACAATTTGTATATACAATAGACGCTCACAAGTTCGAACTCTCACAAATTCGAATCTTTAAAAAAATCTAACTTCATATTTTACAGCATTGAATGCTCTAAAATTCGAACTGGCGGTTCGAATTTTCGAGCGTTTTCCTTTTCTTTCTAATTTCCTCCCTGGTTTGGTGTTTATTTTGCTTACACAAAGTAAATGAAAAAGGGGAATTACCAAATTATCAATGTTTGGCCGCAAGCTCGTGAATGATAACTACGTATGTAAACATTTGGCTCAGTTTCGATTAAAAAGTAAAAAAAGAAATTATTAAAATATCTAATAAACGTAAAAAAAAATTTTTTGACTGGACGTTAAAATTAAAATTTTAAAAAAGTTCGATAAAATGATCACATTCAAGTTATTACGTGTCGTTTTAATATTTTTTGAACGTTTTACATGAATAAAACAGTTCAGAAATTCAAACCTTTCGGAAATTCGAACTACGTCTTGTACAAAGTGGTTCGAATTTTTGAGCGTCTACTGTATAAGATAAATTATTTGTGCAAAATAAACAAAAAATCGATATTATTAAAATATAATTTTAATGATTGGTGGAAAGCAAATTGAATGAATGGTTCAATAACACACGACGGACGTTAGAAGTCAAGGACGAAGAGATTAAATACTTTATGTGTTAGTTAAAAAACAATACTAGCGACTCGAGTTCGTTTTGCTGTCATTCGGCGTCAGCTTTCGTTTTGGTGACATCGTACCAACATTTTGTTTTGTTTTATTCTATTGATTACACAATTTTGTTTGTGTACTCTTGAGTTGTAGTTGAGGCTGTGAAGCGGCACTTGAGCAACTGCTGGTGGCTTTTTAATTGCATTAAAAAGTTGTTCAATAAAAATGGTGATACAAAAATGCGTGAATATTTTGGAGGTGAGTGAGTCATTCACATTTCTAAAAATGTGTTTTATTGCAATTACCGCTGTGTTGAGTTGAGTTGTTGCGTGGATGCGCACGCCGACGTTAATAGAACCGACGCGTCTGAGCACTGGCATAGTCGGACATATTTGCGTCAATCTTCGATATTAATTGCATTGAGCACTGTGACGAACAGGAGTTCGGTTAGCACAGTTTGTCACAGACAGCTGCAGCGTGTACAGCGCGATGCCCTGCGCAAGCAGCCGTGGGCGATGATGGGTAAGTCAAGTGAAGCAAAGTCAATTCAAGACCAATTGGGTCTAGCCAATTAGCGTCGAGTCAAGTAAAGTCGGGTCAAGTTAAGTCGAGTCAAGTCGTGTCAAATTTAGTCAAATCAATTAAAGTCTTGCTAGGTCTTAGTCTCGCGTAAGCGGGCTGTCGTGCCAGTCAATTATTAAATTATTATTAAATTAAAGTCTAGTCAAGCCAAGTCAAGAAGTCAAGTCGCGTCAGGACAAGTCAAATCAGGCTAAGTCAAGTGTAGTCGAATCAAGTAAAATTAAGTCGAGTCAAGCCATATCGAGCCATGTCAAGTCAAGACGAGTGAAGTCGAATCAAGTCAAGATGAGTCAAGTCAACTCAATTCAAGTCAAGTCAAGTCAGGACTGGTCAAATCGAGCCATGTCGAGTGACGTCAAGTCGAGTGTAGTCGAGTCACGCCAAATCGCGTCAAGTCAAGACGAGTGAAGTCAAATCAAGTGAAGACGACTAAAGTCAAGTCAAGTCAAATCAAGTCAAGTAAAGTCAAGCCATATCGAGCCATGCCAAGCCAACTCGAGCCGGGTTGGATCGGTTCAAGTTGAGCCGAGTGAAGTCAAGTTAAGTCAAGCCAAGTCAAATCAAGACAAGTAAAGTAAAGCTAATTAAGTCAGGATAGGTCAAGTCAATTCGAGTCGTCATATCTAGTTGAGCCGAGTGGTCAGTTTAGTCAAAACGAGTTTGGCGGAGTCGAGTCAAATAAAGTCAAGTCAAGTCGTGAAAAATCGAGTCAAATTCGCATTCGCATTACTGGATGCATTTCAAAGTAGACCAAGTCTCGAACTTTGATCGACCTAAGCGACGCAGCCCAAACATTTTACATCGCATTGTGCAGTCAAAGTTTACGTTTGACTACTAAAAAGTGTTATCCCAGAACTTTTAACTGTTTTAGCGATCGATGCATCGGCCACAAAATCGGCCGGATTCATGTTTGGCAACAACTTTTGGCTGGGCAGTCGCGAGATTTTCAGTGCAATAAATCATCCGTTGGACATTTCGCTGGCGGGTCCACAAGTTCTACGCACAAGTGCACCATTTGCCGTCGACTATCGCGTTGTCTATTTGCGGCACAATTCTTCATGGCAGATTTTCTTTCCGCTCACCTTCCACACGCCGCTCGTACATGTGGGTCTGTGCGTGCCGAGTGCCTGTGATGCACCAGAGTTGGCATCGCTGATGAGCAGCTACCTGGCTACGAGCTCATTTGCGGCGCAGGATATCTATGAAATGCGGCCGCGCGTGGCGTATGCAAAACCGCTCCAGCTGCGTGCAGCGTTCTATGAGCGACGCTCCTTTAGTATAATGGCAGCAATTTTGCTCTTCACGCTGGCCATGACAATTTGTGCCTCGGTGCTGCAATTGGAAGCGAGTGCTTGCAACAGGACGCCACCAATCGGCTCGAAGAGAGTTGCAACCAATGATGAAATGTTTATGCAGAATGCTAACTCAGTGCAGGCGCAGAACGATGAAGCCAGCTTTGGTTATGCGCTGAAAAGTTTCATCAAATGCTTTGACATACAAAGCAACTGTACGAAACTGTTCTCGGTGACAGCGGCAACGGACTTTAGCCTCATCGATGGATTGCGCACCTTGGCCGCATTCGCGACTGCCTGCTTTCACGTTTTACACTTTATGGAAGCAACAGTGAGCAACAAGGTCGCCCTCTACATGTACACGGAACGTGCCGGCAATCTGGTGGTCTTCGTTGAGGCTTTCTATGTCATCAGGTGGTGTTGACATCTTATTGAAACGAATTCTCCAAAATGACTTAATTATTTTATTGCACTTTCAGCGGTTTTCTGCGCACCTACAATTTTATGCGAAATCGCAAGCGGATGGAGTTGATTCGAGTGAGCAACTTGAGAGACAATTGCAAGGAGTATCTCAGGATAGTTTTGCATCGCTTGCTCAGGTTTGCCGGCTCACGTGCCATATTACAAACGTACCTATGTATGTATTAAATTCAGTTTGCAACGCCAGTAAACATGATTTGAGGTTAAAAACGATCTCATTATCCTTTAAAGTATGTAATACTTAAACTATAGAAACCTCTCCTGCCCTCACCCCTTGTCTGAGTTGACTTAAACACTCTTCTTTGTTTGTATTTTCCACGCAGACTGTCACCGCTGTACCTCGCTGCGATCTGTTCATCGGACTTGTTGTTCGCCTACCTCGACGACGTATCCATTTTTCACATCAGCTATCGACTGCACGACAACTGCGCTCGGTACTGGTGGCGCAATCTGCTCTTCGTACACAACTCGTTCGATTACAAGGACATGTGTCTGATATGGACGTGGTCGCTGGCAACGGAAGTGCAGTACTTCCTCTTGGCAACGCTGCACTTGTTTCTGTTTGCGCGGTTTGTATGGCATTTTCCTCGACATCTTCAACACCGCTCAACGCTCCTCTTTGCATTCTCTCCGCCGCAGGCATCCGAAATGTGCGCAGCGGGCTGTGCTGCTGCTGCTGGCGGCCAACATGCTGTGGACGTATCGCATCAGCTTTGACTGCCAAATGTCTCTGGCATCGGTGACCAATCACTTCACCCAAATCTACACCAATTCCACTGTTCGAGTGCTGCCCTACATTCTGGGCGCCATGGCCGCTTGGTGGCAACTGCAAGGTGGCAGCTGCGCCCCGCCGCAGCTCAGCGCCGCCAAGCAGCACTGCCTGTGGCTGTGCGCCGCAGCAGTCGTTGTCACTGGCGCTTGTGCGCCACTGCCCGACTTGGTGCCCGCCGCGCTGGTCGCTGCAATCATCGTGTTTGGGCGTCTGATCTTCGCTTTGAGCGTCAGCTGGCTGATCGTTGGCAGCAAAATGCAGCCAGGCCGCTGCTGGTCGCTGCCGTTTGAGGCGAAGGTCTTTCGGCATCTGAGCCGCGTTTGCTATGCGATTTCGCTGTTCAATCCACTGGTGATAATGTGGTGTTTCTACTTGGGCAACAACAGTACGCACGTGCAGCCGTTTCAACTGGTGCGACGTTGATTTCATTGCACGCCGACATTTGAATTTACAGACTAATTGTTTGTGTCTACTTGCAGTGCATCTGGTTTGTTGGTCTTGCGTTCGTTATGTACTTGGTGGCGCTCGTGACGTCGTTGCTGTTCGAGCTGCCCTACAACAATTGGTCCAACTTCCTGCTGCAGCCAGACAAGCGGAAAGCTGCGTGACAGTGAACTGTAGAGAACAGTGTTTTGGGAGTTTGTGCTGGTAACATAGTCAACTTAACATAGTTAACTGAACTAAATAAATTGAGATCGTTTAAATATATTGAAAAAATTAACTTAAAATAAAAATTCAATGTATGTGATACAAGAGACCGAAAAGCGTGTTCGTATGTCATAAAATTCTGTGCACAACAAAAGGTTAGACTGAAGGTTCGACTATAGAATAAACATAATAAATATTTTATTTTTTTGTTTACTTTCACCAACTACGAGTGTAAGCACATAGTTCGTCTGAGATACGTTTCGGGAGACAGCTTTCGTTTATGTCGATACAGAACAGTTCAGTAACAGTCACACATGGGGGTTTTGCATTAAAATCCACTACCACGACAAGGTCTGCGGGGACATTTTCCATTGCCACTAAATCAATTTAGTGATAGCTGAATTTGTTCACTTATCACTGATCTTTTTTTAGTGGTAGTGCAATTTTCTTCCACTAATTTTAATTCTAATTTGTTTTAGTGGTACTTTTTACCACTGTCACTAAATAAAGTTAGTGATTAGTGGAAAAAGTTCAGCTATCACTAAATGTACATATTTAGTGGCAGTGAAAAGCATAGTGCACTATGAATTTAGTGTAAAACCCTCATGTCTGCTAACAGTTCATCAGTTCATTAGCAGTTTTCAGGGAATCCGCTTGAAGATTGTATAAGACCGGCCTGGAGGGGGAATATATTTGAATCTAGTTAGTATACTGAAATCGTTTCAGTAAAATAAATTTATAAAAGCATCAATTTCAGTAGGATGGTGTCAATTAAAATTACTGCACTTTTGATTTTGCCAGAACTGTGCACATAAAATTTGCATATGAAAGATCAGTTTACTTTGCACTCGAAAGCGATCAATCGTGTTCCACCCAATGTAAATAAATAGCAAAAATTTGAAAAACCCAGCCAAACACACGATCGATGCTTGACGGGAGAGTGAGCGTGTAAGAAAGATGTGCGGATTGAGTCACAATGTCTTTATATACATACATACATATCTGAATACTAGCGATGTCAGTATCGAGATCCCGTACATTTTCGTGATTTATATTTTGCAATTCTAAAATTTAAGGGATTGTATTTATTTATTTATTTAACATTGATTTAGCAAGATTGCTCTTTTAAATGCTACAAAAAGAGTACATTAGTAACGAGTAATAATAATAAATAAATGTATTTTTGCTCTTATCTATAATATTTGATATGAATTATATTGCACTAACTAAAAAGTTGTTCAAAATTTTCATGACATAAATAAATGAATAAATGTTGCAAATATGTAAGTACCATTTTCTTTTGGTTAAAAACTTGTAGTTTTGTTCGAAATTTACTGCAAGGATTACAAAAATGAAACGTATTTTTTTCGTTACTACAGAAATAATTCCGAAAGTGCAGTATGCAATCTCAAAAATCCCGAGATTTAAGGGAATACAATCCCTAAAGCACACATGGCTATATTGCATCGCCAGTAAAATCAAATTGCTTGTTGCTGCCAACGTTTCTGCTTACTGTTGACTATTTGTAGTTGTGTTATTTGCCTTTTGGTGTTGTTGACGTTTTCTAATTTTGCTTTTGCACGGTAAGGAATTTCACGTAGTTGTTTATTTGGTTTTCAGTACTCCATCTATGGCGCTAATAGATTTATACTGAGCAAATAAATAAATGCCCACTCATTATTCATTTGTCAGTTACGCAGCTTTTTAGTATTTCGAAGATCTCCCATTAACATTTCAAGAATTTATGGAAATTTGTTTGATGTAATAGCAGATTTTTTTGGCAGTAAACACGTTCAGACATGGTCAGTAAAACGTCAGAGAACTTTGGCGTAGAGCGACGTAGAGCTCTATGCTCTATACTAGAGTTCTACATCCATTTTACGCCAGAATCTTTTGGCCTATTTAAAAAACTCTATAGTATCATAGTATCTATATGCGTAATTTATGCATATTTACGTTCGATTTTGATAAACATTTTTTTATTGGGTTAATGAAATTTTTTCATTCATTTGAGTGCCTATTGTTTTGCCTATTGTAGCTTCTGTTTGTCAAATTCAGTTCTCTCTCATTTTATTATAATTTTTTCTTCTTCGAGCAACAACAGAACGGCAGCAGCAACACGTTTTGGGCGATAAGCATGTAAATGTAAATTTTTATTTATTTTATTAGATTTTAAATGATAGTTGGTTTATTGGTTCCAGTGGCGAGGTTCCCACATTCAATTAGCACGTTGCTGACATGTTGATACCACAACAAATTCCCAGTAGATGCTATAAGTTTTACTAGTATTTTTTCAGTACAATGTAGGTTCTACATTCGGTCTAAGTGGTTTATGAACGTGGTGCAATTCGCTTCGCTATGGACACTCTGATTCTGAGTACTTTCTCCAGGTCTCTCCTTTGTTCACTCCATCAGAATTTGAATGTTGAAAATTATGAAAAATACTTGTCTTGTTACCATATTTCTTCTTATTTCGAAGTGCTTTCACCATATTAAAAACGGTTAGCTTCGTTAGATTTTGATTCTCAAAAAAAGAAAAGCACGAAGGTATTAAATTACTTGTCATTGGAAGTGCTTTCATCCAGTTAAGAGTCAATAGGGCCATTAATTCATGTTTTCATTAATTCAAAGTTTTTCCATTCAAACTATTAATGCATGGTTGAACTCAGGTTTCTTCAGATTTTGATTTTAAAAAAATATTAAAAACACGTAACGAATTACCTATTTTTAATTTGAAGTATTAAAATTTGTTTTATTTAACAAGTTTTTTCATTTTAAAGAATATTCTAAAAGTGACTTTAAATTGTTTTGTTTTTTTTTTCATTTGAACAAGACCTTTTAAAGCTTTCATTCTGCAGCATTAGATTTTTCTTTAACTTCTTCAATTGCTTAGAAATGGAAAAATTTTGAGGCTGTCAGATTTTGATTTAAAAAAAACTAAAAAATACATGTCGAATTATCTTTATTTTGGTGTACTTGTTTTTGCCAAGATTGAAATCAATAACCTGTTTTAATAGTGTCCGACCGAAGGTGCATTTTTGGCCGAAGCAGAATATTCGGCCCGAAGCCGAAGCTTACTAATATTAATACAAATTCTGTTAAGGAAAATACTGATCACATTTAGCTGTTATTTATTTATTAATTTCCTTGTTTCACCTAATTTTAGTAAAAAAAAAACAGTCTAGAAGTTCAGTTTCTAACAAAAACAAAAACTTATCAATTCAATTGACATAAACAGCTGATTAGAAATAATTAGAAATATCGATTAAACACCATATTTGATAAAATACTTCGAAACAGAGCAAATTGACTTGCATTACAGGGCGAAAATCTTCGGCTACAGTATTCGGCTGTATATTGGCCGAATACCGAAGCCGAAAACAAATATTCGGGCACTACTATTTAATAACATTTCTCCATTTAAAACTTTAACCCATGTTTTGCTTCTTTAGATATCGAAGTTCAAAAAATTCCTTCGTAGCATTCATTTTCATTTTCTAAAATGAGTCTACAGTTAACATTTTTTGTTTGTACCTACACATCTCTCTTTCTCTATTTTCTTCTGTATTTCTTATCATTTTCTAAATATTTTTTTTGTAGCATTTAAGAGAGCAATCTTGTATGCTGAAATAAATCAATAAATCAAATCGAATCGGTTTGGGCTCGTTGATGGTCAAGAGAACTGCACCTCTCATTTCAGTCTTTCTCACTGACAGCAAACTTGGTCACTGCCGTCTCTGTTGCTTACATCGTGTCAGCATGGCTTACCAATGGCTGATTTCTAATTCCGTCTTCGGCAAACCTTGAGATGCGGCATCCACGCAATTCAAATGGCGACTCCGGATCGATGAATTTACTTTGTGCCATTTCAGTAACCATCAAAAGCCATTACCGAATCAGGTGTGTACGCGCAGCGTACAGGTTTTACAAGTTCAAGTTCAGTTGTAGAATTCAATAAAGACAAAACGAACGCCACACTGCCAATAAGTATTTGAGGCAAACAATTGAATCGCGCTCCTCCGATCCGCACCGCGAATTCCATTCCTTGAATCTAATTATATGAGTGGGACTTTCGCTAACTCGTGTAGCTTCTTACTATTTAAGTGCGCAGCGCTGTTAAGAACGGCGCGGATTTGTTCAACAGTTTTCCGCGATTATTCGGAGCCATTTGATCGTTGGCGCTGCTGTTGCGCACACAGTTGTTGTATAATTCCGTAAAAGCAATCTCGAGGCAGTTGGAGTGGCACGTTCGCTGCACGCTTACGCGAAACCCTTCCGCTGCTTCCGCCGTCTGCTGTCTACGGCGCGCATACGCGAAGCCAGTCGCCAGTTTCGCGCTGGAAAAGTCTTTCTTTGCAACTTTTCCAACATTATCAGTGCGGCTTGCACCAGTTCAGTCGGTTTTCGCGTTTTCCATCGGCAACACAACATGCGGACAGTTGCGGCCGTTGTGGTGGCGACGTCGACGCTCCTCGCTTGTGTCGCACTCAGCTCGCGCGTGCAGTGCGCCGCGGCGGAGGACGCGGTAACGAGCGCTTCGCTGGCGTCACTGGCACGTCATAATTTCCTGGTTGGTGTGGCAAGCGTTGGCGCGCGCTACGAAAATCATACAAGCTGCGGCAAAGAACTTGAAATGCTGCTGAAGGCTGTCGCCACGCAGGAGTTTTGGACTTTGAAAGGTTTGTGTGCGGCCATCGAATGGAGCTGAGTGACACTTGTTGGCCATAAACAAGACCCGCTTGGCGGTTGAAAACTTTTACAAAATGTTGTTTGTTTTTTGAATGACTTCAGTGCTCGATTCATTTGGCATGCCGCCGAAGACTTTTAGTTGGGGCAACTACTTTTGGTTTGCCTCGCCGCAACTGTGCGACGACTTAAACACACCGTACCGCATTACGTTCTCCGAAGCGAACAGCGCTGCCGCCCCCTTCAATAACTTCAACGTTACCAGCCCGTTTCCGCTGCATCTCACAATGGTCTACCTGAACTTTTCCACGCCGTACTACATCGATCTCAAGCTGCCTTATGAGGTACCTAAGTACATATGTGACGCGCCCGATTAAAGCCCGCATCGACTATATATATATATATATTCCACAGAATGTCATACATCTGGGACTGTGTTTGCCGCAATCCTGTGACGCTGACACGCTGCGGCGATACACCGATTTGTACTTTCAAAGCGGCGTCTTTGAGACGCAGCAACATTTCGGGCTGCAACTGCAATCGGTGGATGTGCGAACGCCAACATTTAGTTGGACTTTCTTTCGGCAAATCGGAGCTATCGTCTTCTGGTAAGTAATGAAGTGGAAAGTAAAGTTCGAACGGTGCTTTAAGCTTACTTGCTGGCTGAGCTTACATTGAAAGCTTTGACTAAGCTTAGTGGTGGCTGGCGTTGCCAGCGGTGTTAAAATGTTGTTGCAAATCTTGAGGGCTTTTTTGTAGAGAAGAATACTGAGGTGAGGTCGTGTTTTTTACTCGCAACAGTATAAAATTGCAATCATTATTGGGCCTGATTTAAAAATATGTGGCCAAAGGCATTGACTACTTCAGCTTATAAGTATTAGGCTTCAAACTTAATTCAATGCTTTTTTAAGTAGACTTAAGCGCTTATCGTATTTAAGCACACATTTTCATTTAATCTCAACATGGATGGTCCAGTAGGTATGTTTGTACGTCTTATTTAAAGTGGTAGTAATGATTCTTCAAATATGGAAAACTACAAGGAGGTCTTTCACGATCTGTTGTAAAAAGTTGTATTTTTTGCAAATCTCTATACATATCGCTCCTTCGCTGCAAGAACGTCATAACTCAAAACTACATCATTCCGAGAAAATTCAACTTTTAAGTTTACTATTACAGGCCGTTCAAGGTATCAAAAAATGTTTCATGTCGTCTTGTGAGCAAAGTATTGAATATTTTACAATGTGGTTTTGACAGATAAAAGATCATATGCAGATACACACAGGGTTGCCATAAACTGAAAAAAACTTTTTTTTGAGTTATGACGTTCTTGCAGCGAAGGAGCGATATAATTAATTGTCCTGACTAACTGACTGACTGATTCATCCTAGCCCAGCCCAAACTGCTGAAGCTACAAACATGAAATTTAAACTGTTGGTATATCTTGAACAAAATTAAACTGAAGGTACATCTTGAAAAAGGATTCTCCGCTAAGATGGAATTTTTTGAAATTCGGGGTCTAAAACCGGTAAAAAAAACCGGTAAGTAAAGAAACGCGATTTAATGGTCCTATTAAAAATCAAAATTTAATGAGGTCAACAATGGGTTAAGGTGCGTTTACGGGAAGACTACGAAAAAACCATGAATCGATGAGCGTATTGACCTCAAAGTTAATAAAAACTCTTGAAATCAAAAATAATTTGGCATGTGTTTCTCATTTTTTTTTAATCAACACATAAAAGGGGATTTAACTCTTGGGTTAAAAGTTTGTATGAAGAAACATGATTTTTTACGATTTTTGACTTCAAACTTGATGAAAGTACTTCAAATGTGAAAAAATTTGATACGTGTTTTTAATTTTTTCGAAAATCCAAATCTGACGGGGTCAACAATGGGTTAAAAGTTTATATGGAGAAACTGCAAAACACATGAATTAATAGGCCCATTAACTTTGAAATTGATTAAAGTACTTTTAGTGAAAAAAAATTCTACACTTGTTTTTCACTTTTTAAAATCGAAATCTGACGGGGTAACGATGGATTAAAAGTTCATGGAGAAACAAGATTTTATGGTTATTTTGACTTTTGACCAGGTCAAATTGACCTTTTGGCTACTTCAAATGTGTGTTTTTCATTTTTTCGAAAATCAAAATTTGACGGGGTCAACAATGGGTTAGAAGTTTGTATGGAGAAACAAGATTTTATGGGCCTTTTGACTTCAAACTTGGTGAAAGTACTCCTGGTGAAAAATAGTTTGACATCTGTTTTTTATTTTTTTGAAAATAAAAATCTGATAGGGTCAACGTTGGGTTAACAACTTGTATGGAGAAACATGACTTAATGCCCCAATTGACTTCAAACTTGGTGAAAGCACTTCAAATGAGAAATAATTAGATAAGTATTTTTTCCCATACAAATCTGATGGGATCAACAAAGGGTTAAGAAGAACTTGATTTGTTGGCTCCATTGACTTCAAACTTGCATGCAAAGCCGCGGGGCCCTGCTAGTATTTAATATAAAAACATTAAATTGTGAATAATTAATTAATTAAATTGTGATTGTATTTCTGAAGATTTTAATCTTTCTTCCACCCCACAGCCTAATACTGTTCTCCGTGATATTGCTGACCGTGTTGGCCGAGATCATGCATCGTTCCAAACAGAATCTGAAAATTCAACAAAAACTACACACAAAAACTCCACCTACGGCCACCACTGCCGCACCATCTCCGCCAACGCTATTGCTGCCGCCGCACCACGTACGAAGCTCTGTGTGCGAAGAGCTTCTGCTGTGCTTTCGCTGGGGCGAGAATTGGCGCCGCGCACTGCGCCTGGACAACAGTGCCGCGAATTCAAACTTCCTGGGCGCCATTGCAGGTATGCGGAGCATCGTCTGCCTGTGGGTGAGCGTCTTCCATGTCTACTACTACTGCCTCTTCGCCATGGCCAATGCGCCGCTGATATTCGCCAAGCTGGAGAACTTTGCGCTGCAACCAGTGATGCAGGCCTGCTTCTACGTCGACGTCTTCTTCGTCATCAGGTGCTGCCGCATCAAATCAAATATCACCACTCCATAAGCATTGCAATTTGCTGTCTACTTGCAGCGCATTTCTGCTGGTCTACAACTTTCTCTCGAACGAGGCGCAAATGAAGCAAATCCAGCAAGGCGGATGCGTGCACAATGCGAAGGCCTTCGCCAGAATGCTGCTGCAGCGCTACTTGCGGTCGGTTTGTCGCCTTTTTCACACTGATTTTGTATTGTTTGTGTTGTTGTGTGTTGTGTTGTTTAATGATTTTGTTTTTCGTGCTCTGCCCATTGCGGTTGCAGCCTGACGCCGGTGCTGATCATTACGATGCTGCTGGGCGACATGGCCTACGACTTGCTCAACATGTACTCACCCTTTCGCTTGGGCGTGCACAGTGGCATCTACTGCAAGCGGTGAGTGCGGCCGCGTAATTTAAGCCGTTTTTTTCATTTCTCAGTTACAGCTTCATCTATGCATGCGGGCAATTTGTGCATTGGCTGCCGGGACATTCGGTCTTTTTCCATATTATGTAATGAACACATAAAAAACTCATTTAAATCGGATTTGATTATGCGCGCGTATGATTTAATCAAACGTTGATTAATGAAATGATTTTCAATTACGAACAATTTATGTGCAAATGTTTGTTGTTATTGTTTGTAAGTAAGTATGTGAATGCCTACGTACGAGCACTCATTAATTTACACAAATTCTGTTCAAAGTTTTGTAACGTGACATTTATTATGTCATGTGTGCTGAGAGCAAAAGTCAATTTGATTTTTGTATTTAAACGAAATTTAACAGTTACGTGATTGACTTCATCTACTAAGGATTAACCGACTTGGACAAGGAATAGAGCATGGAGCATATAACTAGTAGAGAGAGAAGCTTTAGAGACAACTTTCTTTGAACCTTTGAGACTTTTACCGGCTAAAAGCTTTGTTTACAATTTCAATACAATTTCAATAATTCAATTACTTTTTCTCAGTATTTTATTTATTCACTGCCAGTCGACTTTAAGTCAACTTTTTCACTACTTTTCGCTTCATATGGCCAAAGATTTACATATGAGGAATGTTTCTGTTGCTTGTTTTTCCAAACATCTGACAACCAGTCACTGTCTAATAGATAATTAAGACTTCTAAATCAGCGCTGATCGAATCTATGATTTGTAATGATTTGAGGTAATTTTTACAGTTTTTCATTTTTAAATATCGGCATTTTCTTTAGTATCTCAATCAACTTTTGCTTTGATAACTTTTATTTTTTTATCGGCTTCTACAATTAGATCTGAAATTAGTTGGTTAGTTCTACAATTAGAATTAGCCAAATTCGATGTGTACTTTTTGAGATATTAGTGGATATAATATGAAGTCTTTGTAAGTATGGAAAACTTACGGTCTTTTTAGTGTTAAGCAGTGTTTTTTCAATTTCATTAAAAAATCGAATAAACGACCTTTAAGAATATTGAACGCAGAAAACCCATGTAGTTTAAAATGTTAAACAAATCAATGGTTTTTGGCTGTTTTGAAAGATTATAATTTTAAATTATTTTAAACATGAAAAACTTGAAAAGAGCTTTTCTTGAAGAAATATTATTCCAAGTTGCTTTCTTGAAATTTGGTTTATATTACCGTAAAATGGCGTTTAACTTGGGCACCTTTGGGCAGAAACCTCATAAATTCATCTGTAGCTTCTGGATTGCGTTCAGAATTGTGTAGTAAAACTTATGTGTGACATAAGAGGGTATCAGCCTCTATGGGCTTCTTGGAACATAGTCGTAATGGAGCCTTGGAGCATCGTCACACTAATTTCTAACTCAAACTTAAACTCTAACGTGAATTCTCTCTTACTCTCTCTCTCTCTTTCTCACTGATTTTTAGCACCTGGTGGTACAACCTGCTCTACGTGCACAACTTGCTGGACATGCAAGACATTTGCTGCTCGTGGACCTGGTACTTGGGCTGCGAAATGCAGTTCTTCGTTCTATTCAGCGCGCTGCTGTTTGTCTACGCGAAAAGCGAGCGCGCAGCGAAAGTAATCTTTGCCGCACTGACGCTGGGTTTCGCGGTGACCGGGTGGCTGTGCAATTACCACAATGACATAACATTTCAGTAAGTAGTGGCGCACGCGTCAATTGTACTCGAACTGCATGCGGACAGTAATGTGTCATGTCTTAATTTCTCACACAAACACACACACATACACACCCTCAGAGTGGACGTCATTCACAGCACGCTGAATCAGATCTACGTGAAGCCGTGGGTGCGCATCAATCCGTACATGGGCGGCGCTGCGTTCGGCTGGCTGCTGCATCGGTACCGGCATCGCACCGGCCAACAGTCGCCTCAAAACTCACGCACCGAACAACAGCGGTGGCGTGTGGCCTTTTGGCTGTTTTGCTTCGGCCTCTATTTGGCGACGAATTTCATGAGCTACTGGCGCACGACACCCTCCTGGCTGGTGGCGACAATTATGTCCTTTGGCAAATTGCTCTTCGCACTGTGCGTCGGCGAGATTATTGTGCTGTGCGCCCGCGGCCACGGCGGCCCCTACAATGCGCTGCTCAGTGCGCGGCCGTTCCTGCTGCTCAACAAGTTCTGCTTCAGCATTTACATGCTGGCGCCGGTGATTGTGGTGGTCGTGTTCGGGCTGCGCAACGAGGCCACCAACTTCACCGAGGTCGGCTCCGGCATGGATTTCTTGGCGGTGATTGCGCTAGCGATAGCGGCGGCCTTTCTGCTCGTCGTGCTAGTCGAATTGCCGATGCAAAGGATAACGGATCGATTTCTGCGAAAGCGGCGACAGCACACGGCATGCCCCATGAACGATGGCACGCAGTCGTAGTTGTGGTTGTGGTTCGATTGGTCGGTGTGGGGGGAGCGGAGGGCCGAATGGTAGTGAATTTATTGTATTAGTTCTACTTGCGTAGATTGTTGTAAAATGAATAAAGCTCATTTGAAATATATTAGTTGAATTGAGTTTGAGAATAAAGTCGGTGAAACTAATGGTGAGTACGTGAGTACGTCTAATGGGACAATGGGTTAGAAAAAATAAGAAAATTAAAATGAGAAGAGCGGACACCTTTGAGTCAACTATGAAATTCATGCAAAAAGAAAATGTGACGTTATGTCAAAGGATTTCGATGTCATAGCTTTATCAGTTTTCTCTATCTTTAACCAATCGGAGTTACATAGGGGGGAAGAAATACTACAGCATCTAGACTGATCTATACGACCGGTGCCTAGGTTTTACTGAAGAATATTGACAGATTCATCCAAAGCTGAGGTTGGTGCGATAACTTAAAAAAAAAGGATCATTAGCAGCACTCATTGGGCATCAGAATAAGCCAAACAATCGGCAAGCGGTGTGTCTTACCTAACCTAACCTTGTCGACATTTTACTCATCGTCTATTGTGGAATTTTTTAAACAATATTTAAGTTAGTTCTTATAATATTTTATCTACAAGACAGCATTTTTTGTGCAACTTCTAAGAAAATTTAACATTTTGTTTGAGTTTTTTATCGTTTTTTTTATGACCAAAGTTAAAAATCGGGGATTATGAATATGAGTGCTTATCAATTGTCAGTGTTTTGAAAGTGAAAAATCTACCGCTTCATGGAAGTGTTCTTTCCCAAGTTCTCAAATTGCTGTTGTTGTTGGTGTGCAACTATTCGTCTCGCTTTGTTTGACTTTACTACAGAATTTTATGTGGTCCCATTATGACAACACAGAGACGAAAAACTCTGTAAAGAAGTTGCAGCTCGCAAGCTGTATTTGTGTGTGTGTGTGCCAGCATTCGGGCCAATCAATTTTATTGGCGTTTCATTAGCCACAGCAGCTGGCAGGTACAATTGTCGGCCCGCAGCTACGATTTGTTGCTGTTTGTTTGCTGTGATTTTTATGATGCCAATTGCCATAAAATGTGTTTTTGCATATTGCTCTTGTATGGGCGACTGCGGCCGCCTCAGTTTTATCGTTTTCGGCTCAAGTGCACAATGCGCGCCTGCACTCGACAATGTCGCACAGCACCGTAAAGGTCGCTTCGCTCCAGAACGGGTGTTCGCGCACACGCCCCGCGTTTTTGGCCAGCCGCAAAATTTGCTGCACTCGTCGGCACTGCGCTGCAACTGTTGCTGTCACACGGCCAACAGCGTTGCTGAATCCGGCAACCGAGCCCAACAGTTTCACTTTTCTCGAATTCTACTTCGTCTCGATTCTGGTCACACGCAGGCGTGTTGTTGTCTTCTTCAGTGTGCGCGCACACAAAAAATCCCCCATTGCATTGTGGCCGCAGGCTCAGCAACACTCACAAAGTGTGTCAATCACGCAGCGACAATGCCAATCGGTTGATTGTGTGTTGTTTAGCACCGTTCTCGCCCACTGTCAATTGACGTGCAGACATTGCAGATGACGTGTTCAACTGTTGCCGCTGCCTAACTGCGAAACAATGTGCGTGAATGTGTCGTTACTGTTTCGATGATGTGATGACAAAAATCTGTTGCCATCAATGTTCAGTGATTGTAAAAGTGTTACATTCTGTGTTAGGATCAACTTTTATGTTTGTTTGATCTCGATTGAAGATTGATCTGAATTTTAGCTGTGCAAATTGGTGGACAGAAAGTCGGGAGTTCTGCTCATAGGATATGTGTTTTTTTAAACAAATTTTTAGTCAGTTTAAAGCTGAAAAGTGGACTAAAACCTTATTTCTGTTAGACTTTGTTGATAGGGAGAGAAGAATAACATGTCTTTCTCTCCGATAGCAGTCCGAGACACGAAAAATCAAAATAAAAAATTTAAATTTATTTTTTCCCGTTTTTAATTAACATTTATTTAGTTAGTGTGTTGAACCGCGATCGGCGCTTGACAACTGGTTCGATTCGTCGAACGTCGTATGACGACATGCAACTTAATGGACGCTTGAGTCCTCAATGGTTTGGAATGATAAACTGATAAACGCCCTCTAAGACCAGCGACATTGAGTCATCAGTGGTCCTAGCCACTTCCAAGGAAAATCTGTTGTACCACCTCATAGTTCTCTATGGTTTCAGGACGTTGCTTACATCTTAGCAATGGAAACCTGGAGTACATTAACGGCTGATGGAGATTCAGGTTCAACGAGGATCGTAAAACCAATGATGATGATGTAAATTGTTTCATATTTTATAGGAAAAATATTGGGTCCGTATTTTTCCCTGCACGCCCTGGTTGTCTACATTGAATTGAAACCGAGCATTTATTCGCATTTATTTACTACGTCATTCATTATGCCTCCACTCTTCACGACTTCCAGAGTACAGCGAACTGATCGCCTTGACGGTTGCTTTTTCGAATGTGCGCTGTTGGTGCAACGCAATCGATTATTATCCGAGTTCCCCGGCTGTGCCCCATACGCAGCGGTGCATTTTCAGCGAACAGATTATTTTCGAGTTGAAAAACGTTTGTTTCCTCTGCAGTTCCCGGTGTGCGGCGTCTTGTGGCCAGGGGGAAAAACCTGTTCCGTCAGGCAGGTAAAGGGGCGCACTGGTGTTGCTGCTCTCTCGGACGTCGAAACATGCGGCCAGCATCCGTTTCTATAAAACGTTCACTGTTTAGATTACCCTGAAAGCAGGATCGCAGTGAAAGGCAGAAAGGCTGCGAAGAAAAGCAAGCAGCGACCAGCGAGTGCCAACATCGAACGAAAATCAGCCTATAAATCAGCGTCTTAGGCCGACTAACTGCGAGTGAGTGTGTGTATGTGCGTGTGTGCTGCACGTTTTGCAGGTAGTTTTTCCGTTAAGGTCTTTTGTTTGCCTTACGGGATTTGTTTTCGAAAAATGGTGATTCTGTTTTGTTGAAAATTTGTACGCATTGGCCGAGGGAAAAGTTGGTAAGAAAAATGACACTAATGGCGAATAGACCCTTTGCGTGTCCGCTTGTCAAACATTGTTGCCTTTGCGCCTTTTGAGCAACGTTTCGACTGCCGGTCCGTGCGAGTTTGCGTATCGGCACACTGCACCGAACTGCAAACACCAACAACTAATATCATGCAACGACTACAACACAACAACAACCACAATGCCAACTATAAGAATAATAATACGCCAACAATGGCAGCACAGCAAGCGGTATGGCAACTTTGTGTGTGCGCGCTTCTTGGAAACGGGGTACACCGAAGACGCAGCCGAGGTCTGGCTGCTTGTGTTCGTTTTGTTGTTGCCGTTGTTATTATTGTTGCTTTAGTTGTTGTTACCATAGCTGTTGTTGTTGCTGGAGGCACTCGCATTGCATTGGGAGTGTGCGTGTCATGCTGGCCACGGCCAAACCAAAGACCACCGCTGCACACATCGAATGCGCCCGTCGCACTGGCGGTAAAGTGCCTGCTGTGTAATTGTGCGCTCGAGCAGCACAGCACAACGCTAGCGTTGTTGTTTTTCGCATTTTTTTTTTGTTCAGATTTAATTTTTAATAAAACCGTATAGTTAATGAGAGAAAACAAAAACGCCAAAGTTCTATAAAAATTAAATTTTGCTGTAAAATTTAAAGCTGTAGTCAGTTTGAAAGCTGGAACCAAAGAATGCGGACTTTGGCAAAGCGACGAAAAATCTTGATTCTGATTTGGTAGCTAACGACAGCTGCAACGTCCGAGTAAGTAAGTTTGAGTATAAAGTAAGTTAAGAATTTAAGTTTCGTACCTGAAACCAAGGCTTGGGTACTGCAAATCTTTCGATTTTTTGAAATTGGAGCTGATTAACAAGTATTTCAAAGAGCCAAAAATTCGAATGACTCAGTTCAAAACTGTTTCCGTTCAGAATCAGAACATTGTCGTGTAGTCAACTACTTGATTACAATGAAAGTGGTAGTAACAGTTCCAAAATCATGTTTTTTGTGCGCCTAATCACAAATTCAAGAGTGCTTGCGCTCTATTTAGCATTTGTCTATATCCCTTTTGTTGTTAAATAATATTTTCAAAACAAATAAAAATGTATATTAAATTATAAAATTAGTTAATTTTAACTGAAATACTACCAAATTTGTAATTGTTGTTCAAATCACAGTGAAATAGATGGAAAACGCCATTAAAAACAACAACTACATATGAAGCAGTGATGCCAATTGCTTAGATTGGTCGCCTACGAAATATAAATAATTCTAAGATTGGCAACAGCCACAGTTGTCTTCTGTGGGTAAGTTCTGCTTCTATATTTTGACAGATGTGGTCGTGTCGCTGCCGTCGTCAATGTGTTCGGGACATTACAAGCATATAAACAAGAAATTATTTAAAACACATTGTTTTTTCGTAGAATTTCATGCAATTTCATTTTCATGATTCAAAATCAGTACACAATTTTAATATCAGCACATTTGCATACTGGTTTAATATTTGAAAATAAACAGTATTCATAGTGAAAAATCAGTACTTAACTGATCAAATCAAAAGGTTGCCAGACCTAGCTTAAATTTTTAGTAAGTTATGAAGTCAGTTAATTAGTTATTTAAAAAAATTGTTTTTATATGCGGTTTTGTCTATATTGGGGCTCGAACCTCGACTCTTAAACTCGCAAATACACTGACCACTAAATAATGACGGCTCCACTAATTGAATCTCCCGTGTTGATCTTTCAGTGTATCGAATAGTTAATTTTTTATTATTCATACTCCAGATTTACTGCAAAGCAACTGACTACCCTCGCTGTACTTTGTTCGCTACTAAATTTTTTTATACAAAATGTGAGTAGGAACTTGAAATTTGTTGTTTGTTGTTAAATAGTTTAAGTCAATTGTAGTTTGTATTTATTAATAATATTTCCTTTAGTCAGTAAGGACATTTGTTCGTTGGCTAGATAAATCAATAAATAAATTTCAGGTTATCTCTAACCAACAATCAGTTTTGAGTTGAACTGTATGAAAAATTAAAATTTTCAATTAATTTTTGGAATTATTATGAGTTTTGCATTTCATACACACTTTCGCATGATTAGCTGTGGCCAGACCTGTACCTGCTACCTGTAAATTAATTTTGGAATGATTATATGACCATAATAATGGATCAGACATATACTATATATGTATTAGGGCGGGTCAAATTGTATGGAACGATTTTTTTTGATGAAGCGTATAGCAAAAACGTAATCTATAGGTGATTCTGAGAAATTTTGCTCAAGAGACCATAGCTCTAAGTCGGATTTGGAGCCCCCCAAAATTTCAAAATATATATTTTTCAATATATAAATACATAGAATAATTTAATTAAATTCGTCATAAAATCGGATAGAGTTATAGTAGATTTCTCAATCTGGGCTTGTTTGAAAGGTATTTTTATCACCTTTCAGAATCTGTATTGATACCAATATTTTAGAAAAAAAAAAATAAATTGGTCGTAATAAAAGTTGTTGGAAATTATCTGCTTTCATAATCTGCAAAAAAAAAAATTATCGAAAAAAATCGAAGAAAATTCGGAATTTATTAGTTAAAAGTTCATTTTAGGCTATTTTCCGACAAAAATTCCTAATATGTCTACTAAAAATTAAAAAAAATAAAAAAAAAAATTAACCCGCCCTAATATGTATGTATGTAGCAGAATGTATTTTGTATTTTTTGTGTTTTCCTTATAAAAAGTAATTCACCACAAAATTTTAATGTTAGTTGTTTGAAGAAATAAAAAAAAATTATAATAAAATTCAAACAAATTAGTGCCCTACTGGTTAAAATTTGCATACACATAAAACTCTTAATTACAGCAATAAAACTCAGAGCCATAAAAATTAACTTAACTTAGCAATATTTTATGGTTCGTACTCTTTTTTCAAACGAACAAATTTGTCACCTAATAACCTAATGGGACTTTGTGCAATAGACCTGTTTCCCCTGATTCCCTAACTACCCAACAAATGACCTTCAAATATTGGAATTTAACCGGTTTAGTACATAGATGATCAGTTTTATGCGTTTTATGGGCAGTATGCGATAAACGCCCCCTAAGAGCAGCGACATGGAGTCATCAGTGGTCCTGAGTACTTCCAAGAAAAATTTGTCGTACCGCCTCAGGTCGCAATGTTTCGAAGAGCTCAAAACTGCTACACTCCTTGCCGAGATTCATTCGAGTTGCACGATCTGAACGCCACATTAGAACCGCAATCGTTCGAGTCAGGTTTTCGTCTGTGCGAGTTCGTCTGCAAAACGTCCCACTGTCAGCAGTACCGCACAACTGGCATTCAGCCACCAATACACGCGCACACACACCCATTAAAGCCACACTCTCTCCTCGAGTTTCCACTTGCATATACGGCTGAATTCGGTGGAGACGAACAAACGCTGAGATGCGAACGCGCGCACAGATACACACGCACACCACTGCAGGCGCCGTGGCCGCTCTCTGACTTTGACAATGACGACCACTGCTGCACGAGTCGACAACTCGCTGGTTTTTAGTTATAAGCCAAAACGCATAGAATTCACGTTTAGTTTGTGAAACGTTGCTACCCGGTGCGGTTACGTGCTGAATCCGACAGCAACTGACAGTTTATACTCAGCTACCGCTGCATTCTAGCACTTCAACAGAGCCGCGAACGTCCGGTCGGTTACTCGAAACAGCTCGAACGCAACCAAATCAACTAAAAGTGAAATATGCTACAATTTACGCCGAAGCATATTGCAAGCGAACGCATTGTATAGGCGACAACAACAATAATCAGCAGGCAGAAGCGATAAGTCGAACGCGCCGCCTTCAGTCGCATCGAGTCGAGTCGAGACGAATTGTATGAGAACGCGCCGCGCCTCGAGTGCTGCCTGAAATTCAGCGCACACCACTGAAACGTCCAACGAACCGAACGCGAACTGGCGCGAAAATGCGCCGCATTTGATAGTCACGACACGCGAGCTGTTTGAGCTTAGTATTCGTTCGATTCAATTGGATTAGCTTGACCTCCACAGGCAATTGGAAGCGGCGACGAGCGCACCGCACCGCGCCCTTGCGCTCCCCCACAGCAACACACGCACAAACACACAAACACAGTCAACCGTTGCCACACGCAACGCTTCCACCGTGCCGCAGAATGGCCACCAACACCGAAATTCTTCCCTTCCACCATCAGACGACGATTTCGCTGCAGACAGCCGCGGCGCTCACCAGCTACCATGGCGGCGGCACTGGGGGCGGCGGCGGCGGCGGCATGCCCACCGCAACGCAGCTGGCTGCGGCCGCATGGAGCATGGACGATCACCTCTATCAACAGACTGAGCTGCCGGCGCTCACGCAGCGCGCGCACCATCTGCTGCGCTTCGCCCCCTACGCGCTGCACCACCGACCGCAGCTGCAGACGCTGCCACCCGCGTTGTATCTGCAGCACGCGGCCGCAGCGGCCGCGGCAGCCGCCGCACATGCGCAGCACCACCACCACCACCATCACCACCACCAGCACAGGCCCGCCACGCCCGACAGCCCGCCACCCGTCGAGGGCACGCACATCAGCAACCTCTTCCCCGAGATACTCGAGATGATCTTCCAGAAGCTGACGGTGCGTGACCTCGGCCGCGCGTCGCAGGTGTGCACCGCGTGGCGCGACGCCGCCTACGCGAAGAGCGTGTGGAAGGGCGTCGAGGCGAAGTTGCACCTCAAGCGCTCCAGCTCTAGTCTCTTCAACTCGCTGGTGCGGCGCGGCATCAAGAAGGTGCAGATACTGTCGCTGCGACGCTCGCTGAAGGACCTGGTGCTCGGCGTGCCGTCGCTAGTCTCGCTCAACCTGAGCGGCTGCTTTAACGTGGCCGACGTGAATCTGGGACACGCGTTCTCCGTCGACCTGCCCAACATGAAAGTGCTCGATCTGTCGCTCTGCAAGCAGATCACCGACACCAGTCTCGGTCGCATTGCGCAGCACCTGAAGAACCTCGAGACGCTGGAGCTGGGCGGCTGCTGCAACATCACCAACACGGGCCTGCTGCTGATTGCGTGGGGCCTGAAAAAGCTCAAGCATCTGAATCTGCGCTCGTGCTGGCACATCAGCGACCAGGGCATCGGCCATCTGGCCGGCCTCAGCAAGGAGACGGCCGAGGGCAACTTGGAGCTGGAGTACTTGGGTCTGCAGGACTGCCAACGACTCAGCGACGAGGCGCTCGGCCACATAGCACAAGGTCTAACCTCACTAAAATCGATCAATCTGAGCTTCTGCGTCTCCATCACGGACAGCGGCCTCAAGCACCTGGCGCGCATGCCCAAGCTGGAGCAGCTGAATCTGCGTTCCTGCGACAACATCTCCGACATCGGCATGGCCTACCTCACGGAGGGTGGCAGCGGCATCATGTCGCTCGACGTCAGCTTCTGCGACAAGATCAGCGACCAGGCACTGAGCCACATCGCGCAGGGCCTCTACCGGCTGCGCTCGCTCAGCCTCAATCAGTGCCAAATCACCGACCAGGGCATGCTCAAGATTGCCAAGTCGCTGCACGAATTGGAGCACCTCAACATCGGCCAGTGCAGCCGCATCACGGACAAGGGTCTGCAGACGCTCGCCGACGATCTGCTCAACCTGAAGACGATCGATCTGTATGGCTGCACGCAGCTGTCGCCGAAGGGCATCGGTGTGATCATGAAGCTGCCGAAGCTGCTCAAACTGAATCTCGGATTGTGGCTCGTAAGATGATGCGCCAAACGGAGACGCACCGCACGCGAAGGTGGCCAACCCCGGGACCGAAGGCAGCGCGTTGTAGCTGGACCCGAAGCAATGATTGTGCGTGAAAAGTGCTCGACGGTGGTTTTCAAGGCGCTAAAAAACGTTGCGCCTACGACAACAACGACGACAACTGCAAAAATGAAACCGAGCTGGAAGTCGGCGGCCCCCACAACCGAACAGGAAATGCGCACGACGGGATTTCACGATAACGGATACGAGTGTGAGTAGCGATTCGAAGTGGCAGTGCAATTGCCGCCGTCGAGACTGCGGCCGGTGGCGGAATGTGGTGCTGCGGGCTGCTGTCAACTTCAGCGCGACTTCGGTTTCAGTTTCAACTATACAACAACAACAACAGTAGCAGCAGCAATGGTGACGGCACAAATCGAAATCAACAGAAGCAACAGCGCCGGCAACAACAACTAACGACATACAGCAGCTCGCGCTGGGGCTGGTCGCCGTCTACCTGCGTGCAGTGCTGGCTGGCGAACATGCTCAGACCCTGAACCGAGCGCTATTTAGACGGCAACCCATAATTACGCGCACATACCGACCGACAGACATACGAATGGACAGACAGACAGCCAGACGGACAGACGAACAGGTCGACACGCACGCAGATATATGTATGTGAATACATTGTCGATATGTACGCGACCATGCACAGACTTTGTTCGAGACAGCGAAGCAGGCATCAGCGAGATAGAAGCAGCGACTCAAACAGAAAATAAAATAATGAAAATCCAAAAAAAATACAAAAAACAAAAATACAAAAAAAACGGTGACTACATAGAAGAGGAAGCAAGCAGAGAAGAACAAAAAATTATAATAAAAACAATAACAACAACAACAACTGATAGCTTTCGTTTGCCATAAAGACGCCGTCGTACTAAATTTAAAACACACGAAGTAGAAGCAGAACAGAAAAACCTCAGCTGCAGCGAACGCACAAACACAAACACACACACACACACACATAGAGGCACATGCACAACAGCACCGCCATTCGCACTTGCCGCATGCATGCAGCCGCGCAGACAAACAGACAGACATACAGACGGACGGACAGACTTGGGCGCATGAAGACTTGCAAGTTGCGGATGCGGCAACAAGCATTGACTGACTAACTGAATTGGCTGCGAGAAGCAGAAGTGCCGCTCGAGTGGGCCAACGGCTGGCAACGCTGGCCATATTGGCCAAGCCAGGACGGGTTGTCAGCCGCGTACAGTGCACAACAACAATGAAAGCCGTGCAAAACTTGACTTGACGTTTTGGCGCTGAGTCGCAGAATAAACAAAATAACCAGAATAGTGATCCAAAAAACAACAAAATTTAAAGCAAAAACATTAACAAAGTAGATATAAAAGCAACCAGAGACTTTGCCGCAGCAGCTAGTAGACAAAGCGTAATGGAAATGTGGTAGAGGACTGCAGGGGAGCGGCGACTGCGGGCGGCAAGTTGAAGGTACAAGCCGGGCGTAACAAGCTTTGTGCGCAGCAACTAACTAAAGACAGCAACAACTGTGAATAGACGACAACAACAACCAACCAACCAACCAACCGACCAACAGACAAGCAACAATAATAATAACAACAATAACAATGGCAACGGTAACCAACAAGCGCAGCCAACTTCGTGTGTTTGTTTTGTTTTGTCGTGTACTGGGCGCAGCGTATTTTTCTAATGATTTGTTTTTGTATTGAAATGGAAATAATTTCCGCAAGTTGTTCTATTTATGCTTTGAACATTTGTTCATGTCGAATGCGTGTTGGTTATGTGTGTATGTATGTATTCTAAATAATTTGCAATCTTTAGTCAATCTCAATCGAAACAGAACAAACTCGCAGCAAGCAACAACCAACAAACTAACTAATACAACAACAACACTAAAAATTAAAATAAAACTAAATAGCAGTTTAGAACTAAAGGCCACAGGAGCATAAGACAGAGACAACAAGCTTTTACTAAACTCCAAAAAAAAAAACACTAAACACAACAACTCGAGCACAGTGAAAGAGAAAGGATGCTATGTTATTTGGGTTCTTTGTTTTCAACAAAAGCGCAAAAGCATAACCGGACTCAGTATGGATTTTGAATATTAGAACTTTTGTCAAAATTGTGTTTGTTCAGTTTATGTTTGTATGTAGCAGGTACAGCAAAGAATAAGCGGAAGAGCGCATAGAGCGAAAAAGAGAACACGAATTCTTTTCTATTGTGATATAAAAAAAAAACAAAAACATATAAAACTAAAAGAATTAATTTTATTTAATAAGTATGTATATGTAACAAGAAACAAAACACAACAAAACGCAAAAAACCACAACAAAAACTACTCCAAACAAGACAACAAGCAACACTTGAAAATCTCAAATAAATATTATATATAAAAATTAAAAACAAAAATTATGAAAAAAAAATTTTAGCAAATTTGAAAACCCAGCGAAGCGTTGCTGCTCTTCCTTTTCCCGCTAAGTTGTTAAGCTTCTTTGTCGTTTTGCGTTTCCCCAAAAACTCCAACGCGGCACATTAATGGTCGCCGCAGCGTCAGCAGACGAAAGCGCAGATGCCGATTTATGTATTGTGAACACATCTACTTTGCCTTATTTTATATCCTTTGACTAAGTGACATTTTCGTATGTTAAGACACAGTTGAGTTTTTCTGTTTGTTTACTCGCTATTAGCTATTATTGTACAACTTAACTCTAGCGCACTATTTTTTTGAAAAGCGATTTCTTATCATTATTGCTATGATTTCTGATGTATGTATATATTTTTGCTACTGTCGAATTAAGTTTGCATAGTTTTTGTTATAGCATAAAATTGTATAAAAAGTAAGCATATGAAATAATAAAGAATAAAGCGAATGTTGAGGCGCGCAGCAGTTGCATGCGGAGCGGTAAATATATAGAAATTTCAGAGAAAAAAAGTGGTGAAAATAAAAATACAAAAGGCAAACAAAAGAATGCAACCAAATGAAAATTATTAAAAAAAACAAAACAAAAAACATTTAAATAAATCTTTTATTTGGCGTTGAATGAATGGCGGACATGGGTGCTTGGGAATTGAAATGTACTTTTTCCACCCCTGTCGGAACAGTCTAACAAGCGCAGCACTCAGACATTGCATACGTCCATTGTACTACGACTTGATGTTCCCTGTTAATGTGTCTTGAATCTACCCGACCTCCGGAAAAATCTGAATAGACCCTGGGGTGCCAAGGAGTAAAGGTGGTAGCTTTTCAACACATCGGTGTCAAACGCTTGAAACCTGATTCGGGCGTATTTACGCGGGCAGACACACAGAAAGTGTTTCGCCGTCTCATTGTCCTATCCAGAGGCATTGCCTACCTTTTCCATGTGCTTGGCCCATAGAAAATGGTCCGTCATCATCCGACCAACTGTCTGCAATCTCTTCTGCATAGTGACAGAAGAAACTGTGACCATTTACCAGAGATGACAGGAAGCATACGAAATGTACCTACACACAAATTTGTTAAACGACAGCATTAAGATGAGCCAAGTTCGAGCGTACTGGTTTCTTTTCTTATACGCAGATCTTAATATATATACAGTTTGTCAAGTAAATGTTTGCAAATTTAAAGAAGGTAGACAATTATTTTGAAAAGCTTATAATATAACAGAAATTGCAATATTTTGAAATTATTTGCAAAATATAGATTAATTGAATATTTCACTCTCATATAATATCAAAGTAATGTCTATTTGATTCGCGTATTGAATGGCGAATTGATTTGAAAGTATCTCCTGGACGATCCAGAAAACTGTCTGACAGAGAAGAAAGAAAAATCATACGGAGAGTTCGTGAAAACCCCCGTATCTCAATAAGGGGAATGGCTTTGGATATAAAAATAGAATGCGGAACTGATGTATCTCATGAAACTGTTCAGAACTGTACGGCGCCAAATTTTCAATCAATCTTGGTTTTGAAAGAAGACGAATTTTTTGACAGTTTGAAGTATAGCTTCATTTCCTTTTTCGATTTTTTACACTGTTTTCGCGTATCAAATAGACATTACTATTAAACTATATCTTAAACAAATTTCAAAATATTGCAATTTCTGTTATATTTACAAGCTTTTCAAAATAATGTTTCTACCTTTTTTAATTTTGCAAACATTTACTTGACAAACTGTATAAGATTTATTTAAATTAGATAAGATTTAGGTGTCCTTTTTGATTCCAACTCCTCTATCTTGAATTTCCCATTTCCAATTCGTACTCAATGTTCGTTTTTGTTCGTCGTAATTGTTCTCCCTTTGCGACCGGCTTACCGTAAAATAACTTTATTCACCTTTTGTTCGCACTAAACTTGAATATGCTGTCTTCAAATGAATATATTTTTTATGCTTTTGATGAAAATCGACTTGAACGAGTTCAGAGGTTTTCATTCGCTTTGTTCTTCAGTTCATGAATTTTGCCGAGCTTTTGAACTCAAACCCGCTACATTGTAGTAGTTCTTTTCTCTTCTTGAAATTCTTGTTCAATATCATCAATGAATTTAGTGACTACCTAACTATCTTTAAAAAAATAGAGGATGTCCGCCTCTGTAAGAGACCCACTCGGATACCTGAAAGGCCTATTGCCATGCCACATATTTCACCCGTTTTTTTAAATGTGTGTTGTGTTGAAAAAAAGTGTTGCAGTTTTTTTTCAAAATGTGTTAGAACACACATTTCAAGCGGTTTGGAAGTTTTGGAGGTTTTCGCTCGGGTCCAGTGTTTTCGTGAGTACAGATTTTATCACTCTATGTAATTTTTCTATCTCTTAAAACATTAAATTATGTCTCAAATGCACTATTGTCAACTGACGCCATCAGTTCAGATCAAACGGTAAAATCACTGAGCTACTTTTTGGCAAAATTTAACCAAAACTTCATTCTCGTGTAAGGCGCGCAAAAATAAGCCCAGTTAAGACAACTGCAACTGCAGCAGCAACAACTGATGGCAAGCGATAATTCTCGGTGTTTAAGCCGTTCCCAGGATCAACTTGAAATGAGTTCATTGCCATATTTGACCTTTTATTGGTAAAGTGAACACACTAAAAAGCCTTTTCCCAGCATTGGTGCGCTTTGAATGCCAGATGTCGACCGAAGGACCTCACACACGCGCACTTGCCAGCCAATGTGAGGTCTTCTTTTACCCTCTTCAGGGAGGGCGCAGCAAGTGTTGAGTTCTCTTGCAGTCAGGATGAAATGTGATAGTCGCCTACAAAAGCAGCAGAGGAGTCGAGGCAGCAGCAACAGCAGACGCCTGCTGCATCCTGCGTCGCTGCATGGACTCGAGTGCTGCCGCTGCGTTGCATTCAAATGAGAAATTACGGCTTTAATATTAAAGCGCACAACTCGCTGTGCCGGCGCACAGTGTGGGAAAGCAGCGCTGTGATAAGCGTCGCTTTTTCATACAACATTATGCAACGCCGCTGTCGGGTATACTCGCACATACTTAAATATGTATGTGTGTAGGTATATGTATGCGGACAAGTGTATGTAAGCATTTTTCTTTATGCAATGCACACTTTGTTGCAAATATATTTTATAATGTAAATATGTGCGGCATTGTGTAATGCAAATAGCTATAAATATATCATTGTGGGTGTATGCTGCGTTTGTGCGTGTGTATGTGTGTGTGTTTGTTGCTGTTTAAAATTACAAACGCACTTCTGGTAAGTACAGTATGACCTGGTTTTGATGCACGTTTGAAAAAAAATTTGGAAAATGTGCCAAAGTTTTTAATGTTAGTGATTATTTTGTTACTTTATTAGCGACTGAGTTCTCTATGATTCCACGAATCAAATTTTATGTTGGTCTTTAAAATAATTTCAAGTCTTAACCCGAGAGAAGAGAAGACGCCTAAGTCTTCTATGATTCCACGTATCAAATTTTATGTTGGTTTTTTGGATTGCTTGACTCAAGTTTGTTTGAGCGGGCCTCAAAGTGTCAGCAAAGAGAAAATACGCGTGAAGGCCAATTGTTGAAAATGTAGATCAAATCATGAAAATTGTCAAATCCGACCGTCATGTAATCACTGTTTCGATTGTCCAGGATCCAAACATTACACGAAAAACCATTTGGAACCACTTGAATAAGGCTGCATATACAAATAAGCTCAATGCGTGAGTGCCACACGAGTTATCGAAACAAACCTAATAGACCAAATTTTTAACTGCGAATCTCCGCTAAATCGCAACAAAATCGACACATTTCTGTAGCGGAAGGAGACTGGAGCGAATATAGTCGTTTTGGAATTGCGGTGAGCCGGCCAAACGATGGCTAAGCCAAGGGCCAGGTTTGATGGTCAAGAGGGGTTTTTTGCATCTTTGATGGGTTTGGCAGGGAATTATGTACAAAGCGTTTTTCTCCTATGCCCAAACTCTCAACACTACCCAATTGGACTGTTTGAGGGAAGCAATCGCCCAGAGGCAGCCAGCTTCGGAGGGGGATTCAGGAGAGGGATTGTGTTCTATCAGAACAACGCCAGGCCACACACATCGATAGTGAGTTGCCAGAAGTTCCGAGCGCTTGGTTGGGAGGTTCTTATGTATCCACCTTATAGTCCGGACCGAGCATCAAGTGATTACCACCTATTTCTCTCTATAGCGAATGATTTTGATGGTCAAAAACTTGCCTCAAGAGAAGCGTGCAAAACTCGACTGCGCAACGCCATGCAGCACACATTTATAGGGACCCCAAGAAGGACCACACTTAGGCCATAACGGTCCATTGTGATCCACATGCGGACAAGCATAGAACCGTTTACCTGTCGAACAAGTTGGAGCTTCTTACAAAGCTCAGTAGACAGCGAATGGTCTGATCAGCTAGATTCCTTAGACTATCGAAGAAGAAGTTGCCCAAATACTTCATGCTTCTTCTCGATAAAGGAGGACAGGTGTATATTAGATTAACTATATTTTCCTCCTCTTCCTCGTCCATGCAGCTGCGGCAGTAATCGTTTGACGACAGAGACATAAAGGAATTACCTTTAAAATTGCAACAGATCAAACAAAACGGTGCCTATTTGAGCTAAATAGAATCTGCAGAGAAATTGCAAATTCCATTGTATTTCAATTTGATTTAGTTACTCTAAGGATATTTTTAAATACATCTATAGGCCACAATACAACCCGCTTCAAAGCACTTAAATTTACATTTAAGAATTCTCCATTTATAAATAAATACGTAGTTTAGTACAACATCGATGGAGTTTATATCCAGGGAATACTGTATGTATTTGTTGTACGAGCCTTTGTCTGTACACATACGCTTATCTATCCATGTATGCATGCAGGTATGTGTACCAATGTATGTATAAATGTTTGAGTGCGTTTCTATGTGTGTGCCTGTGTGTGTGTGAATGTGTATGGCGTGTGTGGCTATTTATGTGAAATGAATTTTGTAGGGTAAATCTGTAAATTTGTGAGCCAGTGTATACGATCAGCGACAACGAAATGGAAACAACAACAAAAGCAACAACAATTACAGATAATATACATATCACTATAACCAGCGACTATTCAGCAACAATCCGCTGCTTTAGTGCAGCTCATATTTCAAAGCTTAATGCCCGACCAGGATTTTAAGTTCGATGCAGCAAGTGCAAAAACAACAAAAACAAAATTTATATAAATAAATGCATTTGTTCGTTGCTTTACTTTTTTCGGTATTTTTGCTGCTTATTGCGAAACAAATTAAAAATGTTTCTCACTGCCAGCAAAAAAAGTGCGTAAGCGTAAAACGCGCGCAAAAAATGCGTATTTATTTGTTGCTGTTGGTGTTGTTGGTGTTGCTGCCGTGCTGTTGCGGCATTGATGAAGCGCAAATTTGAAGCATACATCAGTGCGCACTGCAGTGAAACAGCAACAACAAAAAAAGAAGAAAATAAAACAAAATGAGCGAACGGCCGCAGCAGCAGTAGCAACAACAACAATAACAAAATAACATTAAGCATTTGTTGTTGTGGCGCTCCTGTCAGCGTTGGACGCGTTTGTATTTATATTTATTTTTTATGCATATGTCGGTGTATGCGTGTAGGTGTGCGTTTGTCCTGCCACATTAAATAACGCATAAATTTAAAGCGAAGTTTGCATTAATGCACATACAAATGTATAGATTATTTTATACAGGGTGTCTTTGTAATCTTTTAATGGGTAAGTTTTTGCAAATAAAATGGTGTCAGGGCAACGTTAGAGCACATTTTATGCTTCTATCTCTGGATTGGGATCCCCAAGCATAGCATTAAGACGCTGCTCAACTTTGCTAGAAACACTCACATTGTCATGGATCACTTTTATGTCGACCCACAACTCTGAAAAGCTCTAATTGGTACCGCTAGGGACTCAACAGGGTCCATGCGTGACAGACCTGGTCAGCCAGCTTAGCTAACCTAACCAAAGTTTTTGAATGAATGTCTTTAATTTAATGTTATTGTATTCTAGAATTATGTAAAACTGCGTACTATGTAAATATAACAACAAATTTTATAATTAATACAAATAATTAAAAAATAAAAAATTGGGTATCCCGACTCTGAAAAATATGCTATTGATATTTTATATTTTTATATTTAATATTTAAAAAATTATTTTGTATTTAAAAAACCAATAAAAGAGATGCCCAGTGTGATTTCATCACAACAAGTGGTGGAATAGACGGGAAGATACAGTAAATTGTTGTCAATTGTTAACTTCGTTTGCAAGATTTTGTTACTATGGACTAATTTTTGATGAAACAAAAAATCAGGAAATAAAGTGTGGGGTTTTTTAATTGCTCACAGTGCCCGAATTTTAATGAGTTAGGGCAGTAGCCTATAAAAGTGTTTGATGTTTTTGATGAGATTTTATACTTTAAGAAAAGTTTGTGATCCCGTAAAGGAATTTGAAGAAGGCGATATGAAAGATTGGCTGTATCCGAGCCATTTGCAGCCACATAATAAAAACAAATTTCAATATGTGTTAAACAAACCCTGTAAAATTTTGCCATATTTCTTTTTCCTTACTTCCAAACTAAATAGTCAAAGTTAGTTTTTCAGTTGTTACAGTGCCGTTAATCCCTTAAAGGTGTTGCTACCTATTCAACAAACAAGCACACAAACACACTTTCTTTAGTCGGTAAGAATCCAGCATAAATTTGTATCGGTATCTTTCGAAGATTTTCCACCTCCTCCGGGGAAAAAAATACTTTTTATTTATTTTAAAATTATTATTTTTATTTATTATACAATAAGGATTTTTTAAGCCTTAACTTAAACAAAATACCACTTAAAACTACTTAAAAATTTACTGCATAATATTACAATTTGTAAAATTTTATTAGTCAAAATCGATCATTAGACTAAAATTTGCATTTGTTTCAAATTTGTGCAGTGGTTAACTTAAATTTAATTGCTTTGGGCTTAGTTCGTATTTGGCGTTGGGCATACGGGCGGTATGAGTGACATATGGGTCAGCCAAAAATTACAAAAAAAAAGAACAAACAATAAAAGCATATCTTGTGGCGCTTTGAGCTTATGGGAAAATATATGTGAGCAAAAATTAATTTAATTTATTTATGTGGCAAGTTGCATAATAATACAAAATCATAATAATGAAGCAGCTCTCTCACACACACACACATATTCATACATATACATTGGCGGAAAATGCAATTTGATGCACGGCGTATGTCGAATTTTGTTGCACGTTAATTTTATGCGTGCACGCGTGTCCTTTGCACACATGTACGCAATTCGTACACACACACACTTTCATATCAATTTCCGCACTTGAAGCTCGGCGCGTAAGTACAAACAAACGCACGCCCACACGCAACGCTGCACATTTATTGTAACTCATTTTATTTTACTTTTAGTGTTTTTTCCACCATTTTGTTTTTAATGCGTTTTTCAAGCTGTGTTTTTTTTAAATTTAAATTTTTTTGTTTGTGTGCGGCATAAATTTTAAATAAAATATTTAAATGCGATGACCGCTGCGTGTTTTTCAACATTTTGCAATTATTTTTACTTAGATGTGCGCGTATATACAACATTAAATACACACACACGCATACTATACATATCTGTATATATTTATAACCAAAAAAAAACTTGTGGTCGGCTGTATTTTTTTATTTATTTAATTTTATTGCCATTATTGCTGCGTTTTTAAAGCAGTTTTATGTTGTTTGTTTTTTTGCTATTGTTGTTGTTATTGGTGTGCAACTGCATGTTTAATGAAATTTATGCTGCGAGTGCGGCTGTCAGTTTTGGTACCCACAAAAAAGGCGGCGGCACGCAGCGTGCAGTCGCGCAGCTTCAAAATTGCTTACGCACAATCGAAGCAACAACAACAACAATTGACCAACGATAAGGATAGCAATCGCAAAATTCAACAATAGCTTTAAACCGATTGCATAAAACTTGAAATAAAAACTGCGTTTGGAATTTGTTGAAATTTGCAAAGAGTAAAATTAAATTTTATCTTTGACGCCAATGCGACATCGATAAAAACTGTGCGAATATTGCAACCATATCTGCCATATTTCAATTATTTAAAAATTTTGCACAAATTTCATAAAAATCCTTTTGAGTTAGTTGAAATAAATGTAAGTTGTAAAAAACAAAAAAGAGTTGCTGCGTTGATCTACAACCAAATTTTTAAAGTCAGAAGCTATGTAATATAGTATGGAATTATTTGTATGTATTATAGAAGAATTTATAGATCTACGCTCATAGATCCAAATGAAGTGAGGGATGGGTGCTGGTATCTACTTGGGAGTACTGACTCCCGAATGGATCCAGTGTGGAAGTGCTGGTTTCAGAAAGTCTGCAGGTTTGCTTCAGTAGAAACCATCTTTTATGGAAGGATCACTACCGATCATTACCGACTCACCGATCATTAACGACGAGCTTGCCTGAAATTGCAGGGAGATCCTCCTGAAACTGAGCCACCTTTCGACAGTTACCCTCATTTGGGTTCCAGAGCATAGGAACATTTAGTGTAACGGAAGAGCGGTCAAGCTTCTCAGCAGAGGTTCCGGTCTTGATCAACGGACGCGGTGAAGGTCTGCACTCCAATATTCCTCAGAGATCTCGAGATCTAGAGGACCTCCTGGCGAAGGCAGACATCAAATGACCGCATTAACAGACCATTCTCGCAAATATACGATAACAAGAAATCGGTAATTTGGCTAAATTTAAAGCGGTTTTCACAGTCCAGTGCGCTACAGCAATGCCCTTACAACATTATCTGCCGAGGCTCTTGCGATGCAGTTGGGAAGGAAACTACTGAGTACTTCCTCTGTAAATGTCCGGCCTTAACAAGGAGAATGAAAACGCGTGCGAAACCATTCTTCGAGGATGTCAAGTAAATCTCTAGCAGAAAAATCAACGATTGCTGGGCTTCATTAACGCCTTGAACTGACTGCAAAAGAGTCATGGTTCGGGACGGTCTGAACAACCGGTAGCTGCATGTAAATACCGAGTGGAATCAAAACGGCGCATTAGCGTTAATCGGACCAACCAGTGCCGCACACAGGGAAAGGGTTAGGGGTTCTAACCCCCCCAAATAAAAATATTCTTGGTACAAAATATGGTTTCAGATGGTATTGGGCTCAAAAGTTGTACGCAAACCCCTCCCAAATGAAATGCTGTGTTCGCTACTGCAACCAACCAACCATAAACAAATTAACACTAGAATTCCCAAAGCATCCAAAACTACTTTATTGAAATCTTTTATAAGTTTACTGCATTGGTTTCTGAAAGAAAATTGTCCACAGCAATCAAGTAGAGAAGGAATCGATGCATAGATTCCTGGTTAGTTTCGCCATTGTGATAGCAAATTGAATGAACGAGATCTAAAGCCTCAAATATACTTAAATACATTCAGAGTGTCTCGGCGAAAAATCGAGGATATAAATCCGTAGTGGTTTTCAAGCATCAAAACTCCGCGTCATAATGTTCCATGAGGTTGAGGTCTGTTAAGTCTGGAACTCAAATAAAGCTCATCAAATTTTTCTTTTGCTGCTAATTCACAATTTTGTTTTTGCTTCACACGTTCGTAGAGTGTTTCAAACAAATGTTTTGCCAAAAGATTGAACCAACCTTGAGTTACTAAGTAATTTTTAGTCAGAAAAAGGGTGGGTTACGTTAGTTTAGGTTATAGAAGGTGTATGGTGTGCACTTCCATTCAGATATCCTATTGGATCCATTGTGGTTCCTTTAATAAATGGAATCCGGTTATTTGTTGCGTGCCCTGTAGATCCAGACGGAATCTTTTGAGAACCATTTGGCTCTGGCAAGGACTGTGTAGATCAGTGAACTATGCATTAGCTTTTTATCGAAGAACCTGACCCCAAGAGTCCGGAATTGTCGTTCCTTTAGAGATGAACAGTGGCATAGTGGTTGCTCTATTGATTCATAAATATGGTCAGTAACCTTTGGCCAGCTGAACCAAAGTGGCCCAATTAAGTGGCGTATGCTTGTATCTTCCTGCTGATTTCAACGCAGCGCTAAAAGGATTTTTTGTTGCAAGTAAAAACCGTCCAAGTCTTAACTTGTAACTCGGAACAAAGGAATATCGAGCATTCACTATTTTGCTAAAGTCAACTGAGATGTTAATTGTTTGTCATCACAGAAAAGATGCTGCAAACTTACTAAATATATATGTATGCATCTATGTATAATTCACACATTCTGAATACCCTCTCAACACCTTTGATTTACGCACAACTCCACAACTCAAGTTTGAACTTAAGTGAAATCTTGGAATGCAGCGCATTTCCAGCTATGTTCAAGATGTTCTTCCCATCATTTATTAAGTCTGTGTTTGTTGCCACTTCCACTAACAATCCAGTTAACTGAACCTACGGAAGCTGAAAACGCCCACAAATAAATACATTTTCACGTAACTCAACTTTAAGTATTTCGTTATTATTTTATAATCTCGCCAATTTTCATGTTTGCAAATTTTCCCAGAAAATGTTGAAACTTGCTGTTTTAAATTTTAAATAAAAAAAGGAGTAAACAAAACAGAAAAACACAAACCTTTCGACTTTCAAAAGTCACACAACAACATTTCGATGGATTAATGCAACGGTCAACTGCAGCAGCAAACAACAACAGCAGCAACAACAAAACAAGTTGAGGCAATGGAGCAACAGATAACATCAGCGCCACAGGACCGCAAGCAGCTGCAACAATAACAACAACTAACAACCGACAACGACAACAAAGAAGCCCCAAAGCCAAAGCAGCCAACGCAACAACCGCAGCTCAACGCCGCAAGAAAACGACAAACAACACAACACAGCACACAACGCACACACCAAAGCAGCTGAAGAAGAAGCAGAAGCATTGGAAAAAGCAAAAGCAAAGTCAGTGAAATTGAAAGAAACCGAAATTCAAATATGCTTCGCGCGGAGCGGCGCGGAGAGGAGAGCAGCGGCCAGGCATAAAGGCGAACCGAACACAAATGCAGACCGTGGCGAAAAATGGAAAAATGCACTTTTGGCCAACACAGCCGGCTGGCGGTTGGTCGTTGCTGTCACGCAAGCCGCACGGCGCGGCCAAAGTTAGACGACGCGAACGAGTGCAGCGGCGGAATGTGGCGTAGCGGCAGCGCTGTTGTTGCAGGTGTCTCGGGCGCAGGAGGCCCATACTGCAGTTCCATACTTCAATGCCGTCTTTCAGCGTTTGCTGTGCGCTTTGTTTGGTCTTATTCCATTTTCGAGCGCAGCTGAGAGTTGGCTGTTGCCGCCGCTGTCGGCAAGGCTTCCTCGTGGCGCGGCGACCACACGCCATCCAATGCGCATGCGTTCGACTCGACTCGCTCGCTCGTGGTTGTCGCTGTTGGGGCTGTTGTTATCTTTGGTTCGTTCGTTGGCTGACTGCGGCAACGAAATCAGCGAAACAAGACCGTCGGCCAAGACAGCGGCGCAGCGGCACAAAACGTACAAAAACCAACGCCAAACGAAACCAGTACTTGCCCCATATGAAGCAACAGCGCGAACGGTCGCAACAGCAGCAACAATAACAATAAGAACAGCAATAACAACAGTAGCAGCAGAAGCAGCAGCAGTGACTGCTGCCACCACGACACGATAAGCTAAAAACAAAAATATATGGTGCACTCAATTGCGACGTCGACTGCAGCCAAGACGCCAGCACAATGCTCCCGAAAAAGGCGCAATGCACAAACAATTTACAAAAACAACAACAACCACAGCAAACACATACCACACAATTGAAAACTTTGTTGCTGCGCTACAGCTCACCCGTATCGCTTTCATGCATCCCCAGCGCTGCCGGACGCTTCCACGCTCCCCGCTCCTGCATTGCACCACTCATCGTCGGCACAGCGCATCGTCGTCGTTGCCGGCCGGTCATCCATCGATGCAGCCGTTGGCTGTCCACGTCGGCGCTGCTGCAGTTGCCGCTGCGTCTTCTGCTGCTGCTGCTGCTGGTGGTTCTGTTCGGGCTGTCGTACTTGTGTCAGTGAGTCATGTGGCGGTGGACAGCGCTCGCATCCCACATCACAACAGATGCCAACTGCGCGTTTGTTTGCCCTCTGCTTCGGCAAATTTATGCAAAAACTTAAAAATTCAATGTGCATAAAAAGCACTTTTGCATTCCGGCTTAGCAGCCGTTCGAGTCCCGGCGGCTGTTTGGCCAATTCTACCACATACGCGCATCAGGTTGGCAGCGCACGCAATTTTTATGCTCTCGATTCCCATCCACCGTCTGCCAAGGCGTTCAGCGTCCGAGTCGGTTCAAGAACATGCGAATTCAGTGGATTTTTCTTTGGCATATTTTGCTGCTTGGCGGGTTTTGAGTTCTCTAATTATTCCATTTCCCTCTCATAAAACTGTCTTGCCTTCTTAACTCGTTCGGTTCGAATGAGACATTAGGGCGGTAGAGAGAAAATACAAACCCAGAAGCGGGGATGCAAGGGCCTCTTTTTCTAAGATCATCCTCATGTATGAAAAATATTAAAAACGAGTTCATTTTTTTACGTGTAATAAGAAAAAAGTTGCCGCATTGGGGAAGAAAATAACTAACAGCAGTATCAATAGGCCAGTTTAGTAAGTTTCAGACTCCATGGGATCTGAAGAAACATACTGCTTGGCAGGGGTGGATTTACCATACAGGCATTGTAGGCAGTCGCCTAGAGCGGCAAGAATTGAGGGGCGGCAAATTTTAGCGGGAACTTTGAAAACTTGTTGAATTCGTGGGAAACCAACATTTTAAGTGTAAAATGTCAAGGAAAGAAAATAAACATACAGAATGCGCAAGCAAAAAAAAAAAAACAAACGATTTATACAAGCAAAGAAAGAATGCCCAAGCAAAAAAAAAAACAAAACCGATTTATACTAGCCAAGAAAATAAACATACAGAATACGCAAGGAAAAAACAAATATTCGCACCAAACTAATTCCACCATTCAAGAAATTTTAAATAGGGGGGTGGGGGCGGCAATTTTACTAACTGCCTAGGGGCGGCAAATTTCTAAATCCGCCCCTGCTGCTTGGTCTGGAACCACTGCTTGGTGTGGCACATCTGCCTTGAAGAAAATGGGCCGACAATGACTTTCAAAAGCGAATCTTATCGGACTATGAAAATTGACTATTTTGACTTTTATAATTGGATGACGTGGACCTGGGTGACATGTGGTTTCAACAAGATGGTCACACATCGGGCTTTACATTGAAGTTGAAAAGTTTTCAGTATGTGTTATTTAGGGCAGAGGACATGTGAAATAACCATTAGGATCATGCGATTTAAAGCTCTTTGACTTTTTTCTCTGGAGCTACGTTAAGTCCTTGGTTTACGGCAAGAAGAATACTTGATCCACTGTGCAACAACATCATTCAAACCATTGCACTATGCCTCAAGTTCAAAGATGAGCCCGACAGAGAGATTGGACAGAGTTATACGATATTGAAAATCCTGGGGCGAGTACTGTAAATGAAGCAGCGATGGCATTTTGAATTATATAATTTTCAGGACATAATGGGTTTGAATGTATCGTTTGTTGTGCAATATATAGGAATGATACTCGGAGTAATATCTTTGAATAGACATTTGTTCGGTGAGTTCTTTGTCTAAACTCTAACTTTTACATCTATGTACGATTATTATCTGTTGGCCGAATAAATAAATGTCCCAGGACACAGAGGAATAGACGGAAATGAGGAGGCGGATAGCCTCGCTAGCAGAGCCACTAAGACTTGAGGAAAGAACCAGGAATTCAGAACACTGATCTAACGCCTCGGAGTTAGGCAATCCAAAATCTTTATTAAGGTTTTAACTCCAGATGATGAGAAGAATGCCTCAGACTGGGGAAAAATTAGCTTAGGCTTCTAACCGGGCACTGCAAACTGAGAAAACATATGCACACAATTGGCTTGGAACAGGTAGATCTCTGTAGACTCTGTGGAAGAGCAGAGGAGACACACATCATGCGATGCACTGCACTGCACTTCGATGTGGTATGTCGTATTGGAAGGCAATTCCTGGGCCAGTGCTGGCTTGCAGAAGAGAATATCAAACACTAAACCCCAGCGAGCTACTAAGCTAAGTTTTATTAGGTCGGTGAATTCAAGAGATGTTTTCTAAAAATTTGTAGGGGGCACAATAGACCATCTCTGGTCTCAGTGCAACTAACCCCTATTAAATCTATCAAGCTCTCCATCTATGTTAGGCTTCATAATTAAAATTGACATATCGAACAATCGTATTACTATAAGTATGTATGTAATGCTAGTGTAGAAAAGATTTAAGTAAATCGTAAAGATTAGGGCTTATAGGTAGTAGATAAACACGGTACCTAACTATATGTGTGTATCCGTCATCTGTCACATACAACTTTTTTTTATTAAATTTTCAAGTGTAGATAAGTTTAGCTTCTTAAACATAGCACACAAATTGTATAAGTAGCCTGCTGTTTTCTGGTTTCGAAAGAATTAATCAAGAGTTAGATAGGCAGGAATATTGATTGACTCATTTATATTTGTTGTTGACTCATTTATACCTTATCACAAGTCTATTTCTTTTGTAGCAATGAACACATAGTAAGTGTAAACGAAGAGCGAAGAACGATTTAGAGACCTGTTTCAATGAACTCCCAACCGGGGCAAGAATCCATCTACGATCTGCCATATTTGTGATAAATATTTACAAAATGTACAACCTTTCATAACATTTTGTGAACGACGAATCCTTCCTTGAAACCTTGCCTTGATCACTATTCTAGGTTAACAAGGAATCCGCTGAATTTCAGATTCTACACAAAGTGTTTCCTCAACTAAAAAATGCTTTTAAATTATTTCTACTTGCTTCTTCGAAAAAGTGCTCCATTGGTTACGATGGCAGAGGCCAGCATGACTGATGGTATCGGCTCAACGACAATTTGACACAACGCTGAATTGGCAAAAAACGCTGCGAACATGCGAAGCGTCACTTTAAAACTTCAACTGAGCAGCGTCGAACAGTTTGTCAAAGTTCTTGTCAGCCTGCTGACAAACCACTTCCGTTTGCTATTGAAGTGTGGCAGGGATGCGACTCGATTGCTTTCATATGGGGCAGATGTCATGCAACGATAAGATACATTCATGTATACATACATACATACGTAAGTAAGTGAGGTTAAGACTTTGAAAGAGTGCGTGAATGCTATATATGTACAAATTTAAATCGATTTTTCAAATTATTTTTGTCTTGTCTTAAATGCATAAAAATTACAATACCTGCTGCACTTTAAGGCTACGCGAATTAGTACTGCGAAAAGTGCACCAGTTCGCCACTTGTCGCAAACGTAGTGAAGCAGCACGTCGCAACATGTGCGCCGTGTTTAGAAAAAATTCACTTTTTGATTGTGCGTTCTTGGCTTTTCAATTATTTTGTAGAAAAAAAATATAGAGAAATAAGTCTGCTTCTTTTTCGGTCTTGACAAGCAGACGAGACGAGTAAAATTCACTGCAGCGCAGCAGACGGGACGCGTGGACGAAGGCAGCGGCGGCGGCCTCATTCGAGTCCCTCCCGTTGTCTGCTCTGCGTGTCAGACTCTGTGGCCATACGAAATGGCATACGGAGGGGCTCAGGCAGGTGGCGGTGGTGCAGGGAGCTGGCAGGAACGTATTGATTATTTTTTGCGTTTAGTGGCATTTTGAATTTGCCGCTGCATGCGCGGCAGTTGCAAACAACAGGGTGGCACGACCGAGCGCACATTCTGTCTGCTGTCTGACTGGCTGCCAGTCTGCGTCTGTCCGTCCGTGGGCCTGTCCGTTGTCTGTTGTTTGCGGCCTGTTGCCCATGTCGCTGTGCGCTGTGTGGTTGTTTTTGCCGCTCGCACGGAGTCTTCGCGCTGGTGGCGCTGGTTGCACGCTGCATGCATTCTTGTGAGTTTGAAGTCATCGTCGTCTAAACTTGATGTTGCGCTCGACAACAAAAGGCAACAGCGACGGCCCGAGCAACAGCGGCGGCGGCGACGGCGACAAAGTATGCGGCCACATTATGCAAGGTGAATGCGTTGGATGCAATGCATGAAAATGAAAATTCATATCATCGTTGAATGTTGGTGTTGGCGACGGTTGGTGGCAGAGCGGGCAGCATTTGTACTGCAGAGCGGGCGAAAATTGTGGCGCGCCGATAGGCGAACAGGCAGGCAGTGAGGGCAACAGTGTGTTGCATTCAATTTGTAAGTGTGTGTGTGTGTATGTTCAAAGTTCGCTTTCGACTCCCCACGTTATTATTAAAAGTTGAGTTGTTGTTATTTGTGGCTGTGCATATGCCAAAGAAATTTACATACTGTGTGGCTTAGCTGCAAGATAAGCAAAATGCAGCATAGGGGAGAAAACCAAAATTGAAGTAGTGAGAAATGTTGCAGAAATCAAACATTAAACGCCAGTAGCCGTAAGTTGCCGATGAATCCATTAAATGTTCTTCTGCTTCGGTATGAAGGCAAAACTCTGCATCATACATACATATTTACTACTTACGTACATGTATCTAAGAGATCGTTTTTAGTGACCTTACGCGAGCTCCTCCAATCTTCCTCCATCTGTGTTGGTGACGAGACTTTGTTAATGAAAGCAGAAGCACAGGCAACTGTTGTCTGAAGAATTCCTCTATTTATTGTTGCTTAGGTTGCGGTTAGATTCACTGACTTGTGATTCAACGCATTAGTCACTAAGTGGATTGAAGTCTCTGCTTTCCATAGATTAGGTTGGGTTCGGTGGTACTTGGTACTTGGTACTTACTTACGTTGTCAAAAGATGCCCTCTATTTAATGTTGTTTAGGTTGCGGTTCGATCCACTGACTTGTGATGAACCGCATTAATCACTAAGCGGCCTGAGGCTTCTGCTTACCGTAGATTAGGTTAGGTTAGGTTCGGTCGTACTTGGGCAGGCAACCGTTGATGTTTTCTATTTAATGTTGCTTGGGTTGCGGTTCGATGCAATGACTTTTGAAGCAACGTCTTTAGAACTAAGTGGATTGAAGCCTCTGCTTTCCATAGATTAGGCTAGGTTAGGTTAGGTGGAACTTGGGCAGGCAACTGACGTCAGAAGATACTATCTATTTAGGGTTGTATAGGTTGCGGTTCCATCAACTGACTTGTGTTTCAACGCATTCATCACTAAGCGGATTGAAGTCTCTGCTTTCCATAGATCAGGTTAGGTTGGGTTCGGGGTCATTTAGCCCCAGATGGCCCATTGTGATGTCTTACGTCTCTGCTTGCCATAGACCATAAAACTTTGCTTGATTAGGTAATCTATCTTAGAAAATCCAGCAGCATGTGTATGGACCATCGCATCCAACCATCGCATCCAACCAGATGACACTCAGCGAAGCTTTTTACGATGGGAGCTCTGGCAAAAGGAAAGGGTGGACGGGGAGGTCTTTATCTGGTCTTTCGTTTTCGGGGATCATGTATTTTCTCTTTGTAATTCTACTCCCTTATAGCATTTTTGTCCGCCTTAGTGTCTTCCGATTTCATAATACTACACTGTGCAACATTAATTTAGCCAAGAACAAAGGTAGAACTTGAACAGATTAACGTAACCAACACATAAATATTTGTCCCAATTCTAAACTTATAAACATGACACAGATTTCACCCATAAAATTCGCTACTGTTATGCATAAATTGAATAATGGTCGTTGAGTTTCTGAATTAGTTGATTGGTTAATGTAATTAAATTCTCTAAAAGAGGAACTTAAACACTGGTTTATACCCAAAACGGGCAACACAGCGCAATTGAATCTATAGTCAACCGGCACACAGGTACGTGTAAATGTCAAATGTATTCAAATTTGTTTAATGAATCACTTTGTACAGTTCGGCATACAACTTTATATAGCATGCAGCCATATTGAGTAGGGTGCAGTACTTCGATAAGGTTGGCACAATCTGGAATTGCGACTGCTGTTGAGTTTGAATCGAATTTACAAGTGGGTCAAAGTTAGGTGGTCGACGAAAATTTAAAATTTAAAAAATTGGAGTACAGTGGTGTCTGGATATAGTGAACTAATTATTGCAAGGCCTGTTCACTGTATTGAGGTTGTTCACTATATCAAGGTTGACATTTTTGTTAAAAAACTCGTTTTATTTGCTCAACATACAATTTTTCGTTTTTGCTTGAACATTTTTTTTTTTATTTAGAGGTTCGATGGCAAGATTTGGGTGTTCACTATATCGAGGTGTTCACAATATAGGGGGTTCACTATACCCAGACACGACTGTATTAACTTTTATTAATGCCAAGACAGTTGTCGCAAAGCAGTTGTCGCTGTCTCTGTGTTTGGTTAAAATTTGAATAAGGTGCCCACCAGCCAATTTTGATTGTTAAATTTTTTCACATATAGGTGAATAAAAAATCTAGAAAAAGACATACATATTGCTTAGAATTATTTCAGATAGTCACGGAAAAAATTTGATGACTGTACGGCAAACATAACCTAAAAAATTACCATTTACATATATCTTATTTTTTGTAGGTGTCATGCAGGTAAGTAAAAAATCTTGAAAGAACACATAGGCACATACACAGAAAATCATGGAACCATTTTGGCGACTGTACGGCAAACATAACCTAAAAAAATATCATACAAACTATCATATCATCATGAGATGTCATACAGGTAAATAAAAAATCTGGAAAAAACACACAATTTTGGCAAACATAGCCCAAAAAAGCCATTAAAAATTATTTGTATAACAGAGGCAGAAAAAAATATGGAAAAATATTGTAAAAAAAACTACACGAGCAATTCAAAAACCAAAACATTGTGATTCTAACAAGACTCTGACTGGATACAAAAATGTTTTGAAAAAAATTAAAACAAAGTTACTGAAGTTATATTCACTTTTGGGTTTCACTGACTTTTCTTATAATGCGTCTAAGTCAGTGGAAAGGGAGGTTGGGGATTCAACCCCTCCATATACACAAGTTGCTGGTGCAAAATATATTTTCAAACGCAAGCCTTCCAAATTAAAATCCTGTGTGCGCCACTTGTCTAAGGGACATCTACAATAAGCCATATTTTCATCTAAGTAAATCGGACAACTAGTATAAAAGTTATTAATATTTGTTTTTATTTATTAAATTAATTCTACCTGATAGGGGATTAATCATTCAGGGCTGGAACTCGGCTAAATTGTTACAGTCGTGCCGGGGTATAATGAACACCCTATATAGTGAACACCTCGATATAGTGAACACCCAAAGTTTGACATGTAGCTTCTAAATATGGAACAAAATTTTGAAAACAGTTTCAAGCAGAAAGCAAAAAGTTTATTTTGAGCAAATAAAACGAGTTTTTGAACAAAAATGTTAACATTGATATAGTGAACAACCTCAATACTGTCAACAGGCCTTGCAATAATTAGTTCACTATATCCAGACACGACTGTACTTATATTATTACAGTGTAATCTCGATAATCCGGACAATTAAAAACCAAACCCTGGTGTCCGGATTACAGAGTCTACAATAGAAATTGAGTGTCCGGATGACACAGGCCTTGCAATAATTAGTTCACTATATCCAGACACGACTGTACTTATATTATTACAGTGTAATCTCGATAATCCGGACAATTAAAAACCAAACCCTGGTGTCCGGATTACAGAGTCTATAATAGAAATTGAGTGTCCGGATTACAGAGTCTACAATAGAAATTGAGTGTCCGGATTACCGCGTTGTCCGTATTAGCGAGTGTCCGAATTATCGAGATTATACTGTACTAATAATAAAAAAAAAAACAACACAACTGAAAAGTAAAGCACACAACAATTGAAAGTAAAGCAAATTTGCAAAAGAAATCGGACATCTTCTCATTTTTCGTTTTATTTTTTGAATTTTTTCCATGACTTACAAATTGTAGCAAATCTGACACTGTTCCTGGAAAGCTGTAAGTTTTGGTGCTGTGTGAACCGCAATAGTCACATTAGAATTTGATTACATGTGGACAAGTTATTGATTAGTATCCTTTAAATAGATTCTAACTTTGGTTATCAGTGAAATGAAGATTGAAATAAAAGAAATTTAGTGACTTGAGAAAATTGCGCTTAGAAATGAACGCAACGAATTTTTATGGTCTTTATGAACCACTCCAAGCAAATATAAACAAGAACAAATACATACATACATATGTACATATGCATAAATTTATATAAAAAACGTGTATAAGTACATATTATATTATATGCTGTGAAAATAACACGAACAACGGCTGCCTGTGTGCAGATAACTCGGACGCCAGTTGCAAAAATTTGCATTGAAAAAGAATAAAATATGAGAATTTCTTTGGAGCGAAGCAAAACACAGAACCAGACAAAATTCAAAGGAAAAAGTGAGATACAAAACTTTATTTTTAATTTCGATGAATCACCAACAACAACGACATCCGACAAAGCCAGCACCGGCACCAGCAGCGACGCCATGCTACAGCAACAACAATGCAAACAAAGCCAACAACAGCAACAACAATGCAAACAAAGCCAACAACAACAACAACAACAACAACAATGATAAGAACAACAGCAATGAGAAGAACAACAATTGTAACTAGCGAATATGAAACGCAAAAAAGAATGCACAAAGCGAATATGATCGGACGTAAAAGTATCGCGGCAAAAGACAGCAAAAAGCGAAAAGCAGTCGCCGAGAATGTCGAAGAGACGCTGAAACGTGAGAGCAGCGCAACGCCAGCGAGGGGGGAGGGGCCAAAATACTAGTACACGCTGGAAAAATAAGCGAGCAAAGCGACTACAAAGCAGCTTGTCACCATTTCAACGCACAACAGAAATCTCCAAAAGAAGAAGAAGAGGAAGAGGAGGAAGAAACCAAAACCCTGAACCGAACCGAACTGAACCAACACAACACGAAACGAAACGTAACGCAGCGCAGCGCAGCGCAACGCAACGAAATGAAATGTAAGAAGCGAAAAAGTGAAATACACTTTAGACGGAAATCACAAAATAAAACAATATCAAAAAAAGCAAAAAATCGGGGGAAAAAGAACAAAAACAAAAAAAAAACGTTCTTACTGCGATTTTGTTAGAAGCGGCGAGAATTACTTTAGAAAGACTGGCGAACGCAGGGCGAGCGGGCAGGTGTGCGCCTAACATAGGTAGGTACGATTGCTGGCATGGGGCATGAGGCATGGACACTTACATACATACATACTTATATACATACATATATATCATATGTACGTGCGCGCCGCTGTGCCGCCGCCGCCGCTGCGAAATGACATAAGCTCGACAGCACCGACAGCGACAACGCCAGCAACAATCAAAATGCCAGCAACAACAACGACACCACCGATGACAACAGCAACAAAGCGAACAGCCAAGTGGGAGCGTACGCGCACAAAGTACAGAATTAACCAACAACAGCAACAACAACATTAACTATGTACAAAATAACAACGACAGCAACTTACAATAGAAATTAAAATGAATTAAAGTGCTTATTGAATTTTAATCGAATTGAAGTCACAGAAAACGTAAAAAACGTTACAGCAGAAATTAACAAGAACAACGCCAATTTAAATTGGCCAGCGCACAAAAGGAAGTCGCCGTACGGTCGCACACCTACGTCACCCAAAAAATACAGCAGCAGCAGCAACAACAACAACAACAACAACAATAGCGCCAATTACAACAAGAACAACCACAAGCAAGAAAACACACGTCAACGTTTTGAGGAAGAGATTGTTGTAAATATAAAAGCTAAAAATGAAAGTTACCATAAAAAATAACACAAACGAATACACGACTAAAGGGCAAGAAGATGCTAGAATATACATAAATTCATACATACAAGGTGCGTCCCAAAGTAAACAGGACTTTTGCAATAGGGACGTTTCTGGTGGCGCCATCTATGTGTGAGGACATGCGTTGGAAAGGTACATCTTTCATTCACATACTGTCTAAATTTCATGACATTTGGTCTAGTAGACGCCGAAATATCCCGCTCAATGTGACAGTATGTTTTTAACTTTGGTACGAGAATGTCGATCGAACAAAGAGCTAATATTAAGTTCTGTTTTAAACTTGGTAAAACTTTTACCGAAACGTTTAAATTGTTAAAGCAAGTTTATGGTGATGATTGTTTATCCCGTGGCCGTGTTAATGAGTGGTTGAATCGATTCAAGAATGGTCGTGAAGACTTGAATGACGACGAACACGTCGGCCAGTCGAAATTTGTGATTACTGACGATGCCATCAAAACTGTGCGTGATTTTATCAAAATGCAGCCAAAATCATCATTGGAATTGATGGAAATGGAATTGAACATCTCCAAAACATCAATTGATCGCATTTTAACCGAACATTTGGGTCTCCGTAAAGTGTGTTCTCGCTTCATTCCGCACACTTTAACCGACGACCAAAAAGCGCAGAGAATTGAGCACGCAAAAGACATCGTTCGGGAAGCCAGACGTGATCCAAATTTCTTGTTCAACATCGTAACCGGTGACGAAACGTGGTGCTTTCAATATGATCCCGAAACAAAGCGTCAAAGTGCCGAATGGAAGCACCCAGATGAGCCAAATCCGAAAAAAACCCGCCGTGAGAAGTCAAAAATTAAAACTCATCTCATTTGTTTCTACGATTCAAAGGGAATAATTCATCGAGAGTTTGTTCCACCGGGAAAAACAATTAACGCTTTGTTTTATGTTGAAGTTTTGAAGCGTTTGGTGCATCGCATTCGTCGTATTCGGCCAGAATATCGCGAGGAAGGAAGTTGGCGTTTATTGCATGATAATGCACCGGCTCACAGAGCCCTAGTTACGACCGATTATTTGACCAAAAATCGCATTTTTACCATCAATCATTCACCGTATTCGCCTGATATGGCTCCCTGTGACTTCTACTTATTCGGTCAGTTGCATTTGCCGATGAAAGGAAACCGTTATAAGGACGTTGAGGACATCCAAAAGGCTTGTACCAACATTCTGAAGGCGATGCCGGCCGATGACCTAAAACACTCATTCCAAATGCTTTTGGACCGTGCAAAACGTTGTATCGAAGCAGAAGGAGAGTATTTTGAATAAATAAAAAGAATTATACAAAAATAATCATCCGTTTTCTTTATTTTATAAAAGTCCTGTTTACTTTGGGTTGCACCTTGTATTTATATACGAATGTGGATATATTTGTTTTTAAACAGCTATAATAATGAGATGGAATGCTGTTGAATGTCGCCGGAAACGCTTTGTCGGGTCGGCCTTATGCGGGTGCACGCATGTGCACGAGAGGATATGGATACCTTTGCGCATGCCTAAGCGCGTATACCGCAACTTCCTCTGCACGAACACACGCACACACATACACAAAGTTGCCATTGAGCAGTTCATCGCACAGTGTCATCATTGATGGCAAGCGCTGTCAGTTTTTTTACATCGGCACAGCTGGAGATCCCCTTCAAGTTTTTAAGCAAATGTGCGTATTCATGCATACATACATACATACATATGTATGTATGTATGTATGTTCATCATACATATGTGATGTACATATGCATACATATGTACATATTGCATTCTTGGTAGTGATAGTCCTGCGAGATCTTTTCACAAGTAGATGTAGAAAATATTAATAAGGAGAAATATTTTCATTTATTAAAATAATTATTAAATTTTTTATACACTTTCAGTTCTTTATACTCTGACATTCCCGGAGATTATTTTCCAACAGACACTGTCTAACAGTTCTGGTCGCTGGGCAGCTCCTATCATAAAAACAATATGTCAAAATTTATAGCAATAAAAACTTAAATTGAACGACTGATTTAGAATTTAACAAATCTTGCGTACAGAAGTGACAAATTTTTTTTTAAATCCTTACAACACGAAAACGTTGACTGTTTTAGGTCTATCAGAAGGTGTGCTAAATAATTAGCGTGCCACCGCTGTATAACCAAATGAAGTTATTCTGTAAAAGAATTTTAATATTCCAAATAAAAAAATACAAAAAATTGCCTAAGTAGTTCAACTAAAAAGCACGCATAGTTTTTTTTCTCCTGAATTGGCGTGAGAATTCATAGTGATTCATGTCATAACTACTCACAACTATTCACATTCCACCTTCAAAAATCGACAGAGTTCTAGACTCTAAAGCACTTTTACTCTTCTGTGCACAGTAATCGAACACTAAATTGTATTACTGAAGTGATTACTATTCAAAAACCATTCTTTTTTTTACTATTATGAGAGAATTGTAGTTTACTGAGTAGAAAATAAACATTACAAAATTTATGTTATCGTACAATTTACAGGCAAACGGACGGATAGACTTTCATTGATTTAGGAAATAATGGTTTTCGGATGAGAAAAACTACTATTACTCACTTCAAAGAATAACTAGAATTAGTTAAGTCTGGTTAATTTTTTTTATAGTTTGGCAAGTTCACAGCCGTAAACTACATAGTGAGGAAAATTTGTTGAAAATGGTCTAGGAGAGAGTGCAAGAAGAATAGCCCCGAGGCGGAAAATGAGGAACTGTATATCCGCAAGGTGGATGGAGATTTTGTTTACTGGATTCAGTTGTCATTTTTATTGAGAACCGAGTACTTTAATCTACAAATATATATTTATATTACATATATTATGCAGAGTTATAAAGATTAAACACGAAATTTGAGCGAGCCGTAAAAAAAGAGAGATTAGACACACTTTGTAGTTTTTTTCTTACTTACTCCGCTTCAGTCCATAAAGCCTCAGTAAGGCTTTTATTGGTTACGTTAATCAATTTTCCCAGCTTGAGTGAGCTAGTCTATCGCTAGCGGTCCTAAGTGATGGAGCCGCCATTTAAGTGTTAGGTGAAGGTGTCTCTTTCCCTAGAAGAAATACCTTCGTATGATGAGAGTTTTTCAACTACTTAAGTTCTAAACGTAAGTGAACTGATAGGTAGGGGGGTTTGATAGAGGGTTGGTGTCTTCGATGAGCGCTGCCTCATTTCCCTTAGACCGTATTGAAAATCGTGACGCACGCAAGGGTGCTTTGGGAGGTTCAAACTGTCCCAAATATATCGTGCAAAGATTTTGGGTGATAAATATAGTTTCAACTAGTATTTGGCTTAAAAGTTCTGTACGGAGCCTCCCTGGCCCCCAAAATCAAAGGTTGTTGCATTTGTACGGTTACTAGATGTGAAAATCTACTACGTGCTGCTCATCACAACTGATTTGGAGTGTAAATGATAAGAACTTGTCACAAGAGAATGAATGGATTGAACTGGGAAATAATAATGGAGTGGGAAGTAATTTGAAGTGGAAACCGAACCAACGATCTCTGAAATGGGAGCCCAGTACACCTACGCTAAGATACCGAGGCAGCAATTTGTAATAGTAGTGAGTACCCAATACAATACAATTGTCTTGTTGAGGCTCTTTGAACCCTAGTGGGGAGAATAAGGACACATGAAATCGTCTTAATTATACCTCAAACACAATTTCCCCAACAATAAATATTTTCCGAAGGCATAATATAAAAGATATACAATATGTATTAAGTAATTCTCCCATTGTATTAGAACTACCCAACCAATTTTTGAAAGACCAAAGACCAAGAGGAAGCATTGCTAGGAAGTCACACGTACAGCAAAATCGTCTGGAAGTATACCACAATCCGATTAAGAGAAGATTGAAAATAAAGTGTCCAATTTAGCTCTGACGAGGAGGGAGGTTTTTACCCCAAGCTTGGGGTCTTGGGGGCTCAGACTGAATAGTTTTTTTGGTCTCTCTTTTACTTATCTCTTGCTAGAAATTTACAGATCTGTGTCCAGCAATCTAAGAGACACTTATCAACTAAAAACCACCCTTGTTCGGATATTTCGAGATTTGATTTGTGGGTTCCTTTTCGTTCATAAGCAGCACCTTAAAAGGTTGGTCCCAAAGGATATTCGGTTCTAAATTCCCTCTACCGCCCGTTGGCAGCATCAGAGACAACATATCGAATTGCTCGTCAAACTTAAACTTCGTTAAATAAATAACTCATTTAAATTGCTATAAATTTTCAGCAAATTCACACTGAAATCTTGAAGAAATTTGCTTTCTACTCGTTTATTATGTAGCTTGGATATTTTTCTTCGCCAGCCACTTTTACATTCAGTGCCGCGTCTGACAGTCAAACTGCTGTTACTGCTGTTATTGTTGTTGTTGTTGGTTCTGCTTGCAGTGTGAGGTTCGAGTAAAAATATCCTTTGGAATTCGATGCCGCACGTATTGATGCGGCTGTTGTTGTTGTTATTGTTGTTGTTGCACGCATTGATATCGCACATTGCTATACACACACATTCACATACTTTCTGTATGTACATATACATACATATATGCCCATACATACATACATATATATGTATAATGCGTAGGGATCGTTTCGTCCGCATAGCGGGATGTGGCTTTGATTCTTCGATTTGCTTCCTCTCACTCTTTGTCTGACGAAGACCCGACAAACCTGCTTGCTCGCTTTTTAGGGGATTCAGCGTTTTCTTTTTCCCATCTTTTGTGTTTCGTAAAAAAGAAAAGCAGAATTTTTTTTTTATTCTTTTGAAATTCATACCCGATGCGTTGCTGGTGAAATGCGAAGGTTTTGCGTTTTGTTGGAGTTTTTGTGTTGCTTGCGTTGAACAAAAGGAATGCACCTTAAAGCGAATGCTGGCTGCCGCTTCGACCAAATTGGAGGTTCAGGACTGGCGACTGGCGACTGTTGACTGCAGGTAGTCGCTCGGCGCACTGTAGTGATTTGTTTTTATTTAGGAAAATATCTAATGTCTGTGATTATTCAAAGGTCTGGCTTGGCTCACTTTGCCGGGCATTGCTTATCGTCGCTTGGCATCTGGCGTTCTTTGGTCGCAAGCATTCTTCTGGTTAAAGCATGTTGCAGGGGCTCTGGCTTAAAGGGTGTGCAGCAGAGACAGAAGAAAATATATTTCAACTTTGTAGTTGCATTTTTTTTACACACCACATTCAACGCCTTCGTTGGTTACGCCGCGTTATGAAATTCAATAAAAAAAACCAATCGAATTTAGTTTGGTAAACTTACATTTCTAGGTTATGAGCTGCGCGCACAATAATTTATTTATGTTTGTTGTTGTTATTGTTATAATTTTTTTTTAGTTTCAATAAATGTTCTGCATGCAGACGAAAATCATAATTCGAATTCAACTCTTTCGTTGGTTAGTCGCTGTTTTGGTGCGTTCGCATCCCTCGGTTAGCCGCTTTGGTCTGTCTACGGTTTTGCTGTGTTTCATTTTATTTGAATATTTGAATTTGAAAGCGAGGCTGGCTTTCATTTCGGAATTTGAAATTAGTTGCTCCTTGCCGCCTTCGCCCGGCTGCGTTGCTTTCGCTGCAGCCTTTATGCGCCGAGGGTGTACCCGGCCCCAGCAAGAAACTTCGCTCGCACTTCGACTCGCATGTGTTGTACGCCGCTGAACTCCATCGAAAGGGGGTAGTTGTTGTCGTCGGTTTTGCTGCCCTTGCGTCAACTGCGCCACGGCATCGCCTGGACTCGCGCCGCGCCGTGCCGTGCCGCATCGCGTGTGCGTGCGGACCAAAAGCACCGAAGGTTGTCTGCATTAACCCCAGTGAGTGCCGAGTTGCATGTTCTTATTGTTGTTGTTGTTGACTTTGGAGTTGGAGTTTTGAAAGCCAGCACTGTGCAAGTGTAAGCGAACGCTGAAAGCCAAATCGATTTGGAAAAATTCGTTTCATGTGAAATGTGTAAAATGCTGATAAATGAGGCACCCCACATTACTTGACTGGCTGACTGGCTGGCTGACTGACTGACTGACTGGCTGGCTGGCCGACTGACAGCATGCACAGAATATGTGCTTTGCACTGTTGGCACGAAAGGATGCAGACGGCGCACTGCTGCCACGATTATTTTCCAAATGAACTTTTCGCTCAAATATTAACATTTTCTTAATGTTGGCCGCAGCGTCAAACATGGCGTCGTAGTAACACTTTTCTGTTGCAAACAAACATTTGTGTATGTATGTACGTAATAGCTTTGGTGGTCCCGGGAGGGATACCGTCTGACAAGTGAAGTTGCTTTAATTGGGTGCAAGTCTCATACTGCGGTACGAATTTTAATGCCTTCCACTTCGACTAAAAAAAAGAAATATGTTTGTACGTATATATATATATATAAGTACATATGTATGTACATACATACATTAGCCATGATTTAGTATTGTATGGATGTTCTTAATAATGGGTTCTCAATACTTCGAAACCTCTAATTTGTATGCATGAGCCAAACATTGGGGGTCTAGGGTGAGGTTTTATAAGGTCACATCAAAGCCAAAGTTCGCAAAAGTGCTAGGAAATTCCACAAAACGCTCCACAGCAGAACTAAAATCTATGACTGATCCTTTCTAATTTTTTCTTCTGAACATTTCGTCCAAACAGACCCCTACCAACAACACCAACTCTTAATTGGGCGCTCATATAAAATTATCATTTTTAAAAAATGGATTTCCATTGCTTACAGGTTGGTCCCAAACGAGTCAAATGAAGGACCGACCCTTTATTATTTTTTCTTCCAATTGTTTCAAATATGGCTTCAAATCAGGTTCAAATATGGGAATTAAAATTCAAAGAAAATGGTGCCTTGAAAACCCTGGAGCACATTCTTTGATCCTGTCCGGCTATTTCAAGACTACGCCTTACCTACTTCTCGATCTTCTTTTTAAAAGCTCCCAAATACAAAAAAATTTGTGTGAAAAATATAGTTTCAAATGGTATTTGGCTCAAAAGTGCTCAAACCCTTCCCCCATAAAGAAAACCTGTGCGCGGCACTGACTCCATCCCGAACTTTTAAGAAGGCTTCCATACATAACTGTTTTTTACGATGGAATTGGCTCCCCACTTGTAAATGTAGTTAGTAGTTAGTATCACGAAAACTACTGAACTCATTTGAACAATTCATTAAAAATTAAACAAAATTTGTATGTCCAAAAAACAAAATTAAAAAAATTAAAGTACCGAAACTTTCCTCCATACAAACGAAGTTGTGAGCTACAATTTTTTAGTTAACTGGCGTTAGCTGTACAAAAGCATCTCACTTTATGGAACAGATATATATGTATGTACTGGTTCCGATTATGCAGTATCGATCCCTTCAAAACTCATTGTACAAACCAGTGACAGATGGACAGAATGGATGAGGTTCTCATCATCTGATCGGTCGTCAACCGTTTCCTGGGCGTAACAAAGCGTCATAAAATAAAAGCGTGAGGAAACTGTTTGTTGAATGATTTATAAAGATAGCTGGAAAATAGCTAATAGCTAAACGATTAGAACCTCAATCTGGCTTTAAAATCGCTACACTGTCAACACTGACCCAACTTGACTAGCCTCACGGTCGACTGTTCTTCTCCAGGAGACTTGCAAAGCTAATCCATGGCTTTCCTTGCAAGGGTGCCATCTTCCTATTTCTGCCCCCAGATATCTAACATAGTTTTGTTTTCTATTTCTTTCTTCATCTTCCCAGATATCTAACTTTGTTTTGTTTTGTTTTCTATTTCTTTCATCTTCGTAATTTTCTCTTTCCTTCAAAATAGTAAATAATTGTATACATATGTAACGAGAGCATAATGTGCTCGTAATAGCAAAACTAAATTTAATCAAACAAATTATATAACAACGAAATGACAACAATTCAAATAAACTTAACAATAAATGCAACCTGGAGGCTAATCGTGAAAATGGAACATTTTCATTTTAATACTCGATTCAACTTTCTTAAACCATGGCAACATTCAAACTTTGCCTACATGAAGGAGACAGAACAAAAACAACAACAACAAAAACCGACATCATACAAAATCGACCAACTGCAAAGTTAATGCACACGCGGCCAAACTGTGCCAACTGGCGTGCACCGGGGGGTGGTTTTGGGGCAGCCGGCACTGTGAGTTATTTGCCTAAACGACACGGAATAGTTTTTTCTTTACGTTTTTTGTTTTCTATTTTGAAATTTACAACAGCCACAGCAGCGAGCCAGCTGCGAAGGAAGCGCCGCATTGCTGTTCGTGTGGCGATGCGCGATTTACGTCGCATGGCGCTGATAAGATAAGGAAAAGTTCTACGACACCGCAGCAAACCAAAACAGCACCAAACTGTAATAAACAAGTCAACAGTGGAAACAAAAAGTAACAAACAAAACAAAAGAAGAAAACAACAACAACAACAAAAACCAACGTAGCGAAAGGTAAACTTGGTAACTGAGAAAATGCATTGAAAAATTGAGTTGAAAGTTAGAATCACAAAGGACTAAAAATGTTTATAAAGAAAAAAATTAAATTTTAAGTAAAAGATATGTATGGATATATTTATAATCATTTAAAAAGGATGTACATATGTATTTAAATTTTCCGAAATTTATGCCATCATTATTTCGATTCCAATAATGCTGTGTTGGCAGCCCTGGGCGGCTTTGCAGCCAGAATTTCGCGCTCTCTTGCGCACATTTCCGAAGAGCAGTTGTGCCTCACAGATACACACGCACACATTGCCAAATGCTGCGCGTGTGTGTGTGTGCGTGAGTCGCTCACACAGATACGAACTGCTCGTGCGTGTGCCGCTCTCTGCGCTACCATGGCTGAATTTGAAGAATTTTTGAATTGCAAAGGAATCTTTTCGGAAACGGTGATAGGAATTTAGAACTCCACGAAAATAACTTTGGCATTCTTTGAATTTGATTATTTCCAACATGAAAATTCTAACAGACATAATTCGAATAGTCAGATGTGCTGGACATGAAAGGAAATTCCTAATAATTTTCAAAAGCTTTCAATATTTAAAATTAATTCCCCCAATAGTGAAGAAGTCGTTGTGTTGTTAGGAAAGTGTTTTTTATTTTCATTTTTTTATATCCATTTATAAGGTTTACAAGTTATCGCGCGAAAATGTCAACAGCACTACGTCCATGGACAGCGGCTGAAAACCTGTTCACTGCATTTTCGTAACGAAAATCATTTCAGTCGAAATTTAAAAATTCCTGCGCTACCGAACCGCTCCAGTACCAACACCAACAACGCACACACGCACTCGCCTTGCCGCACTCCGACGCACACTTTTCCCATTGCGCTCTGGCCGCTCCGGGTCGCACGAATCGCACGAACCCGTGTGCTCAGCGCGTCTCGCCAGCTGCAGCGCCACGGCCAGAGCAAACAGCACCCACACTCGCTCAGCGCGCCCGCACACAGATACGAACGCACACTCGCGCACCGCTTCCCCGGTACGTCGTGCATCGTACATTTCATAAGAAAGATGGAAAAAACTACATTTTATACCACTCTCCGCCAACAACAACACCGCCGCCAGCAAGTATCGCATTCGTCGGCGCCGTGCCGCATCGGCCGCGGCAATGCCATACTTGCTGGTACGCGCCGCACCATCAGCGCCCGAGTTCGCCGCACACGCCAGCCACCAGCACGAAATACGCGATACTTTTTGGTGGTGCGCGCGCCAAAAAGTGCCCAATTGCCCGGCCAGGGAAATGTCTGTGCCGCCGAACCGGATTCTTGCTGGCGCGCCGCTCCAGCAAGTGTGCAGATATGTCAAATGCGCCGCGCTGTGCCGCCGAATGCGCTACTTGCTGGTGCCTCGGAACGGGGATAGAGATCGCCGCAGCAAGTGTGCAGTTGGCGAGCGCATGCGGCGCGTAGTCGACGAACGCGCTACTTGCTGGCGCGTCTGCTGTAGAGTAGTGGCAGTGCTTGGCGGCAGCGCTTGCCGTGCTCTCGGAACTGGCGACGGGCCGCAATCGCTGGCACTGGTGTACAGCTGAGCGCTCGTATATGTCACACTGGTATAGCAAGTATGGCTGCACGTTCGTCCGTGAATGGGTACAGGGCGAGGCGAGTTCTGCACTTCTCGTCTACTGACTGTGTAGCCCACTGCGTTTCGGAAAGTCTGGTCCTGGCACCAAGTGCCGAATAGCGCCACAGACAACTGTCAGAGAGCTCGAAGCGTATTCATTTCTAAATATTCATGAATCTTTGTGAAAACGACATAGGTGTCATAGTGCTTTTTATGTAAATTTTTCAAGTCTGAACATTGATTTCAAAATGAAAGACATTTCTTAACGATTTTTTATGAATTTTTTTATTACATATCAATCGACGTTTGACCAAAAAACATACCGAGAAAAACCTGTCTGATCACACTTTAATACACTTTTCAGAAACAGGACATAGACTTGTAGTAAGCGTTGTGAAAAGAGATTAAATCAGGTTTGGACCTAAATTGGAAACCAGTTCTGTGTAGCTTAAAATTAAATATTTTTGTTTAGTTTCTTCACAGTGCAACAGTTTAAGCTTAATTTTTGTTGTTGATAAAGTCAGAATTTTGTTGGATTCAAATGAGATTTATAGCGCCTTGATAAAGTTGTATACCAAGACGATTCACTGGATTTCATTTGTGAGGGGAGCATGTCGTCCACAACTTTTGAGCCCAAATCCATTTGAAACAATAATTACCACTGAACATGTTCGCAGCACAAAGATATTTGGAGGTTTGAACCCCCAAACCTTTTTGCGTGCGCCACTGCTAAGACCATCCAGTTCATACGTTATCTATAAAATTGTTGCTCTCAGCAGTAGCGCTAACAAAGTGTGCGACAAAGCTTGGTTCGAAGACTGGACCAATTCTTGTCAAAAGGCGAATTGTGGTCTGTAGGTTGTCTTTGATAATTGAAGGCTTTCCATTGACTGCTAAGGGCACATTTGTGCATTTCTTATGATTCTGGAAACCGAAAGCAGTAGACAAATGTTTAACCAGCTCGAACTAGGGATCGAACCTATAGCCTCTGCATTGAAAAAGCCAGCGCAATACCCACTGAACTGAGACCGGTTGGTAAATAATGTTGAAAAAAGAAAACACGTTTTTTTAATCCATATAGTAAATCGTATCTAAATTCTTCATTTATCCAGGCATAACAAAACAATCTTTTGTAGGTGTCAGAGACCGAAAGTAGTGTAAAAGACGAAATTCGTATTCAACAAACTTGAGAGCCAGCGTGATTCTGGGATATTCGAATAGAACAAAGATAGATCATTAGGGATAGAACATTGTTGTGGTGTCAACAAAAGGGAAACAAAGAAAAAAGCCTTAAACTAATTTACATTGTCGTTGGTTCATTTTTGGAACCGAAATAGGTCTGATTGTACAGTAACTGAACGTCTCGAGATTATTTGAGCACATACTCAGAGTTCAACTATCATTTAATTTTGATGCCGAAGCTTTTCATGATAACAATTACATATAAGTATTTTAAATGGAATAGATTGGACAGCTTTTCATGACAAGAATTTAATACGCAGAGGATTTGCTGCGGTCTTTTGGGAGAGCACCGATAATTATCACATCAAAACACTTCTCGGGAGGTTAGAGACTTTTAGCACAAGTAGGTACATTCGAAGTCAGCAGTTTCAAGATGATACGAGTACGGTTTTAGTGATGTGGTGAGGAGGTATTCCAGCGAAAGAGAGATTCTACTCTACTTTTTCAATCAATATTTTTAATTAAAATTACATTTTCTTTTACAAGTTAATAGTTCGATCGGACCAATTGTTGCTGAGATGTTAATTTGATGCACTTTGATTCACTAACTTCCAACGACAGGTGAAAGATTCCAGCGAAAGTAAGAAGCTTCACTCCTTGACTATTTCTTTTAACACTCGAAAGAGCGAAAGTTTTCCATACCTACAAAGACTACATATCATGGCTAATTGTTCACAAAATAAATACAAAAAATATAAAATTTTTCACGATACAAATATAAAAGCCGCCAAAGCAAAGTTGATGAAAATACTAAAGAAAATACAGATATTTAAAAATTGAAAACCCGTCAAAATGACCGCAATGATCTTTCTAGTGTTAATCAACATTATTTTCGTTTAATTAAATTTTATTCATAATCAAACAAACTTTTCGAAAATCAACCAACTGTTCATTTATTATTACATACTGCAATTTGCATATAAATCATTTATATATTCTAGCTGAAGCGAAATGAAAGTTAATTACATGCGACACAGTGCAGTGCGTCACACCCTGTATGCAAAGTAACATTCTGTACGTACTACGTTCGTACGTACGTATGCAAGTAAGTTTATGTGCCATTCGAGCTATGCTGCCCCTGCTGCTTACCCTGTGTTCCTTCCCATTGGCGAGTGTGAGTGTGTGTGTGTGAGTGCGTTTGCCAGCATGTCGGTGTGTGTTTGTGTGCATGTGCGAGAGTTTAAGCTTGAAGCTATTGTAGTACATTCGGTGCACGTCTGTCCGTCTTTCCATTCGTCCGTTCTCTCGTTCTCCCGGCCTTGCGTCCGCTTGTCCGTCCGTCCAGTCAGCCAGCCAGCCGCTCGCCTGCTCGTCCATCCATTCCGGGCGCCCGTCCTTTCCCAACGCTACGACAGCATTTCAGCTTTGGAGGCGCATTTCAGCTTGGCTGCTACTACTTGAAGCTGTCGCACAACGCATTCGCTCAGCTGAAATGGAATGGTAGGGCGCGGTGCGGCGCGGCACGACGGGGCCGGGCAAGGAACGGCAGTGCGGCCGGCAGCACTGCGTGGTATGGCTTGGCTTGGTTTGGTTTGGTTTGGCTTGGCTCGGTATGCGATGGCAAGGCATGGAATTCTTGGCGTTTTCCTACGTACGACACAAGCACACAGTCAGCCGAACATGCTTACATACAAACATACATACACGCATACAACTACATACGGACAAACAAGCAGACAGCGAAACGTTGTAGCAGAGCGCAGCGCATGCACAAGCATTAAGACAAAACTGACAGACAGACAAATAGACAGACATACCAGCTCTCATATATACAAATATACATACATACATACATTCATACAAACAGATAGGCAGACATACCGACAAGCAAGGGGGACTTGCACATGGAGCAGAAATGAAACTTAGGCAGCGTGCGGATAGCAAAAAACGACAACAACAGCAACAAAGCACAGAGCGGCGCGCACATCAGGCGGCAATGGCAGCCAGTGACAGTGCTTGGCAAAGCGAAAAAGCAGCAGGCCAACGGGGCGCCGGCAGAGCGGAAGCCCGTAACGTGTGTAAGAAAGTGCGAGCTTTACGTACGATTGTGTGTGTGTGCGTGGTGTGCGTTTGTGCGAGGCAAGTTTTGAGTTAAATTTTCGCTGCTGCTTGCGCGTCTTCCTGCTGCCGTCAATGTGCCGTCGCCTTGTGTGCTTTGAACGCATTTAAAGCGCGCGTTCGCAGTGCGCTTTAAACACTTTAAACTTATGAAGAATTTAATGAAATGCGACAAAATGTCGCACACTTGCGCACGCACACAGCCGCAACAATAGTAAAACACGCACACGCAAACACCATTTTAAGGCGTGCGTGTGTGCATGTGTGTATTATCCTTTGCAGAAATACTATAACAATAACTAACAGCAAACTTTTAAGACAGCAAATTGTTGGTGTGTGTGTGTGCGTGTTCGATAAAAATATGAAAGGAACAGAAATAGGAAAGAAAAGATGAGAAGGAAGACTGCAGCAGGAATAATAACAGACGTGGCTTTCAGGCCTACACATACTTACATATTATATTTACGTACTATATTTGCATACTAATGTACTATGGGTATGTACATATGTATGTATGTGTTTCCGCTTTTGTATTAACTAGTGCCGCTTTAGTGGCTGAAAATCCTTTTGGTATTAGATTTTTAGTTTTCTTATTTAACCTCAAAGAATGCAAAATATTGCACTCAGTTAGTTTAAACAGGTAACACATACAGTAACGTTTGGAAATTCAGAAAATGTGAAAATTCTTTTATGCATGATCGGCTTAATTTTCTTTATAAAGGGTGATTTTATTGCTGTTTGGTTTTTGGCTGCGGGTTTTTGGGGATTCAAGCCCTTCAAATAAAAAATTGCTAGTACAAAATATGGTTTCGAATGGTATTCAGCTCGAACCCTCACCCTTCAAATGAAATTCTGTGTGCGCCACTGGTCTGTAATAACAACACATAATTTCTTTCCAGTTTGAAAATTGTTTTTGTTGGTTTGACACAGTAAAAAGTATCAAATAAACAAAAGTACGCAACCGACAAATTAAAACGGTCTTATATTTAGATTTGGTTTGGGTTATAATATTAACATAGGCCAGTACTGACCCGTTGTGTTACTAAAAGAATAAGGAAGTACCCTAAAACATCCCTCCTGGTGGTAGAGAGAAGTCGTTGAGACCCGCTTATGAAACGTGCAATACCATTCATCTCGATGGTTTTCAGGTTTAACAGATCAACCAAGAAAGGGGCCCCAAGATGATGGAGCTTTCTTCGGGCCAGGATTGAATAGGGCATACCAGGTGCAAAATTTTCTTTTCATCTTTAATAGAGAGAAAGGGGGCCCAGCTGCTATCTTCCTACGATCCAGTGACCGAAGAACTGCAGCAGTAGAGACGATTGTACCACGCTGCAAGCCCCCCTGTTAGGGCAGGTTTAGCCAGGTTCCTCTGAAGATCCTACAAGAGTGTTTCAAAGCCCACTGATATGTTAGTTAAATTCTTCATTTTGCATGCGTCGGTCTCGATAGCTCAGCGGGTAGCGCGCTGGCTTCTCATACCGAGCGCCCCGGGTTCGATTCCTGGCTTGGGCTGGAAAAAACACTCATCTACTTCTGTCGCTATCCACATGAAGGGAATGAGAATTACAAGAATCGCACAAGTGCGCTCTTGGCAGGCAATGGCAAAACCTCCAAGTGTGAAAGAAAAACTGCCCATCGCCGTTCGGATTCGGCGTTAAACTGTAGGTCCGCTCCCCTCCCTTTCCCCATCCGTTTGAAATGTGTGGTGTATCACATGTTGAAAAAACAGTGTTGCATACGCATTTCAAACGGGTGGAACCTGTGGTATCACAACGGGCCCATTAAGAGGCCTAAGTGTGTCTCATACAGAGGCAGCCACCTCAACCTAACCTAACCCTTGCATGCGTCACCAATTGATTACATTGCCTCCGATAACGTACATACATAGTTCTATTTCTGGCCAACTCATCGGCTTTCAAGTGTCTGTGATGTTCCTGTGACCAGGACCCCATCGTTACTGAACCTCACTTCGTTTCCATAAGAATTCAGAGTTGCACGCCACCTGGCGACCAGTTTCGAAGCGGCGTCTATCCCAGCGAGTGACTTAATGGTCGTCTGATTATCTGAGAAAAAACAAATGCTAAGGGTATCAATACTGAGTCTTCTTATATTTATTTCTGAAACAATGGGATACTGTGGGTTAAACAAAATGTTTTAAATTTTCAGCAGAATTGAGCTTTGAGCTGGCCTCGATAGTGCAGCGGGTAGTGCGCTGGCTTCTGCTTCTGGCTTAGGTTCGATTCGTAACTCGGGCTGGTGAAACACTTCACGTATACTTCTATCGCTCTCCACCTAAAGCAGATGAGAATTACAAGAATCACACAAGTGCGTTCTTGGCAGGTAATGGGGAAACCTCAAAGTGTGAAAAGAAAATGTTCAAGCCGCCGTTCGGATTCGGCGTTAGACTATATAATAGGGCCAGGTGTTGCATACACATTTTAAACGGGGTGGAATTTGTGGGATCACAACGGGCCCATATAGAGGCCTAAGTATGTCTCATACAGAGATAGCCACTACAACCTATTATACCTACAACCTGAGCTCTAACAATGCTGTCAAAAACTGTATTGTTTTGGTTCAGTCAGTCAGTCAGTCATTTACTTATACGAGCAATTGTACAATAAGTCAGACAGAAGTGCGTCATTCCGACATCCAGAAATCGACAATCCGAAAGCATATGAACAACTGCATAGACGCGCCGATCCTTTGCCAACAAATGACGCAGTCTTCTTCTTCATTTTAATAGTGCCTTTTTATGGTGTCCTTTGATCCAAGCCCGATGCTCTATTCCCCCATGTTGCCCATGTCCTCAGTGTGCAATGTGTGAAGCACAATTCTTGTGTGCGCTCCTTTTGTTTTCGTTTCCCTTGTTGACACTAAAATTTTTGTCTTCAAAAAATCACACGAAATACTTCGCATTCTTATACCATACACACACACACACACACATTCTGACATACAAACATACAAAACATAAACACGCAACTATGCTGCAGCGTTTAGTTCGCTGCTCCCTTCAGCTTTTGTTGTCGTACAAAAATGTTGAAAATCACTCGCCATGCAGCACAAGCAAAAAATATATAAAAACAACAACAAATTTTTTACAAAAAGGACTAAGCTGCCTGGGCGCTCTTTAAGCATACCAGTGCGCATTTTTTACATGCTTAGCAGAGTGGTTGGCTGTTCGGTGTTGGTCGCTGGTTACTGGCCACTGCCACGACCAGTGCCAGTGCCTGCTGTCCTTTGGCTGCCAGGAATGTGACAAATTTTGAGTGTTGAGCGTTGTCGCTCAAGTGTCTTCCGCGTATTTGACGTTCGCAATTCGCATTGACGCCGCACTTCAATCGTTTCCATGGAAGCAATTAGAAAACAATTTATACAAATTTAACATTTTCTACAACAACAACAATGACAATGACAGCAACAACGCAGCATTGTTTCACTCCTTTTTTGGACTATTTGACAGTATTTCCACTATCATCTGGTGCCACTTCAGTGCCGAATGCGAAACGCGAAACCGCCGTTTACATTTCAAAGCGAATTCGCACGAATCGGTGTCGCGACGCCGCATGACAAAAAGTTCATAACCATTTGTGTGTCGTCTGTTTCGCCAGCGGCAGTCAGCCAGCAATATTTGTCAACGACACATTGCGGTGACAAGTGGCAGCGTCAAATAAATCCACTTGACCCAATTTGGGACTCCAATTGACGCGCCCACCCACTCGTTTGTTAGTGTGTGCGTTCACATCTCATTTCACTTTTAATGCGATTTTTCTTCTTATAGAAAAGCAGTATTGCTGTTGATGTGATTTTGGTTGTTTTTTAAGTTTAAAAGTGCAAAAGTGTTGCTTCGTTTGCATGCAACGAGACAAACAGCAAAGTGCGCTGAGGTTAGCTGCAGTTTAAGATTTCCGCGCTGCTTTATTTGTAGCCCAATTGATTTACTGCATGTGGAATGCAATGCGTTATAGGGTTAAGGAGGATTATATTTTACAATTATAAAAATAAATTTGTTATTTTTTCAAGGAATATATTTTTGAAAACAATGCTTACAAATATTAAATAAATTTTATAAAAAATAAATGAAATAAATATTATAAAAAAATTAAAGGCAGCGAATCGATGCAAAACTTTAAAGCAAAATTTCGAAACTGTATTATTAAAAACAGTTCTCACGATATCTAAAAATGTGTTAAAACGATTGACGTGAAAGGCCATAGCCGCATAGTGCTGCCGTTCCGCAAACATAACCTAAAAAATAAGGTACAAATTATGTTTAAAAACTATCATACATTTTATTTTTTTAAGCATCACACAGATAGAGGAAAAATGTGAGAAAAATATGTTTGGAAAAGATTTTTTTTTTAATTTTTGTGGTAATGCGTTTAAGTGATATCTTTAATATGTCACAATTCCATTCAAATCGGATGACTAGTATTAAAGTACTTAAGTACTACTTAATTTTTGTTTTTATTCATTATATTCATTCAGACAGATCGCGGATTAACTATTAAAGGACTAAAACTCTGGGAAATTGTAACTTATATTACAACTAATATCAAAAAAATAAAACAATGTAAATTCGCCGGGACCACTTTGATCTTCGTTATTCGGCTATGGCCTTTGGTTTATATCTCCACAGGATTCATTTGCCTTGCCATTGAAATCAACAAATTTTGTTTAACAATTTCCAAACATACTCGTATAATTTTATGACATGACATAACTTTATGCACATATTGAAAAGGTATATTATGTACATATGTTAGAGTTTTATTAATATTTATTTGCAGCGAAAACGTATCTGTAAACGTACACGAATTGCATAATGTATGACTAAAAATATGCTTACGGTCCAGAGGTCTGAAAGGACATAATTCATGTAATTTTTTCCTGGCATTTTCTTAAATTTCCTTTGAATGTCGTCGGTCGCTGCGAACGCCAGCGGCCAAGCGGCAACATCAAAGTCGTGCGCAACTTCCCTTAAACGAAGCGGGTTCACCTTGCAGCGCCCAAACTCAGCGCGTGCCGTGTGACTTTAGCTCACTTCGACGCGCCCAACGCACTTTCCCCAACGAAATTCTTTTTCATTTGGCCGAATGAAAAATAGCTCTAGCGGGAATTTGAATCCAACATGCGAACTAAGTGCGACGACGGTGACTGAGTGAGGCGTTGTGTTTGAGTTGGTGCTGGAGGGGGAGGGTGGGCGTGGGGTGTGGGCTTGCCGGCCGTGATGGTAATGCTGTTGGCGATGGCGATGGTGACGGGGACGATGGTGGTGGCGGTGGTGGTGGTGGTAATGGTGGCGAAGTTGCTGCTGTTGAAAGCTGTTGGTGAGGGCGATTGCAGTGTGCAGTGCGTTGTGCTGATTAACGGGACATTGCAGCCGAGTTCAAGGCGGCTAATATGAAGGCGGCATGTACCGAAGGCGCCGAGCTGTGGCCCAGGCGTGCACTTGCAAGCACAACATTTAATTCAAATCCAAATCAGGTTGATTTTGAAAGAACTACACTGCAAAAATAAAATTTGAGTATGACGCTTGACTTCCATACAAATATGTTTTTAAAAAGCTTTCAAAATGAATTAATTTTTAGAGTTAAATTAACTCCAAAATTACTTTACCCATCAACAGTTGAAAGAAATAATATCCATGTTCGTCGCTAGACGACTTTAAACTTGCTGCCGATAATGACAGGTTTGAAGTCAATAGGCTTAATAAATCAAGTTTCTCTTAACCCTTTGTTGACCACGTTAGATTTTTTTTGAAGTCAGTAGCCTATTAAATCACATTTTCCAATACAAACATTTAACCTATCCTTGACCAGTCATATTTTGATTTTCGAAAAAATAAAAACCACGTGTCGAATTATTTCTAGTTTGAAGTGCTTTAACTTAGTTTGAAGTAAAAAACCCATCAAATTATGTTTCTCCATGCAAACTTTTAACCCTTGGTTTACATCGCTTGATTTAGATTTTCAAAAAAATTAGAAACACTTGTCTAATAACTTTTTATTTCAAGTGTTTTTACCAACTTTGAAGTCAATGGGCCCATTAGTTCATGTTTTTTTCGAAGTCTTCCTGTGTACGAACCTTAACCCATTGTTGAACCCGTTACATTTTGATTTTTGAAAAATTTAAAAATATGTGTGAAATTATTTTTAATTTGGGGTATTTTCAATAAGTTTGAAATCAATAGGCCCATTAAATGTCTAATAACTTTTTATTTCAAGTGTTTTTACCAACTTTGAAGTCAATGAGCCCATTAGTTCATGTTTTTTTCGAAGTCTTCCTGTGTACGAACCTTAACCCATTGTTGAACCCTTTACATTTTGATTTTTGAAAAATTTAAAAATATGTGTGAAATTATTTTTAATTTGGAGTATTTTCAATAAGTTTAAAATCAATAGGCCCATTAAATCGCGTTTCTTTATACATCACTCCACCCCATGTTTTACCCCTTTAGACCCCGAATTTCAAAAAATTCCATCTTATTTTCCAACAGTTCAAATTTCATATTTGTAGCTTCATATCTGTAGTTTGGGTTGGGCGATGATGAATCAGTCAGTCAATCAGTCTGTAAGGACAAACAATTATATGTACATATATAGATTTTGTACATATGTATTTCACATATTGTACGCACGATTTTCTCACTGTGTATGAAAAGTTGCAGTTAATGTTGCAGTCCGTAAAATGAACGAAAATAACAAATGAGAAAATTCAACGCATAAAAGGATAAAATTGTGGCAATGGCAAAAACAGGGGGAAAACGCCACAGCAAAGCATACATCCACAAGTATTACATGCATACATAACCGTCCGTCCGTTTGCATTCAAATGGCTGCTCGAGTGTGCGCGTGTGTGATTGGCGTGCAATGTGCTGCAAAGCGGAAAAGCTGCCGAGCCGTCAACCCTTTTATGCGGAATTGGAAAATTGAGAAAGACGAAAATCGTGCCGCACATTTTCAATGCCAGTGAAAGGACAACAATTATAGCAACAATAACAACAACAAAAAATTACAACAACAGCAACGAAAGGCAAACTCTGACAGTCTGTTGCTCCACCTGTGAAGCATAAAAGTGGCATTTTGTTGTGTGGCTGTCTGCTGTCGCTATCGTTGTTGTTGTTATTGTTGAAGTAGCTGTCGTCGTGTAGCGTCAACAACATTGCCAACGTTATCATTGTTGTTCTTGTTATTGGTGTTGGCATTGAAGCATTTTTCGCATTGCATGCGCCAATGTTGTTCGCCTCATTGTGCAAATGCAAAAAGGCACAATAACAACAACAACAATAACAAGAACCGACATCACAGCCTCAGCTATTACACAATAACAAATGTTACAAAGGTGATAACTGGTCATGCCACTGTTGCTGGCCGGGCTGTCGCTGACATTTAAAGCGCGCCCGCTCCTCCTCCGCCGCCCACCTACAGTCACTGCCACGGCGCACCGGTCGGTCAGCTGCAGGCCAGCGTTCACTCTTGTCGCCACCGATGTCGTGTCGCTCCACTAAAACGAATCGAATGCGCGCTCAAGTGGCGCAATGAGCGAGCGAACGCGTTGTTCGGTTGATAGGCGTTCAACTTTAGCGGCATTGGTGGTGAGTGACTTCAATGCGCCGCCGGGAAGTGCGTAACGCTTTCAACCTGATTACGGCGGTGACGTTGCGCTGAAGTTGAGCTGCGTTGTTGACTTTTCCTTATACGATCCAAACCACACTCGAGAGCTAGAAAGCTTTGTTCAATTTTTGGACCACTTCGGGATTCAGTTGAAGCCAGTGCGCCCAGAATGCATACATGGCCATTTATGCTGCAGCTGCATACATAAGTATGTATGTGTATAAGTATGTAATGCACATTTAATGAGTGCGTATGTAAAAATGTACATATATGTACGAGTATGTATGTATATGTATTAACATATTTTCTCTTGGTGTGCATCGAGCCTATTTTCTGTCAATATATCAGTTGCCATTGTATGCGCTTCCTGTGTACATACATACACACATACAAATATATGTATGTACAAGCTTATATAAGCGACCATATATGGGCCTGAATAAATGCTCATTTATGGCTGCTGTAAATGCAATAAATACATACATACATACAATATGTACCTACATACTGAATTGTAGGTGTGTCGCACGCATTTGTAGTTGTTGCATGCAGATGTTGGCAGGCAAGTATTTACATTGGTACATAATGTATGTATACATATATGTTGTATAAATATCAAGACATATGTAGGTCTGTAAAACGCCATAAATATGTGTTGCAAACATGTATTGCATGTATTTAATGTATGTACAAACATATGCATACTATATAGTATAGTATGCACATACAGATATATGAATGTAAGTAGGTATCTAATATATGTATGTAGTACGTATTTATGTATGAATATGTATATACATATGTATATAACAACCGCTCATATATCGATGCTTTGTCAAAGTGCATTGTCTGTCAGTAGCACTGCAATATATTTGCTATTGTTGTTGTCAAAGTTGTTGTTATCGTTGTTGCTGTTAGCGTTGGTTTTGGTGTCGCATAGAATGCAAAACGTGCATGTATTTAATTTAAATTTAATACCATACAAATGCACTTACGCACACACATCCCAATAAGCAAAATGCATTTACTAAGAATTGCTTCAGAATTGAAATCTGGCAGCACTTTAGCTCTTGATTGAGCTCAATTTATCATACAAAAATCTCAGTTTAGCTAATTGCAATTAGCGCTAAATTGACTAAATTAGCTCTAAATTAAACTCAATTTTTCATTAAAAAAATAATAACTTAGCTAATTGCAACTAGCACTAAATTAACCATAAATTGAACTCGATGCGCCATGCAACCCTGTGTGGTGCTATTATCTATAAACAAATTCATTCAAAATTCAATAAAATTATAAACTGACAGCAGTGAAAGATGTTTGTTAACATTTGTTTGCTTTGAAATTTCGTTTAAAAATTGTGTGCATCAGTAGGAATGTTGAATTGAAATTATTTAAAGTTCAATAAATATTTTAAGAACGTTTCTTATACATAAACAGAAAAAACCTTTCCTCCGTCAAAACAAAAACATGTTCGATAACATTTTCGATAACAGCTAAATTGAGGTGTGTGAACAGCAAAGGCGATAAACTCAATTTAGAACTAAATTGTGTCAATTTGTTTGGTTGTCTGAACAGGATATACTTAAAGTGCAAAAAGTTTGGAATAATTAGAAGTGGTATTAAGAGTATTTGTTCAAAAATCGCGTTTGAAAGTTGTACAGTGGCTTTTCAATAAAAATTTATGGATGGCGGGACGAATTGCTTTTTTGATTTTGATTTGAATCAAATACATGGTTTGGAGTTTAACATCGCAGAGAAGAAAGATACGTCTATCCGAAGTTTAACAACTCAAAAGCATCAATATACCGAAAGAAAGAAATAGTTTGACAGACAATGTGCTTGTGGGGTTAATAATGTAAAGAATTCATTACTGTAGAGGCAGTTATTATGGCAATTTTATGAAAAACAATGCTTAGCGAAATGAAGTCTGGCTTTTTTAAGAACTATGAAAAACCTCTGAAGTCATGGCACAACTTGGCAACAAACAATCGCACAATTCTATGCAACAAATAAGGTCAACGTTGTGCAGAAAGAGGCCAACTCTTCAAATTGATTGGAGCTGGGACTGTTTAAATGAAATTCAGCCCGTTTGAATTTAAATTAAAGACAACAAAAGACACAGCTTCAAACATAACTCAGTTTCGCAGAATGCCGGGAAAACAGACTAAATCTATCAACGAAAGAGGTGTCCAAATACTGTTGAAGGGCGTTAACTCAAAAGTGCGAGTATTTTTTTGTGAACAAGAATTCTAAAAATTTTGATTAAGTTTTAGTTTAAATACACATACATTGAACAAAGTTCTGAAAAAGTTTTAAAAAGAGTTTTCGCATTTAAGTTTATTTTTTTATCACTTAAGCCTGCCTTTTTTCAACTGAAGCCGTTTTTATAAACTTAATACAAGCTTACATAGTAAACATGAAATTTGGTAAAAAAATGTCGGTACGGCGCAAAATGAGTAGGCAGATAGTGTAGAGAACAGATCAAGACTTTTGTGCACCCGAGCCAAGATTTGAACTAAGTAATTCAATTCACATTTGGGTGACCTCAGTGCATTGTCATAGTTGAAATGGAATGACCTACAGTTGTAGGCAGTCTGGGGCAGCCTTAAAGGAGCCACTGGGTTGCAAAGTCGGAAGAGTTCTTACTGCATTGCAGCTGGAACTTCGAGGACACCTGCCATGGTTAAATCTTGTCGTGTGAGTTGCCAGTAGGCCGTGCTTCGAAGATGATGAGACAGTCAAGGACAGTGGGGGGCGGCGGGGTTTGGGGGATGAAACCGCCCCCGAAATATTAGGATCGACTTTAAAACTGTATACAAATTAAAAGACATTTTTGGCATTTTATGAATATTAAAGAATTACTTTTTGAAACCCCCCCTGAAATATTTTACAGAGTCCGCTCCTGGTCAAGGATGTGCCTTCTGGAACAATCGTTCGTAAAATATGAGTTATGAATCATTCAGTCACCAAAATCTACTGGATCTAATGCCTGACACAGTCATTAAGAGTGATGTCAATGATTGCGGCAGATCAGATCTCCAAATGATCAGACACTAAGTTCATGGTGACAAAAAGAGACTACTACTACTAGGGCGCGGAAAGAAGACAAGCTGATCAACACGTGTCTACCAGTTTCTATAAAAATTTTCAACCTATTGCATTCAAAAGCAAAAAATTGCATGACGTAAGCATAACAAGCGCAACATTTATTTGTTAGAACTTTTGCTGTATTATTGCATTGTTTTTTTAGTTTCGTTCTACGTTCGATGTTTATTGGGTAAAAGTATATGCAACATATATACTTGTGTGTGTGTGTGTGTGGCATTCCGCACATAAATTTGCTTTCCTTGCATTCAAATGCACTTCCCACACAAACACACACACACACACACAGACTCGCGCACGCACAATACTTATACGCTTTTGTGTGCTGTTGTTGTTGGCTTTGTTGCATTTGCAATAGTTTTATTAAACTAAACTAAAATACATACAATCGCTGCACAGTCGCACTGCAATGGGCCACATATGTAAGTATTTACATACATAAATAAATACATAAATAAATGAGTACATATGTTGATATGTAACACACTGAAAGCCTAAAGTATATTGGCATGTATAAATATATACATACAATATGAACATATGTATATAGTAAATATATGTACGTATGTATGTATATATGTGTGTGAGTTCGTTGCAGTTGCTGCAGCAGCATTGTTGGTTGGCATTTTCGATTGTCCGGCTTGATGTGTGCGCGCAAAGTGGCTGACCGACTGGGTCGCTGTCGATCGACTTAGGGAGGGGAGACGTACGCGGCTGCGTGTGGCGTGTCTGGGCAGCGCCCGGTTGGCATGTGGCATGCGGAATTTTATGCAACACTTGCATAATTTTCATGGCATGCAATTTAAATGATTTTATATCATCAATAACTTCAAATACCTCTGCATATACTTTTGTATACATACATATTGTATGTGTTTGTATGTTTAAGTGAAATAAAGTACTCAATAATGCACTTAATATATGCATAATATATATGTATAATTATGTACATATGTATATATGTATGTATGTGTGTTGGAGAGTTTAAAGTTCATTGCAGAGTAGACAATCTTGGCAAGTATCCGCACTTTAGAAATTTTTAGCTGGAAGGCAAAGCTACTGTCAGCTCCTACATATGTACATACGTGTATATATTCAAGTGCAAAGGTGTAGACATACATACATACCTATGTACATATTCAGCTGCAATTCAATTGCATGACAAAATGCAAATTTGCATAATTAGAAGATTACCAGTTGAAGAGGGCAAAGTAGAAACTTGGAGCGCTTTAACTGAATGCGAGACAAGATTTACACACAAAATAAATGCTACATAAGTTCTACGAAGCCTGAGGTAGACTTGTCGAAAGTAACATTGCGAAATTTCACTCCCGATGGTGCAGACAGCGAAGAGAAATGAGATCTAGCTATTGAAGCCATTTAGAGTGGCTTAAACAGTGCATGGAAACAGTGTTGGAAAAATTAATACAGAGCAATAAAAACAAGTAGTGCAGAATTCGAACTCTCTAAAGCCACAGACTCAAATAAAAACCTTCCTATCTCGTCAGAACTATACTGAAACGATGCTTGAATGGAAACCAAGGCGAAAAATATCTTTCAGTCCCTTCTGGCTCCTTTTAGGTTGAAAACTTTCGGGCACAATGAAGTTACAGCGGTAACTCTTAGCCTGTAACAGGTTCAGTGGCGCTCACATGGCGTTTCAAACCCTCCGATAAACAAAAATTTCTGGTGCAAAATATGGTTCCAAATGGTATTGGGCTCAAAAGTTGTACGCAAAACCCCCCAATATGAAATACTGTGTGCACCACTGATCAGGTCAATCTCAAATCAATAAATTTAGCGACTGAGAAACGCTATTTTAGGATCCAAATTGACTCAAGTAAGACTCGCTACAGATTTGACGCTCAATTCTTGCTTCTAATTCACCCAGCAATGCTACTTTCTGGCCTTCGTGTGTCTCTTGACAACGCAGATTGCAATTTTACTCTAACCTTCAGTGGACACGTCGATTTTGATCGATTGTATTGTATTTAAAGAGTGAAACTAATCTCTTAAATCCATTCAATTTCAAATCGTTTCCAGTGTAAAATCGATGTGCTGTGCTAAAGTTCATGCTTATGTATGTGTCACACATGTCACAAAACAACCCCCCAATGCACACTTGGCATGTCAATCCATTGCAACATCTGCGTCTCGTGGGCTCGTTGCTTCCATTCGATTGCATAGCCATGCAACGAGTAGCAGTGCACGAAATCCGCGAATGCATTACACGCCTTAGCGCGCCCAATGATTAGTGTTGTAATGTAGATATGTATAGGTATTATGCGCAGACCCACCTGCCATTCAGCACTACTCGGAGTCTATAAAATGTTCATGTTGGAGAACTTTGTGAATGTAAATGAAGAAGGAAGAACCATGTCTGGCCTTCGTAACTAAAATGCTGTTGTATTCTTGTCACTGAAGAAAGAGTAGTGTTGTAATGTATAGGTTTTATTTTTAGATCCACTTGCTATCTAGCACTACCCGAGGTCTATAAACATTTCATGCAGGAAAACTTTATGAATGTAAACGAAAAAGGAAGAACCATGTCTGGCCTTCGTAACTGAATTTCGGTTGTATTTATATCATTGAATAATGTTTTATTTGCTTGATTGCTTATAATGTATATAATATATAGTATATAATGACTTCTACTGCTTTCTAGAAACAAACTAATAACTAACTTTCACCTGCTAATAATTTCCTTGTAATTAGTTAATAGACTAAAAGCAAAGTGTACTGGAACCATTTCTATCAAAAATTTCACATACATAAATTGCTGGATAAAAACACGGATCATGCTTTCCAGAAATATTTTTTATATACATATAGTCAGTGACGCACAGAGAATTTCATTTTCGGGGGTTCAGTCCTCATCATTTAAAACTACTTTAATTTGCTGTCTTAAATTTTTTAGCAAACAGATATTTGGGGGTTTGAATCCTCCCTTGTTCACTGCGTATTGTACTAAATGCTCACTACTCGAAAAACTTATTTTCGGCTTCTCAATTACGTACAAAACTGTGGCCATACTCTCTTAGTTAGATACAAATAGCGGTCGAAATTTAACCGAAAAAATGGATCACATGGCGGTGAATTTGGTTTAGTTCTTATGCCTAATTAAAATACCTACGCCTAGATTGTGTATTGAAAAGTGTATTGATTATGCAGTGAAAGAATATAAACACGTGCGTTCAGGATAATTTTACTTTCAGGGATGAGCAGATATACAAAGTAAAATTCGAACAAATTTAACTTCTAAAGATAATAGAACTGAATATACACAGTGAGAAATTTTACAGTATTTTTGTTGCGTCAACATTGAGGAGGCTGCTTTCAGCCATATTAGACATAAAGGAATTTATAGTCCGATTCGTCTCTTTCTGATATCTCAAAAAACTGTTTTTCCTGTTTTTCTGCATAGTCAATCAAAAGTAAACAGGGTCTAACTGACCCAGAGTGCTTCCGCTGATTGAACAACATACGTGCGCTCTCCGAAGGGAAATAAACGATATGTCACAACTAAAATTTCTCAGAAAGAATATGAATGGATTTTTTCTCTAAACTCTGATATATCTCCCTATCTGGTATATCTCCTTAACACTAGAATGCCCAAGAAAGTAAAAATAACTCCATTTTTAAATTTATTATTTTTATTTTACTTACTCAGTTGACCTTTTTGAAAGAAAATTTAACTTGACTTTTATTATTTTTTTTCCAAATTACATACAAAAATAAAAAAATTATCTATGATCCATATGAAATGGACATTCAGGAAAAGTTGGGATTTGTAGTGTTAAAAAGAACATAAGCAAGTAGCGAATTTTGTTGGCGACGCGTCGTTTTGATCGCGGAACGCGAAAATGCTTCATTTAAAGTTATTTATACACATAAACAAACATACACACGCGCCCATGCATACGCACATTTCGAGCTAGAATATGTCTGTGTGTGTGTGACGCCAAACGTTTCGGATGTTTTGCGGTGCGGCATTGCAGTTTTCACGGTTGGATTAGACACGCAGCCGCTGGTGAATTTTCATTTTTACTATTTTCGGTTTTCCGAGTTTTTAATTTATCAACGGTACCTATGAACTTATGTATGTATGTGCGAGTATGTGATATGTACAGTTGCGGTTACATTTTAACATGCGGCAGTGATGCTACATAATCGATTATTTTCGATAGATATAGTGAGTTCTGATATTTGTGTGTGAAACTGCATCATCGTTGGCATGTTTCGATGAAATTGAATAGTATGAATGTATTTAGAATAACAAAAGTATACAAAGTTTATTCATTGATTATAATTCTTTACCTTCAGGTCCATTAGTTGGTTGACTTGGCCACCTTGCTAACTAACAAAATTAACACTAGAATGCCAAAGGGTGTATGTACATGACTGCATAAAGGTTTTTTTTGTAAATTATTTTGATGGTATTGCTTCTGCACATCTTTGGTGACTTGTAGAAAATTATGGGATAAGTCTTTGAATGGTAAAACTAAAACTAATGACAATGACCTGAAATCGGACTTGGTTTAGTTTATTTACTTAAAAGGTTCAGAAATTCTATGAGTGCGAAATCATGGCAGAAGATCATCGAACAAAATGGAAAACATATCATTGATTAAAGTTCATTCGTTTACTTTTTGCCAACCCAATAACAACAATTCAACAGAATTTGTATGTTGGTACTGTACCATTTCACATTAACTTGAAGCATTTATTTGTCTATTGAAACTATTTGAAAATGTTTTGCAATCAATACAGAACTTTCTGAACTAAAACGCTGCATACCCATCGGTAGAGTTTATGAAATGCTGTTCCTATTAAATATAAATTCAATGCGCATTTCTTCGTACATAATTACCAAATGTTGATCGAAATTAACATACAACGCAGCAAAACTCTTTACAGTAAAATACATTGTCCCATCCTGTCGCAGAGCCGCTCTTTTGTATTCGGCCAGACTGCATACAATACACACCAACAACAACAGAAACAAAAACCGAACATTGCCAGAGTGTAAGAGCAAAGAGTTAAGACCTTCTGTCAATATGGCAGCCAGCGCGCCTTTCAGTGCCTTCAAACCGGCCAGCAGCAAATGCCAAAGACCCAACAGCAAAGTAGGGTAAAATGTCCGAACGGCTGCGGCCATGGCATCAGTCGAATTTCTAATCGCACGTCAAACAAACAAAAAAGGCAAACTATCTGCACATTTTGCAAGTATAGTGCGGCTTTCTTCAGCTGCTTCTCCTACGCGCTGCTGCCGGCCATGTTGCTGCCGCTGGCGCCACCCATTGCTGAGGCGGCCTTAAGCCTTTGCTGTCGGCGCCTAGGTCGCTGAAAACTTTTCATCATTACAATTTAAATTCAAATACGGCCGCCTTGGCGTGGCGTTGTCGTTGCTGCCGGTGCTGTTACTGTCGGTGCGACTGCCCGCTGACTCCGCTGCCAGCTGCCAGCTGCCAATGTTGCAGGCTTTCAGCATGTCTCAACGTAAAAATCCTTTTATGCTGGAATTTCAATTTTGAAGCTTTAAATGCAAAAGTTGATTATTTCGCATAGCTGCGCTACAAGCGGACAAACGGGCGCACGGGCGGGCACACTGGCAGACGCAGACAGCAATCGAGCTGGCAACATCGCAATATGCATGAGTGCGTCCGTTGGACGTGGCAGCGCCAGTGGATTTTTCTCATCTCCTGCTGGCTGCTAGCTGCCGCTCTTCCTTGTCGCCTCGCTTCCTTCGGCTACTGCAATTTTCGTAGCAGCTCCTTCATTTCTTATCTGCTGCCAGCTAATGCGACTTGTGCTGTCGCTACTGTTGTTGCTGTTTTTGTTCAGCATCATTGTTGTTGTCATTATTGTTGATGCCGCCATTACCGCTTGCCTGGCTGCCTGCCTGCCCGTCGTCTCCGAGTCCATCGGCAAATAACGACCGACATAAACTTATCAATCGAATTTAGTGCCTCAACCCTTTCTTCGTGGCGTCGTGTTGCGTGGGTTCTATGCTGGAAGCGGCTTGGCGTTAGGGTGGCTACACTGAGGCAACAACAGTTTGAATGCGAATATTTAAGCATAAAGTTTAAACTGAAAAATGTTGCACGTTGCTAAACTTATGTCGCATGCAACACACATGCAACGTGCAACGTAAAAAACTTGGCAGCAGCACACCGCCAAACGGTGCAGGTGTGTATGTGTGTGTGTGTGCGTGTCCAACGAGACGAAGATCAACGCTGCAGTTGGTGCATACGCAGCCAGGAGCTTTTTTTTTCATTCCTATCGGTGGGCGGTGTGTGCCACTGGCCGCTTGTCACAACTACTCGAAGCACATTTTGCAGCACTGTTGCATGCCACCCAAGCTGCTGCTGACGCCAACGTCAGTTGGGCGGCTTTTGTCGTCATTGTTGTTGCTATTACTTGGATTGTGTGTATGCGTGTCTGGCTTGTGGCTAGACACGTTTGCTGACAGGCCGCCGTTCTTTGGTTCATCCCGGCACTTGTCAAACGTTGTTCTTTCATTGAATGTCGAAAGCTTCCTTTGTCAGCATTCAGACTGCGGTCAAACATATTTGAGCATCAAGTAGAGCAGTTTCGGGCGATCGCTATCGAATTAATGAAACAGAGAAATTTGTAGGTGGGTTCGATTCACTGGATTATGATTACTTCAAACCAAAGATTCAGATTAGAACCGGTTCGAACTAACTTTTGAACCAATCCACTGATCGAATTGATGACTGACAGAAATTTGTAAGTTAGTTCGATTCACTGGTTTATGATCCACATATTTAGAGTAGAATCAGCTCGAACTCACTTTTGAACTAATGCACTGTGGTCCCAACCATATTGTTGAGTATCAAGACGAGTAGTTTTAGGCGATCGCTATGAGATTGATTATACTGATTGGAGTCTAAGGTCGAAGCAAGTGTAGTTGAGGTAGAAGCAGCCCTGACCAGAGTGTGGGAATCGATGCGGTTATCATAAGTGGTTTTCTAGGCTCCGGGTTCTACAAGTTTTGTTTTAATATTGTTTTGTCCCCACAGTCCGTACAAGGGCCTGCTCCACAAAGGGAGTTTATTAAGACTCCAAGCAGTATCTTCCAAAGAAACGTTTTGCCAATGAACGAAGTATGATTTGTAAAAAAGTCTACGAAAAACTTTTTTGGTATGACTGCTGTATATATCAGAGAAAATAACGGATTGCTACTTAAAGAATACAAAATATTAGGATCTAATTATTAAATAATTTGTTATATGCAGTACTTTACTACATTCACCAGAAATAAAACAAATTCTAAGATAGAAATCGTACGGCGTTAAATCTTGGAGTTCAGAGAACTTTGGAATTTCGGAAGAAGGTCGATAACGCATCTTTTCTTTCATTTTTAATAAGCTTGTTAAATCTTAAAGTTCAGAGAACTTTCAAATTTTGGAAGAAGATTCGATCTAGAAATAATTCGATCCTTTTCCTATGCTTCCGTTTCATTTTTAACCCAAATATACCTCAATTGCAATCATTCAAGCCAAGAAGTTAGCTTGAGCTAGCTCAAGTTAGAAAAGAGCCGTCGGCGGATCGCTTGAAAGAATAATAATACGCGTGATTGCGGGTGTGCGTGTGGTTTATTCGAACATATGTAAAAAGGAAAATTGGAAGGGAGAGGATTCGAGTCGTGCAGGATCCACAGAACACTGCAACAATACATTTAGACAAAAGTAAATGTTCATCAATTTTTTTTTCAAACGTGATGTGATCCTTTAAATGAACTTTGACCATAAATTGATTTGAATTGAATATATGTATATAACATCATTATGTTTTACGATCTGGGTATCGTTGACATTCCTTTGCATGGAATATTTCGAATTGAGCACAGGTCAATGCATACTGAATCGATGATATGGCAAAATGCCACGCGAACTGCCGATCCAGGCTCGTGTTCCTGAAGACGTTCAGCGTCGGCGGTTGCAGTTGAGTGTGCAACAGAAACACTTCAACCTAGAAGCAATTTCAATTTCAATACATGTAGAGCAACCACAACATTCAGCCACACACTCACCGATTTCTTTATCGATTTACACCAGCCGCAATCTTCGCCTTCGGCCGGCAGCTTCGCAATGGCAACTGTGCAGAGATCGAGCGAGAACTTGGCTTCCTCCAGAAGTGAATCGTTTATGGTGGCCATCAGGACCATTTTTAGCCAGGGCAACACAATGAACGGTATCTCAAACAAAACCTCCGTGAGTACGCTAAGCCCAAAGCTGCTGTCCCCTTTGAAGTTCAGAAAGAGACAGACAATGTATTTGCTTATGTTGAAAATGCAGCTGAAAATTGTGAAGTAGATCAGCTTGGGATACCAGTGAAAGTGTTTCGTGAACTGTGCGTGCGTTTTCCCGAGTCGATACAAAAGCGACATGACTCGGCGCAGACGCTTCGCTGTCTTCCTGCAGCTGGCAGTGCACACTGCGCGTCGCTCGCTGCGATGAGTTCCTCTTTCAAGCAGCGCATTCAGGTCGCGATTCAGGCTCAGTAGGGTCAGTTGCATTGTCTGGTAGGCGTAGTAGCTGAACTCGATAAGCAGGAAATACGGCAACGGAAACATGAAAAGTGGCATCGCCATGACACATAGTTGCACGACCACGACGACGTGCTTCATGCGCAGAAATGTCCTCAACTGCGGCAGCACTCGGACATCCGCTCCGGTGAGGGCCCGCACTTGTGCTATCAAGTTCCAAACGTTGATCAATAGGTGCTCGAGGAGCTTTCGATCAGATTGCGACAACGCCATCTTCAACAAATATCCAATGGAATAGCAGCGCGTCAAGGATATGCTGGACAGTAAAACCAGCTGCTGCGTGAACAAGCTGGTCTCGTTGGTAAAAAAGGAATCGGAGGCGAGACTGATAAAAGCAAGCAACACAATGCCACTAGACATAACGATGCTGATCAAGACCAACAGCAGATGAATTAAAAATCTTAAACACCCGTTGCTCCTTTTTCGTTCCAGCTGTCGTGTGTTGCTGTTGTAGCGCAGATCGTAGACCAGTAAAATTCGGCAAATTCGATGAAAGGTTTTGGCTCGGTTTTGAATCAGCTTGCACCGCATTTCTTACATGTCTCGGTTGAAAGAATTCGACTGAGTCCTGTTGCGGTCGCTTCCAGCGCAATAGCGACCGCAACTCTACAACAACGCAATTTGAGTCTATTGAAGCCATTCTGTTAATTACAAGGCTCAGTCATTTCATTTAACATAATCATTCGCACTATAAACATAAATAGATATGAATGTATATTTTATAAATTATAGATAAGTTTAGATTATGTGGTGCCAACTGAACACTTAGTGAATTGCTCTTTGTAATACGATTCAATGACGTATAAAAGTTGTCTCATCACGTAATGAAAAACATAAATGTGCCAAAGTTGAAAGGTTATGTTGTTTTCTTAACCCTTTTGCCATTTGATTGCTATAGGGCAACATTCAACACTGCAAACGTCTGAGCTTCAGGAATCAAATTTTGTTTGTCTTTGGAATTCGAGTAGTTTCTGAAAGTATTTTGAAATAAGAAAACTGTGTATTTAGGTTGAAAACTTAAAATGTCCAAACAATTTTAAATAGTTGAAGGTAAAAATATTGAAATTTAAAATTGTACACATTGTTGAAGGTTTATTTATTAAAAAAATTTTTTTTTTAATATTCAATATTTTAATATATTTATTTAATAATTTAACAATTTTTTTTAAAGAAGCAATTTTTTAGTTTAAGTTTACACACAATTTTGAATATAATAATTACACTACTCGACACGAAAAATGCTCCAAAAAATAGAAGTATTTTTTAGACTTATCTGCGGCTGCTATATAATTATAATTAGTGTCCGACCGAATATTCGGTTTCGGTTTCGGTTTCGGCCAAATAAGTGGTTTCGGTTTCGGTTTGAGTTTCGGCCAAAAAATGGCCGAATAGCCGAAACCGAAACTTTCTAGAATATTTTTTACATTTTGTTGTGTAGCAGATATATAGTAAAAGGAGGAGTAATTTAGATGCCAGCAATGTAAACAAACTTCTTTTTTTTAGCATATAATATTAAATTATTTAATTTTGAATATTAATATTAATTAATATTAAGGTACGAAAGGGTGATTTCTTCTTGTTTACGTTTTTAAAAAATCAATAAATTGTTTTTATTAATAAGTATTTATTTATTTAAGCTATGTTTGTTTGTTTGTTCTTTATTTACTTAATGTAAAATTCGTTTGTTGAAAAAAGTGCTTGATATGGTGATTTTTATTTCAACTAGAAAGTTTCGGTTTCGGTTTCGGCCGAATATTAAAAAAAAACCGAATATTCGGTTTCGGTTTCGGTTTCGGCCCAAAAAAGTGGTTTCGGTCGGACACTAATTATAATTATATATAGATAATTATAATTATATATAGATAATTACCGTCTTGGTTTACGAGATATGTGCTCATAACTGAAATAAGAGGGGAAAAAGTGTTTTTCGAAGATTTTTCGAAAACGCTTCTCAAGAAAATTTTTTGATTTTCAGTTTCGTGTTCAGCACGCGAAGATTAGTCTAAAAAAGACTTTTGTTTTTAGGAGCACGCGATTTTTTGTCGAGTAGTGTTATTAAATAATAAATTAATAAATAAATAAAAATAAAAATACAATAAAATAAATAATAAATTATAAAAAAATAATAAAATATAATAAATTAAATAATAAATAATAATAAAATAAATTATAAAAATAAATACATAAAAAGCTAATAAAATTAAATAATTGTGACCCGGACGATTACGGATAGGGTTAGGTCGGTTTTTACATGTGACTGGAGCCCAGTTTTTGTTGTTGTATGTCATGCGAAATGTTCACACTTTTTGCAAAGAGACAACGACATTTCAAAGAGGCCATGAAGTCGAATCTACCAGCGGGTCGATCCTTTAGCCGGTTGGCCTCAGAAGTCCTAAAGAAGGTTGCCCTGCCAATTCGGGTTTAGCTGGAATGTGTTCGAAGCAATTGGTATGGACTGAACTGGGTAGCAAGTAGGAGTGGTTTGTACTACATCTCCCATTTTTGTTCCAGGAAGTAATGATTATGTTATTTTATAGAATGAGGGCCTTTAGCGGCATACGAAGATCGCCCGTTTGATCTCGGAGCTCCTAAAGAAGATTTATTACCTCGTCAACTCGGGTTTAGCTGGCATGTGTTCGAAGCAATGGCTATGGACTGAACTGGGTAGCAAGTACGCGTGGTTGCCAATCCATCTCCCGTTTGTGTTCCAGGAAGCGATGACTATGTTATTTTGTTAAATACTTTCTTTCTTGGATTCGTTTGTCTTGGTTTTTCTCTACACGACGTTAATTCTTGATGTAACGTCAAATCTATCGTGGACCGTATCTGAACTCTACATGCCGCCCATTACTGATTCTTTTAGGTATGAAAGTCGCTATCAAATGGTGTCATATCTCGCATCGGCACTGCTTCGAAATCTTTAATATACAAAATTAGAAAAAAAAAAATGTGACAATATAAACATTTTGGGCGACACCCTCCAGCCGAGCAGCGACCTAAAGTCCCACTGTTAGTCCTATTCGATTGTGTCAAAAGGGCGCCCGAACCGGCTCACGTTTGCTTTCGGCTCTCGCTAATAATTTAAGTGGCTTTAATGCTGCGAAAGTGCCAACTTTGCCGAATTCGCTTTAATCGCCGCTCTGGACTTGAACGCACACATCGGCCATAAAAACGCTCAGCTTTGTTGCTGCTGCTGCTGCAGGGATTACACTTGGCTTGGCTCGTGTGCGCACAACGCGCAACGCGCAACGGGACGCTGGGTGGATGTTGCGAATGTGCCGCCAACGCTGTGCGACTATGTGGCTGTGTGTTGCCGCCCGGCAGCCAGCAGCGGCTGCCCATTACCCACAGCTAGACGCACGCCACCCTTGCTTGCGACTGCAGCACCGCTTCGCCGCACCCGCTGTCGCAGTGTTGCCGCTGCGCCAGCAGCATTGCCTCAACTTCTTTTACAACAAAGCCAAGTACGTCCATGCGTCCAAAACTTTTGCTATTCTAACAAAAAGTCGAATCGAAAAAGTCCACAGAAAAAAATTGGAATAACAAAAGCAAAAAACAAAAAACAAAAAATGGCAGAAAAGGCGAGGAAAGACAACAACAAAAAAATAATAGACGGCACGTTGCCGTTGCCGTTGCGCTGCCAGTGGAGCTGCATGGAGTCAGCGCCAGTGCCAGTGCCAGCGCCTGAGCCAATGTTGAAGCTGAAAGCAAGCAAACAACTAAATGACGACGAACGGCACCGAAACGCTTTTGTGCTGCTGCCACTGCCGGGGCTGCTGGCCGCGACGATTGGGGGCTCAGTTCGTGTTGGGGTGATGCAGCAGTTTGGCCGTGGCTGTGCGGGGCCGGGGAGGGGTAATGGGTAGGAACGACAAGGAAAAATTGCAAGTGAAGCAAAGAGTTGAGCTGTGCTCGTCGGTCTGCTGTCAAGGCGAGGCTGCGAAAGCGACGTGGCTGGTTGGGGGCGCCCGACAGCAGCCAGCAAAGACGAGCACCAGGAACATTAAAGCGCACGTTTCGCATTGTCCTTAAAGCGTTTAAGCTAAGTCATCGGTTTTTGGGGCATTTGTCGTCACTCGCGCATTGGGCAAAAGTTGCGGAAAAACACAAAATTCACACAATTAAAAATATAGTAAAAAGACGTTTAGATCGACGACACAAATGTGAAGGAGTATAAACATTTGGAAAATTTGAAAAATTGAAAAAGAAGTAGAAAATAATTTTTTTAAGTTGTAATTGAAATTCACAAAAAAGTGCAAAGTTTTAGTGAGTAGTTACAAGAGTTGGGAAATCGAAATTTTAGAATTAGAAATATTATTAGAAAAATTACTGTAAAAAATAAATAAGATTAATTTTCTCATCCAGTTAGCTATTTCTCGCCTTAAAGTGTCGGAGAAATATTTTCATTTTCTCAACTACCTGAAAAATAGAAATTTTACTGGTCTGATATTTTGGCAACTCTGGTTATTACACTACTCGCCAAAAAATGGGTTAAACGCGTGCACCTAAAAACAAAAGTATTTTCTAGACTAACTTTGGACCGCTGAAGACGAAACTGAAAATCAAACAAATTTTTAAGAAGCATTTTCGAAAAATCTTTGAAAACCCAGTTTTTTCCCTTTTCTTTCAGTTATGAGCACATATCTCGTAACGAATCATCCGACTAACACAAGCGGTCCGTCGTTGAAAAGATAATACCGTAGCCGTTCCAGCGATCCAAATCAGATGAGATTTGCTGAAGTTACTGATGGTGAAATCTTAAAAAAGTGGATTTCCAACCATTTTAAAAAATCATAAATTTTTGAATAATTGTTTTATAGATAAAATAAATTATCTCCTCTGATTTTAAAATCTAAGATGAAAGATATAAGTATTATTTGTGCAAATATTAAGCCTAACATCAATAGAATCGAAAGAAAAATTACAAAGCAGTGAGTAAAAACACCAACTTTACATTTATTACACCGTGCGACAAAAAAAACATGTTTGTCGAGACCCATCCAAATGTCGAAACTATACAACGCTCACTCCATACTTTGACTTCAAGATTTCTATTGGACCTGGTTAGCGCGGCTAAAGCCTCTCTCTTTCGTTGATTCGTTAAAATAATTTTTTTTACATTAAACAGTTTAATTTATATCAAATTTTATATACATATATAGAAGATAAAGGAAGTAAAAAAAAATTAAGCATAGAATCAATTTAAGAAACAATTTGAAAGATTCAGTAAATTTGTTTCAAAAACTTTTCCGGTTTGATCCCATAGACATTCATTTGTTGCTGACTTTTGGTGGCTGACTTTAGCGGATGAATTATCGCCCTTTGGGATTCATATCATCGACAGTTGCTCTGTTTCTGGGTCGCCTTTTTAAAGCTAAGTTTTATCAGCTGTTACAATTTTATAGATGCTGGACCCTCAATTTAACATTTTTGAATAAAATATTGAGCAAAACGCTCATTCGCCTCTCTTTGAGTTTCGGTTAAAATTTGAGGCACCCATCGTGCTGATTTTTTAAGATGATTGCTTAAAATTCGCAATACAGCCCTGGCATTCAAGCACAGTTCATGAGCAATCTTTTTTTGGGTCAATCTTGGATCGTTATCAATTTTGGACTTTACCAGAGCAACATTTACGTCATCAGTCAAAGAATTTTGACAACCTTTGCAAGATTCGTGCCCATAGAAAAATGTAAGGTCTGCAGTTTTTGAAACCAATTCGATATGGCCACAAGTTCTTTGGCACTTTTTATGTATTTCCAAAGAAATCCGATGGAAAGCGATGGAAATTGCACCGAATCTTTATCATTTTCCAGTTTACTTTATTTAGAAACTATGCCAAAATCATAGTCATGAAAGTCACACTCGTAATAGACATAGTCATAATAGTCATAGTCATAATAGACATAGTTACAATAGAAATAGTCATAGTTACAATAGACATAGTCATACAAGTCATAATGATCAATAGTTCATAATAATCATAGATCTATTAGTCACAGTCACAATAGACATAGTCCTGATTGTCATAGTCATAATAGTCTTAATCATAGTAGTTATAGTCATAATAGTTATTATCATAGTCATAATAGTCATAGTCGCAATAGTTATGGTCATAATAGTTATAGTCCTATTAGTCACAGCCATAATAGACATAGCCATAATAGTCCTAGTTATAACAACCATAGTCATAACATACATAGTCATATTAGTCATTGTCATAATAATCATAGTCATAATAGTCATAACCATAGTCACAATAGTCATAGTCATAATAGTCCCTACGTAAGTTACCCGCCTAATTTTTCTTTTTGGATTCAGAGAATACTTTGATTAGAAATTTCATCCGCCGTTAAGTCTTTTTCAACGCGGACATCGCCAAATTCAATAAAATATAAATAATAAATAAATAAAGTTATACAAAATGTTAAAACTAAGAAATGATTTAGTTGCGCTAAACAGTTAAACAATAAACGGATTTTTTCACACACACACAAATACCACAAAAACTCTACTTTCATGGACACTTAGACGCTCCTAACCTCGCTTTAAATCAATAAATAAATCATATTTTCATAACTTAAATTTGTTAAATTTTTTATGATTTTGAAAAATTGATTCAATTTATAGTTTTTTTTATCAAGTTATTTAGTTTATGTTAAAACAATTCTTAATTTTATGATTTTGTTCTTGCACTCTGAAGCGATTTTCACGTTACTTGAAAGCCAATCAAACAGTTTCACATCAAGAGTTAAGGGGTTTTATGTTTTAAATGGGAAGAAATGCAACAAACCCAGTTTGAAAGTGCTGCTGCATACATTTTTAGGTTTTGCCCTCTTCACTGTGTTGTTGTTGTCTTGTGTTTGGCTTTTGTTTTAATGTTGTTGTTTTTTATCACAATTTAAGCCCGTCTATTTTTATGAGCAAAGTTTCTTTTGTGCCTGCGTGGAGGCGCACATCGTTCCCCTACACCCTCCTCCGTCGCTACTGCTGGCAACGTCGAATTTTTGGGAACGTTGCAAAATGTTGCTGCCAAACGAAACTACAACATTTTGCTTTGCCAGCACCGGCCAGCACGACCGTTGGTTGGCAAGCGGGCGCGCGGGCGAGCTGGTGACGCACGGATAAGAAGGACGCGCACACGAGAGTACATGAAGATAAGCGCTGCCGATAAGGAGGGTGCGCTGGCGGACTGCGGCAAACAGGCGGTCGGGGCAGTCGGTGGGCGGACTGCGGAGTGCGGGTTGGGGGTTTGTAAATTTGAACATTTTTAGAGAAATTCCAATGACGACAACGTCGTCGACAAGCAGCCGGCGTACACATACCGACTCAGTGTGTGTGTGTGTGTGTGAGGTGTCGGGTGCGGGTGAGCGAATGGGCGCACAGCGAGTGTTGGGTAAGGCACATTGCCGCCGTCGGCCCAGTCGAATGCGAACAAAGCGAGCACAGCGCTGGCATGTTGCCGCTGCACCCCAACGGGGCGCAGGAGGCGCTCATTTACACTTGCCGCACGTGTGTCGTTATGTGTGTATGCATGTAGTGGAAGAAGAAGACGACGACAACGACAACGACGACGGCTATACTGAAGCGAACGAAACAATTTGTAATTTATCTGCGAACGAGCAAGGGAACACAAACCGAACAAATGCACGAACCGAAGGAGCGTCTCAACGTGGACAAGGATCGCGCACACTCATACACACATATCTAACACAAACACATACATACCGACAAACATACCGACAGCGGAAGCTGCTGTTGTATTCATTCGCCTATGCCATGTCGCTTTGCCGTTTGTTGTTGGCGGCATGCGCCGGTGGGGCGTGAGGTCCTGATGGCGTTCGCTTTAAATTTCAACTCGAGTAAAATTTAATGCAACCGCTACAGCAGGCTGCAACTAATAGCGAATACGCAAAGGATATGACGAGCGTTTTTCCAAATCGTTTGAGCTATTTAATTGCTAATATTTGCATGTCATGAGTGTTGGGAATAAAAAAAAAATATTCCCAATAAGAAATTTTTTTACTTCGCCTATAACTATTGTCATGTAATAAATATTTTTGAGTTGCATAATAACTCTTATAAGTTACATGTATATTTTTCGTTGTCGATAGTTATTATTTTGGGATTTTTGTTTTTTGCATTGCTTCATAACTTTAATGTATGATTTTTTTTCATTTACGTTACCGATAAGTATTATTTTGAAAAAACAAATTTTTTACGTTGAATTACAACATTTTGGATATGAATTGTTTTTTAATTGTTTTAAATTGACAAATGTAAATTAACTGCAGAAACCTCAATTCCACCAAAAACTAAACAATTAAAAATCACTTCATACTCCAAATGTGGTAAGGCAACGTAAAAAAAAATTTCGTTCATAAAAGTTATGAAGCAACGTAAAAAAAATGTTCTCAAAATAATAGTTAGCGGTAACGTCTATAAAAAAAGTCATAAATAAAAGTTACGAAGCAACGTAAACAAAAAAAATCCCCAAAATAATAATTATCGAGAACGAAAAAAAAAATGTGTTTCTCATAATAACTGTTTTTACGCAACGTAAAAATTAATTGTCGCAAATAATAATTATAATCAACAAATAAAATGTATGTTGCATTGTAATAGTTAAAGTGCAATTATTTTCTTAAAAAACTTATAGTAGTTAAGTCCCTGGTGCAAAAACATAATTGAAATTGAGTAAAATTGGATTTTTTGAAGAATATGGAAAGTGAAAATGATAAATGTTTGCTGCCTCGAAAGACTTGGCTTGCATTTCTAAATTTCTTGGACTGCCACTCCGATCCCAAAATGGCCCATTGTGAATGCCTTTTTTTACTCTAAATCTAACCTCAATCCGGGGTGATTCGGCGTATTATTAATTAATTAATGAGAGCAGATTCGAGATTTCAACTTTTTTTGCTAGCCAGGTCGGTCAGAAGTCTTGAACCCAGGGCACGGAGTCGGCGTTTCTGCAGAGCCGGGCAGTGGAACAGAAATTGTTGCATCAAAGTTATTAAAATCAAACATGTAATTTAAATACGATTTTTTAAGTAATTTTTGGTAATTTCTTTGGATATTACACGTGGAACTAGAAACAGCTTTTTGGCAGTGTAAAGGTGTCTTCGGGCAAACGTGGAGCCTTCCCACTAATGAGTTCTTTTGGATGTATAAAGCCATCATCTCCCACGCATCTGTAGTCTAGATGAGCCGACTCTCTCTAGAAAGGGACAGAACAACCTTAGTCAGACTGCAGTTCATTGTGGCCACATGTTGTGCAGGAGCTCGTCCTACAACTTATGGCCCGGCGTTAGTTGCCTTGATGAAGCTGCCATCACTTTCATCGCATCCTTGAGGACCTCTCTCAAGGTCATTCGAAAATGGAAACACAGTTGTCATTGGTATGACAGGAGTCTGACATGGATGACAAGGTTCGATGCTTTGACACTATGCCTTCGCCATAGTAGAAAAGCGATATATGGTGTTGCAGCCTGAGGCTCACTCATGATCAAATCCTGACAATGAGCACGACAAACACTGCTTTCGAATACTCACGGACGACTCTAGAACAAAACACGATTCCGGCTCTGGTGTCAACATAGAATCAAGTGAGGCTCCGCGATTCTTTGCCCCAAGCTTTCAGGAAGAGGTGCATGAGATACTAGATACAATAAACTCTCTTGTGAAAAGCAGGTTTAGAGCAGGACATCCATTCGTGTCTGTAGCAAAAATCAAGGTGCGTTCAGGGACATGAACAGCCTTCCGATCATCTCCACGATAGTCAAATCATCATACAAATCCAGTCGAAATTATGTAGGTAGATACAATAGTCTGACGCTCACTTAGGTTGCGGCACAGACAGTAATTGAGGGTAACGAGACTTCAGACTCCTGCTTTTATCGACACTGAGTCAGTTCTGTCGATCCCATCTACGACCATAAAAGCCACTGTTTACAAATTGGCCATTTCCGACCACGAGCGAGCATGGCAGGCTGAGAGCGGCTGCAGTTGAACGAAACTTAGATTTTCATCATCTCAAACCGCAAGCATTGGTTTCTTCTGTTTCCATGCAAGGGACTTCAGGCAGTTGATCGGCCTAATGACGAACCATTTTCTATGGGCAAATCTCATGGAAAAGGTGGCAAAGGCGGTTAAAAGCCTCCTTATTGATGATTTAATGCGGTTTTAAATCATCTTGCAGACCTTTGGTGGCGAATATTGCTTCAGCTTCAGTATTGGGCTCAAGGGCCTATGGAGAGAATGATGAGACGGCTGTGTCTGCTCTGCGAACGCCCAAATCAGGTTTGAGACAGTTGGCACTGATGTGTTGAGAAGCGACCGCAGGCTCCTTGGCATCACAGGATTAACTCTGATTTCTTCGAAGGTCGTATAGATTTAACGCAAATTATACTCAGAGTGCTACGATAGACTAGGATTTTTTTTTCTGATAAAGGAAACAAAGTTTTCGAAATGATAAGGTCACCACTTCAGAATACATCAACGTCTATAAATTTTCAGTCACATAAGCAGCGCAGAAGTCACTTGATAAATAGAAAGTTGAATATCATTTCAGCACATTTGGATCGGATGTAAATGATACAAGACAGACACACTAAAGACACTAAAAAAAATATACAAACGGTATCATAAACACGCTATTAGTGCGTCATCCCATCAACTAATGACTAATGCATAATATGGGAAAATAATTAAACTATTAAGTGTGTGCACACTTACTTTTTGTTTTGTGAATTTTCTTTATATTTATATAATTTTTATTTTTTAAATCATAATTACAATTTTGCATAATGTTCTCAATTTTATAGTTTCCATGCTTTGCTTATTTGCTGCTTTTACCAACTTTGTCCAACTATCACTTGCCAGTCGAAATATACAATACAATACAATTTTTGAAAATATACACTTTAGTGGCCAAATATAATGTACATATTGTTGTTGTTGTTATTGTTCATATTATTTAAACGGTAGTAATTGTAAATGCTCAAACTGAACTTGATTTACTTTCGATATTTTTCACATTCTTACAAACAACGCATGCATTTAGCTATTGTGGCCATTTTAGATGCCGTAAATTTTATTTATTGTTGCGTTGTAAAACACTGGCATGACATATCGAATGTCTGCATGTATTGTAATTGTTCACAAATCGGCAAAGTTCTATGAAGATGTGCTACACTAGAATTACATTAGAATTTCATGAAATTAAATTTAATAAAATATTTGAGATAAATTACAATTTAGTTGAAGGTGAATTTTGCAACTTTTACCACAATGATACATATGGATGTGTGTGTGTGTGTGTATAAGAGAGTGTACGTAGTAGTGGTTCTAAAAATACATGTTGAATTTGAATCGAATAAAGTCTTAAAGACAATTTAACGTAAAACAGGGAATTGTAAAAGTGCGAAAGTTTATTTTAGTAGAAATGCTTTAGTTGTCATTGTTGATGCTGATGGCATTTAATAATTATTTTTTATTACAACTAGTTTTACTCGCTTCGCGGCGCTTTTGTTTCATTTGTAATATTTTTCCGCGCATATAAAAATCGCAAAAATTAAAAATCTTTCTAAAATTTCGCACTACTATTAGAAGAAAAATTCTCAATAGAAAAAATGTTGCTAAAAAATGTTGACATTGTCCCTTACAAGTGCCGAATACGCGCACAAAATTCACTACAATAAACACGCGTCCATACGTTGTGTTCGTTGTTTAATGGGGGAATTTTCGCTAGCAAATTAACATTAGTCATTATCAACAATGTTCATCGTATTATTCATTTAGTTATTGTATACAATTAAACTAATAATTCGGCTTGGCGCAAGAAAATTTGCGCGCAATTTGAACGCAACAATTTGCAATTTGCACGAAAATGCTTCAATTAAGTTAAGAAGCTCGCTGCAACTTGTGAAGCCACAGGCTCAAGTGCTCCAATGCAATGAGACACTTGGCTGAACGCAGCCCATGCACGCCGAAAGGCTAAATCGATTGCGCCTAATTTGCCCGAACAAATCTCTTTGCGCTCGGCTATTTGTATGCTATTGTAGTGTGATTTCAAAAACTAAACTCTAAAATTAAACACAATAATTATCATCAACTTAATATACAACATAATGTACACAGTACGATACTCATGCCACCCAAACAAGTTACGCTCGCTGCGTGCAGCGGCAAAGTACAAAATAATTGCAACGAATTTACACCCAAAAATTAATCATAGTTTACAAACGCCAATTACATAACCACAGCACATACACACATTGACGACGAGCGTGAATGTATGTCGTGTGGGTAAAAAACACATTGTATACTATTAACTTAACGCTTACTATAAACACAAATAATCGATTAAAATTTGGAAAGTGTAAAAAAAAAATCGGTGCCAACATAATGACAATAATACTAATTTTAATACAATTTTCGACATTCTGCACAAAATACACAGTGTTACAGCTAAATAAGATGGGAGTGAGATCTGTTTAGGGTGACATACCAAACATTTGGAAGCCTTCGAAAGACGCTACGAGTATTAGTGTCGAGGCACTTCCTAAGCCACCAATTTGTCATCTATTCAAACCACAAATCACCTAAAGCCACCTTTTTTTTGTTCACTCTCTTTGCTTGCAGACAGAATCTGCATCGAATCAAATGATTATCATTGTCATTAGGAATATGGATGAATAGTAGCTCGTTCAGTTATCCAACTCACCATCCAACTCATTCTCATTGCAACACTGTATGCTTTGCGGCAATAGCCGCCGTAAATTCAATTAAATTTTAACACAAACGTTAAAGTATATCGAACAAATCAATGCATACGCAACGTGAATTATAAGAATAATCAGTCTTTTTTCTTAAAAGAAAATGTTGGTGCTATTTTATCAATCGAATATTGGTTGGTTTGTCTGTACATGTACATGTGCACGTGTAATGTTTTGTGTCGTTGAATTGCAAGTTTTCGAACAACACCCAAAGTGAAGACTGTCAATGATTGAGCAAAAACAAATTAAGACAAGAAAAAAGGTCGTAAGCCACAGCATAAGACTGTCGCTAGATAGTTGGCTAGCTGTTACACAGAGACATTGGAAAACATTTACTTTATAGTACGCTATGGTAAGGTATTTACAAACATTTTACAAGACGCCCACGCACCGACGCCGCCGTTGATTGCGCGCTCGGCCGCTGAGCATGAAACTTGCTTTCATTTCAACAACTTAATAATCGAAGCAGTTACATACGTAAGCCAATGTACACATCGTTTGCTTAACTTAAACTCAAACTAAGTTGGAGGTTGCAATGCTCAATACTTCGCCTAATCGTTAACTTGCCTATCTTTACAGTGTCACATATAATTACAATAAAATTACAACTAATCAAATAATGTTTACGCGTGCGCAGACAATCAACACAAACCAAAGCCGCAAACGTGCAATCAGTGGTAGGCGACAGGGAGAGAGAGCGGGGAAACCGAACGAAATTGCGGTGCTAATGTTGGTGCTGCTGCTGCTTTAGGTGTTGCTGTCCATATGTCATGTGCGCGAGGAAATGTTTGTGGCACCAAGGTGTGCTGGTGGTTGTTGTTGTTACTGCTGTCGTGGCCGTAGGACGCGCCACGGTGTGCTACTTACTGGCTACGTATGAATGCTCACTATATAAATATCCTGGCAACTGGTATCTGAGAACTGAAGGCAGTGTCGCTGCACTTTACGCACGTCGGCAAGTAAAACCCCCCTAATTGTGTCCATTGTAAAAAAAAGAAAATCATGTTTGCCGAAAAGAGCAATTCGAAAGAATGTAACAGATCGATTGCCGCCCCCCCTGCTGCGGTGGCAAATAGCGGGCAGAACTATTTCATTGCGCCCACTTTGCATGTGTTTCGGTTCTCTGTATGCTGATTTAATTGGTTGCGTATTTCATACTTATGCCAAGCATTTTGATGCACTCAATGTTGCAGCTGTAATGGCTGCGCCCATTTAACTTCGCGAATCGTTGCTCTCGCTGAAACTCTGCTCGCTGGACTCGCGCCGGCTACCCACCGGCTTGGGTTTGTATTCGGTGATGAAAACGGTCACCGAATTGACGGTGACCTCGCGCGTTTGCGCCGTCGAACGGTCGACGTTTTTCAAGCGCGCCGGATATTTTTTGTGCTTGTTCTTGTCGTGGCCGGCGCCGTGACGCGAACTGGAGGCGGATTTGTTACCGTTGGGCATGGTACCCGATGCTCCGGGTAGGGTGGCAGCTTGTTGAGCGACGAGCGCTGAATTAAGGCGTGGCTTGCGTGTTGAAGTTCCTGTAATAAAACGAGTTATTACTAGAATACATTGCAAAGCTGATGATAACGAAATAATGACATTGTAATGACTTGTATTAAAAATTGATCCAAATTTTAAGAGCTCAGGGTAACAACTTTTCCGGTCGACCCCACCCTCTTCCCATCTTGTTCCCATTGACGGCATTCAGAAAGCTCAATTTTTGGACTTGCTTGAGATAGTTAAAGAGGAGTTGAGCAAAGTCCATTCAGCTAACAACAAACTATGTTACGAAATGAAAATCGACCCAAAATAAAATATAATTAAAATCAACACAAATCTTCATAAAGGAAAGTCGCTGTTTGACTCTGCAAATTTGTTCGTAGATTTCCTGCACAAATTCCATTGAAGTCAGCTCACTTAACCCTTCAAATAATTCCCAACCTTTGAAATTTACTCAAGTTGAAGTCCATTTCGCATAGCGAGCGACCTACAAACGACAAACATCCGCTAAACTAAAGCAAATCGCACAGCTGCAGCAAATCAAGAGCTGTCAGTCATCAACACACGTACAACAAAAGCAAACGCAAAACAACAATAAAAACAACAAGTCCACTCCGCATAGCGTTGCAGTTGTGTTTTTGCGCTGCTTCCTCTTTGTTCACTACTTTCGCGCTTTTATTGGTCGACTGTTGAGGTTGTTATTGTTGTGCTGTCGCACATTGCGCTTTGCTTTCAATTTCGTTGCTTTTCACTGTTGATGGCATGAAAAGCAAATCGAAAGGAAAAGCTGAAAGGGGGGCCCACACAAAGCCAATGAGCAAACGAATGGCACAACGCGGTCGGCGTGAAGTGGCGGCTTGCCGTTTTCAGGCCAAATTGCACAATCGTTGAGCGCGCGCGCGCCAGAGCGAGACAACCTCACAACAACAAACCTCGTCATTTGCATACAAAATTAGAAATTAATTGAAATGCAGCAAAAGCAAACGCCGTGGGGAAATTTTCCGTTTCCACGGTATGCGGTGTTGCAGGTTCGCACGAAATGCCGCGGTTGTTCAGCTTTCGCTCCCCGATGACGACCCAGTTGGTTGTTTGCACAACATGCTAATAAAACGGCCTCCCCCCGGCCCCACGTCGCTTAACGGTCGGCCTCGGCCGCGTTGCATGTGTTCGCTTCGGCGTCGCTCATCCCAATCGCATTTCTTATCTGTGCTGCTCGAGTGTGGCGGAGCGTTTCATTGCGGCGTACGGCGCACTACGCGGGCGAAAACAAAGGTGGCCGATAGACGGTGCAGGGGTCACTCACCTTTCCGCACGTCACACATTCGACATTTGAACGCCTCGGCGGTGTTCCTGTACGTGCACACACTGCAATCCCAAAAATTCTCCTCAATAGCTTTCGATTGTCTCTTCTGCCGCCGCACAGGAGATTTCTTGTGATCCATAATATTTGGAGCGTCCCTTGTGCAGCCCACAAACTCTGCGTTCGCTTTGTTGCTTTGCTGGCTGTTTCACTAACTGACCAACTATGATGTTGCTGTTCTGCTCGCTTTGGCGTCGCTCCAAACGGCCGCTGCTGTGCACGTCCACCACGCCCTCCTGCAGAGGTCGCACTCGATTCCCGTTTGGCGCTGTGGACACGCCTCAAGTGCACAAATTCAATGCGAATTTATTTTAATTTTTTTTTGCATGCGTCGACAATTTTCCACTGCGCGCACACACAAATTCACTGAAAATTTGCTGAAAGTGGCGAAGAAAGGCGAAAAATCTTTTCCGTTGCGATTGATTCTCTGCAATTTTGCTATACACTTGCATTCCTCGCTGTTTCCTACATATGCGCGTGACATTCGTGGGGGCAAACTTAAACAGTGCTGCCATTTTCGACGTGAGCCAATTGGAAACAGCAAACGAGGCAATTCTTATTAATGTTGTAATGTATAAAATGTGCAAATATATTGTTTGCATACAATTTAATAAAAAATAATAATAAATTTTGTTGTAATACTCGTAAATACTTCAACGTGGCAAAAAAATAGAAATATGTTCCAAAAGTAATTTTCTGATAGCACTTCAGCGCCATCTAACGTGTAGTAGCGTCCAAGAGTCAATTACCACCGGAACACTGTGCCGGCAGTGCTGACACTTGCGGATGTGCCCATAAAAACGTTTAATTTTCCGTTGATTTACTGTTGAATAAGTCCAAGTAATATTGCATTTTCTTATGTGAAGAAATTCATTGTTTGTGGCTACTTTTGTTAGCTTGTGATGCGCAATTAATCCTAGTGGCATGTCGAAGATCAAATATCGAATGGTGTTAGTTGCATTCGAACAACGAGATGTGCATCACTGACGAATCTTCAGTCGGAGGGGATTTTGCTTTTGATGTGCTGCTTTTTTTGTGCCGTGCAACTGTTAAAAACTATAAATAAAAAGTGGTAGTTTTCAATTGAGTGCAACTATTAACAAGATTTTAAGTGATTGATCGAAATTCTATTTGATTATCTTCACACAACTAGCGCAAATCATACGAAAGCATGATCGACGATGCGCTGCTTTAGTGCCGCATAACTGTTAAAAAATAAAGAAAATGGTGTGATAATTCTGAACTCAGTGCAAATGCTACAAGGTTTTAGCTGATTGATCAAAATATGTTAAAAAGTAAAGAAAATGGTGTGATAATTCTGAACTCAGTGCAAATGCTACAAGGTTTTAGCTGATTGATCAAAATACTATTTCATTATTTGCACTCAGCAAGTGCAGAACTTTCGAAAGCATCTATCGATCACAATGCGCTGCTTAAGTGCCGTATAACTGTTAAAATGTAAAGAAAATGGTGTGTTAATTCTGAATAGAGTGCCAGGGTTTTAACTGATTGATTGAAATTTAAGTTGATTATCGATGCGCAACGAGTCCCGAATTTCCAAACGCGCGAATACAAGTTTTCAGTCTAATGCAAAGTAAAACCCCAGCAGGTAAATATTTTATTTTAAATATATTTTATTTGTAGGCAGTTTTGAAGAACATTTTAATGACATTTATATATAATGAACATGTTAAATAATCATTTCGTTATTCTTCTATATAATCATTCATTTTTGGTTTCTTTCATTCTTGCTTTGTTTGTTGTTGCTGTTAGTTTCATGTTGTGTTGTTGTTGTTGTTCTTGTTTTTGCTGCTCATACGTGTTCTCAATGACACAATACATATTCTTGCAGCTGCTGAAAAGTTTCTATTATAATTTTATTCTTTTTTAATTTAATTATTATTTATTACTTTTACTATTTTTATTATTTTCAGTTTTATGACTTAAGTGTATTTGTTTATATTTATTTTTATAGTATGTTCATGTTTAGGTTTTTCATATAATTTTGTTTTGTTTTATTTTTGCTTAAAAAACGTTATTTTAATATTAATTTGTTTTTAATTTTATATATAATATATTTATTTATATGTATATATATATATATATATATTTTTTTTTTTTAATAGTACTTTATTTAATATCGTAGATCACCGAATTTGTTAAAAAATGTTAACAGAAAACAATTTGCTGCTATTGTTCGCCGTTTGCTGTTCTTTTTTGCGTTTCTTCTATTGGCGCTATTTGTTTTTGGGTTTGTGGTTGTTGTTGTTTTCTGTCATTTCATATATAATAAAATGTGTTGAGTATGTTTTCTCTGCTGGATCGCCGCAATTTCCCCTCAAATCTAACTGCTGCTGCTTTTAATTTGTTGTGGTTGTTATTGGATCTGTTTTAATGTTTATTGCATTTCGCCCGACCTGTGCGTTGCGGACATACACACACCTTAGTACATCACATTTATTGTGTGCTTTATCTTTGCTATCCAATTTATTTTTTCTATAATTTGTTTTTTTTTGTTAATTTCCCTTTTTTGCTAAATTGCTTCAATTTCTGATTTGTTTCGTGTTTTTTGTTTTGCGTTTAAATTAATTTCTTTATGTTTGTTTTGCTTATATTTCAGTTTTGCTATTTGAACTCCACTTTTAATGAGGTAAAAAATCAATTATTTTTTATTCAAATAAAATCGACAAATTGAAATCGTCTCGAAAGTAATCACAAAAACGAATCATTTATCATCTTGAAAACTCTCGAGCAATTTTAAACATGTTTTGCATGTGGCCTTAAAATTCCTTCTAGCCACTGGAATTCGCACAAAATTCATCAACTGTAAATGTATGTTTAATAATAAAGTCGAGTAAATTTCTGTAATACTTATATCATTTTTTAAACGCATGTTGCAACTTTGCTTTCCAAACTGCTTTGATCTTTATATTATCGATTTTTTTAAATATGTTTTGTTAATATTTCATAATGAATAATTCAACAACTGACGCAAAAATAAGTGAAAATGCAAACTTGTTTTTAGTTGCTTACGTTTTCTGGTGTGTTTAATACAATTGGTTGTTGTTGGTTGTTATTGGTTTTTGTTGTATATCCTTTAAAAAGTTGATTTAATTTTATTGATTTGTTTTAAATTCTAACGAAAAAGTGGGAGTAAATCGCTTGAAATTCGTTCAATTATTTTGATGTTGTTGTTGTAAATGTGGCAAAGTACTGATTGAAAGTGAAACGTGAATAAATCGGTTTTGAGAGCAAGGAGCAAAGTTATAAGCAGTCATTGATTTCTTTTCTTTTCTCTTGCTTTCCTTATTGATCTTTTTATTAAAATTTGTTGAAAATTTTGTTGTAAGTTTTAAAGGATATACGACGGCGGGGATTAAATGTAGTATATTTGTTTTGTATATTATCACTTAGTATATCGATAATTATGACTTGCACTGAAATTCTTCCGACTGATAACTTTTCGCCAACACTTTTCAAATTTCAAGATCAAAGATCTAACAGAAAGTTTTAATAACATTATGTAAACTTATGAAATCTTATATCGGTTATTGTGAAAATTCACAATCAAGTGCAAGAAGACTGGCAAAATGAAAAATTGCATGAGAAAAACACAGATATTTGTATTATTGTTTCAAAAATGATTCGATTTTGCTTCTTACCAGCTCTTTTTTTAGATTGTGAACTATAATGCTTTGGTTTTAGAGAGTTAAAAAGATTTAACCAGAAAATTAAATACGTAATAGTTGTAATAGCGAGCAGAATTGCAAAATTGTGCGTATCCAATGAAGAAAAGTAGACGATTTCAAGCGGTGGTTAGACACAGATCAATGCGCCTAAGATTTTTCTTGTTAGTGTTTAGATTCTGTAATGAAATATTTGTAGTGTATTATACAAATATTGAGGTTTAAGTAGACACGAATGAATCAAACATAGGTAAATAACTCATCGTTAGAAATGGCTCAAGATCCTTTGAATGAAGATAGATATTTTTGGAATATCTGCAAAATGTTTTTAGTTCAGTCATGTACAAAAGCAATCAATACAATAAAAGTAACTTTTGTTGACTGTTTTGTAAGAAACTGATTTCTGGAATATCTGATAGGATTTTGTAGTTCAGCATGAATGATTGAATGAAAAGTCGTTGGTATTGACGTTGATTTTGAATTTTCAAATTAATTTATATCAGGAGGATCTCAAACAAATTTGCATTGTTTAGCCACCTTTATAAAACTTATGACAAGCAGCGTCTCAATAAATCCTTTTCTACTCTCGAGCGATAACGTCTTTTATCAATAAATGAAAACCTTTTACACCATAATTGTCGAGCATTATTTAAATGTCCTTAGTCACAATTTGACTTTTTAATGCTTTTTGCTGTGTAGTTGTCTGTAGTTGCCTACTGTAGATATGTCGATTTTGTTTAAATACTTTAACGAGTTTGTGTAGCTTAATGCCTGATTGAGCACCACAGAGAATCAACAATTATCAACAGATTAATGTTGTACCTGAACTAAATTCTGGAATATAATCTTTGTGTGTATGTGGTTAATGTGGGTCTCTTGGATTGTTAATTGTGTAAGATTTTATATTGTCATCGCGTAAAGATTTCACCACGCTATCGTTCTACATTTTGCGCGCCAATACCGTCAGCTCTACCTGAAACTCTTCAACTGCGTATTGCTTGTTCGTGTCGGATTTGTGGGTAGATTCATGTGCTGCGTTTAGTGATTACAATACGATACTTTTTGAATATATATATGTATGCATCTACTTATATATAATATGCACAATGTGTGGATTTATGCTCTTGTGTTATAGTTTGGATGGGTCTAATATGGACGCATTTATACAGAGTTAATTTTACTCATTATTGTATTAGCGCTTGTTGGTTGGCTTCATTATTCTAAATATGTAAAATAAACAAAGTTTGTCGCTTCTGGGGTGAAAAAGGTTTGAAATAATTTAATTGTATTTTAATTAAAAAATAATTATATAAAATTAAATCACAAGTTTCTGCTTCAATTTTTTGCTGCCCATCTAAAATCAATGGTGATGGTCGGGCAATTTTAAGTGTTTGCCTGAGTGGTCGTGTTCACATAAAAAAGGAATATAATTGATTCAATCGATCAATAGTGAATTAAATATTAGTACCTATATAGATGGACACGAATATGGAAACAATGAAAACAAAATACAGAAAGAGGAAAAGTTGGATTTCTTTGCAAACAGAAAGCGACGTATACGCTGTGCAGTCTTTATTAACAATTTACAGGGGAAAATTACATACTTTAAAGCAATCTCTTATGAGAAATAAATCTGAAACCAATGTCGGTGTTAGTCGTCAATTTGGTTGGAATTCTTACAATTTCTTAATCAAAACATTCAATTAAAATTCAATTATCAGACAAATAAAGATTCAGTGAACCCTTACAAAGGCAAATAAGGCTAAAATGTAACATTCCTTGGTTTAAGTTTATCTCTATACCCAGTTCTCGCCACTCTACTCGCTCTATGGCTTGCCAGAGCCGACACTAATCACATCGACCAACCGACACGCTATTTGAAATTTAGCAATACGCAAACTATTCGAGCCAGCAATTGTTGTTTGGAAAAGTTTTTGAAGAGACTAAAATGAGTTGTGTCAAATGCCAAACAAAAAGCAGATCGTAATTGATTGCATTGTAGTTTTAGTTCTGGTATTTGTATTGTTTAATAATTTCAGTTTTTGTTTTTTTTATTATTCAAGTTATTGTTTTATCAGTTAAATAGGATAAGGCATAAATTGTGTGGATGTGTGTGTTTAAAGTATCTGCAGATCAAGTGCGTCTTGCCGTTCATGTACAATTACCCTTCTGAGTTGCCGTTCTGTCGACAGTTGCTAATCGCTCCCGTGCCACAGGTTTATTCATAAAGTGTTTTTTGTAAGCAATCAAATTTGTAAGGCTATACGAACAAGTGGCAATTCGGCTGGTTTCGCTACCCACTTTCCCTTTCTTACAGGAAAGCTTTAATGCTTGCAGCATTTGCTCGACTACTGGTTAACGCTTCAGCATTATCAAATTTCAATAAGTGAATCTCTCAAGAAAACCAATCGGTTTTTGGTAGGCGTGCGCAGGCGTGCGTGTGTGTATGTGTGTGTGTGTGTTTTCTGGCTAAATAAATGCTTGAATATTTTATTTCCATGCCTTTTCCTAAATATGTTTAACTTAGCTAGCGAATTGAAGCTACTCCTTACTCAGACACACGTCTCCACCGACACTTCAGTAGCTCACCTTTCTCCCATTCACACCCGTTACTTGACTACTGCCTAACTTCCCCACATCTACTTATACATTGCTAAGCTACGCCTAATTGTATGCTATTGTGTCCTTTGCTTATCGTACATGCCATTCTCTGGCCTTAGCGTCTCGCTATTCTTGTATTGTTTTTGTATTTTCATGAGATATTTAAAATACATGATATGATCGTTAGTTAGTTTTATTGGTAGTGTATGCAAATATATTCTCTCATCATTATCAATACTTTAATCATCATCATTATTTTCAGGATCAACAACATCGGGGTCAGTTTTTAGAGTTTCTGAAAAACAGAAAATTCGCAAATCAGATCAGAAAAATTGCATCCAAGTAACATGAAGTTCTCTTTTATTCAATATCAATTTCTCATTTTTTGTTATGTTTAGCGAAAATTAAGTCAATAAGTACAGTAATTATAAGTTCAATAAGTTTAGTTATTTGCAACATGGCAGTGATATCTTAGATTTATGAATTTCTCGTTTATAAATATATTTCCTTTTCATTTTAATTACTCAAAGAAATCAAACAAAATCAATGCCAGTGTCAATCGCTCATATTTATAAGTATTTTTGTATGTCTATTTGTGAATGTAGGTATGTATGATATATGCATATGTATGGTTATGAAGTGACGCCTACTCGTTGTTGGCGCGTCGGAGCCGAGCAATCAGCCTGAATTTATGCTGTACATATGTAGAGTAAGTGTGACTACTACAAAATTCGAACATTGACTGGCTTAGCAGTGGTTATTGCTAACCTAATTTTGAGCTGATGGCAAGCAGATATGGCGCTCATTGACAAACAGTTAGCGTAACTAAAAGTGCGCTATAAACTCCCGAATCTCTGCTAAATTCTCATACATACAGATTTTGATACAATTAAACATTGTTTACTTAAGTAGTAAAGGAGCAGAAAACTTTGAGACTGATTCATGACCACAAAGAATGTAGTACTTTTTGAAAGTGGCAGCTTTATGGAGGCCGAAAAGAAACTCTTCAGCACGGTTTGACAAACATTAGGTAAGTTATACTGAACGAAAACTAATGCAGCAGTTTTGTGTCTGCGACTTGGAATAATTACAGTGTGCAACAAAAAACCGCATTGTCGAGATCCATCCAAAAAATTATATAGGCATGCAACTAGAGATCATTCATACGACGTTCTTTTAAAAGACTCAAACGTTATAGGGACATAGATACATATGTATGCATATAAAATATTTATTTAAATACTTGAGTACCTGTTGATGAAAGAAGAAAATTGTGGCCTTTTTAGTTAGTTAAACTTTTAGGACAAAAAGCTGTCAGTAATCTACTATATAAAAATAAGTCGGGTTTTCCTTCCTGACGCTATAACTCGAAAACGACTGGACCAACTTGAATACTTCCTTCGGCGGGTTTGTTCAAAATGTTTACGTGAAGGTTTATAAAAAATGTCGGGAAAAAGGGGCGTGGCACCACAAGAATACATTTTTAGACAATAACTTTGGAACCATAAGTCACACATCAATGAAATTTGGTACAAACTTCCTATTTAATCATGTCCTTCGACCGAGGGAATGGGGTGGGTATTGGACAAGGGGGTGTGGCACCGCCCATACAACTCAAATATTTTAAGTGGAATAGCTTCGGAATTGTAAGTCGCACAGCATTGAAATTTGGTGCACCGTCGTTTCATAGATGTATCATTCTACTGTTAAAATTTTATGGGCGTTGAACAAGGGGCGTGGCACATTTTTTATGACACAACATTTCAGCAGAACTGTAAGTCGCACATCAATGAAACTTGGTATGAACCTACCAGTTAATCATATCTTTCGGTAGAGGGAATGGGGCGGGTATTTAACATGGGGCGTGGCACCGCCCATACAATTCATTCCTTTTAAATGGAATAGCTTCGGAATTGTAAGTCGCACAGCATTGAAAGTTAGTGAAGCGTCGCCTCATAGATGTGTTATTCTACTGTTAAAACTTTATGAGTGTTGGACAAGGGGCGTGGCACATTTGTTTGACCCAAACTATCCGCATAACTGTTAGTCGCACATCAATGAAACTTAGTACGAATTTACCATTTAGTCATATCTTTCCACAGAGGGAATGGGCGGGTATTTAACAAGAGGGCGTGGCTCCACCCATACAACTCAAATCTTTTATATGGCATTGAAATTTGGTGTACCGTTGTTTCATAGATGTGTCATTCTACTGATGAGATTTGATCGGTGTTGGTCAAGGGGCGTGGCACATTTTTTATGATCCAACTAATAGACATATGTTTTTTAAATCAAAATCTGACGGGGTCAACAATAAGTTCAGAATTTGTATCGGGTGAAACAAGAGAGCTTGCGTGCGAAGCCGCGGGGCCCAGCTAGTATCCTTTAAAAATATATCTCATAGTGCCCTTGAAGATTTTTAACAAATTCGTTTGATAATTATGTTTCAGATCTGAGCCTATGGTATAAATAATAGCTTAAAATTTTATGCCAGCTTCATTAGTACAGTCGAACTTCCCTATAAAGAATTCGCACGGGACCAGAAAAAAGCTTCATTATATAGAAACTTCATTATATAGAAATTATGATTTTGTTTTCATCTTTTATTTAAAATAATGAGGTATTTTCGTTTGGATTACACCCTTCCACTTTTCTTCCTCAACAAAGCCATCTAATACATTTAGAGACTTAAAAACATTATTCGGTACGTTGCTCTTCATCTCCACAAAGGTTCGAAGTACATCAAGAGAAGCAGAAATTCGTCCCATTCGGTTCCCAATTCGATGTTACCTATAACACCGCATCCGCCAATTCTTCTTCTTATGCTGTTGTTATTTTTAACTTCTGGGGTTCCCCTAAATATGTTTTATTTTTTTCGGTATTCAGTATTTGGAGTCAGTATTTGGAGACCAAAAACGGATGAAAGCGAAGTTTTCAACTAAAAAATGTATTCATTGTAGAGAAATATTCACTATATGGAAATTCATTATAAGGAGATCCAAATGCACTTAGAATAGAACGATAAAGCTGTGTCTCTGAAATTAATGCATTAGAACGGAGAACTTCATTATATAGAAGTTCACTATAGGGAAGTCCGACGGTATCTTGATTTATAGACAAACTCACTAAAAGTGAGTGCATCATATAATACAATTTGAAAGAAATCAATTCCCGCGCTTTTAATCGTTACACCAGCTATGGATGATGTTGATGTCCGAACACACGGCAGGCTCAATGTCACAAAGACACTAGAGCCCTGAAAACTGCCTCTTCAACTAAAAATCTGAGAGGCAGACTCGTTTGTAAATCAGTCCTAAAGAGCAGTGTACATCAAAAAAAGCAAAGATGAAGATAACAAATTAGAAAATGAACAAGAAGGAGATGAGAAACCCGTCCATACGGCATTTCTCTTCAATAGGAGAATTCATATATTTTCGCTAAACCTTTGGCACAATTTTAAAGTTCTTACTTAAGGTCAGCGAATCTTTTATCCAGCCAGTGTTGAATTACAAAAAATTGTATTAAAAATAGTCTGCGCACGCGCTATCTCTGCTTGCCATGTCCGGTGTTCATGTTGTTCACTGCTGTCTGATATTTCGTGACCTGTCTCGCATTGGTTTTGCATTATTGCTGCTCCCATCAATAAATGCTTTTGCAGTAATTTCGTATGTAGTTGTATGCATGTATTGCGAAAGCGCTATGTGTATTTATATGTATGTATGTATATGCTATGTATGTATTTTTGAGTAACTACATATCGTTTCAATTCAAATGTAAGTTCTTGCACGTCTTCTATATATTTTGTATTTATATATATATATGTATATTTATTTATATAGCTTGTTATTTATATGATATACATGTACTTGATAACAACAACATACATATGCTCACTTCTATCGAACGCGTGCGCCATTCATTTGGGCCATTTGGGTTTAATGCAACAATTTCATTGGGTATTGATCGAGAAGAAAGCAAAAATTCGAACTTTGAAAAAACTTTACAATTGATAAATGCAGGGCAAATGCAGGGCAAACGATTTTGTACCAAATAATTTTTTTGTAAATTTGCAATTGCAATTATGTGTAATTTTTGCAAGTATTTGCGAATCGAATTGAATATGTAAAAAAATTAATGGAAAATTGCAGTGACTGTTTATTTTGTTTACTTGAGATATTAATATTAACTTATTTGCGTTAATTTGCAAAATGTTGGAAATTTTTGCTGTAATTGTTTTTGTCCTTATTTATTGATTAAAAATAAAGGCAGGCGAGGCAAACAGACGAATTTTTTTTTCAAGCGAAAGATGGGCGTGGTGTGGGCGAGTGGGCGCTTTACGATTATCTATCTAAACGGTAGTTGCAAGTAGAAGAAAAACATACAGAGAGCGAGTGAGACAGACAGATAGTGAGTGAAAGAGATAAAGAGACAGCGAGTTATTGAGAGATTGAGAGCAAGTCGAGTGCTGACCAGACGATTAAATATGGTACACGGGTAGCCAGCATTGGGCGATGGGCGGACCAATCGCCGGCTAGTGTCAGCTGTCGGTAGTAATGGATATAAAATTTACTGCCACTATTTGTGGTATGTTTACAATGTGTTGTATGTATGCTTGTATGTGTTTTTGTGTATTTGTTTGTTTGTATTGTAGTTAGCTAGTAGTGGTGCTTTAGTTGAGAAAGGTACTGTTATTAATATTGCATCATGTACGCGTACTATAAATATATATATATATATATGTATATGTATGTATGTATGTCTTTATGTATGTAGTATTGTATATTAGCTATGTATATGATCATGTGTGCATGTGTAGTTAGGTAGGAGGGGGGGGGGGGTTCACTTTGCCGTTGCCCTATTTGTAAAGTTTTGCTACTGTTTCTTCCGCCCACTTCTTTCTTTCTTCTTGGTACATTTCTAATAATATACTATTGTAGGCATAACATACACACTTATGTATGCATGCATGTTTGTATTGTGATGTCGGCATGTATGCAAATATGTATGTATGTATATTGTTTGTATTAGTTCAATCATTTAAAATAAAGTTGTTTTTTTTACTATAATTTGTTCTAATATGTACACTAATTATTTTATAATAAATTAACTAACTATAACTGTGGATATAATTTATTCAATTTATTTATTTTAGTCATTAATTTATTAATTTTCTTTAATTTTATTTATCTCAATTGTCTATATTTATAACTACTAATGCATTTATTTTTCTATTGTTTTTGTTTTGGTTTTGTTGTGGTCTGGTTCTTCGCTCGTTCGTCTGTTGGTTATCTCATTTTTGCTAAATTTTGCTTTGCCTTGCTGCTCTGATCTGCCGCGATGACTGAATATGCTGTAGAGTGAGTATGCTGCGACGATTTCTAGTACGCGCACTAACAATTGGGCCCCAATTCTCCTTCCACTTCCTCTACCATTACCACTTTTACATCATCATTTGCTTTTGCTCTTTCTGTTGTTGCTTCGTTCCGGCCGCTACTCCATCCACTGGCCACATCAGCCACTGCTGACAACCTCCAAGCGTTCAATGCTGCAATAAGTCTCCTATCAGTGTTTGCATTTCATTTGGTTCATGCCATTACATCACATATGAATTTTATTAGTTTAACTTAGCATACATGCAAGTATGTATGTACTCGTACAACAACAATGCTGTGGGAAAGAAATTCACAAACACTTTGCAAAGTTATGAATTTTGACTTTGTCCTTTGTTTTTTGTTGAATGCTGCTCTCAATTTTTGCTTAGTTTGCCTTCAGTTGCCCACCAATGGGCCACATTCATTAATGTTGCGTGGGTGTGTGTATGTGGGTTTTTGAATTTTTTTGTTATACAAGATTTAAATTACACAATGTCTGAGTTGCTTAAAATAATAAGTTAGAAAAGACAGCGATCAGCAAAAAGTCGAGTAAAAAAGATTCAAATACGAGTGTATGCTGTTCATTGCCATAATGAAATCAATACTGAGGTTACTGGTAGTTTAAATGTACAATACAATAATAAAAAGAGCTGTTTTGTTTGTTTGTTTGTTGGGTTGTTGGAATTTTCTGTTTTTCGTTTAATACTTTTTAGAAAAAGCTCTTTAAGAATCCAGCTGGTCCAGCCTGTCGAAGGGAAAAAAATATAATTAACATGTATGCAATTTTAATCAATAAGTAAACATGATTTATGAATATATTTATATTTCTGGCTATGCGACTTACATCTTGTTGTTGCTGCGTTTGTGCTTGTTTTACTTTTGCTTGAGCGATCTTTAAGGCTCTGCAAGTAGAAAAATCAAAGTAATGATCATTAAGGTTGTGATCAGTGATTTATGTTGCATCACTTTGGAAACCAAATTTGTTTTAAAATTGTTACATTCTCTAATATGGCCACTAGGGCCATCAAGGTGTTTGAAGGTAAATCCTGGTGTTGCGAGCCAAGCATCATGAGATGGATGTACATGATGATGGTGAGGCTTAGACTTGCTTATGTTACGATGGCGCGGGCCCACAAAGCTAAACACGGGGCTGAGGTTGTGGGCGTTCAACCCCTACCTCCAAATTCAAAAATTGCTGGCACAAAATATGGTTTCAAATGGTATTGGAAGCATTTCGAAACACACACAATCTTTTTATTTACGCATGGAATTTGTGCAAGTGTATTTGGGCCCAGAACCAAGCACTGTGAGCCTATGGGGAAGTCACCCAGTGAAAATAAGTCCAAGTCTCTGCCCACAGTTTTATCTAACTCGAGAATACTTTGGGCAAGACATCGTTATATCATCACTCAAACATCTTTCTACAAGATTTCAATTCAAAATTGAGCTCTTTGGGCCTTGACTTAGACCAATACCAGCTAATTCAAGTTACCGGCTCCGTAACCGGGAAATGTACACTTAGGAAACGCATGTCACGCTTTGAGACAGTTCCTTAAGTTCCAATAGTTGGAATCTAATGTACTTCCAACTCTTTTGTAATATTAAATACAACGCCAGCCTTATACTTATACGATATAATAACCCAAGAGATACGCACTGTTGTAAGTCCATAATGGTTTTCTCCTTGGCGTTTTGTTCCTCCTGCGACATTTGCACCAGTTGCAGTAATCTTTCCGTTTCGGTTGTGGCCTTTTTGTGCTCCTCTTTGGTGTTTTGCAGTTCTTTGACGCAGCTGTTGGATGAAATGAAAAGCCAAATAAGCCAACATATTAGCAACAGCCTGAAAGTGGTCAACTTACGCCTCCAGCTGCCGCTGTGTATCCATGAGTTTCTTGTTGAGTTCGCCAGCAGCCGCTGCGCCGCCGCCTTGCGTCTGCAGCGATTTCTCCAGCTGGTCCATTTGTTCCTTTCGCTTTCGCAGCTGCACATCGAAATCGGCCATTTTTTTCTCCTTCTCCTCGATGTCTTTGCGTTTGGCCTCGATCTGTTTGCGCTGCTCCTCGATGATTTTGCGCTCGCTTTCGACGGCCTTGGCTTGGTTGTCGATCTGCTTGCGCACCTCTTCCAGCTGCTTCTGTTGCTGCTCGAGCTGCTGCCGCTGTACATCGGTGGCGGCCGCACCCGCGTTGCCCGCTTGCTGCAGCTGTTGTAGCTGTTGCTGCAGCATCTGTACCTGTTGCTGCAATTGCTGCACCTGCTGTTGCGCCACTTGCAGCTGCTTGGCCTGTTCCTGATTCGACAGCTGCGCGGAGTGGGTGGTTAGTAGATAAATCTAACATTTGTGCGTAACATTTCCACGCTCTATACTCACTTGACTCTTTTCCAGTTCTTGCACCAGCAGCTCGAGTTGCTGCTGGAAGCGATCGCGCTCCACACACGCCGCCTGCAATTCGCCTCTGATCTTTTCCAGCTCCTTCAGCTGCTCCTGGTTGGCGGCCGGTGCTTGTTGCTGTTGCTGCTGTTGTTGTTGTTGTTGCTGCTGTTGTTGTTGTGCTATCTGGTGCTGCATCTTTTGCATTTGTTGGTGTTGTTCCTTAATGTGTTGGTCCATCATCTACGCGAAAATAAATGCATGAAATATATCCGTTGCGATCAGTGCTGCATCGCGAACTTACCTGTATGCGCTTGTGCATCTCTTGTGCGGCTTTGTCGGCCATGTCTGCGCGACTCTTCTCCGCTTCGATCACCTTGCGCCACTGTTCGAGCTCTTCGCGACTGGCACCGCCTCCAACGGCGCCGTCCGCCGGGCCGGCAGCAGCGAGTGCCTTCTCGGATTCTTGCAGCTTCTGCTGCAGCAACTGTATCTCCTTCTGCATGGCCTGAATTTCGGCGGGTGCCACTGGCGCAACCGGATGACCATTGCGTAGCTTGCGATTTTCCTCGCGTGCCTTCTGTAGCTCGGTCTCGGCGTTCTGCAGCTCCTTTTGGAAGTTCATCAGTATCTCCTGACTCTTTTCCAGCTGCATAACCAGCTGCTCGCGCTCCATTGCCAGCTGTTTGCAGTCGGACTCTAGCTTATGCAGGTGCTTCTCCAGCTGCGGGTGCGGCTTGTCGGCGCCGTTGCGACTCGACTGTCGCAGCGCCTCCTTCTCGGCCTCCGTCTTCTCGAGGCGATCGTGCAGGCGTCCCAGCTCCGCCGACATGCGTTCGAATTCAATGCGTGTGGATTCGTTGGTTTCCTGCTGCTTGGCCAGATGCATTTGTGCCTTCTCCAGCTCCTTGGCCAGCCGTCCGGCCTCCAATTCGGTAGCATCACGCGATTGCAGCGTCTTCTCGAGGCGATCGCGTAATCGTTCGATCTCTTGTCGTTCGCCCGCAGACATAGACGCCCGCACGGACTCTGCCGGACTGATGGCGGACTGCTGCTGCAGTCGCAGTCGCTCGACCTCCTTCAGCAACTTCTCGTGCTTGTCGCGCGCCTTCTCGCGCTCAATGTGCGCACGTTCCAACTCGCTGCGCTGCTTCTCCTGGTTGGCCAGCAACTTGGCCACTTCGCCCTTGGACAGCTCGAGTTGTAAGGTGGTTTCGTGCAGCTTCGACTCCATGTTTTGTATCTCGTTCTCGATCTTCTCGTACTTGTCTTTGTACTTCTCGAACGACTCGGACTCGTACTGCGACTTGCCGCGTATGGTTTCCAGTTCCATGAGCGTCTTGTCAAGTTTCTCACGCAAACGCTCGTTCTCCTCTTTAAGGCGGCGGGTCTCACGTCCGAAGGTATCGGTGTCCTGCAACTTCCTCAGCTCCACCTGGCTCTTCTCGTAGCGATCCCGCATCTTCTCCAGTTCAACAGCGTAATGAGCTGCTTCCTCCTTGGCAGCTTCGACGCTGGCGCTGGCCTTGCTCTGGGCGGCATGAGCGCGCTCCAGCTCGTACGTGACGCGCTCCAGCTCCGACTGCAAGTGCTCCTTCTCGCCCTGGCCGCGACGCAGATCCGTTTGCAGTTTGTCAAATCGCTCGCGATTATGCTCGAGCTCGGTGCGTGCATTGTCCTCGCATTCCTTGGCTCTACTCAGCTGCAGTGCCGCTCGGTCGCAGGCTTCCTGCAGGCGTGTGCTCTCCTCCTGCAACTTGCGCAGGTCCTCGCGTGCCTTCGACGCGGCCAGCGCCGAGCGCTCGGCCTCCACCTCCAGGCGGGCACGATCCGCTTCGGCGGTGTCGCAACGCGACTGTAGCCGGTATATCTCGTTCTGCGCGCGATCGTACTTCTCGAGCATCTTTTCGAATTCTTTGTTGGAAGTGTCCTTCTCGTCTATGAGCTTCTGACTGGCGTACAGCGCCTTGTCCAGCTTCTCCTTGAGTATTTCCACTTCGGTGACGGCGTCGTCGCGCTCCATCTGAAAGCGAATGAGAGTAAAGCGAGCCATTGAGTGCATAGATCACCGATGGTGGCGACGCAAATATCAAAGGAAGGAACGATTTCAAGCTATTTAAAAGCTACGATTTACAAACAGCCAATTGAAAAATTTCAGCGCATGCGTGTCGATACCCGATATCGGTTTGTATGAGTTACGAGTATACGTGTATGCGAGTATGGTTGGTGCCAATTGGTGGAAAGCGAATACCTTGTCGGGAACTCAATGATATATATTACCTGCAGTTTTTGCTGTATGGCATGCGACTTTTCGTAGCGCTCCTTCAGCACTTCCAAATCAGTTTGCATGGCCTCCTTATCGCGCGCCGCTTTCATCAGCAACGTCTGCGACGATTCGGAGCGCTCTTTGAGTGTTTCCAATTCATCGGAGAATTGATCCCGCTCTTTCTGTATACGCGCTAGTTGCATCTACGTTAGTGTTTAGCAAGTTTAACAGATATTTATTTACAACAATTAGGATACGCCATACACATTAACATGGAATAAGTAATAGTGGTAGTAGTAGTTGTACATAGTAGAGTAAGTATGTAGTTATCGTTATATTTGTAGTGGTTTCGATAGTGTGTAAATAGTAGTAAGTACTATATAGTTCGATATGAAAGACATACATACATATCAAAATCATATGTAGCAGCTTATATAGATACAACGGCAAACGCTTGCAAAGCATTGCAACCTACCTGCGTCTTCTCAAGTTTCTCGCGAATGCGGTCCGTGTCCAGTGTGAGTGTTTCGCGTTCCTTCTGCATACGTGCTGCCTGGCCGAGCGCCTTGTCCAGCTGCGACTGCAGGTTGTCGTAGTCGTAGGTGAGCTTCTCCTTCTCGAGCACCAGTCGCCGGTTTTCGGCCACCGCCTTGTCGAGCTTCTCCTGCAAGTGGTCGACCTCGTTCTGGGCCTTGTCCAGCGAGTTCTGCAGCTTCTCCTGCTGCAATTGTGCTTTGCCCAAAGTGGCCTGAGTGCGCTCCATTTCCTCTTTCATCTTGTCCACCTCGGAGAAGGCCTGCAAGCGCAACACACGCAATTTCCAAATTAGCCATACGATATGGCAAAACCCTGAGCGAAAGTTCGTACCCGATCGCGATCGGCATGAATGCGCGCCACACTGCTCTGTGCCTTCTCGAGCTCCTGACGCAGACTCTCCTGCTCGCCTTGTGCATTCTCCAGTTTCGCCTTGAGTCGATACACTTCGCCCTGGCTCTTCTCCAATTTCTCCTGCAGGGCGGTCGCCTCTTCGCGTGCACGCTCCGCATCCGACTAAAAGTGTGTTTGGCAAGAGAACACGGCTTATTAGGTTTCGGCTTTGCTGGGCCATGGTGTTAAATGACGTTTGCACAAAGGATCTTCAACTACTAGAAACGTGTATGCTCGTGAGGCTCAAATGAAAAATATGCTCAAAAACAACAAACAGACAAAAATAAAACGCAGCACAGTTGAGAAACGTAAAACCACAGTGAGAGGCGTTAGCATGAGAAAGAGGCTGATAGACTGGTTAAACGATGGAACAGATGGAGTTCGATTCAATGTTTTGAATATTGTCGATCAAGTGGGCAGATGCGGATGCAGTGAGTAGTTTTTTATACAAGTGGTGGAAAGAACGGATAGACGAACATATGGGCGAACAAGGCGATGATTTGCTTCAAATGACAAACACTGACACATATCCAAAGCAAAAAAATTTTACACTTAATTCAGTTTATCTATGAAATATATTTTTTGTTGGTTTGCAGTTGAGAGTATTTAACTCTGAGGTGCATTAGAAAAATCAAAGTTTACATTTAAAGTTCAAATTATCGAAATGTTGCTATTGCAAAAGACAAATTCCATTAAGAATCGACGGTAGCGTATAATAGAGATTTAGCTAAATGCAATCTGCGAAAAGAAGTTTCTGATAGCATTGGACATTTAAACGGTGACTAAGGGAATGCAGCAGACAACAATAACTTGAATACTGACACATGAATGTAAACTCGTAGTAGTCGACTAAATGAAAATTAAATTTTTAACAATAGTTTTGGTCATTCAAGGCTTTTGAACTGGTTGGTAAAAGTCTTGTTGATCATTAATGATCAATTCGATTCGCTGCTATTACATCGTCCCTCTTATCACTATGGAAAAAGGTGCGTCTAGGCTGAATAGATAAGAAGTCATTCAAGCGGCATCGTTTTCTAATATATGTAAAATAATTTTCAGTAGATAGTATACGCTGGTTCGTTGATTCACTGGTTCCAATAGAAATCCTCTGTGCTGAGTATGTTTCTCTCAGAGAGTTAACCAGGATGTAAGGCTTATCCTGTACATTAGTGGATATAATTAAAATCTTAATTTTGGTCTTGATAGTTACTTGCTGGGTCTGCACGAATATCTTCTAAAAACATGATATAAGGCTGTGTGACTGCTTCAAGGAACAGTCTAGAAATGTCTTAGAGATGGTGTAGAGGTGCTACCGTCGCAAAAACGTTGTCGATTTTAAGTCATTTTGAGATATTTAAGTCAAGCAGCAATTATTCTAAAATTTTTTTTGTAGATTTTTACTGCTTAAAACCAACATTTGATTGTTCTAATGCTATTGAAGTGAATGGGCTAGCAGGCAGCGGCGGCTCGCTGAAAGCGTTTCTGATGTCAGCAACGAAAGTGGCTGCAAGCTGAATGACAAATTATATACGAATACCATATCTGGAAATGTAGGCAAATCTGGTGTTAGTTGCGGCATTTTGAATGAGTTACATTTAGCTTCTGCAAATAGTTTGTTTGGTATGATTTTCAGGATGGCTGATTACAAATATTGCAAACTTTATGGAAACATCTCGAGAATGTACAATGATGTGGCATGTTAGTACGAATACATAAGTATGTATGTTATTACGCAAAAGTTACAACTGGTGGTGGTGGTACATGTGGTATGGTACGTGTACGCATGTATGTAGTTATGGCATTTTAAAACAAGGATCTTCAAACTTTGGATATTTGTTGTAGCGGTTTTTGGAAGCAATTACTCACAAAACGTTTTTCTGTATCGCCCTATAAGAATGAACGTAAGCACATAACGGTTATTGGAATTATTTAGAATTTACCATTAGAGAGCATTTTTTATCATTAGTTAATAATTAGTAGCACTATGTATAATTAATAATAATTAATTGTTAATAGAACTAATTGTAAGGAAGGGATAACATGAGTGTATGTACTTTTCAGTTAATTTTTGTTTGAAATTTAATTCATTTCTTTTGTTGAATTTTTTCTGGTAATTCAAAAAGAACAGCTTTTGTCAAAAATTGCTTAGTTGAAAATGTTTGCTGTTGGTTTTTTGGATTTGTTAACTCTAAATAATTTTTAGTAATTTCTACTTGCGAGTTTAATAGTTAAATTAATTAATTGATTTTTATTGGTTCAAGTCAAAAAGGACAAAAATTGCTAAATTATTTGGTTCAAATAGTTTTTGTTTTGTTTTCTAATTATCACTCGCGTTTTACGATATACAAATAAAGGTCGAACTAAAACGAAGCGAGTCTTGTAAAACTTGACATGATGAGCTGAACTCGCGGTACGGTGTGTGTGTCCTCTATTCAGTTCGTGACCTCTGCTCAGAAGATCACACTTGTCTAAGGTTTAGAATTTAAGTCTTTAAAAAGGCTTTAAGGCTTAGAAATTAATTCTAGTTAAAAATATACTTATAAGCCTGAAACTGTACTAATTACGGGAACTCAGAAAAATGTTTGCCCAACACGCAACTCGGAGAATAGGTATCATGGCACGTTAGAAAGGGGAATTTTTAATGATTTACAAAATTATTTATTTTTCAGCTTCTTTATTATCAATCATTTTGAAAATTTTTTTTACAATATATTGAAGGTTTAAAGAACACAAAAATCTTAAAATCGGTCGAGCCAATCCGGAGATTAAGTGTCCGTAATGGGGGATGTTTTTTTTTTCTACGCGACTTCAGCTCTACCTATATAAGAGACAATATGCTAAAAAAAAGAACATTTTTTTTGTGTTGCTTAAACCTTCAATATATTGTAAAAAAAAAATTTCAAAAGGAGCTGAAAAATAAATAATTTTGTAAATCATTATAAATTCCCCATTCTAACGTGCCATGATACCTTAAATTAGGCTGGTAGATATGGTCTACCAGCTTCTTCTTCGTTTTCTAAAATATTTTTACATATTTACTGTCAACATTTTCTGTTTATAGCTCGAGTCGATTTGAGGCTGTCAATGATGAATCAGTCAGTCTGTTGGTCAGTCATGTATACAGATGCCACTAATTCTTCAATGAAATTCTTTTAGGTTTATGTTTATACTTGTAGTCTTTTAATAAAACTGAACTACTGTTCAAGTGATGTACATGTAAATAATTATGACTCAAGCCGTTGAATAGGTCAGCCGATCAGGACATGTTTTTTTTATGTGCTTTTGCATTGACTCGACATTTTGGCTCATCCTTAAATGTCTGAAGCGGTAGTTCTGATGTGTGTGTGCGTGTGTCGATTTTGATGACTAACCACCAGGCGAGCGCCGCTACGTGTACAAGTTAAGCGGTATGTACGCAATATGTGTGTGGTTTACTGCTTTTTGACATAAGCTGTCTGTCTGATGGCGGTTTATTTGATGGTGGTTGTTGTGCTGTTGGTGTTGGATGTGCCAATTTGCTTGTATAGAAATTTCAGTGCATGTCGATATGCGTTGGAAATGTCTCTTGCAACATGTGGCACGATAGCACGACTATAGTGTACGCAGTGGCGGCTTAAGCTGCTCGGGGGCCCGGGGCGGCGACGGCTGAGGGGGCCCCACAAAACGGTGCAGCATAAGTTTGCGTACAAAACTAATAAGGGGAATTTCCGTTTATGCTTTTTGCTTTTTTTTTTTAAATGTGTATTCCAGTGAACAGTAAACGGACTTTTATTTTTAAACGACGAGACAAATTATTTTAAACGTACATATATAGTATGTGCTTGAAATTTTATAGAAAGCAGTAGAATCCCAGAGAAAAAAATGAAAAATTAATAAAAGGATAATCTTACTACATCTCTCCAAAATTGATAAAAACTTTCGTGAAATTAGGAAAACTTTTGGGGGAGCAAATTTGTCATTTCCAAATGCCATCTTATATCTCGAAAAAAACCATTTTTTTAAGCTACCCGAGCAGGAGGATTCGATTGTCGACAAAAAATGGGCCAATCGCGGCACCTAAAAATAAAAGTTTTTTCTAGACTAACTTTGGCCGCTGAACACGAAACTGAAAACCAAAAAATTGTTGAAGAAGCGTTTTCGAAAAATCTTCGAAAAACGATTTTTTTCCTGTTGTTTCAGTTATGAGCACATATCTCCTAAAAGAATTATCCGATTAACACGAGCTGTCCGTCGTTCAGAAGATAATACCTTAGTGGCTTTTTAGTGATATATAGATTGTCCAAATCAGATGAGATTTGGGGAAGCTACTGACGGTGAAAGTTGTAACAATGTGAATATTTCGACCAATTTAAAAAATCATAAATTTTCGAATATTTTTTTATAGAAAAAATAAGTTATCTTCTCTGGTTTTAAAATCTAAAATGAAATATATACTATTTTAGCAAATATTAAGCCTAACATCAATAGAATTGAAAGAAAAATTATAAAGTTATGATGCAGTGAGTCAAAACACCAACTTTACATTTATTACACCGTGCGAAACAATTTTTTTTTGCCGAGACCCATCCAAATTTTGATATAGACGTGAAACTAGTGATCATTTATAGTATTCTATAAATCGTATAGCATAGTCAGTATTAAATTTTCTGACCCAAAGTCCTTTTTAAAGGACTTTAACATTTTGAGGAGATAGACATTTCAATATTTAATATATGCGGTAGTCCAATGATGAAGATATGGGTATCAAATGAAAGAGGAAAATTGTCTCCTTTTAACTAAATTTTCTATTTTGAACTTTCAGGACCAAAATATGTCAGGTATGGAAAACATACATGTTTTGGATTTCACTCTGTAGATTCATACATCTAAATTTTATTCTATTTCAAAGTTCTCAAGAAAGTTACACAAACCCCCCCCTAGAAAACACTTTTATTTTTAGGTGTATTTTTCGTGTCGAGTAGAAATCTTCAGAAATGTACAGAAATATTTTATAAAACCCAGTAGCAGTGACTTTATAAAAAAAGTCCTGAAAAAACATATTTCCCCTACATAACAGCATGTAAGAAGCCCATATTTAGCTTACTTACAAGGAGCATAGAATTGCCTTCGAAAACCGGATTTCCGGGACATGTGTTTTTATCCAACCAATAACTGTAATAATAATAATAATTATAACTGTAAATTTGTTTGACTTCTACAAAGTTTAATGAGGTTAAGTAATTGTGTAATTCACACTAGTTTACAAGCAAACTCTAAGATTGCGATATTTAATTTTTAACTTAGAATTTTGTATTTGCATATTTTGCACAAAATTTTAAGTTAAAAATTGCAATCTTCGAGGAAACATTTTTTGAAAATTTGCAAAAAATCGACAAAGTCAATTGTCGATACTGTGTCTCTTTCAATTGATAAAAGTGACAAACAACCTTTCAACAACCATTGTGGAGCGCAAATAGTCTTTTACAAGTTTCAGTTTTGAAAAACTTTAAATTTTTATATAGTTACAAGCTTCTCTCGGGGGCCCCCGCAGCCCGGGGCCCGGGGCGGTCCGCCCCTCCGCCCCCCCTCTTAAGCCGCTACTGAGTGTACGAATACGATAATATATAGCAATATTGGTGTGTTGTAGAATATTGCTGAGCATAGTGAAATAGTTTACAATAATTTGTGTGGTTTTATTGTGTTGGAGTTTTTCAGTTTCGGAACAACAAATGAGAACAAGAAGCATTTTCGATATTTTTGTCGGTACATTCAAATAATCATATTAACACCACTTTCAAGTAAAACTCCGTAATATCGAATTGAAGTCGATTAGATGCGATTATATATATTATGTATATTGTTACGGTATGTATATACGATATTAAATATAAGTATAGATATTTATGTATATGTATATAACATTTTGTGTAATGACTAAGAAACTGTGAGTGAACAAATTGCCGGAATGCATGGCTGAAAATGGTTAGGGGGGTTTTGGTGTTCAGTACCTGTGTGACCCTGAGCTCGGCCTGTGTGCGCCTCAGCTCGGCCGCCGCCTTGTCAGCGCGCTCTTGTGCCCGATCCAGCTCTTGGGAAGTTGTCATTGTTGTGCGACCGAATGTTGTCTAATCACAGGAACGAATGAAATCAAATCAAACGTGAACTTCGTTAGTAAGGCGTGCCAGAGATGGGCGCGGTACCCCGCGTGCAGGGTGCCGTTTGCGACAGCACATGTCCAGCAGGAAAATATACAAGAGATGCGAACGGCGCTAGCGAGTGTGGTAAGTCGTTGCCACTCAGTTTAGTTGACCGAAACGAAATAACAATTAACTAAAGTTCTGCATGGAAAATGTGAGTATTCGATATTTACTGCGGAAACTCACCACACTCGCGCACACGCCGTCAAACTTAATTTAAAATGAAAATTTCCAATGCGTATTTGACTTAGAAGCAGTGCATTTGTTGCTTTTAATGCTGTTTTTCGTACGTATAAAAGAATTCTCACAAACCAATTCGCAATCGTTGTTGAACCAGTAGAAGCAGCCAATGAATTATTTCAAATATTTATATTATAAAAAATGTTAAGTTGTATTGATGGACTACAACAGCTTCACAGCTTGTCATAAACAAAGCGATGAATATACATACAAGTCGACTACCGTATCCGGGAAGCAACAGTTAAAAGAACTTATGGTTTTCCCCATTAAGCAGTAACTCCTTAAGTAGGTAACTCCTATACATTTATTACATACTTTTCATCTTTAACTCTATTGTTTTTTAAATGTATCTTTAAAAATGAAAAACAGATAATATTTATACATAGTCTATATAGGAGATAACCTCGCTTTTGAAAGGGGACTTATGGAACAAAATATCTAACACAATATAGCAGGTGGGTAGGTATTTAAGTAGTCGTAGCTGCTCTGAATAGAGCACAAGCAGGCTCCCCTGCTAAAGAAACAGTTAGAGCTTCGATAGAATGGGAATTCCCCAGGTTGTCCAAGAGGAACTTACCTACATCAATCTTCCTTCTCCTAGAAAGTGTGAGACACTCCACCGATTTTTGTAGAATAGTTTTTCCTATTCATACCTTGCTAAAAACAAAACCAGTTATCTTTTCTAACGAAACTAAGTAGACTCTGAGTAGTTTTACCGGCTAGATCCCAGATTGTTGAAGAATAATTTCTCCAGATGAATATATTTTCTTCTGGAGAGCGCAGAACACTTCATCGATTTTTAGGAAAACTCATTGCACAAAATATGTAACAAGATATAGCAGGCTGGTAGGTACTTGGGTAGTTGTGGCTGTTCCGAAAAGAGTACACGTAGACGAAAGAGGTCCATTTGTATATCACAATTTATTGGACTCACATTCCTTGCTAAAACAATCAGTAAGAACTCCTGACGAAGCTAAGAATGCTGTGAATTGCCTTATCGTAAGAACGTTTTCCTTCTCTTCCTCATCCTCTTTCTCCCCCGCAAATTATTATAATAGCAAATAGCTTGGATGTCTATTAAAGAGTGACCCGTCAGGATCATGGATCATGGCTTTTAGATAGTACGTTTCAAGTCAAGTCAAGAATTGGTCAGCTTTGGTGAACAATAGACCCAGCATTACAAAATATAGCAACGATCATTTGTCAGATATTCAAGACATGTTGACAATATTCTTTAGGGATTTCGACAAAGATGCATTGTAATTTTGTCTTCATGTCTACCTTCGATAAATAATTTGTGATTCCTATTAGGTTTTGATGCACATTTCAAGCTTTAGGTAGGATACTCTACAGAATTTGTTAAATAGATTATCTGCAGAGATGTTTGTCAGACACTTATAATCTCGTCCAATGGTTTTCTATTTGCCCAACTTATCCATATTAAAGTTAAAGGGCCCTGAGTGCTCATCATTATTAAATTTTAACCTTGTTAGGTTCTGAAGTCCATCTCATACCGACTGTTGGTCAATTATTAAATTCCACTTCAATTTAAAACATGAAATTAATCTCAAAACTAATCTGAACCAAACACATAGAGTAATGAAACGTATTAATGAAGCACATATAGCAATGAATTACCTAATTCTTCAATCCCAAAATCTACTGCAAATCGCTACCCGCCTCTACATATGAAGTTTCTAGGGTCCTTAGCAGGGAAATCAGCGATCTGCTGGCATTCATCCATACCTCAAACTGGCTTTGAAACTGCTAGTAGCCGTTTGTCAGTATCGAAAAAACCGGTTCCTTCACGTTTATACCAAGAAAGTTGTTTCGAAACGGCATACTAGCGCTTACTTACTCACTCTCAACTATTTAGATAACTATTCTTCGTTATTTTTTGGACGATAGTAAACAAATTGTCGTTGGTATACAATTGTGGCGTGGTCCGTTGTCTCTGTCATAAATTTTAATACTCTTTATAATAAAATTTTTTTGATTACATTTTGTAAATATTTCCAATTCGATTGTCTTTCTAAAATCGGTGGTCTGAGTCCGCAATACCCAGTGTCACTTACCGAAAGTTTTCCAGATTCGAGCATCAACTTTTGAACTGACTGTAATGCACATAATTTTAATGACAATTAATTATTTTTAATACATTTGAATAATTAGCGTTTTATTAGAATTGAGCGATTAAAGGAGCGAACGATTTTGTATTTAAGTCTTTTTGGGCATCGCAGGTGGATAAAAACTTTAGTTGATCAGCTGGAAGCATTTTGGTTGGTGCTGGGCTATTCGTTAAACTGGCGATTGCTAATTGGTTTGTGGGGTTGCTTGAGCACAGCGTCGGTTACGCCAGCAGATCGCATCAGCCGACAGCTTACTGCGTCTTTTGGACATGAAAACCGGCACTGTTTGACGGCACTTGGACGGTGTTTTAGTTCTTCTTGATTTATTTTTTATATTTTGTAATGAAATTTTAACGGATGTTTTTTTTGTGAATTTCCTTTGTGAATTTTTGTGTGTATTCTTTTGGACTTTTGAGTGTTATTAAATCAAAACCTTGGGCGTTAATCGATTATTGTGCGCTCTTATGTGATTTTCTATATAATGCATACAGGTGAGGTGTTGCTTTATCGGTTTAACGTTAACTAACTACGTTACGATTATAGTAAAAGCTTAAATACTGAACTGATGGAAGAGCTGATTAGGTTAGTTGGTGCGTGGATTTTGTAAATGGGTGCAATGGGTTTTTGCTTTGCGTTTTTCATTCCCGATATGTGATACGTATCGTGTATGCTATACGAAGATATGGTGCAATGTGGAGTTTCAAAACGCAAACCATGACTTAACAAACTACGTTTTATTCCCTGCTGGCAAGGGAGGCGCATTAAAATCGACACTATACTATACATTAAATGTTAACAAAATTGTTAGGATTTTAGAGAAAAAGCTTACTTTATGTAGTGTGGTTTGTTCTTCTAGCTGCATCTAGTATGATAGTAGTAGTAGAAGTAGTAAATGGTGGGTAGGTAGGTAGGTAGTGGTGGTTGTAAGTAGGTGGTTGAGTAGAGTGTGTACATGTAAATAACAGTATAGCTTAATATTGAATTAATACATACACAGACAAAGTTTAAGTATATATGTATAATTAGTATGTAATATAAATAGTAAATAGATGGCACAAAGAATATCATATTTGGTAATATGTTATACATATACATAAGTTCATATATTGTACAATATTATGGCAAGTAGGTAAATGGTACATAGATCACGTAGGTGTGGCGTTGGTTAGCATTGGATAGGAGGAGTGACACCGAATCTGGACGAGCATATCATTATCACATCGGCTATGTATAGGCATGGATATGTGTAAATCAGTTTGAACAACACAATCGGCCATCTTGTCTTACAGTTAACAACAGCAATACGTATACATAATATAAACTGGTTATTATGCACGAGTACCTGCGAACGTTCCAAATCGTGTTTCAAGCGCTCATTCTCCAACTCGAGACGTGCGATGCGCTGCTTCGTCGACTCCCAGTCAGCATTGCTGCGTCCCATTTCGCAGGTCGCCTTCTCCAGTTCAGCCTTTGATTTGCCCAGCTCACTCTGCGACGCCTCGAGCTTGATTTCGAGGCGCTCGCGTTCGGTGACGGCGCGCTCCAGTCGCGTGTTGAGCTTCTCCACCTCGCTCTCCAGGGCACGCAGCTTGATCTTGTAATCGGCAATTTCACGCTCATGTAATTCGCGCTCCTCTTGCTTTTCATGTTCGGCACGATCTCGCTGTTCTCGCAGCTGAGCCATTTGTTTCTCTTTGTCACCGATGGCTTCTTCGAGACTTGTGAGAGCGCCCTCGGAGCTGCTATGATGAGCCTGCATTGCCGACAGACGTGCGCGCGCCATATCCACCTGGTTATCCTTCTCCTTTAGTAGATCCTCCAGATTCTCAATCTAGACGGGGCAGTGCGTAAATTAGTTTCTTGCTCAACATATGTACATACGAAATGTTTGTTGGCCCTCTAGGTTAGGTAAACTGATATAGGATGTTGGATACAAAAAGAGTATTCGAAACAACTGACTCAAATGGTGGTTTATGACTAGAAAACTGAGATTTTTAGCAGCGACCGATGCTGTGTCAGAGAGCTAAAACGACTTGCCCCCTTATCGAACACCCTATATCAGCTTTTGTGGCATACGAATTGTCTGTTGGATGTGTGTATGTGTTTTGGGACAGACCTTTCGCTGCAGCACGTTAATCTTGCGGTCCTTGATTTCCATGTGATCTTTGAGCTCGGTCAATTCGCTGGTGAGTCGATTTCGTTCTTGCACTGTCTGTAGTGTGCCCTGTGTCTTCTTCTCGATCAGGCGATTCTTCTCCTCGAGGCGGGCGCGCAACTCCTCAACATCAGTCTGCAGCATGTTGTAATGCTCCTCTTTGGCACATAGCGACTCTTTGAGAACCGCTATGTGCCGCTGATAGTCCTACGCAAATTACAAGTGATGAGATTTAAAAGCAAGTAAACAACAACAACAACAGGAAGACCATCTCCGCGGAGGAAAGTGAGAGTCAGACGCAGAGAGGAGAAAGAAAGATATGAATATGGACAGCTGTTACCAATCATTTACCTGATGTTGCTCTTCCAATGTTTTCATTTTGGCCGCCATCGCCAATATTTCTTGATCCCTTCTTTGTATTTCAAGACGGAATTCGTCCAACTTTTGAACCAACAAGCAAAGAATTTTGAAAAGATAAATTTTGGAGACGTTAGCAGTGTGTCAATTACGAATGCAAATACGAAACGTTTAGTGAAATGATGAGATTGATGAGTGCTTAATGATGCTTCATCGATGTGGAGACGATTGCAATACGAATATGAAGACTTTTATGTTTGATTGGCGCATTTATGGAGACAATGTACGAAACGGTGGCGGTTCGGTTTGCACTTGTACACAGTGTACGCAGTGTTGCGGTGTTGGCTTCTAGTGGGCGTGAGGGCGTGTTCGTGAGTGTATATGTGTGTATGTGTAGGTGTAAACACTCGTTGGAGTTGTGTGTGGTTGATTTTGATATTGAGTTGAGGTTTGGCAGAGAAACGTCGTGCACGCAGTGTTGCATTTGTACATAGTGTAACTTGTGTACGAGTAAGTTGAAGGTGTGCGGTACAAATGTGAGTGGTATGCCGCGCGTGATCGCTGTGTGCCATTGCTGATTTCGTGTGTGAGTGTGTTTAGAACGGATTCCAAAAGAATCGACTAGTTCATTATACAACGCTACCAGAATATGCATTGCCAAAATATTGTGGACATTTGGTTTAGTAATGTTTATTTTTTGTTCTTTTTTGGTTTTATTTTTTTATTTTATATTTTATTTCAATAAAGTTTCAAGATTAATTTTATAATATTTGTTAGTATTTTCTTAACAATAACTTTTACTTGTATGTTTATGCATTATTATTATTATTATTAATATAACTCAGCGCATATATCAATACTGTTGGAGTACGAGTATATTAAATATCATTAATAAATGCTTTCATTTAGTTACTTTCGAAATGAGAGAAAAAGTAAAGTGTCTACAATATTGACGACTCGCTGCTTTGAAAACTGTGATTATGCAAGGATACGTTCAGAGGCGAAGAAAGGGTGTTTCGATTTGAAGTTCATTTCATACAGTGGATTGCAATGAAGTATACTCGGATACAAAGAAACCCATATTTAAAAAAAAAAACGTTTTGGAGACTGACTGAGATAGCTTAAGTAAAAGCAAAACTGAATTGAATTAAATTAAATGCGCTTAAAAGTGTCAACTGCTCAAAACACAGTTTCAAATTACTTCAAATCTATAGCGTTTTTCCAAAAATATCATCAAGTCATCATCAAAAATAAAATAAAATCGATGCTGGTGCCATGAATTTGGTTATGTCCTCACAAAAAAATATTAGAGGCAAATACATAGTTTTAAAACCTTTAAGGGCAATGTGTCAAATAATGTCAGAATTTATATTCAAAATACCTCAAATACATACATTTTTCACAAAGCAATTACGAGAAATGTAAGATCGGAACTTATTGTTATTGTTAAAGCCTTCAAAGAAAATGTGTCAAATGACGACAGAATTGACATACAAAATCATATCAAAACTCCTAAAAACAGTGGTTTCTTTACTGTTTTTAATTTCTCTATTGTTTTAAATTTTTTCAGCTGGAAAATACATCGGAGCCATTGATATTTTTTTACAAATACCATCAAAACATTCACGAGAAATAAAAGGTCTGAAAGGATATTAGAGATTAAGCTTGAAAAAGTTTAAGCAAAATGTTCTTAAAACTTCAAAATTCAAAAAACGAAACTAAAACCTAAACTTTAAAACTTAAAGTTAAAATTCAAAAGAAATAAATCTTAAACATCGTCACAAGTACAAATATTATTAAACAGTTTTCACAGAATTCGAAAACAGATCCGCAGTTGGATTTGATGTTGAACTATGAAAATAAGTAAAACTATGACGCTTCACATACTTATGTCTCTACTGAGTTTTCGGAATGATAACGTTTTGAGTTATTACATTCCTGCAACAAAACAGTGATATACAGTGATATCATATATACATTTTTTATTTGTTTATATATTCAGTATTATTAACGTTTGTGGCATTCAGCATTCAAGGGCTTGTGTTACTAGACCACATAGGTTTCTTTGTATTAATCAACAAGTTCTTCTTTAACGCACTGACTTACCCCCGACTTTAACTGAAATACATAAGACCCACTAACGATAACAGCTGACAAACAAATGTAACACATACACCGCTCCTCCAATGCGAACCTAACATAATACACAGTTTCAAAGCGGTGAGTGTCTGTGTCTTGTGGATCAGCAAATAGTTAATCGTAAGCCTTCTGCGTATGCATGTAAATCGATTGTTTTCTCGTTTATTTATAATTTTCATTTATAATAGAAACTTACTAGTACTCAATGCTTCTTGTAAATATTTATATAACGTTTCCCTTTGTGTAGATAGGTTTAAATTCCGACGTAAGTACTTATACGAGTATACTTATTGCGTTAATTGTAACAATTGAAACGCAACGCAGCCAAAACAAAACGAAAAAATCCAGTCAGTTATGCGTAAATAGTAATTACCCATACAAGTACAGGTACATACATATAAATATATGGTATGTATGTATTGTATAAATGCAATTATGTATACGAGTACACTCAATTGTTGGCTAGTCTGAGCTATTATCTTAACATTAAGGCTGCTTTGCACTTTTGCTGTTGTGGCCGGCGTGTAGAATCGATTGAACGGAAAGCGAAAATCAAGAAACAATGAACAACGAATGACAAACACAAAAATGTACATAGTGTGTGTAGAAATGCAACGGACGCAAGTTTGTACTGAATGACCGAGTTGAGCAAACTAATTGTAAGACTTTTAATAGACAATGAGAAACAACTTGGATTATGTGTTAAATTATGGGATTGTATATATATACGTGTGTAATAATTCATATTTTTGGGTATTTATTGGCTTTTGAACATCGAAGGATCTGTAAACAACAGAACGAACTATAACAGTTGAGCATTAGAAATATCTGTGGGATTATCCAGAGATCGAAGATCAATACTAAAGTTTCTTTCTGAAGCTGGACTTATGTAAGTAGTACAGGTCCATGAAAAGGGCACAAGTGATTTTAAACGTAGCAGGGCTCTATTTCCCAAAATAGGTAATACTTTTAATAATCTATGCACTCTATGTAATCTATGTACATATACTGAAAAAAAGAGGTTAAAAATCAATACTAAAACTGGACTTATGGATGTTCTACAGGTCCGTAGATCAGGTCAATAGATCTTTGAAGTCGCAGTTGCAGTTTCCTACAATAATTATGCATCTAAGTAAATATGTATTAAGAATTTTCATTGATTTGCAAAATCAACATGAAGACCAAGAATGGTTGATGCTTAATAGAATAGAATTCAGATAATGGAAGTAATTTGAAGACCAAGAATGATTAATTCTGAAACGCTTGAAGTACAGATACGGTTGAAAACCACAGCTGCTCAGATTGGATTGAATTGGATCTGATTCTCTGGTTTTGTAGAATTTATTTGAAAATCAGGAATAATTGATGCTGAAGTGCTTGAAGTACAGATACAGTAGTCGTCCATAACTGCTTCCTCCCAAACTAACTAACTAACTGCATTTGAGTGTTTGGTTTTGTACAATATTTAATAAGTTATGCTATAACTGAGAGTCAGGTATCGAATAAGGTCATCTTTATAATCAGGGTTATTAAATGTATTCTGCTATCCACGATCAGTTTTAAAATGGCTCTTGAGTGTATCAAAAAATTTGATTAATAGAATATGCGGACCCGAGCCAAGAGTTGAACTAATTCAAGGGTCGAGAGTCTTGTCGACAGTAAGGTGACGCCAGTGCATCGACGTAGGTGGGATGGCCAACTGTAGGCAGTTTGGGGTTGCCTTGAAGGTATCAATAGACAGCGAAGCCAGAAGAGTTCTTAATATTGATCAGAGAGTTCTTAGATGAGGGACTCCATTAATAACGAGACACGGTTACTTCGGGAGACACTCGGAATGGTTAAGCCTTGCCGAGGGAGTTTCCTGTAGACTGTGCTTCAAAAAATACGAGAATAGAAGTGCGTGCATCCTGGGACAACTGCTCATAAAAGATAATTATTTTTAGACCATTAGTTACAAACAAAAAACAGGCGAAAAGGGTGTTCCATGCGGTAGTTGGAGGTCGTCGACGGAGAGGGAGACCGTGTCTTCGGTGGAAGCACCAAGTTAAGGACGCCTTATCATCTTTTGGTGTGACCAACTGGAGAGGGAGCGCGTAAAGCAGAGGTATCTGGAGAAGTAGTCACAAAAATTTAGTAGATATAACACGTGACAAAGTGATTAGGAGTGAGGTCTCTGATTACGGCAGACTTTCGGATCAGTAGTCACGAACTTCATAGGCTCAAAAAAGGACCCATTTCAGCAAATCTTTGAACCGGGCGTAGACATGTCTTTCGGACATGTCAATTCGAGTCGTAGACTGGGTCGAACGTTTGTTGTTTCTACCGCCTACTATTGCTAGGCTTTTTAAGGTACATACCAATTAAACACAAATTTTCAGCTAACTGAAACAGTTTTACTAATATTAATTAAATGAAATTAAATTGTTAACTCTTCCAACACTACAAGCTATGAGTAATATTTGAAATGGGTAAAAATTGAATTAAATCTTAAATATTATTGGAATATATTTGTATATAGAAAAGACTTTTGCTCAACTCTGCTTGCTAATGACTCATTTCACAATCTTATTGCTGAAATGGAAGAACTGTGAAGCTCTCACTGCCGCACGCCGGCCATGACGCTCAAGTTGCCAAGACAGCTCTATTCAAAATTCAATATTCTTCGTCTTCTTCTTATTCGTGTCGCTTCTTTTTCTCATGTACTTCGTCGTGATTTTGCCTTGTTTCATTTACGTAAGTATGTAAGTTTCGTTTAGCAGTTGCTTGTTTCGTTCAGTGTGGCAAGGAAGCTCCACACTCTCTACAGGATACACAAATGCAACAGATTGCAGCACGTCGGGCCATCTAAAGGGTCTCCAAATCGCTATAATTGTGGGAAGGGGTTTCAATTTTCCAAAGATTAGACGTTGAACGTTAATGCAAAGTGTTGACAAATGACTTTTGGGGGAGTAGGGCAACATTGTACTATTTAAAATGAATTTGAATTAGAAGGATTAATTTCGAGAGGAATAATGGTGGGATGCAATTATGTAGTAACAGTATCTAATAGAAATTCCGAATCAATCAATTGTCTGTTGGAAGTAAAGTGTAAAATCGTTCCAAGTGAGAAGTGAGTAAAGTACGGCACATAAGTATACATAGGTACTAGCTAAATATCTGAACGTACTTAGAGTTAGTAACAAACAGTAGCTGTCGCATATTTGCACGCATATATATGTATATATATATGTGTATATCGCTCTCTATTATTAATAATGTCTCAATATTACAACATTCACAATACATGGTTTACGTTCCACGTACCGGGCACCGGGTACCCGGGTGGCGCGCACACATCATCGTCATCGCCATCCAGTACCGAGTACTTATTACTTTGTAATTTGTTTTGCTTATGCTTTTCACTTTGTTCAGCTTTTGTTGCTTAAGTTGCTTGCTTTGCTTTGCTTTCGTTAATACGTTTGTGTTTACGTTATTATTAATGGTTACTTTGCTTGTCTTATGAACAACAACATTTCATATTGTAATTGACCTTCATTACTAATCACACTCTAGTTTTTTTTTGGGGAGGGTGGGGCGGGGAGACTTTTGGGAGCAGAAGTTCGCATAGATATGGGAAAATACTATAAATAAAACTGTAATACTTATACGAGTACGAGTTCACGCTAAAGCGGAAGATGGCATCTCCATTCAAGTAAATCGAGTTAAAGTTTAATGCAATTCAAGTTTCATAAATGCATTCGAGTTTTTTGGTTTGATTTGGTATTTTCGTTTTTTGGTTTTGGGTTTTGGAATGCAATTCACGTGAATAAAGTAGTTGGTTAAATTTTATTTAGGTTTTGATTTAATAAGTACCGCAGCAAATATTACTTGAGGCAAGTAATCATGTAATCATGTAAGTAGGTAAACTCTGTCAAGTTAGTTGTTAAGCTTAAACATTCGGCGACTGAGTCTTTCTCAACGATTTGGTTTTGGTTGGTTGTGGCTATGGTTTTGGTTTAGGGTTTGGATTCGGTTTTCGGAAAGTTAACAAATGTCAATAGAACAAGTTGCATTGTTTTGTTGTATGTTTTACACTCATTACATTATATACAGTCTTTTTGGTTTTTGCTATTTGTTGTTTTTGCTTTATCGCTTTTGTTGTTTGCATGCGGCATGTGGCGCGCAGCATGCGGAATTTGCTCCTGCAATTTGCAAAAAATAAGAAGACAACACGCAGTGCGCTCGTCAAAAAAAGCCTGCGTGTGAAATTTCTCCTGAGTACTCTGCAACAGTTCCAATGCTACTTACGGCAACTCCTTACCGTCTACTGCCATCGTGTCTACCGACTATTTCCCTCATCTGTCTTGTACGTTAGTACAGTTTTAGTTCACCGTTTTCGGTCATCTATGCTTTCGCTTTTGCTCCTTTCATCGTTTGTTTGTTTGTTTGTCTTAGCCTAACGCCCACTCACTCGCGCCGAAAGCGTATCTACGAGTTCTCTAATCACTAAATAATAGCCACAAATACCTAAATGCGTTTTGCGTGAAGTAAGCGTCCTAAACGTGTACGACTACGTGTACCTACTTGAAAATGGCATGGCACATTGAATTGGTGTTTCCTCTCTTTGGTTTTCAACTTTAAATATAATCTTCGTAAATTTTCTTTGTCATTCCATAATCCAATCGATTACACAGTTACATTAAGCCTAAAAAGTGTTTTCATTGTATAAGGAAATATGCGAGCAGTTGGCGTGTGCAGGCTTTCAGAAATCATGCGCATACGAGTAGCAACGAGGGCTATCCAGCTGACTGGCTGATTCACTTGTTGATCCCAACAGTCGCTCACTACACTTCCAACTAAAGATTTTGTGTCGGGCTGGAAACACAATGTATTCTATATAGAGAGAGCTCTAGGCACCACTTTTTGAGTCGTTCAAATATATACGAACACTACGGCAATGTTATTTTAAAATGATTGTAAACTTTGCATGACTGATGAAGGTGAATAAAATTCCTCTTGACCACAATTGAATACATTAGGTTCACTCATACACTAACCGGGGCCAAACTCATCGTCATATTTCGTTCAACAAAGTGTGATGGACAATAGCAAACAGCACAGGAGAAATAGACCGTAAATAATAATACGAACAGTCATAATTGGAAATTCCCTGTAGGAAAGAAAAGACTTGTCAAAAACAATCGGCGACTAGGATATAAGTTGACATTTTGCTACATTGGGGGAAATAGTTGAAATTGATTAAGGCACCACAGTGCTTTTCAGGGGAAAGAGGGCCCATAAGGCCACAGTTTTATTTAAAATTATGAAAAAAATATGAAAATTATGAAAATTAACCCATTTGTCAAAATAAAAAATCAAATCAGCATTATTGATTTGCCTTTAGTGCTCCTGACAGTAAATTGGCGTTTGGACTGGTTTTTAAAACCATTGAAATTCAATTCTATTGTCAGTTTTTAAAGCGTTTCATCAAATATTTATTTACTTTCAAATGTAATGCATGAAGGATCGGCATTGAAAATTGGAACAGCCCAATCAAAGGATTAAGAAGCCGTGGTCCGTCTGTGATGTTCAGGCCTAAGGAATATTTAAAATAAAAATGCTGCTCTAGCTTTCTGAGTGTGAAGTATCACAAAAGTATATAACCGCAGTATAGAAGTATAGAACCGAATGCCACCGATATTGATGCAGAAAATGTCATTGTGGAGATAAAAATGGTTTGCCAAAAAAGAAGTTAGTTAGGTCAATGAGCGATACTGGCTGGAACTCGTTTTGCCTAAGAAAGAAGGTGTTTGATAGTTATTACTTAACCCTTTTGGGACGGAGTTTAATTTCGAAAACCAAAATAACTACTCTTGGTAGAAATGCTCCCATGTTATGAAAGTTGGGGCCAGAAAATTATGTTGCAAACTCGCAAAGTCTGGAATCAGCCTTTTAGCCGGGGCTAATAATTGTTTTGAGGGGTATTAAAAACTTGGTGGTACGTATTTCCCGGTAGTCCCGAAAGGGCTAATAGATATTTTATCGCATAACAACCTATAATGACTGCCAATCAGTTAAGTAGTTTACTTGCTGATGCCTTCAGTACGACTTATCTCAAGAACGACATCTAATGCCTTGGAAAGAAGACATCTAATATTACACAACATAGATTTTATTGCAAAAATGGCTATAAAGATTGCCAATCAATTAATACGTTAATTGCTTGTCGATGGCTCGAGCATGCAGTATTTCAATACGCGCCGTTATGCCCATTGTGTTTCCAGCCTTATTAAACACTGTTCATGGAACAGTTCTTAAAAGTGGTTGAGCGTGCTATAACCCATCTTATTATTTGTTTACTATTATGTAAATTCTTCTTGTATGTAGGTATATGTAATATGTGATGTTTTGCCGCTATAACTATGAAGACTTTTGTTGTTTTCTTGTGAATTGTGTGTGGCTTTTAATTGGACATAAATGCGGTCGTTAGCACCAAATTGCGTACATATGTATGTATACACAAGTGTTTATAGGAGATTGCCGTATATGCTACTATATACTATATATATGTCGGTATATCCTGCTTTTTGATGCTGCTTGTTTATTTGTATGCGCACGATATGTGAAAGCGTGATACATTTTGTACGTTTTATACGAGCAATATACGTACTCCCGTGATGTTAGTTGCATGTTGTTGCATGTGTTGAGTAGTTCGATTGTGGTGTTCGTTTATTGTTCGGACTTGCATTCACTTATCACATCCGACACTGGGGGGGGGAGGGGAGGGGGCATGGATATGGTTGTGGGCATGGGCATGGTTGTGGTTGTGGGTGAGGGTGGGGGGTGTGGAGGTGGTGATCTCTGTCGCTAGCACCGGCGCTTGGTACCCTAAATGTGGGCGCTTGATTTGTCATGATCATCGATCTTGTCATTTGCTTGATTCGTTTGCCAATCAACTGCGATTTGCCGTTGTCATTTCGTTCCAATTTGGCGAAGAACTAAAAGCGTAAAATGCGTGCGACCTTCAAGCGGGTTTGACGTGTTCAATTGCTGCATGTCGGTGTGCAACTTGCGGTTTTCTAATTTTGTTCGTGCTGCCAGATTGCTTACGTTCGCGTCCGCCAATTCGCGCTGCGACTACTCGACTACGTTTTCGAATCGATTGTGATTTTAGATGCGATTGCAGTGCGACTCTGCAATGGCGGCGACCAATTGACTATATGTTTTTTTCTGATTCGGTTGCTTAATTTAGTTTGTTTCAGTTTGTTTGGTTATCGCATAATTTTGCTGTAGCCACATTGGGTTTTGGGAGTGTTGTCAGTTGCCACTGATTTAGGTTATTTGGCTTTGGCCTTTGGTATTTGTAACGTTTTTGGTAGTGGTGGTTATCTGCAATTCGCTTTGCGCTCGCTTAGGAGTCTAGAGATAGCGTATCTACGTCAAATTTAAAACTTACTTGTCGCTTAGGCTCTGGCGGCAGTTTCGGGTAATCTAAGTCTAGTTTCGAGTATTGTGACATGTGGTGATGTTGATGGTGTGGATGGTTTAATGAGGCTGATGTCGGGTAGTGCTGGGTGTGATGGTGATGTGCCTGTTGCTGTTGTGGCTGATGATGGTAGGATGCGTGCAGATTGTCGTAGCCGGCTGCCGCCGACGAGTGACCGCCACCGAGGCCGGCTCCGAGTCCAGCACCACCAACCGCAGCACCACCGCCGAGGCCGCTTAGGCCGCCGAGGCCGGTGCGTCCGCCCACGTCGGCCAGCGCGCTGCTGGTGAGCGTGGTCGCGAACGGGCCGCTCGTGCCGCTGAGCGCGGCGAGCGGGTGCGTCTGCAGGTGATTCTGGTGCTGGTGCACGTGGTATTGGTGTAGCGGATTCAGTTGCTGCTGCACCGAGTGGTGAATGTGCGCCGCCGGGTGCGCGCTCGGCGGCAGCTGGTGCGCGTAGTTCTGCGTGCCGGCGAACTGCTGCTGCAGATTGTAGGCGAGCGGGTGCGCGGACGCCGACAGCGCGTAGTGCGGATTCTGCTGATAGTACTGCGAGATGGCCGGATTGGAGGCGTGCAGTGACGACATGAGATTGCGCTGCTGCAGCAGATTGCCGCTCATGCTGTACGGCAACTCGGTCTGGGTGAACATGGACTGAGAGAATGGGTTAGCGTAACTACCACTACTACCACCAACACCGCCACTAACACCACCTGAAGTGTATTTGCTCGGATAGTTCATGTAATTCAAATTCGACACTGAGTAGGCGGGCCGCAGCAGGCGCGAGCTGAGGCCACCGGTGGCCGCTTGCGCCGCCGCCGCCGCCGCAGCCGCAGCTGCTGACTGTTGCGCGGCGACCGATGCGGCCGGCGCGTATTGCTGGAAGTACATGTTCGGCTGCGACGAGAAGCTGGCCGACATCTGCATGAGGTTGTCGTTGAGGTAGGGCGGCGACGTGTCGCCCGGGTGCAGCGTCGGGTAGCTGGAGATGACGCGGCCAGGGTAGTGCGAGAGCGGCGTGACCGGCTGGCCGGCCTGCTGCATGCGCGCCTGCTGGTTGAGTATCTGCGAGGAGCGCGAAATCGACTTGTGCGCCTCGTTCAGCAGATTGACGATGTTCGACGAGGAGGACTGGTGCATTTGCGTCGGATAGCCGCCGTAGAAGTCGTTCATCATGGTGGCCGACGGCAGGCCGGCGATGCTGTAGCGGCGCCGCCGTATCGGCGACGGATGCTGGCCGTAGGGATCGTAGAGGTAGCCCGCCGACGTCGACGGCCCGTAGATGTCGAACGAGGACGGCGGCGGTGGGCCGTAGCCGGCGGGCGCGTAATATTGACCGATTATGTCTGGCAGTGGTGGGCTTCCGGTCGGGTTGAAAGTATTGTACATCTGAAATGGGCGATTTGAAATAGTTTGTTGGGTAGTTTGTTTGTTTGTTGGTTGGTTGTTTGTTTGTTTGTTTGTTTGTTTGTATGCTTGGTGGTTGCTTTGCTTGTTCTTTGTTCTTTGTTATTGTTCTTGTTCTTATTGTAGAAGTAATTGTTGGTACGTTTGTTTTGGTTTGGTTCGAAGTAGTGTTAATTGACTTGCAGATCGTTACGCTTTTTTACTCAACTATTTGCTTTTTAGGTTAACTAAGACATGAGCGGTTTATTGTTGTTGTTGTTGTTACTGTGGTAGTTGTAGTTGTGGTGGTGGTTAAAATTTCGGTAAGCGTTGCGAAATTTCTGCGCGGAGTTTCGTGCAAGAAACTCCAACCAGTCGGTGTCTTTTGCGTTGGTTGCTGTTCGCTGTTTGCTGTTTGCGGTTGGCAGTTTGTAGTGGTATACTTTGGGGCGCTATGGGTATGACTGTTGCACATACACACACAGTTGGAGCAAGAGAGAGAGAGATAGTTAGGTTGGTTTCAAAGTAGCGGTACATAATAATGTGGGCTATTTTTTTCATAGGTATATATGTACGTATGTATATATGTATATAATTGGAAAACAAACGAATATCGCCACCAAATAAAATAATAACAGTAACAATTTTACTGGCACGCTAAATTAACAAAATCGCTTCTGTGGTCTGGTACTGGTACTAGGTTTTGTTTTTGTTATGGTTTTGTTATGGTTTTGGTTTTTGTTTTTAGTTTTAGTTTGACGAGTATACGAGCGGTTACTGGTCTGCGTTTCTTCTCTTCATCATAATCATCACCAAAATGCAAGATTTTGAGCGAACACTTACGGACTACTGGCCCCATTTACTTGATTGCCTTTGGCAGTGTGAGTTAATTTGTCATTTTCATTTTCAAATTTTTTATTTACTTATTCGCTGACGTGAAATTCATCAAATGATTTTCGCACTTAATTGCTGGTTAGTTTTATATTTTGATTTGCTTTTACTTGTGGTTTTGTTGCTGCTGGGCAGCTTACGGTGGCATTTTTTTTGTGGGTTTCAACTTTTTGCTAATCTCAAAATCAAACTTTAAACTTAACTGTGTAACTTAATAGGCACAACAGCCTTGCAGGGTTGCTTCTTCGTTAGATTTGTTTAGGAGTTTTTTGTAAATTATTTGTTTGTACTCAAGTTTTCAGTTACTTTTGCTGTTGCTGCTGTTGCCCGCATTTTTTCTCAGTGTACATTTTCGATTCGACAAAAAATGCTTTTGTATTTGTGATACGGCAAATTGACACGTGACGTAATGCTAAGTATATGATTTATGCTTAATTTACAATAATGTTTTGTAATAGTTTTATGAAATAGTCTGTGGATCCTTGAGGCGTAACGGTACGAAGTATTTGCTGCACGTTTGTTGAATTTTTCGGGTGAAAGTATTCAAATAAATATTTTGAAACATTATATTTTCAAGAAAGATTGTGATGGGATTTTTGGAAATGGTCCATAAATAAAACAAAAAATAATAATAAAAAAATTTTCTTTGCAACTGTAGAAAATAAATTTGTTTTTAATATATCCTTTTTTTTTGCAAATTTGCTATTTTTAGATTTCTTATTTAGAAAACTTAATTCAATTCGTTTTTTAATGTTTTTTTTTTAATTCTTTCTATTTATTTTTTTAATTGTTATTTTTTTTTTGGTCCTTCACTTTTGGCAAGCTTTCCTAACAGTGTGTACTTATTGTTGCTGTTGTTGTATAACGAATTGTTAGCAGAGCATTTATTTTTATTTTATGGATGTTTTTGGAGTGCAGGAGGCATGCCTGTGCCTGCGTATGAGTGTGTGGAGCGTGCGTTGGTGTCTAACTGGCGCGCATTGCCGTGTCGGTGTGGTAGTACAGAGTGACCAGCTGTTCGGCTGGCTCATTAGCCGCTGGCAACAAGTGCTGCCGACCGCGCGGCTGCCCAGCGGTGGCAAGTCAGTGTGAGCCTGGTTTAACGGTGTGGACATTGCATTGGTTGTTGCTTTGTGGTGGGCGTTAGTGATTGGGTATTGGGTGTTGTTGATGCTGTTGGCTTGTTGCTGATACTGTTGTGGTACTGTATGCTTTGTTGGGGTTAACATAAATATGCGTTGTTTGTATTGTATGTACTTAACGTAGGTAGATTAGGTATAGTTTAGATGCATTATAGAAATAACGTGCAAAAATATATCTCGTAAAAAATATGTATGCCATTTTGGTGTGAAACAAATCAAATGGAAATAGAGATAGCGTTCGAGTGTTCGAGAGCGAGTACAGAGAGAGAGAGTTAGAGTTAGAGAAAGAGATAGCTGGACAATTAGTTGAAAGTAAGCATAGAGTGACGGGTGTGAGAGAGTGTGAGTGTTGTTGGTGTCGAAAAACAGGGGACAGAGCGAGTTAGCGCAAGTTCATAGTTCATAGTTCAAATGACAAACACAACAAATACAATGGAGAAGCCAAAATCGCTTGCGTGAAACAACGAAAACAGTGCAGGCCACGCGGCTGTTTGCTGCCCTCGTTCGAGTGTTGCCATTGAGGCGGACAGGACGTGTGCCCACAGGAGCTGCCGTGCGATGCACGTATTCGGGACGTGCCGCGTTTAATTGCTTGTTTGTTCGTTTGTTTGTTTGGATCATTGTTTGATTGATTGGTGGCTTGATTGATAGATTGATTTATAGTTCGCATGAACTCAACTTGCGCTGAGTGTTTTATGGCTTATTTGCTTATATTTTATGAAATGCATTTCTTGGGTTACTTCGAAAGCTGTGTTTAACTTGCTTTTGAATTCTCTTTTGCCTGTTTGGTTTTTTGTTTTTGTATTAGGTTTTGGTTTTCTCTTTGTGTAACAACAAAACGTTAGATATGTAAATATATGTATATATATAAGTATGTATATAATAAGTTATATATACAAAACCAAAAAGTAATATGGTTAAAAGTTTGGTTTTTTCATCACGTGAACTCGATCGGGTGAAATTGATTTTCGAGTTCGAAGTGGTAAAATTTGCTATCCCGAAATCAATCGAATTTCGAGCGTTGCTTTGAGCTGTACACGTAATTATTTTATCATTTTATCGTTCAATCAGCGGTCAGTTATTACTCTGCGTACAATCAAAAGTGGTGTTGCATGAAATCAGTGAACATAAAATACAAAAAACGTTTCGATTCTGTTTCAAAAGTAGCGCATTGAATCAGTAGTTAGGTAGCAAAAAGTATTACAAAAGCATATTGTAAACGTTATCATGTTCATTATTGCAAAAGTTAATAAGTAAAATTAGGCTGAAATAGCGATATTCATTCGGATGTGCGATCAACGCTTCTCGTTTGATATATGATTCGATCTGTCTTCGATTCGTTAAGTTTTGATTCGCTTCGATTAGTTTGCTTGACTTGCAGCCGTTGCTTCGTTTTTTATTGTTTTGTGTGTCTCTTTCTTTTTTTTGTAATCTTCCGCATTCGCATTAGAACAACAACAAAAATATAAATATTTAATTTGAATTTGTCGGTGCTGTAAAAAAATAAACACACCGAACACATAGCCAATTCATTGGAGCCATTAACCATCGATAAGTTTCGTGAAAAATCTCTATCTTTTGGCAATAAAATGACAAAAGAATTATTGCATTCGTTCTTCGCAGTTGGTTAGTTGATTGGTTGGTTAGTTAGTTAGTTAGTTGTTTAGTTTGTTTGGTTGGTTGGTTGGTTGGTTGGTTAGTTAGTTTGGTTGTTTTGTAGGTAAGTTTATTGGTTTGTTGGTAGGTTAGTTGTTAGGTTAGTTGGTAGGTAGGTTTGTTTGTTGTTTAGTTGGTTGATTTGTTAATTTTTCGCTAATACCAAATGCTAGTACTTCTTTGTTTTAGTTTTGTTACTTTATTTCTTTCTTGCTTGCTTGCATTCTTTCTTTTATTTTCGCTCAGTATAATTAACACATTATTACTTTTTGATTATGTAAGAAAATTGAATAAAACAAGGCATCAACGATTAATGTCGTCTAAACACTAAATGTCAAAGTGCAATCGCAAACGAAACGCAACGAAAAGCAACAACAACAACAAAGAAAATTGTGTAGAAGGCAGGTAGGCAGTGCTAAGAAAATGCAAAATAAAAAGCATGGCATCAAAGGGAATGTAAGGCAAGTGATGTGTTTTTGGTTTGTGGCATAAAGATATATTAAAATGCAATTGGATATTATTTGAAATACATTGCAAAATACATATAAAGTTGTTTTCAAGAAGAGACTAAATGTATAAAATCATTGGCCTGAAAGCCTGCTTTCAAATGCCAGAAGAATAATGTTCACATATATCTCATGGTACACTGATTTGTGGCCGCTGAAAGAGAAAAATAATAAACTCGGATATGGGTTGAAGCTACACATTGAAATCAATGCCTCAATGATATTTGCTTCAAATCATTCTTTTTAAGGAGCCTCAACCTAGGCGGTGTCTATGAAAATGTTCATACGCGCGAGTAGTATTTCGTTCTACATAGATGGACAGATGGGCCCTGTTGGACTCTTAGCTGTACCAGATAGAGTTTTCAAGCGTTGCGAGTCAGTGTAATAGTAATCCGTAAGTTTGCAGTGGTTTTTAGCGAACCTTAACAAATATTTGAGGTTTTGCTTCAACTCGGAGAAATACACAGCTGCCAAGTCTAAAGATAGCAGCTCAGAAGCACAGAATCTGATCAATGGCCTAATGACTTGTTGACAACAATTTGCGACACCCATTTTATGCGAACAGATCGGTTAAAGAAGCATAGAAAATTGGAACAGATACTTGTATGTCCATGTGTTCGATCCATAATCGCGCAGTTCAACTGAGAAATTAACCCTAAATTTGTAATAAATATGGCATTTGTAGTAAAGGAGATATCGCAGTAATAATAATAATGTAGTGCCATAATAGCTGGTCGGTCTTGAGAGTCCAGTGGGAAGTGTGTAATAGCTGGCCGGCCCTGAGAGCCCAGTGGGAAGTGCGATTGATTTTCATACCAAATGTTCTGGATTTCTGGTTCGGGCTGGTTGTAGACTCGTCTACTTCATTTGCTATTCACATGAAATAAGTGCGAATTATAAGAGTATCTAGTGTTCCAAAGTAAACCGGACTTTTTAAATAGCAAGCATTTTCTAGCGGCGCTACCCATAGTTGACGATTTCCAAAGAAAATTTGATGACAAGCGGAGCTATTGTGTCTGAAGTGACAGTTTGTTTCATTGGTATAACTGAGCATCGAACAAAAAGGTAGTAACTATTAAGTTTTGTTTCAAGCTTGGTAAATCTTTTACCGACACATTTCAATAAATCAGCCGAGTTCATGGTGATGATTGCTTATTCGTTATTCGTTCTTTCTTTATTCAGAGGCCAGGGTTCATAAGTGGGATGATATGTAGGTTGGTAGGTCGTAGTGACTGCCCACAAGTGGCATACGCAATTTAAAAAAACCGTCGTGAGAAAATAAATTAAAATCGCTTGATTTGGCACCGTGCGATTATTTGAAACAAATATCAGTATTAAATTTTTGGGTATTGATTAAAATTAATCCTTAATAATGTTTAAATACCTGTAATGAAAAAAACTTGAATCTCATTACAAACATCTTTAATGTGATCTCATAAAAATGAGATCTTACTATAGATTTGACGCCATAATTCTTGTATCATTTTAATATTTCGCTTAACAAGATTCCAAAAACACACAACTACAACATAATGCATACAATGAACAACATTGAAACATGCAAAGCAAGGATAAGGCAAGACAGACATACATACATACGTACATATACATAAATATCGTAGATGAAGTAAGCAAAATGTCGCGTATTCGCCTACGAGTACCTGTGCCAATGGCTCGAAGTGGGAGTGTGTGTGTGCGTGTGTGTATCTGTCAGACCGAGCAAATGAATTGAATTAGGAACACATAAACACACAAAACATAAATACGTATAAATAAAAGACAACAACAATAACAACCGCCACGACAGCGGTGGTAACTCTTAACGAAGCATGAACGCACAAACGCAAACCAAATAACGCTTTGCAGGCACAAGGATGCGCGCTTCGCTTGACAAATTAAAACAACAACAACTACAGCAATAAAAAAAACCGAAACAACAGCAGCGCCCAAGTGCGACAACTGCCTGCCTGCTGGTGTGTGTGACAGTGTGCATGTGTTTCAGTGTGTGCGTGTGTGTGTGTGTGTGTGACAGTGTGCGCGAAAGGTAATGAAAATATTGCGGCAAGTGCCGACGATGGCAATGGCTGTAAAATTAAAGAATAACAAAACTGGGAAATAGAAGTGCGCGCACTCGGACGAAAACTGCACACAACGAAAATGGGCGAAGTGCATTAAATCAAAAGATACAGAATTTTGTTGTTGTGCTTGTTTTTGTTGTTTCGCTTGCGTAACTTCAATGTCTGCTGACAATAGGCTCGACTCGAGGAGGCAGGATGGGAGGGAAGTACAGCATGAGAAACAAAAGTGACTGCTTGGCGAGACACACACATACACCATTACATGAGCGACATATACGCACACGCGCGTGAAATGAGAGACGCACGGGCAACATAGATAGAAGAGCGGAGAGAGGCCAGCACAAACAGAGAGTGGAACATTGCGACACATAATGTGTCATTATCCTCGCTTGCTTCCACTATCCCTAACAGCAGCAACTCGCTCGCCAACTTTCAGTGCCAATTTGCTTAACACGCAAAATAGCAACAAATCCAACCAGCAGTCATAAGAAAAGTTTGTCAAAGTTAGAAAATGCAAGAACTAAGAAAAAATTTTCATACAAAATAGGTATCGCGAGCAAAATTGGGAAGGCGGCAGGAGCAGCGACCAAAGTCGAAATATTGACTAAAACATAGACAGCGCTTAAAATAGAGTAGTTGCGGTAGCAGCGGGCGACGGTGGAGGCTTGTGAGCGTTGTGCTGTTGGTGTTGAAGCATAAACCTGAGTCGACAATTACTGAAATTCACTGCGATTCTGCACGTTTCAAGTGTGCGCGCAAGGCTGGTGTGCCGTGGCTGTGCCCCTAAAACAAACATACAAACGTACAAGCACGACAATTTGTGCGTCGCTGTGTGTAGCTTAAGAGCGCAACATAATGTCGAGTGACGTTTATAAAGTGTATTCCATGTTTTACTTCACAAAGCATAGCCCAACACCTACAACTCACACATGCATGTGGCTATGTGTATGTGTTTCTTGTGTAAGGGTGGCCATATGCTGAAAGAGGAGTAGTTGAAATGAAGGACATAGATAACTGAAAAAAAACATAACTTCTACAAATATTGCAGGAGATGAGTTAATGGTTTCCAAGTTTTTACAAAGAACTTTGAAGGTCTTACTTGTAGTTGACTTATTTGTAGTGGAGAAAAGTGGGGACAAAATATTTAGCCACAGTTGAAAATTAGTAACTGAATACAAAATAGAATCATTGAATCAATCATCATCAATCAGCATCATAGAATCAATTGTATAAAAAATTAGTAATTAAAACAAATTCCAGGTTTGAAGCTCATTGACTGAAAGGCTCAATCTGAAACCATCATTGAAAATTTGGCTGTTGACCAAATTTATTTAGAAACGAATAGACAAATCAATAAAGTGATCTAAATGCTCAGAGCGACGATTAATTTCCATCTAACATAATTCGGAAAATGTAAGAGGAAACATCAACCAGCTACATATAATGCAACAATTTGAGAGAAACCCGTTGAGCACACGAAATGGTTCAGAGAAATCAAGTTGACAAAATCGAAAGTCGAAAAAAGAGCTTACGAAGGAAACCACTGCTTAACTTATTTCTCAATTTATATAATTGTTTGGAAAAGGCAATCAGCTTGTTCCGGCAAGACAACTCGAATATCTCAGTTTAAAGTTATTTTCCCACTTAGTTCCAGGCAGTGGAGTTCTGTTGTGGAGCTCGCTGATAAATGCTAATAGAAAAAAGTCAGGAGCGCACTTGTCATCGGTTATAGATGCCTAGAACATGAGCAATATTAACGTAACTAGGCTATTACTTAGGAAGCACGAAAACTAATAACTTCAGCAGTTTTTCGAGTGTTTGGAGTACGATGAGAGACCTTAATCCCCGCAAATGTTTCAACTATTCCAGTTGATGCCAATAAAACAGCTCTACAGTTTGTAGAATGTCTGAAATAACATGTCAGATAAAGTGAAGTATACCATAGTACCGAGAATGTTGATGACTGAGCCTTGTCTTTCTTGTGGGCTAAAATTTTGAATGCAATAAATTTGGACTATTAGAAGTTTTATTTATTCAAATATCAAAATCTTCTGTTGGACATACCACCCATTGCATAGTGATCCGACTCCATACAACCGCGGGACAAAATTAAAAGAAGTGGTCCGTTCTTCATACAATTTGGTATACTAGTTAATCATGGTATCTCCATTTTGTTTTTCTTAAAATTTTGTAGTTTGGCAATGACCGAGACTTAAATTTGTGCTTTTCACCATTTTTGGAAAGCTTTAGCAACAATTCTATTAGCTAGATTTTTCAGATTTTATATTTAATCGGTAACGTCAATATTGATAATTGCGAAGAGTAACAGAAATTGTCTTAGGACCCTTTAGCTTTGCAATAAAAACGATAACAATACACATATGTTTTGGTTTTTTGCAGTTTTCTCAATTTTTCATGCTGATTGCATACTTTTAGGGATGAAAAAATTAAATTTTGTCGAAAAATAGGTGTTTAGACCACTTTTCAAATTGAATTATTTTCTGAGATCGGAAGATATTGAAGGATGTGTTTACATTATTCGACAAAGAAAGAATGCTTCTTAAAATAAAAAAAATCCAAGAACATACTTTCGCATACTTTTTAGATATTTTCCTCTAAGTTTTGGCAATTTTCAGATTTTTCATTAAAAAAAAATATTTTGAATTAAAAGTGATGTAAAAGCCTCAGGTTTGCAAATTTTAAGAAAACATTGAAAGTGAAAATGGGCACATCATTTCTTAATCTGTATTGAAAGTTTTAGCAACTTCTTGCTAACCATGTATTTAAAAAATTTTTTTTACTCAATAGACTAAAAAACAGAAAATATGTGTTAACATTTTTTTGTGAAAAAAGTTTCAACTTTGAGCCGCTTTTGCACAGACACTAATTACATTTTTACGCAGATTTTTTGTGGTTTTCTTAGTTGGAGTTTTACCTTTCAAATGACATACAAATCATTAAATTCTGAGACTATAAATTTTTTGAATTTTGTCCATGGAACGAATCACTGTGGATTGTGTCAAAATTTCAGATCAATTGGTTAGGTAGTTTTCAAGTCTTTTAGAGAACAAACAGACTTATCTTTTTGTCTATATGTGTATGTTTGTTTCATTTTTATACATAAAGATCACAAGCAATGAAAGTAGGCGATCTATTCAGATCGAATGAAATTGCAGGACTATTTATGTATGTAGCTGAAGTTAGTCTCGGTTAAAGAACCGGTCACCATAGCTGCACGCATACAATCGCACTCACACGCACACTCATTCATATTGGTACATTCACAAATCGACGCATTCTGGTTTGGCTAAAAGCAGCACATTTTTAGCTGGTGGGTTAAGTGGGCGACCGACCGACCGACTGGCTGGGTGTCTGATTGCTTGACGCGGCAGTGGCTGCTGGCTTTAGCGCTGCGCGGAACGTGGCATGGGGGAGGTAATGTAACACTTTTTGACATGCTCTCCTTTTGCTCAGCGTTTGGACATAGCCAGCTCGCAATTGGGCGTTCGCGCCGCGCTGTCAACATAAGCGAGCTGATTTGCTCAGTGGATGGACGGGAGTAAACGTCAGTGCGTGACACTAATACACACACACAGCAAAGTGCAAACACCAGCACGCACAAATTTTCCAAGCACAACACACCGAAGGAAGGCACAACGGCAAAAGCAGGAGTCAACGGAATGCAGAGAGAAAAAAATACATAAACAAAAAAAAAACAAACACATAGTACAAGAAAAACAACATTTCCCAGCGCTGTCGTGTGAGAATGCAAGGAATTTGGTTGTTGTTGTTGTTGCTGTTATTGTTATTAGTGTTATTGTTGTTGTTTTTGTTTATTGTTGCTGCTATTTTTGTTTTGTCGACAATAGCGAGCGGGAGGTTTAGGTCGGGAGTAAAGACGCTATTAATTTGCTTTTGTTATTGTTGTTGTGTGGGCTTGTGCTTTGTTGTTGTGTTACTTATTTAAATGCTTATTGTTGTAAAATGTATAGGCAATGCTTTGGGTACTGTCATTGTTCTTGCTATGCAGCTAGCATTGCCGCCTCTGTTATATGGCAACTTTTATGAATGACATTTGGTGTTGTAGTTGTCGTTGTTGTTTCGCAGGAATTTCAAATCTACACTCGCATTAAAATTGACATTTCTCGACAGTTTCGTGCCTGTCGTTGAGCCGTTGATGTGTTGCACAAGTGCGAAGGGATGTGCCCAAAGGGGCGTGGGGGGATTAGTGCTAATGCAATGCAAATAAGTGCAATGCGCGAAATTCTGGTGACAAAATATTGCATGCGAGATGACAGTGCGATGAGGCGAGATGAGGCAAAGTGGCGAGCGTTGCATTCGTAATGCTTTTCTCGATGATTTGATGTTGATGCTAATGTTGTTTTTGTTGTTGTTGATGATGATTTGAATGCATTTAGTTGTACATAGTTTTGGTTTGTTTTTGTTTTCGATTTGAATTTTGTTATTGTTTTCGATTGGGCTTTTATTGTGAGACATTGATGGACGATGAGCTGATTGGTTTGGCTGTCTGCGGCCGATGCGTAAATACTACCTTATAGTAGACATAGGCATTGTCCATAAGTTATTGGGGTAAGGGTGCGGTGTGTGAGTGGTGAAGTGAGAGCGAATGCCTTGCGGGCCTTGGATTTGGAATTGAATTTTTGCGTCGCTGCTGCGAATTGGGCTGGTGCTGCTACGTTGCAATGTTGCTGCTGAATAATGACGACAACGACGCGTGTTGTTGTTGTATTAGTGCTGCTGATGTTCGATAATGTTTCGACTTAGCTGTTTATGTCGAACGCGCTTTGGCTTTGCCGCCGCGTACGAGTTTTTATGTTGACGCGCGCGCGCGCCTTAAACTATGCCGCAATTGACTGCTAGTTCACTTTATCGAGCAGTGCCACAATTGGGCGACGCTAATGCTGCTATCTGCTGCTTTCTTGCTGCCTGCCCGTCGTTGTTTTAATGTGCTTACTTATGTTGTTCGGTGTTGTTGTTGTTATTATTATAATTATTATAATGCTAGGGTTTGAGCTTGCACTTCTTATTATTATTTAGTTTGTTTTTCTCGTCGTTATGTGCTTATTTGCTTTATCTGGCCCCCTCGTGGTTATTTGATATCTTGACGCTAATATTTCTACTGGCTATTGACGCGTCCCATTTCTTCCTGTTGACTTTGTTTGTTGTTTTTGTTTTCTTGGCAATGTTTTGCTCTTGGCGTTTCGCTTATTGCTTGTAGTTTTTTCCCCTGTATTGTCGTGGAATTAGTTGTTCGCTGTGTGCAGTGCGTCTGTCTGCGCTGTCTGGAAGCCAAAATCACTTTTATGTGCCTACTTTTCCTCTGCCTTTACTACTTTTGCTTGTAATTTCAGTCGCTTCTCTGTGTTTTCTTGCGCTGCTCGGCGCCTCCACGGTGCGCCCTGCGCTGGCACGTCTTACGCTGCGCAGCTTCAGCTTCTTTGTTGCTGCGACGGTTTCGCTGTTTTTGTTGTTGCTCTTGTACGCTTTTGTTGTTGCTTCACTTGAAATTTGTCCCGATTTCGTTGTCGTTGTCGTTGTCGCTGTCGCTGCCGTTATTGTTCTTGTTGCTTTATTGCTGCTGCTGCTGGTGCTCTTGTTGTTGTTGTGCTGCTAGTTGGCTCGTTTGTCTCGTTTTGTGTTTTTGTGCTGCTTCTGCGTTATTTTTTTTTTAGAATTTATCGATTTTACTTTTTACCACCTTTGCGAACATTTCACACGCTTTCACACGCTGACAGAAAATCAATTAATTTATTTTTTGGAATATTTAAAACTGTTGAAACTTTGTTGTTTTCACGAATTTTTCTACTTTTTGAGCTTCACCACTTGCGCAGCTTCGTTGGAAATTTCGCTCACTCGGCTCGCGTTTTCATCAACGCTACGCTTTAGATGCTCTGTTGTTGTTGTTGTATTGGTTATAGGGGGGAAAGGCACACGAATTGTATAATTTTTAGCTTTTCAACAATTTGCTTAAAATTTTATTTAAAAATATAATCTATGCCGCTCGCAACAACATTAACAAATTGAACAACGCGCCGCACGCGTCAATGAAAAATCGCAAATTTCTTGTACGCTTCCGTCGCGTCGCGTACCGTCGACCGTCGACCACCGACTTTTTTCTTGCAATGTTTTGCCCAATCTTAACTCGCTCGCTGGCAATTTGCGCGTCAACCGAAACGTTTGCGTGCCGTTTGTCGCTGGCGATTTGCAAACTCTGATGCTGGCCCTTTTTTATCCCTGAATTTCCTTTTTTTGTTTAATGAAAACGATTTGGTAAGCGAGTGTCCGACACGCGACAAGCCTCCGAGCTTCCGATTTCCCGTTTGGTAACTTCGGCGTTGCGTACACAACTGGCCGCAGCCGCAGAGCTTTTGAATTTTTCGACCAGACAGCCGAGTGCCAAAAGCAGCCAATCAGTCGACCGCCAGCCGAAACGTCGGCCACACTTTAGCGCCAGCGGTGTCCAGCGCGAGGGACGCGTGAGTGCCAAAAGTGCATTCGCTTCCACTGCAAGACATGTAAAGCTCGCTCGCTGCCTCGCTCACTCGTTTTCTCTCCAAGTTCAATTGCATTGGGCTCGTGCTTTTGTGCAGCATACTTTTTGGCGAACACGCCAGGCGGCCGCTCCGGGCTGAGCGCGCGAAAAATGGGTGCCGAAAGCTTTCGAGCCACTGACAATGCGCGTAAGCTTGAGCTCATCTTGCAGCGTTTTGCCATTATTGATTTGGCTGCTTAGCGCGTGAGCGTGTGTGTTCGTGTGTGTGTTTGTGCGCGAGCGCTTGTGGCTGCGTTCGTTGGTCAATGCGAATATTATCTGTTTTTGTTGCTGCTGCTGTTGTTGGCGTTGGCGTTGTTGTTGTTGTTGCTGTTTTTCTTGTTTTGCTTGCGTTCTCACTGCTATCCTTGTACTCATTTGCCAACGCATATATACACACAAACACACAGACATTACATGTTCTGCGGCTGCACGTGTGTGCGTGTATGACGCCCGTGTGTATGCTTTAAAAAACACAGTTTGATATTTACTATTACTCCGTGCGGAATTGCGGCGCTGCATGCGTGGTCATGCTGGCGACGACGGCGACGGCGGCAGCGTTGGCGTCGGCCGCAGCCAACAGCCAACAGCCGCGGCTTTGCTTGTTAGCCCGAAATTTTTATTACGCTTTGTACTACTTGAACGTGCACTCAGCACTGCACCGCTGCATACATTATTTGCAGCGTTGCCACATAACAATGAAAACAAGTAATGCATTTCAGTAAAATGCGAGTAAAAAAGAAAACAACAATAAAAAAACTTTCAATCAGCAAAAATAAAACAGCCAAAATGAAAAGTAGCCTTCAAAGTTTTGTGCAAGAATATTTAAAATTCCGTTTATTGCGGCAATGCGCCACAGCAGCTGTTCGAGCTGCAACCCGAGCGCCGGCAAATGGCAAATGTTAATGAAAGTTTAAGTTTGCAAAAATAGAAATCGCTGGAAAATCAGACGCACTTACAGCAATAGATGGATATAGATGGATATTTAAGGGGATGTGGGGCCTACAGTAGAGTGGAAGGCGTCGCAAATAATTCAGTGAAACTAAGAATATAAATTGAACTAAGAAGAATTTAATATTTTTCCAATAGACGTATTTAGTATCTCGCAATATATACGCCAGATGGCGTTAGAAAGTTTCCACACATCAAAGATGGACAGCAGCAAATACTGTATTTCCATTTGTGAATCGCTGCTGAATAGCAACAAAATCTACTCCTGACTGGTGCAGAGAAGTGGATCACTTATGACAACGTCCAGCAGTCAGGAAGATTTTGCTGTGTGTTTGGTAGGGATTGGCATTAAATCATCTACTATAAGCTGCTCCCAGTACTATCAACAATTGGCTCGTCTGAAGGAGGCATTTACCCGACCAGTTTTGGCCAATAGGAGAGCAATGGTGTTCTTTATGGACAACGCTAGGCCACACATATTGAGTGTGACCCGCCACAAGCTCCAGGAGCTTGATTGGGAAGTTCTTATGCATTCACTTTATAGTTCGGATCTGGCACCTATTCCTGTGAGTGGCGAATACGTTTTTATAGAGAAGCTGAGAAAAACATGAATGATAATTCCATTCATAAGTGGGAAATAATTCCACTCGTGTTTTTCACTTTCTTTAAAATCAAAATCCAACGGGGTCAACAATGGACCAATTTTTTAAGCAATGGTGGACGTATCTTCGCAATAAGTTCCCGCATAAACAATGACATCACTTAACCCAAGAGAACATAATCTCGAGCTGTTAAAACCTACGATCTCTGTGGCCAATCGACGAACCCATTTCGAGAAAATAAAACGTTCTTCAAATGTTTCCTTCAATAACTCAATTACAGATTACGCTATGCACGCGCCACATGCCCGAAATTATATTCCCACACTAATGCCATATAATTATCTTTCTAACAAAGTTAATTTTCTGTTTGAAATTATGCCATCTCATTACTTTATTTCAAGTTCTCTAAAAAACAACCCATATATCTTTAAATTCATACACCAACTCTTATTTCAGTTTCTCATTTCTTCACAAATACTTGTACTTATTTTTTATTCTTTGTTTGTCTCGCAGACCAATTAAAGTTTAAGGGGATTTTAACATTCCGACTGAATTCATGTTACGTATACGCCTACGTGTGCCCGCATTAAGGACAGTGGAGATCCATCAATTTTTGCCTGCTAAACAAGTGGCCTAATAAATGTTTATGTTGGCCATAATTGACCGCCATTTGCATACATTTCAATTTATTATCTGTACAGCTGTGCGTAAGTGTGTTGGTGCAGTCAGCGACGGCCAACAGCGAACAAACATACTTATAGCAAATACAACAGTGGCAGCTGGCTCGACCAAATGTTCACTTGCGCGCTATTTGTGTGTGGTGTGGCATGTTCGGAAATGCTTTTACTGCACCATAGACACACACACACGAATGCGAATGTTTGTATGTTAGAACGATTGACGGTCCTGGTAATTGCAGGTGTAATGTGCGAGTTCAGCTCCTCGCGGCGCTGCGCTGTGCTGGTTGCCACCAGCTCGTACGGCCAAGTACCAGTTAGCGCGATTTCAGACAACTGTAAATTGAAAAGCAAACAGCATAGAAACGCTTTTTGTAGCAACGTTTTGTGGGCGGGTGGAGAGAGCGTGTGTGTGCCGAAACTAGCGCGCCGATAAATCAATAATTTGACATTTAAATTTAAATTGCAGTCACCCCACACTGTTGACTGCAATGTTGACTGCAACAGCGCAATTCAGTATGTGGGCAGATTGTTGTGCAAATTCTTTCCATCTTTCTCCGTACAGCATTTTCACTGTCATTACTTTGGGCGCTGTCTGCCACTTGGTGCCGTCTCCAAGTGCTGGTGTTCGCTGTCATTTAGCTGAACACTTTGCACTTTGCATTGCAATCATTTGACGTACTTTTTCTTCGACATTTCTTTTTCATTTGCTCGCTTTTGTGCACTGAACGTTTTGTTATGCAAATTACGTGCACAAACGCTCCGCCATTGACATAAAAGTCGATGGCGTCGACATCGTCGTCGTCGCCGCCCAGCCGGACTGGCACAGCCGGTGAGCGCTTAGGCGCTTTCGAATGTCCTCAACGGCGCGTTCGCATGCATGCAACGCGTCTGCCGCATACCACACACGCCAGCCACTCTAATGCACACCAGCGCCGTCCACCTGGTCGCACGCCGTCGCCATCGCACGTTGTTGCACGTACGCTGAAGTAATTATTGCCGGCATAACTTTTTAATAAATAACAAAAGTTGCATGAAGCACGCGTCACAACCACTCGGGCACACAACGCACAAATGTGCTGCATGTGTGTGTGGCTGTGTGAAACTTCATTAAAAGAGTAAATTGAAGGATGTGCCAAAACGTTCGCCATACGCACTGGCAGCGCCGCTTTGAATGCGCCAATGTTGGGCGCCAGGAGCAGAATGAAAGACATGCCGCAACATTTTAAGGGACATTTTTTATGAAGCTTTAGAACTGGACTGGACCTTAAATTTGCTCTAATAAAATATGCAATTTTTCAAACATTTTCGCAACTGTAAGAAACACGCAAGTCCTATAGCCTTTTTGGCGTAAGGCTTCTTTATGAATGAGCTGACATCAGCAGTGATTTTTGCCATCAAATGCTGCCTTACTTTTCAAATCTCAACGTCAACGTTACTCATACCGTGCCGACAGACAGTAGGTCGCGTTATTATTTCATAGATTCAGCGCACCCGCAATCAGTCAAGCGTTCTTATCGTGCTTACACCCTTTCTCTGTTGCTCTCTGTCTTTGCCTCATCGTCAAACTATCGTCGATCTGTCATTGTTCAGTTGAGTTTTCACCAAACACAAATTCACACGCACAAATTCATCAAAATTATTGGAAAAGTTTTTATCCCTTAATTGCAGTTTATTTTTACTCATACATTTGACTGTGGTTGTCTATGTGTTGGTGTGGTTTTAATCTGTGTGCGTGTATGAATGTGTGAAAATTCCATAAGCGCTGATTAAAATTCTGAAAATTCCGACTCTTCGTCGCTGGATCTGCCTTCGCATTCAACACCAACAACTCCCACTCGTACCGCCTACTGTGCGACCTTTATCGCCGTCTGCATCGGTCGGTATTGATGTGCGTGCGTGTGTATGCCATTGTTTGTTGGCTGGTGTGTGTGTGTGTGTGTGGGTGTATATACACTAAAGTATTTTGTGTGCTTTACTTAGGCGTATGAATTGTAAATTTAATTTGTTTTCGGTTTTAAATAAGTCTACGATTGCTTTGGGGCCACATAGAAACGTACAAGTGCCACGAAAGTCTCGAGTGTAAAGCACACTTTCAAAGTTCTAAGAAATGGGATTGTCATATCGTTTTTAACAACAATTTGTCTCACCAATGCACACAAACCTACATCTGTTATATGTTTTATGTAAACGTACGTACAACACTAGACAAGGTTAGCTGGTAGACCAGTTTGCCCACGCATAGTTCTTGTGCTGCGTGGTTCTCCCTGACTCGATATCCAAGCGGATCACATAGTGGGTCTCTTCTTATTAGTAATCCATACTGCTTTAAGCATTGATTACAAATTCAGGGGCATATATATATAAAAACAAGTTGGTAAATTAACCTGACTTCAATCATCCAAGTTCATAATACACCCAATAATATACCCAAAGAAAAACTGTCTGTGGCTTTCACATGCACCATGATGAGACGAGATATCCATCCTCCAAACAATTTCTAATATATTTGCACCATCATTTTGAATGGAATAGAACCTAATTTTTGAATTTCCAATGTCTATAGGAAATTTTATAGTTATAAATATAGAAATAGAAAACAATTTGCAAAAAGTGTTCTCAACCACACCTGGCGTAGCCAACGGCCTTCTCCACCAACTTGAGATGAGATTCCATCCCTTCAACACTCATTACCGGATAAGATTCTTATTTGCCCCCATCCTGCAGGATAGAAACGAAGCTGACTTGAATTTCCAAAGTTCATAGATAACAGATTTAGAACTAGAAAACAATAACCTGAGGAGAAGTGTTCTGAGCCACAACTTTTAATGATCTTTTTGGATCTTTAAGATCAACATCTTTTTGTTCTTTTAAAATCATTGCACTGTTTGACATATTTTTTTATTTTTCCTGCTTATGCGTTTTCCAGTGTCGTCTTGTAAATAACCAGTCGAACGTTTAGACAAGTTCAATTAGTACTTTTAAAGACTCTTTAGTCTGAGTATAGGAATGCCACTGATTTTGTATGTTTCAATCTCTGTCTCTGCGCTTGCGCGATGTTGCTGAACTTTGTTTTTGTTGTTGGCTTTTTCATCAAGCTACGGGTATGAAAAGCGCTGTGTGTGTGTGTGCATTTGCATGTGTCGAAAAGTTCAAATTGAATGAGCAAAATTATTTTTCTTCAATGCATTTTGTCTTTTGTTTGGCTTGTTGCATAAAATTAAATCGAAACTTTGATGCAGGTATTTAGCGGAATTAGTGAATTGGTGAGTGGGTCGAATTTCACAAATGAAAACAAAAACTGATTCATTATTAGTTTGACCTACAAGTCAAATGGAAGGCAATGTTTTCATGACTATTTAATGAATTGAATTGAGTTGTGCTGTGTTGAGTTGAGTGGAATGCAGTTGAATTCTTCTACTGCAGTGGGCGGACGACTGCATTTGTGGTGTTGGTGTGTGTGTTTTCGTTTGAACCAGGTTCGCCAACTGCGCCTCATTATTTATGCTAATAGCTGCGCAATTATCATGCAAGTATATGCAGGTCAGTTGGCCTACGTTGCCTACGAACTGACAGCGCTGCCTGTCGACTTCTAGCTGGAGTGCAAGTAATGGCGCGTTGATAAGGCAGCACAAGCTAAATGGCGAAATGCTTTCAGGCGGCACTAAATTGCCGGCTTTTCACTTTCGAACAAACGCACTTACCACGGGCGCTTCGCTGGCAAACTTTTGAATTTCCTTCTCCAATTCAAGCTGTTCGTCAGAAATCAAGAGACATGTTTAAATTGAATAAAACGCAAAATTGTCATAAAATGCAAAAGAAACAGTGACGTGGTGCTTATTTTGTCTTTGTAATATTGTTGCTGTAATTTTTGTTGCAATAATTAATGCATAGCTATACAATTTTTTTTACAAGCAATGCTTTACAATGGGCAACGGCAGCTACAGTTCGAGCGCCCACACGGCGTATACGCAACTTTTGGAGCAATTGCAGCGCAGCGCTTTGTTCGGTCATTCTTTTAAATTAAAATTGCACTTTTATCGCTCACAGCGCACGCCCATTAATTCAATGCACTGACTGACATAGTAATTTGTAAAACAACAATACATAGCAACACCACCAACAACAGCGACCATAGCGGCAGCAATACGGCAAAGCAGCAGCAGTTGCAAGCTTACATTGTAATCGCTGGCAGCAACTACTACAACAACTATACTAATAAGAATAAAGGCAACAATAACAATAACAACAACAATAACAACAACAGCGGCATGTAGAAATTTTTATTATTGTTATTGTGCGCGCATTAGTGCGCTGCTGGCCCACGCCTTCCTGCCTTCCTGTCTGCCGCCAGCGTTTTTCCTGTGCTCATTTGGCAGTGTCGTCCACAACGACAGTGGCAACAGTAGCGGAATTCCATTGCTACGCGTACAACGCGTCGCGCTTTGTGTGCGCCAAGTACGTTGTAGTTCTCATTTTTTCAAGGGCATGTTGAACTGTGGGGCCTTGTGCACTGCTGCGTATGGTTGCCATTATTATGGGGTGGTTGATGTTATTGTTGTTGTTGTTGTGGTTGTTGTTGTTGCTGGCGTGCTTGTGGACACTTTTGAAGCATTTCAGCATATCAAACACGCCAGCACGTCTGCGCCTACATATACACAATTAAATGTGTCCTAACACATTCACACACGCACGCACACAATTATGTGGTTTTTTGTTTTTCTTTTTTTACACAATTATGTGTGTGTATGTATGTGGGTTAAAATCGGTCAATTTGCACAATTTAAGCGTAACGAAATATAAATACACAAATATTAGATTATTGCGAAAGTAATGCAGTTTTTTTACGTCAAGTACATAGCATTTCAATTCAATGCTGTGTCATTGGAAATATATTCTTCATATTTCTTATTTGCAATGGATTTGTTCTTCTTTCACAAAATATCAGAATTTGGTTTATTCAAAACATCTTCAACTTTACACAAATCTTTGCGAATCGCAACTTTTTAACGACTCGCATTTCAAATTGCTTAAGTAGCAAACATTATCGCATTACTAAAGATTGCATTACTTTTAAAATGACCCAACAAATAACCAAAAATTACGCTACCAATGTCAAGTCTTAGCCGACCGGAAGCGCCCACAAACGTCAGACCGTAGCGGGATGGGCACAAAATTGGCCATACCATACCCAGGCACGAATGCTTGGTCATCGAGCTAAAAATACAACTATAAAAATGTTTGTGCGTTGTTTTTTGTTACGATTTTATGGCGTTGCGCTTTTATTTGTGCTTTGTTTTATGCCACCCGCTGGTGGAGTGGTGGCGGGGCGCTTTGAAATGGCCACTTGGTTGCGTGCAAGATTAGACGGGAATGGCTGTCAAAAGAGTGAGCTGTAAGGGTGGGTCGCCGATATCAATGGGAGATTTTTGCAAATTTTATTTTATTTTTATAGGAGTTTGGCATTTGAAAGTGTTGAAAGTGCCGAGCATATCAACGACCAGTGTTAGGAATTTTTAGCAAAAATGCAATGCAAAAAATGCTACACGGATCACATTGAATTCGTTAAGCTAATTAAATGCTTATACTATGCGATGCAAACATACGTACACTACTTAGTGAATGATGCTTTTATGAAGATAATTTTTAAACTTACACACCTTTAGCGTTTTATTTTTTGGTAGTATTCATATAAATTCCCAAGATTGATATGAGTAAAAAACGCATATTTATTGAGTGGTGGAATTCCTAATTCGCATAGCGTTAAATCAAACAATCTTGGCGGACAGTTGAAATCGGAATTTCGGGAGATGATTTGGTTTGGAAATCTTTGCCAAAATCAATCTATTGATTTCACAATAACAACGCGTTCTTTCTTTGTGTAGCACTCCATTTATAGTAATCGGAATAATCGTAAACAACAGTTATCAAATTTCAGAACTGCCACTGGATAGAAAAAAATGCCACTCAACTTAAATCGTCTCTTTTATTAGGACACCCTATATTAATGAAGCACTGTTGGTGTTCGAAATGCAAAATATTCCAAAAACCGATGGATATCTTTGGCGCATACCTTATCCTGCTCGAGACAACATTTGTCCACCCTGGAGATGTGTGGAGATGTGCCAGATGTGTTGTGCTGTGTAGCAAATCTGTTCTAGGAGCCATGTATGTAGAAAATGGTATTCGTACTCCCGTTTGTGATATTAAACCTATATAGTTCATTGAAACTATATAGTTTGGGCCTGCTCTTGACAACTGATCGGCTATACAGATTTACCTTTACGCCTTTGTGCCCAGAAACCCAGCAAATTTATATGATGTATTGCTTCCAGATTTCATTTAGAGAGAAGGGGAAGCCTCTAGTAAGGCCTCTACTAAGACCCAAAGACAAACGCGGCTTAAAAAAATTGCTGACCAAATTTTTAGGAAGGACTTATTTCCTATAAAATGTAAAACGGTACAGCCAAATAATTGGAACAAATTTTCAAAACTTAATGACTTAAACTTAATCCATATCCATTTGAAGACTAAGATTTTTGTATTATATTTTTATTGATCAACTATTAGATACAATTACACACAAAAATGACGTTGGTTCAATATTCCTTTCAGTAGATATTAATAACAGAATACGTAAAAGTTATCTGTAAGTTAGTGGACAAGTCATCATTCGTTAAGCAAATGTGCTTCTCGATAAAAAATACAACAATCACGCTAAGTACACTTTAAAGAGACTCTTAGAACCATCCAACTGAGACACTCTTAGAACCAACTGAACCACAGCAGCCGCCGTGGCTCAGGTGGTTACTGCGTTGGACCGCGAGTCGAAGGCAGCAACCTCAGGTTCAAATACTGCCTGTAATAACACCTAAAAAAATAACGGGAAAACTCCTTTTCTCTTTCGGTGGCTGTCCTCTCAGCTGGAAATGGCAAACCTCTGAGAGTTAAAATTGCTTATGAAAAAGCTCCCAACCTGCCGTTCGGAACCGGCATAAAACTGCAGGCCCCTTCCACCCGCGTACAAATTCACACGCACAACACGGGTGGTTGCGGGAAGCTAGGCCTTAGTCTCGCGTAAGCGGGCTGTCGTGCCAGTCAATTATTATTATTATTAGAACCATCTTAGAAACTACTGTATCGTTTAAAAATAATATAAAAAATGCAAAAGCAAAATCACCTGTGTCCCACAATATTCATATTCATATTTCATTAAAAACACCTGTGCCCGAAAGTTCAGCTTCAGAGAAAATTAAATACTTGTACCAACAATTAGAACCAAAGGCATGCACGGTTTTCCGTAGACCGTAATCTGGCGTGTACTTCTTCTATGATAATAAGATTTTTCACTCCTCAGACCCATTCAAACGGGTGTCTTTGCTTGAATAATTTCATGCCCCATTCAAACGTGTCCCTCACCGGCGTCAAGTGGCCCAGTGAAAAGGGGACTGCGACAAAACTGCACGTAAAGCAGCACATCGACAATCCATAAGACTGCTGTCGGTTGTAAGACGTAGTGGCACTTAAGTCTACTCTATTGTGCCATTTTGCGTGTCTGTGTGTGTGTGTTTAAGTGCGTTCCGTCATATGCCATTATGCGGCAATTATTATTGACCTATTTTTATGTTGCCTGCTGTGTTGCTACTAACTGCGACTTCTGGACATTCTTGTTGCTGGCATTTTCTTGTTTATATTTAGCCAATGCAGCAGCGCTTTAGTTGGCTCACTCTTGGCTAATAAGCGCACAAGTTGGCGTAGTAGCGCAGCATCAGTTGGCGGCCCCTTACGCGCCACCGCCCCAAAACCTGTAGGAAGTTTGTGCTGCAAGGCACTAGCAGCCTGAACTATGGCCGCCGTGCTCCAATTCGGCGTATTTTCTGTAGTTTGTTGTGTTGCGCATAGAATCAATTTTAAGCCTCGCATTGTTGCCAACTACGCGCTGATAGAATCGCAGTGGGCTACATCGAAAGGGCAGCAGCGCCGCGGCAGCAATTTGTTGCACAGCCAGCAACTCATTGCTGGCACTAAGACTAAGGAAGCACGAGCAATTTCATTTCCGCTTGCTGCAATTGGCAGCTAAATTAGATTAGCTGCATTCAAGTGAATTTCAATGCGAGTATGAGTGGGTCCTTAGACACAGAAGTATGGTTATATATAAAACGAGAGGAAATTTTGTTGCAATGCGCAATTAAAACATGAATTCACTTGGAAGGTTACAAAAACTTACAGTATTATTTATGTTCATGAATCATAATTGCTCAGTTATTTGGGGGTTTGACATTGGAAATTCAATCGTTGGGGAAATACTTGTCTTCAGTTTAGTACAATTTTAATGCATTCGTAGATGCCTCAGTAAAACCTGCTAATGTGCTTGTTTCTGGGTTAGTGCTACATTGATATAGCTTAAGATGCCCCAGTAAAGTCTGCCAATGTTGTTGCTTTTCAAAGTATTGACCAATATCTGATAGGTGAGATCGGCAACTTAAAATCATTTAACCATCACAGGACAACAGGACAGGAATCACAAGACCGTAAACCGATTTATAATTTGGTTTCCACATATAAAATCCTATTTAAATCTTAAGTAATTGCAGTAAGAGTGTGCTACACTGTGCATGCAATATTTGTTTTGTTAGTTAGCCCTTTCTAGGGCTAGCCTAGTATAGTCAGGCGGCGCTTAGAGCGCTGGAATCAGTTGTTGTGAAGTCAAAGGTAGTGCAGAGGTGTCGTACCGCACTTCAAGGCATTGGGCACCACCAGGTTACTCTCTGCTGGGTTCTGGGCCACTCAGAAGTGGCAGGAAACGAAGCAGCGGACGAGATGGCAAGAAAAGGGGTCGCCTTGTCTGCCACCGAAGTGGATACCTCTGTGTTTCCTCCGACATCTGCCCTGTATATGTATATTGACAGGTTGCCAAAAAAAGAAATTGAGTCGTCATGGCGACCCAGGACCGACTGCGGCACCTGCCGAACACTGTGGCCCTCTCTCTCCTTGACGAAAACACGATTCGTACTGTCCCTGAGTCGTACCTCCGTTCGGCAGCTCGTTGAAGTCATCACCGGACACTGCGCTATTGGATCTATGCTTACCAAATGGCGCCTCTCGTGCGGTGATGTCTGCCGTAGCTGTGGAGATAAAGAAGAAGTAGAAACGATACAACACTTCCTGTGCTACTGCCCGGCTCTGCAGGAACGCCGACTCCGCACCTTGGGGTCAAGATTCCTGACAGACCTGGCTTGCGCGGCGAAACTCGAAATCTCGAATCTGCTTTCCTTCATTAAGAGGTCGAACTGGTTTCCCCTTGACTGAGACTATTGGTTAGCTCTGGAATGCCATAAGAAGCGATTCACAATGGGTCATTTTGGCCTCCGAGTGGAAATGCGGTCCTGCCGCACACACCCTTCCCTACCTAACCTAACCTAGCCCTTTCGCTATTTTGTTGCCTTATGATAGGTGCGTAGGAGTGACAACCCATTGTGGTACAACGGGATCGCTATTTCTCCTCTTTATTTGGTATCAAGTGACCTCTCCGACCCATTCGACCCGTTCAAAACTTCAGACAAGGTGATCCTTTTTGGTGCGCCATAGAGAGCATTCTGGGTAAGGCAGGTGTACATCCAGCTCTTGTGTGTCCAGCTCTTTGTCTACGTTGATGACATTGACGTAATCGTACGTAACAAGCAAGATATCACTGCTGCCTTTGGTGCAATCGAACAACAATCTGCCAAAATGGGTCTGGTGGTGAATGAAAGCAAGACAAAGTAGCGGCTGGGTCTTGCGTTGAGGCCGACAGACATACTTTTGAAGTTTTTAAGGAATTCGTCTGTCTTGGTTCCGCTATAAGCAATGTTGTTAGCTTAAAGATAAAGCAAAGAATTACTCTTGCCAATTGATGCTAAGTACTACGATCTCGGTAGGCAATTCAGCAGGAGAGACCTCGCTCGGTCGACAGAACTTGCAATTCATAAGACGCTCATTCTGAAAGGGACAATGTCCATGTCCCGAAGTGACATGTAACGCTTGAACACGTTGGGGTGTTCAAGAGAAAGGTTTGATTCTGTTTGTATTGGCGATGACTATCGAATATGAACAATCAACAAGCTGAATGAGTTGTTCAAGGACTGACTTGGTCATGTCTCCCATATGGGCGATGAAGCTCCGGCGAAAAAGATGTTCGATGCGGTTGTTGGAGTGAAGAACCAAATTGAAGACGCCCTATCATCTCTTGGAGTGACCAACTGGAGAAGGTTTATAGAATTTTTGCAACAGACGGTTGTTATGGTTAATTAAGTGAGTAAGTAAGTACTTGTTGCCATGTGGTATTTTATATCCAAAAAAACAGATTCCGGTAAAAAAATTGTAAACAAATGTTTTCAAATCATCTCTTGAGGCAACTAAAAAGAGCTACATCGAAGAATTGACTTACTTACTTAAGTACTTAACTGGCCATAACAACGGCCTGCCGCCGAAGAATTTGGAATTTTTAAATTCCCCAAAAAAGGATTGAAAGGATTAAGGATCAATCAAGTCGTAATTTAAGGAAAATTATTTTGTTTTCTGAAAATTATTCGCCAGTGCGAGCATGAGTATCAATTTCCCATTGACTACCGAGAAAAAAAATAATAATTTCTTCAAAGAATCGCGCAACATTCTCACAGCTCTGGGCAACCTTGACTGCAATTGAACGTTTTGCAGCTGAAAATGGGGCACACAGATGATTTCGAATCATCTGCCTGAACTCGTTCGCACGCTTCAGGGAACGCCACGGCAGACGCGAGTGCAAACAGCGACAAATTAAACTGCGATACAATAATGCACCAAATACAAATAGCAAACAGAGGAAAAATTAATAAGAGAAAAGAATGAGAGAAAGATATAAGAAAAAGCGCAACAAAGCAGCGCCAAGCGTTGGCAATACGAGAGCGTAGCAGGAAAACGGGACGGCGGCAACAATGTCAAACACAGAGCCTTGCAACAATACCGAGTGGGAACATAAAGTATCTTGTAGATACTTTCTATCAAATTGAATTCTGTTGTTTTGCCGGATGAGAAAATGAGCAGTGTGCGCAGTGAACTTAAGAAACAAACGAAAATGGCAAAATGTGACGAGTGTTGGTGTTGGTGGGAGGGTTGTAGGGTAAAGGTTGTGTAAAGGTGTGAGGTGAGGAGCGGCAGGCACTTGTATTGCGAAACTACGAGCACTACAGGCTGCTAAATACGCTAGTTGGCGGATATACATACTTATGCATATATATATATATGTGTGTGTGTGTGTGTGAACTGTGTGTGGGAGTGTGAGAGTATTTTTGTGTGTTAAATATTACACTCTACTTTGTATGAATTCGGAACTGGTTCACTGGTCGACTGTTCGACTTCGCTACCATCATCCCATGCCAATACATACAACAGTAATGAGCCGAATGGGGGCAAACGGGATTTTAGACAAATTAAAAATTCGTTCAGCTGTGTTTTTTTATAGCGTTTCTGTTTTGTTTTACTAATTGTTTTGTTTTTGTCTTTTGTTTTTATTATAGCTATGAATGAATTCAAATGCAAGTTAACACAACAACAATTTCGAAAAGTAGAAAAATAATTAAGATAATGTTATGAAGATATGTAGTTACGTGTGATGTTACTGTGGCTGTGCGAATGGATGCCAAATCGCCTTACTGTGGCTATGCACATGTTGATATGTATGTGTATGTGTGGGCGTGTCGATCATATATGAAATTTCATTGCACTACACTGTGTGAAATACTAAGAACTCGAGCAATAACTTTCATATTTCACACAGCAAGAAATCGGTGAAGAATTTTTGAAAATTCGAAAAGTATATCATAAATAGAAATAAGTGAAAGTGATCGTAAGAGTAATAGTGATAGAGTGTACACAGGTGATAAAGAAGTAAATGGTGAGAATGAATAAGGCGCAAAGTTTCTTCTTCTTCTGCATAAATAGTTGTCGATTTTAAGGAAATGTACAGTAAAAATCCATTATTTTTCTAACAGATGGCTTTAATAATCTGTATCTCGCATTTTATAAGTGCGATCGGGTTAAGCTGCATGGTGTTTGAAAAATAGGATTTCAAACTAAAAAAAAATTGGCAGACAATTTGATTGCTTGGCACAGTTTGGTGTGAGCGTGCGTCAAAAATGGACACCAATAAAGAGAAAAACTCCCACAAAAACAATTTTTTTAGCAAAGTTTTGCTGTGTGTCCTGTAAGATCGACCAAATTCTCAATTCGTGCCTGTACTGTCATCAAGTGAGCCATCTGAAGGAAGCAATCGCACAAAAGTTGGAAAAACTACGTTCCATCAGAATCAAGACAACATCAGGCCACACACATCGATAGTGACTCGCCAGAAGTTCCGGAAGCTTGGTTGGGTCATTTTTGTGTATCCACCTTACAGTCCGGACCTGGCGCCAAGTGATTACCACTTGTTCCTGTCTATGACGAATGATTTTGCTGGTGAAAAATTTGTCTAAAACGAAGCTTGTGAAAAGCTTGTGTCCCAGTTTTTTGCCAATAAGGATGAGGGTTTCTATCAAAGAGGCATATTGGAATTACCCTCAAAATCGAAAGAATATTTGCATCACTCTAACAAGGCGAAAGAAGGCCTATAATTTCATGCAAAAATAATGGATTTATTTTCACTACATCTTATATTAAATTAGCTAATTCGTTGAGACTCCCGAATGTTCAAACATTTTTGAATGAAAATCAATTTTCATCTTCTCTTTATGACACGTTTTTATGCAGACGAAGCTCTTAGTGTATACGTGATCGTATATGTATGTGAGTGAGAGAGTGTGTGAGTGGGTATGGTCATCAAAGTGAGTAGTGAATATAATGAATAATAAAGAATTTGGTGAATTAATTATATTGTCAATTCAATCGAAAAGTGGAACATTTGAGTATAACAACACAAAACGTTAGATATAGAAATTGAAATGAATTTTGCATAATTTGCTGGGATTGCTCTTAAAAATTATGGCGACCATGTCGCCTTGCTTTCGGTATGAAATTTAGCTGTGGGATTATTTCGTTTTCATTTTCGTTTTGGTTTTTATTCTTTTACTTTTAGCAATTTCGATAGCAAAGTGTGTGTTTCGTATAAATTCTAATTGCAAAGAGTAACTGCATTTCAACACTCGACTGTAATGGATCACGTAGCTTAGAGAGTAACTAATTACCTGTTTTTGTGCCATGGCCTGCATCTGTTGGAACATTTGGCGCTCCTCTTCTTTGCCTGCGTGCACAACGTAAACAAAACAAACAAATCGAACAAAATGAAACAATTTTGAACGGCGGCAAGGGGGATTAATTATGGAAAAGCACAAATACAAAATTACTCTATTCGACAGAGAGAGATTTAGTTCAACATTGTGCACAACTCGATAGGAAATAAGTCGCTCGCGTTTAAGTGCTAATGGCTGTGTGCCGGTTGGTTCCTCCCACAAGTACTTAATACAATTCAATAGAAGCACTTACCCATGCCTTTCGTCTGCAGCATCTCGAGCAGCTTTTTGATGCTCTCGTCGCGCGCAATCAGCGTCTGCTTTTGCGTTTCCACGCGACATTCGAGATCTTTGATTGTCTCGCGCAAAATGCTGATCTCGCGCTGCAAATGGTCGTTCTCCGCATAGATCGCCTCCATTTGCTGCTGCATCTCAATGTTCGGCTGACGCATGCGCAGTCGCAGCTCCTCCTCGAGTTGACGCACCAGCATTGCTTGTTTCTACACACCAACGAAATACAGAGTGAACATTAATTTGGCTTAGCTCAGCTGTGTTGCTTGCAGAGTGCACCCACTTGATTTTCGGTGCTCAGCAATTTCAATTGATCGTTGATCAGACTGTACTTGGCGCTCTCCTCCTTGCGCAGTGCGCGCTCCTTCTTCAGTTCGGGCGACCAGAATGTCTTGATGCTGTGCATCGAGCTGCCCAGCTTCTGGTTAGTCAGCTCGAGTTCACGCTTTAGCTGTCCCAGTTCGCGTTGCAGATCGGTGTTCTGATGTTGCAAATCGCCCAGATATGCGCGATCCGTCGATGGTAAGCCAGTGTTGTAGCCTAACAATACATAACAACATTTCAAGCACAAATAAAAAATTAGAGTGCCAAAAATATTGAATTCGAGAAAGTCAAATTGCCCGTTCATTGGTTCGAATAACTATTAGGATAGAAGTGTGGCTAACTTGTTCTCCATACGGCTCGTTTCATTTCTCGAGAAAATTCTCGTCCTTTGCATTGTCTGTCTCACAATCTTTGTCTATCTAAACTCTCTATTTGATCTTCAAGCAAAATGTTTGAATGTGTTCAAAACCAATATTCGTTCACTTATAGCGCAACGGACCTACTATTTAGCATTGATCTGACTACGTTCATCATATTTGTGTGCACATATCCCACGGTTACAGCCTCATTCTTCTTGAAGTTAACTTTTCGACGGTCGCTGGGATAAACAGTTTAGAATAGGTAATGCAGAACAGGTTTTAGTCTCATTCTTCTTAACCCTAATTCCCAGAAGTGAGCCTCACAATCTCACTAAAGATTTCAAATGGTGATAAATCCAAAAGATTTCCGATTCCATTATTTTATGTAAACCTCTAATGGAATGTTAGAATTATGATGCATTTATAAATGTAACATTTTAGACAGTTTTTGTACTTTTTAAACAAATATTTTCAGTAATTTAGCTCATGTAAGCCTGAACGTCTCATTTCTGGGTTTACGTTACTTTTAAAATTCTGGGAATTAGGGTTAAATTTAAAATCGAATAAAGATCTCCCATTTAAATCTATTTGTCTCTTTGGTTCTAAGTCTCGTTTTTCTTAAAGTTAAAATGTACTAAAGATCTCTCGTTTAAATATATTTCGGAACTTTGTCACTTTGAACTCCAATTTGATTCCACTTATATGACGAGCAGTGTCAAAGCTAATTCCGGCAGGTTGTAGTTTCATGTTTTCTTAAATTTAGAATTTTATAAAGATCTCTCATTTAAATCTATTTGTCACTTTAGTTCTTAGTCTCGTTCTTCTTAAAGTACAAAATCTACTAAAGATCACTTATTTAAATATATTTGGGGACTCTGTCACTCTGGACATTAGATGAGCAGTGTCAAAAAATGAAATCCGGCATATGTTTATGACTCAATCCTGGAAAAGGACTAAAAGAATTAAATGCCTAACTAGGAGATTTTAATCCTAGAAAGGCTAAGAAACTTATTGGCTCTTTGTATGCCAAAAACTAAAAAAAAAAACTAAACTATAAATCCCAGTAGACATTTTAAACGGTCGTAGAATGAGTTAACATATGTAGAATGAGTTTACATATGTTTGTAATATTTGGAACACTCTGTATTAAAATATCGAAATTTTTTAAATATATGAGGCAGTTGATTGTGTTGGTGCAAGGAAGTTAGTCTTTCTGCGACAGCATGAGACTTCGGACAGCCGATCGTGAAAAAGCAAGTAAAAAAATGGCCTGACGACATAAGATGAAATTAGCATCTAGCCACACAAATAATGAAGGGATTGAATGTTAAACGTGCATTTAGCTTTAGATGACATCTGTAAATTTTGTACGGAGAGCACGGAAACATCACTGCATCTGAAGCTTTAATACATAAAAATACACAATGCCTCGGAGAGTATTTATATCTTGGAGCTATATAATAAATAAGCTATATCATAAATTTATAGCATACATTGATCTGGCTTAGGTTGTGTAAATAATACTGTCCATGTCTCATGAATCATTAGGGACTCACAATAGAGCTAAAAGGTATAATACAAATAAAAAGATGCGGAGACTGATTTGGCTCAGTTTCTATGGAAATATATCGCCACTGCTAATAAAATCCTTTTAATACGTCTTAGTCTAATCTCCATTTCTAATCATTAAATTAAACAATAAGTAAATCAAACTCACCTATGGGATTCGGGCTTTGCCGCGCCGAACGCCCATACAGCTCATCCTCTAGGTATAACCCTCTTTCGAGTGATCTATCGCGTGAACGATCGCGTGGCTCACGTATGGGAATGAATTCCCGATCATGCGGATCAACCAAGCCACCACGATCCAACGACTGATAGCGTGTTCCTGTAAAAGCATTAATTAATATTTAATTTTCATAAAGACTGTGCGACTTTCAATCATTACAAAGGCTTAAATATTCTGCAGGATATTCAACCTATACAACTATAACTATTTATGTGGTAATGCATATAAATATTTTGTTTGTTCAACAATATTTGTCTCTGTGTTTTGTGTGTGTGTGTGTGAGTGTGTGTGTGGGCATATTTACTTGGATAATCCATGGCGTGTGACATCGGTGGTCTGCTGGCACTTCGGCTCCGATGGTGACCCGCCCCGGCGGGACTTGTTGGCTCATCCATGTCTCTATAGTATGGACTGCCCATTGCTGCAATTCATACAATTATGACGATGATAATATGAGGATGAGGGTTTCGGGTGTGGTGGTGGTAGCGGTTGCGGTTGCAGGTGTGGGTGTGGGTGTGGATGCGGATGTGGGTGCAGGTGTGTCGGAATTTAAAGGTGATCAGGTGCGGGTGTATGTTTTCGGTTGAACGAAGGACATCGAATAATAAAATTTGTCGGTGCGTGGGGAATTTTTCGCTGGAATTGCTAGTACGTGTCAAAGCGTAAGTGTCGCTTTCAAAATATTAAAATGTCAACGCAATTGAGATGAGAGATACAGTAGACAACACAACTCAAGATGTAACTCAAAACTAATGGACGGAATTAAACGCTTGAAGGAAAACCAAACTATGACATAAAAATTTTAAAGTCGTTGAAATGTTAAATGTTAGCGGAAAACTAGAAAACAAAAGAATGTGGCATCCAATGTCCCAATGATATGTTGCTCTGGAGTGATAGGTGAAAGCTAAGCTCAGGTGTGTGTGTGTGTGTGTGTGTGTAGAGTGGACAGTTCGTTCGGTTCATTCACGGCACAGCTCGCAGCGCTAATAAGCGTTTTGATGGCGATGCCATAAACTGTAATTATTGCCGATTGTCCTTCGGTCCGTGTCCACTGTGGGGCGACATGGTTGCGCTTATTTAAAATTGCCTTCTCTGTGAGTGGCCAATTAAGGTGTCGGCGTTGTACTTTTAATTAATTTAATGCGTTTGCACTAATATTGCGGTCATGTGGATTTATGCATAAATTATGAGCCGGGCACAAAGTGCTCGTTTGTGCACCAGTCGCTAATGGCAACGGCACAGCTGTGCGTGTGTGTCTGTGTGTGTGTGCAAGTGAGCTGTCAATTCTTAAACGATGGTTGTGCAGGAGCGTTTGACACCGCTAGCACCATTGACTGACCATAATTGTAATCCAGCTTGCTGCCTTATTGTATAACGCCACAAGGAAGGAATGAAGCCAGGCGTAGCGCGCCGCTCTGCAGTTTCTACTTCTACTTGGCTGTACGGTCAAAATGTTGTGTATGTGTGGGGCAGCAAAATGTGTTGTTGTGTGTGAGTTAGTGTTGATTTACATGCATTTGCGTGGTGGTGTCGGTGCGCAGGTGATTTTTGCAATGAAATGTTTTATTGTATTTTATCGAAATTAAAGTAGAGTTAACGAAAGCGATGACAATGCAACCGAAAAATGTTTCATGCGCATGCGTGATGTAAGATAAAATTATATTAGGATTAATTTTGCACTCTTAGAAAAGTTACGAAATGAAATAAAGGCAGTTTACTGCTTTAAAGATAATATCAGTAATTCATAAATTCTTACTTGGTAAAATAGTTTCAAGTTAAGCGAAAGTAAACCAAAAGATATCGCTCGACATTAATCAACAGTTAAGATTTTGTGCTAAGTGCGCAAAGTTAAGAGCTGAGTCTACCAATATGGTTAAATATTTTTCTAGTACACTTGAGAAGCAATCTCTAGGATGATTTCTATATACTAATTTTGAACACTAACTGAATTAAACTCTACACAACGGGCTATTAAAGGGCCATGGGTAAAATCGTTATCGACAACTGAGTTAAAATGCAACGAAAAAGAAGTAAACACCTCTTCCAACCAGAATAAATTGTCGAGTGTTATGGCAGTTGGAAAAGCAGATTGGATTTAAGTCACCTATGCAATGGCTTTTGCAGAAATTGCAGAGACGACCACCATTTCTGCAGGAGTCCTAAGAAACACTTCAAGTCTTAACCCAAATATTTCGACCATACTTCGTGAAGCACACTCACACTTCAGAGTAAAACAGATGCCCTGCATATAGTATGGTGGGCATTCCGGATACTGACATCAAAGACTTAATACTCTTTATTAACCTATTCTTCTGATACTGCTTCAAATTCTGGGAATAGTAAATGGATCCTGTGGTATCACAAGGAACCCTCTGTCCTACGCGACTTAAAAGCAGCCACTTCAACTTCAAATATTTCGTGTAAATCTGCATAAATAATTTAAGAATCAAATCATATACCGGTCTGCCTCGTATAGCGCGGTACTTCTACAACGCGTTTTCGATATAACGCAATTAAAAAAAAATTAGTTTTTTTCATTATTATTTTTAATCATTCATTATTATTTTTAATTTTTTAAATAAAGTATGAATTTTGATTTTGAGTTGGAATGTACATACATACATCTTTAATTTAGTACCTATTTTATTTTGGGAAAAAGCTTATTGGAACATAATCATAAAATGTATATGCAAGTTAAGTCTTCTATAACGCGAATCACATAACGCGGAATTTTCCTGGAACGTAACCACCGCGTTATACGAGGGAGACCTGTACTTATTTTCGGCACTACGACGAGTATTGAAAGATTCAAGCTGTTTTAAATAGAATGTTCCATCGGGAACTCACTTAGGTCATAGAGGCCCGTTGTGATACCATTATTGATCGGACTTAGATGCCCTTGTAATGGATATGAGGGGAGCCGAAAAAGTGAACCTTAGAGGTCAAATTTCTCAAGCATTCAAGCTAAATAGCCCACTGTGCTTAGATGCCCTTACTCACAGAACCAATTTGAGCTTTTGACAAACTCAAGTGGACGGTGATTATTTATATTGTCTCAATCCCCCAGATTGTTCAAGAAGAAGTAAGATTGTTCAGGAAGGAGTAAAGACAAAACAGTTTTGTTTGGGACTGTTTGGCATCGTTAATGGAAAACAGTCCCACACATCTTTACCTTCATCAACTATGGTTCTTCGCTGATCTCATTTTAGACAGATAAGCTCTCTAGAATGATGTATTCTAAGGTAAATAGATTAATTTAATTAATTTAATTGACTGGCACGACAGCCCGCTTACGCGAGACTAAGGCCTAGCTTCCCGCAACTACCCGTGTTGTGCGTGTGAATTTGTACGCGGGTTGAAGGGACCTACAGTTTAATGCCGGTTCCGAACGGCAGGTTGGGAGCTTTTTCATAAGCAATTTTTACTCTCAGAGGTTTGCCATTTCCAGCTGAGAGGACAGTCACCGAAAGAGAAAACGAGTTTTCCCGTTATTTTTTTAGGTGTTATTACAGGCAGTATTTGAACCTGAGGTTGCTGCCTGCGACTCGTGGTCCAACGCACTAACCAACTGAGCCACGGCGGCTGCGAGGTAAAAGGTAAATAGATAGGTAGACGTTTTTCCACCGAGGGGATTTTATTTAGGGCATAAAGGTCCATTGTGATACCACATTTTATAGGCTCTGAATCTCGTACTTATAAAACCAGTTGGATTAAATAGATTGAATATTATTATCGGCTAAATACCCCACAATGAAGATGAATTAACCCAAGTAAGTGTAGACAAGTGCAAAGAATATGAAGTACATTTTCTTCCACTTTCTAGTTCAAGTAACTCGTCTAAACAGTCTAAACTTTCCTCAGCTTTACTAACTATGGTTCTCAATGATGGAGACATAACTATGAATGTAGATAAGTTGGAGTTGCTGCTCCAAGAGGAGCTAATTTATGATACTAAACGGTATCGGGCTCATATCCTTTTACTCATAAAACCTAGTTAGGATAAGTGCACTATAAATATTCCTATCAGCTGGATACTCCTAAGTGGGTAGAAGCGACTGGTCCGAGGGACCTGAGACTGTCCTATCGACTAAATAGATTCTCGAAAAATGGCCCAAGTAAGTTTTCCTTCTCCTAAAAAGTACAGGAAAATACATAGAATTCAAAGTGTCTTCCCATTACAAAGAAATATGGTCCCCACCGTTTGTGTGGCTATCAAAATTTCCTTCAAAATGGCATTCAACAGTTAGTCCATATTTTAGCATATTTCGCTCTGAATGCATGTTTTACCATGTTTGCAATAAAATGCATATTTAATCACAATTTTCGATTTTCGTTATATTTCATATATATTTTAGATTATATATTTGGGATTAAAACTTAAGAAGCAGTAAAATCGATTTAAGAAATATGAAAATCCTAAACGTACAAAACAGAACGATGTACCTATGTTTTGAAATATGTTCGTCAACCTTGAAGTTTAACATTTCATGTTTCTATAATACTATTTCTATACTTGATATCCTTATTCTTCTATTTCTCGAAAAGTATCTCCCTAGTTGTGCCCTATTTTATCGCAATTAATTATATATCGAACTTTCTTTATATTGAAAATAAAAATTTTGACAAAAAATTCGAAACTAATTTGTTTTCAAATAGAGTTAATTTATAACAAATAATAGTTTCTCAAATTACTACCGGGGATATAGTAATCCAACTATTATTTGCTCAGTTTTCAACATTCAAAGAATCTGGTTGCTGGAAACCCATGATTCGATGGGTTCAAGATATATTGAACTCAAACTTCAACTCTCTTTGTTATTTTTGTTTAAGTTTTCTGTTGATTAACGTCGCTTTGATAAAAATTAAACAACAATTTTAATTAAATCTATATAAAAATTAAATTAAAATTAAAACTACATAAAAAATAAATACAAGTATTTAATTTTATTTTAATATTTTGAAAACTGTTTTCGTGCATTAGGTACTCATTTTTATTTCAATATCGTTAGTAGAAATTTTGTATTAATTTTGAATTTTGTTCGTTGGCCAATTCCATGTGTTCCCGCTTGCACACATACAAATAGGCAAAACAACGCTCGCACACAGATATATGGGCATTTTTTTTAAGACTTAAAAGCGCTTCAGTTTAATAATAATTTTGTGTTACTTATTCCAATAAATTTTAAGTTGTTTAATTTTAATTTAATTAAATTTATTTAAATTAATTTTGCATTTGATATTTTGATTAATTTTTAATTTAATGAAAATAATTTTCCCACATGTCTACGAGCACAGTTTTGCCTTATAAAGTTTCATAAAATATTTTCAAATTTTCAGCAATTAATTTCAATCCAATTCACTACCAATTTCTTTGTAAACTATAATAATTTTGTTTTTTACTGCACGAGAACAGAAATTCTCCAACACTGTTTTTCACCTATCATCTGAAAGCCTCGTTTTGCCAATTATTCGCAATGAGTGTGGCTTCAGTGCGACCAGTGGTCGGCGCTTTTCGTGATTTGGCGGTCACTTTCAATGGGGCGCAAGCAATGTGAGTGTTCAATTATTGTTACAAACGGTTGCTGCTAATATGCGTTCACATTACTGTGGCAAGTACTAACAACGAGTGCATTACGCTAATTTACTTGCTGCCCGTTACCGTTACATTCTACGGTGTCTAGGAAATTGTTTCATTTTTTGGCTTTTGTTTTTTGGTTGGTTGCTTTGTTTTGCATTTGCTTAGATTGCAATTCGAACCGCTACATACAATACAATAAAACTAAAGTGTGTTACCGAAATGAGCAGGAGAAACGCAAAGACCAAAACCAAAAGCAAAACCAAACAAAGGAAGGCAAACGTATTTGCTGGTCTTCACCTAAAGGACTTCCACGTGTACCGTAGTCTCGTGATGGCGAACGATCGACTGTTGGCAATTCCGTGAGCCGCCTTGTGCGACCCGGGCTACGAACACCAGAGCTAGTTACCGGATTGTAATCGTCTCGTGACATAATCTGCCGCGGTCAGTCCGCGGTTCTTTTCTGTCTGGCCGCTGTGTTCGAATTTTACAGTTTTACGTTCTGACTGAATTTCTACGACTCTGGTCTGCTTCGGTCGCTGCCGCGTGCCGCGCACACGACTGCCAACTGCGCAATCGGATACTTTGCTTATTTGCTTTAGGCTTTAGGCGATTATTATTATATTTGTATTGGTTTCTTTATACTTGTTGTTGTTTTTTTGTTTTGTTTGGTTGGATTGTTACGATTCTACTAGGAGTAAAGTGTAATCTGAATATGTCTGTCGCGTTCTAAATCTGCAAATGTAAAAGAGAAATAAGAGAATGTAAGGAACGAAACGAAAAATGGCCGACTAAGCACTACTACCAAAATACTGTTTGTTTGTTTGTATGTATGTAGTATGTATGTATTGAACTAGCAACGGAACGTAATCAACTAATAAAACGCTCGCTACGCATGTCATTATATATTCATACAGATATAAATTGGTTTGAGTATGAAAATTGCTTTTCACAATTATTGTCTATTAATAAGGCAAAAAATGTAAAGTATCCATTTCTGTGGGCTTATCCTGTCATTCATTTTTTGAAAGCTAGATTGCCGGTTATTGAGTTGCATACAATTAATCATAATTACAATATATCTGAACGTAATTGCTTTACATGTTTTTCAATACCACTTGATACACAATTTAAAATATTCAATTACTTCATTTCATTTTATTTCGCTTATTTCAATCAATCAATAGCCAGTAACAATGGCATCTGGCCTTAAAACTGTGAGATTGATGGGTCTCAGAGATTGATCGGAAACTGAACGCTTCTTCTTTTGTGAGGGGTTGTTTAAAGTTAAAATGGTTCTTCTGGTTTTTGTGTCATAATTTGATTATTCGAATGGCCTATAGTTAAAAACTAAGCATATTAACTGGTTTATTCTAACTGAATATAAAATCCTGAATTTTAAGCTACGCTGGTATGCGTATTGATGCTCGTGGAGAGCTTTGATTTCCTATCGTAGCCATTCTTCTTATATATAAAAAAAAGTTCACTTCTTGTGTGTAGCCAGTGTTTGCGAAAACGGTTCATTCTTTTGGGAAAATTTTTTTCGTGTGTGATAGAAGATGTTAATGCGGTGGTTTATAGCGATATTACATGTTTGTACGGCAGGTGGGCGTGGCACCTCCCATACAACCTAAATTTTTAATATGGTATATCTTCGGAATTATAAATCGGACAGCATTGAAATTTGGTACAGAGTCGTGTTGTAAACATGTCGTTCCACCGGAAAAATTCTATGGCCGTTGGACAAGGGGCGTGGCACTTTTAAAATTTCGGTGTAACTTTGGAACTAGAGCGTTCACATCAATGACACTCGGTACAAACTTATTATTTAGTCGTGTACTTCGAAAGGGGGATGGGATGGATTTTTGACAAGGGGCGTGGCACCGCCCTTACAACCCAATTCTTTAATACCGAATATCTTCAGAATTATAAGTCGTAGAGCATTGAAATTTGGTACAGTGTCATGGCGAAAACGTGTCATTCCACCAGTAAACTTTAATGGGCGTTGGACAGGGGCGTGGCACTTTTTAAATTCCGGTGTCACTTTTGAACTAGAGCGTTCACATCAATGGCACACGGTACAAACTAACGATTTGGTAGTGTCCTTCGACAGGAGGAATGGGGCGGGTTTTAGACAAGGGGGCGTGGCACAGCCCATACAACCCAACTTTTTTATATGGAATATCTTCAGAATTATAAGTCGTACTGCATTGAAATTTGGTACAGTGTCATGGCGTAAACGTGTCATTCCACCAGCAAAATTTAATGGGCGTTGGACAGGGGCGTGGCACTTTTTAAATTCCGGTGTAACTTTGTAGCTAGAGCGTTCACATCAATGACACTCGGTATAAACTAACGATTTGGTCGTGTCCTCCGACAGGAGGAATGGGGTGGGTTTTTGACACAGGGGCGTGGTACCGCCTCCATTTTTTTATACATAGATTGTTTATCCTGACTGACTGACTGATTGATTGGTTGATTTATCATCGCCTAGCCCAAATCGCTGAAGCTTCAAACATGAATTTTGGACTGTAGGTACATCTTGAAGAATTAACTTTCGCCAAGACGGGATTTTTTGAACTTCGGGGTCTAAAAAGGCAAAACATGGGTTAAAGTGTTGTATGAAGAAACGTGATTTAATAAACATATTGAATTTGAACTTCCTGAAAATATTCTTATATAGATCAAAACTTATTCGACACGTATTTTATAATTTTTCGAAAATCAAAATTTAACTGGCCCAACAATGGGTTAAGGTTTATTTACGGAAAGACTCCGAAACAAACAACACGAACCGATGGGACTATTGACTTCAACAATTGTAAAAATAATTGAAATAAATAAAACTAGAAACGTGTTTCTCATTATTTTCAAAATCGAAAACTAACTGGATCAACGACGGGTTAAAAGTATGTATGTATGGAGAAAGAAATTTTGCTGAGCCCTTTCGACTTCAAGCTTTGTGAAAGTACTTCAAATGTAAAATAACTCGATACGGAATTTTTCCGAATATTAAAATTGGACGGGGTCAGCGACGGGTTAAAAGTTTGTATGGAGAAACTGTGAAATGAAAAATATGAATTAATGGGCCCATTGACATCAAACTTGGGGAAAGTACTCTTTGTGAGAAATAATTTGACACGTGTTTCTCACTTTTTTGAAAATCAAAATCTAACGGGGTCAACAATGGGTTAACAATTTGTATGGAGAAACAAGATTTATTGGGCGTTCTGACTTCAAACTTATCAAAAGTAGTTCAATCGGGAAATAATAAAAACGTGCTTTTAATATTTTTTTAAATCTAAATCTACCATGATAAACCAAGGGTTAAGAATTTGTTTGGAGTAAATGTGAAAACATATGATTTAAAGGGCCTTCTGACTTTAAAATTTTTAAAACACTCGAAATCAAAGATAGACACATGTATTTTTTAAATCAAAATCTGATGGGCTCAACAATGGGTTAAGAATTCGTATCGGGAAAACAGGAGAGCTCGCGTGCAAAGCCGCAGGGCCCAGCTAGTCTTATATATAAAAACAACTTCACTTCTTGTGTGTAGCCAGTGTTTGCGAAAACGGTTCATTCTTCCGGCAAAATTTTTTTCGTATGTGATAGAAGATGTTAATGCGGTGGTTTATAGCGATATTAGATGTTTGTACGACAGGTGGGCGTGGCACCTCCCATACAACCTAAATTTTTAATATGGTATATCTTCGGAATTATAAATCGGACAGCATTGAAATTTAGTATAGCGCCGTCCCATAGATGTGTCATTGTACTGGTAAAATTTGGTGGGCGTTGGACTAGGGGCGTGGCACTTTTTTATGACCCAAATATTCCGCTGAACTATAAGTCGCACAGCCATGAAACTTAGTATGGACATATCATGTACTCATATCTTTCGACAGACGGAATGAGGCGAGTATTGGACAAGGGGGCGTGGCACCACCCATACAAGCCAAATCTTTAATAGAGAATATCTTCAAAATTGTAAGGTGCACAGCATTGAAATTTAGTATAGTGTCGTCCCAGAGATGAGTCATTCTATTGGTAAGATTTGGTGAGCGTTGGAAATGGGGCGTGGCACATTTTTTGTGACCCAATTATTCCGCTGAACTATAAGTCGCACAGCCATGAAACTTAGTATGAACATATCATGTACTCATATCTTTCGACAGACGGTATGAGGCGGGTATTGGACAAGGGGGCGTGGCACCACCGATACAAGCCAAATCGTTAATAGAGAATATCTTTGAAACTGTTAGTCGTACAACACTGAAATTTAGTATAGTGTCGTTCCATAGATGAGTCATTCTACTGGTAATATATGATGGGCGTTGGACAAGGGGCGTAGCACATTTTTTGTGACCCAAACATTTTGCTGAATTATAGGTAAGTCGCACAACAATGAAACTAAGTACGAACCTACCATTTTCTCTTTCGACAGAGGGAATGATGAAGGTATTAAACAAGGGGGCGTGGCACCGCCCATACAAGCCAAATTTTTAATAGAGAATATCTTTGAAATTGTTAGTCGTACAACACTGAAATTTAGTACCCCGTCGTCCCATAGATGAGTTATTCTACTGGTAGGATTTGATGGGCGTTGGACAAGGGGCGTGGCACATTTTTGTGACCCAATTATTCCGCGGAACTATAGGTAGCACAGCAATGAAATTAAGTACGAACCTACCATTTTCTCTTTCGACAGAGGGAATGATGAAGGTATTAAACAAGGGGGCGTGGCACCGCCCATACAAGCCAAATTTTTAATAGAGAATATCTTTGAAATTGTTAGTCGTACAACACTGAAATTTAGTACCCCGTCGTCCCATAGATGAGTCATTCTACTGATAAGATTTTATAAACATTGGACAAGGGGCGTGGCACATTTGTTGTGACCCAAATAGTCCGCTGAACTATAGGTCGCTCAGCAATGAAACTAAGTACGAACCTACCATTTTCTCCTTCGACAGAGGGCATTGTACGGGTATTAGCAGCAACATTGCTTATTTGAGGGCCTCGATTGCGTTAATCGCTAGCTCCCTTCTTTTCCTTTAGTTGGTTTTCTTCGTCAATTTGCATCGCCATAGATTCGCCATCTCGCGTATTTCATTATAAGAAAACAAAACATGTCGTGCGGGACGAAGTTCGCCGGGTCAGCTAGTACTAAAATAAGTATATAGAAAAAAATAATAATGTTTCGTTCGGTGGCCCATTCATCAGGAAATAGCAACTTTTAGAGTAAATTTGCCTATGAGAAAGCTCCAACTAGGGTTGGAGCAGGTTTGCTACCACCCGCAAACACAAAAAATACTGGTACAAGAAATTTTAAATTATTTTAACGTAGAAAAAATAATAAAAAAGTGAACCTTTTCAAATTTTCGTAAGGAGAAATATAATCAAAATGTGAAAATTGGCTGGTCTGAAATGTGATCATACAAATGACTGCAGATTGTATATACGCTTTGTTTCAAAGCTATAAAGATACTAATTTTTTTCATTGTTTGGACAAATTTAAGAATATTGAATAAAAACAATGATGCAGTTTTTTCCTAGGGAGTCAAAATAAAAAATAGCAACTATATAACTCGTCATTTTCCCCGTACATTTAGTAATTTATTGTTCGACCATTATTTGAAATAACGCCGAAACTTCGATCAGGCATAGAATTGGAATAATTGCTTAGCATATTTGAGGTTAGCTGTTCCCAAGCTTGTAAAACAGTCTCTCAGCTGTTCTACGGTATCAAATTGTCGAAAATTGTCGTAAACTGTGCGGACTAGTCAACCTCAGATGTTCTCAATGGGATTGAAATCCGGAGAGCAAGCCGGCCAATCCAAACATTAAATGTTATTCGTCCTTAGCCACGCTTTCGTTGACCTACTGGTGTGAATTCGAGCAATGGTCTTGCTGAAAAATGAAGTTTCTCTCCGGGTGACTCTCAATGTAAGGCAGTAAATTATTTTCTAAAACGTTTTCGTACTCTGTACTATTCATGCGGCAAGATGTGAAAGCCAACGGTACCGTACCGTACCGGACTGAAAGAAGCCACCCCATACCATTTGAGATTGACCACCGAAATTTTTCTTGGAGAAATACCGTGGTTCCAATCTCAAATCTCTCCAATATCCTAAGAAACCATCAGAACCGTCAAGATTGAATTTCTTTTCATTAGAAAAAATCCGCTGTAAATGTAAAAGCTGAGGCATTAAAATAATCTGGCCAACCACCATCAAAAACAAGAAGCTTTGCAAGCTCGCAGACGAAGAACTCATACCGAAGCAGTTAAAGTAAAGGAAATGAAAATGAATTGTTCACAGGATAAAAAGATCACCCGAAAATATTAAAATGATGGCGTTGACTAGAAGTTGAAAGGACTAGAAGTCGAAAAAAGTTGTTCATTCAAAGCGAATAAGCTGCTACCAATAACTCCTGGGTCTTCACCAAAAAAAGAATGGCTTCAATCGGATTGGATAAAAAAGCCTTGCTAAACCCCTAAACTCCCTAGAGGAGTAAAAAAGGACAAAGACATAAAGAAAAACATTCAATTCCAAATCCATAAGCCTGATAAACCATTGTACACACTGCAACCTATAAATGTATGTATGTATATATCTGCTAACATTAATAGACAATGGATTCGACAAATCATTCGGAAAATCTCAACGCCAAGCGACTGTGATTAAATTGTAAACGCTTCGCAGTTTACAGTTCAATTGGCCCGTAAACCGGAGCGGTGAGAGCGGCCAAGCGGCGTGCTGGTATATTGCACATTGCCGGACGATTTATTATAGAAATAAATGCTAATTTCATGTTTGGCCAACAAACACTACTTAAAGTGCACTCACACGACTACACGCGCGCTCGTAAAGTGCTCAACGTTTACTACACATTTCCATGACACGAGCAAGTCGTCGCAGCCGCCACGGGCGTGCATGGTATACGGCACCATAACGGCACAGCGGGACGGGCAACGGGAGCAACGGACTGCATTTGCATTTCACATTGGCACACTCACAATTCTCCTCCAGCGCATCCCGCTGCACCTAACCTCCCTTCGCCCATCGCCAGCCCATTTCAACAGTGGAACGCGTATTGGCACAGCGAGTCAGTGCCGCCCTCAGCTTGTACGGGCTGGGAACGTCTTTGCAAAGGAATCGTGTGGGGTGTGTTGGCGTCCGCCTGCCCCCCCCGCCCACTTCAGCCATCGAGCTGTTGCAAGCTTTATGAATGAATGTGCCGTCAACGAAAAAATCTAACAAAAACAAAAACCAACTTAAAAACAGCGCATAAACGGACTGATACACACACCCGCTTTCAGTTTGCCACCACCCACCACCTACCGCCATCTACCATACGCCTAGCAACTGTAGGCAACGCTCAGTCAGGCACTCACACATACACACATCGACATGGTTGCGTACGCGTTCGAAAATAGCCTCGCGTGCAACTTCTACCTATCAACAACAGCAACAACAATAACGTGGGCGAGTACGATTACTAAGTATCTCACGGATAGCGTTACCGCAAATGTACATACATAGCTACGCTGTGTCGCTATGCGCGTTGATACATTGTGTGTGTGTGTGTTTTTGTATGCGTGCGAGTGTGTGTGTGCGCGCTAAATCCGCAGGCGCTGGCAGTGGCAGTGGCGTAGCGTGTCGTGTCAGGTTGTCGAGCTGCTTTTTCTTTAACCGAACGCGTTATTATTATTTACCACCCGCCCGCACACACACACACACACACACACACACTTTCATAAAGTTGGAGTTTTCAACCGCCTGAAAGCAACGAATCGCTGTGGTTACAAAAAAAAACAGTTTGTGCTACTCGCAGCAAAGTGACGCAAAGTGCTTCAAAAGTGCACAAATTTTATGGCATTGACTATAAAAAGTGGAGTTGTAAAACGAATTTAAGCTTTTTCAATAATTTCAACTAAATCTCACATAAACAGGAAGAAGTGTTTCAGTCTATCTTCCGACATTTATTAATGTCCTACGCTAAAGTTCCGGCGCTTTTTTATCCCAATTTTAAATACTATACTAATGTTATCCTACTTTTCTCCAGTTAGTTAAAGTATGTTAAAGTGATGATAGAAAGTCCGACTGGATCCACCAACGATAACACTACTCGACAAAAAATGGGTTCATCGCGTGCTCCTAAAAACAAAAGTATTTTTTAGACTAATCTTCGGCTGCTGAAAACGAAACTGAAAATCAAAAAATTTTCTTAAGAAGCGTTTTCGAAAAATCTTCAAAAAACGCTTTTTTCCCTCTTATTTCAGTTATATCTCGTAAACCAACCATCCTCTACACTAACACAAGTGGCCCGTCATTTAAAAGGTAATTAACTAACCTTTCCAACAATATATAGATTGTCCAAATCAGATGAGATTTGGGGAAGATACTGATGATGAAAGTTGTAAAAAAGTGAATTTTTCAACCATTTTCAAAAATTATACATTTTCGAATCGTTTTTTTATAGATAAAATAAATGATCTCCTCTGTTTTTAAAATCTAAGATGAAAGATTTGATGAAAGATATTTGAGCAAATACTAAGCCTAACATCAATAGAATTGAAAGAAAAGTGACAAAGTTATGATGCACGGAGAGAAAACACCAACGTTTCATTTATTACACCGTGCGAAAGTTTTTTTAATTTTTCCGAGACCCATCCAAATGTTGATATAGACGTGAAACTAGAGGTCATTTATAATATCTTGGCATAGTCAGTTTTTCATTTTCTGACCCAAAAACCCTTTTAAAGGACTTTAAAATTTTAAGGACATACACATTTAAAATATTTTTTTAAATAATTGCGGTTGTGCAATGATGAAGATATGGGTATCAAATGAAAAAGGAAAATTGTCTCCTCTTAACTAAATTTACTATTTTTAACTTTCAGGACCAAAATATGTCAGGTATGCGAAACATAAATGTTTTGGATCTCAGTCTGTAGATTCATACATCTAAATTTTGTTCTATTTCAAAGTTCTTGTGTTAGTCGGATGGTTAGTTTACGAGATATGTGCTCATAACTGAAATAAGAGGGGGAAAACGTGTTTTTCGAAGATTTTTCGAAAACGTTAAAAAATTTTTTTGATTTTCAGTTTCGTGTTCAGCAGCCGAAGATTAGTCTAAAAAATACTTGTATTTTTAGGAGCATTTTTCGTGTCGAGTAACTTTAAAAAGGAGTAGAAGATTGGGTTAGTTGTTTAATTAGTATTTTTCTAATGGATGGCTTTAGTAATCTGTTAGAAAGATAAGCTTTCGTAAGCTTGTTTTAGTTTTGCTTGAGCGCACGTCAAAGATGGACTCCACAAGAGAGAAATTATGCCATATTTTACAGTTTACCCTAAGTTTACGCAAGCCAGACGTGTAAAAATTTAGTGTTTATAGTTCTGATACAATAACAGACAATTACGCGGAATTTTGATTTCGTCGATTGATGGAACATGCACCACGATCTGAAAGGCCAATGGTTAATAATGTCGATAAAAATTTCCGAGTCCGACTGTCATGTAAGTATTGTTTCAATTGCCCAAGAGCTCAACATTGCCCAAAAACCATTTGAAACCGCTTGAATAAGGCTCGATACAAAAAGAAACTCGATGCATGAGTGCCACACGAATTAACTGAAAAAGCCTCATGGAACAAATTTTCATCGCGGAATCGTTGCTCTATCGTAACAAAATCGATTTCTGAAGCGGATAGTGACTGGTGATGAAAAGTGGATGATTCACGAAAACGACGAGCGAAAAGGGTCGTTTTCGAATTGGTGTGAGCCAGCGCAAACGGTGGCTAGGGGCCAGGGTTGATGGTCAGGAAGGTTTTTCTGCGTCTTTGGTGGGTTTGGATCGCCCAAAAGCGGTCAGATTTAGCCAATAGGAGATATATTTCGTTCCATCAGGGCAACGCCAGGCCAAACACATCGATAATGACTCGCCAGAAGCTCTGAAAGCCAGGTGGTTCTTATGCATCGTTCTTGGAGGTGGGCCTGGTACCAGTGATTACTTTTTCTATGACGAATTGTCAATTTTATTGGTGAAAAATGTGCCTCAAGAGAAGCTTGTGGAAATCGACTTTCCCAGTTTTTTGCCAATAGGGACAAATGTTTATATGAGAACAGGGTTCTGTATTTCCTCTTTGGCTTTGGGACGGTTGTCATAAGTAGGAACGTAACAGGAAGAGGTAAAAGATGCAATGATACTGTTACTAATGCGCTCTCAAAAAAAAATGGGTCAATTAGCCTGAACTCTGTGGACTATGGACACAATCAATTTAATACATTTCATACAAATATATTTGTAGTTATTGACGTAAAGTTGAGATAAAATCGTTTACATTTGACTCTCTCTTTTCATCCGCTCAAAACTGTGCACAGAGTGCATAGAATTTTAAACAACTCTTTTGAGTCTTCGTAGCATTGTGCAACATGGCATTTTACTTTGGGCAGCTCGCAGTAGTTTCGCACTTTTTTGCATTTATTTGTTGCTCGCTACTCGAACTTGCTGCCATGCTTTTAGCACGCTTTGACACGCTTCACTTTAACCCGTTCGCCCCACTTGGCAGATGACGATTTCGTGTAGAACAGGCAGAACTTTTACGCTGAAGCAAAATAGAAAAATCTAAAATCCGAAAAAAGAAATAGCAAAATAAAATGGACTTAACATCTACACAACTAACAGAACGACAACAACAACAGTGACAGTAGAAAAGGACCTGCGCGCCCCAAGCGAAACGTACCGCGAGTATCGGGTCAGGGGGGTAACAGGGCCCCTGAAGGCAGAACGTTGATGCACTGGTCGCCAGTGTTTTAAATTGGCAATAATTTAAAAATAAATCGCTCGCTCGCTCGCGCCCGTTCGCGTAGCAGTCGGCTGCCACAGGGAATTACGCGCCGAAGACAAGCAACAACATTCGCGTACAGCGCTAACCTGCTTGCTAATCGAATGCTTTCCCGCCAAAAAGAAGGCAGCATTGCATAAAAAAACGAAGCATGAAACGAGGCGGAAATAAAAGTCGCTATAACACATAACGGTTCATACGGAAAGACACAATTCAAACTGGCCAGACTGGGTAAATGTTGAGCGCGTGTTGATGACGACAACGACGGCAACCACAACTCCGACGACAAGCGGTGCTTCGGTGTGCTAGAATTTCGCCCACCGGCCCGACCCCGTCACTCCCTCGCCAACGCACCGCTAGCAGTGTGGTGAATATGCGCTCGTTGGCGAGAAAAAGCGCTCGCGACCCAACACGCTCGCATCTCGCTACGCTCGTTTCCTTAGGGGTAGGTCAGAGTGAATGGAACAACGTCGCAGCGCGTGCAGAGCTTTTGCTCTGGCTTCGTGAACTGGAATTCGCTAATGAAGCAGCGCCACAACCACGTTAGCCCATTTTCTCTGGGCGCTCTCGCATGTCGGAGTGTCTCTCATTGGAGTTGTACGAACGCATGCCGCTACTTTGAAACTGTTACGTACGCGCGTACGCCACAATGCCCCCTTCCCGTCCCTTCAATGTATGCTGAGTGCTTAAGTGTGTGTATGTGAGGGGATGTGTGTGTGTGTGGTTATTTGAACAGGTAGGCTCTGACGGCTAAACGATACCGTCATTTACGTGTGCGCACCCCCGTCGCTGTAGCGGCAAGTCACTGACAGCAGCGGCAGCGACAGCGACAGCAACATTGCAGCATAAACGTAAAAAATAGGTAAGGTCGAAATTTGAAATCAATAACAGAACACACTCGGCTACACTAAAAATAGATGAACCACAACAGCAACAACTACAACAATGACAGCTACCACAGTGAGCGCGCACAATGGACTGAACAACTGAACAAAAGCCTGAACAGCGCTGCTCCTTACGCATCCATACTTGGCAAACGGAACTGTCGTTGTCCTTTGATTTTGTTGCAGTGCACTGACAGCAAGCTTGACTTTTTCAGCTTTTTGCTGCCTATTGATCAGCTACATATATACGCGTAAAAAAATGAACAAATAAATAAGTGAATAAGTAAATAAATAAGTAAATAAGTGAGTAAATAAGTAAATTACATAATAGAGTCGCTGTCGAATGTGTGTCTCGATGGCCGATAATAATGATTGGCGTAATACTTGTTCGCCGTAGTGGCACTGTTGGCCGTCCCTGCGACTGCGATTGCGACTGACACGCATTCGTAACCTTTGATGTGCTAAACGCTTTTGAGTTATATCGTTCCACCTGCCCCATGCAGTCGGTCAATTCTATGCCATGTGGGTCACTTGGCGACTACTCGAAAATAATTAATGTAATGTATAATAAAACTATTGACGCCAGTGTGCGTTTTCAACTTGATTCGAGTGCATCGAGAGCAAATTTGCCCAACCAATTTGTGAGCAATTATTATATTTGAGTGAATGTCTACTTTTCGGACGTTCCAGTCATTTGTGCTTTGGCAGGATGACTCTAATAGAGGATGAGTTCCTGAAACTCGAGTTGCCGAACATCCTTCGCTTTGCAAAAGTGACGGATCGGCTAAAATATACGCAAAATCTCTAGGAAACTTGATGCCAAGGCTGCAAATTTAAGGCCGCAGATTAAACAAACAGTAGGGCTGACCAGATTTATTTCAAGTAGTTGCGAGTTAAGGACTATTACAGGGCAACAATGTATACATGCCTGTGTCCATGGGCACTCCCAATAATATATGATAATGATAATAATAATAATAAAAGTAATTATTGAAAGCCTTGATGCGCTTTTCCACTTAAAAATCATCTCTTAATTGCCGATTATCTGAAGCCTTTAAAAGTGCGAAAGTACACTTGTATGTAAAAATGTAAAGTTGCAATTCAAAGAAATAGTATTCGAAAATTTGAAAATGGTTTAATTTAATCTGAAAAATCTATATTAAATTACATTTTGATACTTAATACCATAGCAATGTCCCATTTCGTCGCCTACTTTTAACTTGCTTTCTTAAGTCAGAACTCAGTACTTTCTACCATTAAATTTTGTTTACGAAAATAAATAATAAATAAATAAATAATAAAAATAACCAGACTGTTGCGGTTAATAAAAAATATTTAACATTTCGAAATATTCATATATGCATCTGCAATCGGCAAACCACGCCTACGGTTATCTGCTTGACTTTTAATCTTCAGATTTGTTAAAAGTAAAGTTCAATCCGATATTTATTTCTATGAAAGTTACTTCAGTTAACCTCGAACTCTGAGCGGAGGACATACATACATCTAGGGGAGCAAACCCCCCAAACACGAAAATTGCTGGTACAGAATATGGTTTCGAATGGTATTCGGCTCAAAAGTTGTACGCAAACCCCCCCGCCCCCAAATGAAATCCTGTGTGCGCCACTGCATACATCCTATAGCCTACATGGTATATGTAAGTATACCTACAGCAGTACATATGTTATCAAATGAGTCTAGGCCGTCGCAAGGGGGGGTTTGGGGGGTTGAAACCTCTCCGAAATATTTGTATTTTGAAAGCATTTTGCGGGACAAATATGGTTTCAACTGGTATTGGGCTCAAAAGTTGTATACGGATCCCCTCCAAAATGAAATCCTGTGTGCGCCGCTGAATCTAGGACTCGATCGGAGTCCATGCGAGGCCTTAGTGCTAGCTAGTTTAATCCATCATAACGTAATAAGTATGTCTCATACAAAAAAAGCTTCTTATTCGAATTTCGCTACTCAAACCTACACAATTTTATAACTTTCTGGTAGTAGATGGTGTAACAACATTTGGAAACTTGAAACGACATTAACTCAAGTCAATTCAAACCGTTGCTTTTGCAAGTTTACTAACGTGAGGTTCGAAGTGGGAAAAACGGCTGGGGAAATCGTCCAGTTGGGAGTGCAAGAGAACTAACCCTGGAGCGGTTAAATGAGGACGGTAAATGAGGCGGAGAAGATACTTTTCTGCCTCTTAAAATTACAGATTTTTCTACTAGCATTCCTTAATAATTAAGTGATGCAATATGCAAACAAATTTTGTACAAGATTGTCGCTATTTGCTTTGTAGTCGGCGAATAATAAAATGAATCGATAATCATAATCAATGCCATGCATATTACGAAAAGTTACTCATCACTCGAATACTGCTACAACAACAACTATTTATGGGCTAATGAGTCATGACTCATGACCGATAGCACTTGAAATAAAAGAGAACTTTGTAAAGAAGAATATGTTTGTTTACTTGTGTAATTAAACTGGAAAACATCAACCCTCAAATGTATGAATTAATTATTATTTATTTCCTTGTTCGTTCAATACTTTGAAAAAGTCGTTTGGATTTAATTGGCCTTTTAAAAAACTTTACCGGGGTTAAATTTTAACTTTAAGAAAATATTTTCAACGGAACTAAATAATTGATAATAATAATGCCACCCATATCCAATATTAGGAAAATCTCCTTGCTCATTAGTGTTAAAATCAATGGTTAAAAACTTTTTAGATTTAGGATCCATGGACGCGTAAATTTTACTAGTTAAAAATATTTTTGTGCGACTTAAATATACAAATATTAAAATATTACTGTTTTCCAGTGGAAAAAACATATTTTATGAAGATATCTAAAACATTTTCAGTTTATGTAAATGATAAAAATTCAATTTCAAAACTCGAAAGTTCAGAAAATTTGATGTTGGAAAGAATTTGCCCCAAGTTTTTAACTATCGATTTTGTATTGAAAATCACTGAAAAAAATTCTTAGGAACGTCCATTCAAGCGTTATTGAGTTAAGGGGGTGTTCCCGGGTAGAAGTTTGAAAAAATCGATTTTTTTTTTGGCGTTTTATTGTACCTTATACTATATACTATCACCCCCCAAAGTCGTTTTTCAATCCGCAAACTCAGTACCCACTTTTTTGCATGTTAATTGAAGTAATCTCAGCTCTTTTTGCTCCGCTGATACATTGAGCATACAAACTTTAAACGCGTTTTTCTCGAAACCAAATTTTTTGTACTGGGCGATAACTTTTCACAGCAACTATGAGAGGTATCGACTTGAAATTTTGGGAAAATGTTCTAGATAGTTTTCATTGGATGCTTAACCAAAGTTTTCATCAAAAAATTATTGTTAAATATATTTTCAAGCACTCTAAAGGTAAAAAAAGGTGGCAAAACTGGACAATTTTTTTTCATATGGCCGCCATTTTGTTTCTAATCAACATTTTGACTAAAACTGTGGTTTAGCATCCGCGGAATATATTGCAGATTAATAATTGCATACCCATTTCTGTTTCAGATTACTGGTTCCCGAAATTTCTTATCGGCCAGCAGTGAAAATCAGCGTGACAAAGTCACATTGACCACTGAAAATTTGTACTTAGAAAATAAAATTTTTTTACACAAATATGAGTTTCTGTTCTCCAAATAATAAGGAACAACAAGCAAAAAACCAGAATATTGCATGTTGCCTTGTAGCTCCAAAATAATTATAAAATAATAATATAAATAAAATTTTTGAAAAACAGCCTAAAATCGGCATTCTAGACGGGAACACTCCCTTAAGTAAGCCAACTAAAGATTGTGGAAAGTCGGCACCTTGACTGTATTCATCATTGAACAGTTTTGGACTTAGTTTTCATAACAGTTCTATTATAGTTACGTATGTATATACATATGTATACCTACTCGTAACTATATAGTTTTCTCAGGGCATGGTCCCTTAGGTCATTGGGTTACACGCTCATAAATACTTGAAAAACTGTAAAATTTTTTAGATTTCAATGACCTGAATGACCATAAGTTTCCTTGGACCGATACTTAAAAATGTATTTGTAAATATGATTCTCTGTGGGTTTTTCTCCGCCAATACGACAATTTTAACGTGTTTTAAACGTGTATACAACCCAATGATTTATGTACTTGACAGGCACTTTATACCTATTGACCGAACAAAAGTTCTGGTCTCTTCTCTCGTGTAACTAAAAAACGGTTCACGAATTAGAAATATTAAAGAGATATAATCAGTAAAAGACAACTCATTGATAGCTAACAACAAACACATTGCAAAAACATTGCAAAAAAAGTAAAAATATCTTCAAAACAAAAAAATAAGTCAAGGCCCAAATACCAATGTTTCTATTCATACAAATCAGTGAAAAGTTTGTCTTATATGGAATGGAATTTGTAATAAGTTGGATGCATAAAGCAGGAAATCGTCATAATCCTTTTGTTCTCATTTTTTTGTATTCACAAGAATGAGCAAACATGGAAACTTCAGCACTTCAGCAATTTTATGTTCTTTCCTTCTTTAACGCTTAGTGACCTATTCTAATTATTCGTTCCTTAACAATAATGAGGAACCATGGGATCTTTCGGAACGTAGGAAATTTATGTTCTTACTAACTCCCATAAAATCCATCCTATGCCACACAATTTCACAGTTTAGAATATTAAGTTGGTATGAAAAACATGTCTAACTTTTACGCTGACGATATATAAATTGATTAAAATTTGTTTTAGGTTTTTTTTTAATTTTTTCAAGGCCGTTTTCACTAACAATCAGTTCGTTTTTGTGCTAAACTTAATTTGAATTTCTTGCCTATTGGCTTCTTACAGGTATGAGAATTGGATGAATGATTCGATTTACTGTTAATTCATTTAAATATTCAATCGAACTCGTTTGACTGCCCGAAGGACTTACCACTTTTCGTTAGCCTGTGAATTTTGACTGCTTTTCTAATTCAACCGTTGCCAAGAAAGAAGATTGATGTAGGGAACTTTTCCGTCCGTCCGTCTCTCGCCGCTGTCGCACAAAATTCTTCGGGTAGTCAGTCGGTCAGTCAGCTAGTCAGCCAGTCAACCAAACAGCAAAGCAATGCCCTTTCAGTTGCGCTGCATATTTCCGCTTCCGGCCGCTTTTGCTGTCGCTGCTGGTATAGAAGTTGTTGTTGTTGCCGCTGGCTGTTGACAATGGTGGTGGTGAGAGGGTCGCTGATGTTGACTGATAATCTTCTTTTTTGGCGTTAATTCAACAATGAGTGGTCACTTGGCACCGTGCACCGTTTCCTGGGCAAATTATAATTTTTGTTGACGTTGGTGTTTTTGTTGCTGTTGTTTTTGGGACTGCGGTATATTTACATGGCGCTGCTATTGTGTTGACGATGACTGCGTGCCCAACCCGGCAATTGTGGCCATAATTCGATTGTGTGGCGATATTGCAATAGGCGAAAAGAGAAAGCAAGCGTTGTTGTCTTTTAAAGAAATTTCTTTTCAAAATATATAAATATTTGCTACTAAATTAAATTTATACGATTTTTTGAATGTTCAGGCTGAACTTTTCCTCCGTTTTTGTTCGCTTCGCCTGCGGACGACGACTTCGTCTGGCCGCATATAAAATCCGTCACACTGACACATATTTAGATGCCGCTGCCACCGTCACAATTGCCACCAGCACCAGCACGAACAACGGTTGTGTGTCACACGGCATACACTGTGCAACACCCAGCGAAACTTATTCGCGCTCCGTGCAACTGAACTGAACTCAACTTGCCCGAAAACCTAAAACCGAACCAGACCGAGTTAAACTGAACCGATCTGAACGCTACGCAACGCAACACAACGCAACGTAACTCAACTGAACAGCTACGCTGTGTGTGTACGCATTGGCGGGAGCGAGCGGTGGCGCTCGGCGGTCGACGGTCGCTGATCGGTGCTCGGTGGGCGTTTGGTGGTTAGTGACGAGCTGAAGTAAAGCGCAGCGCCCGCTGGGTGGTGATGTTGGTGTTGGTGGCTCTTTTGTGCTCCAGGCTACTTTCGTATACACACATACGCACGCATACGCACGCACACTCACACACACGCACACACGCGTGATAGTGTAAGTATGTATGTATCAGCGTTTTGTGCATGTAGGTTGATATAATTTATTATAAATTTTTCTCCAATCGATAAGCGCCGCAGCGCCGCATCAAAAAGCTCCTCGGAGATTTCAAACATGTTTCGCATAATTAAACTGAAGACGCCAGACACAGGCGGCGTTTTGTATTTTGTTTTTACATTTTCTAAATTTCCTAAAACTCACACACATGCACGCACACATATCTACATAGATTGGAGTGCATAATTTTGTCACTTTTGCCGCATCAACGCTTAATTTTCGCCTTCGTCGCACACTTTTCCATTCATTTTAATTTTCACTAAAATGCCGAAAAATTCTCCTTTCGGCCATTATTCATTTAATTCTTTTCGGCACACAAGTATAAGTATTTATATACTTTGGCTATGCGGTCGCAGGAACTCACTTTTCTGTATCTGGCGAAACTCCCTCTTTCCACTCTTCTTCTTTTTTCCGTAGCCGACTTCTTTGCTGCTGCTGCTACTGCTACTGCTGCTTCTTCTTCTTCTTTTTCCTGCCTTCACTCCAAGTACTCACACAAATTTTCATTTATTCATTACATTTTTTTCGGCCCGTTTCAACTACAAATCGCCAATACCTTTGAACAATGGATTTTCTAGCGGATTGAATTCGATTTCTGGTGGGTTGCACGGCGGCTTTTCACGCGTTTTGCCGTGTAATTTGCAGCATTTGAACACAAATTTCCACTTGGCTCGTATACACTTTTTCTGCAACTACCAACAATTCTTATATATACATTTTTCAGCACTGCTCTGCTACTTTAATGCAATACAAAAAAGTGTTATCAACCCAATTGTGCGGCACTGTTAGCCCGTTTTGACGCCGTCTTCCAACTAACTACCCTTAAGAACTGAATGGCTGTGCGGCGAGCCGCTTCTGTTATACCCAGTTCCGTTCGCGCAAAGTTCACCGAAAGCGTTCCGCGGTGAGAAGCCAACGCTCGCCTGGTCTCTGCGCATGCATGCGAAACTCCGCACGGACCCCGCAACTGGCCAACTGGTGCGTGCTGGGGAGCCGAGAGACCGTGTCACGGCATGGTCGACGGCGGTTGTAATCAATGAAATGTGGCGCCAGCGTGTTGCAGGACAATTGCGCTCACGCTCCAGCTGCCAGTGGCTCACGCTCTCACTGTCGCACCACTATTATTTATGCGCACTCACACCGCCGCTTGCGCTCTTTCCCTTTGACACATATCCACGGCGCCGGAGTGAAAAGTCAACGCAGCGCTCCGTCAATTCGTAGTGAAATTCCATTACAATTGGAAGCCAGCAGAACTTTTGCGAGTAACTATTGGAGCGCATGGAAGCGTTGTACTTTGTGGATTGTAGTGCGATTTTCATGTCAAAAACAGACACATCTGGCAACGCAGTGCCGTGTAAAGGGCTTAGCGAAAATTTAAACCCCGTATGAGCTAACTAATACACCTGAAGCTGGCTGAACTAGCGACACTTTAACATGGAATTGATAAGACCCATTCAGAGATCAGGCTTCTGTTTGGTTAAAAACTTTCCGCAATTCAAGTGCTGTGACAAAGCAGAAAGTTGGTTGGTGCTTGGAAATCGTTCCTTAGCACCTATCAGCGACCTATAGAAGATCAATATTGGTGATATGCTGACTGGTTGGCTTGAGTTAGGTTGCGGTTACTCAAAATGACTGATGAGTCAAATTTGTTTTGACTTTGATGGGTGAAATTTATTTATTTATTTATTTATTGAATTCTTACAGATTAATTAAAGATAGCGCACAAGTTAAGGGGGTAGTCAGGTCGATTTTTTTCAAAAAATCGAAAATTTTTTTCTTTGCAGTTTTGGTCTATTTAAACCCTTAGGAATCATGTAGAAACCTTCCTTTACCTCGGATAGTATCCGAAAGCGATTGAAAATGAGATTAGCTGTAAGGGCTCGCGCGCTCGAATCGCACAGCAAGATCTGTAACACGTTTTTCTTAAAACAGTATTTTTTGAGCTGGCTGACACGATTACGGCCGATCTACTGCACCGATTTGCTTAAACTTTTTTTTATTTTCAGAAAAGGTTTGGCTATCGCGGGAACTACGATCATTATTGTCCATTTCTATGTAACAACGTTATGACACAATTATTAACAAAAAACAAGCAAAAAAAGAGGAAACAACTTTACAATTGCACTAAATGTTTATTTATTAATACAAGGTGCAACCCAATGTAAACAGGACTTTTATAAAATAAAGAAAACGGATGATTATTTTTGTATAATTCTTTTTATTTATTCAAAATACTCTCCTTCTGCTTCGATACAACGTTTTGCACGGTCCAAAAGCATTTGGAATGAGTGTTTTAGGTCATCGGCCGGCATCGCCTTCAGAATGTTGGTACAAGCCTTTTGGATGTCCTCAACGTCCTTATAACGGTTTCCTTTCATCGGCAAATGCAACTGACCGAATAAGTAGAAGTCACAGGGAGCCATATCAGGCGAATACGGTGAATGATTGATGGTAAAAATGCGATTTTTGGTCAAATAATCGGTCGTAACTAGGGCTCTGTGAGCCGGTGCATTATCATGCAATAAACGCCAACTTCCTTCCTCGCGATATTCTGGCCGAATACGACGAATGCGATGCACCAAACGCTTCAAAACTTCAACATAAAACAAAGCGTTAATTGTTTTTCCCGGTGGAACAAACTCTCGATGAATTATTCCCTTTGAATCGTAGAAACAAATGAGATGAGTTTTGATTTTTGACTTCTCACGGCGGGTTTTTTTCGGATTTGGCTCATCTGGGTGCTTCCATTTGGCACTTTGACGCTTTGTTTCGGGATCATATTGAAAGCACCACGTTTCGTCACCGGTTACGATGTTGAACAAGAAATTTGGATCACGTCTGGCTTCCCGAACGATGTCTTTTGCGTGCTCAATTCTCTGCGCTTTTTGGTCGTCGGTTAAAGTGTGCGGAATGAAGCGAGAACACACTTTACGGAGACCCAAATGTTCGGTTAAAATGCGATCAATTGATATTTTGGAGATGTTCAATTCCATTTCCATCAATTCCAATGATGATTTTGGCTGCATTTTGATAAAATCACGCACAGTTTTGATGGCATCGTCAGTAATCACAAATTTCGACTGGCCGACGTGTTCGTCGTCATTCAAGTCTTCACGACCATTCTTGAATCGATTCAACCACTCATTAACACGGCCACGGGATAAAGAATCATCACCATAAACTTGCTTTAACAATTTAAACGTTTCGGTAAAAGTTTTACCAAGTTTAAAACAGAACTTAATATTAGCTCTTTGTTCGATCGACATTCTCGTACCAAAGTTAAAAACATACTGTCACATTGAGCGGGATATTTCGGCGTCTACTAGACCAAATGTCATGAAATTTAGACAGTATGTGAATGAAAGATGTACCTTTCCAACGCATGTCCTCACACATAGATGGCGCCACCAGAAACGTCCCTATTGCAAAAGTCCTGTTTACTTTGGGACGCACCTTGTATTTTTTACAGTTATAGGTCAAACGAGAGCCATTCATTTGTACTTCAAAATGAAATTTGTTTGGTATGTTTCAGATCATCCAAAATGGAGAAATCGTGTCAGCCAGATTTCAAAATGGCGTCTTCCGGTCGCCCATATTTCCCCCGGATATAAACGAAAATTTATAAAAAAAAATGTTGTTCAATACTCAAAAATATGTACAATAACATATAAAAAATGTTTAATGTGGAATAAAAATTTGTATGAAAAAAAATTACTTAAAAACATGGTCGATTCTACCTGACTACCCCCTTAAGTTAAAATCTAGAGAAAATTAAATTAAAATCTATGGCGCTTCTGAACTTATTACAGGAATGTGCGTACGAGTATCTTGTTTATTAGTTTTATGAGTTGAGTCAATGAACAATCGGTTATACCTCAAGTTTCTTGGGGCTATGTAAGGCTTAAAAATATTGGAAAATTATTGCAAGACAATTGGTTTTAACTTAATCCAAGTTCAAAGACAGCTGCATATTACTTATCCTATGTGAAGGTTTTTTCCAGGCCTCTGAGCGGAAGAGCGGTTAGTAGCGCCCGGATTCAGTCAAAACCAATTCGACTTTTTCATGAAGCAGGTTCGATAGTTTAGTTTCCGCTGTGTCCAAATTAACTCTGTTTCTTCTTCATCACTGCAGACATCACTGGACTAGAGCACAGTGTCCTCTGATAACTCCAATGAACAGCCTGATAGATGTATAATTCAGTAAGAACATACGAGCAAACCCTGACCTCTTCATGGATAATCTTGGCAAGAGAGATCCAATGCCCCTATATGGTCTCCTATCAATATCAAGAATAGCATGGCAAAGATCAGAGGGTGCACGGAGTGGTCTATTTCACAGTTAGCCAACGCAATATCCTTTTTAAAAATTAGTCTCATTTCCGTTAACGCCACAGTGTTCAGGAACCCATTAAAGAGTAACGTCGAGGCCTAACATTCCCTTACAATCTCAGATTTCACAACTACTGATTGCAGCACTTTCAGAACAGCCTGAAGAAGCCAAGAAGGTGGTCAACCACTTTATAGTACTAATGCAGCTGCCTTCGATATGGCGTAGCTGTAAGGGTCCAAAAACTTAAATGACCTGAAATGTTTTGGAAAATGTTCAGCCAAGAACGAGTTTCCGAATCCCAGTGTGAAACAAGTTAGTCGGTGGCCAGATCTAGGCTGACACATTGTGTTCCCGTACTGTGTCGCACACAGGATTTCATTTTAGGGGGGTTTCGCGTACAACGTTTGAGTCGAATGCCATTCGTTCCGTGCATGCTTACCTTGCATCTGTTTACTCACTCTTGATCACGTTATTACTACGATCCAATCAAATTTCAAACCAAGAAATCAAACACAAAGTCTGCATCCAAAATTAAAACTCGATTCAACCACAAGTAGAGTGCAATAAAATATTTAATTCGATTATCTGTGCAATGCATTATTATTTAAAATATTTTTGATATAAATACAAAATCTTAAAAATAAAATATCAACTTGGGTGTAGCCTGCAAAATTTTACAATGAAGATGTACAAAACACTAATCACTACGTTACAATACTTTTGCATAAAAACGACTAACCTACGTTAAACTCTACAAATATTTAGCAAACTACAGAATGTACGGAAATGTGCTAATAAATAAGCTAATAAATAACAAGAATTCGATAGCATCCCTCAGCGCTGCTTCGCTTAACAGCTCAACTATTTACACGTGAACTCCTCGGAGTTCTCCTCGCAGACCTCGCACTGCACCTGGCAGCACCAACGGAACTGGCAGCGACACTGCGCGGTGCGTCGGATCTGATGCGTATTGTAGCCGCGTCCGCAGCAAAGTAAATCACAGCTTTGAGGTCCGTGCACGGTCCGGTTGCAGAGGCGGCCGTTGGTGCCCAGCGTGCCGACTTGCACGTTGCGTTCGCAGTAATTTGGCGACGCCTGCAAGTAGACCAGCTCCATGCGTTTCGGCAAGTGGATGTGCTTGCCGAAGCGATTCTTTCTGCAAAATATTAACCAATTCAGTTTGGCCAATTCGATTGTTGCATCGATTGCAAATCATCGAAACATGAACTCACTTGCTTAATACTAATTTCAGTCCATGTTTGCCTTTGACGGCTTGAACAAGTTTGGCTTTGTTGTATTTCTTCATGAGCACATCGCCGACCAGCCGAAACGGCGGAAGGCTCTTCCAGCACGTCTTCATCACGCACGAACCGCTCACGCCATGACACTTGCAGTCCGTCTTCAGCAAATTCTTAACTATCTGCAAGTAGAGCACAAACAAACACATCACATAACAAATATATACACAACATACAATAATCGCCATCGACTTTGGATGTCATTTAGTTGCGCTCACCTTGCGGCCGGCCCGGTTGTTGTGCAGATTCATGAGGCTGCGTGCGTCGGCCTCGATTTCGCGCGCGTCCAGAAACTTGCGCGCAAAACGCATTCCAAAGTCAATGTCGGCCGAGCAGCCGCCCCACTTCCACGGCTGCTGTCCGCTGCTCAGCATGCCGCCCTCGAAGTCGCCGTGCACGCGCCGCCCGCTGGTCGGTTTGTGCCGCATGTCGCAGCCGCAGAGCGAGATGTTGCCGCGTGCGCAGGCCGCCGTCACCGAGTGCGCAGCACCGGCACTGGCGATCGCATAGGTGTAGGCTGCCTCGCGTGAGCCTGTCAATTGTACAACAAAGAGCATAGCGAGTAAGTGGGAAAATTTCGTGAGTGCAGCAGAGTGAATGACGCACCGACAAACATCACATGCGCGAAGACGTCCTGCTGCCAGACGTGCGAGCAGTTCCAGCGATGACCGCGGAACTGGTATTGGCATTCCTGGGCGCCCAACTGGTGGCCTTCACCCAGGGCGATCAGAGCGTCTGGCGATTCGCTGCAGAGTTGGCGCTGCTGTGGCGTCAGGCCGGGAATTCGGGAACAAAGTATTGACGATGTAAAACTGGATACTAATCTAACAGCGAAACAAACAGCGAAATATTTAGTAAGTAATGAGTTGACAAAAAAACGTACAGAAGTAATGTGCCTATATGTAAGCTCATTAATGTTCATATATCTACTTGCTACATAAAATATTGCAAAATGGTGCAAAAAATGCAATTACGATTAGTATCTACATGACTGTGGAAAAAGGAAATGAATCACTCTTATTCAGAGATGTGCAGATACCGACGGAGGCAGACGGCTTCGGCTACAATTTCATCATTTCAGTTAATCTCGAAACAGTGAAATTCTCATGAACGTACGAGCGTTTCGTCACCATACGAAAGGCAGCTATACTCACTCGGGCGTCTGTACTTAGAGGAGAAGGGGCAGCTTCGGCACTGAAGTTTCTATAAACAGAGTGACCAGTGCTAGAAATCGTTTTTGTATCATTTAGTTCACTATTTCAAGTCTCTAAATTCAGGGTTTGGTTTCAAAACTTTTTTCTAGTTTTTTTCAATAACCAAACTAGCTCTTCCCATCAATTTTATATTAATTGCTTTTTAAACAATTATTTCTTTAGTTATAGTAAACCCAAATATTTTTGGTTCAATGCTCAAATCTAAAAGGAGATATTTTCAAGTTGAAGGTATAACGAATAATGAATGATTTTCACTATTCTCACAAGAAGAATAAAACAACTGGTTTTGGGGTTTTGAAAGAACTAATTATCTCATAAAAATGAGATGATAAATTCACGAGGAAAACTAGTTGCTTCGGTTTATCTGAAGCAGAAGAAATAATGAGATCAGAAATCTAGGGTGTCCCAATTAAAGTTCTAAATTCAATTTAAAATTACAATGCGCATTTATTGAGCGATATTTGTACTTGTAGTTGTCATGATCCGATTAATTATGGAATAAAACATCCTTCGCATGGCCCCTGCGGCTCTGATCTCTTTTTTGATTTTCGATGACATTTAGCATTTAGATGTGAGAAAGATCTCATTGGTGATGCATTGGATCTCGGTTTTGAGGCCAGGAATTATTTGTGGCTTATTCTCATAGATCAAAGATTTTACAAAACCCTAACGACAGAAATGTTGACTTGGTGTGGAAATCGTTGCTTCAAGAATTCTATGTCTCATGCACGATGTGGCAGGTGGCGCCGTCATACTGAAACACACTGTCGTATAGAAAGTCAGATGAACTGCTGATATGTCTTTATCTTTTTCGTATTTATCAATGTTTCTCAGCCTAAATTAAAATAAAAAATGGATATGCTTCGCTTTCCCCAATAATAGTCAAGCAGTTTCCAACGGTCTATTTTTTTGTGATAAAATGTTTAGCGATCATTATATAGTAACCACTTAACCAATTAATAAACTTGCAAGAATAATACAAAGCTTTACCTGGCTTAGATCATGCCAAGCAAATTCAAGGATTCAAGGAATTACAAGGATAATTCTTTCATCACAAAGCAATTTTTTCACGACTGAGTATATGAAACATTTTCTATTAGTGGCAAACATTTCCAAAAATTTATTAGATATTTTATTGCAACAAAAAGCAAACCAAACTCAAAAGTCAAAAGTTTGAGTTCATGTGCCATTGTTGCTCAATCTTCCCCTATGTCAGGCTGTGCGCCCTCTCCAAATGTAGCATGTCCAATGACAATAACAAATGCATAGTTAAAACAAAGTGATCGTGCTTGGCAAAAACAGCTTTGGGCTATTTTTTAAGTTTTTTTTATTTTTATTTCCACCCACTACACGGCACTGTGTAGTAATAGAAACCCGCCGTAAATTCAGTACGTATTCTGAGAAAGATTAATGCACCGACACGAAATGACGCTGACTTAAATGCCGCTCATTGTGTGTGTTATTAAGTGCAATTACATCAATCGAACCACCTAATCGAAGTTTACTTCTGCGAATCGACTGCGAAATTGACATTAAAAAAATCAATAAGAATTTCAGCTAATGTCGCAATCTGAGTGTACGAGTGCATGCATAACTCTTAACCTTAACTGCGTGCTGCCAGCGAATGGAAGTTTGAATTATGAGACTCGAAAGGCACACATCAAGCATTATCTGTATCTATATTTATTAAAGTGGTTAGCATATAATAAATTGTGTCGTTTAATGTTCGCTCACATTAAGTATTTACTTATGTTAATAAATCTATGAAAATGTTTGCCTCTAACGGAAAATGTTTGCTATACTCGGTCTCTAGTAAAGTGTTTTCAAGTATTTACCAAAAAATGTGCGCATCATACACGTTAGTAGAATTATTCGGGCAACAGGCCATCAGAAATAAAGAGCTTTGGACAGTATTAATAGGTTAGCTATGGTTGAATAGACCCAAAAACCGATTGACATCATTGAATAACACAATATTCCGTATAACTAGAGTCAACTAGAGACGTTTAAAAAGGCTGCAATCACGGCTGTTTAAACGCTAATGATTTAAAACTTCTTTTTAAAAAGAAGAGGAATGAATAATTAAAAAATACTCGACCTAAGTATTGGGAAAGTAATTTCGTTTTTCACAAAAAGATGGCGTAAGGACTTCTGAGAACGTTATTATTTTCTTGTTTGACATTTGATGGATCACTGTTAGCCTTAGAAGCCAATTGCACACAATTCAAGTTCCAGCTTTTAGTTGATTGTCATTTAAAAAAAAAAGAACATTTTCTATATGTTTAATTTTTATTTTAGTAAAGGTCGGCCTCGATAGTCCAGCGGGTAGCGCGTTGATTTCTCATACCAGAGGCCGTAGGTTCGATTCCTAGCTCGGGCTGGTGAAACAAACGTCTACTTCTATCGCTATCTACATGAAGCAGATGAGAATTACAAGAATCGCACAAGTGTGCTCTTGGCAGGCAATGGCAAACCCTCCAAGTGTGAAAGAAAATCGCCAAAAGAAACCGCCGTTCGAAATCGGTGTTAAACTGTAGGTCCCATCCCCTTCCGTTTGGAATTTGTGTTGTAACACATGTTGAAAAAAAGTGTTGCATAAAATTTCAAACAGGTGGAATCTGTGGTACCACAACAAGCCCATATAGAAGGCCTACGTATGTTTCATACAGAGGTAGCCACTACAACCTACATACCTATTTACCTTCGTAAAGGCAAAACAGCTACTTATGGTCACAAAGAGATATGTGAAGTTTATGGTGTTGGTTGTTTAACAGATCGTGTAGAATTGGCTTAAAATATTCCATTCAGATGTTTTTTTACTCTAGAATGACCAACATTTTGGTCGACTTATAATTTGGTTTGGTTGAAGACAACCAATTCAAAACCATAACTCAGTCGAATTGTTATGTAACTGTGCCATATATTACAGAGAGGCGAAATATATCACAGACAGCAGTTCAATATCACTTAAAATGTCTTGGACTCGTAAAGAAGTTCGACATTTTGGTTCCACGCAAATTGTAAGAGTTTCGCTTAATGTTTGCCATATGCATCTCAAATCTAACGAAGTCGACCATTTTTTGAAGCGAATCATCACTGGTGATGAAAAATGAGTCGAAAGAAAGATACCATGTGATGAACCAGCGCAAAGCTCTCAATGCGGTGAATGTCAAATGTCAATTGCATAAAAAAATATCATGCTGTCAATTTGGTGGAATTACAATGGTGAAACCAAATGATCAAATTGGGGTTTTACTGTGAACAACTAATGAAACTGCAGGAAGAAACCAACTAAAACGGCGAGAATTGGAAAGAAAGAAGAAAGAAGAAAGGAGTCATGTTTCACCACAACAAGGCTTCACATATCTTTGGTAGCTTGCAGAAACTTATGAATTGATGGCGAATTGATGACACATCTACCACATAGCTCTGACCTATCTCACCAGCAGATTACCATATACATTTAACCGTTGTTTGCAAAACTTTTTGATTGAAAGAACTTTTATTAGTGATGATGACAGAAATCGGACTTGGTTCAGTTCTTTGCTGACAAAGACCAGAAGACCTATGAGCCCGGAATCAAGGAGTTGTCAGAAAGACGGCTAAAGATCTGGCACAAATTGGAAAATATATCAATGACTATCATTCCTTGTATTAAAAAATTGAGTTTTATTTCACATTACAAAACCTTTATAACTTTCTTGCAATCCCAATACGCCGGAATCATGAATCGTGACTTCCTACTGCTCAGTATTTGGTTCGGCTACCAGCTAACTTGTAACAGTACCGGTTTCTTTATCTTAAGGAAACTTCTAACAATCCATGAACAATGAAAAAATATTTTATTGACACATTTGTTTTATCGCATTACAAGTTGTCACTATTTTGCAATTAATACCAATTTGTTCAAATCCAACACTCAGCCACTTGTCATCAGGAAACTCATACAATTCTTACTATGAACAAATAATGACACTGACAGAATCACACTCGATCACATATGAACCGCAAGAAACAACATGTGCTGACCTATCGACAGTATAGAACACACCTGCCCAATGCAAAACATAGCAAACATTTACATACAATTTTGCTGCAACTTAGAAGTTGCCATTTGAATTGAATTTCGTTTCGAAATATCAACAACAAATTGACATTTGCATGGCAGTGTCATGTCTCAGTTTATCTTGTTCTAGCTGGATAAAACTTGTGTTGTATTCTTTGGTCGCTCGTTATGCAGCACCTGTCATTCTATTCGACAGCTTTCGCTTTTTTCCATTTTCCATTTACCTAATCAACAAGTGCCATGTGCCGCATGCCGTCTGTCAATACCTGTTGCGCGCAGCAGTCGGAGCGTTCGGGCCAACGTTGCTAAATATAAGCAATAAATAATTGCAGGCGCATAATAAGACCAAATCTCATGAACATTGTCACATTTGAGTCAAGCAACGAGGATTTTTTCTTAAAAAATAAAACATTAAAAAGACATTGTCGTACTGTGCGTTAGTGGCAACGCCTAAAAAGTGCCGGCTGCAACTTGCAAAGCTAATATTGACGTATGTAAGTGCGCACGTTTTGGCAATTTGGCGTCTATTTTTGTTCATTATAATTTCGTTTTATTTTTAGTAAATGTCTGGGAAACGCACACACACATGCACACAAAACACAAGTACGAGTGCGCCAACATGTGAAATTCAGGTTGTGTTGGTTGTTTTTTAAGTGCCAACTACTAAATAATTTAAAAAGACTCGTTTGCTTGTATATAATCATTGAAAATTTCAAGAGTGACGAAGACTATCACAAATTAAAGATCATGTTGCTTGCGCTTGCATATGTAATCACAAGATGAAGGACACGCTTAAGCGATACATTATTATAACATAATTGGGTTCCAGTTGAGCTTGTAAAAGGCTATAATCAGGAACTTTAAAAATAATGAAGGCCTCTCTGTAATTGAATTAGCAAGTGAGACTGTTCTAGTCCGTGTTTATCGAATTAAAGTCATACCGCAGACAACATATCAGCACAAAGAACAAAGCGCTCAATGTGGTAGTGATGGTGTAAATGTGGATGGTCCTTGTGGTTACAACGCTGGAAACCACAAGGACTATGGATCTCGCTATCTCTTTCCTCTCTCACTGATATCAAGAATTGAAAGCTGAGTTAAACCATAGTGAAATCAATAAAGTGTACCAGGTAGATGACGTACACTTATTTCTCTGAGTAGCAATTGTCAATGTGTCAATTTATTTGTGTTAGTTCGATTAACCTTTATTTTTGTTGTCGTTAAATTTAAAATTTACTTTCAGTACTCCAGAAATATATATTTTCGTAATGTATTTTATGTTAGAAAAACATAGAAACTGAATTGCCGTGCGTTTTTTTGCAGAGACAGCACGTTTTTCTTGGCATGTAGTTGCGTTTTTAGTGTCGGTTTTGGTGCAGAACGTATTTTCAAACAACAATTTATTTTGAAATTTTTTCATATAGCACAGATGGGCTATGAACTTTGACATTTGTCAGCAAAATTACATTAACTGTCAGAAAATAAGTGTACGATGAAGAGAGAGTTCCTCCTATCTGGCACACTTTATTAATTTCACTATGAGTTAAATTAGTATAAAAGAGAGTAAAAGAAAGATTCAAGGAATTTTAGTCTTTTCCTATTCAGAGATAGTCATCAGCACAGCAAATAGAGGCCCATTTCTTGTTCCTTTTCTAAACGACATGCGCAACAGAAGTCGTTATGTAGCAACGCCAGTCTTTCATCGTTCGCCCATTCCATATTTTACTATCGGTTAAATCAATATTGTTTCATATATTAATATACACCCAACAATTGTACTGAAAAATATTTATATTGAAAGCTTTTACGAAGTGATATTAAGATTGTGAGTTGCTTAAAGTTGCGGTCTACGGAACAAGGCGTACATTACAAGGCGTTCATTACGACAGGAACAATTAACTCTAGAATTTATATAGAAGAATGCCTGCACAAACGCCTTCTACCGTTTATTGAACAGCACAAAGGAACCGTTTTGTTTTGGGCAGACCTAGCGACAAGCCACTACTCCAGGTCAACTATGGAATGGTATGAAGAAAATTGTGTCACGGTTGTCCCAAGAAAGGCAAATCCTCCCAACCGCCCGGAACTTCGGCCTATTGAAATATATTGGGCTATAATGAAGCAAACCCTAAGAAAAACAAAAAAAGTTTGCAAAAATGATGCACAGTTCCGAAATGGAAGCAAGCCTGTGCAGTAGTCACCGAACGTACTGTCCAGTCTCTAACTAAGAACTTTAAGAAAAATATAAAAAAATGTTGCAACCGATAATTATATTTCATTAAATTTTTTTGCGAATTAGAGTTTAAGAAATGTATAAGAAACTGCAGTTTATTTTAGTAAAATCAGACGATTACTTGTTTTTTAATGTGTCCTTAAAAATTTTTCTGGTTCACCTCATAGTTAGCAAACTGTTTCTCATACCCCATTAGGACCAAATGGTGTATTATTTCAGGTAAGTGAGAGCGAATGTTAAAAAAGTAAATGACATAGTTTTAAGCGTCGCTTAGGCTGTCGTTAAAAAACCGAACCCTTAAGGCTCGATTCATCCCTAGTTTCGATGATTAAAAAGTTGGTCTACAAATTATGTTTTTACGGTCCTGGTGATCCAAGTGATCATTAGTATTACCGAATTTAGTATCGACTTTGAAGATACTCATATAACCCAATTTCAAGAACCACAAATAACCAGAAGAAAATTATTGTATGGGTAGCAAGTATTCGAAGTATTTCATCTAACCTGGTTTTAAAAACACAAGTAACCAAGAGAAAATCATAATCAAACTTTCAATAATCTCAGCTAACTGAACTTTCATGATATAAGTAAGGAGACATAAGAGGCGGAAAAACAGAAATAACATTTAAAACTAACAAATAACTCAAAGAGAAACTCTTTTTATGTGGCATCATTTTATACTATTTTTTTTATACATTTTATTGTATTTTTTGATTTTGGTTACAAAAGTTCAAAAATCGTTCAACTGATTTCGTTTAAGGAAGCATCAGTGCACCCCATGAGATACAACAAACTAATCATCCTCCACACTGCAAACCGTGAAAACCATGTTCACGGCTTCGCCTCCCATCGTCGTGGGCCTTTATGTGCATACAGATGTGTCTGTATGTACAACATGTTGGTTGCATTGTGCATTGTGTCGCTGATATGTGATCGCGTTCGTTGTCCTACCGGTTGTTAAACATTGCTGTAAATTATGTTGCATTACACGACTCGCTTTGTCAGCAAGTCGCATCAGCAAATCGACGAGTGACCGCAAATAAAGTGCTTTCAATTAAAATTGCCAACCTTAAATTACCCTTCCTTAAAATTTTTCTTTTTCATTTTCCTCCTTTTACATTCGCCTCTTTTTCTTCAATTTTTTGCTGCCCATCTTCATACCAGCAACAACAAACAACAGACAACAAAAATACACAACGCTGTGATTATCGACAACAGTTGGAACATTGGCGCTGCTGTTGACTGCATTCATTATGTTTTTAGTCTGTCATTAAATAACCTCGAGCCGGACTCTTCCCGTTCGCGTTCCCTATCCATACGGTGCGCCGCATTTTAGCCGCTCGACTTTATTTGCCATCATCGGGGGCCGCTTTAGGTGTTGTTGTTTTTTGTGCCTTTGTTTTCGCAAATTGGTAGTAAAGTAATAATTGGTTTGTAGTTTCGATGCCAAATGTCGGCGCGGTCTGCTGCATTGTGCCGCCGATCGGCTGGCCGTCCAGTGCAAAAACAGCAGCAAAAAGTCAATAAGAGCTCAACGCGCCACACTGAACTCAGTGCGAAAGCTTCGGCTCAGTTGCAGCCGAGCTGAGCTCAAGTCAACCGAACCGATGCTTGACTGAAGCTGACAATCGGCAATCAGCAACCGTTCCAGCTACCAACTCACCTCTGTGCCTATTCCTCCAAGCCATATAGTCCCGTCAGCTGTCAGTGCCGCACAGCGTCTCAGCGAATGTGTGGATGTACGGACGGGCGGACGGACGGACGAAGTGTGTTGTCATGCTGCCGCGTGCATATTCATATTTGTCTAGCAGCCGTGGCTGGCGGCAGTGCGGCCGCTGTTGTCATTACCCAGCGTGACCGTCATGCCCTCAAAGTTTTTGTCATACAGCCGCATTGTGCCGTGTTTTCCGTGTGTTCAATATGTATTGTCGTATACTATATATTTTGGTGTTTTTGCTGTCGTTCAATTGCTGTTCGCTGGCGTTGATTTTAAAAAAGTTCCTGCTTTCAGCTGTTGTCTGGATTTTTATTTATTTTCAAATCGCTTTTTTGCCCACTTTTTCCGCCGGCTACATGACGTGTTCGTCATCCGTCACGTGTTTTCTCGCTTTTTCCATTTAACAAGACACACACACAGCGACGCACTCGGCCGGCACATCGCTTGTTGGGGTCGCCATCGCCGCTTTGCCATATCCGTTCTTTTCACTTGACAGATTTCATTATTGCCGATTGATATAGGTACAAGTACTCGCACAACATTTAATTATTCCCTTACTCATACGTTCGGCCGCTTTGTGCTGCAAATACATACCTACTGCATGTGTATGTGTCTGTACTTGCATGAAAACAAACAGTGCCATAAAAAATGGCAAAACAAAGGCTGGTGGAACGTAAGCGTGAAATTGAAATTAAACCTTTGACGTACTCGAACAAATGTTTACCGCAACACAACTGCTTGCAAGATTGATCGGGTGCAGTGCAGTTAATTGTTAACCGAAACGGCCGACAAATTGCACTAATGGACATGTGGCTGTGCACATAAACGCGCAAAAGTGTGCATTCTGCGCTGCCAATCCGATTCAAAAAGCAGACGATTCGAAATACAGTGCAACACGCTTACATACCTCCTCACTCAAGTATTTACTCCAGCATTCTTGGAAACTATAAACACTTTTTAAATCTTAAGAATATTTCCTTCTTAAGTACCTCCCCACTTAAGTACCAGGAAAAATGCGCAGCAAGCTTAATGAGGTCAATTCGGAAGTTTATTTTCCTTATCTTTATCAACGACCTATTTTCGTCGACGAAGAATCCCATCTACTCGTTTGCGGATGACAGCACCATTTGTCATTCATACTCCTTCACACAGAGCCCCAGCTCTGTGCCGATTGAGAGAGAACGGCGCCGTATGAATGACACCCTTAACAGCGACCTACAAACAATCTCCAAGTAGGGTCAAGCGAACAGGACCGATTTTAATCCTCGCAAATCTCAATGTTGTCTGTTATCCCACAAACGAGTCTCCCTACATCCTATCACATCCCTGGCTATGGGTGGTGTAAATATTGCGGAATCGACAGCTCTTGATGTTCTGGGCATGTCCATTAAGAATGATCTTCGAAGCGGGGGCTTAAAAACCCTATTTGGAGCTCCTGGACCGTGTGCAAAACCGTGCGATTAAGCTTATAGAGGACAGTAGGGCATACAGCTCTATTGACTCCTTGGCACATTGTCGAAACGTGGCATGTATGGTCTTGTTCTACCGTTACTTTTCCGGTAATTGTTAAGAAGAGATGAGCATTCTGATGACATCACTCCGGGCTACCTGTTAGAACACTGGCGCCCATACATTCTACGTTGAAACGATGTTCCAGCGCACTACGCATTACAGAGAGACTTCCCTGCAGATAGTTTTCCCAGCACCTATGATCTTGATGGGTTCGAGACAAGAGTCCATAACCAATTCACTCTCAACCCTATCTCCTAACCTATATATCCTTCCTGGACCAATACAATGTCTCGCATTAATAGGGGTCATGCCCTGCGTGTTTGCTCAAATTAAAAAAAAAATCTATCAAAAATATTCATTTACATATAATTGTTTTGAGTTTTTAATAAATTTCTTGTTTTCTTGTCTTGTTTTTTACTACCTTGAATATGTTCAACTTAGTGTTAACTAACTTATTATTATTATTAATTATTATTATTATTAATTATTATTATTATTATTATTAGTGTTAACTAGGCAGCATTTGTCTTAGGCGAGCAGCTGATTCAAACGCAAAAAAGAAAGGGTTTTTACCTACATCGGATTTTGATTGGTGATGAAAAATTGATATTTAACGACAACCGCAGGAAGCAAAAATATTACGCTACACCCGGTCGCTGCTATCGACCTCAACAACAACGCCAACGCCGAATATTTATGGTTCCAAGGTTATGCTGTGTATCTGGCGCTACAACCTGGTGATCCTATTACTGACAATATATATAATATTGCAACGATGAAGCACTCTGTGCTGTGCTATGCATGAATAGCATGCTTTTAGGCATGAACTTTGAAGTACGGCCGGCATGCTATTATTATGGCAAGGATGGTTCGCGAAAGGTGATGAGCTGTGCTAGAACAATCGAGATAGAGAGTACAACTAGAATGTGCAAGAAACTTCGGCGCGATAAGAAAACTAGTATAAAGGCAGCAGTGTGCAGCGCAGAGGGTCGAGTCTGTGTTGAGCAAGCAAAGGGGAAACATGGAATAGTAGTAGTGTAAAGTAGTAACAAGTGTAAATAATTTTTAAATAAAGCGATTGTTGATTTTTGACTGCGTTTGCGCTGAATAAATGAAGGTGTTTTATTTTTAAGCACAATTAGATACGAACCAGTCATTTTCGTAACAATATATACAATACAATAGTTCGTTAGTTTAACTAGAACAATTGTATAAATTAATATTATTATGGCATTTTATTCCATATTCCTGGAGCTACAAATTCCAATGCACAGCACATGTCCTGACTTAGACTTAGCAATAAGTCTAATTTTAACCGATTAGATGGAATTCAAAACAAACCGTCTGAACCCAATTAAAACGTGTGGATCAAGCAGACGTCTGCGATCCCGAAATTCCATAGATTTTGTTTGAAAGGATTTCTTCTTAAAATGTCCTTTTTTGGTCAGATCCTGTTTCTCAAATGATGTCAACGCGGAGTACGTAAATAGTTATTACTGCTGCAACATTATAAATTAGAATTAGTGCGTTAAAAAAATAAAAAGAAATTATTATGATCGATGAATTTCGAATTTTATCATTCCTCAGTAAAAAGCTTCCAGCTCCAGTGAAACAAAGCTTGTGATTGGGAAAGGCGTCAGCAAAAACATAAATGGAAACTTGTAATATTAGCATTAATTCCGTTGAATATTTAATCCCAAGTATTGCTACATACTTTAATGTTAATTTCTATAAAACTTATTAAAAATTGAAACTAAGTAGTTTCTTTCTTGTAAATAAATCATATATAAAATACATTCGATATATTGCGGCTTCATGAATATCTTCAAAACTTTCATCTTCCTTGTCTCACAGGTGTTCTTGAGCACAAAAGAGCTCCGTTCATTGCACAAAAACATTTCAAAACCGCTTTCAAGATACCGTCAAATGCGTCCTCAGAAATTCACACGCATTCCACTCCACGTTCAAAGCATATCACGCGATTGAATTGACGGCTAATTGTTAGAGCTAATAGTTAAGAGCGACACTTGGCTGTCAGTGGAATGGCCAAACATAGGAACAAAAAGCCACCACCAATAATAACAACAATTTCGAGGCATGAAATCGCTCAATGTGTGGATGCGACGCACAGCGCTTAGGTAGAAAATCATTAAGAACGGATTAAGACGCGCGCATAATTGCCGCTCGCGGCTACATATACGGAAAGTATTTCACATGGCAATTAAGCGATCGCGCACGCATTGCCGCGATGGCCAATAACAAGCTTAAAATCTTAATGTCCACCTCAAATGGCTCATATACATACTCGTAACATAAAAAATATGATTTTAATAAGCGAGCGCGCAGGCGCACAAATGCGCACAGGCGGCGCGCAGAGGCGTGCCGACTCCGTGCGGCCGTTGTTGGCTATCTATGCGGCAAACAATCGCGCACAATTCGGTTGTGGCAACGGCGGCCGCTTTGGCTGCGCCCGAATCCACAGCAATAGTAACAGCAACGGCAACAACAATGGCAGCGAAACAACATCAACAACATGTTGTATACATGTAACATGTGCCAATAACAGGTAAAAATCCCACGACCAACAATTACCGCCCGACCCACCACTGCGTAAATTGGCGTCCCACAAGCGGCACTCAGTCGGCATCCGAATCGCACTCACATGGACCACTGACCACTGTAAAAGCATTGGCTTGGCATTTTGGCTGCCAGAAGTCCACACGCAATGCCGCGTACGTGCTGAATGTGTCTTACCGCTGGTCGTTGGTGGCTGGTGGCTGCAGCGCACCGCGGCACCGGTAATTACTACTTGGCGTCTGACATGGCCGCACGCCTGCTTCCCTGTCGACCGATCATGCACACCAACACACACGCACTCACCTGCACACAGGGCAAACACACAGTAGATCCGTAGAAGAACGCGCGCGCTATCTCTATGGAATACAGAAAGCGTTCTCAATCTTTTTGTCTCGCGCCCGATGCGCGCCGGTCTTACTGGCAGCAGCGCGGCTTTATCTCGCTCGCTACCACGTAAAGTGTTCGCTGTGCAGCGATAATGGCGAGAATTTCTACATTTCCACATTTCGTCTAAACGCTGGCAAGTGTGTGGTGCGTTGTGGGGGGAACGCAAAGAATTCTGTGTCCATGGCGGCTTTTATCATTTTACAGAAATGGAAAACTTGTAAAATCCATTTATATGATTGTTTGTTTGTTTGTTTGTTCGTTGGCGGTGTGTAGCGGTTGGCAGGTTGGAGAGATCGAATGCTTTGGAGCTGTGGTTGTTGTTGTTTTACAATAATAAGTATGTATGTATATTGGCGGCAAGGTTTCAACTGATTTTCTTTAATACATGTTCAGAAAAACTAAAAGCGCTTGAAACTGATAAAAATTGCAGTTGACTGGCATTGACTAACGATTATTGGCTAATGTGGATAGGTTTAAATAGTACAAATACTGATTTAGTAATCAAGTTTGATACCTTTTTTGACCTTTGTGCTGGTGCACATTACACTGTGCGACAATTTCGGGGTCATGGAATCTAACCCGGAACCGACCAAGACTAATCGATAGTACTCTTATAGAGTAACAACAACCAGCTAGGGTTAGAAAAAGCTGTCGCACAGTGTTATACATATGTCAAACATATATCGGGGTAGATGCTGGGAACTTTGTATAGTTGCAGTTGATCGAGTCGAGATTTGAACCAACAACCTTTAAACTTGTTGACTTCACTACGAGTATTATGTGAGACATGTGTGTCCTTCAAAAAAGAGTTGTTGTTGTGAGACATCCTAGAACTGCTAATGATAGGCTAATCAGCCACCCACGCAAAATTTTTAATTGGTTAACATAACCAACACATTTGAATTTGCCTTGAAAAGGTCCTGAAAAGGAGAACAAATTTTAGATTTTCACTCAGTTTTTTGTTCTTTTAGAAGTAAATTTTATGTCACTAAATGTTAAATACTATAAAATCGTTCAAATGTCCGCAGCAGCTTTACTTGGAGACATATTCTGGGGGGTCTAATTTTCAACGACTTTGTAATAAAATAATGTTTGTAATAAATCTGACTGCATTTGGTGAATGGCGTTTATTATGTTAACTCTGACCTACGATTTAAGATGACCACAAAGAAATAAGTCTTAAGTTATTAAAACGCTCGGTGACCAGGGTTCCATGCTCTCAAATCTCTCGTGCAGAACGTCCATCGTGTCATGTGCTGTGTGGCACGTAACGCCTTCCTGTTGGAACCAAATGTTATCATCGATATCAATTGGTATATCAATCAGTTTAGACTGCAAAATTATTCCGTACCAATGATTCCGGTGGACCAAAATCCGAACCAAAATCCGCATTTAATATTGATGAATCGAATGTGGAGTGGTATCGCCCCAAATGCAACAATTATGTTTGTTTTCATATTCATTCATCCCAAAATGGGCCTCGCCGCCACAGATCATAAAATTCACGTATTGTGCGGAACGTTGCCCGCATGGAGCAATGATTTTGGTAATAAAATTTGATGGTATGCACACGTTGTTAAACGCTATAACCTTCCATGGTGATATGCCATATAAAAAATAAAGTATCGACAACAAATATGATGTCACTTTAACAACATGGCTGCTATAACCTAACAAATTTCATTTCTTTTCATTTCATTTATAGTCGATGGGAGACTTGTGAATAGATAATAAACAAAGAATGTTCTGTTCTGCGGATGAAGACATATTCAGAGCACAGTTTTGAGTTCCGTGCACTGATGGAAATCAAACTGAAGGGCCGAAGGGTTCTTGTCAGAACATTAACGAAACCGCAAATTACATCACGTATGGAAGTACATATTTAAGGTGATTGTCTTTTTACTTTGCAAAGAATCGTCTTTATTGAAAGACCCTATACGTATACTGCAGCAAAAAATAGTGTTTCAGCGAACTATTTTAACATTTTACGATTTTCTTCGACTTTTTGGAGAGCTTCTTGGTGAAGTTAACATGCCATGGGGCACCAGTGTCCATGCAGTAGCGAAAGTTTTAAGGGGATATTCTTGCCTGGAGAAGGGTATTTTTGGCTATTTTTATTAATGTTTTTACAGGGATATTACAACTTGTACTCAAAGAAAGGTTTTTGTTTTTCTTTTAATCAAAACTATACTGTTTCAGTTAAAGAAAACACAAATTGATGTATATTAATTTTTAACTACGAGTAGAATATGCCATTAAGACTTGAAAGGCTCTGTCGGAACTGCTACTTTGAGGCACCTTGGACTGAGATCAGAAATAAGTTGAATCAACCTTTTGAAACTATTTAATGTTCGCTTTTCTTATGCATTTTTAAAGGCTTTCCTCTTCAAATGATCCCGTGAAATATTTGAAATAGTCATGAAAGTCTTTGAAACTTTAGCGAAAAGTTAGATATCAAAATTTGAATTACAAGAAAAACTTGCATTTCATTGCCACATCAAATCCTTTTGAAACCCATCGCTTACCCCGCCACTGCTTAATGAAAACCGTCATCAACAACAACAACAGCAACAGCAACATTTGCTGCATCTGTACTGTAGCAAACTGCAGCATGTTCGATATTAAATGGTATTGTGCCGAACGAAAAGCTCGCGACGACGGCCAGCAAGCAAAAAGTGGGTGTAGTCGCGTATTTATAAGGAATGCGCATGCGCGCAAATGGCAGCGAGCCACAGCGAAAACGCAATCCGGCATGTAGCCAGCAAACAAGCTGGCGAATAAGTGACCAATTTCAGACAACAACAAACATCCGCCGCAGTAACAACAACGACAACAACAACAAAGAAATCAATGCAACCAAGCGAGCACGGCACTGCCAAAGCATCACTCATTTATGCTCATCAGATAACTTTATAGCGCACTAACTGGCTGTTGTTATGAGGCAGTGGCAATATGCAGCATGCCGCATGCAACATTTATATTGGCCGCACGAAAAATGCACTCGCAAAGGTGAACAATGAGCATCTTTCGGACTCGCCACTGCAGCAATTGCTGCTCATTATGGCCAACGCCAGCTGTGCCCAGTTACGGCCACCAGCGCGCCGACAAGCAATTTTCATTTCACCTGAGCTGGCGCAACATTGTCCCAATTTCTGATCCTCTACCAATATGGGCCCTGGCCGCCCATGTTCGCGCCCATAGCATTGAACTGCTCGCGATTGTATTCGATTGGCGCGCAGTCGATTCGATTTCAGTGCAACAGTTACCAGTATTGTCGACTTGTTGCAAAGTGTGTGTATGCACTCGTGTGTATATTTCCTGCTTTGTTACCCGAAAGAAAGATGAATTGCAGCGCTAGCTAAAGGCACGGCAAGGGGAATTCATTTGCAGCCAACGCTCGCTCGTCTATTTGGCCACAGTGAAACGAAATGTTCAAAAGAATGACAAAATGTGAGGGAAGAAAATTGTTTGCATATTAGTTTGTATATTAAAAAAATATGACACATCTAAAGGGATGACTGAAAGTGAATAAAGATTTGAAAGTATATTAAAAAATCAAATTAAGTAACAAAATAAGACAATTTTTTCAGTAACTGAAGGTCTTTCAATTGACTTTGACAGAGTTTTCTTGATTTGTACTATCTACTTAATATTTTCTTTTTCACATCTCTACAGAGAACACAATTTTCACGATCAAGAACTATCTTTAAATAAATTTTCGGTCCCTTTCTTTGCTCATAAACTCTAAAAACCGCCTAGTTCTTCAGTCTACGTTCTTCTACAGTTCTTCTACAGTCTCGATTTCAGTCTCTTTCCTTAGGCCTTAGAACCCAATGGCAACCCTTAGAACCCAATTACTGTCTTCCATGCAACATGATCTGAAGGAACCATGAGGCAGCCCCCTTAGCCGGCCTCGATAGTCCAGTTAGTAGCGCGCTGGCTTCTTATACCGAGGCCCTAGGTTCGAATCCTAGCTCAGACTGGTGAAACTCTCATCTACTTCTATCGCTATCCACATGAAGCAGATGAGAATTACAAGGATCACACAAGTGCGCTCTGAAATATGTGGTATCACAATGGGCCTCACAATAGGCTTCCGAGTGTGCCTCTAACAGAAGCAGCCACCACAACCTAACCTAATCTAAGCAGCCCTTAATCATCCTCTAAACGCTTTGAGCAAACACATTTCTTCACACCCGCTTCAGCCGTTCTTCACAGACAATAACCAGCCAATCATTTTCCACTCCATCGACTAACAAATGAGCACATTTGATGCAGTTAACTTACTGTATTACCCAAATTATGCCGCCATTTTAGCACATTTAACCCCACTGCACACTCGCAGATTTATTCCTGCGCCTACATTAACAATTGCCCTGAATCCGGTGCATCCATACAGACGTTGCATTGCGTTGCATCTCATTTCTCTTGTACTGTTGCCCAGGGTCCGCCACGGCAATTGTCTATCTGACAATCCGCTGTCCGTCCGTGCTGGGGCTTTTGCTCCGGTTGACGTACGGATGGACAACGGCCGACATTTGGACACGACAACATGCCAACATGCCATTGCCATCAGTTCGACAATCCAACAGTCTGCGGCAGTGCCACAGATCGGCAGCGATAGTTGTGCCACAAACTTGCCTCTCGCTATTTTTGTACGTTCGTCATAGTTAACTTTTATTGCGCGTGTAGTCGTTGCTCTTATTATGCTCGTTGTTATTGTTATTGCTGTTACTGTTGCGCTGTTATTGTTACATATACGTACATAGTTGTTGTTTTGTTTTTGTGACTGCCGTCGCCATTGCTGCCTGCTGCCGTTGTAATTTCAACAGTTGCAGTTATTATGGTTTGGTTTGTTGTTGTTGTTTTTATTGCTATTGTTACTGCACTTTTCGACTAGCTATCCATAAGGTTCACTCGTTCATTCGTCGCTCCATACGGCGCGTCTGTCCGCCTTTCTGTCTCTCTGTCTGTCCATCTGTCCTTTTTTCTCTTCAACACAACATTCAAGTCATCATCGCCGTCGCCGTCCACCGTTCACGTGATCTGATCTTGATCACAATTTGAACGTCCGCTATGGTCCACTGCGCCACGCCACCGCCTCTGCGCCTGCGCTCCCCTCGTCGCTGCCGCCCATTCGCCGCACTTACAGTGCAATCTTATTTCCTGCTTTGCTTTTCTACCTTTCTTTTTGTGCCAGCCTTTGTTTTCCACCGGTGCGCCGGCTGCAGCATCGATTCCATTTGTGGCAACCACCAAAAACAACAACAACAACACCAACTGCAGCAACCAGCAACCCATTTAGGCAAAAAGGTATGCGCTCCGAAAAATTGCACTAACCTCAATTACACAAAAATTCAACACGCAGCACTTGCAGTGCTTGCAATGTACCCACTCACCCCTTTGCCGCGCTCCCTCTGCTCCTTGCCGTGGGCCGCATTGTGTAAAGGGCCCAGTGTTCGGTGTCTGCAGTTGGGCCTCCTGCAGCCCGCACTTTTGAATCGCATTTACATTGTTGTTGTTGTTGTTGTTGTGTTGGATATATTGAATCGCGTCGGGCAATTAGATAGTGTAAAAAGCGCATGCTTGCTGCGTTACAACAACAAAAACAAAAACAGCAACAGTAACAACACGATTCGATGAATGGATGGATAGCTGAATAGACGGATGGCTGGCAGATTGGTTGGCCGTTTGGTTGGTAAAATGGTGGAAAATTGATTTTTAGTTGGAAATAGAAATTTACTTAAATTATTGCTTGCCGGCCAGCTTAATTGGATATTTTAATGAGATTTGGGTTTTTTGTCTCCTCAATCGCTTGTCGAACGACTGACGTGAATGGAGTTGGTTGCGGCGGGGGTGGTGCCGGTGGTGTAGGGAAACAAAAAATTTAGTTTGCTCGTGTTTGGGCGGTCGCTGAACAAAAATTAAAACACACTGATGGCTGGGGGTAATTCTGACTTATTGATGGACATTTTTAGCGCAGAAAAAAGGTAATAAATCAGTTTCGGTAAGGCAATTACAATGAGTCGGCGCAAAAAAGGCAACTAAATCGTTGCAGAAGTTAGTTAATTGTTTACAAAAACATTAGTTTTGAACTATACATGCATTTATGTTGTTTGTGTGTGTGTATTTTGTGTTTATGATTGTATGAACAATACATTTGTCAACATTAAAGCATTAGGCCTACACGGCGCGACAAGCCATGACGGTTCAAGGTCCACATCGTGAGGGCGAAACATAGCCAACACCGTCGTAAGTTATAGTTATGTATGTAAAATCGAAACAATCTGTGACTGACAGTATAGTTGCAGTGTCGCTACTGAAAAGTACTGACATATAATAAAAAATGTTGTGAAATCGAAAACGATTTATTTCAATTTCTTAGTTACTCAGTCATTATGAAAAAAATATGACATAGGAAAATTTCTATGTTTTTCAGCTGGCTACCGAGAATCAAATCGTTATTAATAGTAAAAAAAAATTAAGTAATGAAAACACGGAACAACGCGAATAGAGGACGAAAAGAGACCCAAACAAGAGGGCTCTTTTAACTAATTCCCCATCTAAGAAATATTTCAAAAGAATAAATATTTCAAGAAAAGAATTAGTACTAAAACACTGATCGTATTTTCCAGTACACCCATACCTCGCTATACGGCCTAGATACGTTCCACGAAACTTGGCCGCAAAGCGAAAAGCCGTATAAGGAATCAATTATTTTAATACAAATTCATACAAATTCAATGGGATCGGTTCCAAATTTATTTTTTTTATTTTTATAACAATGTTATAATTTATTTATATAATAATAACAAAAATATAGAAACAAGAATGAAAGAACTTCATGTTACATAAAAATATTTTTTACGTTGCTCGGTAACGTTTGAATCAGTTATTCCACCGGTGAGTGTGCTCGTGATTTAGAACTTGAGTGGTTCAGAACTTGGATAAGTTTTGCATACAAAATGCATTGGTGCCGGTATTTTCAACTTAAAAAATATATATTGCAAAATAATAGTTATCATTCAACGGGAAAAAAAAATCCCATTCACAATAGTTACTGCCAACGGAAAAAATATTTCCCACAAAATAAACGTTACCGAGAAACCTGATATATCGACATCGAAACAATTTTTTTTTTGCCGTTATAGCGAAACATTTTAGGCCGTAAATCGAAAACGTGCCTTAATTGTAGAAGGCCGTTATAGCGAAAGGCCGTATAAAGAGCGGCCGTATAGCGAGGTATGGGTGTATTAAAGATTTTTGAAATGTTTGCTTTCCTATACTCTAAACTTTAAATATGTAATATGAAAAGCTTAGGAAAAAAAATCAAGTCCACATCTTTAAAGCTTTAACGCTCATTTTTGTACCAATGACACAAACATACTCTCACTTCAGATGCAATAACTCCGTTTTCGGCGAACCAAATGTCATGAAATTTTTACAAGAAATCGGGAAAGATATAACTTTTTAACGCGCTAAGATCTTGCCACCAGAAAATACGCTATTCAAAAGTCCTTATCCTTTTGGAACGCACCAAATCGCCTTTTTTTAGTGTCTGCTCTAAACAAAATTTTAGATGCCGATTTCTGAATATCTGAATATTTTCAAATCGATTATTTCAGCACGTAAGTAGTATCGCTTTGTAAAAACCACACTTCTGAATGTTCGAATTTTAAATATAATTCGGTTTTTTTTGAATTTTGATCTTCAAGCTACCTTAGTTTTTTTCTTCGTTTCACGAAGATGTAAGAAAATATAAGAAACTATTAGTGTCCGACCGAATATTCGGTTTCGGCCCAAATAAGTGGTTTCAGTTTCGGTTTCAGTTTCGGCCAAAAAAGGGCCGAAAAGCCGAAACCGAAACTTTCTAGAAAATTTTTTTACATTTTATTGTGTAGCAGATATATAGTGAAAAGAGGAGTAATTTGGATACCATCAATGTAAATAAACTTTTTTTTAGCATATAATATTAAATTATTTAATTTTGAATATTAGCGAGTAAGATACGAAAGGGTGTTTTTTTCATGTTTATGTTTTTCAAAAATGAATAAATTGTTTTTATTAATAAGTATTTATTTATTTATGTTATGTCTGTTTGTTTGTTCTTTGTTTACTTAATGTAAAATTCGTTTGTTGAAAAAAATGCTTGATATGGTGATTTTTATTTTAACTAGAAAATTTCTGTTTCGGTTTCGGCCGAATATTAAAAAAATTGGGTTTTGGCCCAAAAAAGTTGTTTAGGTCGGACACTAGAAATTATTCAAATCTGGACTGAATTGATCCACAAAATAGCGCATTTGTGTCCTTTTGTTGCCATCAACTTGGTGAACTTTAACTAAGGGATAAAAATACGAACAATAAATCCAAATAACTTACAGCCATACTAACTAACTAACATCCCGTAACTACAAAGTTCACAATACTTTCGGTTAGCTCGATGGTGCTAAAAGCTTTTGATAGCTACCCTCACACATTAGAAATTCTCTTAGAGTGCCACAAAAAACTCAATATCAGGGATGTACTGGTCTGGATATTAGATCATGAGGACCATGAAGGCCCCAATGAAAGGGCAGACATAAAAAAGCTGCAGGAAACCCATTCATAAGATCACGTCCCATGTTCGAATTGAGACAAGCTGGCCCAGAACAGGACATCCACAACTGGGCTCAAAAACAGAAACTAAAATACTGGAACAATATTAAGTGACTACGTCTCTCCAAGAAAGTCCACAACTTTAACACAAAACGAGAAGAGTTGACTTTACTTCTTAGCAGAATTACGCTTGGGATCGTATGTAGTACCCTATCAGAAAACTTCCCTTGTAATTAGGACTTCCTCAAGCCACAAAATATGCAAATTCTGCCATTCAGTGGAAGAAATTGCCACTAGAAATTGTCTTTTACTGAAACACGGACGTGCAAAGCTTCGCGGAAAACACATTCTCGACGAGGTGAACCTAATGCAAATAATACTGAAAGGTCTGATTCAATACCTGAACATATACAATTATTTAACACAAGATGATTCAAGGTTCCTAACATTAGGGATTAATCAAGTGATAAGTTAGACATGTTGATGTGTATATATTTCACTTTTGTTAATATTATTTTAAGGAAGAGAAGGACATGTACTCTTTCTTGAATCGCCAAGATCACTAACTTGTTTATTTAGATATAGAATAATGTCCAGACAACTCGATTGTCCTTCAACAGCTCTAGTGAGCTTAATTTTTGCGCAGCCGCTTCCAGCTATGCACCACACCATTTTATTCAGTTATTTCTGTCAGTGTACGTTAGACTTAATTAAATCAAGCAGCCGTGTAGGCTTAGCAACGCGACCGTATCCAACTGGATTAGAGTTGTGTCATCTACTGCCTGGCAATAACACTTAATTAACTATAACGACACACGCTCGCGGCCAGCTAATCTTCAGAGACAAATTGTCAGCCAGTGATAACGTCGGTTAAACGAAATGTAAGCTGACATCGAGTTGAGTTAAGTGAAGCACATGTTAAACTCAGCAGACTGCCCGAGCGGGAGACCGGGTGTGCAAAAAGCAAAGTGCGCAGCTCTCTTACCTTATTTCCATAATCCAAAGTAAGAATATTAAAAACTTGTATCGATTTGTCCACATTTCTTCGTAGCGTTGTTGGCGTGCGCGTGCAATGTCATCATATTAGTACCACTCGAACTGCGGCGACGGCGGGCGCGGATTGCGTGCGGCTGCACATGGGAGCTCCGGTTGCGGGTGTGCGCGCTGTGCGTACGGACGCACGCGGGCTGCTGCTGCTGCTGATGGACGCCGCTAATTGTGTGCGCGCCGATGCGGTTGTTAAAGACGAAATTGAAATCGGAATCGGAATTGGAATTGGAAATGGAATTGTTTTTGTTGTTGTTGTTGGCATATAAAAGAGCATTTTGTGCATGAAAAGTACAACAACAAAATTACATAATTCTATTAAGTAATTATTTCGTATTTAGTGCGGTGTTTCATTGTTTTGGTTGCTGGCTTTTCGATGCGACACCGCTATGACGTACGACAAATGTATGACAGCTTATATTACACAGCGGCGCACAGCAGTAAGGAAAGAGAAAGGAAGCCGCTGCGGCACATTCAAATGTAAATTGGAGACTTTTGTTTGATTTTTATGTTAACGATCGAGCGTTTATTTTTTGATGTTTTTTTTTGTTTTTTTATGTTTTGTTATTTTCTAGTTTTGGTATTTGTTGTGTTTATTTGTAGGTTTATATTTGTTTCACTTTTTCTTTTCACGCCTTTTGCGTTGATCTAAAACGCTCGTAGCGTATCTCGATTGCAGCGTTTCTATGTTTTTATTTCTAATTTATTTAAATTTTATATGATTTTTTTTTGGGTAAATAGTTGCGTGCTTTTGAAAATATTTCGTGGGCCTTGTTACGCGGTGTGCTCGTTATGCAAATGCGACTAATTCACACGTTAATTCTGCGGCGAACGCCATAAACGGGCATTGGAACGCGTCGTGGTGGCTGCGGGCGGTGCAGCGTCGCAGCGGGATGGTCGTTGGCCAAGGCGCTACCAAAAACAGTGGCGACAACGCATTATTAAGTCATTACGCTAACGAAATTGTAACATACACTCGTACACTCACATACACGCAAACTCGCACACCGACCCGCGCTGTTCAACGACTGGTGCGCGTGCGCGCACGCATGCGAATTGGTATAAATCATTCACTCCAATTCGCAGCGCCGAATTGCGGCGCACCACCACCACGCTGTGCCGCTGTCCGTCCACAACAAAAACAACAAGAGCACCAACTGTAGTAGCAACCATAACAACACCAGCAGCAGCAACTACGTCGGCATCATCCCAGCATCATCGACGTCAGCGACATCAGCAATTGCAACAACAACAACAACAGCAGCAACAGCATCATGATCAGCAACAACATACTCCAACACAGCACGTCAACCGATCACACTCGCGCCCATTCATCCTCGATCCGGTCTCTTCAGTTTCAGTGTTTAGTTTATTTCATTTGTGTGCTTTTTTTGCTCCGCGCGCTTTGCTTATACGAGTATTTTATTTTAATTCTTGAAAATCGCATTCACGCGTCATCATTAAAATTCCACGGCCGCTTCCCCCTTCCCCCTCCCCCCGCCCCCCCCCACCCCAACGCTACCAACGGCAGCCCCATGCATACGGTAAGTCGTTCGCCTAATCTAAACGCTTTTATTCATTTTGTTGTTGTCATCGTCGCCGCATCCGCCGCCGCCGCCGCTGTGCCCTCAAGTTATGATAAAGCATCGCTGCGCTGTCAACGGGCGTATTGATGCAATAACCATTAACTGCACAGCAGGTGAAAACTACTACCAAAAAATGTTAATTTGCTGCGATAAATTAACGCGCCGATGTGTTGCCGTCACTGTTGTTGCTGCTACTTCAGACAAGTGCCCGGACGGTGCGCGATGCTAATGTTGCAGCCGCTGGTGATGTTTTCTTGATTGTTGCTATTTTGGCTATTATTGTTGTTGTTGTATTGGTTAGCACACGCTTCGCACACCTCATTAATGCCACCGCGGGCGAAAACCAGCCGCGGACACTCATTGCACAAGCCAGTGGTGGCAGTAGCTACCAAATATTACCAATAACTGTTTGACGTCTTCAGACACCGATCGATCACCGCATGAATGATGCGCGCGCGTTCGTCACTCGAGCGCGCAGCAAAAACGTTGTCCGAATCGTTCGTTGGTGAGCAGCCGCACCAAACACCGCACAGTTTGAATGTTGTCTAAGAACTGGCAAAAGCGATTTGGCCCAAAAGCCGTGTAGCCAATTCAGTCGTGCAGTCGCAACAAGGCGTTGAGCGCGAGGTTCGTTCGAAGCTGAGTTTGAATTTCAGTTGCAGTTTGAGTTGGAGTTGGACTCCAAGCTCGACGCTCGACGTTCACCTTTGATTTGCAGCTCGAACGTGATTCGCTACTTCGTTGGTTCAGTTTTCGTTCGACGCTCTATTATGTAAATGTGTAATAGATTCTTCACGATTTGCCTGGCCAATTAGCGTCATGCCTCGCTTAATCATTTCACTTAAACATCGTAAAACGCTGTTTTTACTGGAATATTTATTGCCTTCCCACTGTGGCACTGCTATACATTTTATTGATTATATTTATTTAATTATTTATTTACTTACTTATTTATGCCAGTTTGGAAATATTTATTTGAATTGTGCTTTGAATCATTCTGAAAAGCCTAAAAGGTGTTGGAAGACAATCTTAATGCTTTCTCAATTATCGTAAAACAAAGTGGATTACACCATTAGCTCGAATATTAGTTTCAAAAGTGCTAAAAATGGGCGGAGCAGATATATACTGAATGTTCGATAGACTTAAGTCAAACTGTCAATTGAGCCGTTTCAGTAGGGGGACAGTGTTGCAAAACCTGTATCAAACCAGCATGACGGACCAGTGATCTGCATGAAGTCACTTAGTAGGTTGAAAAAAAGTTCCTAAGACGCCACTGATAAATTTGGAAAATATTGCGAAGATTAATGCAAAAGTGGGATCATTAAAAAATATTACGTAATTAATTTAAAAACGATTTTCTAGCTTTAAATATATAATAATACTTATTTTTTATTTAACTATCTAAACAAAAAACAATCATTTTATTTTCGTTTTGCACTTCTAAGAGACTTTTTTATAAGTAACGATAACCCTCCAATGACTATATTTTCCACTGAAATATCCGTTAACCAGAAACCTGACTCTTGAAATTACATCCAATCCAAAGAGTAGAAGCAACTTGAATCCATTGGATACCGAGATAGATTAGATAATTATGTGGTTTCTAAATACAGACTAACAAGTGCCCCCTCATGTCATTCTTCTAAATAGATCTACTTTTATGGCACTTTCACTATGTACGAAGCTGTAACATGCTTGACACTTAAGTTTGAACAGTTTTCAGGTTAAATTAAAATTCTCCAATGAAAGTTGATGAACACTCCATAAAGTTCTTAGATCTTTGTTGACAGATCAAATATTTCACCCGTAGATTCAAAGAATCTTAGATAATTTTTCAGGCTCCAGGGTTGGAGAAAATTTCTTTCAATTTTGGGAAAAATTGGTATGCATATCTTTTAATTCGAATAAAATGTATACTCAAAAAGTAACTTACATACTAAATCCAAGTATCTTTTAAAGAATAATTTAATTAATTGACTGGCACGACAGCCCGCTTACGCGAGACTAAGGCCTAGCTTCCCGCAACCACCCGTGTTGTGCGTGTGAATTTGCACGCGGGTGGAAGGGACCTACAGTTTTATGCCGGTTCCGAACGGCAGGTTGGGAGCTCTTTCATAAGCAATTTTTTACTCTCAGAGGTTTGCCATTTCCAGCTGAGAAGACAGCCACCGAAAGAGAAAACGAGTTTTCCCGTTGTTTTTTTTAGGTTTTAGGCAGTATTTGAACCTGGGTCAGCCTTCGACTCGCGGTCCAACGCACTAACCAACTGAGCCACGGCGGCTGCCGTATTCTGCGGCTGTATTCTTTTAAAGAATACACTAATATTTTTGTTGATTCTTGAGAAGGACATTTCCACAAACAAAATCTCAATAAAATTTGTTTCCTAATTTGAATCCTCGGTGTGGGCATTCGATAAGAAACCATAACCTAAGAATTTGAAATTATAAACTCAAAGTAAATGAGCTGATTTGGAAATGAAAAATATTTAAAAGTTTAAAATAAATTTAAAAATAAATCAAAACTCAAAATCTTCAATTTTCAAATCCTTTCACTACCACAACCAACTCAAACCAAACGCCCCCAAACATGTTGCGTTACACGTTGTTGTGTCACACAACTTACCTGCCCCAACATGTATGACATCGAACGCAACACACTTGGAACGCGGCCAACTAATTAGAACAACAAAAGCGCCGCCAATGCGGCCACCCCACCAACGGACGCTTTGCGCATGCGCACAATTCGGGGCGCTGCGCTGCGAACGTGCAACTCATGCGGCACGTACGAGCCGCGAACTCTGACCCGCTGCTGCTCGGGGTGTGCGCAGACAATGCAGTTAAATTGCGCGGCAGCTCGACGATCGCCATCCATCGCATTCGCTGTGATGGGCAGCGTGCCGTTTGTTCTCATGGTCCAAACACAAATCGCGCGCTGCAGCTTGTGATGAACGACGCGCGATCTTTGAGGTCGCGTCAACGCAGTGCAATGCGCAACAACAACTGCAACAAGCATTCAAGTGCAACAAGCAGGCAAATGAGCGGCAGCAGCTGAAGTGCAGCAATTAGACGGCGATGAGTGCGTTTTTAATGCGGCACTCGGCGGTCGGCGCTTTTTTATATGCTCAACCGCTGCCAATGAAGCTGTTATTTGGTGGCTTTCTGGCTGGCGTGCTTATTGTTATGGCTGTGATGTTTTGTTGTTGTAATATAGTTGTATTGCTGTTTGCGTGGGTACAGTTTTAAGCCGCTTAGCTGTCTAATGACAAATTGGCATAAAAATTAGCCACTGTCGACTATTGTGACAGCCTCTTACCGCACACACACACACACACATATACATACATATTTCTACACATACACCGTGACATTGTGCCAGTGAGCGTTGTGGCGCTTCTGTGCTCGCTAAGTATGCAGTAAAATGTGATTGAGAGTCTGAATTGTGACAGCGAAATTACGGTTATGAGAAAATCTAAACGAGTTTCAGTCGTCTGGGCAGCACTTTGTGTCGCTTTAGTGACGCTTTTTCCTCTTTAATGGCCGCCTCAAAAAAAAAACCAAAAAGCGAATTTATGAAGACTTTTAAAACTTTCTTTCTGCGCTGTAAAGCAACTCGACACCTCTGCCGAGTTGAGTTTTTAGTCGTTAGTTCTCGCTGCTTTGGCGTCTTTAATGCTTTCCTTATAGGAAAAATTCAAATGAGTTACGCGTTGCGTATGCAAATGTCAATGACTGTTGTGACTTTTTTGCGTTCTTAATTGGTTTGTGGCCGGCGTTGCGGCGCGGCAGCGATATAAGTTCAAGCTAAAGTTGAAGACATTCCAGCGTCTTTATCTTAGCACATTTTATAGGCACAGATCTGGGTCAAGCGACAACGCGCAACGCCACTTGAGACTTTAATTCAGCTGCCGGCACCAGCGGCAGCGCCGAGCAGTGCATTGAAAAATTGCTCATCTTATTATCGGAAAACTATCAGCCATAATTCACCCGGCAAAAATTGCACAAACATGCGCCGGTCGCCGGGTCGGTCGCTTCCAGTTAGTTAAAATAATTGCCCAATAATGTGGAAAATGCCTTCCACGCTCGCGCGCGCACACACTCTCATTTGCATGCGGGATTAGAAACAATTTTGTTGCTAATCACCACAACAACGGCTTACAAGCCTAAGCACCCAGATGACACTCGCGCACGTACTTCACTTGGCACAATCGCCATGGCATCAGCTGGCGCGTTGCTGCACCGGCATTTCGTACACGCGACGCGACGCAACGCAACATGCTGCGCCTGCGCTGTCAGCAGTCGCGCACTTGAACACGCCGGCAAGTGAGACATCTTCGAAATGTTGCCGTGCAAATATCTATCAGCGCGTTACATGCGCCGTCATTATAAAATAATTAATTTGAAAAACAACAACAAATTTAAAATAAAAAATATCAAAATATTTTGACGTGCGTTGTTGATATTGAAGTTTGTTAAAACATTTACAGGTTTATTGCATTAGAAAAATTGCATATTCAAATATGTTATATGACACGAGGAGTTACAAATCGCAAATGAGCGACTAATAACAGTCGCCGCAGCGCTATCCGACCGAATGCGAGCCGCTCGGTCGAGCCAAAGATAGCCAAGTCCGAAACTTTAGATGCGTTTTAGTGGCCGTTTCACTGATTAGTCTGACGCATTGGCACATAAAACTTGCCAATTTGCCTGATTGTTTAAAATTTTTTGTCAAATATGCAAACTTTTACTTTTCGGCTTTGACCCATTGTAAAAAGTAAGCTTTTTAACCATACAAACAAAAGTAGCTTGATTTTAGTTTTGGACAGTATTTGTAGGATTTAAACAAATTTTTTTATTTAATTTTAATTTCAATTTTTTTTTCTTTCCGGTTTCATTTGGATTTTTGCTTTTATTAGGTTTAAACATTTCTTTACTAAGTGTAAGGTGTAGCAAAAAGAAATACAGTACTTTTCGTTTATAACGAACCCGTCTAAAACGATTTTCCGCTTAAAACGAACCAATTTCAAAAGTACGCGCTGTATGTTTTCGCTTATTACGGACCCCTTTTAAAGCGAACTTTCGGTTAAAACGAAGGTTTTTTTTTGCCCAGTCCCTCGAAGTTCGCTTTAAGCGAAAAGTACTGTATATTATTTTTGTATGAAATTAATGGATGTATTCAGTATAGCTAGAATGATTCGATTTAGGACAAATATGAATCGTTTTGTCCAATAACTTGTTGCCATTTTGAAGGTAATTCCATTACGCCTCTCTCATAGAAATCCTTGTCCCTCTTGGAAAAACAAAGGTAATCACTAGGTGCCATGTCCCGACAACAAGGGAGATGTATAAGAACCTCACAACCGAGCTTCTTTTTGTGTTCAGCCTTATTCGAATGGTATAATTTTTAGCTCCTGGGCAATCAAAAAAGTGCTTACATGACGATTAGTCTCAATGATTTCCATGGTTTTGTTGACATTTTCGGTAATTGGCTTTCCAGAGCGTGATGCATCTTTGATATCAAAATTAGCGAAAATTAATCGATAATTGACTATCAATATGTCAATATTTAGGCATTGGAAAACTGTCCGCACATTGGGGGCGCGTTTACTCACATTAGACCAAAAGCGTTGCAATTTATGTGCAAATTAGAGCTGGGAAAAGTGCGTCGATTTATTTATTTATTTATTTATTTATCAGCGCAGTTTCGGAACTGTTCCAACCGTTCGCCCATTAAATATCCATCATAGCCAAATACTGTCGCCTATAGCCACTCCAGCTTGTGTAGCGCACTAATAACTGCTCGCCACATTGAAACTCGATTACATTGTATAATTTTGCCACTCGCAGCAATTCATTTGCATCCCAACGCTGCACTGGCATTCGCCAAAAACTGCATAGATATGCATGTAGAAATAGTAAAAAATAAATGTAAATTAAACAAAACCTATAAAGCACACACATTTTCGATAAAATCAAATTGAGAATTTATTGATGTATTTTCGCTGGAGAGTTATAACATTACCAAAGATTAGCATATATCACGTCTCTATTAGATGGGCCCCTTATGCATATTCAATATTTTATGTACACACACCGCACCAACACCATTTGGTATTGTTCATAGGTACTTTTCGGTACGCTACGGTCAGTAAAGCGGGCATAAAATTCCATAAAAATGCTTTTCTTAACTTCTACTTCAAAGAAATTTAGGTGCTTTGAAGTAAAAGACTTGTCTTAATTTCTATTACAAGGAATTTAGGTCGTTTAGGATTCATTATTTAATGAAGATCTGAACTTTCAAAGCACAATTCTATAGATATTTGCTAACAACTTAATTTAAAAACATCTAAGTAGCTAATAGCTGGCTTTATTTATTGAATTTTTCAATTCTCAATATTTGGTCAAATAAAAATTGGCATACAAAACAAATGTCCGTAGGAGGCAAACCAGTTGCTGCCTCTGACCAAGCAACCAATATTTTCACACTCATCTCATGCACTCGGCCTACAGATAAGATGTGCGTAGCAGTCACCGGCAGCATTATCAATTTCCACACACTTTATGCGCGTCGTGTAAACAACACAACAAATCACGGCGATTTCTGCAAAGATGTTACATCCCATTTCAATGAAGTCGCTTATTTATGCAAAAGTTTCATTGAATTGAACGCACAATTTAAATGAGATAAATCAGCGGCCGTTGTGAAACATTGCGTTGCAACTGGCAATAGCTCAATTTTACGAGCAACATAAGCGCATGATTAAGTCGATGATTTGTGGCCGATTAGCTGCGAGCCAGCCAGTCAGCCAGCCAGCCGGCCGACCCGCCTCGACTAACTATTTAGCGTGTCGCATGTTAATTTGCGAGCGTTGCCACTCACCGTTCACCAGTGGTGGCAGTCATTAGCGGAGAGGAGCAGGCCAATTCGGTAATTAAGGTTCACTTAAAGCTCAGTAAGAGTTGGTTATTAAAAAAAAATGTTTAATAAAAACGCGCAATATTTCCAGTTCTATTTGCTTATAAAAGGCCGTTTCGTAGTTGCGCTGTGCAATTGTTGACGCTGCCATTCGGTTCAAAAGTAAAAGCTGCCAATGAATTTATCCGACTTTCGTGTGCCTAATATTTACTTTAATAATGTAGTTTTGTTGTTTCAAGTGTCAGGTGACACCAACTACTTAAAATTGACACAACGTTGGCAAATATTGAAACAATTGAACGCGCTCACGCTCACAGCCGGCCATAGTTGGCTGGTGTTATAGTGGGAATTATTTCACGCGCCACTGTGTAGTGTTGACATTTTGATGTAAATATGCGATATAATGAAATAGTTGCAATTTTTTACTAAACATTTACTTAAATCTAATAAAACTTATCAAAGTTCGTTGCTTAAGTCTTTTGTTTTTTATACTACAAACTATGCATATTTTATTTGAATCTAAATTGATAATATATCAAAGTTATGTCAAGTCATTGCAGTGACCTTCAAAAACTCACTTTAATTCACTATCATTATTCAGAAAAAAAATCAGTACAGAAATATTATTCAGTAAAAAAAGCTTTGTTTTTTGTTTTCATTCACACTAAATTTCATTCGGTCAACAGTAAACAATCGTTAGCGCGTTTTCACCAAATAAACACAGTACGAGTTATTTCATGCAAACACACACACACTCACACCTACCCATATTTACTAATTTCAAAGTGACAATTTCCAATGAATAAACAAATTACGTTTTTCAGTAAAACGAAACAATTGTCCATTGTTATTTATTATTAATGACCATTGTTGGCATTGCGCACCATGAAAGGTTTGCTTCGCATAAACAGACAAACAGCTAGACAGACAAAACAAAAACCAGACAGCCAGATTTCTGTTGGGCGGTTTCATGTTACTGCAAATACATGCACACGTTTGTGTGTGTGTGTATGGTTTCCGCTCGCATAAACAGAAATAATCATACACAAATAAGCTATAAAAAACTGTCTGTGAAATGGACAACAAAAACAGCGAAATAAATACAAACATGAATTTCTCGAAAATATGTATGACGAAAACTGAAAATATTAAAATCTCACACAATAACATTAAACACAAAATTTGCATGTGCAGACAATAAAATGTTGAGCCCACAGTGACAGCCATGTGAAATGACTGGTGATAGTCGTAAGCTTCACTTCCTGGATGTACAAATTGTGTGCAGTATTTTGTGTTGTTTTGGTTTATTTTTTGTTTTGCTATTTGTTATGTGTATTATTGCTGCTGCCGGTTTTGTTGAGCCAATTTTTATTACCTTGTGGCGTCCACCGTCGAGCGTGAAGTCATAAATTTATTGCTTTAAAGTAGCTCGATGCATTAATGAAAGCCAATATTGGACATTAACTATATTCTAGCGCGAAGTATGTGATTCCATACCCAGACTTCGACAGAAGCGCTTTTACCTCGTAGAGTACAGAGGAGAACTTCGAACTTCATACAGGTTAACAAAAGTGGGATGCCTTCTTTACAATTTCCATTGACTCCTCCCCTTGAATTTTGGTCTCCACTCATAAAGAAACAGATTCATAACTTATACAGGCCGCAGTTGCATTTTTCATGCAGGGATATTTTCTACATAGAAGGAAGTGAACAGTGGACTGAAGCCCATAGACGTTACAACCTTTGTGGATAGCCAGACAGCTCTCAAGGCTCTGGAATCTGCTATAGTGATATCAAAGGTAGTAAAAACACGCTGCTCTTTTCTTCAAAGCAAACAACAGCATCGAGTCACTTTCTGGGTTTCAGGCAAATCTGAGTTTTCAGAGATCGAAGCAGGAGACGAGATGAACAGAAAGGGGATAGCATTATCTGACACCAAAGTTGATAATTCTGTGCTATATTCAATATCTACCCTATTCAGGGCAACTGACAGGTAGGCTTCTGTTGAAAGGTCAGGTGGGCCACGAATAGACCATTTTGAGTTCCGCGTGCTATGTATCAGTTAGAGCTTCTTAGTGTTACGGGTCAATGCAAAAGTGATCGGTGGAAATGTGAGTGTTCCTAGTGAAGATCAGCAACGATTTAGTGCCGTACTTTGGGAGCCCATCTAATCCGGAGGAGAACGGAGCCCCTAAGTGAGTAAGCAGCAATTTTGAAATAGGCGAACAGAAGCAAAGAATGTGCTCCAAGGATTGTCTGACGCTTTTCTCCTTACATTTCCTGCATTCACCCGACTTTGTGATGTCCATCCTTTGCGCGTGAGTCGTTGTTAAGAACGGAATTTTGAATAAAAATATATAACTTTCAAAACGAAGTGGGACCGACTTTGGCTCCTGGTGGTCTCTATGGTGTACCCTGTCTGTGTACAAAACGCGATTTGTACGATTCATGACTCGATCCTCTATATGACTAATTTTTGGAGTCATTATCAGATTTTAAGCTATTGGATCTATGCTCATTAAATGGTACCTTCTCGTCTAATGATGTCTGCCGAAGCTGCGGAGATAAGGAACAAGTTGTAGTAACACAACGCTTCCTGTGTCAATGCAATGACTCTGCAGGAGCGTCGGCTGCGTACTTTCATATCTTAAGATTCCTGACTCTTCCTCATCTAGGCAACCAACTGGTTTGCCTTGGATTGAGACTAATGGTTACCTTCAAAATATAGTACATCGATATAATGGGTCATTTGGGCTACAAGTCGAAGTGCCGACCCACACTGTATACGCTTTTCCTTACCTAATCTAACTTGGGGTAGATTGAAGAGGTCAGTGGCATCTTAATACGAGTTCAAAAACGTTCTCCAAAATAAGTTCTATACATAATGGATACACGAAAAACTTTACTATGAATTAATTGTAGTGAGAATCCTTAAATATAGGCACGTGGGCAACAATTTTTGTTTACGGATGGCAAATATCTGCTTTGCTATGCAACTATGTTACGCTTTAGATGTATTTTCAAGCTAATTTTCATGCCCACTCTATAGAATAATTTTAATAATTTCGCAGAACATTTTCCCCTCAATGACCATTCGGAAACAAAATCCCTACATATTTCATATTTATTTGAATTAAAAATAAACAACCAAACGCCCACTTCTTTTCTTCGACACTTCCTTACTGCCTCCTACACTCGCAACTGTTGTCTGGGCCATTCGCTTAGGGTGATTCACTATCGCACGCGATCATCTTACATTACGCGCACTCGTCGTGTATGTGTGACTGTGTGTATGTATGTGCAGTTGTGTGATTTTTGTATTCTGATACTTTGTTTAGATAACAAAATTAGGCTAAATACCAGCAAACAAGCGTTCAGTAATACCTCCGGCGCATAGCAACAACAACAACAACTGCAATAGCAAATGGCAAAAAAATATAATTTAGCAACAGTCTGTACGCGGAATCATGTAATAGGATACACTTATTTCTACGCTCATTTGTATGAAATTTGTATATGTTGTTGTTGTTGGAATTACTATTATTGCGCATTATTTATTTGAATGCATTGCCATAGGTGCGCGTGTGGGTGTGTGAGTGTAAAATGCATTGAAATTTTCTGCAATGCAATGAACACAAATATTTGCCACTTACATGCCGAACTGTGTGTGTGTCTACTTTCCGCTCTCAATGCACAAACACACCAACAAGACGTCTAATAATTTACGCTGATGTATTAATTGGGCAACAACGCAGCGTTCAGCACCTTTTTTCATGGACCTCAATGCAAATGGCAGCTGAAAGATTCACTCTACACTGAACAACAACAATCACTGTTTAAATTCAACCATAGAGAATAGAACAGATTTGAATGGGGTTTGATGCACTGAGACCAGAACTGATCTATTGTGTCCCCTACAAGTTGACCTAATGAAGCTTAGTAACTCACGGGGTTGATGTTCTCTTCTGCAAGCCAGAACTGGTCCTGCATCGCACTGCAGTATGATGTGTCCAGGAGTCTCCTTTGCTATTCCGCAGAATCTACAGACGTTAACTTGTTCTAGCCCGATTGCATGGATATGTTTTCTCAGTCTGCAGTGCCCAGTTAGAAGACCGGCGATTTGTCTAAGCTGGTTCTTTCTCAGTCTGAGGCATTCTTCTCTTCATTTGGAGTTATAACCTTTGATAAAGATTCTCGATTGCCTAAGATCCGAGACGTTCGACCAGTGTTCTGAATTCCTGGTTCTTTCCCCTAGTCTTAGTGACTCAGAGTAACACATGAAACCCAAATGTTCTGTCGAAAATGACACTTTACGCCTCTAAAGGTCGGGTTACTCCCGATTTTACAGTAGAAGGGTTGCCAGGCTAGTTAAATCAGCCTCGAATCCATTTATCTGTGATTTCATTCCCCACACATCACACACGTATCCTGAATACTGCTGTATCTCTATTTACGAGTATTTTCATGGTTTTTATTAAATGTTTCTCTTCGTATATAAATCGCTGTTGCACAGTGTAAGCACTCTCGAGTATGCGCGCACGGCCACCTGTCTAATCGCTATCGCTGCCGTTGCATTTGTTCGAAAAGTGTTAATTGTGTGAAAGATTTCGTGGCGTGGAGGCAAAAGCATTTTTCATGTATGTTATCCATAGCCCAACCTTTAGCTTCACTCGGTGCAATCCGATTAGCCAACAGACGAACGCACCGAAACTGCTTTAGATTCATAGCGCAAGGAATGCGAGCATGAATGCTGCCTTAAAAGAAAGTGGAGAAATGGGTTTTCAGCCATCAACCATCAGCTGCGTGCTGCCCTATGCCGAGTCCAGCGCACACAGGTAGCACACAGCGACTGCGCTCTAGCGGCCTTCATAATTTATGCCAACACATTAGATAAGAAAATAACAATTCCTATTCCAATTTCGCTTTGCAGTTGCTGGGGAAAAAGGAAAAGTCTTTTCTGGTCCATTGATTGCGTGCAGCTAAAATTAATTCATTGTAACATAACAGCGGAACCGACAGTTGGCGCCATAATTTTTTTGTCCACGTTTTTTGTACATTTTTTTTGGCTTTAGTAGACAAATTAGTGAACTAATTGGTGCTCTTGTTACGTGCGTAGCGATTGTGATCCTTTTTGTTTCACCCTTAAAAAAAGGTCGACAATTGACGGGAAAACTATGTGAATGATGATAGTTATGAATCAATGAAGAGTTAATTTTTCCATGGATGTAATGGAAATGAAATATAAAAACATCCGAAGGCCTTTAATGTTAGTGCTCCAAATTTTCTGGTAGAGTCAGTGGTGCCCCCATTGCATTTAGAGCGGGTCAAATCCCCAAAATATCTGTTTGTTATAAACATTTTGGGTGGTAAATATGGTTTCAAATAGTATTGGGCCTAAAAGTTGTGTTCAGAATTCTCCAAATAAGATACTGTGTCACTGTAAGATAGAGAGCTGCATAAATCCATTTATACTCGATGCCTTCACGTGCAGTTTTAAAAACGGAACACGTATCCGAAGAGAAGCCGAAAAAAAGGTACTCATTTTTGGTACCTCTAAATTGTCGAGTAACTGCACGTTGTTACTCGACGCTGAGCGAGCAGCTTCTCGTTGCGAATCGACGCTAGCAGACTTCCTTCTCCTTGCTACGCAATTACTCGCGGAAGCTGTCGAGTATGTCGGAAGGTTTGAACTGCATGAGGAAGCGCAAATGCTCGCGGAAGGTGTCGAGTATGTCGGAAGATTTGAAACTGCATGAGGTACCGCAAATACTTTGTGAAGTTTGAGTTGAATGTGCTTCAAAGGAATGTTGCAAAGCATTGCGCGCATTGCGCGAAGCATAATTTTTTGTATTTTATATTTGTTTAGTTATTTATAACGAATAATATGAACAAATATATGTTATTGTAAATATTAATTTATAAAAAACCTTTCCCTTCCCACATTAACAACATTCATTGATTTCAGCTTCCACGCGTAATCGCTCGAATTTTGATTACAGGATGATAAATGAATAAATAAATAAAATAACTAATAAATAAATATTTTAATTTTCATTTATATTGATTTAAAAATATTTAATTACAATAAGTATTGAAAAATTAATAATACATATAACTAGTATAATAAATAATATAACTATATTTTAAGATTTTAAATCAATTTACTGCAATGCAGTAACTGCATAAATATAGCAAAAACATTCTAAGCCCAACCACAACGCCATTAGCAGCAGCAATATCTGGTCTGCCGTTGACCTTGAAGCTGAAAAAATTCTCGAGCTTCCGTAGGAAGGTACCTCATACTCGCGGAAGTTTTGCTATTATGTTCCTATTTTTACATGTTCCTATTTTTTCATGTTCCGATTTTTCGGCTTCCGCTTTTTCGCGGCTTCCTTCTCGTTGTTATCCGAAATTCTGTGCTTCTCTTCTCTTCTCTACGCGTGAGCGGGAGAGCGAGTAAGAGCAGTATACATACTCGACGGCGATCGAGTAAGTGAAGCATACGTATCCGACAACAAACTTCTCATGTGCAGTAAAAAGTTATCCGATGCAGCTCTCTACTGTAAGAGACCTAAGAAGAATTTAAGAACACTCGACTATAAACATACCACTGATTCTCAGTATGGACACATCACTTCTTCGGTTTGTTGTATCACGTCGGATACCCAATTGGTGTCCTAAGTGTAACTTGCGGCAAAGTTCCATGCCCAGACACTCACTTCAACCTAACCTAACCCAGTCCCTTCTGCAACACTCTACACTCTACAAGATAATGGTCTTCGTTATTAGGCAAAAAAGTGCAACGTTTCTTCAATTTTTCCATAGTTCCTAAATGTACGATTTCCATCATGTACGATTGCCATCAAAATAGACGTTTGTTCCATCGATGATTTCTTCATTCGACCCAAATCCTCTACCTACACAGAGTAGTGAAAGTGAGTGAGTAGTAGTGAGTAAATTAGTGGCGGATGGTTTCAATCGATGGCAAAGAGACCTATTGTACTTTGCAAGCTATTGTTTAGTTTGCGTGATGGTTTTCTCGCGCATAAAATTACGTACAATGAGCACACGAAATCCAATTTTCCATTTTTATGAAAATGTTCGTATGCCAGGCGAATTCGTATAGGTGATAGCTTAGCGACAAAAACAAAATTTGTATAAAGAAGGGCTCACTTGGTGGTTATTTTTGGCGATTACTAACGATGCCCAATGACTGTCGCTGAATTTTGACACCTACTGTTTGAAACCGACTGTTTTTCAAATTCCTTAAAAGAGCAATTCTCAGCTGTTCAGTTCATTCGCGACGAATTTTTCGCGACAAATGGTCGCTAACAGAATAAAAACACAGAGTAGTGTATTTGATTCCTACAACCACGATGACGGCGACTTTTATCTGTCCAATATTCGTCGACATGATTGTATCATGGATTTAATTATAAGTGTGTTGCTGTCGCCGGGCCAGAAAATTTGTCAGAAATTGGAAAATCAGTCGGTATGAATTTCGCCCCCGGTTTTGATTCACTGAACAAAATTACACAATAAACGCGATCCGACGTCTTGACTCGATTTATAATGCATGTCTTTATGGAATGCATTGAAAGCCTGAGTGTCCGTTCATTGTTCCCACTGGAATCGTTGTTAGACATTGCGTCAGCAGTCAGTCGAAGCTAAAAACGTAAGCATCAGTAAAATTGTCAGTCCCTGTACTTGTTCAGCACTCGTGAATCAATCCGAAGTTGGGAAGACCCGTCCAAATTGTCATGCCTGCTCTTTCTTAGCCAGCCTCCGCCAGCCGCAGCCTGCCCTGCATCGGCGCCACTCCGACCCATTTGATAACGTTCGAGGCTTCAGACAGGGCGATCTTTTGTCATGTGATCTCTTCAACTTCACCATGGAGAGCGTTCGGCACAAGGCCGGTGTACATCGTAATGGCACAATCTTCAACAAGAGTGTCCAGCTTCTTGCCTACGCCGATGACATTGATGTCATAAGGCGTAACAAACGAGATGTCACTGCTGTCTTTGCGGCAATCGAAAGAGAATCTGCCAAAGTGGGTCTGGTGGTAAGGAGGAGGGCAAGACGAAGTATATACTATCTACACGCAGGAACTCGCAGCGGCTAGGGTCTCACGTCGAGGCCGACAAGTATACTCATGAAGTTGTCAAGGAATTCGTTTACCTTGGCACCGCCATAAACAACAACATTGATGTCAGCCTGCAGATAAAGCGAAGGATTACTCTTGCCAATAGGTGCTACTACAGTCTCGGTGGGCAACTGAGTAGCAGACACCTCTCCCGATAAAACTTGCGCTTTATAGGGACGCGAATTTTGCCCGTGCTCCTCTATGGCGCAGAAGCATGAACACTGTCGCGTTGCGAATTAGCAGTTCTTTTGGTGTTGGAGAAGAAGGTACTACGCAAAATCTTCGGCCCTGTTCGTATTGGCGACGACTGTCGTATACGAGCTATGTGGGCTGTATAGAGACGTGGACATTGCGCAGCGAATTACCATCCAGCGACTACGCTGGCTTGGCCATGTCTGCCGTATGGACGTTGAAGCTCCGGCGAAAAGGTATTCGATGCGGTAGTTGGAGGTCGACGGCGAAGAGAGAGGTCGTGTCTCCGCTAAAAGGATCAAGTTGAGGAGGCCCCATCATCTCTTGGTGACCAACTGGAGAAGTCGTGCTTTCATAGCAGAGGCGCCCAGAAAGAATTTTGCGACAGGCCTTAATCTGGTAACGGGTTATGGCCAGTTGCATGCAAACATCTGCAGCTCACTGAAATTTTTAATGTCCGCGAATGTCTTAAAAAGCAAAATGTTGCATTTATTTTAGTAAAGTCATCTTTGTTAAATCTCATCAATTCGTAGACCCATCTTCGTTAAATCCTCAAACATTAAACGTACCAACAAAAATATTCCTTTACACTACAATAACAAAGAAAACGCCAATGCAGTTGCGTTGTTGACTTCTGACTAAAGTATTTAATAAAACTTTATTGATGTAATTACATTTGTTGTTGTTGTTGTTTGCTTGTTGTTATAGTTTTTGCTTTGTTTTATACAGAAACTGGAAAGTGTTTGACTTGTATGATTTTGTTGTTTCATATAATTTTTGTTATATACTTCATCAGATATTTGTTTGAATTTGAATAAATATGTTTGTCTTTGAAGTTGTAATACGTATTAACAATGAAATCGCTTTAAAGAAGAAGAGAATGGAAAAAATATGAATTTCTCTTACAATTATTTAGTAAGTATTGTATATTTATATTGTATTTATATGTATATATATATTTGCGTTTATATGTATATCTATGTAAGTGCAGGTGTACGCTCACCGGCCTGTTGTGTTATTTAGTAGTAGTAGTCGTAGTAGTAGCACAGTTTCAATAGATTTACTTGTATCGTACAATATAATATTACATACAAATTAACAAAATAAATACCTACGTATATATGTATGTATGTATGTGTGTTTAGAGACTGTTTCGATAGTTACAACCGCTAGAAATGTTAAATATAAAAATTTAAATTTAAATTAAAGTTCAAGTTCAAGTCAAAGTTGCTGTTGATTTTCTTTTACTTTTGTTTTTTCATCGAGTATGGAAAATTTGAAAACTTTATGCATCGTTTTGTATGTATGTACGTGGCCCTATGCAAAATTTGCCATAATTGAAGACAAATGGTGAAATGTTCAAGTCATGAATGAATGCGCTTCGTTATGTTCGCTGTATGTCGACGACGCCGCCCGAGGCGTAACCGCCACTGCGTGCAGCCTGTGGCCTGTGGCCAGCGGCGGCAGTGTGCATTTTGATTGTTGTTCGAATACAAGTTCAAAGTTGAAAGATTCAGTGCGGCCGTCGAGCGAGTGTGTGCTTTAAAGCTTTGCTTGCAAATTGCATTCGGGCGAAATTTGTGCCCATATTTTGCTTTTCAAAGAAGTTGTTTTCGTTAGCCACGAAACTGCCTGATTGCAAACGAATTGAAAGTACCTTGTGGCTGTTGCAGCTTTTGCTTTTCTATAATTACTCAGTTTTTTTTTTTTAAATTGCGCCCAATACCAAATTTCATAGACTTTATAAATTGAAATTTCATACTTTTTCTACTCTGTATTATATAGTTTTGTTTTAAAGTTGTTAAATAGTTGTTTTTAAGTTTTTTGTTGTTACGTTTTTTTGCTTTTTTGTTGATTTTAACAATTGGTGTTTCAAGTTAAATTTCGTCTATATTAATTCCTTTCTCGTCATAGCATAAAATGTTTAAGTAAATTTGCTTCAAGTTTATATATATATATGTATATATAATAATTTTTATTTATTTACCTAATTAAGTGGTTTGGTTTTGTTTTATTTTTCTTTTTAGTTGTTTCATTTTTTTGTTTTGTTTTGCTATTTTAAAAGTTTTAGTGCCGAGTGGCTTAAGGTACTTTAAGTATTTAAATTACAAATGGCTGCCGTTGTGGCTTTGCGCCACAGCAGTCGACATGGAAAGTTCATTCCTAATTTTGTTGCTGCTGTTGTTCAGCTGCTCTGTATTCGGCTTGTTTGCTTTTGTGAACTGCGGTTGTGGCTGTGGACTTGTGAACTCATGGATTGGCAATTTATGTTTAGGTGTTTTTAGGTGCTAATGTTTAATGTTAACCATAATGTATGTAGAACTAGCGTCGGAACTAAGATCATCTTAAGGCATTTCAAGTGTTTAAGCTTAAATGTTGACAGAGAAAATTGCAACTGCTTGAAATGTTTGGGTTGTTGTTTTTTGATGTTTGTTTGAAAATGTGTTTCTCTCGTTTGGGCATTCAGTGTTGATATTTGTGTTAGAATGAATTTTCAAATGAGTTTTTTGTTTTTGTTAGAATGAATTTTTGACATTTTAATATAAGAAAGAAAATGCGAAGCGCTTTGTAGGTGTTTCAATGAGCCCCGTAATTTAGGGAAACTGCAAATTATTTAGCTATAAAAATTGCGTTCACTTCAATTTAATCAAAAAGTAATCATTGCCAAGTTTGCACTTATCAAATGTATCATAAATAATTTCATGAAAACAAAGTCAATTTGATGCGGCCATACGATTGCTGTTTAGCTTTGTTACATCTTGTGTGTTTGTGTGTGTGCGTGTGTGCATGAAATTGTTCCAATCTGCTACACTTTAACCAGGTAAACGTGCTAGCTTTCTAAGGGGTTATATGTACCCGAGGGCGCTGAGAAGCGAGTAAAATTTTATAAAATATTATAAGGATTAGAAAAAAAAAATTAAATAGTTGATTTAACATTTCTTATTAACTATTCAAGAAGAAATTAGTTAAGAAAAAAAGTTATTATAATATGTATTAGGTGGGCCCACTGCGGGTTCTGAGCCTAGCAAAACTTTTCTCAATGATCAATGAGCAGAGTTTTGGTGACATATCTCAATTCGTGTTGTGCACTCAGTGACTGCCTACTGAAAAAAAATGTTCTCAGCTCAGTTCTCAAATGTTCATCATTCATGATGGATGAATGGAGCATCGAATCTTGGAGCGAAAGCATGAATTCATCAAGATAAGCATCTGAAATGAATTGTGGGGATAGTCTTCGAGAATGAATCAAGGGTGGAAATTCAATTGTTTAACCTGTTCGGCTAGTTGTGAACCTATGCTGTCAATATTGGGTGGACCACTTACTATTGGTAGCCAGAGTTGCTCACCGTAATTGTGTGCGTTGAGGTGAGAATGATTGAGTTGTAACAGAGGCCGAAGTCAACGATGAGACATTACAGCCATTATATGTCATGAGGATGTCACCAAAGTTGGAGCGCATGAAAAAGACGCAAAGTTCATTGGGCCTTCGGTATCCATGTCTTGTGGGACAGGCCTTTCTGTGGTTCCAAGTCTCGTCACTTGAACTGCAACAACTCGACTCGTCCATCGAATTGAAGAGTTAAATACATTTGAAAGTATTTGTTTTGCTTAGCAAAAACTGCTATTTCCAAAAATGTATCACCTAAAGCAGTTTTATGCAACAATATCTTGTAAAATAGTGCATTAAAAAAGCAAGTTCGATTACTTATTTAATCTACTTAATTTTTCCCCTTTTTTTGTCATTTTTAAACATTTTAGTACGCATTTTGTTGATCCTCAGCGATGGGCCAACCTAGACAGTTTTTGTTTTTTATTAAATTGCCGTATACATTGTTTACACACAATTTTTCTAACATAAAAAATAATGTAAATATTAATACCAATTTTTTGATTTTTTTCTTATGGTTAAAAAGTTCATAAAAAAATATAAAATCAACAATTTAATATAATCTTTAAGCTTTTAAATTTACTCGCTTTATAGCGCCCACAGGTGTATGTGACCCCTTAAACTACGTTGTGTGTGTATGTGTATACGTTTTTCTGTTTACATGCTTTGTTCTTAATTTCGTTATACTCAACTTGATTGTTAAACATTTCAGATTTTCATAACAAAGTTCGCATAGATATTCAATTTAATTCAATTGTTTTATATTATTTTATTAACTGCTTTTCTGTTGCTATGTTTGTTGCTGTTTGCGTTTATATTTAGTAACAATGTGTTTACTTTTGGTTCAACATTTCCCTTTAGGTTTACTCAATATTGTTTATATGAAAGCTAACAATGTGGACGGACGAAAACAATGCCAAAAATTCCTCTGCTTACAATTCATTACTTGTCATTCTATTTACACAAAATGCATTAGTTTACTGCATTTTGTTTTTGGTTTTTTTTTCTTGTTTTTGTTTTTCTTTTTGTTTTTCTTCTTGATTTGGTATCTGTTTTTAAGTACATTTTGCTTGCTTATAACTTGCTGCATTTTTTGCTGCAGTTATGCAACTGTTTACAGTTTTAGTGTTTACTGCTCATGTGCTGTTTGGTTTTTGCTTTTGTTGTTGTGGCTTACTATTTGCCACCATAAATTGTGTTGTTTTGTATAGAATCCATAATTGTAGTCATAGGGAATAAGCAATTAAATATTCGCCTTTCTTCTTTGCCTAACTCGACATTAATTTTCAACTACAACTGTTTACTTAGCTAGTCTCGTTTTGTTTGTAGTATTGTATATATTTCATTTTATTGAACTTCAACATTTCGCCGGAAGAATAGTAAGAGTTGAACGTGTTGTGTTATACAATAGAAAAATTAAAAAAGTCAACTACAATACGTATAAGAAAAATTCAGTTTTACATTTTCACTGGCCTTTGCTTTTGCTTTGCTCGCTAACTTTACACTGTTAAGTACTGAATGTAAATTCATTTGCGTTTGCCGCCTGCAATGTGTCAATGTTTTTGGTTTAGTAGCATATGTCGTATTTATAGTTGAAACAGCTTAGTGTCTAAGCATAAAAAGGTTGCATGGTATTTTAGTTGCATTTACCCTAATAAGTATAGTAGAGTATAATTATAATAAAAGATGTAATAGTTTTGGTAAATAGGGAGTAGGACTTTTATCATCACACTTTCACAAAAACAAAGAAAATAAACGTCAAAAAACTTGCTTTGTGTGAAGGCTTTCGCTTCACTGTGTGTGTTCGCTTTGCTAACTAATTGCCTACTCAACTCTCGTGTTTCTCTCTCGCGGACTTTAACGTTTACGTTTGCATTTTTCTTGCTCTGCTGCCCTGTTTGCGTTGCACTTGCAAATCAATGGAGTGATTTTTGAAATCATTGCAAATTCTAAGAAATGTCTACTTATTCATAAAAAATAGTAAGTAGTCATTGTGTTTTAGATTTATAGACTTTAGTTTAAAAGCATATACGTTTGTGTGTTGGTATATGTTCGAGGAGGCTGTTTTTGAAACGAGCTTTTTTCACACGTTGGCTAGGAGAGCGCCGCTAATAAAAAATGCTTAAAATTCAACTAGTCTATTTTAGTCGTTATTATGTACAAATGTAAATATATTCTTCAATTGCTACGTTACATGGTTAAAAAGTTTAACTTGTACTACATGGGCTGAAAAGTCTTTGGCCTGACATAGAGATGGCGCCAAAAATTAAGAATTATTGTGTTGTACATGGAAAACCATCCTTAACTTAGATTCTGTCAAAGTTTCATGACATTTGGTTGACTCGTTTTCAAGTTATTGCTTTCGAAGTGACGCTACCTCTGAATTTTTGTAAACAATGGAAAAAAGTGAGTTTCGTGTTTTGATAAAACATTGCTATTTGATGGGCAAAAATACAGTGGAAACAAAAGCATGGCTTGATAAATGTTGTTGTTTCCACTGTATTTTTGCCCATCAAATAGCAATGTTTTATCAAAACACGAAATTCACTTTTTTCCATTGTTTACAAAAATTCAGAGGTAGCGTCACTTCGAAAGCAATAACTTGAAAACGAGTCAACCAAATGTCATGAAACTTTGACAGAATCTAAGTTAAGGATGGTTTTCCATGTACAACACAATAATTCTTAATTTTTGGCGCCATCTCTATGTCAGGCCAAAGACTTTTCAGCCCATGTAGTATGTTTCGTATATTTTCATATCTCTTGGGTTTCTGCATTATGCTTTTGTTGAATTTATGTTTTGTTTGGTTAGTTGTAATTTGGTTTTAGTTTAAAGGCTTCATTAATAAGTTCTCTCAGAGTTGCAAGTTTATAAGTTTTAGATCGCGCATGCGGCTTATGTATAGAGATACGTCAGACACTCGACGCAAAAGAAAACCAAATGTACACTTGTTACATTTTGAAGTTGCATACAAAACATTAAAAATCAAATCTCTTATGTTATCAACTACTTGAGGGCATTTAAAATCGCTTAAGGTTGCTTAATCTAGGGAAAAGAGAAAAATACTCGTACAATTCGTAAAAACGTGTTTGTTTGATTGCAACTTTTGTAGTTGGCCTTTTTGCATAAAAGGCGAAAATGTGTGGGTGCGAAAAGTTGAATTTGAAACGTTTTCTTGTGGACTGCATAGAAAAAAGACTTTTACATTTCTACCGTGCAATAGCAAAGATTTCTAACTTTGACTTTTGTTTTTCGTTTTTCACAATTTACTCTTAAGAAAACTAAAAAAAGAACTTCACTTTTCAAATAGAAAGTTTCACTCAATTTCATAAAGCTATTGGAGATGTTTTTTTTTCTTTCTGCCTTTCGTCATACATACATAGACGTGTGTATATAGAACGTTGTATATATATGTAAATTCATATATTTATATATGGGTGCATGTACGCATCTTTTTGTGTACTCGTATGTATGAATAGGTTCAAGTTCAAATTGTACGGCCATAGTCAGCACCTTTGTGGTGGTTGTGCCGTCAGTGCAAGTTGAAAGTAAAAGTGTTGTTTGTTGTTTTTGCAAGCTCTGTAGTTTCCAGTTCACTGCAAACATGGGAGATATGATGATTATATAATTCATAATATTCATGATCTTTGGGTGGTGATTACCTTCTTTCTGGTTGGCACACAATTTCCTGTTGTCCTCGATACTGCAAGCTTTGAAGGTATTCCGCCCTGCGTTGGTGCACCAGCTTCTCTTTTTCGGCTCGTTCTCTCTGCAGTCTATGTCGTGAAAAGCAACAGAAAAGACAAATTAGATATTTTAAAATCTATGCAACAGTTTTATAGATAAACTGACTTTAGAAATTAATAACTCAAAAAACACAACTCAAATGAAATGCGCAACGCGCGCAGTCGGTATTGAAAGCCTTACCAAAGTTGTCATATTTCCATCCCAAATGCTTGCATGGAACATTATAGACAATGTTAGATATGTTGTGAGATATGATATTTAACAACCAATTCGAAACCATACAAAAATTAAACTAATACACAAATCTGTAACAGTTTTTCATTCAGTTTCTTTAAGAAACTGATGTCCGCCTTACGACTTCACCTTTAACACCTTAGGTAGGAGTGGCGACCCCAAAGTGAAGTTCGCATAGGCCATAAAGGTCCATTGTTATACCACAATCTATTGAGCTACTCCGCTCACTCATTGAACCAGTTTGAGGTTCTTACGAATCCTAGTAAACGGTGAATAGTCCTACTGGCTAGATACACTAGCCTGTCCAAAAAATTACCCAGGTGAGTCTTCCTGCTTCTAGATAGTGCAGCACCAGTGCAAAGAAGGTGAAGTACGTTTTCTTCCTCATATATACAACTTCGACAAAAGTCATTTGAAAACAAACCCAACCTTCTTGCATGAATGTCAATTAAACAGTGTCGCATCAGAACACCAATCATGGTTCTCATACGGTACCACTTTGGTGACAGAAGTTTTCTAGAACGACAGTAAATTCTGCATTGCCCTCAGTCCATCTTAGGTTAGTTTCATGTATGGAGCTGTATGAATGTTTGGTCGTACCCGGCCAAACGATCTCGTTTGCTCTATGGTTGCCTACACCTTAAACTGAAATAAAAAATAGTACTCACTTAATTCTTGATTGTCGCATGAATTGTTGAATTTTTCTGGCAGCTTGATTTTGTGTTGATTGTGAATAAGTTCGTCTGAAATTCATGAAAAATTGCACATTAGTAAGTATACCCATAGCAACAAACAACACACACACACACACATACTTCAAAGGTCCTGAGGGACTAGTCTCTTTTGGAGTGCTGGGCTGTGAGCTAAAGTCATGGTGCTGTTGATCATGCTTGAAGTGATCGTAAAAACTTGACAAACACTGCGAATTGGGGCTGCTCTGGCTGTCGCCGTTCGATAGCTCAATGCCGGTGGAAGTGGAGGACTGCGATTTCTTGAAACGTTTATTGCGACAATACGACCGATAGCCATGCTGTATGACCAATGCGGCATTAGTCATTTGCCTGTAGTAGGCGTACTGCTTGTAGCGGCGATAGTAATTCTGTATGACTATTGCAGCAGTACGTTCCTTATTCTGCTCCTCCAGCTTCTGGCGGCCCTTATATGAGCGATATGCCTTTTGAATGCACTTGGCAGCCTCGTACAGTTCGCGCTGTTCGGTGTCTATAAAAAATCGGTTTTGCAATTGCAAATTCAAAAGCATAGTTTAAAGTGTTTTCATTACAACACAAACCTGTTAGTGTCAACTTGGAAAAGTCAGCCTCGAAGGGATATTGATGACTGCTGGAAGCATGCAGAAATTCGGTCAACTGTTTTGTTGACGGCGGCGGACTTGGCGAGCTAACGGACGGATCGGCGCCAAGTATGGAGTAACTGGCCGGCGATTGCAGCGGGCCCGAGCTGGCCGGACTGAGGCTGGAGCAAGGTGTGCCCACCTCGTGATAGCGATAGCTGTGGTCATTGAAATCGAAACTCTCAAAATGTGTATTCGGTAACGAATCGAGCGGATCCATGAAGCCATTATTTAAGCCAGGCGAATCGGAATTCAGCGGCTCAGTTAAAGGGCTGCCAAGCACCATCAACTCATCGGCTTCGTTCTGGAACAGCGGCAAAAAACACATTAGTAAACTTAAAAAGGAAGAATTGCAAATAAAAATCCTACCTTAATACGATCCGGCATGGCGGCTATGATGTGTTCAGCCAAAGTTAATACCTTTGCATCGGAATCCCCTGCAAATTTAATAGCAAACAAATTAAAACAAAATGCACATATCGTTGTGTCCCATAAAAACACCAAATACACAAAATTAGAACATGAGCTACGTTAATGTCGACGCATAGGTGTATTAATGTTAGTACGTTACACTGAGACAAGCAAATTAAAACGCGCTTATTTCCAATGTTTTGGAGCTGCTGCGTCTCTCATAAAACATAAATGCACAATGAGATGGTTAAAAAATCGTTTCTAGGTTAGTACCAACGAAAAACCGCACATCGACATGCACACAAAAACCACTACATTTGTATGTATGTAACAAAATCCAAAAAAAAAACCTAAGAAATCAAAATAAACCACCTATGCAATGAGTTCTATGTACAAGGTCCGCACATTGTTACAATTCATTAACCTTTGATCGCGTGCCCAATTTAAACAAATCAATGAAATGTATTTACACAAAACATTTTCTAAATGGTAAGTAAAATCGAATACGGTTAACATATACATTTACGACACTATTTACATCGGTGGAGTTCAGTTTACGCTTATATGCCAATTAAATACACAGCAATAACAATAACAGCAACAACATTTAGTACAAAATCTTTTCATCAGCTACGTAAGAATTGTTGGCGGCGGTTGCGCACAGGTACACAACTGACCTACAATACCATCATTCTCAGTATTTATGGTTACATCGGTTATATCATCATTATTGATGGTGGATGTATCGTCGTGATCTTTTTCGGGCAAAGGACTTGAATCGCCAGTCGAAACTTCGCCTGATGTGTAATACCAAAAAGTAATTTTCAAATCAAATTTCACAAATTTCAACATAAAATCAAATATAAATCAAAATTCATTGAGAAGAAGAAATTATAAAAACATAATCAACACAATACGTAGAAGGAAACAGAAAATTTAGAATACAGCTAGTTATAAACACTGCCAGCGACAGTCGCTGAGAAGCTTACACAGTGCAAAGTCCATCTTGCGTGACGGCGACAGCAATGAATTCGTTGTATTGCCTGCGGTTAGTGCATCTAGCGACGACTCCACCGCCAAATTGAAATTGTCATGGGCCTCGAAGCTGTTGGGAGAGCATAGATATGTTTTAAATGTGAGAAACGGCGATGGCTAATGGGCGATTACGCACCTTTGTAAGCGTGTTATGTCCTTGAAGGATTTGCCAGGCTTTGTACGAATGTCCATGTTGATGCCACTGTCAACAGAAGAACGTTTCGAAAATCGACTACTATTGGGAGGACTTTGATTGCTGCAGAAATATTCGAGATTATTTAGAATAATAGACAAATGGAATTCAGTTTTGAATGAAATTCATTCTGACCTGGCAATAGCCACTGGTCGCAGAAAGACGCCATCGTGACTGCGCTGCACATCCAAAGCATCAAACGTGTTGAATACATTTTCGTTGTCTTTGACATCAAAAAGATGTTCGTTGGCATTCACCGACTTGGAGTGAATGTCATTTAACTATATGAAAATATTGCAAACAAAATAAATGTGTTAAAAATAAATCGAATCTTTTTAAGGGACTTACGGAATACTTGTTGATACCCAGCGATAAACTACCCAATGAGTCGCTTCTGCTCTGCTTGTGGCGTTCATGTTCCAATCGATAAATTTCTGACAAAAGCGTTTTGTGTCTGTAAATGGCAAATATCACATTATAACATTTACTATTTCAATCAATGAGAATCACAAATAATCCAATAGTTTTTTCTTAGTATCGTTTAACAATATTAACACTTGATCATTCATATCAGTACGAATATACTAACCCTTTACAATGGGCAATGTCCATTGGCGTTTGCTGAGCATGATTTTTGATTTTCAAGGCATTGTGATTCCATTTATACAGAATGTTTGCTACATCCAAGTGACCGCGTACACAGGCCCAGGCCTAAAACATAAAAGCTCGATTGTAAACTCGAATGCTCCATTCTGCTGCACATTAATCACCAACCATTGGCGTGTAGCCGTGCACATCCTGGCTCAGTGCATCCATTTCGGTCTCCAGCACAATATTTGGATTTTCGGCACGCCAATTCAGCATGGCGCACACCAATTTGGCATAGCCCAGCGCCGCCGCTAGATGCAAGAGACTCATACCCCGGTAGCCACTGCCCCAGCTGCTGCTGCTGTTCACCAGCCAAGCGCGCTTCGTCAGATGCTGACAGTAGTTCACCAACTTCTCCTCGAAATTCGTTTGCAGGAACAATGACTGCTGCTCAAACTGCAACCAGAATAATCAGCGATATTAAAAAGATCTATTTTACGATCAATGCGAAATGCTTACCAAACTTTTTACCGTTTCCGTCTTCACCTGCATCTTCTCCTCGATGGAGAGCAGCCGATTGAGCAATGTGAACTTGTACAGGCAATCATTGGAAGCGGCGTCAAACGGCGCCTCTTGGCATAGTGGCAACTTGTACTCAAACATTGCCGCATTCGATATGATGAAACCGTCACAGGACACCTGCAACGACGCAAAGCCCACATCGTGCGCGGGACTGTAGCAGCGCAGCACACCCTCCTGCACCAGCACCGTGGGCACTGGCCGTGCATCAAACAAAACCGTGTAGATGGCATCTGCAGTCCAAGGACCGGCCACCAACACCTTCACACCGCCCTCGGTATAGGACCACTCCGGACTGAAATCGCATATGGACAGCAATTTCTTGTCGTATTGTTGTGTATGCTGCAAGGCAGCAACATGCGTGCTGGACATCTCATTCAATTGGCCGGTAGTCACTTGTGTGGACGCACATATTGGCGCTGTTTCGTCTTGTGACTGTTGCTGCTGCTGCTGTTGTTGTTGTTGTTGTTCCAGTACCGTGTGCGATAGCGCCTCCTTATCGTCCAGATCCAGTTCGGGAAACTCCACCAGCATGTCGAATGCATCCAAATTGGCAAATACATCATCGGCGTCCTCGTCGTCACCCTCACAGCTCACGCCTGGCACCAGAATCTCATCGTCACTCTGTGCGCCGCTCAGAAAATCAATCGAGCTCAACACGTGCGGCTCTGCGGCACCCTTGCCGTCGGTTGTGTCGAAGGGCAGGTTTGCTATCAGCGTGCGCTGTATGTCCTCCTGCGACAGATCCAGTGTCTCATTTAGAAAGCTTAACGAATCATGCAATTCGTGTGCGGAATTCTCAGCGATTTGGTGTGGCCCGTCGCGTCCAGTGCCGCCGTTGCTCATGTCCATTGTTGCAAAGTCGATTGCATGTGTGTTGTTGTGTGCCTGTTGTTGTGACTGTTGTGCTGCATCGCAATTTTGATGTTGCTGTTGTTGTTGTTGTAGCTGATGCTGCTGTTGCACACTGCTTGCCGTGGCACTATCACTGGAAGCACCAATATTTCCACAACCATCTGATGTGTTGTTCTTATTGTTGTTGTTACTGTTGTACTCTGTTACTTGATTGTTGCCGTTTCCGTTATTGTGGTTGGAAGTATCGATGATTTGTTTAATGTCGCTGTCGGATGACATCTGGAAGAAGGGGATTTTGTGGTAATTATGTTGTTATTGTTTTTTTGGGGGAAAAATGGGAATTATTTCAAATAACCCAGACGAGCAAAGCCTTAGATTTCTACCAATAAAACTAATCATAGCAATTATCTGCTTAGTGTTTTCGAAAGTTAAAAAACCACGTATATTCTTAATCAGAGTCCCACATGTATACAATTTCATATCGATATCAAAACTCTACTTGAACCACATCTAAGTATGTGACGTATCGGTCTTATCAGACTTAGTTTAGCTTTTGGGTTTTTACAACAATAAAACAGTACATAAAGTCATCGATATTTTAGTCAACCTGCCTTATTCATATTTAATGCCCAAATCAAATCTACAACCATCACAATGGCAATAATTCGCACTCACCTCGACTGCGTCAGCATTGTTGGCTTCGACATCATCAATTTCGCCCATTGGCGTTGCATGTGCGCTAATTAAATTTTCATCCAGTGCTGCGTGAGCAGCATCGATTGCGCTACACACTGATTGTTTATGATGTGCAACATTATCGTCCATAAACGACTGTGAAGACGATTGTGTGGCCGCTGCTGCCGTAGGCGTCGACGCCGAGGCCGAGGCCATGGAAGCAGGTGATGACGATAATGAGGATGGTGGCGCCGATAGCGATGCTGGCGATGATGTCGACATGGATGGCGAAGATGTCAAGTGCTGTTGCTGTTGTTGCTGTAAGATATTATTTTTGTTGTAGTTGTTATTGCTGTTGAGGGCGCTACTTAAACTAACCGATGTGGCAAGCGGTGCCGAGGGATGATGCTCCGGTGACATACACATCGGCTCCACAGTCGACAGGGTGGCTCTCGTTGTCGGCTGTTGTTGTTGTTGTTGTTGCGCCTGGGGGTGGTGCGATTGTGATTGCGATGCGGACATCTTTATGTCGTTGGTTGCTTGCTTCGATTGCAGTTTGTAGAATTCTTGCTGTTGTTGTGTGGAAGTAGTGTGAGTCGCACTGTTGGAAGTATTCAATTGCTGCTGTTGTTGTTGTTGTTGGCTGAAGTTAAAATTGGCATTGCCGTTATTGTTTATGGCATTTTGCTGATGTGCCTGTTGTTGTTGCGCCTGCTGAGGTGTCAATGTTAATTGACTGCAATTATTGCTGCTGGTGCTGTTGTTGCCGTTGTGGTTGTTATGTATGTTGCGGTTGAGGTTATGGGCATTTGAATTTGTGGACATGTGGTTGGGATTTCCAATTAGTTCAGCATCATTTTTCGCCATGCCGTGCTCGGCTGTGCCCGCTGCGACCGCAGTAGAACTGGCCGTTATTGTTGTTTTTGCTATTTGCAGCCGATGATTTATTTGTGAATTATTATTAGTGTTGTTGTTGTTATTGGTATTGCTGCTCTGATTGGCTACGAATCGTTGCAGATTTAATTGATTGCTGTGATTGCTGCTGGAAATGGTTGACGATGTTTGATTAAAATTTGACTGCTGCTGCTGCTGCTGTTGATGTTGTTGTTGTTGCTGTTGCAACATTAAATTGCTTCTTGCGGATATTAACTGATGGGCATTGCTATTGCTACTGTTGTGATTGTTGCTAGAGTGACCATGCTGCCGATAGTGTTGCTGATAAGCTGAATGTTGTTGTTCGTTGTTTGGTGGAATGATTTGAAATTTGATTGCCGTCTCCTGCGGCAGTGTTTGCTGTTGTGGGTGATGGTGTTGCTGCTGCTGGTGTTGTTGTTGTTGTTGTGCATACTGATGATGATGATGAGCATCGGCATTTGCATCGCGCATACGACGCTCCGACCAACGCGAATACAACTATTGTTGCGTGGGCGTAAATGTTTAATGTTTAGTACAATTGTTGTCGCTGTGAGGGATCTTACCTTTTGTCCGACAACAACATTGGGCGTACCACTTGACGATTGACTATAGCTGTCACTCAGGCTGACACGTTTCTCGCTCACCGACTTGAGCAGACTGGGCCGACGCATTACCGGATGCGAACAGGTCTTGCCATCAGCACAGGATGCATCACCGCAGCCACAGTCTAGCTGCTTAACCAGCGCAGCCTGCCGCGACAAGCGCTGCTTTTCCATCAGTTGGCATACAATCGATTCCACTGTCTCGGCGGTCTTTAAAACCAAAATGCAAATATGTAGTGCAACTTATGCTACGTGTTAATTTATCAACTTACGGAAATCTCAATGTCGTTGCCAGAATCGGAATCATCGTCAGAGGTCACAGTCGATACTGAAAATTAAGCAGAAAACAAATGTTACACTCGAGCTCACTCAGTATTAATTACTATTTCTTTAAACTGCCAGACCACCGAAGCGTGTTTAAGGTGGAGGTTTCAAAAATTGAAGCTGCTCTGAGCAAATCGAAGAGGGCAGTATCTCAGGGTGAAATATTAGTATAATGTCTAACGAGCGAACGGCTATCAAGGTCCTAAGGTCTAATGTTCTAACATCAAAAACGGTGATCATCTCTCCATGAGATGGCTGAGTACCTGAACATGCACCTACTATGGGTTCCAGGTCACAGATACAACCCGGGAAACTGCAGGTCAGATGAATTGGCCAAAATTCAATGTCTTGGGTATTTCGCTTTGTGTCTGCATTTTGGCGATAGAGGAGACCGTGACAATTTGTTCAGGATGGTGTCAGACCTACTAATTCGAAAGGGGCTAGTGATTCAGTGGCATCACATCGGGTCTAATTTGACCTAAGTGTGCTCTCGTTTGAGAGCCGCCACATCTACACATCTTAACCACAATCGAGCTGTGACAACTTCGATTTCAGACATCTTTATCAAAATCAAAGAACTAAAATTCAGGGAAATATTTGCATGCTCAAAATTCCAATTTACTTACACATCGGTTTAAGTTGGCTGACAAGCTCCTCCTTGGTCCACTCCTTCTTGTCGCCCCACAGAGTAATGCTCGGCGCAATCACAGCCATTTTATTATCATCCGGATAGGGCACGTTCAGGTAGTGCACCAAAACAATGTCCGGATTCTGTGTGCAAATTTCAGCAAACAAAAATATATGAAAACAACGACACTTGGACACAAATCAGTGAAATCAGTCGGTTTACCTGTAACAGCCAGTAACATCTGCGATGAAATGTGGGCAAAATGGCCGAGTGTACATAACAACCATAAATGCACTGCGGGCAGGGAGAGAAGAGAAACATCAAAATTGTTAGTGCAAAATGTTGACAACACAAACAAACACATAAAAATGCACTAAAATTCCAGAAAAACAAAGTCGAATTCATTTAATTAAAATTCAAATGGGATTTCCAAAAGCACAAAAAAAGCGCAATAACTAAATTGAATTACTTTTGATTTCAGCACCCGCACACCAACTTCACCTCACCTCTCCCCTCTGCCCCAACAGACTAAGCTTACAACAACGCCAGAAGCGGCGCAAAGAAGTGGACCTCATGGCGTGCGCTGGCTAACAAATTTTGCCACTGTCTTGCAAGGAAGAAGCAACAAAAAATTACAACAACAACAACAACAGGGCATCAGTTTGGCGGCGAAGTGCCAAAATCGCACAGGCACAACCCTTTATGGTTTTTTTGTTTTAAATATTTTTTATGATTTTGCAATTTTTCATATTTTGCCCTGTCCAGCGAAATAGCGAAAAGATAAATTCACATTATGCTGATAGCATGCCGCCCGCTGACGGCTGACGGTTGATGCCAGCCGAAATGAACGATATGCGAGAAATTGTACGCGAATTTTTTCCACCCATTTTGTGTTCCTTTGTGGCCCGTTCCCGCCATAAATCGCTTATCGCTTATGGCAGCAGGAGGTGCACGCACACACACACACACATGCACGCAGACATACGACTACATTGTCTTAGCATTTCCGTCTTCAAACAAATCATAAATCTTGCAGCGAATACGGCCGAAAGCGCTTGGCAGCGTCGAAATAGGAAGCAACAACAAACGCCTCGACGAGACAGCAGCAATCACAAATAAACACAGCAAAAATTAAAACAACAAGAACTGCAAAAAATCACGACAGGCAAGCAGCAGCAACGACAACAAAAAAATTGGCGTGAAATTACACAAACTTATTTCGCTTTTGCCCTTCTGGGGCGATTTGATTGTCTTCGAGGCACAGAAGAAATGGCGAACAAAATCACAAGCCAACAGCAACAATGCCAAGGGTCGAAGTTTATACACTTCAGACTTGTAAATACACTTAACCCTTAACTTATTGCATTAGCAGTTTATGCGCCCCGTCCCTCATCGCTCTTCACCATAACCTTCATCAACGCCAGCACAGCACACCACACCGCCGAGAAAAAAATAAAACGCGCGAGCAAAAATAAAAAGGGCGCAATATGCAGGGACAAAAAAGCCAAACAGTCACTCCCTGTGCGCTTCCGGCGGGAAATCATAACTTATGGCCGTGCCGGCGCTTATGGTATCAACACATGAGCTTGCATCCGCGGCACACACACACACAAACACACACACAAAAAACAAAAGAACAACGCAAATCGGACTATGCAACTTTTTTCGGCCGCCTTTGTTTTCGTTATTATCTTGTAAATTAATTTCATGGCAGCGCTTGACTAACGACGCCAATCTTAAGTGCCCCCTGACCCCCTGACCGCCCGCTCCAAGCAACGTGGCTGCTTAAAGGCGCAGCGAGAAAAAAGCACCGGAACATGGCAAAAGCGAGCTCGGAATTTGTCTAATTGCCTAATTGCACAGCAAGTGGCGTCCGGCGACAGTCTAAAAAAAGTGTCAGCTGCACAGCAAAAACATATCGCCGACTGAGGGAGACGCGAATGGATGGGAGAGGAGGCCGCCCATAACGTTGGCGGACACTGTTCACTTACCTCTGTGCCTTGTACTTTGAGTTTCATGTGATCCTCGCGCGTCGTCTTGCCGTCCTTTCGCTTCTTCCAGCAGTAGCCGTCGCGTCGGTAGCGCACCTTCTTGCGCGAGTACAGCAACAACGAACCGCTTTTGGGTCTACAAAGAAACAAAACAACCCAATTTAGTTAGAACTTTATTAAGAGATGCTGGAGTATCCAGTACTAGGGATGTTCGAACAGAGAAGGAAGTTTTTGAAACTCGGTGCCTGTGAGTCAAATTGAGTTTCTTGTGTAGAAAATGTATTCAGGTCCGTGCAATTTAGATCTTAAAACCAAGTGTTGGTGTTTGTTCTCCTCTCTGTATGTACTTGAGATTCTTAAATGGATTAACGAACTTAAATGTGATTTGGACAAAGTATTCCTTCTGATATTGATGAATGTTATACAGGAAATTATAGGGTAATTTTTTAACCATGGAACACTAATGCTAGGCGTTTGGACTAACATCGCGAACGGTGTCTGATACTTTTGCAAAATGCGATAAATGATGCATAGCATTTGACATACAATTCATAACCTCTCTTTTACTACCAACCACTCCTCCGGCCGACCGGCCATCTAAAACACTCATTCGACATACTTTTAGACCGTGAAAATAGTTGAATTGACTCAGAGGGAGACTATTGGGGGTACAAATAAGTTTTGATAGACTTCTAAAAAATGGCATAGATTAAATTGTATTGCACCATCTTGTAACTCTAGCCATGTTAAGCCCTAATAATTTCCCTATAAAAATCCGTATGTGTAATTTCGTTGAAGTGAAGAATACATACATTCTTTGTGCTTTAAACAAACTTTGCGCCCAAAAAAAAAAAAATTTGAAAACGCTGATCCTTCCGCATGGCAGCGCACGGCCACATGTTGCAAAAGTCATAAAAAAAAAATTGAGAGCGCCTAATACGATGTTCTACCCCACCCGCTGTATACACCAGTTATTTCCCCTTCCGACTACCACTACTTAACCCTTTCGGGATGGAGTTTAATTTTGAAATTCAAAATACTTTTAGTAGAAATGTTCCCATGCTATGAAAGTTGGAGCTGGAAAATTATGTTGGATGCTCACAAATTCTGAAATCCTTTTCAGAATCCTTTTATACGGCGATTTCTAATTCGAATAAATATTTTGCGTGGGTCATTAGATCTGAATAATTTGTTTTGAGGGGCATTAAAAACTTGCTGGGACGAATTATCCCAGCAGTCCCGAAAGGGTTCGCCTCAAAAGACAAGAAAATTTTTTAAATGCGGAATCCGTATGTTTCCTAAAAGATGAGGAAAAGTCGTAGCTAACGATGGACGATACTTTGAATATTTAATTCACATTGTAACAATTTTCCTCAATAGAGCTTTAAAGTTACAAGAAAACCCTCAAAACTTATTTGTATTTTTAATATTATGAACAAAGAAAGAAGAAGAAAGAAACCGATTAATTCGTAAAAAAACTTTCTTCCACAAAGAAAAGTTATTCTGAAACAATTTGTTGCCAAACAATATTCTCAGTTAAATGTAAGTCTTCAATAGCAATTACAAACAATTTTAAGGAACCAAAGATAAGTTAAAAACGCAAAAGCATTAGTTTATGGACTCTGCCTTCAAATCAGTTCCAACACAAAAACTCATCATGGATAGCCAGTGTAGCATGTAAAAAAGGAGGCTAAACCTTCAAGCAGTAAACAAGTGTGCACATAGTAAAACTACTCGAACATGTGAGTGACACTGAAGGCAAAACTTATACAGGGTACACCACTTGACTTTACTCGACACGCTGTAATTTCAAACAAACTTACTAACAGCTGCATTGTTCCAATCTAATAACTCGAATCGAACATTGAACTTTTTAGGTTAGTTTTTTAAGTTAAAGTATAACGCGCATTTTCACAGTGGCAAGTTAACTGCTTACTTGTACAAAGATTGAGGAGTCAACTGCTTAACTGGTTATACTTGACTCACGAATATATAGTTTACTTTTGAGAAACTTGGTACTGTAAAATTGAAAATTGGCAACAATTCCTCACATCTTTTGATTGGCCCTTTAACAAATATTTAAATTTATATTAGATTTGTTGTCTCTTTACGCTATCGGCTCAAATGTTTATCACTCCGAGACGCAAATCATTTTTGTTTGCGTTGCAAAATAAATATTTAACATTAGCAAAAATGTCGCTTAAAATTCCACGAGTGTTTTGCATATTTCGCTGTAAACAGTTTCATTACAAGCGAGCAGATGCCAGCCTTGGCATATCTCGAGCCTTATCTACTGGAATAATTCTCGAGCAGATTACATTGCTCTATGCCATAAAAGGCACTTTTTTTAGCGTTAATACGCCGTAACCATGACGTGACTCACCTTGTTTTGACTTCTTTGGATTGCCATTCGCTGTGCTTATCGAAGCTGATAAGAATCGCTGCGATTTCCTGGAAGTAAGAAGCAGAACGATGCGAATAAGGCATTGTTAATATGTATGTAAATAACAAATAAATTGTACATTGAGGTGGGCCACTGTTCGTGCGTACATGTGCAGTCTTTCAAATTGCGAGCAGCGCAGAAAATCCAAATGAAAATATTTAATTTGTCGGCTTCATAAATTTGCGCTGGTATATTCGAGGCTTATTTATGACGCGCTCTGGTCGAGATAAAATTCTTGGCTGTTGCAGTTGTAAGCGCACCAAAAAAACCGAGGCAACAAAACCTCTTTAGCGTAGATGTAGAGCGTATAAAAACCACGTGGCCTTAGCTCGACTCGAATGGGGCACGTGCGCAAACTCACTAATGGCAAAAGATTTGAGTAAATGAAATAATGTTGAATTGGGTCTATTTTATAACGAAGTGAACCTGCGAATGTAATGATTGAGTTTATAAATAATAATGCGTCTGATTTTTTTAGGGGATTTAACTAAAGTTTGTATGCGAAGCAAATACACTTTCTATAAAAAATATATCACAAGTGCGTAATGTATGAAAACTGTTAGCGTAGGCTTTGTTTTCACATTACTGCAACAGTTTTTGTTAGAAATTTAATTTCGTTTCCAAAATAATAATTGTGCACTGGTACTTAAAAATTCGAATTAGTGTAGCAGTTAAATTGCAAACACTTTAAATATTACAAATTTAAAGGTTGCAAAAAGTGCTAAAACAATTCGGTGAAAGATAGAGGAGAACATGTTATTCGTCCTAGAGGAAAATTTTATGAAATGCTACAAGTATTTCTGTGGTCATATGGAAGAGTTAAGCTTAAGACGAAAATTGAAGTTTGAAAACAAAGTCATAATATGTACTGACCAATGCATTGCCGTTTCCAAAGATTGTAGTGGATTGTAGTGGCTGCCTCTGTATGAGACACACTTAGGCCCCGTTGCGATACCACAATTTTCACCCGTTTGAAATGTGTATGCAATTCTGTATTCAACACAACAACAAACATTTCAAATGGATTGCGGAAGGGTGGAGGGGGTGAGAGGTGACCTACAGTTTAACGCCGATTCTTGTATTTCTTATCCGCTTTACGTGAATAGTGATAGAAGCAGACCAGCCCGAGCTAGGAATCGAACCTAGGGCCTCTGGTGTGAGAAGCCAGCGCGCTACCCGCTGGACTATTGAGGACGGCCCTGTCCCTTTTTCTTTTTAGCCTTGGCATAGTATTGTTAAAAAAATCATTTTTCAAAAAGGATGAAATAAATTTAAGCTCCTTCTCCCAACGCAATAACTCACATCTCTCTTATGTCAACTTAAGCTACTCTTCCATATTACTACAGATTTAATAAAAATTTTTGATTTTCAACAAAGGTGAGGCTTTAAAAGTGGTTTTATCTCATGGGTAAAATAGTTTGATAGAAAAAAATAAAGTTATCAGCAAACAGAAACGAGAACAAATACGAAGGTGAAACCCAGTTCATCAAAGCTTTACGACAATATTGTACTCAGTTTTTATTTAATCTCAATGGACGCTAAAATTTATGTCTCAAGCAGTAGCGCACACAGAGGTGTTTTGGAGGTTCAGACCTCCCTCTTCCCAAACACAAAAAATACTAATGAAAAATATGGTTTCAAATAATGGTGGGCTCAAAAGTTGTTCGCAAACCCCCCAAAGTAAAATCCTTTGTGGGCCACTGCTCATAAATGACTTCAAGCAGCTTCTTGGTTAACTATTCTTCATTGCTTTGAAGAGGCCACAATGCATATAAATTTAAAAAAAATAAGACAAGCTTAAAAAAAGAAATATTTAGTTTGACAATCAATGGTCTGAAAAGCAAAGTCGTTGTCGATTCAACAAATTTCTATAAAACAGTGCTTAAAGAAGCTTTTAGTACATCCTTTTCAAAGTCCTGTCGTATTTTGACCAGATTTTACAACCTGTCACTATGGAAGCTTGGCTTTGAAATGGTGAAAAGTGCATGAGCTCAAGTTTGTCAAGTTTGTCAAGGAATGAAATCCTTCAAATTGCCCTGAATTTCGAACAATTGGAAAATATTGAGTCTTCTAAATATTTAATGTTATTTTAATTCAATTTACATTTAATGTTATTTCTTATTATTACTCGTTACTAATGTACTCTTTTTGTAGCATTTAAAAGAGCGATCTTGTATGCTAAATCAATGTTAAATAAATAAATAAATAAATTCTTGTAAATACTCGTAAATAATGGTAAGAAAACAGCTATAAACATAGCAAGTTGCCACAACCGAAAAGAACGGTTAAGGTGTCAACTGAAGTCACTGAAAGTCAAATCGCAAATACCTTCACAGAATAAGAAAACTTGCTTATTTTTAAAAAGTCCTAGTCACAGGCTTTTGAAAAATACATAATTAATTTTTTTGTCTTTAAAATGTCTGTAAAATGTGTGAAATCACAACCTATACGCACAGATATTCTATTATGCAAACATCATTCAAAGTGGTTTTATAAATCAAACTTTAGTTAATTACGCGTCGCACTGGTGCAAGGCCTTCTTGCGACTTTCCATCCGTACCGCTTAAAGCCGAAGCCGTCGAGGGCACAGCACGCAGGCATAAAATCCTTAGGCACGTCGAAACTTGCGTGGCGCGCACCAGTCAAAGGGTGCTCGGCCACTCACTCAAGTATGCACAGCAATTTGTTGGCGGCGAGTGCCACACGGCATAAATGACACCACAAGATTTTTTCACTTGCGCCTGCCGCACACATAAAAGGCCGCCCGACGCTGCCAACTGCCAACCAGCCAGCCACAGCTGATCTGCTGCCGAGGCGCTCGGAATGTGCTGATACGCATGAATTTTTAATACGTCTCCGAAGGAGCGGTGCGCGCTTGTGCTCAGTCGCGTGTGTGCGTTTTGCATATGAAATCCGTCATAAATATTAGAGGGGAGGGGTAGAAAAAGGCCAGCAAACATTTCCTATGAATGTTAAACAGCGATTTACTATAACGATAGCAACAACAAAAACAACATTAAGAGCTACAAGCAAAACAACACATCAAGAGTATAAAAATGGCGAAATCACTGAATTGGCACACACACACACACATAGACAAACACTGTGGTACGTGCAAGGACAAATGCTGATCGAATCAGATGTGGCACGATTGCCACAATCAAAGCCAAAAGTGCAATCGCAAACCGCACCAAATACGTATCGCCATATGACAGCTCAGCCACTCTTACTTTTTGCCACAAATATTTTTATGTTTTCATTTTTTATGATATTTGCAAACAACCAAACAAGCGCCACAACACTCCACCAACAACAGCCCAACTGGGAAATGCAAACACAGAGCTGCGGCACAGACGGTCCAGTGGCAGGCAGGCAGCGAGTCAGTCAAGCAGCTGCTTACTGCGCCTCATGCAGGATAACGCGGCTGAATGTGGCCGCTTAAATTATTCAGACAACGTCAAGAATGGAAAACAAATTGATAAGTTCATCGTAAACATGCAAAGCAGCAGCAACGGCAACAGCAACAACCAAAAATCACTCAAATACCATCACAACATTGTAGCCCATACAAGCATTGGCCAGCAGCAACAACAGCAACAAAATTGTTCCAAATGTACGCAGACGACTCATACTTTCGCTGACGTTGACACTTTGTGCAGCACATTAGCGAGACGAACCTGGACGCACCAATATTTTCCATATAGCAAACATATTTAAAGACATTTGATGCTTTACAGCAGAATTGCCTCCTGTCACAAGGACTTTTACGACTTTTATCATTTTGCAATTAGTTGCCAGTGTCGCTGCGCTAATTGATTGCATTCGCCAAAAGCAAATGTTGCTCATTGTTGTTTATTGCGAAAATTCTCAACCATAAATCGCTAAAAATTCCGCTGCTTTCTGTACTGTTACTGTTACTTTTTTCGCCTGTGGCATCGCCACAACTTTGGCGTGTGGCTGGAAATTGCCAAATTTTGTAGTGCCTGCAAATATTTGCCGGCTTTCATTAAAAAACAAAACACAAAGGTGCGAAAACCACTTGCTTGCTTCCTGCACCTTCCTGTATGGTCCCTTCCGGTACTGACCAGTCCAACTCATTTGGCGCTTCCTGCTTTCAACAAAGGAAAACGTGTGACTTTATGGTTGCCACACTTTTGCGGCTTAACAAACGACACCTATGCCTTTTTTACTTTGCAGCCTTGGTTTTTGGCGTTTTATTTTTGGGAACACTGAAAAGTGCCGAACAGTAGTTCGGTATGTATAAAAAAAAACCAAATCGGCACATACAAAGAGTGGCAGGACACAGAGGAGAGCAGGACACAGTGCACTGACTGAAATGCCTACCTTTGCCGTCTGTTCTGCCCATAGAAAATGACTTGTCTTTAGAGCAACCAACAGCCTACAGTCTCTGCATGTTCCGCGACCAAAGCCAGCGTCAGTCAATTATATAACTTTTCCGACATAGTGTAGCCAGGATTTGCAGGACCTGACTATGGTGGGTTGGTTGGACAACTATCCAAACCCATAAGCGCAACTTGACAGCCACTACGAACATGGATGCATCTGCCTAGCACGAAAAAATGCAAAATTTGTATGGACAGTTTTTGCTAGCGTTCGTTCGTAACAATCTCCTCAAAGACTATTCAGATCCTTGCCTACACTGATGACATTGACGTCATCGAGTGTTACAAGCAAGATATTGCCGCTGCGGCAATCGAACGAGAATCTGCCAAAATTGGTCCGGCGGCAAATGAGGGCAAGACGAAGTATGTTGTCTACACGAAGGGACTCTAACAGCGGCTAGGGTCTCAAGTCTAAGTTGAACTTTTGGAATTGTCCATCGTCTACCTTGAGTCCGCCATATATAAAAGCAATGATGTAAGCCTGAAGATAAAGGAAAGCATTATTTTTTCCAATAGGTGCTACTACGGTGTTTCGATGGGCAATTGAGTAGAAGAGATCTCTCTCGACTGACAAAACTTGCAGTCAATAGAACTCCCATTCAGTCCGTACTCCGTGCGACATAGCAACCCTTGGGGTGTTCAAGAAGAAGGAGCTTCGCAAAATCTTGGGCAGTGTTGCAAGATCAGGAGATTTCGTCCTAGATTTAGGAGATTCTTGGCCTTTTAGGAGAATTTTTAGGAGGAAGAATTGTTTAGGAGACAGTTTAAGAGATTTATATTGTTTGTTAGGAGATTTTTCAGATCCTTAGTGGATTTTTGGCAGATTTTTGGATAACGAAGTATGATGTATTTGGAACACTGGCAACAAAATATATTTTGACAACTATTTGAATATTCAAAGCATCCTATTGTGTTAAAAATTTTTAAGCTTACAAAATGTAAGCTCGTTCTATCTCGTTCTCACTTATTGCTGTCACAATGAAATCCCGCCAAAAACGGCACTTTTATTTAATTAATTTGTTATATTTATATTTATGTTTTGTTTTTGTTAAGTTTTTGTTGTTAAGCTGAAGATGAATAAAAAAGGCTACAATAAAAAAATTTATTTGTAGGTATATATTTTTATTTGTTATGAATTTAAGTTTAATTCCTTTAAAATTACGCAAATTATAAAAAAAATTTAGGAGATTTTTTTAACTTTTGGGAGGAAATTTCATTATTTCAGCTGTTTAAAGACGTGGACAAGCAAGCGTAAAGCAAACCAACATTCAGTGACTCCGCTGGCTTGGCCGTGTCTCCCGTATGGGCCATTAAGCCCCGGCGAAAATTCTTGGACGCGGTAGTTTAAGGTCGACGGCGAAGAGGGCAGTTGTGTCTCCGGTGAAAGGACCAAGTTGAGGACGCCCTATCATCTCTTTGTGTGATCAACTGGAGAAGACGCGCCCAAAGCAGTCGCCTGGGGAAAACTTTTGCGACAGGCCGTAACCCGTCAACGGGTTGTTGTGGCCACTTTACATAGTGGGCAAGTAACAATACAACTTTATAGCGAAATCTTTTTTCAAACCATACAATTTTTAAACAATACGAATATTCTAACGATCGCAACTTAGTACAAGAAAGGACCGCTTCAGAGCTGACAAATTCTCGAAATCGCTTTGTTTCAACTGCATCAACTGGTCGAGCACGCCTTGGCCTCGGCAGTTGGTTTATGAGCGTATAGTGTGATCCGAAAAAACACAAATAAATACACAAGTAAAACCAACATGAAATATCGCTCGCGGCACACGTTACACCATTTATGGCGCTCGCACGTGGCCCTCGCGCAGTCCACCGACTGGCGACTACATGAAAATGAAAATTCTCAACTATTTACAACCAAATTTCTGTGCTCCGTATTTTCCAATTTTTATTTTACTTGTGAATTAAGAGCAACCGCAAATATTCATTTGCCAGATGTAAAGTTTAACGGCGTCGCGCCAGGAACGGACCAATCCCCGGCATCAGCACCGGCCAACCGGCATCACCTGCCGTCGCACCACTTCCGGCCGCTAAGAGCCCGCAACGTGGACAGCAGCGTCAAGTGGATAGCGCGCGATGGCATTTACAAGCATTGCTACACATGCTTAAATTTACACACACACACGCACACATATACACTTGCATGGCAAGTTGACTAAATTAAAAATAAAAGTTTATTAAAACACCAACAAATGAGAAAAAAGGAGCCCACCACTGACGCGGCGCTGGTATAGGTGGTGTCACCAGTAGTAGTGCTGGTGCTGGTCGTGGTGGTGGCGGTGGTGGTACATGGCATCAACATGCATACAAAATGCAATAACATCATCTGCCAAACATAAATAAAATTACGCACGCTTATTTTGTTACGTTTACAACCGAAAAGTGCACAAGAAGGACCACAGCCACTGTCGCAGTCAGCGTCGCCTCGGCCGCACCGCACGCAGTCGGCCAGCTGACCGCGCCAACACCAGCGCGCTGGCGATTTGCAGCGCCAATTCGACCACAGCCGGTCGACTGCACCTACCGGCCGGCAACCGTAGCCGCCAGCTCGCACTTGTGCCGCACACCAATTGCCGGAGTGCGGCACACCGCACGGTTTTAATTTTTGTGCGAATTTAAAAAAAACTTCCAGCGCATTTTTTGATCGTAAAGTACAACAACAAAAACTCAGGCAACAACAACAAGACATGAGTAAGAACAGCAGCAGCAACAAGCCGAAAAACCAGCGTAAAATCAAAAAGTTAAATTGATACACACGGAAAAAATTTAACGAAAAACAACAACAACAACACTGCATAAACAATGTTGAAAACTTGTAACAATTTGTTGTTGTTTTGCAAATTGCTAGTTGTGATTTTTGCCTTGCCAGTTTATAAAATGTGTCAGAAAAAAACGCAGCAAAACAAAGAAGCGACACTGAGAGCTTATTTGTGTTTGTTAGAAGGAGCTTTTTACAGCAGAAATACTCGGCAGTCAAAGAAACACTAAGGACAAATCTGATAATCAGATGGTAAAAAAAAGATTTAGAATCGAATTCATGGAATCATTCATTGGAAAAAGATTTGGAATCTAATTCATGGAATCATTCATTGGATCACACGAGAGATCCAAAGTTCGCAACTAAGACCAAAATTGATTACAGTTTCAGATTCAGTCCCTTAAACTCTGATCAAGTATGTACTTTAACGTACCCAAATATTGGATGCGACATTTAGCTACCGAAACTAAGAATTTAATAAAGTTCTGATAATCCAATGCTAAGAACCCATTGTACAAATCGTTTAAAATTACATATCTGGAACAAATTCAACAACTAAACTATTCAATTTTGTATCAGAATTTCTAAACTACAAATTGAAAATTCAATGTTTGTTTGTGTTGTTGTGTGTAAAAATTACAACAAACCTTCCATCTACTGGATATAAAACCGGCATATATGAAACCTACAAGATGTCAGAACTGAGAAATAAATTATATGTCCGATTGTGATGCAACATTTCAATCGTAATGTCAAACCAAACCAAACAAGCGAACTGTGTGAAAAGTTTTTGATACGGTATGAATATATATTTTCCGCTGACCAGAGGATATCCTTGTAAATGCATGAACATTGTATTGTTTCAAGATGCACAGATTGGTTGGAGCATAGGAACGTTACGAAAGCAGCTTGGAACTTTGGACCTCGATGTAATACTCAAATTTACTCGTACAGTTAAATTCGCAGTCGAAATCAAATCAAAAGAACTCTAAGCTGAGGTCACCGTAATTTCTGCAGTTTCTGATAGGGTAAAATATTATAGGACAGTCAATCACCTCTTAGGGCTCTAAATACAGTTCGAAGACCATTCTTGGCTGCAGCAAATCTCTTATTGAGACTCCTAAAGTGTAGCTTCATATTCATCTATTTTGTGTTCCTGGAAAAAGAGTTATTATTCCATGGAACTGGAGGGCAGACGAACTTGCTCAACTGGGTACCGCAGAGCAAATTGTGTCTACGCTCAAATCTCTTACTAATAGAAGCTTTGTACAATAAACGAACTTCAGATGGGTTGAAGACAGTACAATGTTCATTGTGCGCCAAGTTTAACCATCTTTAAACTTCCGTCACCCTTGCTGGCCCAGCGTGAAGTTCACTTCTTCCATCCCAGAGGTCGTGGGTTCGATTTCCACTTAAGGCCCTTGATCCTACGGAAAAACGTTCACCCAATGGAAGCGTCGCTCCTATGACTGCTAGCGATACGCTAATCACCCACCCTGACAGAATTTCAATTGACTATCGTAACCAACACAAGGCATTTGCCTTGTTGAGGCCCTATACTCCCTAACGGTGAGAATAGGCATACATGACCCCCCGTTTGGTTACATTTACCTAGCGAACTTTCCTCACTAAAGAGAGATTACCAAAGAATAGTTATTTGTGTTCACTGTCTAATAAGTACCAACGCAAAAAGGCTGCAAATGTTCTGTAACGACTTTTGCAAGAGTGTTATGAACGAGGAAGAATAAGAAAGTCCACTTCACCTTTTATGCTGTAATTCCGCACTGTTAAAGAAGACGAAGAACTCACTTGAGTAACTTCGTTTTCGAACTATTTTCTGTATCTAGCCGAAATAATAGTTTTATTAGAAGGTCAAACTGGTGAAATGGGATCTGAGTCCACATATTCTGTGGTATATTAATTGGCCTCTGGGTCATAGGTGGGCTCCGCTCGGAGCAGTCACTTCTTCCTACCGAAATGAACTAAAATCTGATCAGTAAGCATTGTAATGCGAAACCTTACAAACGAGAAACAAATAACCATAATGGTCATGAATAAATGGTACGATTATGAGCTTGGAAGAAAGTTGCTCTCGGAAGGTGTTATCAAAGATTCTATTATTTATTTGGGATATTTTTACGCGCAAGCAATTAATGAAAGCCTGACGAGGGGCATTGTTCCAAAATTATGGAAAACATCAATAATTGTTCCCATTGAAAAAGTTAAAAATACGGTAAAAGCTGAAGAGTTGAGGCCATTAAACACCTTGCCGTGTGATGAAAAAATACTGGAGACCATAGTAAAAAATCAACTTGTGCAATATTTAGAATGTAATAATATCCGGAACAGTCCGGATTCAGGTGTAAACACTCATGTGAAACTGCGTTAAACATGGTTTTAGCTTGTTGGAACGAAGAATTAAATGAAGAGAAATCTATTTTTGCCGTTTTTGTAGATCTCAAGAGAGCTTTCGAGACCATAGATCAAGGGATTTTATTAAAAAAGTTATTCAATATTGGTATACAGAATAAAGAGTTAGAGTGGTTCAAGAGTTTTGTCACAAACCGTAAGCAATGTGTTGCGATCGGGTCATCAATTTCCGATGAAATTGATGTCAAGATTGGGCTGCCCCAAGGCTCAGTTCTGGCCCCAATTTTGTTTAATGTATACATTAATGATATCGCATCTATACTCCAATTTAGTACCATCAAGCTATTCGCTGATGACGCCTTAATCATGATCAGCGGGACTAACGTAATTGACATCCAACGCAAGTTGCAATTGGACTTGGATTCTCTCTATGGTTGGCTATGTACAAATAGATTGAAGTTAAATATTGATAAAACTAAATATATGGTCATATCAAGAAATAACAATCTAATATTGGAAAATTTTAAAATAAATAACGTCGAAATTGAAAAAGTTGATAAAATAAAGTACTTGGGCATTCAGATTGATGATAAATTAAAATTTAACGATCACATTGACTACACTTTGGGAAAAATTTCGAAAAAAATTTGGTTTATGAAGAGGACGTGCAAACTTTTAAGTAAACATTACAAAATAAGGGTTTATAGATCGATCATTGAGCCACATTTCATTTACTGTCCAAAAATTTTTTTCATTATGAAAGACTCGCAAATTGACAAATTGCAAAAGATGCAAAATAAAGCGATGCGCTTCATCCTTAATAAGCGCTATGATGCGTCCGTTAAGGACATGCTTATTTCTCTCAATTGGCTTAGTGTCAAGCAACAAATTTTTTTCTATACGATGAAGTTTATTAATAATCTAAAAAATGGCTTATTACCCGAATATTTGAGCACCAATTTAGTTGTAGTTTCTAGTACACATAGTGTGAATACAAGAAATAAAAATAAATTTAAGATACCATTTTTTAGAACAGAAGCGGATAAAAATAGTCTTTTTCACAAAGGCATCAAATGTTTCAACGAGCTGCCTGAAGGAATTAAAAATTGTGATATCAATTTGTTTAAACGAAATCTGTTTAATTTTTGTAAAACGATAGACATAAGGTAACTATTAAGTAGTAATATTAATGTTACACTATTTTTAAGTATGTAAAGAATTAGGCTGAATAAAGCCGTAAGAAATAAAGAAATGAAATGAAATAATGTTTCAAAAAACTTACTTATTTCACTGGCCTATAGCATTGGCCAAGTTTTTACGCTTTAAATCGATTTAACTGAAAATCAAAACCCGTCTAGCTAATAGAAGTTGTTTGCTTCGCTGTGTAATCAACGCCAAACTCTCAACGATTAACAATACTGCCTGCTAATCAACAAATTACAATGAAAATAACTACAAAGCACCCGTTCGCCTAGAGAACACCCCAAGCATTTCTGCCAGCAACAACAAAAACTAAAATCAACAGGGAACCCAAATGACTTAAGCCGCGATCCTTAACCAAGGCGCTCCATTTTGCTTTGCCATAAAATCTGTTTAATGTCAACACACCATTTAAAAGTGACAACGTGTCACCGACGCTGACGTTGATGTCTTTCTTCAGATGTGATGTGCGGCTTTTTGTTGCTGCCGCTAACCATTTCGGACACTTTTTCGAGTGCTCCGGTTGCTATGTTGTTGTAGTGTTGTTTGTTGTAGAGTACAGTGGAGTTAACGTGGATGTTGATGGATTTTTTTCGCCGTCACTACTTGAAATGTTAAACAGTCGTAAAGTGCAAGTCGAGGGGAGGGGGGAACGAAACGCAGGACGACACTGTCACCATCACTGCGGGCGCAGCACACGTTTAACGGTTTGTCGGGAATGCAGAAGTGATGGATTTAAACATTTTCAATTTCCATGTACGGACTCGGTTCCCGTTCCGGTTTGAGTTGTTTTGCCGTATTTACATTACATTTTTGCTTAGTTGCAGTTTGAAGTTGTTGCTTTTTGTTGTAGTTGCTATTTTATCGTTGTTGACATTTGCTTTGTTGCTGTTGTTGTTATAGTTGTTTTTGTAGTTGTGCACATTTATATTCAAATATAAATAAAACTGACCTCATTTGTATTCCACCGATGCCGCTGTGACGGGAAACTGTCAGCTCTTGGCAAGCTTTCCAAATTGTCTGGAAGTTTGATAGGTTCGCCATCTGCAAAGACACAAAAACAAACAAACAAGAAACATCATTTCAGCGAACAAGTGAAAAGAGAGAATAAATAAATGCAATGAAACGAAATTCAAATGTCAACAGCTTAAAAAGCTTAAAAAATCGCAACACAAAATCGTTTTCAATAAAAAATCAATTTATACACACTTTGAATTGTTTACATTAAGGACACTTAAGAGAGGCCATCACATTGAAGATGAAATATATCGGAATGCAAAATTTTAATCGTTTTTGGGAATATTTTGGAAATAAAAAAGGAAAACATAAAGTGAATTACATTTGTACGTAATCAAAGTGTAAGTCGTTAAAGGGTATGCAATATATAAATTTTGTGCCTGAGGTAAACGCTTCAGGCCCAGCGTTGCCACTTCTAGTCCGGCGAACTCAGGTGCCCTCAAGAGTGACAATTGTTGTCTTGGAATGGCGGACAGAAGCAGAGGGCATGCTCTAATATCTCCAAAGCTTCATGTTTCTAGCACATTCTGTAACTTTTACTGTATGACAACCCATCCCATACGCGCATGAGTTGCTTGGAGGCAGTGCCCCAATAATACGCCTATGATTCTACAGTCTGAGCGAGAGAGTTCAGTGCTTTAGTTCCTCAACGTGTCCTCTGCCTTTCTTTTTATGCTGTTCTCTAAATTTCCGCAGAAAGTGTGAAGTAGCTTCGTCCTATGATCTGCTCAGCTGGAAGACTGACACCACTCTTGGCAATTGCGTCCACTATCTCTTTTTCCTCTATACATTTTTGCCTGGCTCCCAATAGATATGAAATATGCTAGTTGCGGCTTACTTTCCCATTGCTACCTGACATAATGGGATATTTTTTTGGATTCCTATTGAACACGAACGAACAACGAACTGTATGAGCTGTTTGAAGATATGGACGTAGCGTAGCGAATCAACATTAAGCGGATACGCTGGCTTGGCCATGTCTGCCGTATGGACGATGAAGCTCCGGCGAAAAAGGTGTTCGACGCGGTAATTGAAGGTGGACGGCAAAGTGGAAGACCGTGTCTCCGGTGGAAGGACCATCTTGAGAACGCCCTATCATCTCTTGGTGTGACCAACTGAAGAAGGCGTGCACCATGCAGAGGTGCCTAGAGAGACATTTTGCGGCAGGCCGTAACCCGACAACGGGTTGTTATGGCCAGTTACATAATTAGGTTTTTACAAGACGGAGTGTGTAAACCGCCGCAAAAGTTGGATATATGAGGATGAAGTGGAATCGATCATCATTATAGTAACGACGTCTTCGGACGCTCCGCCAGCTTCTTTGATGGACTCGTAAAAACATTTGATACACAGATGAATGATTTACACAATTTCCTTGCCAAGACCAAATGGTTTCCAAAAGATCCTATTTGGATCTACAAGGAAACCCAGAGATAGGGAAGGGCACCGGATCCAAAATGAAGGGAATCACTATGTAGCCAACAGGGTCTTCGATTTGAGGAGCATGTTTTACACAACCTTTCTGTAATCTAACCTAATCTAACACAATGTGTCGACCCTATTTTGCCATGTGCCCATATATTGGATTCGTTAGAGAAACACAACGTCAGTTATGTTGCATAAAAGGAGAACCCACCAAAAGTACTAGAATTAGATTAGATCTGAGATTGTTGACTAACAAAACTTGAAGAAGGTCGAAGAGGGTCGACTAAGCGAGAGCGTCAAAGAGTTAAAAAAATTGGCTTGAAATGAAAGCAGCAATGTTAAAAAAGAAAGTGTGCAGATTTAAGAAACAAATCTGTAAGCGAAGAAATGAAATAAGTAATGTGGTAATTTTCTTTTCGGTACTCTATGCACTGCTCTATACTATAGAACAGAACTTTCTTTGAATACATTTTCTGGTGTTTACCGCCACTAGCTTCACAGTTAAAACAATCACTAGACACACTTATTGTCTGACTAGGCCCAAGTGCGTACCGTCTCTCATATGATAAATAGTTTTGGCTGCCAGCATTGCAAGTTCAAATATGAAATGTACGTATGCACATTTTCATTTATCATTCAAAACAGCAGACAGAGAAAGCAGTAACATTTGCTCCATTGCATTATGCAATCAACTAAATCGCCCATGCAACTCAGCACTCAGAAACCGATGATGTGATAGTAGAACATATGAACAAAAAAGTCAGTTCAAAAGTTTAATGCATAAAAGTCAGTCAAGTCAGACCATTGTAAAACAAATTAGCACAAAATATTCATTTATCGATGACGCAAACCACAGAACATGTCCCAGCAAAACCTTTTTTTGTTCAAACAAAAACAATTTTCATTCAAATTTCTTTTAAATTAAATATGTTTATGCCGAGTCTGCCTCCGCCTGACTTTTACTAATAATTACAAATTTATTTTCAGCACCCATTTTACGTATGTTTGCCATAAATGCTAGCAGCAATGCCTTCATTAACAGAACCAGCAAATCGCTTCCAATTCAAGACCTCATTTCCCGTTCCGATTCCAATGCAAAAACACGAAAGTGAATAATTACTTATTGCACTTAAAGGGCCCGCCCCGCAGTCAGCCGACTTATTAAAATGTCACGCAAAAAGAGTCATTTTTATATCATTGTGCTGGCAGGGAACTTTTGCTCAACTGCAATTTAGCAAAAAAAAAAATACAAATTGAACAAAATGTGCTGAACGAAATTCGCCAAAATCGGTTGTTGTTGTGTGTGTGTGTGTGTGGTTAGTGGTAAGTAAAGCTAATATATCAAATCAATTTTTATTGTCGTCATTCATTTCGTTTTTATACAAATAAACAAACGCGCCACCAGCAATGCGAGCACCAGCCGCACAGGAATCAGCGAAAGCTCAACGAGCGGAGGTGAAGGAGAACACGGCGGAAAGATGTTTCGCAAACTGCACTTAAACTTAAAATGCGATTCGTGGCGTGTATGGGGATGCCGGCAGCGTATTCGAAGGATATTCGCAAATGTTTTCAATAAAACGCAGCAACAACAAAGGAGGCACATCGTAATCATTGCCAGCGCGTACTCGTGTACGCCATTTTATTACACCCATTGCCACTGGAAAAAGTGTGCAAGTGTGTTTCCGTATTGGACTGTGCGTGCGTGTGTTTGCCCGTAAATATTTGCGTGTGTGTGTTTGTGTTTATACGTTTTTTGGCTTGTAAATAACTTGCTTTATTGTGGCAATGTGATATTTATGAAGTTTTCGCAATAAAATACAACAACCAACCACTAAATGTGACCGAACAATAACAGCACCAACAACAACAACAACAACAACCAAACGGTGGCAGCAACAAATTGCCAGTAACTTTTGACAACAATAATAGTTGCCAGTTGCCGGTTGCTTTTTATTTTATTACTCGACTAATTTGTCATTTCCTCCTCACTTGCAAAGTGGTCGAACGCATTTGCGGCGATGCCCCTGCGCCGTTCGGCCAACACTTTAAGCGCCGTTACGCCGTGCAATGTATTGGCCAAGTCGAAAATCAACATGGAAACCACAACGAAATCGAGTGTATTTTGAGGTTAACTGAAATACACACAACAATGACACTTTTTGACAGCAACAATTAAAATTGTTGACAATAACAAAAAAACCCGCCATGAGCGAGTCTCGTTGCAAACGGATACCGGATTGCATAGTGCGATGGTGAGGATGGGAAGGGCGGGGTGCACGTACAGTTCCATTGTTCAAATGACAAATAAAACTGTTTGAAAAAGCAAGTTTTTAACTTTTTAACTGGTGCTGAATATTTTATAAACTTTCCTTTATTTTGATTTTTTTTTTTGCTCACAATAACTGACGTGGTGTAATGAAATCTACAAGTACCCAGTAGGTAATGTGATTTGCGATGTGCACAAAATGTGGGAAATGCAAATCATAAACAGAGCTAAATGTACATAAAACACAATGTTTTGGTTAGTGTTGACCGATTGTTCGCTTGGTTTTGTACAACACAAAAAGTCAATTTTTCGATGTCTGAAATTATTCAACAAAGAAGTGCGATTAAATTTTGGAATTGAAATCAAGGAATTGAAGAGATCTTGCTGATGGCATATCAAAAGGATCAGTCAATACCATTTTGAAGAATGTTTTGGGGTTTAAAAAAATGAAATCTCGATTCGTACCGAAAATACTGAATTTTTTGGAAAAACAGCGTCGCGTTGATGTGTGTGAAGCAAGGCTTTCTGACTGTCAAGACAAGCTGAAATGCTTTATTACGGGGAATGAGACTGGGATTTATGCTTACGACCCGGAAACAACCGATCAATCGAGCGAATATCGAGCTAAAGGTCAGGCAAGACTACAAAAATCGCACCAAAGTCGCTCAAAAGTCAAGTTGATGTGGCCAGTTTTCTTTGATTATCGTGGTGTGGTGCATTATGAATTCCTTCCGCTTGGCCAAACTGTCACCAAGGAATATTCTTCAAGCATTATGTATCATTTGCGTGAAGCTATACGCTTCAAGAGGTCAGAATCATGGGCCAACAACTCTTGGTTTGGATAATGCGCCATCTCACACTGCACTCGTTCTTCGTGACCAAAAATTCACCAAAAATGCAACCCAAAAATTTCGCAAATCCCATATTCTGGTTATAGGCAAAACTCAAGAGACCGCCCCGAGGACATTGGTTTGTGTCGATTAATGAGACAAGGGCCTTAAAGACCTTTCCGGAAAATTACTATTTGGGATGCTTCGAGGACTGGACGCTGGCCTAAATGCATTGCATCGAACGCGATTACATAGATTTCGAAGAATAAATAAAGATTCTTCAGTTTATAACACAATTCTGGGTATTTTACACAGTTTATGTAATCTTTCAGCAAAAGGTCGATGACAGTTGTATGCTTTATAAAAACATATCTGTACTTAAAAGCAATAATCGCTTAAGTCCATAAGTACTATTTTGCTAGCATCCTTAACTTAAAGATGTCTTATGTTGACTTAAGCGTTTATCGTTTTTGACCACAGACATATTTCAAGCAATTGATTTCCACGCTGCCAAATTCCTACCGACCCTCAAGAGCAGCCAGAAGCCACAGCTCAAAGAGGCACCAACATTTTCGCTGGCACTTGCACTCGCACATCTCAGGTGAGACAAGGCCAACTCCCCACCACCCACCGCCGCGTTCTCGTCAACGTCGTCGTTACTGTCAATGGAAAAGCGAAGGATTTTATTATTACACGCTTTTTGTATTCTCGATTTTGGTTGAAATTTTTACTGTTTTCATACTGTACTTGCACAGTGGACACACACAGTCACCATCAGCCCGCCGACTGCCACTTGCCAAAACGACCCACAACCACCACAAGCGGGTTTTTGGCAACTAACGAGGCAACAGTGGTGGCGGTGCTGGCGGGAGGTGTCGTAGTACTGGCCTCCGCGCGCCTATACAGCGCACACTTAGCACAAAAGGTAGCGGATTTTAAGTACGTTTGGCTGCGTGCGGCTGGCTTTGCGTGGATATGTATAAATTTTGCTGCACTTTTCATATTTTTTGCCAACTGGTAATTTAGCCTTGTTAATTGTGATAAATGTGACACACACACACATAGTGCCAAAAACAAAATAAGCAGCAGCAGCGGCACACAAAAAAGAAGTGAGCGCGCAAAAAGGACGGGCACAAAATAAAATAGTCGAAATCTCATAACTTCGGTTTAAAGTCATCCCTGGGGCCTGGCAGACATGGACACGCACACAGCTGCAACCGCAGCCACAGACTTTAGGGCTCTTGGACCAACAACAGTTGGAGCGGGCCGACTCGAATTGGCTCGGTTGGTGTAGGACACTTTTTAAAACGCAGCGTAAATAATAAATGAAACGGTGTGGCAGCAACACACGTAAACGCTTAAATGTCGTACAATTTGCGTGGACGAGCTAATAAATTTAAATGCGAATTACATATGTACTGGCGCGACCGGCCACGCCCCGCTGCGCTGACGACTCTTCTGTTCCGGGTTACATGCAACGCTTGCAATACAATTTACATGAGGCCGAGTAGCGGAAAAAGCGCTTTAAAGTTTAGTCAAATTTCGCGAAGCGCAGCAAGTGTGAAATTACTTTCGGCGTTCGGCTGCAGTTGACAATTAAACAGCGCCATTAAACTGTCTGCGAAGCCTAAAAGTATACCAGGCAATGTTTGCTTTTTTCAAATTTATGTGGCGGTTTGCTGCGTGCCGAACTAAAAAGTAATAAAACTATTTTTAGGCGAACAAAGTTGGTGGTCGGCGTTTTGGAGGCATTGCGCCGAAAACTTGTCACATGCATTTCTTCACACAAGCAAGTCTTCCCGAACTAGAAGATTGCCATACCGAACTATGAAGATTTTCTAGTGCTTAGTAGCCAAATATTATTCCTACAATCTTTAATTGACAATGAAAACAATTAATACTTATTGCATTCTGACTAAGCAACTATTGGTAGACAATTGAATAACATCGAAAGATGAAAGATAAAATGGAACTGCTAACTGTAGACAATCTCGATTGGCTTTAAAGAAGTCATTACGAAGTGAGGCTAAGTAGACACCAACTTCCTCCTCGAAGAATTGTGAGATAGAGACACCTAGCACATCTCATCTATAGGGTTTTTCAATAGAAACGACGTGATCTTGAGAGGCTATGGCGGACATATTGTTTTGATGTCGTCTATCAAATCACAACACATTTAAATGTTAAAACTTTGGGCCTTCAGCTGTACAAAATCTAATTGATTCAGGATCTCAAAGTTATTGACCCTCACATATTTGCTGACTGGTCTTCGGGGCATCTCGATTCGGGATCAAAATTTTAGTCAAAAAATCGTTACTGCTGTAAAGGTTGACGTAGGTCATCCCACAAGAGGTTCAACAGGTGGCAATGCATCCACAAAAAGTTATTCTTTTCTGCAGATTTTAGGCCGACTGCACCATTGGTCCGTACTTCCTTGAAAACCTCGTTGATGAGGCCATCACGACGAGCACTACAAATCAATTTCAACCAATTTCTGTGGCCCAAATTGAACGATATGAACGTGGACGATTTTTGGTTCCAGCAGCAAAGTGCTAAGTGCTTGAACAAGTTGGGGATATGTTTATCTTTCGTGGTAAATTGGCAACCAAGATCGTGCAATTTAATCCCGCTAGATTTTTTCTTATGGGGTTTGTTGAAGGCGCAGGTGGATGCCAATAAACCGGAATCGATCGATGCCCTCAAAGCAATCATAACCCATGCCACTTCTCAAATTCTGTCGGATCTATGCAGCAAAGTCATTAAAAATTAGATCCCTCGAGTTCGTGCCACTGTAAAAAGCCGCAAAAGACATTTGAACGATGTCATATTTCATACATATTGACATAAAAAAGCCTTTCAAATAAATTAAAAATAATTTCATTGATGATGTACACGCAGCTTGTTTTAATCCAATTCAATATCAAATCGCCATTCTTAGAAAACCTTGCACAAGTAACTTATCAAGTTAAAGAGTTTTTCTGGCTCAAGCTTACTGTGTGAAAGCTACTTGTAGATTATGCTTGGCGGACATGAAGACAGCCGCACACAAAGCGAGTCAGTGTCAGGTATTAGCGAATAGAAGAAAAAGTATGACCTATAGGCCATAAGTCAAAACCAACTAACTTATTAAGATACCGCATGACAAAGCTTATACTTGTAGGAGGAAGGTCGAAAATTGCGGCCAGCCTTTGGGTAGCTAGACACAAGCAGAGGGGACGAAAAGGAATCCCTAAGTGGTCTTTGGGCAATCCTCCGGCAGGACAATAGCATGATACGGGATGTTAAAGACACTTAACCCGGTAGTTCGCTGACCTCTGAAGGCGAATGAAGATTTCCAACTCCTTTCAAAGCTAAATTTACAAAACAAATTTAAATGTTTGTAATAATTTTTTATATTGCAATTCGTCCTTAAAGTCATATTTGAAATTGTATGCACAAAAAGAACAAACCAAATGCAAGAAGTGCACTCAAACAAATATTTACTTGTGCGAGTGCCAACAAATTCTCCGAAAATCCCCCCACACACACACACACACTTATTGAAATCGCAGTAGTGGAGAAAACATTACGAAGAAGAGCGTCGAAAAAATGTACCAGTAATGATGTTTATCAGTTGCAAATGTATAAATCAAGGCAAACATCTGTCAAATAATAAAGTCGACAACAACAATAAAAACAACAACAGCACACCAGAGACGCCGAAGCCAGGCAAACAGGCTAAAGAAATGACTTCGAGGCGGTAAAGAAACTGTTACCAACACACACACAAACTCACGTAAACACTGCATATGTATGTGTGTATGCATGTATGTGTGTATGCCACATCATCCATTATCTACACTTGAAACGCCACCAAACTGGCTGCGGCTAGCAAACTTGCGCCCGCAGCAGCCAGCCGCCAAGGGCGTTAAATGTTCTTCTTTTTTTTGTCGTTGTTTTTCTGGTTCAGGTTAATAAAAAATCACAAGCAAATAAAAATGGCACAAACATGCAAACCGCTTACAATTACGTGCGTGCCGCTGTACGCTTTTGTATTGTTTATACGAGTTTGCCGGTCTATCTTCATGTGTCTGTGTGTGTGTGTGTAGGTTGGAAAGAAAAAATATGCTCAACACTTTTAGCCCGCCATACACTCGACTACAGTTATTTACGTGCCGCGGCATCTGCCAAAATTTTAGCGATATTTATAGTTGTATGAGTATTTTGTGCACGAAATTTATTTCCCCACACACACAAACACTCAGACTTATGAGTTGGTGTGTGTGTGTGTGTGTGTGTGTGTGTGTAAATATTCAATAATGTGTCTGAAGACGGTTCAAATTAAACTTAACAGATTTAACTAGAAATTTATAGTTTTATTGATTTGCCATTGAATACGAGAATCTTACGCCTACGCGACAAATTGGTTGAAGAAAGTAGGGAAATTGAAAATTTGGAAAATGTACTTTGATCGAAAAAATATTTTAGTATTCTTACTATTTGAATACAATAAGTATTTCAAGTACTCTGTGCCTGTAGTTGGCATCTCCCTTGGCGCCTGAACCATTTCTCAACAGCTGAATAATTGGAATAATTTAAGTTTTTTAGTTGAAATAAACTTAAACAATTTTATTTTCAGCTGAACCAATGGACTGATTTAGATGAAATTTCACAATGTGTTGGTGCTTGGTAAGGGTTTTATAATATATTTTTTCAAATTTTTTTGTTGAAAAACTTCCAGGATAATAAAGGATACATTCTTAAAAGGACATTTTTATATCCTTTCGCCAGGATAATTACAAAAAAATGATTTGATTTGAGTTGGAGATATAATTCCCTTTCTTTTGATACCGATATTGTTAGACTAAGATAAGTTCAACCATTTAAATTAATTTTTTTTAATTGGGGTGTAGCTTGTAACTTCAAGACCCTGTAAAACCTAAACTAGAGGTGACCCGAAAGAAATAATTACATATTCGTGATCAGCAACCCCGAAAATATAAGGAACAGTTGAGAAACTCTGCGGGTTTTTGTTCACTGTTGTACCGTGTAATCAGATCAGTAGTCAGATAAAGTGCGTATATGAAAAAGAGTGGTCACAAACAAATAATTGTTTTTTCGTTAAAAGTAATACTACAAGTACGGCTTGTTTTTCATTATTGCATCATTTTTTTTCGAAATTCGTCGGTCGATTCCAGATTCCATGCACCAAAACTTTGTCCAAGCATTTTTCCCCTACTGTAAGGTTAGAATTTCTCGAAAACTTGACAAAGATGTAGTCATTCTGTTTGGTCGAGTCCAGATTCCATACGCCAAAACATTCTTGTCCCACTTTAAGGTTAGAATCTTTCGAAAACTTGACAAAATGTGGTCATTCTTTCTGCTCCACTCCAGGTTTCCTGCGTCAAAACCTTTGTCAAAGCATAACTATCCCACTTTAAGGTTAAAAATCTCTCGAAAACTTGACAAAGATCTAGTCATTTTGTTTGGTCGAGTCCAGATTCCACGCGCCAAAACATACTTTTCCCACTTTAAGGTTAGAATCTCTCGAAAACTTCACAAGATGAAGTTATTCTCTTCAGTCGAGACTAGATTTTATGCGCCAAAAGCTTTGAGAAAAGCGAACTTCGGTTTGTGATTAAAAATTTTAATAATTATAGTTCCAAACCTATTGTGAATGCAACGAAAAACTGCAAAACTTTAAGTACCCAACTTTTCATCAATTCAAAAACATACCACATAATTTCAACTAAAGCTAAACAAAATCACCTTTCAACTGAATTATCGCTAATTTACTGCCACGAACCATTAGGAGACCGTCTAACCAGCCACCGAATGCCACGAAATGCAAAAGTGCAACATTTATTATTGCCGCCAACAGCAGCAGCAGAACAACAATTAAATTCATAAACACAAATATTCATGTCAAAACTAAACTAAAACAATAATTAGCAACAAAAATGCAATTCCCAGGAATTTCAAAAATTCACTGAAACTGCACCACAAACGTGGCCACAAGTTCTCGCAGCAAAAGCGGCGGGAGAAAACGACAAAAAAATAAGAGCAGCGGGATTAATGAATTTCGATGCAGCGGTGAGGTGAAGCAAGGCGCAAGGCGGTACGGAAAGTGGTATAAATTATTTATGAAATATGGTTATAGACAAAGAGGACGGAACAACAAGCACGGCGCAATCGCAAGCAGCGTCCGCACGTCACGTGCCCGCGTCAGCGCGCTGACATGATTGTCTCAAGGCAATGCAATTATTCGACTACATTCTTGGCTTATTGTTGCTTTCGGCTGCTTTCATTGTGTGTGGCGACGACGACGTTTGCAGCAGAGCTGTTGTCACTGTGGCCAAACTCGACAAAAGCTGAATGGAAGAACCGAAGCTAAGGTCGAATGGCGACGGCAATGGAAATGGAAAGCAGCGTGAAATTTAAAAAAACGCCAAATGAGTTCGTTACGTTTGTGGACGGATGTTGAAATGAAATTTATTTAATGCCTTTTTGCAACTTTGACGATTCATGACGAAATATGAATGAATGAAGACGAAAGAATGGGAGCACTGCTGCACGGCTCAGCCGAGCCTAAAGACACACATGCATACATGCATGCATACTTGTATGTGCATAGTAGATGGTAGACTAAGCGGCGACTATGTGGCGCGGAACACATGCCAGCAAATAAAAATTATATTAATATGCGGCCCGTGGCGGAATTTTAGCTTTTCATTCACTTTTTTCTACTTTTGGTTTGGGTGTTTTTTTCATTTCATTTCATTTGTGTTGGCAATTTGTTGTTGTTGTTAATATTATTTTTACCTTATGGGATTCGCTTTTCTCTTTACTATTTCTACTCATGCAATGGAATTTGTGTGGAGTGTTCAAGAAAGTCCACCGGCAGAAGACAGATTTGCCATATGTTTTTTTCATTTTTCCATTTTTATTTTTTTCTATTTTTGCCGCGTGCCGCCCTTTGGCCGACATGGCACATGTCAGTGCCGCGTCTGTGGTCGGTGCGCGACTTTGCCAGCGCCAGTGGTAAACCATTACTTTGACCATTAAGGTAAGTTAATATTATGCAAAAAAAAAAGAAAACCCAAAAAATGGGGAAAAAAATTGCAAACAAATTACAAAAACATGGCTAAAAAATGCACTGAGCACCTTCATTTGAATTCTATTTTCATTTTGTGGCCATTTGGGCCGAGCGAAAAAGCCATATAATTTCTTTTAATGTCGGTATTTATCATTTCGCACATGTGTAATTTTCTCTCTCTCTCTCTCTGTTTCTCTCAGTCCATAATTTTCACAATTTTTTTTATTATTATCTTCTGCTAGTAAATATTTTCATGTGCACGTCAAGGTGCAGCACACAAAACCGCATGCACACACAGATTCCAGTCCATTACTTGGCGCCCAAATTCAAAATTCAAAATTAATGCGGCCGCCAGTGCGTGCGGCGTCAGTGTTGTTGTCGAGCTCATTAATCTAAACTAACAGCAAATATTTATCCAACAAATTAATATTGCTACCGAAATATTAAAAACGATGCACTCGAAAGTGCAATGCACTCGCTGTTTCCACTCTGCTCCTCGCTTCCGCCCAATCTCCGCTGCTCGCCCCAACAGCGCAACGCACTTAACGCTTGCGATAAGCCAAATAAATAACGCAAACATGGCCATTGTCAGCCGGGCACGAGCCCAATCAAACGCCGCCATTAGCCATGCCTCACCGAAAAATCGAACATGCACGACTCCCAGCGCCAGTGGGCACGCTGGCCAAAACCGAAAGCAGGCCGCTGCACACCGGCTAATTTGTGTGCTATCGAAGCAACAACTGTAACCACAACAGCAGCAACAACAACCACTGGTCGGCAGCACAAATCGCACAACTGGCATAACAGCTCGTATACAATGCAACCGGCCAATAAATCTATTTTAGATTCACCTAATCGGGCCGTGCACACACATTTGCCAAACTAATTGTTCGTACGGCCCGAACGGACAACACCATATTAATCCGAATTACCATCAAAGTGATTTAATTGCTCGGAATTGCTCCGGCATCGAGCCGAGTCGAGCATTGTTTTTGGCCGCTCAATTTTCAGTGCCAGTTGCAGCAGCACGTTGCGTTTGCATTGCAATCAGTGCGATGCGGCCGCCTGCGTTGTTGCATACTTTTGTGCGTGCGATGCGCACCAGCAGCTGCTCGGCTTGCACTATCGACAACCGTCGCCGAATTGGTCAGACCAATGAGGCACCTGGACATGGCCACAATATTTTGCCACATTACAGCAATCGATCAGGATGTGTTGTTACAACGTGTTTTTGTGTTTTGGTTGTTGCTGCTGTTTTTGTTTTTGTTGCCTACCACAGCATTCAACAATGCATTTTAAATGACTATAAACAGTCATTGTTGCTTGTTGTTGTAATGTTCTGCTGCTTAAGTGCAACAGCAGCACTTTAATTGAAATTTACAAAGACAAAACAAAACCTTTAAGTTTTTCTTTGAAAAGCAGCTAATTTCAGTCACTGATTTGTTAGCTTGCAGCACTTAATCAACATAATGACTTAACACATGAAAGACCGCAAGTTTTCAATACCTACGAAGACTACATATTACACCGTGCGACAAAAATTAAAAAAAAATTTCACATCGGAAAAAATCCATATGTGCGTGAAACTAGAGACCAAATATAGTAATACTGCGTACTCAGTTTTTTGTTTCTACATCGTTTGTCCTTTTAAAAGGACTTCAAAATTTTCAAGGGGATACAAAATAAAAATATACAAAATACTTTACCTCGTTACATATGGTGATATGTATATCAAAAGACTCAAGAATTCAAATAAAATTTGTTTTTTATCTATTTGTAAAAAAAAGGATATGAAAAAGGTCCTATGAAAATTTTAATCCTTTATATCCTTGCAAATTTACATAGAATTTTCTTGAAAAGTAACTATTTTAAAACCAAAAATCTCCTTGATCACGTGTCAAAATTTCATTATTCTCGCTTCATAGATTTTGTATCTTTTTATTATTTAAAATACTGATACTCAAATAAATTAGAATTTTTGTACTTCATTAGAATTGCAGCTTCCGCCTTTTTTAATAACTTTCGAACTAATAAAGTTAGAGTAGTGAATTTTTGACACGTGATCAGGGAGATTTGGGGATTTAATATACTTACTTTTCAAGACAATTTTATATAAATTTTCAAGGATATAAAGGATTAAAATTTTCAAAGGACCTTTTTCATATCCTTTTTTTACAAATCGATAGAAAACGAATTTTATTTAAATTCTTGAGTTTTTCCTCTTTTATTTGGTATACCATATTCTAACGAGGCTAAGTATTTTTTATATTTTTTTTTATTTTTTATCCCCTTCAAAATTTTGAAGTCTTTTTAAAAGGACACAGGATGTAGAAATGAAAAACTGAGTACGCAGTATTACTATATTTGGTCTCTAGTTTCACGCACATATGGATTTTTCCCGGTGTGAAAAATGCTGTCGCACGGTGTTATATCCGCTGATATTTTGATAAGTACACATTGGATTTGGCTAATTGTAATTGTAGAACTCTAATTGTAGAACTAAATGTAGAACCTGATAAGCAAATAAAAGTCATGAAAGCAAAAGTTGATAGAAATACTAACGAAAATACAGATATTTAAAAATTAATAGCCGTCCAAATGACAAATGAGGAAACAAATCAATTGTTGATTTGTGAAAGTTCGATAGAGATTAGTGCGTCATGTTAAAAATTGCTATAAGGGTTAGAAAAACATATGTGAAATTTTACACTTATATGTACTATGACATGACTATGAAAATGGTTAAGATTCTCCATTCCAATTAGCTGACAGGAAATGATTTGCTTGCTTTCATTCTGGAAGTTTTCATGTGAAGGATGTTCTTGGCTTTTTTCGACCTATCACCGAAAAAGTCAATAATATTATGGATATAGAATCGCTAAGCAACAAAAAAGATCGACCCAAAAACATTTTTAAATCACTTACATAAAGTTGGTTCCAAAAACCAACTCGATACTTGGGTGCCTCATGAACTAAGTGCAAAACATTTAATGCACCGAATTTTGATCTGCGATTCGTTGTTGAAACGAAACAGAGTAATTTTTTAAACGTATGAAACGTTTGTTTGAAAACTGTCAGAAAAAACTAAAGCTTCAAGAACGCTGCCAAAGCCAGGATTGATGACGAAGAATGTGATGCTGTGTGCTTGGTGAGAACAGAAGGGTATCGTCCAATTTGAGCTACTATTGCCTGACCAAACTTTTAACCCAGATATGCTGAGCGTACTACACCTGTGCTTTAAATTTGCTAGCTGATACCTTGAAATCTGGGTTAATTCGAATCTCTATTGTCAGCCATCAATGCGGCTGAAGCAAGACATTGAAAAAAAGCCAAAACTGATCAACAGAGAAGGTGTTGTGTTTCATCATAACAACACCAACCACACTTTTGTTGATCCTTCAGCACCTAAAGGACTTTGGCTAGGAATACTCCTTATAGTTCTGTCATTGCACCGTCAGATTATCATTTGTTTCGATCTTTTCAACACTCTCCTGCTGGGAAAAAATTAACCTTAAAAAGGACTGCACAAAGCAACTGCATTAGTTTTTCAGCCCTAAAATCCCAGAATTCTACAATAAATAACAATGATGATTTTACATTTCCATTTAGTACCTCGAAGTAGACTTTTTCTTTGCTCTCAGACCAAATTTTGTACCCTAAACTCGCTGCCTAATGACCGAAAACATTAAACAATGAACGTCTATAGCTGCCGTAGCCATTTGCTGGACATTAAGAATATTTTTCAATACATTCGCTCTTCAAAGACATATAAATGCAATATATGGTACTGTACATATAGTATATATGTATGCAATTTTCGCACAAACGAATTGCAATTCAAATAAAATGAATAATTTGTGCAACGTGTGACATATCAACAGCACTTGCCACACGTAGCACCGAGCAAATAAGAGGGCCCCACAAATACTGCTTTAACTAGAAAGCACTTCGAAAGGACCTTAAAATAAAAGGGAAAATGCACATGAAGGACATGCGACAACAACAACAAAATATGCACAAAATAGAATAAAATCGCAATGGAAAACGGCCGACCGAAGAGTAGTCAAGCGGCAGCGAGCTGTCCAACAGCCAAACAGTCGAGCCAACGAACCGACGTATAAGCAATATTTATTGAGTACGTGATCTTTGACAGGTCCTTATGTGACCGTTTTGAATTTTTTATTGGTCTCACGAGTTTCGGGCCGCACAACGACACAGCACAGGGTGCCAAGCCATATCGGACGCCTTCTGCTAAAACTGCAAATGGCTAAATTTACGAATGTCACCAGCGCAGCGCGCCCTGTAACTAAAAAAAAAAACAATTCCAACCAGAAATGTTCACTAGTAAAACTTTCAAATATTCGTGAGGCAACGGCGGCAAATCGCACGTAGCGAGCGCGTCTGTGTCAAGGCAATGCTTGAAGCGGCCGAAAAAGTCGGCTGATTAAAATTTCGTCAAATGCCACTTATGTGCAGCTTCATGCGGCTGATTGCTCTTGCGTTTTACTTTTTTTCTGAGTATTCCTTGACATTGTGACTGGTGGCGGAGACAACATTTGCCGGCTGGCGTTCGAGTGTAGGTAATTGTAGAATCATTGTGAAAACGTCTAGCGCGACGTTGCCGAAAATTATAAATTACTCACATTAATTTTTAATTTCGACTCAGACTAATTGTTGGACTTAAAAATGTAATGGTGCTGGCCATAAAGTAAGAATTTCTGAGCAAAATGTAAGATTTGCGAGGGAAACTGAAGACTTTACAAGAAGTGGAGTAGAATTAAGTACGAATGAAGCAATGCAACTAATCGGAATTTATTGAGAAACGGAGCAATAACTTTAAATGCAATACTACTCCATTCAACTTCTAAATGTTAATAGATTACTGTCAAAATTTTAGACAAGTTGTGGCATTTAGTTTGTGTTTAATAGCTTTTGAAAGCAGACAACCTCGTTTCGACGTAAATAAAAAAAATTATTTTTATGTGATCAACAAGGTTTTTTTGCGTATAAAACTATCACTAAAACCAAGCAAAGTTTGGTGATTATACACCATCAATTTCAATGGTTTACAAGTGATTTACTGAATTCTGTTGTTATCGTTCCAGTACAAATGACGCCCAAAAGAGGTCGTCACGCCAGAAATCGGCTATAAAATCCATGGAATGATATTAGACGATCCATGAATGAAAGTCCATAAGATGGTCGAGGCTGAAGGCATCTCAACTGAGTGGATATATTACATTTTACATGAATATATGGACATGAAAAAGCTTTTCGCGACAGTCAATCACAAGAAACGTGTGACTACTTCAAAGGAGTCTTTGGCTATATTATTGTATCGCACTCCGAACGACTTTTTGCACCGTTTTGTAATCGTGGACGAAATCCATTACAACACAACAGAGAACGAGGAACATACAAAGCACTGGACTTCTCCGGGTCTGAGTCTGAGTCTGTTGGCCAATAAGATAATGACGCCAGTTTTCTAAGATGCACGTAATCGATGTGAATGAAATTTGGATTACCTCGAAAAGGGTAAAACGATCACGGGTGAATATTAATCTATGCTGCTGGACAGATTCAAACATTGATTTGAAGAAGAGATAAGAAGAAAAGAGTTCCCTTGACATGAATAAAGACAGTCAAAAATCCTTAAATTACAAACTGCTATTCTATCCAACATATTCTCCAAAATTACCACCCAGCGACTGTTTCCTGTTTATAAACCTGAAGAAATGGCCCATCGGTTAGAGGATTTGGGCCGAATGAAGAAGTCATCACTGAAAAAAATGCGTAATTTGAGAACTTTGGGGAAAACTACTATTTCGAAGAGATACAAAGATTGAAAACGAAATTAGCTGGACTAAATGTATCAAGCTAACAGGACCATGTTGAGAGTTATTAATTATTATTTTTGCTTTTAATTATTATTATTCAAAACGTCCCTGAATTAACAAACTGCCTTCGTCATTAAAATGTGATATTATATAAAAAAAAGTTGTCCTTTTAAAAATCAAAATTAAATGCCAACTACACATTGAAACGTATTTAAATTAATTCAAAAACAAATAAATGAAATAATTTATGCAAAAATCACAGGAAAAAAATGGTCTAAAAATATGCCAAAACACATACACACGCACAGCAGTAAATCGGCTAAGGAAAGCAGGTGAAAAACGGACAAGAAACGCCAACACACCGAAAAAACAATAAAATGTTATTGTCAAATGAGGCGCATGAAAGTAGAAAAACACGCAAATTCACACACATGCAGAGACAAAAATATTATTGCATAAGCATAATAAAGTGCAAGGCAAGGGAACAGGCTGCGGAATGAACGGCTGGCTGGCTGGCAGGTTTGCTTCGTTCGTTCGTTCCGTTTTGTATGGTAAAAAATATAAACTGTGCCCCACAGGCAGTTGTGCGGAATAAAACAAAAGTATCTTCTAGAGCCAGCAGAAACAACACTAGCAATGACAATAAAAGCAAACAACAACAATGACAACGAACAGTGCTTGAATGCCTTGTTGCGTTTTTGCAAACGCATTTCAGAAGCTTCCACGCGCTGCCCCAGCGACGAGCCATCGAGCCCACACACACACTCGCACACACACGTACACGAACATAAACAGTCGCATGCAAAATGTAGTAGCCGGATTCATTATTGTTGTTGTTATTGTCTTGCAACAGTAACAATAACAATAACAACAACAGCAGCAATAATAACAGTGAACAACGCCACCAACCGGCGCGGCGAGTGCAATAAAAACCGATTGTAATGAGGCTCATAAATGCGTTTAGAAACGCTTTAACACTCGCCAGGCGCGTCTGAGCAACTGCGGTCGCCGCGCTTCACCCCCACACGCAGCACTGCCGCCGGCACGGGCACATTCTCAAATTTCTAACCTACTCAAAAACAATGTCGGACACCGAACTGTAATGCGCTCCGAGAATTTCGAATATGCTGAAAATGTTGGCAAAATTTTACAAGCAAACCACACACACACACACACACACACGCACACTGCCGCACGGGCACAATTAAGTCGTATGCAATTGCTAAAAAGAACCTTTAGGTACATTTGCCTAAAGGACAACAACAACAACAACAACAACAATAACAACACACCTTGTTGGGGTATTGTGTCTCGGTAAAAGCGAGTAAGGTGACAATGCCGACGCTGACATATTTCATATAATTTCATTATGTAACTGAAACAACAACAACAATAGTCAAATGGAAAACAATACTTGGTGGCAAATAAAACAAACCAAGCACCACCATCCAACACACAACCACACTTAACGCAGGAAAGTAAACAAAAAAAATTATGTATGGAAAATCTACAAAATTCACCGCCAAAACAAAGCACCCACAAAATACACCAATAACAACAACAATAGTAAGAATGGTGTATAAAAAACAGCAAATCGTGACAACAATCACAGTCACCACAATACCTAACGTTAAAACGCCACCACAACAACAACTACAACAATCAAAATAGAAATTTTACTGTGAATAAAATAGCAAAAAAAAATATATTCTTCTTGCGACCCATTGTTGCGTTCGCCACGCGTGTTTGTATGTGTGTGTGCGGTACGTTTGTATAGTGTTTGTTGTTGTTGCTTATTTATGTACACAAATATGTTAATGTGTATTTGCTGTGCATTGTTGAGCAGCGATCTTTGTTAGAATTTCACAATCACACTGAGGCAGTGGTGAGGCGCCATCGGCTGCCGCGCGTTTATTTGTTCGGTAATGAGGTGTGAATTGCTGCACGGAGGCTGGCAGCGCCATCGCCAATGCAATTTTGTGGAAAATGAAGTCACAATTATGTGTCCTTAATGAACAGCTTTAAAACTAAATGAAAAACACTTTTAATTATCATAAAACTGTGCCTGCTGTGCGCTTCAAAAGTTCAGAGAGTGTATGGAGGTGCTCTCAATTTTGTGGCTACTCCCACTAGAATGTCTTCAGTGAAAAAGTTGTCTGATCTTTTCAGTCATGACAAAGGGTATTAAAGGATAAAAACATTAAAACGACCTGCAAAAGCTATTAATGTCATGTGGCCAGTGTGCCATATACATAAATATATAAATTGATAGCTTTCGTAGAGCAGCGGCCTAATCTTTGGACCACCAAAATAAGATGCCAGAACAATGAGTATGGAAGTAGAAGAAGACGTTGACAAGTTTTGGATAAAGTGAAAAGCAAAGTGGCAAAATTAGAGAATCACTTGTAAAAGTAGCTTGGCCAAAACACCAAAAATTTATTCATTCATTTTTCCTTGTTCACTCTTCTCCAAAAGACTCTTCCATCTTACACGATTCTGGGCTGTTGTTTTCATTCATAAGCAATGCAAAAAATTCACTGGCATTTTTACGACTTTATGCGTTTTCTCCGACAATGCAAAAACATCAATTTTACAAATTCAACATCCAAACTCAGTTCATTGCAGGAGTAATCAGAGCCTAGTACAAGCAATTGCGGTCTTCACGCCAAGGCTGTTAATTTTATGGTTGCTATGTAATTTGTTAAAGTCAATACGTGTAAATTTACAAAATTTTCAAATTTTTTTTTTTTTTGTGAAATAGACTCCAGGGGGTCTTAAGAATATCCCCCTCAAGTGGCTTTATTGATGGTCAATTCGTTCCGCATGATAGCGCTAACGCAAAGTTTAAACCGAATTATTTCGAAACACTGGTTTTTGATTATGGAAGTAGAATATCTCGGCAAGTTTAAGTCCCATTGATCTAAGATTTGGACAGCAACTTTTTGAAACATAGAACTTCTAAACTAACCAAAAATTTCATTGTTTTTGACGAAATCCGCGGCGCCATTTTCGGGAAATTAAGAAAAAAAAAGATAATTTTTTTCGGTTGGAGCATATTTTTGTATTTTCGAGAAAATATTTTGGTTTTGTTAGTTCGTTTAGAAGGTACATATATTTTCTCATAATAACTAATAGCAATATTTTTTCAGATGATTTTTGAGGCGCCGGCACAACTTTTACTAGAATTTGGGCCCAACGTTGGACCCCCACACCGCCGCCATTTTGAGCACGCCAAAAAAAAATTTTTTTTTCTTGCACTGCTACCTTTTAATAAAAGAATGAAAAAAAAAATTGTACATTGCATTAATTTTTTCCGGCGTATGCGCGATTCCAAAAATATATCGTTTACACGTATTGACCCCCTTAACTGTGAACAACCCCTTTCCGCTTATTTTCGGTAGCTGTGTGTCACAAAAAGCTGATCCAGTATTTTCATTCAAAACATTTCATTAATGTAAATGCAAAATTTTCAGAAAATTAAACAATTTGAACAGCTGATCGCAGTGTTACCAAGTAACGAAAAAATTGTCAAGCCTGCCAGACTGGAAAAAACTAAAAACAAACCATAGATAGATTTGAAAGGGGAAATGTGCACTGAGACCAAAGTTGATCTATTGTGCCCCAAAAACAAACCATACTTTTTGAAGGTTTTTGAAGCGCTGAATCCAGTAATGATTCGCTACATCACTGAAGTACACAGTTCTTCGCCTACAATCGTCGTTTTTAAAAACTATTTTGGAGATATTTTGTTCCACCACAAGCAAATAAGAAGCAATGCCTTTTGCCCATGATGCATTTTTTGTTTGTATCTTCAAATATCATAGAAATTTTGTTAAATTTCTTCTTCATCAAACATTCAAATTGTGTAACATTCGATCAAACTTTTTGACACCAAAAAATTTTAAGCAAATTAAAATTTGACATTTGATCAAACATGTCCAACTTTCGCCATATAAATTGATCAAAGGTTTAACATTTTGTCAAATCGCACCTTTGGAAAAAACTGGTAGTGCGCAATAAAAAACAACTCATAAAATATCTAAAAACATCCCGTTATACTGGAACACCAACTAATGCTTTTTACGACTGAACTAACCTACTTAAGTAATTTGAAGCCATATGTAAAGAGTCACAATAAATTATGCTGCATGTCCTGATAAAAATTTGCCTCTAAAATATTACAGTCTTCTTATCTGCAGAAAGCTAACAAATGTTAATAGGGGAGGAGTGTTCGGTGTTCGTTCACAACCAAATCACACAAATACATATACACAACGAAATTGTTGAAACTGTACGCTAGCGAATTGTTTAAGCGTGGTCTATGTTTAAGTAGACTTTTCCAAAACAGCTGCGGACCAACTGCGGCCACTCGCTACTGGACACCTTTCGGCCGAGTTGTCACACTGCAAACCGGGCATTGCATACTTACTAATGTTGAGCGGCATAATGGCGCTTTGCATTTGACTGAAAATCTGCCGGTGGTGGTGGTGGTGATGGTGCGGCCCGCCGACCGCGGCGCCGCTGAAGAACAAATGGTTCTGATGCAGCGCCAATTGCTGGTGATGATGATGGTGGTGGTGGTGGTGATGCAGCTGCGGATGCGGGTGCTGCTGTTGCTGCTGCTGCTGTTGCTGGTGTTGTTGTTGTAGCTGCTGGTGCTGCTGCTGCAGATGATGCAGATGGTGGGGATGTTGTTGGTGTGGCAGGGTGAGCGCCAGCGCATGATGGCCGCCCGATGCTGAGGACGACGCTGGCGGCGGCGGCGGTGGTGGTGGTGCCGCAGCCGCCTGCAGTGGGCCGCTGTATTGGCGCGTCGTGGCCGCAACGGCGGCCGCCGTGGCCGTCGCTAGAATGTGATGATGCGTTGTTGAGCGTTGACTTTGTACTGTGTTCAAGCTGTGTATGGAGGCGTGTACCGCCGACTGATAAATAATACCGTTATTGGACATGGCCGTCATGGACTGGTGGTGGTACATCGTGGGCCCGGCGCTCGGCTGGGCGGTCACGGTCGCTGCCATGGCAGCGGTCGCCGATACGGGCGTCAGCGGCAGGGCTCGATAGCCGGCCATCGCTTGCGACGCGTTCGTTTCGAAGCACTTGTCTTGTTCTTGGCTGGTTTTGCGCTCACATTTCTTACATGTTCAGCTAATTTATTTCTTTTTCTTAAATAATGAACAAAATTTGCGTATGTTTTTTTAATATATTCTGCGCACTTTACGAAAGTGTTTTTGTATTTAATTTTTTTTATCGTCCGACACGTGTGCTGCAGCGTGTGCGTACACGGCAAACGCGATTTCTAACTAATTAAAATCATTTAATCTCTAAAATCTTGAGGCAGTTGATAATACATACGAAAGCATTGGAGTTTCGTTGCACCCTACATTTCATGGAACTGTTGCTTGTGTGGATAGATTTCGTTGTGTATAAACCAAGTTAGTTAGTGGTTCATTGCCTCATAGTCAGCATTAAATACTTAACTTAAACATTCTAATTCGTATTAATTAAAATAATTTTTTGTAGGTCATTGTGCAGCCGGTGTCGATCAGAATATTTCATTTTTGCATTCATTTTTGCTACAACTGCGCGACTGATAACAATCAAAATTTTATCTTATAAAGTCAAGCACAATCGGACAAACGTATGTGAAAAGCCCCATCACACAGCATCACTTGAATGTGGTGTAGCTGCTTGCTGGATGCGTAAATATTAAAATATATTTAACGAAAGTTTCGTTCTGTCAGCCTAAAACACTCATTTCTCGCAGCATCGGCGTTTTATGGTCCTAAGCAACTTTTATTGTACGTTTTATTGTTGCCTCATCAGATTTAAGATATGAAAGAGCCAAGGTCTTCAAGCAATCCGTTCAAGTAGCAGATAAGAATAAAAAATATTAACGATTGCAAAGGGATTTCGGATAGTGAATACCTCTAATACTGTGCTGGACAGAAAGCCAATTCGATGACAGTGGACTTAATTTGTTTGTCTGTACATATTAGAAAAATTTACATTTGTTATCGGAGAGCACACTTGGGCCAAATAAGAAACTTTGCGATGCCACTGGATTACTTGCCTTTTCAATTTTCTAGGTTTGAAATCATTCTAAACAATTTATGAAGCAAGCGTTTAGTGTACACTTCCGATATGTATACCTTAAGTGTTTTTTACGGCAGGGAAGGTGCAAAGTAAGTGGAGATTAGTTCCTTCATACTCAACGTCTTTGCCGCTTTGGCACGAAAGGTGTCTTGAAGAACGGAAATACAGGGTGGCGCAAAAGTTATAGCATCCGTCGATAAGGTGATGACTTTTGCGCCACCCTGTACATGGATTAGGTAAAGCAAAAATAATTATCTGTTGATTTTGGCGTGACGCAGAGCATCACCATCATGAATCTATGTTTGACAGTGTGCTAACATTATTTTTACGTTTTCCTCACGGGTTTTTTTCAGGTTTTTTCAGTGCCTGACTGACTCTGACTTTTGGAACCACGTTCAAAGCCGTGACAATACTTAAAAGCGAGGATTGCAAGTCACAAATACTCATTCGGAGCATTTAGCGTAGTTCCCCTGTCAGGCCTGAGACAACTGGTTCCCAAAATTCATTGGTTTTTCAACTGATTCTTTTGTAAGTCAATTGGACAACTATGTTAAGTCAATTGTCCAAGTCAAGCCAGTCAGTTCGCGTCTAATTGTTCACACGCGGGAAGACCACATAACAATGAGAGAACCCAGAGATGAAATAATCAACAAAATTGCCTCTGAAGTAACCCTAAAAACTGATGTTGCTTTTGTTACAACATCGAGCTTTTTGCTTTTGTTGCAACCTTTGAGCAAGTCTTATTCTATACACGTGAGCGTGTTAACGTTTTTCAAGGCTCATTTGATTTGCAAGTTTTGTCTTCAATGATTTAGAAACTTAATAATTAAATCATTTCTTTGTTTATTTAATTATTTATTAATTCATATATTTACTGCAGACGTACCCAATATTGATGAGGGGCCGGACACTGTGTTACGTCAGGCCCCAAATATTTTCGGCAGAAGTGTGTCAACAGTAAGTTCAAGACAAAATTCATCTTTGCTTGTTTTTTAGTACTAAAGTTTTTTTAGTGTAACACGTATTTTTTTGTTTTTCATTCGCATTGGAGTTTTGTTGATTTTTTCAAAATATTTTTGAAATAAAATATTTGTTTAAAATTTCATTGCTTTATTTTTCCTCAAAGTTGAATTACTAACCCAGAATTAAAGAGTTCCAAAAATACTTGCTTTGCAACTAGTTTAGAAACTGATTTGATTATGGACTAGTTGCAAAGAGATGCAGATGACTGTCGCCTAGGCCATGTAAAAAGGGTGAGTTCGCTCTTAGGAAACGGATCGGTTCTACAGTCAGCTATGGTTGAGGAGCAACTAGTTGAAATCCTAGAATCGCACTAGTCCGAATTGCTGCAGAGAATGTTTAATGTGGAGATATTTCATGTTTTAGTGGCCATTTTGATCACGTGTCATAATCTACATATGCGGCCAAAAACAATAATGTTCTATATAAAACTGAGGAAATGTTTTACGTACTTCCAGAATGCTCCAGAGAAATCTGTCCACAAGTTAGGATTGCATTTGTCCAGATCAAAAAATGTATGAAAACATAACAAATTTTGGCAAACTTTTAATTTACATTTGATCAGGTATCATATATCTACCCCATACATACGATAATTCAAGTCGCTATGAGTTAATACGCATAGACTCAAAACAGTCACAGAAGCACGATTTCAAACCGCTTTGAATGTTTTAAGCGCAACAATTTAATGCACTTTTCATGAGTTCCTAAAATTGCAAGTCGATGCAAGAACACGTATTAACGTTTAAACATTTTCAAAGTGCTTTAAAAACCTGCTAATGGTTTTTTGTGCAGTGTCAAGTAAAAAGCAAGAAACACTAACAGCTGATATAAGAACAGATTCCAGTTGTCCCTGAGTCGAACCTCTATTAGACAGTACGCTTGAGTCATCACTGGACACTGCGCCATTGGATCTATGCTTGTGAAATCTCTCTCTCGTCCTGTTATGTCTTCAGAAGCTGCGGAGACGAAGAAGTAGAAATGATTCAACAATTCCTGTGCCACTGCCCGGCCCTGCAGTAACGCCAACTCCGTACCCTGTGGGTAAGATTTCTTGCGGACCTGGCTTGAAATTCCGGATCTGCTCTCCTTTATCAAGAGGTCGAACTGGTCCACCCCAGATCGAGACTGATTCGTTAGCTCCAGAACTATTAAATAAGGGATTCACAATGGGCCACTTTGGCCTCCGAGTGGAAGTGCAATCCCTGCACTACCTAACCCTACCTAACCTAACCTAACCTATACAGAATTACTATTTTAATGTTTTGTCTTAAATAAAAAATAATTTGAAATCACTTTGAAAAATCACTTACTGTAAAACACTATGTAATCAATGAAAATTTAAATTATATATCACTCAAAACGCGAGTAGCGCGGAGAGACCACAGGAAAAAAACCTAACCTAACCTAAGCCGTCTTCAGTGAATTCACTTTTGAGACAATGTACTCGAAATGGACTCAGTCAACTAGCTCGAAAGCGTATCAAATCAATGCGTATCGACTGCGACTGCCATATGAAAATGGTTTTAGTATAAGTGGTCAAATAAGAACAGCAAAGTTGTCCATTAGGAGAGCAATATTTGTTCAAAAATTAGCCATTGGCAATTTATAAACACAATACTTGCAACCGTACCCGTACCGTAACTCTGTTCAAGACGTTTTGAAGATGAAGAAAATTGAAAAAAAATGCAAAACTCACTCACAATTCGCAATAGAGTACACTTTTCAGAATAAATTTCAAATTAAATATTACCTATACTTTCATTATTTTTTAATTTAAAATTAAAAACTAGCTCAAATATGACACACGTGCTATAATAATTGCATTGAAATAATTGTAAATATTTTGTTATAAATCTGCATAAAATTAGTTATGAACATTTTAATTGCACTTAATTTAACTTTTAATTGCAATCTGACTTCATCTCCTATTGTTTTATTTTCTTAATAAAATAAAATAAAAATGTCTGCATTAACTTCAACTCTCTTTAAGTTATGATTGCTTAACCCGCAATTATTTATATGATTTTTTTGGGAACATTAATACACTATATTTAAATATTAAATTTTCGTTTTGTGTTCAACATGTTATTATAAAAATAAAAAATAATATAAAACACTTCAATTCATGAAACCGACTTGAAACTCCGGCGGTGACACTTGTAACGATAAAACTTTAGCCTTAAAAAGTTACACAATAAAATACACACAAAGACATGAAAAACACCAACTAAAACAGTTAGAACACATAAACAACATTAAATAACAAATAAATCGGTTTTTGTTCAAATAATCTCTTTGCGCCGGCGAGTGCGTTGCGCCAAAGAGAAACAACATTTATAAACATTTAGCATTAAAAATAAACAATGCTTAAAACAGAAATTTATTTGCGAATTAGTGAAGACAATGCGTACAATGTGTTCATTGATTTGTTGTTTAAGATAAGTTTTTTTGGTAATTATGACCAAACAATAAATACCGGAAATTACTTCAAGAATCCAATTTCAATTTTAAAATCATTTAATTTCATGTTTTGTTTATTTTCTTGCTATTTACTAGAAGATAAAAATTGCAATTTATTTTTTTTTATTTTGAATGTTTTTCTCATTTTCGTTTCACTAAAAACGCAAATAAATTTCTTCATAGCACAAAAACAAATATACAAATAACACATCTATAGGTACACACATTGAAAATTGCTTGCTTGTGTTAGTTTTAACAATTACAAACACACAGATATTTTTACAGCATATCTTCAAGTACGAAAAAAAAAACAATTGAACTAAAACAATAACAACACTGAGAGTAATATGAATGACGACAACAACAACAATTAGAATGACACCGACAATTCATCATAAATATGCACAAGTTGCAACATTTGCCACAATTTCTTTCTTATGAATGCGCAAGAAAAACCTTTTGTTAGTTGTTGTACGCTTTGTGTTGTTGTTGCGGTTGCAATTGTGGCTGTGTTTGTGATTTAAACAAATTTCAATTGTTTTCGCGCTCCGGGCAATATTGCTGCGAGCGCGCAATTCGATGGCCACAGGCCGCCAGCGAGGCGTGTTCAACAACAGCCGAATCGACAGCGTGCCACGCTGACAGTTATGGCTTTGTTTGGCATTTTGTTGTGTTGCTGTTGTTGGTTTTGCGCGCGCGTTTCTTGCCACGTTTTAGTGCATTTCAAGCGTTTTCAACCGTTGGCTCGACATTCGAATTCAAACGACTTTGGCGCGCATCATACGAATCGCAACGACTGCGACAACGAACGCACACGAACACAGCACGAGTGGGCTGTAATACACGAACCGGCGAACGAGCGAACGTCCTGCACGCGAGGCTAGAGTCTAGTAACTAAATTCGCATGCCGCATGTGGCATGTGGCATGCGGCCAGCAGCAGCCGTGCAGCGACATCCGCCTGGCAAAGGATTCGTCGGATTTGCAGCGGGCGGCACACGCACATACCGATACACAACACAGCGCCGAGCCGACTCCCAGCCAAAGCGTTGCATAGGAATTGCACAGAAAGAGATGGCAGCATGTTCTGTCGGCCAGTCAGACTGCAATTCGGTCGCACCAATGCGTTTCGGTGGTTTGGGGGCAGTTCAGTTTGCGCTGTTGTTGCGTTTACTTCTACTTTTGTGGTGGTCACAAGCAAATGTTGTTGTTGTTGCAATTTGGCACTTCCTAATGCTGGCAAAGTGCAGCACCCACACACAGCGAGCGAGCAAACAATTTGATACGCAACGGAGTTGAAGAAAAATTGTGTGCAGGAATTTTTAAAAACGAAAACTAAAATTATCATAAAAAAAATATATTTACAAAATTTTGAGCTCCACTTTGAGTACAAAATTCTATCAACAATTTAATCCGTTTTCTTTTTCTTCAGATTTTTTCATATTTCTTTTTGTTGGGTTTTTGGTTTTAGTTTCCTTTTAACTCGTCTAAAATGTTCCGGGGGTTGTTTTGACGTCCTGCGCATTGAGCACTCTCCAGCCGCTTCTGTCGTTGCATTTGAGCGCCTAACAATTTTGTACCTTCCCCAAAGCAGCAACAACGCAACCTAACACACAAACACACCAACAACTGCAGTTGAAGCTAAAATAGCAGCAGCAACAAATAACAACAAAGACCAGCAATGACAACAATAACAGCAGCGCGGCACGTGGCACACGGCACATGGCACGCGGCTTGGCTCGGCGTGTTTACAAACAAGTGTTTTTCGCCGCCACTTTGCGCGCCTGCTGGAATTCGTGCAATTTTCCAATTTGTGGAATGTGGCGGCGCTGGGGCTTCGCCGCCGCGTGTTGACTTTTGCTGACAGTTAAAGTGCATTCCTGCGCTGTCGCTCGACTGCTCGCCGGTGTACGCTGCGCTCGCGGCCAACGTGACGTATGCGGCACGTTAATTGCGTTGCAATGCAAATATTTTACCCATCATCCACATGAAATATTAAAATCCGAAACATGTTCACTTTCTACTTGCACAACGCGCTGAGCTCAGTGTCAACCAAAGATATTTGTTGCATGTTTTTAGTATAATATTTCTTTTAAATAAAAATACAAAGCAATTTATAACAACGTCAAAACAAACTGCCAACGTTTAAATTGCCATAAATCGCGCTAATGAGTCATAATCATTATCTAAGGCTGCCTAAGCGATATCAACATCATTTTTATCAGCCACCACAGAGCAGTGAAAGCAGATCCAATATGCGTGCATGCTGTTACAAATGTATCGGGAAGTCTACTACGAGTATTAAAGGATGTCGAAGGTATGGAGAAAAAATGTGTATGGTGCTTTTTAAAGAGAAGAACCAGAAGTCAGCAGAAACGAGCTGTTGAAACGGCTATGGAAAAAATTGCTATGTTGAATACATTTAATTTAATCTTTAAATCTTTTATGGATAGGTAATTATTTGAATCAATTGAACTTGTTGAAAGTCGACTGGAACAGGACCAAAATTCCACCAATTCTCGATATTTATTGGGTCGACTAAAGAATCGCAGTAAAAATTATTTAACTTTGTCCTATAGTCAGTAAGTTTTTCTTTGGCTTATTTAAAAATAAAATAAAATAAAATTACAGAACAAATGGAAATTGGCTTCAAGGACTGAAGAAGCTGACTGACAACTGACTTTTTCATTCATATCGGCAATGAAGGTAAGTAGACCAAATTGCTCAGTAGTATCCTGCTGAGCGAGCCCATCTGCCCTACAGTTGGATGAATGTTCCTTTGCCCTAGAATTCAATACAGGAGCGTATGAAACTGTTGGGAAATCTTGTTGGGAGATTTTCTACAGCTAAGGACTGTCTTTGGCGTTCAAGCTACATACAGAGCTCTGAGAAGGCATTGGATGACCAGATCACTTTTCGGCATCCTCTTTACTTTAAGCTTATTTGAAAATATATATATATATAGATTGCGATGACCTTAGCCTAGAAGACACTGCAATGATTCGGCATCCAGAGCTTGAGATTTAAATTTGGTTCTTTTGAGTAAATTGCACAACATACCACAGTTTAAGATGTTATCATTATTATTTTCGTATCAATATTTTTAGTTTTATTTCTAAATTTTTTAAATAACAGGGCGAATTAGGTGAAAAAAGACACAGAACATGAGTTTGAGCAAGATCGATGATGGCATTTGTCCCTAATCGCAGATTAAAATCCGATTTTTTTTAACACTTTCGCGCTCTCTGTGGCTATCTGAACAGATCTAAACGTATTTTATTGTGATACAAAATCACTAATTTTGTCTTTCCAGTCATTGTGTTTGGGTTTTGTACAAGTCTAGTTATTTTTAGTACTTTTAAACACATTTAAGAAAAAAGTCGAGATGAAATTAGTACGAAATGGGTTAAAGTGCGGCCAGGGTTGGTGATTGGCCTATCGCTAGCAGTCCTAGGTGAAAGTTTATTAGTAGGTTGTGAGCTGCTCATCACAACTGATGGGTGTGAGATGCCGAAGAGATGGGAAACATTTAGAAATTGGAAATGTAGAAAACAAGGTAGAGCTCTGGGATGGGAGCCCAGAGCACTTCACACTGAACGGCCAAGGCTACAGGATCTTTAATTATGGACCCTCGAAATTTGTTAGGTTATAGCAGCCATATTGTTTAGTGTTGTACAGCAAATTACCATGGAAGTTTATAGTATTAATTTTCACAAGAAACTTATTTCTTGAGACTTTAAACTTGACGAATTTTGCCTTAATTTTGTCAAAAAACTCATTTTTAGCTACGAGGCCCAATTTTGGATGAATGAATAAGTGAACAAGCAAAATTGTTGGTCTTATTGCCATACCAAGTCACTGTTTGGTGTGGATTTTGATCTGACGGAATCATCGGTCCGTAATTTTTTCAATTCTAATTCGGCATTGGACCTTCCAAATATAATAAAATATTAGGTTCAGTTATCTTAGATTTGGTTAGGTTTGTACAGAAATTGACCAGCCAATCTTAACACTAGAAAGACCGAAAATTTGCCATACCTAGAAGGACCGCAGCGATCATTTTGACCGCTAATACGTATATCCATCAATCAATCATAAATCAATGGAAACTTCTTTTTTTTGTTAGTATATAATGTTACTTTGTACATACTTCTAACATTTCATATACTTGAATATATATTTTTTTGGATCACTTGTATATAAAATAATAGGAATAATATGAGCAATTTTCTCGTCTTTTATTTCAAATCGCAGTATTTCTATGTATGGTTGGTTGGTTGGTTGTAGTGGCTGCCTCTGTATGAGACACACTTAGGCCTATATGCGCCCGTTGTGATACCACAAATTCCACCCGTTTGAAATGTGTATGCAACACTGTTTTTTCCAACATGTGATATAACACACATTTCAAACGGATGGGGAAAGGGAGGGAGGGCCTAGGACCTACAGTTTAACGCCGAATCCGAACGGCGATTGGCAGTTTTTCTTTCAAACTTGGAGGTTTTGCCTTTGCCTGCCAAGAGCGCACTTGTGCGATTCTTGTAATTCTCATCTGCTTCATGTGGATAGCGGTAGAAATAGATGATCGTTTTACCAGCCCGAGCCAGGAATCGAACCTGGGGCCACGGTATGAGAAGCCAGCGCGCTACCCGCTGGACTATCGAGGCCGTATCTATCTATGCATAAAACTGAATGTTTTGTATTCGGACAAGCAAACAATCTTTTACAAACTAGGAAACTACTTGGTCGATGGAACTGAAACTTTGTGTTTTGTCCAAGGAAAGAATTCTGGATGTTTTTTTTTGTTTGTTATTCATTTGAGAGGTGTGGTAAAGCTCATACAACTCGAATTTTTATATGTAATCGTCCATAGGAATCATAATTGAGATGTGTCATTCCACTGATATAATTTCATAGGCATTCCAACATTATTATAAAAAAAAACAATTGGTAGAGTTGAGTAGAAATATTGCAATTATATTATTTTGCGATGGATTCAGAAAGAGAAAGATGAATTTTACAAGCAATCTCTACTTTACAATCATATAAATTCAAGCAAATCTTCGTTTATTTTGCTTGCGTTCAAATGACCGCAAATGGTCTTTCTAGGTAAGTATATGTATACTGATAAATCGAAAAGTACACATCGGAGTTGGCTGATTTTTCACACAATTATAGAAACACATAAGAAAGAAACCCATGTAAAAACCCATAAAAGATTAAAGCCACGAAAGGAGAAATTGATTGAAGAAATAATATAAGAAATACAGCCATTTAAAAATGCCCGCAATGATCTTTCTAGTGTTAAATAAGGCTGCCAGTTTGGCTCTTAGTGCTTTACTCATCACAACTATTAATTTAACGCCCTTTTATAAATAAGTCCCGTTACTTATTGAACAACATCTACACACGCTTCATTCCCGTAAGCGCCGCTACTTTGTAAATATTTTGCCAATTTAATTTGTAAGAGTATGTTTACATACATACACGAATATATATTTTCATCAGAGTGTAGATATGTGTGACAATTTTTGCTTATATTAAATACCAACGAAATGGGGCATGATTTCGTTTTATGACCTTCTATGCCACAACAGCAACAATAATCCCAACAATGTCAACAAATAACTAGGAACAACGACGTAATAAGCTATTAACCAGGCCAGTAGCTACTGCGACTCGATATTTGTTTACTCGCTATGCAAATCAGTTTGTACGGATCCGTGTTGGTGTTCATGTCAGTGTGTGTGTGTGTGCGTGTGTGTGTATTAAATACACTCAATGAAATTGAAATGTTTCAACAACATAGAAATTGATGAAATTGTTGGCCATTGACAGTGTATTAGCTCAAGTGGTAAGTATGTAAATATGTAAGTATAAACATGGATATACATACTGAGCATATATAATGTAAGAGTGGATTATATGGTCTTTATAATACTTTTTGTTGCTAAAAATGCAATTCCGAAATTCAACAACAATAATGAACAAAATTGCTTAGCATAAAGTGAAACTGCCCATCACAATGGATGCTCCCTTACTTTTTGATTTTATGAGAAATTACTTTCGAACGCTGCGTAGAATATTCCAGGTAGACGTGCTCGTGCGTCAAATGGCTAATTAGTTGTTGCGAAAAGTAATTAGTCGCGGCTGAAACGAGTGGGCCGCCTTCATTAGGCATTCAATAGTTTACATTTGAGCTTCTAAGCTGAGCGCTCGCAACGAAACGCTCGCAGTTGATCATTTTTTATTAGTAATTTACGTTGCGCAAAATGCTCATTTATTGATTTTCAACTAAACATCATTTCATCGTAAAATATTTACGAGTTTTGTTGTGTATACAAGTAAAACATTTGAAGAGCAGACGCCACATTGCTGCAACACAATCGCGCACAAAGTTTATGTAAACAAGGCACAACGCAGATTTTTCACCAATACAAAAATTTTGTTTGAATGAACTCAAAATTCAATCAGTATTCAATATTAATGAGATCAATCAAATCATTTGTGAGATTCTTACAATCATTGAAAAGTGATAAAACTATGAAATTTTAGAAGTTCATTTTTAAGAAATTACTGAGAAATCATTTAATGATCCAAATTATGATAATTGCACATTTTACGTAAAATATAGGCTCGGCCCACAAGTAATTTTTTATTTAAATATGTACCTACATATAACTGTTTGTCCTGACTGACTGACTTATAATCGCTCAGACCAAACCGCTAAAGCTACAAACGCGAAATTTGGACTATAGGCACAAATAAGAAAATTAACCTTCGCTAACAGGCAGACAGGATCTTTTGAAATTAGGGATCTAAAGTCGCAGAACATGGGTTAAGGTGCTTACCTTAACACGTGTTTTTTATTTTTCGAAAATAAAAATCTGACGGGATCAACGATGGGTTAAGGGTTGGTATGAGGATAGCATAATTTAAGAGGTCTATTGACTTATGGTGAAAGCACTGGTGGTGAAAGCACCTTTGTAATCCCACCAAACAGATAGTTTCACAATTTTTTTTTATAAATAAGTATCATGTTTCGAAGCCGTCCTCGAAAGTCCAGCGGATAGCGCGCTGGCTTTTCATACAGAGGCCCTAGGTTGGAATCCTAGCTTGGGCTGGTGAAAAACTTGTCTACTTCTATCGCTACCCATATGAAGTCGAGGTTGTAGACAACCCATTTCTCGTTGCCAGTCATGGTGCGCTTCAAAAAATCATAATTTTCTTGATGTTTGAGCAGCAAATCACTGACATCACAATTTTCTTTCCCTAAGAATATGAACAAACCATAAGTCGAACTATGTGATGAAGCCTATGCATTTCAAATAATCATGAACGGACGAATTTGCATAACTGATTTGGCATTGGCGTTGTGACAGTACATCTTCTCCATCCACATTGGATAGTCTTCTTCTTGCTTTAAGAGCATTTTTACCGTTTCGATAATACATGCATGGGTGTTCCTCATGCATTGGTCAAACGGTCATGCTCAAGCAATTCTATCATAAGGAAGAAAACGAATTGTGGTCTGAGAAACAGACCTGCGATATCTCTCGACTAACTTGGCCAACCTATAACTTGAAACGGACCAACTGGTTGCGTCACTCAATAAGCACAACGGTCTCGGTGCTCACGGGTCACTGTCTTATGGGTAAGCATGCGGAAAGACTAAGACTGCAATCCAACGACTTCTGTCAAAGGGTGCGGCTCCGAGGAGAAGGAAGAGACCGTTCCCCTTTATGTCAGTGCCCTCTAACCGAACTATTACCTCTTAATATCAGGGATAAAGACAGGTTCATAACGGAATCTTTATGGTTTCCAGCGCAGTAAGGGGATTCTCGCCATTCTCTGCGGTATCACAATGAGTCATAAGTTGTGCTTAGGTAAGCATTTTAAATAGAAACTTGCCACAGCGACCTAACCTAGGTTAGGTTAGGCCTTTGGATGAAACTTAGAAGAAAGTTGAGATACAGTAAACAAATAAAAATAAATAGAATTTTATACAAAAATCTATAAAATAGCGAAATGACAGATTTCGCGAGAACATCTATGGGCAATAAACCATCTCGATGTGATTGTTTCATGAGTTTGGACTTAATTTTTTCCCAGGCTGTATTGAAAGTAAGATTTATGTTTTTAAAACAATTCTGTTACTGGCTTTATACAACCTGAATCATTCTGAAAACTGTCAGTTAAGTTGTGTTGGCCATTTGTGTTGACCAACCAGATGGCCTTTCCTAACCAGATGAAGCCTGAATAGTTAGTTCAATTTAAGAATCTTGTAATTCGCTTGAGACGAGTCTCTTGCTGACAGCTTAAGCATTAACCATACTATACCCGTAGTTAAAATAGTTCAAGTAGTTATGTTTGTTGGCCATTTGGCGAATATAAAGGTTCATGTATGGCAAATAAAGATCAGAAAGTAATTAGCAGTTTGCAAGGTCATCTTATTTTTTTATATTCTTGAACAAATTTTATTGAAACCAGCCGACACCTAATTGGGGGCGTACTTTTACAAAAGTACAAGAGATAATAACAGGTTGAATATGTCTCAAAGCGCGCAAATACATTTAGCACAACACCAGCAGAACTTCAAAGTCTACATGAAGCCTACTTTTTTCTCATTTGGGTGCAATGCCTTTGATTTCTCGTTTGTCTTGCAAAACAAGAAAAAACTTTTGTTGAACATTCTTCAAAAAAGTTGCAAAAAGCCAGCTGAAAAATGGGAGGAAGGAAGGCGGCAAAAAGCAGAAATTAAGCATAGTGATATCTAATTAGCAGACAAGTGTAACCTAGTACCAGGAGCCAGCAGTTTCAATGCGAATGTGAAACGCCGAAAACGCGAGCGGCACAAAGCAGCCAAAACTTTGGCATAACAGCAACAATCACACACACACACACTGACATGAGTTGATTTTTGTTCGGATCTATACAACAAAAGTGCAGCAAAAGTTCGAGAAAGCAAAAACAAAAATGAAGAGTGTTGTAGAAAAGCAGAAAAAGGTGAATAAAATGTGAAAATGTTAAAGGGTAAACTTAAAAAACTTTGGCCGAAAAGTGGGAGCAATGAAAAGCGTTGCACTTGTCGACCGGAGCCAGTGCACGCCACCAACGGCAACAAACTCGGCCTCAACACGCGTCCATTATGCACTTTGCCAACTAATAAAATGAGTTGGAGCGCAAACTGTACGCGGCAGCAGACAAAACGCGCAATGAGAAACGTTGAAAAGCACACAATCGACTGAGGCCGCCATCAGCCGCGGTGTGGAGGCCATGGGGTGGTGGCGCCTACGCGCCAGGTAGCGCTGCATGGATGCACTTGGAGCAGCCATATGTGGCAGTTTGGTGGCAACAATTCATCTACTGTGATTCTTTTTGTTTTGGTTTTAATAGAACAATAAAACAATTTAGCCCAAAAGTTTGAAGGTTGCAACTGATTCGTTGTTGTGTTTTGTTGTGTTGATATTTATTTCGGCACTTGTTTTGTTGCAAGTGCATTTTATTGCAAAATAATGATAATGGCATTTGGGCAGATGGGCGCTGAAAAACATTTGAAAACTTTGTGCCAAAATAAAATTAAATTCCTTTTTTCCATGTTCATTATTGACGGTGTTTTAATGGCTTCGGCATGCCATGTTTTATCAATAATAACATTTAGTTTTAATTTTAAACCGGCTGCCAGACAAACAGTCGTCTGCCAATGGCCCGGCCAGCTGGCCGATAAACATCGCGCCAAGCGGCAATAATTCCAACGGGTGTGAATCGCTCCGAAATCGCCACAGCACTGGCACAGAGCAGGCGTGCGGAATGCCACAGACAGACATACACACCCACCCACACACACATGTCACGCACTTGTGCTCGTCTGTGCCGCCGCACGTCCTCACGCTTATCGAAAAGTGAAATATCGGCAACGCTTCAGTTTCAATATTAAACGGCCACACTAACCAACCCACCGAACTATGCACAGCCACTTGTGCCTGCCACGTTTTTCGCTTTGCTCTTTTGCTTTTGTCTAGCTTTGCCGTTTCTCTGCTACTGCGGACTTGCCCACGAATTTTATTGCATGTCAGCGAAACATTCAAGATTGTCGAATTATCACAGCGACAGCCATTTCTGAAGACATCAGCAAATGTTGCGCCCAACTGCCAAGAACACAACAACAACAACAATAACCAAGCCAACGATGACGCTGCCACTGTCGCTGTCGCCTGTAGGCGCACACACACTTCCCACTTGCCACTTGCCACTTACCGCTTGGCGCTTGCACTCGAGCGCAAGTGAAGTTGTCACTTGAATGTAATCGCCAACGACAAATCGGCAATTGACAGCGGCCCGCACCCGGTGCCTTGCAGTGCATGCGGCGGGTGGCCCAACTCCCCAAATGTGTGTATGTGTGTATATACTTGTACATGTATTTGTGTGCGTTGTGCAACTTTGCACTTGTGGCATTGACAAATAAACACGTCACACCATGGCAGCCAAACTGTGTGCGAGCATTTCGCATTCCGCAAAGGACTAGCGTGAAAATCTTCGAGCCTCGGCACTATTTGCCATGCACACAAGTGTTGGTCGATTGTAAGCAACAATTCTGCAAAGCGAAAAATCTACAAACTTGAAAATTGATTTCCTTAAAAACACTAAAAGCGATAAAAAACAATATCGCTGGAAATCTGCTTCCTGCTAACAACAATCTCCATATTCCCCAATCAATTGTTCCATCATCTATCGTTAGTCTTACGCCAAGTTGCCAACACTTATTCTCAAGACTTGTGTACTAAAGCGAAAAGTTCAATCAACAACACTTTTATTGGCAAATTAAAAATTTTCAGGCATCACAAATGGTCCAAGACGCATACAAATCTGTATCTGACCGCCAAGCTAGCAGCAACGGTGCTGGGCATCTCCGAAAATTCCCCGCGGCATGGCCGCTGTTAACGCGTCTAAATGCACAGCAGCGGAAATGCATACAAATGAACACTGCTCACTTGAGCAACGGACTCCTTGTGCTCGAGTGCTGGTGGTCAGCGATGTGCAAGAACCCGTTGCCAGCACAAATTCTCGCAAAGGTAAAGATGGCAGCGCCTTGGATGCGCCAGTGGAACAAAGTAGGCAAAAATTCGTATAAGAAATAATTTACAAATTTTTCAAAATTAAATTAATCTCCCTAGATTTCAATAAACAAATTAACTTGAGATAAACTTCACTTGATGAAGTCTTTTTTCTTAGATTTGCACTTTTTGGAGACCTGAAGTAGACTGATTCAGCTGCTCTAAATCATTTGAAGGCAGCAGAGTAAGACTTAAAACCCAAATATGGCGAAATCTTCATAAGAAATATACGAAAGTGGTCTGAAAAGTTTCCGACCTAACAAAGACACAGTATTTTTTCTTAAAACTTATTTTCATTTTTCTACATAGTCATAGTCAACGACATATCTCAGAAAGTAGATTACATGACACCCACGTTGATAAGGACTATCTAGTTTCAATCTCATCAAGAGCGGAATGGGAATTGGGTGCGCCCCCATCGGACGGACAGGAACGGACCGAAACGGATCGAAACTGCTTGGTCGGGTGGGTTGTGGTATCTACTCCTAAAGCTCCGGCTGCCAGATTACTGTAGTGTCTTCCAATCCGAGGTCACAGCAATATGTGCAGCCTCTGATTGGCTCAGGGTAAACGGCTATCGGATATCGGCAAAAGATATCCTGATATTATTGGACAGGCAATCCGCTCTTAGGGCTCTGGATGCGTTCATAACAACATCAAAGGTTGTCCTCATCTGCAGCAAATCTCTCAACGAGACTGCCAAGCAGATTCAAATTCGCCTATGCTGGATCCCGAGACATAGGGATACTACTGGGAACTCTGTAGCAGACGAGCTCGCTCGGCAGGGTACAAATCAGCAGTAATGTCAAGGTACAAGATACACGATACTAATTAAAGATGGGCTGAAGGCAACACACGTTTTCTTAACGCCAAATTTGGCCAACCTTAAATCTTCGGCGGTCCAAAGAACTACTCTCACTAAATAGAGCGCAGATCGGAACCATGATTGGTGTTCTGACGGGTTACTGTCTTATTGGCACCCACGCTCAAAAGCTGGAGCTGTTTTCAAACGTCTTCTGTCGCAGCTGCATGGACGAGGAAGAGGAGGAAAATATACTTCACCCACTATGTGTTGCTTTACCCAGAAGAAGGATGAACTATTTAGGCAACTTTTTCGATAGTCTAGGGGCTCTAGCTGATAAGACCATTCGCTGCATACTGAGAAGCTCCAACTGGTTCAACGAATGAGCTGTTTTGTGCAGGGGCAGCCACACCTACCTGCCTACCTACATAGTCTCCTTAGACATATGAATTTCTAAGCACTTCTCCCTCACTTAAATTTGATGGTAGTCTCTGCAACCATTTAATGACCTTGAGAGAAGTTTTTGGACGTCCCGAATTTGTATCGTCTCCCTAACTATCCAAACTCAAAGCAGTTCCAAACAACAACTGTACATTCAAAATGGTTGACATTTTGGTGAGTACCTTCTACAAGAGGCGCAAACAGAATGCCAACTTTTTGTTGACGATTAGCTGCCATTTTCATGTTGAGATCGACAACTTTTTAGACAATCCTCGCCTATGGAGTTAGCAGCCACATATCCAAAAGTTCAAAATATAGTATTTAAGATGGAAAACAGTTCGGTCTTTGGATCATATTAAGAAAATCCAAGCTGACAACAATTTGTAAAATATATCCATTTTATAAAGGATAATCAGGATTGGAAAGCCAGATTGGAAACCTTCGCATATGGAGTTGTGTTACAACATAATATAGGAATAACATTTGTTTAATATAATAATGTTTTGAGTTTTATTTGGCTTTGCAAAATACTTAAAGTCACCGAAGAATTTGTGAATAATCTTTTGAAATCCATTGAATAAAACAATAAAAGCCCATAGTGGAGTCACCCGTTAAAGAAATTTGTGGTCATTGTTAAGCTGATATTACTTTATGCAAAACGTCGAAATTATAAGGATTCGAATTCCTACTCAACTCTTTCTACTACTGCCCACTCCCAAGAGTAAAATTATTGTGTATGCAAAGTCCTTCAATCGGCATGCAATTAATGGTCTCTTTCCGTCCGTTAACATTGCCAACTGTTTCGTGCAACATAAATGGTTACATTATGCTTCTATCGCCATTATGTTTGTATCTAGTATACAGATATTCAAAAACATAGATATCTGAACAGACCTGAAGGCTGCATTAAGGCTGGAGATTTAACTGGAATTAAATTGAGACTGCAATTGAATTGAATTTTAATTGAACTGCAATTAACTAGAAATTTTGAACCGGTCCAATTAATAGGACAATTGTTTCCCACTCAGAAAACTTTAAAGGACTTTGACATTTTGACTTCTACTGTAAGGGATTTTGAAAAATTCGATTTTTGTATTTTTGGCTTAAGCAGTAGTTTAGGTAATGAAACTATATTAAGTGGTCCTATAATGAAAAAAATATTATATATTAAAGGGCTAGATTTTCGTTTTGAATTTTTAACACAATTGTTCAGAAACACGTACTTTTACATTTTATTTGAGCAAAAGTTCACATAATTTCGTTCTAATATGTTTAAAATGTTCTAACACAGACTGTCTGACTAAAGAACACCACTGTAGCTCAATTGGCAAAATTTACTACCAATGTTAAACACAAACAAATAAACAAAGCAAACAAGGAAAAATTTACTAAATTCCATTAACAAAACCACACCGTCTTCAACTTCATCAACTCTTACCCACGTTCTTCTTACGTTCTTACATTTTTCTCAAGTACAATGAAATTTCTGAGGAAATGTTACTAATGAGCAACAGTTGCAATTACTAAAGTGCCCAGAGAGGGTGTAGAGGCCAAAATGTAAACGAAATTGCGCACTTCGATGGCAATAGAGAATTCCATGCACATTTGCTTTTCAACAGCTTTAAAGTTTACAAACCAATCGGACATTTCAGCAACTAATAAATCAACGAAGATTGTAGCCATAACAGTGGCCACTTTACGCGATACAAAACAGCAGCAAGGCATAGTGAAAGAAAACAACACTCAAAACGCGCGCGTGGGCTGCGCCCAAAAAAACTTTGATTCGAATGAAAAGAGAAAACTTTGCAGATTCCAAGACGAAGTGTTGGGTGCTGTGCGAACGAAAACGCTTGTTAAGTGGGCAGCATTTTGCGCGACGTAGTGCTGATAAGACAGCATAAACCGCCAAGAACTGAACGAGCTGCAGCACGTCGTCGCACAGAACGCCCCCGGGTAGGTTTATTTGAATTTAATTGAATAATTGATTGGCATGCCGAACACGTATGCCTGCGTTGCAACTTGCTGCAATTGCAAACAGCCACCAACGACAGCACACCAATGCCAAACGGCATTTAGCTAAGCCGAAATGAAGTCATGCCACTTCACTCACTGCTCTCAGCCACGTCAGACCGGACTCTGTACAGATGCCACTTTATACAGATTTTTCCTTACACAACACAACAAAGCAAATAATTTTCAGTCAGCCGAATGTGGTTGGCGTATGATGCAAAATTTATTTTTAAAATGCTGCCTAAATCAGCGTACAGCCAGTGGCAAGTAACCAAACGAATTCCCCAGATGACGCTTTATAGCGTTGGTCGCTGCACATTTTACGGTAGCTGACATATGTTGGCAAGTGTGGATGTGATGCAAATCACAGCGCACTGCACTGGCCCCTACTCTCCAAAACACGCTTTGCTGCAAACTATTCACCTCTACAAAAGGTAAAAGGCTGGCACGAATTTTTTCTAAAATGTATTCGAGACAATAAAATCAACTCACCATTTCCCAGAGGTGCGTTCGCTTGGTGTTGCTGTTGCTGTTGTTGCTGTTGCTGTTGCAGCTGCAGGTGTTGCTGATGTGGATGATGATGATGATGGTGCAGTGTGGTTGTTGTGCCACCGTTTGCCGCCACAGATGCGGTGTTGCGTTCCTGCTTCAGCTGGACATCGGCCAGCGACAATTGCGTCTGCGTTTCAACCGCTCCGCTGAGAGCATTTCGCATGCCATTGTTGTTGCTATTGTTACTGTTGTTGATGTTGGCAATTTTGCTGCCATTGTTATTGTTTGCACTTACCGCAACAACAACATTTGAATTATGGCCTTTGCTATTGCTGCCACTTGCATTTTTATTGTTGTTGTTAATAGTACCAACATGATTGCTGTTGTTGTTGTTGGCGAAAACTGTTGTTGTTGCATTCGTTAGGCGTAAGTACGTAGTGGTGGTGGTGGCCACAGATGCTTTCGTTGTTGTCGAGGCGATCGCAGTGTTGCTGTTTTTGGATGCAGCGGCCAGCGTTGTGCGATTCAACGCGACGTTGCCCAGTTTGGTTGTGGTTTGTTGACTTTTGGTGGCGCGCGTGAAAGTCAGGGCGCCCGTTTGCGTGTTGGTGCTGACACAAACGGTGGTCGGCGTCAGAGCCGGTGCCGCAGACGAGCACAGTGACAGCGATAAAGAAGCCGTTTGGGTTGTCGACAACGATGTTGACAATGGCACCGAGGAGGACGCTAACGACGATGTCGAGCCGGCTGGCAGCAGCAACGACGGCGATGGCGTAACAGACTTCCGATCCGCACTGGTCGACGTCGAGGCGTGTGCAATATTGCTGACCGAGCTGGCCGACAGCGAAGACGTGGAGGACGAGGAACAGGCCGACGACACAGAAGCCGACGATGTGGAAGAGTTGCGTATGACCAATATAGATTGCGATTTCTCGAGCCGTTTGAGGGTTTGCAGCACAAAGGGCGCCTTACTGCCGCCGCCGCTGCTGCTGCTCTCCGTGTGGCCCATACGATTGCTGTCAGTGCTGAGGCTGCGTGAGGCCTGCACCAACGATACAAAAGGAGAAGAGAAAAACAATGAAACGCGCCAACTTGGAAACAGCAAACCATGACCTCTTACCGTCTTGAAGAGATACTGGCGCTCCTGGGCCAGCGACGAGACCGCTGCTGAGTTGGCTGCTGCTGCCGACTGCTTCTTCAGGCTGGCCGTCTGCAACAGCACCGACTCCAGCTGGCTGGCATTGATGGGCGTTTGCAGCAGTATCGTATTGCTGGGCGTGCTGCCGCTCGACGCGTCCTTTGCGCCACTGCCACTGCCATTGCTGCTGTTGTTGCTGCCGTTGGCTACGAGGGATATACATGACGACGACAGGGAGGACGACAGCGACGACAGCGCCGGTGCCACCGCCGTTGTTGTCTGTACGGACTTGCGTGCAACAGTTGTTGTTGTGGGTAACTGTGTCAATGTCGCGGCCACCGTTGCCTTTGCATGCTGCTGCTGTTGTTGTTGCTCATTGATAAAGCTGATTATGTCATGTTTGTTCTGTATGACAATTTGGCCGTTTTCGTTGCGAGCGCCACGCAGCAATATTATGTTGTTGGTTAACTGCTGCTGCTGCTGGTGCAGCTGTTGCTTTTGCTGCTGTTGTTGTTGCATTGATGCGGAAGATACCCGGATCGCTGGTGCTGCTGTTCTAGTGGCTGTTGTCGTTGCTGTTGCTGCTGCTGCTGTTGTTGTTGTGGTGGTCGGAGCGCTAACAACATTGTTGTTGCTTGGCTGGCCGTTCGCATTTGATTCTGAAATACGCACACGAGAAAACACAAGTAGCAAAAATTAAAAGCTTCACGTACAGCCAGCGTCACTAAAAATAGCTTACGGCAAATAAACACAAACAAAAAAATGGCAAGAACACAAACAACATCGGCGCATCAGCAAAAGAAAGCACACTCAAAGGACCTGCAGCCAACTCCCACAACACGACAATCTACTTGTCCAACATGACAAATTTGCATACCAGCGTACACACCCAGTTTTCCGTACTGCACGCAGCTCGCACCACGCCAAGCAAATTGAATTGACATTGGCATATGCAAAGCGGCAAAAACTTTATTCAATATATTGCGGCCAATCTAAGGGGGAAAGCACGAACGGACAGCGCACTTTGCCCCCCATGCCCCACGCGCCGCCATTTCGCCAAGCGACGACAGCAAGATAACCACTCGAAAGCGTACACTAACCGGAAATTTATTACTTCATATTGTCGTCATTGCCATACCTAAAGTTGGTGGCATTGGTGACATTTCAGGCCGCTGCTGGTGGACGACGAAGGCAGCAAAAGCAACTGAAAGAATGGCTCCGAGTTCTAACAAAATAACTCAACGTCCCACACCACACTACGACTGCGAAATGACACTTGCGGGCAGCGCCAAACTACAAAAGAGCAACAGAAGGGTGTGTGGACACGCACATACACACACACACGCACATACACACACACACACACACACACAAAACACACACAGAATATGGTCACGAAAATAGTTTTACGAAAGTAGAAAGCATTGAAAAATTTAGATAGAACATCTTTGACACTATTGAGACCTAAATTAGACCAAAGTGAGCTCGAAATTACTCATTACAACCAAACTTTCGGTTATGAACTCTGGTCCTAAATGAAGTTATATTTCAAGACAAAAATGTATTCGAGACAGCACCAATGAAAATGCCATAATTATCTTAGAAGAAACACAACAAAATAAAACCGCGAATAAGATAAAACAGGCTTGAAACCAATGCACCTTGGTACATGTTACCACTGAGATCCTATAATCCCAACAACGAGAGATTATGACCAGTTGATTAAATAATTAGGCCTGCAAAAAGCGAGTCCGAGTTGGATGTCAAAATCAGTGAAAATATATCCATCTAGTGGTACAGAACCAAACATTTTCTTCATTCGCATCCCCCGACAATTGATCAATTGCGACCACCTGGCTTGATTCGTCTTCAACGATCTCACTTTATCGATCTTCGATCAACGATCTTTAATTTTTAATTTTCTTCGACCTTCCGAAGAGGAACCCACTTTACAGAATTTCCGAAAACAATTGGGTTGGCAAGAATCGATCTTCGATCAACGATCTTCACTTTAGAGATTTTTTAGGGTTCGTCGACCTTCCGAAATGTATTGAGGAACCCACTTTACACAATTTCAGAAAACAATTGGGTTGGCAAGAATCGATCTTCGATCTACGATCGACCTTCTGAAATGTATTGAGGAACCCATTTTACACAATTTCCGAAAGCAATTGGGTTGGCAAGAATCGATCTTCGATCTACGATCGACCTTCCGATATGTATTGAGGAACTCACTTTACAGAATATCCGAAAACAATTGGGTTGGCAAGAATCAATCTTCGATCTACGATCTTCGCTTTAGAGACTTTTTAATGTTCGTCGACCTTCCGAAATGCATTGAGGAACACACTTTACAGAATTTCAGAAACAATTGGGTTGGCAAGAACATAATTTCAGTTTTATAGTGTGAAATAAAGCTTAATTTTTTTATAAAATGAATGAATTTTAACTGAAGAACCAAATCTTATTTCGGGTCATAATCATTAGTGAAAGTTTTACAATTTGAAGAGTTTCGCAAACTATGAAATAAATAATAATCTGATGATGCAAGGTCAGGACTATATGATGGAAGTGACATAACTTCCCAATCAAGCTGCAATAGCTTTCTGCAAGTCACCAACAATGTGTGAGGCCTTGCATTGTCGTGGTGAAACACGGTTCCTTTGGGATTGGCTCATCCTGCCCTTTTTTCTGTTGTTGTTTCCCCCAGTTTCAGTAGTTTGTTGACGGTTAACATCTAACTTGATCGTTTGAATCCTTGGAAGCAGCTTAAAGGACACAACACCTTTGTTTTCCTACCAAATTGACAGCATGGCCATTGTTTGATGCAATTCAGGTTTCCATGTGGTTTGTGTAGTTCATCACGCTTGCATCATTATCTCTTTTATTCAATGATATTATAAACAACTCACTTTTTATCAACAGTGATGATTTGTTTATAAAAGAGGCAACTTTATTGTGTTTGAGTTGTGTTTGAGTGGATCCCAAATGCCGAGCTTCTACTACGATACTGATAACTAACATACATTTAACTTTCCTGCAGTTACATGACGCTCCGATTTAATTATGGATTTGATTTAGATGCCATCAACTTCGATAGGTCCATCAAAACGTTGTTGAACTGGGAGTGAAAAATTTCCAGAACGTTGTTTTGTAAACCAATTCGGACATGTGAAACAACGAGCTGCGATACCAGAAAGCCGGCTAAAACGATCGCTACCGCGACTACGAGAGCTTCGAAAACGTTTTCAGATTTACTTTCCGTTTAAAATTCTGTAAAATAATTTTTGTTTCCATGCTTTTGGCAAAAAGCACACGCGACCGCATACAAATCGACAATAGAAAATGTTATAACGTTGACAGCCACGACAGCGACGACAGCACGCGGCCAGCCCCGCTTAACGCGCGCTGCCAGCGATGGGCAGCAGTGCGGAGCTTGAGTGAAGGAAATGCAAGCAGACAAAATCTGCCCCCTAAGATAAACAAACAGGCAGGCGCACAAACACACGCACAACCACTCACACACGCCTGTCCATTGACGCGCGCATAAGGATCCATGTGGCGGCACTTGCGCTCGCGTTCGCAAAGTGCCTTGTCCGTTTTATTGCATGCAAACAAGTTCTCCCAACCACTCAAAGGGCAGCCACCAACCGTCAGCCTGTAGGCAGCCGCCGGCCAGCCACCAACCACATGTTTGTGCGCTACGCTGTTCATTGGCTTTTGTCACTTGGCCTCTGATTCCAATATGGCAACAGCAGCAGCAACAACAAAGATTATTAGTGTATTGTGTCGCGCAAACGGTTTGTAACGGCCGACCGCCACCGCCGACAATAGATGGCCCATCTTTAAATCAAGCGGACAGACATATTTATTGCACTTTGCATACTCGACGTCTTCTGCTTCTTGGCGAACGCAATAAAAGTGCACACTTGTATGAGGTATTGTTATTGTTGTTGTTTGTTGATGTTGTGTTGCTGTTGCAATGGCTGTTGTTATTGTTGTGCTGATGGCTTGCGTGGCAGCGCAAAAAGGGCGCAAAGTGACGGCATGTCCTTCGCATTGTCCCACTTTGGTCCCAGTCGCACTCACAGCGCACACAGCCACACACAGCCTGCAAGTAGTAGTCGAGCACAAAAAGGCCATAGGCTAAAACAAAACATGGCAACAAGCACACAAGCAGCAACAATAGCAACAACCACACCCAAGGCTGTCGCACGAAAGTGCGGAAGCAACTAAACACCTCAACACAAGCTGCGCCGCGCACTAATGCCGACAAGCAAAAAAGCAGTTTTAGCTGCCAAAAAACATCGGCAAAGACAACAGCAGCAACATAAAGCACACTCAGCGAAAGGAGTGTGCGTCACGTGGACATATGGACATATGGGGATATGGGCGGACCAGGGCCATGCAAACGTGCGGGTCATAATTAGCTGCTGCCCGTTACGGCTGCCACTCGGCACTCGTAGTGGCGCTCTTCCCTTTTACGAATTTCCTTGCTGCTGCAAACAGCGCGTCCAGCTGCCGCTCCTGCCGCGGTGCATGTGCGTTCGCGTCCGGCCTAACAAACAAAAGGAAATCACTCGTCCATTCATAGTCGTATTTCATGGTAATGGCAAATAATGTATGGCTCGCTTTATGAGCAACAAAATGTCACACAGCCAGCGAACCGGGCCCGACCCGGCAGTCGGCAGCAGCGGCGACAGGCGCACTTTGCTGCTTGCATAAACACCAAAGGGCGACTGCTGCCACCAGCAACGAGCACTTGCGCCACATTCGCACAGTTTACTTTGCCTTGGCACAGGCCGGGCAGCCAGTGCGCGCGTCAAAGCGTCATCAAGCCCGACGCTGCACTGTGTACGGGCGCTTGTTATTAGAACAGCAAAAGGGAGATATAAAACACTTTGTGTGCCGTTACGGCCGCTCAAACACACACACACATTGATATTTATTCAGTGCCACACACACACACAAGCACACACAGATACAGAACACACGCGACTCCTAGGAACTTTTCTATTGAAATTAAAAATATTCATAAATCACAAATCGACACTGTGCCGCTACGAACTCACTTCGGGCCGCTCCTCCTGTCGGCAAGCGCCCTACAGTGCAATTTTCACACAATTTAATAAAAATTTTATCAGATCTAATCGAGTTGCTCCGCCGCTGTGACGTTGGGCGTGTGACACACATCGGGCCAAGAGCGAATCGCCACAAACTTGTTCAGCATAAGTGAGCATATAAATCAAATTTTTTGTGTGAAACCACAATAATTACTTTGCCGCCACAATAACCATTCATTACACAAATGTTGCTTGCGAGAGCGCGCAGCGCGTCAAAGAAATATCAAAGCCCACACGAGTTGGAAGAGCAGCGACAATTTTCATTTTAAACTCTGCCTATGACTACTTTTTGTAAGTTGAAACAAATGTGGCAACAGTGAAAGGACGACATTTTGGTGGATAATGTTTGAATAATGCGCATTTGATAGATAGCACGTCACAGAGAAAAGCCAATTATAGAGCTCGAAAAAACAAGCAGCTGAAAAGCCAACGAACTGAGGTCGAAATTGTCCACGACAGTGTGACGGCCGAAACATATCGATTGACAAGTCTATTTCAATTATGTTGCATGCAATGTCGACAGGTTGTCGACAAGTTTGCTTGTGTCGTGTAGGCAACAACGAAGTATCTTTATCATTGGATCAATTAAAGAGATAAACTTGCCAGTTTCTGTCAAACAAACTGTTAGATTTGCTTCAATTCATTTCTTACGATAAGAAAATAATGCCAAATTGATTGATTAGAAAATTGGTTCATTTAAGTGGCCAAAAAGAATTGACATTATGCAAAGCTACAGTAAAGCAGAATCAATTTCTTAAAGATGCATTCATTTCTAAAGATTACCAATGTGGATCGAGTGAAAATTAAACGATGCAAAGCTAGATTAAAGCGGAATCAATTCCTAAATAATGAATGATTTAGAACACAGATTAGAGTGTGGCAGATGTTATTATTATTATTGGTGGGGATAGTGTACTGCGACCTAAGATATCTATTATGGACTCACAGTTACTCCGTGAGTCCAGAATCCAAGAGGAGTTTTAGTACATTTCCTAATCCTCTGGACTATCAACTTCCACCCGTTATGAGATAATCGCCGAGTGCTTCTTTTGACCATGCATAAGTCCAGGGCATTTTCCTAGTCTGCGTATTGCAGTTTTATTATCCTGCAAGCAGAACCTGCAACACTTGTTTCCACAAATTCCTAGTTTAGCTAGACGATAATTCAACCTGCAATTTCCTGTCAGCATTCCTGTACTAATTTTTTATTATTCTTTGAAAGACTCATACCAAAGATAATATAAATGTAATTATCTTTGCTCATACATTCCTCGAATCCTATCTTGTTATATGACCCGATAATCGCCATGGCATGTTCTAGAACTGGAGGGTTTTCCCAGTATTGATTCCTGCTGATTATCTCGTCTTTTCTGGTTAGAATGGATATAGCTCCTTTGCCCAAACCACAAAAAGATTCTGGACCGACCAAGGGAGTAGAGGCGCTCCTCCTTGCAAGTTTGTCGGTATTTTCATTTCCCTCAATTTTAGCGTGGCGGAACCCAGAGAACCCATACCTCATTATAGAGCTCAAGTTCCTTCAGCTTCTCAAGGCATCTGACATCAGTTTCGAGGATACGATACGAGTATGGGTGCCACTCGGCTATCAGAAAGAATGCTATCTTCCAGTTTCGGTATTTCCTCGCTAAATTGAAGTAAACACACCTTTCGATTGCGTATATTTCCGTTTGAAATACCTATAGTTGTGTGCTTACCCATTGGTTTCGAGTATCTTGTTCTCGGACCGTATACACCAATCCCGGTACCCTCATCCTTCAAGGATCCATCCATTCGGTTATCATGTACTGGTCTATCAAAAATTCGGGTAGAGATAACAGTTGTTACTAAGTTCGGGTTTGAATCTTTTAACAAAACTGAACTTCGGTGTGATTTTGTCTCTCAGTATTACGATCGCGGGATTTTGGGTCGTAAGAATATCAATCTTCTTGCGACTCAAAAATCCCTCGGTTCCAATATTATTGGCTGGGTTTATATATCAAATTGAAGAGGTGTAAGCTCGAGAACTTTCATAGATGCTGTTGGACACGTTCTCATATCTTTCGTTATGCATAGACACGCTAGTCTCTGGAGCTTACTGAGCGCTTTGATAGTACTTAGTCAGTTGACTGGTTCAAAATACCTTTCTTTCTGATGTATCCCATATTATTCCTTTCACATGCATGGCCCTATGACTTGAGCTGGTCCTCTAACTTAAGCTTTACGCCACGCACCCGTTATTCTTAGTCCGGAAGATCCAGCAAATATTCTCGGAATCACGTTATTATACTTAATCGAGCTTATTCAGCGGAATAGTGAACTTTATACGCTTTAAAGTGACACTTCGAAGCACAATTTTATTCCGTTAGCGGTCGCTGTGGCTCAGCTGACAGCTCCAGTCTGACAGTTGAACCCAAGTTCAACACCAAAAATATAGTAACAATAAATTTTCCTCAGACGCTCTCAGTTGGAATAAAATTAACAAACCTCTAAAAGTACGATTTTCGATGGGAAAGCACACAACTCGCGATTCGGAATCGGCATAAACCCCCTCCCTCTCATCCGCATACCAATTCTCACGCAGGACACAAATGCCTGCGGGAAGTTAAGTCTTCATCTCGTAATCAGGCTGTCGTAACAGTTGTATCTGTATGTATGAAATAAATTTAAGTCCTTCTGTTCTGCTTTTTTTCAGTGTCAAGTAAAATCTTATAACAAAAACAAAATCATTATGATGCATATTCTGTCTAGATCAGTGATGATCATTCTGCCACTCGCGAGCAGTGGAATAGTCTATACTGGTCATTATTCACGGAACGAGTTATCTCAACTAGCGGCAGGTAATGTAGACATAAATAGCAGTGATGAAGGACTGAAGCAAGGCATTTCTCCTCGCATCTGCGACTGTTCAGAGCTACTTTTCATATTCAAATCATGCCTAGGAGCAAATGTGCTGAAAAATCAGACCGATCTAGCTGTGGCTTTCACAAATTTGGTGGCAGTGATCGAAGAAAAATAAGAAATTAAGACTGTAGTAACTATGTAAGTGGGATAAAACATTAACGAGAAAATTCTCAAATATATATCAAAAAACTATATTTTCTTTGATCACAAAATAGTGAGTATTTCGAACGGTAAATCAAACTCTCTGATTGAGCTTAATCAATACGAAATTTGACCATTTCACATTTCAGCTGTTTTCTCTTAAATACTTCACCACAATTAAGTGCCATTTTTATGAAAGTAATCTAAGTGAATGCCCATGATTTCACTTAAAAAAACAACAGTAAGTAAAACACATGCATAAATATTTACCTTATGTTGCTCATTTTTTTTAAATGATAAATTATGGAAAATTTCAATTGATAGCTTTAAAGCTTTTTTGTGATAACGTTTGTCCATACAATTTTAGTTTTGCACTAATTTTAGTTCATTTTTTTTGCTTTGGTGTGAAGTGGTCGAAATATGTTTACTGCCGCGCCCAGCTTATACCAAACAACTACTTAAAATTCTTTATCTTTGAGAGTTTCGGCAGCTTGTTTTGTTCACCGCACCACTGTGCAGCAACAATTCCATATGTTTGCCAATTTCCCGTGTAATTGCAAATAGTACAAATTGGCGCTTATCAGCTCGAAATTTAAATATAGTCAATTGGTGTGCAAAGGCACGTCACATGCATCCAATGTCGACGTCGCCGCAGCCGCCGTTGAGCTGCAACTGCAAATTTCGCAGCAATTACGCAGCCACAACGTTTTCGCGCGAGTCGAACTGCATTCGAAGCCGCTTCGACGGCAGCGGAATTTCGATGCTTTTTGCGCAAAACCACTTGCCACACGCACTGAATTCGATTTAAGAAAGTCGTTATCACGTGGAGAGTAAACAACACAGACGGCCAGCAACTGAACGAGCCAGCCAGCGCGTCAGCCAAATGAAACTGGAATACTTGGGCCAACCGTTCTCACTGACGGCGTTCAAACGTTCGACACTCAGCGTGATTCATATCAGCGCGCCGCTGAACTGCGCTGAACCGAAATGAAAATGTGCTGGGCCCCACCCCTTTCGACGCCCCGGGCCCAAAGCCATAAAACAGCTGCCAGCTGCTAGCTGGCTTCGGGTTCGCGCGGGGCACAAAGCTGATAGTTGATTAGTTTTATGTTGTTGTTTGTTATGCTCAAAGCAGAACTTTGTTAGCAGTGACAGTTGTTGTTGTTGTTTTGTGCACTTACTCGCATACTTGTGGATTGTATTAAAGACATGAACTGCCGATGAGGACATCATTGGGCTGGCTAACATGATGCTAAACCAGGTACTAGCGTGGTGAAAGCGGCTGGCTGGCTGTGCTGGGCGAAAAGGGGAGCGGTGACGAAGCACAGAATTGATCGAATATACAATAATTGCGCAAACTTTACATTTGACGCACATTGGCTGTGAAAATTAGCACACGTTTTAAAATTAGTACATGAGTCCATCTCACAGCAAGGCGAACCGCACACACCCATAGCCGCTGGCATCGTCCCGGCCCGCACACGCCCGCTCGCCAACGCTTAATGTAAATATTTACAAAAATGAAGCAGCCCAACCATGAAGAACGCAGGTGGCCCGGTACACGAAAATAACAGCATCGCCCAAACGGCGCCCGCCGCGCTTCACTCCCAACAAACTCAATCGCACTCGCACATCACCGCTCACATCCCCAGGCAACCCACTTACCACCCCTGCGGCTGCTGCTGCTGCGGCTACTGGTGGCGCTGCGTTGATGTTGAACTACGACGCCACCCTTAGGCGGTGCTGCTGACTGCCGCTGCCGCTGTGGCTGCTGCTCTTGAGCGCAGTGCTGGCGCTGCTTTTCCGCTGGCGCTGTGACTGCACTGCGTATGTGGCCAGCCACACGCATCCGCCACTAGCCAGCTGCTCCTGCTGCTGCCCTGCCACGCAGCGTTCGATGTCCAGCGTTGCGTGGCCGCAATTACTGTCTCGGCATCGCACTTTATCGCAGCTCGACAACAAAAAAATGTAAACAAATTTTTCGCGTTCACGTTCGTCTCTCGCACACAAAAAACTCGACAATATTTTCGCCAAACGCGCCGCTCGCCGCTTGCGTACCAACGCTGCTTCTTGCTCCGCGACTCCCTCAGGTGAAAACGCAGCGAACGTTGTTGGAAAAGTGCGTTTTTCGCATTTGAAAATATTGAAATCGAATTAACAACTTGAGGGGGTATTTTGAAAGGGCGATTATTGAATTTTCATTAGAATGACAGCTGGGACGACGACAGCGCTGCCGGATCGGCGCATAAAAGTCCTAACTGTGAGTATATACGCATTTGCCTTGCGTATGGCAACACAGAAACGGGAAAAATCTCAAATTGGAAAAATCTGTTTAATCTGTTTAAAAGTTTATTGTGATTGGGATAAAACCAACTAAAATGCTTAGTCTGTGTTGCTAATTGCTCAGTACAGCTTACAAATAGCGCACAGCTGGAATTTAACGAATATATTTTAGCGTTTATCACAAAGTATTTGAATTACTGTTGGCTGTGCTAAGTGGCAGCCACGAAACAACACACTTGGCTGCGGTACTTCTGTGCAATTGGAAAGTTTTCAGTTGGTTTTAGCTAAGACCACAATCAATCTGTAGTTAACAGTTCGTTTCAAACTGTAAAAGGGAAACGACCATAAAACATTGGTATTGAGTTGGGAATGAGAACCGGAAATGGATTATGTTCAAATTAAATTCAGTTTTGAATGTTTACTAATCGAAAGAAATATGAACAAAAATTTTAGGTAAAGGCCTTGAAAAGGCAATTCCTTGTTCAGATTTTGCAATTTTCCTTTACGTTTTTCTTCACATAAATTATTCAAATCAGAATCTTGCCACTACGACCGGATGACAGTTTTACTTTGGCCCACACAGTAAGTTAGGTTAAATTAACTAATTACCAGTGTCCGACCGAATATTCGTTTTCGGCTTCGGTATTCGCTCAACTTTAAATCTTCTGCTTCGGCTTCGGCAAATTTAGCCGATTTAGAGGAAGTTTCGAAGTATTTGATCAAATAACGGGTTTTATCGATATTTCGGACATTAAGACTGCGATTAATAAAAATTATCTCTAATCAGCTATTTATGTCAATTGAATTGTTAATTGTTATTGTTGTTATTGTTGTTGTAAATAAAGTAAGAACGGTAAAATTTGAAAAGTTTTTCTTCCTAAAAGAATTTTCATTTCGGCAGAATATTTTGCTTCGGCTTCAACCAAAAATACACTTTCGGTCGGACACTACTAATTACTTTCACTTAAGTTAAAGTAGAAATAGAATACGACGTTACGAAGTACGTCATTCATTAGAGCAACTCTAAATACAACCGAATTATCTTTCATTATTTCATAGGCACACAAATTTGAGCAATAATTTTTTCGATTTTTTCGAGTAAAGAAGGTTAGGTTAGGTTAAAGAAGGGAGGTGTATGCACTTCTACCCGGAGACCCCATTGGATCCATTGTGAATCCCTTCATTTTTTTAAAATGCCGGTGTCCTTCCTTATCTGTTGGAATCCCTGAAGATCCAGACAGGATCTTTTGGGAACCATTTGGTCGTGGCGAGGAGACTGTGTGTAGAGTAAAGAAACTTAAAGCATTAATATCTTAAAACTAATTAAAATTGCAAATGAGTTAGTAAATGACTAGCCCACTTCCCAAGCTAATCTAAAATTATAAAAGAAGAAAGTCCATGCGAGAAAAAACTAAAGCAAAAACAATTCCTCAACGTCTATCAAAGCATAGCCTGACAGTCGATCAGCTGACGCCGTTCCAGTGGCCAAGTCTGAAACTGTCTTTAGAACAGAAGGGAATGCCATTTTAGTTTTGTGCATTTATTGAATGTTTTGTGACAACTAATCACCACCGCCTCAACACCTGCAACTCTCAAAGTTCAGGCGTCAAAGCAATTCTCCAGTCCTCCAACTGGTGTCAATGTCGAACGCGATTACGGGGAATTCGAAGCAAGCTGGGAGGCGTTCTTCCGCCATAAAAGTGCTAAAACATTGTCAACAACCACTCGCAACAACAACAACAACAACAACAACAAGCACACGCTAACGGCGATAACGTCAGCAAGCGTGGCGCGTTCGAAATTCGCTTTAATTGGGGGTGTCTATGGCGCGCCGCGTACCATTCGCACACATCGCAGGTTCGGCGTGGCGCGACGCGGCGTCCCGCTATCAAATTGCCGCGCAAGCAACAAAACGCGCCGCAGAATAGAGCAAACCGCTGCACTCGCGCATTACATGTAGGACGTCAAAACTTATAATAAACAACAACAATACTCGTAAAAGCAACTAAAAATTATCAGCATAAACGCAATTGAAGTGCAGCTAAACTTAAGTTCGGCTTTTATTGAGCGCAGCTCAGCGCCGCAATTTTCAGAGCGCACTTGCACGAACCGAGACGATGAGCAAAAGCCTGAGACCGGCGCTGGCGCATGCAGCAAGACGGCATCTGTGTGGGGGTGGTGGGCAGCGAGAAGGGACACTCGTATGGTATGCATGACGGAAGAAGAACAAGAAGAAGAGCATGTGCACAGCGGCAAGTGAGCGCAGCTCAAGCTTAGGCCGTGTGTGGTTGTTATTGTTATTGTTGTTGTACCAGTCGGTGCCAGTGTCACAATAAGTTCCAATGAGCGTAACTGATTTGATTTTCGTTTTGTTGCTGCTGCCGATGCCGATGCCTAGAGGAGGCCGTGCACAGTGGCGCTAAAGACAGAATTTTTGTGCAAACAAAAATTGGCCAGAACAAAGAGATTGAAAAAGAAAAACTAAAATGAAACGTTAAGCCCATTAGGAGATGTTATCGCAGTAGAAAAGTTTCCATTTAGCCATAATCGATCAATCTATATAAATCGGTATAAAATATATTCGGCCACAAAATGTGTTTCGTCGTAAAATTTTCTAAACTTTCAAAATCCGTAATCAAAATTTGACAACTCAAATTAAAAGCTAAATGATTTTTGACCGCAATATTGGCCAATTGTGCCACAGTGCATTGCGCCGACTGTAAATGTTGTACGTGTTGTATGTGAATGTTGTTGCTATTGCTATTGTTACTTTCAAAGTTGTAGTAGCGTTTGTTATTGTTGTTGTTGCTTTTGTTGGTTGTTGCTGCATGGTATTCACTTGAAGCGCCTGTTGTACTAGTTGTGATTTTCGTTGTTGTAAACGCTTTTATGTGTTTATTGTTGTTGTTGCTGCTAGAAATATTCATGTGTAAAATAAAATAGACGTCATTGAATTATGTAAAAAAGAAATACTCGAATTATTTTACTGTTCGTTGATTTGCTCTTCTTCTCCTTCTTCATCTTCTTCTATGTGTAGTTAACCCTTTCAGTTATTCTATGCCATATGGCATAGTCTCTTTTCAGTGCCTGTTTTAGGTCAAAAAACTTGTGGATACTATATTTTTATATATTTTGTATTTTTCTCTAAAGTTTTTTATACCAAATAATTAAAAAAATATTTTGATTAGTGTACCTAGTAACTTGTAAGGGTTCAGAAAGTGCGCGTTCCTATCGAGATGCGTATTTTACCAAAAAAGGTCACTTCGTACTTTTATTTATTCTATTACAAAAATCAATTTATTTCATGGCTTTATGTAAGTAATCTAGTAGGTATTTGTTGCTTTAGTAAGTGTAAAAAAAGTTAGATCCCAAATATAGTTCACCAAGGCTGTACGATTTTTTATTTCTTGCGATGCCATATGGCATAGATTTTACCCAACGGAAATCAAATTTTTTATTTGATTGAATAGCGGCAGTGGCTGCACGCTTCATTTATAAGCAATACAATTTTCCTTTTTTATGTTTTTTTATTGTATTTTGTGAACTATTAAGTTATTATTGGCGGGGAATGTGCACTGCGACCTAAAAGATCTAATGTTCCCCCTTCTTGGCCTTCACAGTTCGTCCGTGAGTCCAGTATCCAAAAGGAATCTTAGCACATTTCCTAAGCCTCTGGAAACTTAGTCCGAACCTGGTATAATAAAATCACCCATCATCATCTTAATACCTTGATTGCCGCTTGCCTGTCTGACAGGATCGCGACCTTCCGGTTCCGGTATTTCCTCACCAGATTGAAGTGAGCGCACCTTTCAATGGCGTATATTTCCGCCTGGCAAATGGTGGTCTGCTTTCCTGTAGGTTCCGAGTATAAATAAATAAATAAATTAATATGTGTACCAGGAAATCATGTACTGATCTATCAGATATGTCTCTGATATATGTAGCTACCCAGGTTTTAAATCTAATAAATAAATCTTAATAATTAAACATAATAATGTAAAGTAATAGTAAAGTAATTTAAAGTAATTTAAAATTACTTTTGATTATTCATTATGTAGGCTTAAACAGTAATAAAATGGTAAAAAATTATTTTTATAGTCTAAAACAAAAAAGAAGTACCGAAAGGGTTAAGTGCGTGTGTGTGTGTTGTTGTTGTTGTTGCTGTAAGGGGCGGATTTTGTGTTTAGCCGCTACAATCGGCATGCGCTCTTTGGACCCCACGTCCCGCACTTGTATGAACTGCGATTATAAGTGGAAAACGTGCTTTTGTCGCATTTTTCTGTTTAGCTCTGGTCGCTGTCTTATTTACTTGTTGTTATTGTTGTTGTTGCATTTGCCGCTTCTTGCTTTAATTGCATTTGAATTGCAACGAGGCGGCAATGTTGTCTCCATTACACCAACATTCACACAGTAATTCTCATACATTGATAAGCATTTTTAAGCTGATAACAGCATCGACAAAACAACAACAACAACAGGAAAATATATTTAATCATACACAATAACAAGAACATTAAGGAAAAATATTTAACAATAAAAATTGATAAAGGCAATCAGCTCCGCTGAGCGTGCAGCAACAACAACAAGAGCAGCTACAGCTACAGCAACAACAACTAGAACATAAGCAGCAACGCTTTCAGACGAGCGATGCTCCGGGCCACTGCCGTACAGGGTGCGCAGCCTCAGTGCTCCTCCTCCTCGTTCTCCTCGCTCTCTCTCTCTCGCAGTTTGCAGAGAGTGTCACACTGCAAACGTGATCTGGCTGCACCTTCGCAAGTGTCACGTAAATGTTATTTGGCTGCTTGCTTTCTGCACCACTCCACCACACCGCCCCGCCCTGACCACTCCAACATTTCGACTAAGAAATGCCAATTGATAAAACAACAACACCAATTGGCGCATATTTTTGTGCACGCCTCACCTGGCAGCGCCGCTGCGACGCATGCGCAGTTTTCATTGGATGCACGTGCACTTTTTGGAAAATACCAGCACGTCCCAGTGTTGAGTCGGCGCACATTATAATTGATAAAACATAAATAAAAATTAAAAAAATTTTAAATGGCTGCACTGCGGCGTGGCATTTCGTGCGATTTACTGCAGTGACTTCTTCTTCAACTTCAACTTTTTCTTCTTCTTCGTTTACCAATGTTTTTGGTTTTGGCGTTTTGTTGTTTTTCAACTTTGTGTGGTTTTGTCATGGTGCGCTTATTTGTTCTTATTTCTTGTTCTTGAGACTTTTAATGTCTTATTGTTTTGTTGCGGTTGCCGTCTCGACAAATTGCCCAAGTTTTATTGACCCGCGTGCACATTGTTATCTTCGGTTCTTTGCTTTTGTGCTCACTCGAAGCTTCATTGCATTCTTCTTTGTTCTTCCTTTTGAGGCGAATGCAATGAGGCCATGAAGATATGCGAGAGGGCCTACAGAAAAAAGCCAGAAAGTTCAGGAAACCCTTAAATCCTTCAAATGGTTCGACTCTGCACTTAACATTTTGATTTAAAGAGGGTTCAGTGGTACTTACAGAGAACTTATTTGTCAGCACCTTCAAGTCAGTGTGACCTGGCGGTATCGCAGCTTCTGATTTGTGTCCTTACGGGAGTCCTGCCGCTCCCTATGTGGCGGGTGTGATTCTGCCAAATCGCCAAATCTTTCTCTAGAAATCAAGAGGTAAAAAAGAAAAGTTGTTCCTAATAAAATAAATTCAAAGTTTGCTCTTATCGAAAGGGTTAGGCACTCTCAACTTTGTTGTTAACGTTGATTTGCAAATTTTCAATCTAACCAAGCAAACATAAAACATAACCTCAATTAAAAACAGTGCTTCACAACTGCTTATCGAAATTGCGGCAACAGCTGTGCATTCGCTTTGGCCAATAAAAACGCAAATATTTAATTCTCATTGAATTAACTATTTTTAATGCATAAAGCCAGCAACAGCAAACTCGGTGCGCACAAATTTCCTAAACAAAAAAATAGCCAAAACCATTACAAAGTCAGCCCAGTACAATGGCCCAAATAGGCCACAACAAAAGCAACAACACAAGCACAGCAACAGCACGAGTACAGTGGCCAATAGCTGCGATCGCTATTAACATAACGAAAATCGCTTACCAAGTGGCTGCAACAAAGAAACGCGCAAGAGCACAACACTAACAACAACAAAGTACTTCACCGGCAGCAGCACGAAAAAAGCACGTCGAAACGCCAGCAGCGAAGCAGCTAACAATCGGCAATCGCCATAACGAGGTTGTAATTGGTATGCTGTGAATTGGAACATTTGCGACAATTCTCGAAATGTTTACTGGCGTCGCAGCAATGGGCGCCGTTGCGGGCCGCAGCCACATCTTGACGTGCGTGAACGTGCGCGTCCGTGCGCCGACAGAGCACCACAAAAGCATTCGTGTAGGGCTTAAAGCATACAACGCCTTCGTAGTGTCGCTTCGTTGCTCCGCGTTACCGCAACGCACCGAAAAAAGTAACAAACGCTTCGCATTTCTTTCATGTTTCGAGAAAAGCTACGCGTTTAACTGTAAATAATGAGGCAAGACGACCAAACACAACAACAATGACCGCAACAACCGCAACGACAAAACGTGAAAATGCACTTTTCCGCGGCAAAGTTGCGCAGGCGCGTGTGCGTGCGAAAAAGCGAACAGCGATACAGCGAAGGCTTTTGCTGCCACTTTTGTGCGGCAACAGTAGCATTCACCGCACCGCACCACGCTGCCGAGCCGTCAGGTTGCTGGTCGGTTTGACTGGTGATTCAACATACTTATGTGCGAAAATTCCTACATTGCCAGCAACGCCAACAACAACAGCAGCAGCTATAGTTTGTACGCGCAGCAGCATTGCCAGCGAATGCAAAAAACCACACATTGCCACATTTCATCATTATATCAGGCCCAGTTTTGCGCGGCAGTCAACTGCCCAACAATAAAAACAACAACAACAACAAGAGCAAACCAAACAGCTGCGCTGTCGAGCTATGCTTGGAAATCCATAAAAGCCGAAGTTGGCGGCAGCAACTGTCGCTGTTCCAGCCACACAGCAAACTGACGGCTGCTGTCGGGCCAACAATGGCAGCAACAGTGGCTACACCAACAACAACAATAACTGTACCAACAATGACAACGCAAAAGTATTAACAATGGCCGCAAAGGCAAAAACAAAACCAAAAGTTAAAGAGCAAATAAAATGCAATAACAACAAGTGAAAAATGATCAGTTAGTCTGGTCCGAATGCAAAAGGCCGCTACCAGATGAGCAATTCGTGCGTGTTCTTCTTCTTCTTCGTAGGAATTTCCTACGTTGGTTCGGCGCTCCTAGTACAAGACTCTCTGTTGTTCTTTTTCTTCTTCCTAGGCATTTTCTATTTCGGCTCGGGTGGTTCGTACGTTCCTGCCTTATAGCATCATTGGCTTTCCCAATCGCGAATCAATTTATTGAGTTTAAAAATATTGCAATGTTCAGTAACTTCTAGAAATCAGGTACAATGCGACATTGGCTAGAACGACATATCCTACGACTTCCAATTGATACATAAAGTTATATAAAATTATAGGTTAGACTTAGTTTGAGTCCCTATTTATTGACACCATGAACCCTTTCTCTATAACTTTTAATAGTAGAATGCCCAAAGGAGTGGAAATCACTCCATTAAAGTATTTTTTTAAATTTTATTGCATCTCTTTGTGGAATAACTTAAATAAAAAAATAAAAATATTTCTATCAACTTTTGTTTTGGTGAATTTTATTTTTTATCGTGAAAAATTTTATATTTTTTTTTCAATTTATTTTGTGAAAAATTTGTCTTTGTAGATATAGAAAACTTGCGATCTTTCTAGTGTTAACATGATCCAAATGGGTATTTAGAAAATGTTAGAATCGTGGTACCATAGAGGGTTCAAGCTTGGTCAAAATTGCATGGCCATATGGACAACAAAATACTGAAGGAATTAATGGAAACAGACAGTGGAAATCCACCCAGAGTAACCCATGATATCATTGATATATGATAAACTTGCTGGTCATACATGAATGAAGGGACTCACAGGCATCGGTTTAATCTGATTGGGAATCCAACATTAGTTAGATACTAATGCGATCGCATTCTTCTATTAGCTGCTCCAAAACACTCTTTAAGAAACATACATGATACATATAGACTCTGATTCATCTGTTCGTAGCGTGCAAAAATCAACACACAAAAATGGTAGCGGCAACTTTGCGCAAACTGAGACCACCGCCGCTGAGCGCAACCAAACTACCTAAGCGCTCCGATCGCCGTTCAGCGGCGAACACAGCTGCCGTCAGCGCCGAGCTCTGACTTAGGAAACTTGTTTTATTGCATTTTCAAACAAGCCAAGAAATTACGTACCACCGCGTTGGATTTGGATTACCCCCGCCCCCCCGCCGTAGCACATCTAGCCCATCATTTAGCTATTGTTGTTGTTGTTATTATTGTATTTTTGTTGAGCATAAAGTTTTGCAAAAACCGCAAATAAGTTGAAAAGTGTGTTTGTCATCAAGTGGCACAAACGGACAAACAAACAAATAAGGAACAAACATTAACATAATCGATCAGAGAGCGAGTGTGTAAGTGTGTTTGTGTGTGATCGCACTTTGGCCAAGTCTGCAAGAAATGCTGATGCGACCATCAACAAAGGAAACAATACATAGACTGCTCATTATCAGGAAGTGTTAAGGCATTGAAGCTCTGCCAAAGAATTAATAGATTAGATTTGTCAACATTCTTCGAGTATCGCATCATTTCAATATGCGTTTTCGATCTTTATTAAAAACTTCTTTGAAATTGCAAAGTCAATAGACACTTTCGGCTAATCTGAAAGACTTAGAACTGTCGAACGCTCCAGCCGACAAGCTTGTTCGCCCCCACGAAAATCTGATCGAGAGCGAAATCATTCGCGTCTAACTATGACCTAAGCCTAACATTTCATTTCATTTCAAGGTCTACTCCATAATATATACAAACATACATACATATATTAATATAAATGAATTAATATTATATTTATATACATACATATGTATGTATGTCTTACATACAAACAGTTAGTCGTGCGTAATAAAAATTCGGTGGCTGAAACTTGAAGCACCCAATAGGAAAACCGCACGTCATCGAGTGGTTCTGCTGGTCAGAAAATCAGATCAACTGTAATACAGTCGACCGAGCCGATGCGTGGAGTCATCCAAGTTGCTTAAAGTGCAACTGGCACCGTGGCGTCGCGTCGCACCAACTTGAATAGCGGCAAGACATAATAGTTACACACACACACACACACACATATTGTGTTGTTGTCAATGAATACAAAATATCAAAACAAATTTTTCACACACTAAACTTTACTGTTCAGCTGACCTCAGCGTTTTGTTGAGCACCCTGTTTCGCTGAATTTACTTACATCAGCGAAAAAATACAGAAATAACTAACTACATACCTACAACTATGGCAAATAGCAGGTATACACGAAAAATACTCCTAACAATAAAAAAATACAGAAAACTCAAAGTTTTAGCTAAAGAGAAAACGCCGCCCGAGGGAGCTACGATCGGCGCTGGTCGACAATCGGCAAGCATATGACAAATAGATTTTGTTACAATTTAAAACAAGTTTGTTCTATTGCAGAGCAATTTTATGTCAAAAATTTATTGGAAATGTTATTTGAAAAAATATATATATGATATATTTGTATTATATTATATGATTAATACTATATAATCCCTTGGGTCAAGCTTTACAAAAGGCAAATGGTAGTAAGTAATCAACAAGGAAAGATGGCGAGAAGGCTTAGAAGCCAACTGTACAACTTTCAGTTACTTTACAGATGACCAGAAAATGGCAGAGTGTTGGCAGATTTTGGCTCACTGACCCCTGTATATATTCCAAATTGAAGTATATACATAGAACTAGGAAAATCTCCAATTATGTTCTGCATTGATAGCCAGGCAGCAATAAAGTAGCATCGCACTATATATCTTCCGAAAATGTTCTCAGTTGTCGGGCAGCAATGGAAAAGCTGGCTGAGCATTGCAGGCTGCGTATCAATTGATACCCGGACCCAAGGGCATCGAGGATAAAGAAAGGACTGATGAAATAGCAAGGGATAGGGCTCGTCTCCCAATCGAACAAACCTTCCATTCAACGAGGTCCTTGTGGTCAATGCATGCAGTTCTGGAGTGCAAACTAAAATAGAAAAAAATCAAACTTGTGGTGGACGAATTTGTTTCTGGTATACTATACCAGGTACAAATTGCCGCTCTTACGGAGGATTACAGGCTCGTTCTGGGACTACTAAGAGGTCACTGCTTGGTGGAAGTCCATGCTCACAGGCTGGGTATCATCGAGTACGGAGAGCAGGGTGTGAGAGGAACTCTGGAACATCTTCTGTGCCTCTGTCCCGCGCTCTCAAGATTACGACTTAGGCTCACTTAGGTACTCCACTGATTGAGGAACTGGAGGGGGCATCCAAAATAAAGGTTAGAGCCTTAATAAGAGAAAGGTTCGTTTATTTTAAGATCTGTACGACTACACTTAACGTTGAGGTCGTCTGTCTGGTAACGCTAAGAACTCGAACGGAGTCTATGCGAGGCCTTAAGACCAGCCAGTTTATTCCTACCTAACCTATATTTGTATTATTTTGAATTTAATCCCAACTGAAATGAAATGAAAATTAGTAAAATTTTGGCACAATATTCCATGTCGGGGTTATAATTTAAAGACAACTTAATCAAGTAATTAATCAAGTAGGCGAAGCGCATAAGCCAAAGGGCATAAAAACTTGGCACGAAATCGCTACTTAACAAAGTCCATAAGTAAAGAATGTAGCAAGCTTCATGAAAGTGTCATACTTTTAGTATTAAATAGCTTGATAATTATTACATATTAAATTCAAATTAAAAATTTTAATCAAATTTTAATCTACATTAAATTAGCATTGCTGCTCCACACGGCATGACCACCTGGTTGTATGGTATTCTGTTAGTTGATCAAGTGGGCGTAACAGCTTATTTTTAGCCCAAGCAACACTGCACAAACTTTATTACATCGGAAGCTTCATTTATTTTGATTGGTTGATGTTGTTGTAATTTTGATTGATTTCACTTTGGTGTAACAAATCACGGCGCCATGTAACGTGAGAATGTTGGCTAACAATACAAGCGATTGTGGTATTTTGCGCAACGAGAAAATGTCTGTCTACGCCGAATTAGACGAAGCGCTACATTTGCATGTAAATTTAAGGTGCATTCGAATATTTTTTAAATTTATGACTTCTTGTATGCAAATATTAACCTAAATCATTTAATCTTTATGATAAAATCGAAAACTTAATCTTACAAATTCTAAAAACTTGAGTTTGTAATATTAAAAAATTTTAAAATTACAGTCGTGTCTGGGTATAGTGAACCCCCTATATAGTGAACACCTCGATATAGTGAACACCCAAATTTTGACATCGAGCCTCTAAATAGTGGAAACAATTTTCAAGCAAAAAACAAAAAGTGTTTTTTGAGCAAATAAAACGAGTTTTGGAACAAAAATTTTAACCTTGATATAGTGAACAACCTCAATATTGTGAACAGGCCTTGCAATTATTAGTTCACTATATCCAGACACCACAGTATTATTGCTCTATTCTTTATTATTTTATTTGGTTTATAATTCAAACTACATCAGTGATAACGTTTTTATTTTTACACTGCAAACTTCAGTGATTACTTAATCCTTTTTCAAAACTTCTTGTCCATCCTTTGATTCTTCGCCAAGCTGAAAAAGTTTTTTAAATCTGAAAATACTTCATTCACCGAGTTGTAGCCGCAATTTGTGGCCTTTTATTGGAAAGAATTGTCAGTCTTAAACTTTACCGACTTGCAACCATCCTTACCTCACAAATTTCACAAGTTCTTGACTTTTTCTTGGAAACCTCAAAATGCACCCAAAGTTGCATTACCCACCGACCTATGACCCCGTCAGAAATGTGTACGGACTGGCCACCAGCATGCGAGCAGTCAATCAATTACACACGACCCCCTCCCCCCACCCACCACACATGTTACGGCTATTTCTCATAGTGATTACTCCATTTTCCCGCATAACTTCCGAGATTTTAGCAGCATTCAAGCGCTGAACGTTTGTAGTTGATGCGACGCTCTTACTTACTTTTTTGTTCTTGTTTTTGTTGCATGTAGTTAACAAGTATTTTTTGTTTCTTTCGACACCTCCCCTCGCTTAGCCGCACAAGTGCCATTGTGTATATTTTTCACCAGCAGGCGAGATTTTTCATTCTTTTTTCACTTTGTTTGCATGACTTTACATACACACACACACACGCACACACACACACACACGCCCAGAGCCGCATCGGCCCATTCGAATTCGTGTCGTCGAATTCGAAACGTCGAGCGCGCATCGCTTGCATGCAGACACGCCAGTCTCAATTTCGGAATTGTGCTCAAGCTCGTACCAAACGCTCTCAAAGTCGACCGCCAGCGACTGCTCCCCGCAGCCGCACCGGTTGTCCCCAACAGCGCCAGCGCCAGCGCTCGGTCGTCGCAATGGCTGTCGATCGGCGAATGTTTTCTGTTGCGATCAGTTGTTGTTGTGCACTGTTGAAGTAGTGTGGTGTGGAGTTAGCTAGCGTTCGTTCGTTCCTTGCTCGCTGGTGCTTTGGCTCGTCGTCTCGCCTCGACTCGACTCTCGCTTATTGCGTTCGATCCATTGAGTTCCGTTCAGTTGAGCGTCGTCCCAGTGTTTGGTCAAAGTGCTCCGAATCTGGTTGCGTTGCAGTTGTCGTCGTCGTCGTCGCTGTTGCCGTTGCCTCCGTCGTCCCGTCTACATCGCCATTGCCATCACCAGCACCGCAGTCAGTCTTTGTAGTCACCTTTTTCTGCTGCACACAGTGCCGTGATTTGGATTTCGGTCTTTCATTTCATTGCGTTTTGGTTTGATTTGGCTTTTGCTATTTTTTGTTTGCTGTAATAAAAAGTTTTCTCATTTCTTTTACCTCGCCAACGCTGGTTCCGTGCTATTGCGTTTGCAATTTATTGAACAAACCCAAAGTCGAAGCGAAACATTTCGAGCCGAATTTGTGAAAACCAAAAGGCAATTCAAAATTGCTGCATTCGAAAGTGCGCACTTTGATGTTAAAAAAAAAATACATAAAAAACAACAAACAATAGCAAATTGACTCGAGGCGAGTGTGTTGTGAGACCGACCAAGGCGAGAAAAAGCAAAGATCCACAGATTCTGAACGAAATTTTGCGGTTAAATACAGAAACTGGTTTCACAAGCAAAAACCAACCAGCAACAACTCGTCCGTCCAATCGAAATTAAAAACAAAATACAAAAACGAAAACAAATATAACGCAAAATTCATTAGAAATTTCAAAAGAATCAGAAAAAATAAGCATTATTTGAACCACCATAACACCAACAACAACGGATTAACACAAATAAAAAAACAACAAATCAGGAAGGAGCAAAAAACCCACAAACAAGTGAATAACAACAAAAACTCAGAAACAACCAATTCGACATTTTTGCAATTTCAACAACAACAACAACAAGAAAAAGGTTCGAAAAAAATAGCAAATCTATTTTTGTAAGTTATTTTTGTTACTTTTTAATATTATTCAAGTGTGTGCGTGTGTGTGGCTGTGTTATGTATATATATGTGTGTGTGTGCCGTTTTCCAAATAATTAATTCTCCAGTAAAATTTCAATTGGGCAGGAATCTCCTCCGCCTCTAATCTCGACTTGATTTGCGCTGGAGCAGAGAAAATCACATTCGACAGAGTCGAGTCGGCATTATTGTTCGAGGTTTTTGTTTTGGTAATCGCGGCTCAAAGCGCACGAAAAGGCCGAGCCGACAACTTGCCCGCTCGTTCGCTGGCGTTTAGTTTTTTCTGTGGCTATTAGTGCTATTTTTCATGTCTTTATTGTTGTTATTATTATTGTTGCTGTTGTTGGCGGTGTGTAGTGGCGCTGAGCCACAACTTAAACGTTTGCCTTGCAGTAGTTCGCGGCTATTCGTGCGCTGAGCACGGCTTCTTCGAATTTGTGTGCTCTTTCGAACATTTGTCGACTGCTCGCGTCTTTGCTGCAGCGCGATTGATTGCTTCGATCAGCGAACGCTGCCAAAAAGGACAACGTCGTTGCGGGCGTGGACAGCAAAAAAAAAAACAACCGTTGTATGCCGCGAGTGAGTTGTAAGTTCTTTCTCGCCATTGCACCGTTCAACCATCCACCACCCACTTGGCGTTTGACGTGAGTGCGAAACACCGTGACAGTAATTCGCGCAACAACAATAACCAAGCAATAGCCGACAATTGCCGCAATTTGGCTACCAACAAAACACAGCCAATTTCAGCCAAGGCTTCATACCTGCAGCCAACACCAGCTGCTCAATTAAAATGCATACTTTTGTGGGAAAGGAAAAAGCAAACACCCAACATGTGCCCATTTAACCGCTCACGCACACACATTCACATATATATATATATATATATATATATATATATATATATATATATATATATGTATGTATGTGGTTAAACACCTGTTGTTGCATAGCCGTTGCACGAGTTCTCGGTCAGCCTGTGCCATCTATGTGCCTGTCTACCGTCTATCTGCCTGCGGTGCAGGCGGTTTCTTCAAAATGCCATGCATTCCTTTTGCTCAGAAATTCACAAAAAACACAACAACATAGACACTCTGTTTAACAAAAACAATAATACAAACGCGCAACAAATAGACATGCAAAATTTTCATTAGAAAGTTGAACTACTGCAGCGTCGATTGAGACCGAGAGAGCAGCACATGAAATGGCTGGAAAAACAGCTGCTACGTTGCAAGGGTTGGTTCACACTGTGTGAATTACATGTTTCAATAGGAAATACTTAGCCCTCAAATGCATGAATTACTTTCTCGTGTATTTAGTAAACATAATTTTGGTTTAATTTTTTGTTTAATGTAAGTTTCTAACAGAAAACCACATTGACGAAATAATATAATTAATTAAATATAACGGGCTTTAAAGAGGCGGCTTTTTGAAATTATTTATTTATTTATTTATTTATTTATTTATTTTATTTCTTACGGCTTTTTAGGCCTAATTCATATTTCATTTTTGTTATAAATATATAATATAAACATAAAATATATAATATAAATATAATATAAAATTATCTTATTGCTAAGGTCTTACAATAATTGTACAGCTTCGTTTTGAATAAGATTTTTTTACAATGTTTTAAATCCTCTGGCAACTCATTGTAGGATTTCAGACCTTTATAAAACAAACAATTTTTTTCCATTTCTCTTCCAACTTTAGGAAGTTTGAAATTATTTTTCTGTCTTGTATTAATGCTATGCGTTTCGTTTATGAATTTTAAGTGAGTGTATAAGTAATTAGGTAAGTTACCATTTAGAATGTTATGGATAAACTTCATTGTGTAGTAAAATATTTGCTGTTTTACACTAAGCCAGTTAAGATTACACAGCATATCTCCTATATGTGCATCATATCGTGATTTCAACATAAATCGCATTGCTTTGTTTTGCATTTTTTGCAGCTTTTTAATTTGATTATCTTTCATTATAAAAAATATTGTTGGGCAATAAATAAAGTGCGGTTCGATAATGGACTTATAAACCATGATTTTATATGATTTTTGTAAATGTTTGCAAGTTCTTTTCATAAAGAAGATTTGATTGGCAATTTTACTAATTGTGTAATTAATGTGATCTTTGATCACAATTCTGATCTTTGTTTCTCATCAATTACAACACCTAAATATTTGATTTTATTTACTTTTCCAATCTCTACTCCGTTGAATTTCAGTCCATTCACGTGTATCTTGTTGTTTCTTGTGATAAACATAAATTTCGTTTTATCAATATTAAGCTTGAGTTTGTTTGCACAGAGCCAACTATAAAAACTGTCTAAGTCTGATTGCAGCTTTTCGTTCATTTGATCTATGTCCTTGCCACTTATCATGATCAACGCATCATCCGCAAAAAGCTTTATACTACTGAATTGAAGTGATGAAACAATATCGTTTATGTAAATGTTGAATAAAATTGGAGCCAAAACAGAACCTTGCGGCAGGCCGATTTTAACTTTCATATTGTCAGATACAGAGGAACCTATAACTGTTTTCTGCTTCCGGTTTTTCAAAAAACTTCTAAACCATTTCAATTCAACATTCCTTATACCTATTAAAGACAACTTGCGCAACAAAATGTCCTGATCTATAGTCTCAAAAGCTCTTTTGAGATCAACAAACACAGCCAAAATAGATTTATTGTCGTTCATATCTTCTTTCCACCCCGCTAATACCAGGTTTAACGCTGTTTCACACGAGTGCTTTTGTCTGAATCCCGACTGTTGTGAAATAATTATTTTATTAAATTCCAAATATTCGACTAATTGGTTTTTTACAACAGTTTCCAAGATCTTTTCATCACAAGGTAAAGTATTAATCGGTCGCAATTCCTCTGCTTTTAGAGTCCCTTTGACCTTTTCTATTGGAACAACTACTGAGATCTTCCATACATCCGGTACGATTCCTTCTTTAAGACTGTCATTTACTATTGTCGTATAGAAGTGGCCGATGTATGGCATAGAGTCCTTAAGGACGCCTTCCGATAGTAATTTCTTACCTCCCTTTTTGTTTTTGAATTTATGAACTATACCTTCAATATCCTGTACAGAGACTTGCATGAATTTGAGTTCAGTGTTTATTGGTTTACTAAACAAATTTATGGCACTAGATGGAATGTTGTCAACTATTTCTTCTACGCTCTCTAAAAAATATTTGTTTAAGTTATTTGCTAATTCCGTTTCTTTTTCGTACAGTTGGCCTTTAATTATTATTTTCGTTATGCGTGGTTTATCAATCGTTCTGCAAATGGTTTGTTTCAAATATTTCCACATCAATTTGCTATCATGTCTATTTTTGGTTATTTTATACTCTAAAAACTCGGTCTTCTTTTTTCTTATTAATTTCTTATATAATGTCTTGATACGTTTATATTCATCCCATATCCCCGTTGTTCGCGCTATTTTGTATAATTTCAGCTTGTTTTTATTTAGAACGGCTAATTCCTTATCATACCACTTGTTCATTATTTTAATTTTTATTGATTTTTCATAAGTTAGCTTTAGCATAACGTCCTTAATAGTATTATTGAGGAACAACACCTTGTTTTCCAGGTCAAACTGATCAAACGAACTAAAGTTTTGTTTTCGTAGGAACTCCATAAGAATCTCGTTATTATATAACTCCCATGAGACTATTTTTGCACTACTTCTCATTTGAAAGTTAGCATTTCTTTCGAGATTAAATTTTATTGTTTCATGATCTGAAATCCGACACTCATTCAGCCTTTCACATTGTACACTGTTAGAGTTTGTAAACAGTAAGTCAATTTTTGTTGTAGATCTTTCTGTAATGCGAGTATCGAAATCTACTTTTTGGTACATCGAGTATGATTTAAAAAGTTCTATTAGTTTATTACTGTAAGTCGATTGTTTATTTGAATTTATGTTGAATTAAAAGTATATTGTTTCTGAACGAAATATTTAAAATTAGATCGTGGGCAGACAGAAGTGAAAGTATTAATTTTATAATAGTAACTATCTCATATGCAGCAAATCTCGTTGGTTTCTTTCTGGAGATTGTTAAAATTCCAAAATTTTCGGTTTTTTGTAATTCAAGAAGTGAAAAATCTTCACTAAAACTGTCATAATCGCTGATAGATACTAACCTGCCTAAGTTTTATCGATAAAAAATCACTCTCTGTTCGAGGATTTGCCGAAGCTGAGCACAATGTTAGTTCTTTTACGTCCCCGAGAAGTTGGTGACTAGTTATCCAGAGGTTTGCCGTAATCATCGACTTCGCTTCTACTCTATGACACGTGTTGTTCTGTTTGATTTCTGTGACTGAGGTGAGGTGAGGTTGAAAATACTTATGGACAACTTATAAATACAGTTGTGTAGTACAGTCTGTGCGTTATTACAGCTTAATACTTTTAACTAAATAGATAGCTGCCAAACAGAGGATCTTATGATTATCGTATTTGGGGCAATTGCTTTAATTCCATACACTAAACATGAACTCTCAAATAACTAGGTAAGCAGTGCTCGTCTCATGGACTTCATTTAGGCCAAATGGTTCATTGTGTAATACATAAAATTGTTTTCTTTTCCTGACCTTCCATATTCGAGAACGAGTTAGTAGTTTTTACGAATCACACTAGATTTATAGGCCTTCTTTCCAAGCACGAAAGTTCCAAAAGTTGCCCTATAAATATGTAATGTAATAGATTTCATAAATATTTTTCAGAAAACATAAATGAACTAAGACGAGATATGGATTTTCTTATACAGGGTCTCTCTTAGCTTTATAGTAATGTCCTTATGGCTTAAAGTAGGATGATTCTATCTATAGAACCCATTCTATCTATCTACCTGTCAGAACAATGTCTGCTAAAATTTATAAACTTAAAGTCTGCAACAAGATTCAACGAAACTTCTCGACACCTGACATTAGGTCTGATGTGAACCGACTCTTATACCTGCGGCCTTAGTGGAGAGCATGAAACAACAACTACAAAAAACCAATATATCAATAAAAAAAAAACAAATGCCGCTGTTCACTGTGCTCTCTTCCAACTCTCTCGCAACATAACCATTCAGCAAGTCACTCGCTCTCAGTGCTGCATTTGTGCATTAATGCATTCCGGAAACTGTGCGTTTGCGCACTGCACTCAGCTCAGCCCGAGATCAGCATTAACCATGTTTCCCTTAAAATGTTGGCGTGTCTTAATTCTCGCCTGTGCAACTATAGCCATCCATCCATACACATCCATTTACAAAGTGACGCGCACAACTGATGTGTAATTGAATGCAGCTTTGTACAAAATTTTACAAATTCTTTAATTTCGTTGCCGTCGCCATAATGAATCTAAAGCAAACACACTTTGAATAATAAATATGATAAATAATGACAACAACAACAGCATCAGCTACCACTACGGCCACACTAACGATATCGCACAACTATTCGTGCATAATAGCAGCAACAACTACAGCCACCAGCGACAATGAAACAACGACTTCCGCAAGAGCGCAATTGCACGCCATTATCGTTATGTGTGTGTGTGTGTGTGTGCGCCTCTATAAAAGTGTGTGCGACTGCCCAAACAGGGTGCCTACTTTTGATTTCTTTTCGCAAAGCCAAAACCATAAATGACAGAAAAATAAATAAAATTGTGACCAAATTTTTCGTTTGCGACTTACAAGGCAATCATTGCTTTCGCTTTATTACATTACGATTTTGATTTTGCAATCGCTCGAAAGTGATATTTATTGTTTTTGATATTTTTTGACCGAGTAACGGCTGCAACGTTTCCTGACTGCTTGGATTAAGCATTTCCCGTGCGATATCGGTCAAAGCGGGTATTATTCAAAGTTTCAATAATTTTGTTTTGCTTTTCATTTTTGCATTCTCTGGTAGATAAGCGACTTGTTTTGCATTAATGTTAACAACCTAAAGGCGCCCGTCCAGCCGATATGATTATCGGTCATTATTTTATGCGAGTTGAGACGCGAGTGGAGAAGATTGAGATTATTTTATACTAAGAAATGAAAGTCTTAGTCATATTCATTGACATTTACGCATTAACAAATGAAAAAAATTTAGCAACATAGAAGGAGTTTTTAGTTTAGTATTTCAAACATAAATAATTATTTCTCTAGCTTAAAGTGCGTACGAGTAATTTTGAAAGTACTGAACTATAAAAATTTAAAGGAAGCAGCGCACATCGATATGCAAAACTTCTAAAGCGTTTTTCTTAAAACTATATTTTAAAAATGACGACCACAATATTCTTAACTTACTTAACTTGAAATATTGCATATATTTCTATTAAATATGCCTCTGTAACCCTCAATAAAGTAAATGTTTTTTTATTTTTCTGGTCATGTCCTAATAGTTCACTTTGTCTACAAAAATATGAAAATATGTTAAACCAGTTTTCAAAAAGCCGAAGTGAAAACGTAACAGTTTTTCAATATTGATACCAACGATACCACTTAATCGTAAAAAAATGTGCTTAAAGTGTGCTCGAATATTAGTAGAGCATGAAGTCTCTGTACCTCCATTTGGTGTCGATAAGGTCCTGGCTGGTCTATGCGCTGCCTTTGACTGGCCAGTGTAACCTAACCTATTCTAATCATAAACATTTTTCGACTCTTTTTTTTCTATAAATGGAACAGATTCAATCGTAGGGTTGTTTCATAGGGATTACAAGCACGTATTTATAATTTAGTGAATTTGGTATACAAATTATTCATTTTTTAAAGATAGTAACCGAAGACGAATTACAAAAAATATCCTAAGAAAGAATGTGATACTTTCCGTTGGAGTACGTTCTCTGCTTTTGTCCTGGCTTTTTAAGACTATGCTTGGCAACCCTGACCAGACTAGACGAGGTCTTGTCGCTTCGACTGAGGTTTCTGCTCAGGTTCGCCAGAAATACTCGTATTCGTGAACGGATCTCCATCTGGTATCACTAAGGATCCAATATGGGTCCTTCTGGGCTATTGCGGTCAGCCAATTACACTTATTTGAGTCAGTTAATTCCGTCTTCTAGAGCCTTAATAATGTGGTAAATTAAAAATCTTACCTGCTTTTCACAAGATAACCTCCAAGTAGAGGCCAGCTAACTGTCTCCAAATCACAGGACCAACGAAAAATACAACCCTTTCGAAGATACTCTCTTTTTTTGTGATTACATGGCTCCGCAGTTTTTAAGCTCGGTGATTTTTATTTGATTTACAAATATTAGATCGATACGATGAATGCACCAAAAGTAATTAAATGTTAAAATAACTAAGACAAACACTTTGCTTTGCCCAAAAGTCCAGAACTTTTCTCTAAATACAAATGTCTTGTAGAAATATCTACTAAAAACATTAAAGGTTCTTATACAAGTTGTATTCCTGTACATTGCCATTCGGTCATTTAATGTATGGGCTTAAGGCCATCGGGTGGATAATGCAAGTGTGACGTCAGTCATTGTATATTCATTCGTTGTACTTGACTTGGAGCATCCATCCATTGTGCTGGGCTCAATTATCTCAACAACAAATAAACTACTGAGTCTCTGTACATAATCTTATCAAATAAATCTAATAATTTGAAATAGACTTTCCGACGCTGGCTGACAGCACATTTTTGTGCATATTTTGCGTCTGTGTGTACCAGATATGGGGAAGACAACACAAAGCTCAGATATCTACTATAAATGCAAACATACTCTACAGAAGTACAGCAGTGCGCGCGGACCTCATTTTATATGACAAACGGAAGTACATGCATATATATTCATACATTATCTTGTATATAATGAACTTCTTCACGCGATAATTTATAATGTTTTCTTCTTAAACGCACTTTGTATACTTTGGAACGTACACTCACGTTTAAAGATATTTGCACATACTTACAGACAAAGTAAATATACATAAATATATAAATATTTAACCATCTGCTACCTGTGCAGTTAGGCAGCCATATGACTTGAGACTTGACTGCGAAATTATAAAATCTGTCATTTATACAGTTTTGGAAGAAGGTTTTAAAAACCATATTTAAATTTGTCTCGCATCACTTTAGACTTGGCTGGGCACATTGATTGGTTCGTTGCATAGAAGCTAATTAATAACATTGACAATTGCAAATTAACTCAACCATTGTGTGCATAAATCATTGAATGGAGATTAAATTGTTGTCCAAAGCACTTAATGACAAGTGGCTGCCGCTTAGGTCAATTTCACAGCGAGGTGAGCGCATCTGAGAGATGGCACGCTTAGCTGATAGAAAGTCAAATCTCTGAGAGCTGAGAACGCACAAACAGAATCATTTTCAAATTGGTTTATACTACAGTTTTGTAAATTATATGATTGAAAGAGTGTTAAATAAAATAATATTAAATAATATAATAACATTAAATTAGAGTAATTTTGACTATGCAACGATCATTAGTCGAACTAAACAATGTCTGCCTCTCTAGGGTGCTATTAGAACAGACCAACAGACCAACATGCTAGGAGACGAGCAACTTTACTTTAGGAAAAATCGCGTACGTTATCTTGCAAATCTATAAAAAAGATATACATAGATAACAAAATTCTGGCTTGCTTATTTAATTCCTTAACTCGTCATAACAACCTGTCACTGAGTTAAGGCCTGCCACGAAAGTTCTCTTCTTCGTGAGTTGGTCACCCCTAGGTCACCGTCCTCAACTTGGTCCTTCCATCGGAGACACGGCCCCGCTCCTTACCGCCGACCTCCAAGATTCCCTATTGATTTGCTTTAAATCTACCTAGCTTTCGGAGAAATCTGAGTAGATCCTGTGGGGCCCAGCAGCCAACACATCAGTGCCAAATGTCTCAAACCTGATTCGGGCATTCTCAGGAAAGACACACAGAAATTGGTCCCCTGTCTCATCATTCTCCCCACAGACAGGTAGCGCCAACCTACCTGCCTACCTTTTCCATGTAGTTTAGCCATAGAAATAGGTCCATCATTAGACTGACTTCCTTCTGCAAAGGAACAAAAAAAACTACGAACAGAAGAAACTGTCTGAGATGACGGGAAGCAGAAGTTAAGTCCAATTCTCTGACGTGACGCTCTCTGCGACATCAGGTTATTATATCTGTTTACATAATTTAGCTTCGATTTGCGGTCCTCACACTGAGTCGTAATTTGTTATTTTCTAAGACGTCTATACACGTTTTACGCAACACTAAAATGTTCTGGTTTGACGTCTATGCACGTTGTGCGCAGTTAAGTAGTTAATGGCTAAAAGATATTATTGCAATGTTGATAGTGTTCTGTTAAAATTGTTCCAACAATGGTTGACTTTTCAACACAACTGAATCCTTGGTGCTTCTGCGTTCGAAACAAAAGAAAAGATAAGAACATTGGGGTCAAGGAAGTCAAATTATTTACTCCTGAAACGGCAGTGGAGCCTATCTATTAATCATTTTCAATGTCAAGACTGGGACCAACAGTCACTAACCGCTTAAACATGACTAAAATACACGCGCTTCTACAATCAGTCTCACATACAGTTCGTATCAACGTATATATGTCTGTATATATAAATATTTAGGTATATACTTATTATTTGTACTGTCTAGTCTAAGACTCCATTAGCGATTCGTTGCACATTTTGCATGTAAATCTTTTACATTCCAACATAAATTAATATTAAACAAATTTCACAATGGAGACGGCACATCAATTAGCTAATTAAAACGCAACGTATGTGAATGCATTAGCATTCCGCATTAAAAAGTTAAACAACCCAAAAGAACGACGTAAATGCAAAGCTTATTGCTGACATAAATAAATTGTAAACGATATTTTACTTAGTTTATTATTTTATTTACTTTTCAAATAATTTAAATATTCCACACAAATTTTTAATTCAAAATGTTACCCGCTTCTATTCTCGCTTCGTAACTACAGATTTTGTGCATTCTGGTTATTGCTCATGTCTGGAAAACACTGTGCAAACGTCCCATCGTGCGACCGTGACTGACGTTCGACGTTGCCATTGACGTTGTCGGTGCGGTCAATGCGATTGAGCAATTCCCATTATAATCGCAAAACAACTCCAACAACCAAACAACTCAACACACAGCACCTTAGAATGGCAGCAATTCGGCTGTGGTGCAATCAGTTAATTAGTCAAATGCAGGCAGCGACTTACAACAACGCCGAGACGCCGACGACAGCACCAACACCCAAAGCAGCCGCAGCCGCAGCCACCGCAGTGAACAGCAGAGAGCCGAGTTTCCAAACAAATTCTTAGCCACTTTTGCAACAACATTTTTCACTAATTGCAAGTTCAGCTGTTGTCATTGTCGCTCGTCGTTGTTGTGGTTGTCATTGTTGTTTGTCACGCTGTGTCGCCGGTGGTGTCATTGTCGTTGTCAGTGCCGATCGTCGCGTCGATCGTCAAGCACCAAATCAAATCTCGGCGTCATTGCTGCACTTGTCGCAGCGCTAATAAACGGTTTTCTTTATGCGAATCAGCTGCAGTTAATTGCAAGCGATTTCTGCACTTTTGCTTCGAACAAAACGTGCAAATGAGCAAAATATTTCAACATTTGTGGACACACATCATCAGTGGGTTTTAGCAAAGAATTAGCTTATCTCTATGTTGATTGAAAGTTGCATATTGTTTCGATTTGGTTAATTTACAATTGACTCTTGTGGAATTAGGTCTGTTTGTTGACTCCAACTGGAAGTGGAAAATTCATAAGAATTTCAAATTAAGAGAAACAGTTTTTTAGTGATTTATTACAAGGCCGAGTTTTCGGAGGCATTAGAAAATAATCTTTGACAATGACAAGCAACAAAAACTACAAGCAGATGCAGAGAGGAAAGTAAAGGGGTAGGTTAGGTGCGATCGGATTAGGTTAGGTAAGGAGTTTTGGTTAGGTTGGATTAGATTCCATTCATACAACCTGCTTAGGCTCACGTAGCCCAATGCAAATGTCTCATGATAGAAAAATTAGGTCCGCTACGCGATCCTTGGGGTGTCCCAACAAAAGTGCACTATTAACTCGGTAGCGCCCTATGCAGTGGCGCACACAGGATTTGATTTTGGCAGGGGGGTTGCGTACAACGTTTGAGCCGAATACCATTCGAAACCATATTTTGTACCAACAATTTTTGTGTTTGGGGGCAGGGTTTGAACCCCCACTGACCCTGTGTGACCATATAGCCACACTAAACATGCACTCGAGAAATTTAAATTTAATTATGAAAGAATTCCGGCACATTGAGGTTAATTAAAAAATAAAACGCATATTTGAGCCTTTCATTGCAGAAATCGATTAACTACATAAAAAAAAAGTTGAGAATTGCGTTGAAATACATATGTAGCTGTTTTCCCTTATATTTTTTATTAATTTCTATTTTCAGAAAAGTTTTTATAAATACAAAATATTATGACTGTATTTTGCAGTGATATTTTGTAAACATGATCCGATCAAGTATGGATTAAAATAAAACTTGAAATCTCCCGAGGGTCTAATCTATTTTTCGATTTTCAATGACATTTTGACAAAGACAAAGTGGCTCTATCTCGCCGTTGATGCCTTGAATATCGTCCTTGAGCTCAAGAATTGTTTGTGGGTTATTTGCGCAGACAAGAAATTTCACAAAACCTCAAAGAAAGAAATTCCACGGTCTTGGTGTCTAGTCTAGTTGTCAATCGAATTTTGTAAAGCGTTTTTTTCACAAAATAACGCGTAAAAAGAACAACAAATTCAAAACTTCCCGAAAAAATTCTGAGAAAAGTTCCAAAAAGAGCGTCCAAGAACTGAGAATTAAATTCCTCAATTACGCAATTTTAACTTCATTTTCTTAGCGTGTTGACTAGACAATTTGTGAAACAGAAACAACTCTCTCTATCTCTTTTCATTGCCTTAAAAACGCACAAGAATTTAAATATTAAACATTAAGTGTTGTTAAATTTTCAAGAGATACCGCTTTCAATTGGAAATTTAATATTTTTGACTAATCGCTGATCCTTTCCAGGTTTGGTTTTTTGGTTGTCCTGTACGTTGGTCTGAATTCGTAGAGTCGCCAACAGTGCCAGCAACAACACAGAACACAAGCGCCAACATGTCCCAGCTGATGTTTTGGAATAAGCAAAACAACAACAATAGCAATAATAATAACAACAACAAGGACTCGAGCAGCAACAGCGCAACGAACGATGCAAAGAATGGGAAGCGAAATTGGCTGCATGCGCCCGATGCGCTCGTGAACGGTCACGTGGTCTATCTAGTCAAGGTCGGTCGCGTCACCTCACCGCCACTCACACTCGCTCACACATTCGCTTTCTGTCTCTATTTTTCCTTACAGTTCTTTGGAAATCTGCCCGTCGAACAGGCAAAGGGCATTGAAGTGGTAAAGGATGCCATACGCAAGCTGCAGTTTGCGCAGGAAATGAAAAAGGCCGAAACGGGCACTCAGGAAAAATGCAAAAAAGTCGAGATCACCATCAGTGTGGACGGCGTGGCCGTGCAGGAGCCGCGCACGCAGAAGATACTGCACCAGTTTCCGCTGCACAACATCTCCTACTGTGCGGACGAGAAGGGCGTGAAAAAGTTCTTCAGCTTCATTGCGAAATCCGTGAAGCCGCTGGACGGCAGCAACAGCTGCAGCAACGGTGTGGGCAGCAGTCTGAGCAGCTCGAACGGCTCGACCACGGGCGGCAGCAACACCGAGGAGACGCACGAGTGTTTCGTGTTCATTTCGAACAAACTGGCCTCGGACATAACGCTCACCATTGGACAGGCGTTCGACTTGGCCTATCGGTAAGTGGACAACAATTTCACAAACCTTATGAATTAATGGAAATCATAAATGTTTGCAGCAAATACATTAACAGTGCGGAGAAAACGGACTTGGGCAAGGCGCAGCAACAGATTGCAGACTTGGAGAAAACCATTGCCATCTACAAGAATCGTCTGCGCGAGCTTTCGCTCAAGTTGCCCAAAACGGAGCTCGATGCTATGCTCTTCAAAATGGGCGTGAAAGACATACTGGACGTGCCCGCTGACAGTGCGCTGCTGACCAACGGCAATAGCGCCAAATTGAGTGAGTTGCCGTATTGAGTTGACGGATTTTTCGCAAAAGTTTATTTAGAAAAGTTAAAAGTTTATTTAGACGAATGCTGAGAAATCAGTCCATACGCCATCCACATGAAATTCATTGAAATACAAAATTTCTTAAACATTTTTTTCTTTCGCACCACACAGTAAACGAGGACAAGCTGCTGATCGACACCAACTCATCGAGTCATTCCAGCAAGTCAGCCGCGGTCAACGCATCGTCGTTTGTGCCCCTTGTGCCGCCGCGCAACAACATTCCAAGCCAAATCATACACAAATCGAATAGCCAAAAAATGGAGGAGCTGCTGCTCAACTCCGATTCGGATAGCGATTTTGATCCGCGCGCCGATGAGTGCATCGACAGCGGTAGCGGCAAAAATGTGAGTAACGACCTCTTCGGCTTCGAGCCGTCCAAGTCGTATGGCCAGACATTGTTCACCAACAGCAGCGCCAGCGCCAACAGCATCCTCCACAGCAGCGGCAGCAGCATAATCAACAACATGAGCATCAACAACAACAACGATAATAAATCACAAAATAACAACATGCACATAAGCAGCAGTAACAATTTTACAAACGACTTGAATGTGACGCCGCCATTACGTAAGTTTTGCGCGATGTGATTGCATTTGATTTGATTTATTTGCTGAATTAATTCATTGTAATTTTGCAAAACAAAATAAGCAAATCAAATTCAACAACAACAACAAATTTCATTTTCAATTAAGTTTGTACCAGAAAAAAATGGTTAACATCTCGACGTTTTGTTTGTTTGTAGTGGCTCCTCCACCTAAAGTGGCCGCACCCAGACGCAGCACATCGGTCACGAACAGCATCACGAGTAACAATAATATTAACAACAACAACAACATTAACTCCGTGACAAACGGCAATACGGATTTATTTGGCTCGGATCCATTCGAATTGAACGGGCCCAGTATTTTTAAGGTGAGTAATTCATGTCGAACAGTGATGGCGCTACATTTAAGGCGACAAGTCGAATTGATTGAGCTGGGAATACGAATTTTGTGATTTTATGTCAGGTATCAGTGTATTACAAAATTTCGGTTATCATTTTATAGAAAAAAAATAAAATAAAAAAAAGTTAATTTATTTATTTAATTGTGTACTATGTATATGTATGGCAATTGAAAATTCGCCTTCAAGACAGGCTACAAGTACACTTTGTATGAAAACTTAAAGCTATTGCTAAATAAAATATACAATAATGTAATGTAATAATAATAAAATTCAATTACTTGTATTACGATATTTGCATTTTTGAAAAATTGCAAATTTTCTTTTCAGAAAATATTTTCTTGTTTGAAAAATTTGTATAAAAAATTAAAAACTGGTTTTAATCAATTTCTTATTATTTTATTTGAATTTATAAACAATTTTTCGAAACCATTTACAAATTATTATTACCGATTAGAGAATCGAAATTAAAAAAACAATCACAAGCTAATATCAGCACTGAAAGATGTATAATTTTTATATCAATAAACTTCGAAACTGCATATGTAAGGTGTCAGTAACGCACACGGGATTTCCATTTAAAACCATATTTGCCACCCACAATTCATGTGAAAAACATATATTTTGGAGGATCTGAACCGCAAAAATCTTCTAGCGGGCGCTAATGTAAGGAGTAGTAAAAATAAATCAATTTTTTTCATTAGATGAATTAAGAAATCTGTATCTTGCGTTCTCAGAAAGTTTTCTGATTGCGCGATTTAGTTTTGTTTAGCAAAAAGACAATACGCCATATTTGATAGTTTTTTTACGATAAAGACGAAATCCCAAAGCCAGACGACTGTGAATGTGGAGCAGGAGGAGTAGGAGCTTTATAGAAGTCAAGGCGCAAATGTATTTCACCCGCTTCGAAATATGTAATGTAATGTAATGATTATGGGTTGGGCCCTTGCGCACCGCAACCTGAGAGGTTTATTGTGCCCCTTAAATCAGGTATTGAAACAGACCTTTCTGCGATGTTTGCAACAGGTCCTCTTCACCGAGGCTATGATTCCCCAGAAACTTTGCACGTCTGTATGTCAGGGCAGGATAAGGTGATAAGACCAAGTTTATAGAGGTGGTTGTTACAGAAGAAGTGGCCTGTTACAGCACCACATAGAGTCCTAAGTTGGCTTCTGTTGAGATCTAGAACAGAGATGGCTCTCTCTCTGTTGAAGTTTAGGAACATTTTGGAGTGGTGTAGACCTTCCAAGTTGTTTCAGTATTTCTGTTTGTGTTTTAGGTGTTTTTTGCTAAACCCGAACATCGGGTCTGGCCCTATAAATGGGCTCTCTGCTCCATGTTTGGCTTGTGCGTCCGCCATTTCATTGCCTTCATGGCCCTCATGCCCCGGAATCCAGGCAATCCGGAATCCGGAAAATATAATATAAATATATGTAACTGAATTTCTTAGCTCTGAAAATTCATAAACTAAATAATTGAATATTTTATAATATTTCTCTTTTTACATTTTTTTTTTTCAGAATAAACTAATGAATGTTGATGACTTTACGCTGGAGAGTTTGGATCCACTGCGGAAGTAAGCAGTCCATTGTTTGCCCCCAAAAACATTTTTCGTTTGCTTGTATCGTAATGCATTCCATATTGTTGCCAAATTCTGTCATCTGTCAAATAACTTGAAAATCAAAAAGAAAATTTTGAAAAAAAGTCAAGCAAAACGTCAAAAAGTTCCACTTGCTTTCCCCTGTCTCTACCAGCAGACAACCTGTTGAAGTTTAGTTGTACTAAAGAGAAAACAGTTATACTATATTTGCATCGAATACTGTTATGTTTACGTTTATAATATACGATTATTGAAATAATTATGTATGTATATCAACACGAGTGTAGTAAACACAAAATACACACACATACACAGCTAAGTACAGACAACATGTAACTATTTTTCTTAATTTCTTCTCTCTCTGTCTTCCTCAATAACTTTCGCTCGTTTGTTTCTGCTCCACTTGTAAGTAAATTGTAATCGAACAGCATTAATTAATTTTACTATTGCGCCGCTTACGCCAACAAATGTTTATTTAATATACCCCACTACGATTATATGATGATTACTCTGTATTATTTTATTTATTATTTTTATATGGATATGTTGTACTCTATATAAAATAATCTATGCAAATTTATTATTTTTATTTGTACCATTATTATTATAATTATTATTGAGTTTTGTAGAAGAAAGTGATGTCGTTGATGTTGAGCAAAGTGATAGTAATAACACACATTAGACGCGTCCCCCTTCCCCCCAAACTGTGTCCTGTTCACGCAAGCGAAAGTTGTAACTTTTTTGTAATAATTAAACATTTGTAAAGTAATTTAAATGAATTGAACATGCTATATAAACAGAAACATAAACAAACAACAAACCCTTATATGATAGTATGCAATGTTATTATTATTATTATATTATTATGATTATTATGTACGTTGTACGTTATATGCTAGAACGGAATAAATAAAAAGAGAAATTGTTTTCTTAGTTTTCATTAGTTTTTTATTTACTTAAATGTAATAAACTTCTCTTTGATTTTCTTTCGCCTTGTTCGCTACACACGCATACAAAAAACAAAACATCAACGGGTACAATAATACAATTAGAAAACCACGCCCCATCAGGGTGCCGTCAATATAACTGTCAACAGAATCTGGTTCTGCAATCCTGCTGCTGTCATTTCTTCGATTTGCTCTCAACTATATAAATAAATAGTGCCGATGTGTGTGTGGGTGTGTCGTACTAAAAGTTCAGCTTGTCGCCAGCGCAGTCAGCTGGCTTTGAGGTTGTCATTTGTGTTTTTGTATTTGAATTTGTATTTGTGTTTTTGTAGTTGTAGGCGTGCCACGTTCACTGCAAAAGGTGCGTTTTGAGCGCTGGAATGTTTCTTCGCGGCACTTGACGAAATGTTTCTTTGGCTTTCTTCACGCTGCCGCTAAGGTTTTGTTGCTCCTCGTTAGTTCTCTACATTTGACTACTTGTTGCAAAGTTGTTTGTTGTTAGCCCTGTGGTGTACCTGCTTGTTGCTTGGACTTGAATGTTGTTGCTTCCTTTGCTCGACGATCGCTTAGTGATTGTGCGCTGCCGAGGGCGCAACATTGTCCGGATTCTCGCCGTTCTCTTCGCCCAGTATCTCGTTGAACTTCTTGGGCGCCGATGCGTTCAGCTGGCGTGCATTCATATCGGAACTCTAAAATGCATACAATTTGTTTGCAATTGTTGTCATTTGTTCGAGATTTAAGAATGATGAAAATTTAATTGCAATCCAGTAATTATTGGGGAGTACAAATAAGTTTTGAGGGATTTACAAAACATAACGCAATTAGAATTTAATGGCTTCGAATCATCTTTTAACTGTGTTTATGCTTAAGTGTCATTATTTCCATCTGCAAATCGGTGTGTGTTATTTTGCTGAAGTATGAACAACTTTTTTTCTTTGTGGTCTAACCATATCCACCTTTGTGGCAATAAAGCACAATTTACTTGAAGCGTTGCTATATGTTTTCATCTAATGAAATGTGCAGCTGGAAAGTGCAAGTGGAAATCGATTGCTGTGTCGAACATGCTTTACCAACAAAACCATGTTAGTTCTGGTTTAAACTTTTAAAAAGTGGCGATTCTGACATAAGCAAAAAGACCACGAACGGAGACCAGTAAATTTTGACGACGCTGAGTCGGAGGACGTTATTAGACCAATAGTCATGTCAAGCTCAAGCGGAGCGCGCTGAAATCTTGGGGGTGACTGAACAAGCCATTTTAAACCATCATAAAGCCGTGGGTTTAGATAGTGCAAAAACAAAAACAAAGAAATTGGGATAAGTATGAACTCAAGCCAAAAGATGTCGAACGGGGTTTTTTCACATCGATAGCAGAGAGCAGTACGTGTAACTGCTTCAAAAGCAAAATCGGAAGGGCCGTCTAATAGAGGCTCGAATCATGGACAGTAAAAATTGCGTTTTCTTCAAGGAAAGGGGGGCCATAGTGCCCGGCAGGTGCTACAATCCATTCTGCTGCTTCTTTTTGCTCAACCTGTCAATATACATATTCAAGGCAGGTATCGGAGGAAGCACAGAGCCGACCCCCTTTCTTGCCATCTTGTCCGCTGCTTCGTTCCCTGCTACCGGTGATGTCTAATACTTTGAAGTGCAGTGCGGCAACTCTACACTACCATTGATTTCACGACCACTGATTCCAGCACTCTAAGGACTGACTGACTATACACAAAGATTGTGGCATCTGTGATAATCCATTGTCACGGATTAGTTCAGCAGCCGTCGGTGAAAACAGTGATGGAAGCGTCTCTCGTTACACCCATAGTCTTCCATTCCTCCCTTGTGGGATAAGGGCGCGCGTAAAAAAATCCAGGTATGGGACCAGATAGTTCGTATTGGACTCTAACTGATACTCTGTAGCCGACCTCTTAAATGACCCTAGAATCCCAGAATGTCCATAAATCTGCCCATACTTACACTTCAATGGCCAAAATGAATATTCATGCAGGAAACTAATGTTGTGCATCGGGTGGGATCAGTTCGGAGTGATCTACTCCAACGTAATGAAACTATTACAGGGAAATCTTTTCAACAATAATTGATGCAATTAAGTCGAGTATTGAAGCTCAAACGACTCTAAAAGGCAAGACAAAGTAATCTTTCTGTACTACAACGCTCGGCCACATGTTACAAATTCGTCTATGAAGCTTTGTAGGCGCTTCAATGGGATGTCCCATCCCACCCGCCGTAATCGCCACACATGGCTCCTTTCGAGTAACACTTGTTCCGGTCATTGTTCGATTCTCAAAAGGTGAACATTTTTTCCATGCGGAATTCGTTCGCTGCCTGAAAGATGGGCAGTGCTCATAGCTAATTGTGGACAATACTTGTAATGAAATATATTGCACCACATTTCTCTAAGTTATTAATTTCTTCAATGTTAGAAAAACCCCTCAATACTTGTTTCTACTCCCAATATTTAATAAAATTATTATTTCCGGCCTAGAATTGTTTGCTAAATCATACATTAAAACTAAATAAAATGTACATTTATCAACAGCCAACTGAAAACTATAACTATAATACTAAATTGTACGTTATTACAAATCAATATTAAGCAAGTATCGCCTGACTCATCAGATCTATGTGAGTATAAATATTTTTCAAATTGTCAACAACTTTTTCTATCACAAGTTTGACTTTGGGCTTATTGTAAAAAATGCAAATAACTTTACAATGTTTTGCGAAGAATTTTTCGCTCAAAAATGTAAAACATTTCGAAACGAACGCAATTATTTATTGGCTAATTTTTTAGTAATTAACAAGAAACATTGATTGACTCGAAAGTTCCACAAAGTAGATTACTTCAAGGAAAGACCACAGATGGTACATTTCAAAATGCAAAAGTTTGCCACATTACTGTGCAATAAGTAAGAAGTGATAAGTTCGAGATGAAAAAAATTTTAGAAATAAATGTTTTACACCTACTAACAGGCAGACCAAATTTGTCGCCTTTAGATTTAGTAAAAAAATTTAACTCAAACCACTTTTTCGTTTTAAGGATAAAAAAAGATAAGGCATGAAGTCGAAGGCAAAATATTCAGTACCAAGAAGTGAGTACAAACACCAGAAATAAGAGCTGTCATGACATAGAAATGCATGCCTAGTCAAAAAATCGTTAAAAATCGATTTTTCGATACTATCCGGGAACAAAATTTTTTTGCAAAAAAAAACAACTCAAAGTTCCAGAATACTTAAAAAAAATATTAAAAATAAAACTATCCAATTAGGTATGGCAGAAAATTGGTCAGAGTGGCAAAAGCTTCACTTCGTTGTTAGTAATGGGGCAAATGAATGCAAATTTACCATCTACATGAGTATTTAAAAAAGAGGCTACTACGACTTATATGAAGATATAGAACTCCGACAAAGCTTTGGTCCCATTTAGCAACATGCCACTACCCAGTGACGCACACAGGATTTCATTTTGGAGGAGGTTCCTTGCCCAAAACCATTTGAAACCATATTTGCCACTCAAAATGTTTGCAACAAACAGATATTTGGGAAGGTTTGAACTCCCCTTGCGTCACTACTCCGCTTCTATCACTAACTGGTACCAAAGTAAAAACATCAATTTTGTTGCAAAGTACATTAATCCACCAAATTGACTAGAAAGACATACAAATATTGCAAACTATCATAAACAATTAAAAATTATACTGAAATGAATGAATGAATGAATTCAGACCATTAAAGACCATTAATCAGACCGCAATGTTATCCGACAAAACTATGCAACTGTGTTGATGGGGACAATTAAAACTAAGAACACAGAAAAACATTAAAATCCTACTTTTTTCATCATTGCATAAGTTTAAATATAATTAGAACTGAACAAATTTTCAGCTTTTCATTAGAAAATGTAATTTCACATTTTGCAAGTTTTTAGGAACCATGTCTTAGTCTTAAAAATTTTAATTTCAAGCCAAATTTCCTAATTGCTTGAATCTACTCACTACTCACTAAAGCAATTTTCCATAACACTGCTTTTTTAATGGCATATTTTTAGGATGAACTTTACTACATATGAACTTGCTGCACATTCTCATTGTCATTAAATTCGTTTTACTAAGCCACTAAAGTTTAGATAAACTAAGCTGAGCTCTGAAAAAATGTGCAAAGCTACAATCTAAAATATTAAGGATAAACTTTAAACCTACTAAGTCATTTAAACATTGAATTTTTATATTAAAAACATAAAAACTGCAAAGAACTGGTTAGGTAAAACTTTGCATTAAAATTGTTCACTGAGGCGAATTTTTTCATAGATCTGTGGTGAACCAAATCCATCTTAGCAGCAAACTTGAGTAGTTTTGGCAATCATAATATTTAAAAAACTAATATTTTATAAAGTCAAACAGTAGGTTTTACTCACATAGAAATCGACAGAAGAATAAATAATTAATATTTATACTTAACTATATAAAAAATTGCAGGTTGTATAACTAAACCGCTGCAACTGAATACAAATGCGGTGCGCAGTGCATGGATGAATTCAAATCTAAGAAATCATAAAGTGTAATGTTTGAATTTTTGTTGCAATCGTTCTATGTAAATGAGAAAAAACATACGCATTCCAATCAAGTGTTTTTTTATATTTATAAAAAATGCATCAAAATGTTTCAACTTAAAACTAATTACTTATAATATTTGTTTGGTCTTGTGAAACATACACTAATCATTTTTTGACCGGAAAAGACTATATAAATAACGCCAACGGTTGGAAAAATTCTGAAATGCAAAAGCAAATTTTATGAGTTTTTAAAAAAGATCTAAAAACAAACACAAAGTAATAAAAATGTGACAAACACTTGAGCGGGACAATATGCACATTCAACACTGCGTTACTGACTGTGGGGCAAATTACCAACACAAGCAAATTGAAATAAAAACAAATATAACTTTTGGATTATTCATTTTATTTTCGTTTTATTTGAAATTTTATAATATTTTATAAATAAGAAACAAAATATATAACAAAAAGTGCCTGGCAATAATTTCGCTTACAATAATTTCGCCTACATACATCAGAAATGTTGAAACTGATTTAGCGTGTGTGTATGTATTCTGATTTGTGTTTTATGCAAGTTTACCTGAAGCACGTAGAGTCAAAATTATTTCCGCTAAAGCAAAAGCCACTTCAACACACCAAAAATCGTTTCAACTTTAGCTACAACACATTTTCTATCTCTTATTTATCATTTTATTCTTCTAGATTTAGATTTTTTGCAAGTCAAACTTTAAACAGACTAAATATTTATTATTTTGAAAGCTTTCTTGTTGGCATGCTGCACATTTCTACTAGTTGTAGTCATTTTACTTTTTTCTATTAGGTTTTCTTCAAAAGTTCAACAGATTTAAAAACGTGTTTTGCATTTTAAGCTTAAAGAAATTCGATATGTTTTTTGGTAAACTATACATCAGAAGCAATTTTTAATTTTATTTATGCATTGATTGTTTTGTTTTACATTGAATGCAAAGTGTAAACTTTATTATTTATTTATAGATAGTAAAAATATCAAAAATTGCAATCGTTGAATACTCTTGCAACAATGCCCATCGACAGCAGCGAAATGCACTCAGTAATAAATTTGGAAAGGAACTTGAATGCGTTTAAAATGCACTTTTCAATGTTCAGCATATGATCCAAAACTAACTGAAATGTTGGATCTTTTTTAAAGAACAAACAACTAATAAAACAGCTCATGGCTTCGCTTAATTTGTCAAATTTGGAATGTCAACCAAAACCAAAGAAATACATATCAATCAATTACAAATAGCAAACAATTCAATATCAAATAATGAAACGCTTTTAACTATGAAATAGCATAAGGAAAAGCAGCGGCTAGCTAAGTGTAAATATGTGTATATATCGATGGGGTATCGAGGGTATCATAAATATAGTGGTAATAATTAAAAAAACATGCAAGTGCAGAACATTATAACATAATCTATCACTATGAAAAAACGTTAAAGTATAATTTCGCAAATCATAATTTCACATAATTTGCCAATCGTGTGCAGTGGAGTAGGAGAGAATCGAGACCGCGGCAAACAACGCAAGCAGGACCACGAACGCACTACACTGCCTTCGCCTTCTTTGTGATATGCTTTACCTGATTGGACCAGTCGCCCGTGGGCACTGTGGCGCGGTAGAACTTGGAGCTGGTCTTGTTGAAAATCGGCAGCAGCTCGTTGGCCTCGTCGGAAAGAGCCTACAATTGAAACAATATTAGCAACAATTGCTAGCTGCACCTCATCACTCCACTCACCTTTAGGTAGACAATGGCATCGGTGCCGTAGCCCTCGCATGACAGCAACACAATGTCACCGTGGAAGTAACGCGCGTACAGCCGCGAAATCGGCAAACCATAGCCGTAGCCCGCAAGCGGCACGGTGTGCAAGTCCGACTTGGACGGCTGCGGCGCCGTGCTGTACATGTACTTGAACAGCTGGTCCGTTTGCGAGCGTGGAATGCCGCCACCTTGGTCAGAGATCTGCAACAGCAACAACAATTCAATAAGAACAGAATGCAAGCAAGCATTGACTATGGAGACTGACCTTGACGCAAATATCCTCGCGGCCGCGCGCAATCAACACCTTGATGGGCGGCAGCTGGTCGCTCTTGTCGTGATCGTGGTGCTCCACGACGGCGCGCAGCGAGTTCTTGAACAACTCAAAGAGCATATGGTACAGATGCGATGGCACGTACACGGTGCGTATGGGCACATCACTGTTCTCCAGCGGATTGTATTCGCGGATCTCCAGCTCGGGACTGGCCAGGTAGTATTGGTCACACAGAAAGCGCGCATTCTCGTAGGCGTCCCGCACCACCGACGACAGCTGACAGGCGGGATCCAGGCAGCCGATATGACGGCCATGCTCGTTGGGGAACTGACCGAACAGTAGCGCTGCACGTGCAAATACAAAACACAAAATTAGTTAATTAAACTCACAATACACATACATACATACATACATACTAGGCACACTAGTCAGAAAAATGATGAATTTTGACCTCAAAAATTGGTTCTCTGTTTACAAAAACTTTTCCACATTATTCATACATATATGCCTTAACGGCACTTTTTGTTGTGATTTAGATGCATTTAAATAATAATTTTTCATGTATTCGTAATTATTGACAATATTCTCACAAAATGGGGCAGGAAAGTTTGCGTACAACACCAATAACGGGAATTTCCGGTTATGCTTTTTATTTTTATCTGGAATTTTGAATGCCATTGAGCATTAAATGGACTTGTAAATTATTTTTAAACGTATATGTGCTTGAAACCAATAGCATATAGCTTGAAAGCATATAGAAAGCAATAGAAACCAAGAGAAAACAATTAAAAATATATAAAATCGATAAATATTTCCAAAATTGTCAAAAAACTTCGTGAGATAACGTAAACTTTTGGAAGAGCACATTCGTAATTTCGAAAAGCCATCTTAAATTTCGGGAAAATCAGAAAGTTCTGTTTCGTTGCCACGAACTGAGAATTAGATTTGTTTGCACTCAGTGCATCGTAATCTTAGACTAGTTGCATCCAATATCTCCAGAAATGTGCAAAAATATTTTTTAAAACCCAGTAGCAGTGAGTTTATAAGAAAAGTCCTGAAGTCCTGAAATATGTCCCCTACATAACAGCATGTAAGAAGCCCTAATTTAGGAGCACAGAATTGCTTTCGTGAAAGAATCCATCAATGAGTCTAGAAAGCCGGATTTCCGGGATGATGTAATGTTATCTATGGAAAGTGGGAAGGTTTATTATTCTTTGATAATGATTTGGCATTAAAAAGCGTCAACTAATTTGAAGAGGACTCAGTTAGTAACAAAAATCTGACATTAACAGTGAAGTATCGTATACTTATGAAAGGGTAAGGTACCCCTTGTACGCAAACTTATTCTGACTAGTGTATGTACTCAGCCAGTGCTGACCACTTACTGTGCTGGTTGATCAGCATCCGAATGCTAATGCGCGACATGTACAAGCGATCCAGAAAATATTGTATGGATGTCTCCATGGCCGAGTCAACGATGCCGCTCTGCACCTCCTTCAGCTCGATGACGCCCTGCGCCATAGTTTGCACAACATCGCTGTGCCGATTGCGTATGTGCTCCAAGGTACTGCAAAATCTATTGAAAAGAATAATGCAGCAACAAAATGCATGCATGCAAATAAATACGAAATCAAATTAATACAAAACATTACACAGTGCTGCGACTAACTACTTTGAGAGTACATGTGACTAATTAGTCATTGCATCGGGCCGTCGGTTGAGTTCAAGTACGATCGCATCAAATGCATTAAACTCAACCGGACGCGGCGGCATTCAATGCATGCACTCAAACAAACAGTTTTATGTACATATGAATGTAGGTTTTCAATTAGCCTGAAGGTGCTTGAGGCCAGACTGCGCACACACGTAATGAACTCACCTTTGTAAGTTGCTGTATGTCGGCTCGGCCTTCTCGAATTCGAGCATCTCCTCGAAACTTTTCACATACCAAGTGCTGACTTGACTCACGGAGTGGGTGTTGAGCAGATTGTCCGGCAGCAGCGCAATCTCCTTCATGATATTCGCCAAACGTACGGGTAGTTCTTTGCGCAAGAATATAAATGATTTCTTTTCGCATGCATTTTGGCCTGCAATTTAAATTAAAAAAAGAATTACTATTTATTATATTGTTGTATACTACAGAACGAAAACTGTTTTGAAAATAAGTAAGAACCAAATCCATACAACATTATTTATGTCTGAACAGTAAATAACAGTAACACTACAGTAAGGATATAGATATATTACGAATTTTTTGTCGAAAAATTGCCTAAAATGAACTTTTAACTAATAAATTCCGAATTTTCTTCGATTTTTTTCGATAATTTTTTTTTGTTTTTGCAGATTATGAAAGTTCAGATAATTTCCAACAACTTTTATTACGATCAATTTTTTTTTTTTTTTTTCCTAATATGTCTGCTAAAAATAAAAAAAATATTGGTATCAATACAGATTCTGAAAGTTGATAAAAATACCTTTCAAACAAGCCCAGATTGAGAAATCTACAATAACTCTGTCCGATTTTATGACGAATTTAATTAAATTATTCTATGTATATATTGAAAAATATCTATTTTGAAATTTGGGGGCTCCAAATCCGACTTAGAGCTATGGTCTCTTGAGCAAAATTTCTCAGAATCACCTATAGATTACGTTTTTGCTATACGCTTAATCAAAAAAAATCGTTCCATACAATTTGACCCGCCCTAATACATATATATTTTTTATATAGTATAAACTCGGTGGCAACCAAAGTGACAAAAAGACGGCATAATGTAGTCAGATATAAAAAACGAAACAAAGCAAAATTAATTGCCACCAGGGCTATAAAATATTTACAGTTTTTTTTATGTGAACATTTTCTCATATATATTTTTTAAACTTTTATATACAGTTTTTTCGAAAATTACAAAATGATTGCAACATTTTCGCTACACCCTAACCCCACGGTTTTTGCCATAAACATTAAACTTTCTTTAAGTTATTCGGTCTATGTAAATAGAATTTGCTGCTATCAAGTGTCTACTTGTATAATTTAGTTATGCAAGTAGATTTCGACCTCGAATTGCAAGTCGAACTTCGAAATTGCGCTGTGTGGTCAGCAGCGGCAAATGAAGCAAACACCAAAACAAAGCCATTAAACGTAGGAATGCTGATTGCATTAATAAATAAAAACAATTTAGTAAAAGTAAACAAAGATACTGTACGCGTACTGTCGTATGTCGTCAGCCGATGATACGACAAAGACCGCGCCTTCCTTTGATAGCCTTGCGACAACAACAGCGATCGAGTGTCGCAGCTAGGAAAGAGTCACTGACAAAATTGCCACTTTTATGCATTTACGATGCGATAAAATAATTTCTTTAATAAGAGCAATAAATCGATTTGACACGGTGAAGTGCGACACAATGCAATGGGGCGGCCAGTTAAAAGTGCTAAGCACACACGACCTCCACTGTAGCGGAACATTGGCATGGGAGAGCCGATAACAATAACAATAACAGTGGAGGCAAAGTGGCGAGTGATCGCATGAAGAGCAGATGAGCGCGCGCCGTTAACTCTGCGAATCGACCGGTGTGCAAATGTTGTGGGGAGTGAATTATAAAAACAAGAAACAAAATCAACAACAACAATGGCAAAATCTTCTATGGAGGGCATATTATAAAGAAGCAACAACACTTAATGAATTTAAAAAATTGGAACAAAAAATACGAAAATATCTACAAAACAATAAACGCGACTATAGCATAGCCTGTGCTACATACAAACAAATGGATGTGCGTATGTGTGTAGATATGTATGCATGTTATTATGAAAAGTTGACGAAAAGAAGCCAACCTGCGCGTATCTGTTGTTTTGTTTTTTTTTACGCATTTCTTTTATTTTATTAAATATTAATTTCTTAATTTGTTGTTGCTAAGCAGTGCGGCAAGCAAACATTAGGCATTTGAGAAAAAATCGTGTGTTCGCGCGCAGACGATGATAAGTCAGATTTAGTAGCTGTTGTTGCTGTGCAATATTTGCAGCCATTGTTGGCATTGTTGTTCTTGTTTCGACACGCCGACTTCACACTTCGCACGACAATGTTAATGAAAAGTATTTTGGAAAACTCTGCGTGTGGGCCGACACTCAGTTACGCACACAGGAGGCGGCAGGTTTGTGGGTTTAAACCCCCCAAATATAAAAATTTCTGCTACAAAATATGGTTTCAAATGGTATTGGGCTCAAATGTTGTACGGAAACGCCCCTCCCCACCGTCAAAATGAAATCCTGTGTGCGCCACTGCTGACATTGGCTGGCGTTATGCGGTCTGCATTAATTTCCCCCACCGCTAATGGTTTAGTCAATAAAACTAACAAAGCTCAAGTCTAGCCACAACTTATGCGCCTGCGAAATGTGCAACACAGAACCGATACAAGTGAATTAACTTGACCCAGAACGTCGCTATTTGCATCAGTTGTCAATGATTGACGCTTATTTGAGCAGAAGAAGAAAAGGCCGGAAAAAAATGAGCACAACAGCAGACAGAATAGTGAGCGAACATGTTCGCATCGCTCAATTAGCGCAAATTATTAGTTTTTGCCACTTCTTTTCTTTTCATTTTTCCTCTCTTTTTGTTATTATAATTTTTTTAATTTCTGCTTGTCGCTGCCATTTTGTTTGTCGTCGTTTGATAAGCGACATAAAGTATAGGAAAGATTTTTAGAACAGCAACAACCGCACAGACGAATATGCGAAAATATATACATACACACATGAAGCTAAACAAATATATAAAATTAAATACGCATGCAAATGCATATGTAAACAAAAATAAAAAATAAAGAAAGCTCAGTTAATCGCAGCTGCAGTTAACTGAAACACGAAACTTGTGTGTGATCACATTTTCATAGCACAAAACGTTACATTTGTGTATACTTAGATGTGCTGGCAAATAAATAATGCGAAATTAAATTATTTCGCATAAAATCACCACAACGATCACGTAGTCCCATGCATTGGCGGACGTCAGAGCAACCAAAAACAAATATAAATAAAAGTTGACAATTTAATAAAATCAAACGCAGACCTTCAAAAATAATGAACTCAATAAAATAAATGCTCGTTTAATCTGCGCAAAAGGGGACATCATACGTGCCAAGTGTTGACCTTAGATACAAAAACAAAGTAGAAATAGAGGCGCGGCATTCGGGGCAACAACCAATAAATCAGTAAATTGTGCGTGATCATGTTGACACGTTCGAAACCTCAAAGTGTCAATAAATTAACATACAAATGACTGAAGGAAATGATCGGTGAAAAGATTAATATGCGGTGAAAATCGACTATAACCTGTCGTTGCCTTATAACGTAGCGCGATTTATAGGACATCATTCATACTGAACTCCTAAGAAATTGTTTACTCTGTTAGATATTGATTTCCAAAAGAGAAAAAACTGTGTCGATGAATGATGACTGATGAGTTCTGAACCGAACAATCCAAAACAATCGTTTTGGTTCTTTAAACAGAACCGAACTCACAAAATGTTCAAATGTCTGTACCGAAACGAAAACGGAACCAATGAAATGCTTAAATGTCTGTACCGAACCGTAAAAAAATCATTATAGTATCACGAGCGCTTTAATTCAAATCGGTTCAATTTAGAACATTTAGGTAAATAACATTTTTAATAAGTACGTTTTTGTATGTAAAAATTCATTCAATTATTCAAACAAATTACGAGTGCAAATTGCTCAGAGTTTAATTGGCAAAGCTTTGAGTTTCTTTTTAATAATTCTCAACACAATTACTCACAACAAGAACAGAATTGCAGACCTCTTAAATAAGGGCCCCCGGGATGTGGAAAGACAAACTGCGGGCATCACAAAACGGTCCCTCCTTTAATACCTGCCTCCACAACTGTGAGAGCCCGAACAAGAAGAAAACGACCTTCAAGTCCTTTGCGCCTATCCGGCCGTATCAAGAAGAATGAGGAAGACGCTAGGTAAACCAATATACTAAAATTTCGAGGAGCGAAATGCACCGACTCGCTACTCGGACTGGATATAGAGGTCACATAGTCTAGAAGACTAGCATAGCATATATCAAAAGAATGCGAAATTCTTTCAAAAGATAAACTTTAATCAAGTAAACTTAACTGTCGATGTTGAAGATTAACAAAAAAAACTGTTTCAGCTAATTGTTTGGCAACTTTTTTAGCCCAGCCCGTATTTTGCAGCCGAATCGAAATCGAATATTTGGTTCGACACTAGTCTCCACATTGGGTTATGTTCTGTTTAGGTTTAGTAGGGTAGGGTGTGGCGGTACAGACCACTCTTCCACCCGGAGGCAAAGTTGACTCATTGTGAATCTCTTCTCGTTCAGTCTCAATCAGGGGCAGTTCAGTTCGATTTCTTCATGAAGGAGAGCAGATTCAAGATTTGAACTTTTGCCGCGCTAGCCCGGACTGTCAGGAATCTTGACCGTAGGGTATGCATTTGGCATTCCTGCAGAGTCGAGTCGAGTGGAACAGGAAGTGTTGTATAGTTTTTACCATTTCTTTATCTCCACAGCTTCTACAGGCATCACTAGGCGAGAGGCGCCATTTGATGAGCTGAGACCCAATAGTGCAGTGTCCGGGGATGACTCCAACGAGCTGCCGAAAAGCAATTCGACTAATGGACATGTTTTGTTTAAAGCCAACACATTTGTTGTTATGATAATCGTTAGATTACGTGTACTGTATTTTTTAATTTTTTTTTACCAAACCATTTCTGAACCAAAACATTGACTTGAGTGAGTTGAAATCGGCTGAATGAATTGAATTGTTTGTATTAATCATGAACCCCGGAATGAAACCACTTAACAAATTTCTGTTGATACTTTTAAATGTTCTTAAGAGTCTACACAGAAATAACAATAAACAACGATTACATTGCTTAATCTGTGTTACTAGGAACTGATTGTTGGGAACCATTTCAACAGTCATAAACAAAACTCGACAAACTGTCAGACTTGTTATCAAATCGTTATTTAAAGCTAAATGCTGTCAAGTCACTTGAACCACAAACTGACACGTCGCAAGTGAGTAATTCGGCATTTCAGCGCCGCACAGCAACACAACCTGAAGAGGTGAAAATAATTGCCCTATTAACTGCACGACAATAATAAGTACAGTCGCGTACTTTTGTACTGCACATAAAGGCCATTAACAAATTCGAATTGAACAATTACATCTAAGTATTGATAAGACATTCTGTTTTAGAGGTTTTCATGCTTCAGTACTACTGCGACTCGATGCAACACTCGCTTCATAATAAGAAAAAGAAACAACTAATTCGTTAGTCAATTTTGCTTGTGAACAACTCATATGGACTCAGGTCCATATGCCGAGGGTTTAACTTCTCTATGCATATTGTGCGATGGAACGAAACTTAACTAATCGTGCAACTAGCAGTCCGTGCAAATTTCATATCTGCTTATCTGCACTTCAACAAAAACAAATGATAACTAAAAGATAAACAAAAACAACTGTTTGCAATAAACACTTCAATGACGTTTATTGTATAGTATTTGCAGGTGATCATTTAATTAGCCAGACGCATACTTGAATCGTGACACATGAATTTATCTGTACGGCCATAAAGGATCCAAAACCCCCTGCGCGAGAAAGTGGATTTTACTAATATTTTATTTGCATTTTACTAATTAATATACAGCAATACTTTCATGAAATCGACTTTGAAGATTATACTCGGTTATTTACCTCACACTTGACAATACGTTTTATTAAATTTAGTAGCGATTTCAGTCATTGTGTTTTCAAGTGTGAATAAACTCAAAATAAACTTGAAATTATTCGATTTTAAAAATGTCTTTGCTTTTTAATCAAAAACACATAAAAACTGCAAAAGTGTATACGATTTTTGTATGAGGCAATCAATGTTTTAAATATTATTTCATGTAAACGTTAACTACGACTACGTTGCATTATATAAGTGCTGGGGAAGGTACTTCAAGGTTGCTGTCAATTGAATCTCGACAGTTGGCTTCCTTCTTAACTTAGCAAGTGCTCGGATCCGCGACAACCTGAAGATCTAGCGGGTCTCACTATTGGGTGATCTTGAAGCCTTCAACCGCTCCTTTCTTGTCATCCAGTGTTCAAGGACTTTGAGTCTCTTCAAGCCGTTCGAGTACCAGTAGCCCGTCTCCGTGAAAGTCATGTTATCAAGATAATTGTGTCTGCGACGTCCGAAAGCTGGGCATTCACCAATATTGTTTACGGTTACGTTCCAAGTAATTCATGTTCAGTTTTGAACATCTTTTTCGAGCAAAACAGCTGGTATCTTGTCATGTTGTTTTCCAAGACTACAAAAGACGCTGGTTTATTGGCACAGACAAGTGACTTTACGTAAGCATACTAGAAATAGTGTAAAGGTGTCAAATTGCACCATCGAGACTGCTACCTTACTGGATTACTCTGTTGGTCGATTTTGACGTCCATAAAATAAAGTGCACAAAAAAGTTTCTCCCATAGCACAATAGGTTAAGTTAGGTTATGCCTCCGTAAGAGACACACTCGGAGGCCTATTGTGAGGCCCATTGTGATACCACATATTTCACCCGTTTTCGAAATGAGTATGCAACACTGTTTTTTCCAACATATGTTACAGCACACATTTCAAGCGGATGGGGAAAGGGGGGACCTATAGTTTAACGCCGAATGCGAACGGCGGTTGACAGTTTTTTCTTTCACACTTTGATTTTGCCATTGTCTGCCAAGAGCACACTTGTGCGATTCTGGAAATTCTCATCTGCTTCATGTGAATAGCGATTGAAGTATGATAGATGAGCGTTTCACCAGCCCGAGCAATCGAATCTAGGGCCTCGGTATGAGAAGCCAGTGCGTTACCCGCTGGACTATCGAGGCCGGCCACACACACACATACACAGCACAATAGCACTGATAACAAAATTCTATTATTTTGAAGCGTTATTCGAGTGAAAGTCTTTTCACGATAAAACAGCAATAAAAACAGAACCCATTTCATTTTATCACATGTCACGAATCAGCAGAGAACTGTCAAGAATTCTACACTCTAAAACCCTAAAGCAATAAAATCACTCTTTATTAGACTGACTTGCTCAATCAGTATTACTCGTACTATAAGAGCTGTTAAAAAATACATGTTACTTCTATAATCTTAATGATTGAAGGCCTTTTAGAGGGTTTCGTCAGATATTTCCTCAACACGTCTGGATTTCATGCCCATAATACCTATGACAAGAGGGAAGAGGAGCTTTTTCATACTTTGTGGCATTCCCTTGGGCCTCTATAGCCCAGTCTGGGTGATCTTCCTGAATAGACAAAACAATCAAATCGCTAAAGTTACCTAACCTAACTTAAGCATATAGCCTACTAGGTAGAAACATAGGTATTCGTGGCAGCACCGAAGGGAGCACACGTAGGCCAGTGAAGCACCAGTATGGCACCACACCAGTTGGACACATATCCCCCTATCGACTTATCTTCTCGATCGCCCAGTTTGTCAAAGAAGAAGTTACTGAGATGAATCTTACTTCTTCTGGCGGGTGTAGGACGAGTACATAAAATGTACTCTATGTATAAACACCAGATACTATATAGATTATATATATAGAGACTTCTAATCTAGCTATGTATGTATAAAATTCGTTGATGCAATATTGAACACATTTTTAAAGCAAAAAATATAAAAAAGCAATGACAAAATCTCTTAAAATATTTCATCATATTTTTTAATGTCGCTCCGGCTGTTTTCAACTTAGCCAACTCAATACATTCATTTCGCACATTGCCTTCCCACAATGTATTCAATAACAAAAAAGGTAAAAAAGTCCTTCAACACTGCGCGCTTTTCACCGGACTTTGAACACTTTCCACCGTCACCCAGCAAAAGTCTGATGATTTACAATAATTAAGCGGTAAACATTTGTAGACAAAAAATACGTTAATCTTTCTGGAAGGCACGTTGCGCCCAATATCAGTCAAGAAAGTCGAAAAATAAATTACCTGAATGAAAGCAAAGCCAAAATAAATTAAAAAAAAACATGTTGACATCACACAATTGGCGCACAAGTGCTTAATTAATCAATGCGATGAGCACAACACTTCGCACGAGCACACTCCAACCAAAAAAAAAAGACACTCAAACACACACACGCCTCCTTTTTGACATGCCCACCGTTGTCAAAAATTGCCAATTCATTGTCTGCCACATGCAAAACACCCACACATTCTACAGCAAATTCAATGGAATTTTGCGTGTTTCTTATTAATTTAATGTAAATATTTTCATATTTCGACTTTAAGCTTTTTAGTCAAAAGCTATTTCTTGCCTTCAACTTGAAGCGCACACTTTCCCATTTCCAATGACGTACCAAAGCGAGTGGAAATTAATATAGACAACAAAATACGGTGCGAAGGACGCTTGTTTGTCGGTCTGGCCGTCATTTGGCGGCCGCACTTTGTGCTTTACATTTTGCCAATTTTGAACGTTGGACCGCAACAAGAACGAAAACAAAACAGCAAACCAATGACAAACTCAGCACACATATTCAAATTATCTAACCTTGTGAGCATACAAGTATAAACGAAATATGGCGCAGAATCCACCCCCACAGTTCAACCCTCCGCGATGACGATAATCGGCGCTGTTGCTAAACACATTTCGGTTCTTTTCCATTCAACAACAATACTGTAAAAATTTTAAACGGAGGAAATCAACAACAATAACAATAACAATAATCGCACTCGAGCGCACAACATGTCATGCAGGTTCCCTCCGGCCCCTCCGCCACATCACCAACACCCGCCCGACACAGCGCGCAATTTCGTCGTCTTACCAACCAAACGGCGCGATAGATACAAATATATATACGAAAATATATACGCGCGTTTTGATGGAATACAAAAAAGATAATGTATGTAGATATTATAGAGATGTTTCATGCAGTGTTGGCCGACTAATCTGTACGCTACTTTGTAGCTTGAGAATGGTGCTCGACTGGAACACAAGTCTTAGACGATCGAAAAATACCTGAAAATTGGATGAAAAATATTGACAAAATTTACTATTGTGGAATGATAATGGGACTCTTTGGCCTACGTGCGCTACTATCGGAGCAGCTGCGCCTGCTCAATCTACCTGGGTCCTAAAGTTTAGAAAGAGCCGAATACTGAAAGAGTAGATGCGGCATTCACAGTAGAGCCTAAGGAATTCAAATGGATCTTTGATCTTTGAAGACCAAAAGCCTGACAGACTCTTGATCTCCGTAGTTCTTCTTCTTCTTTCACTCGATAGGGACCAGTTGAGGACCATAATTGCCGTCTTTACGGGTCAGTGTTCAATAAACACTCACGCAAAAAGGTTTAAGCTACTTTGCAATGACTTCGTCTGGACGAAAAAGAGGGGAAAAATGGACTCCATCTTCTGTATACTTGCCCTACACTTTTTAGGAGAAGAATCATTCACCTGGGATGAGTTTTTCTTGGACAACTTGCGGAATATAGCTGATAACACTATTCACAGTCAATTTAGCTTTGAAGCTTTAATCGATTCTGGGAATTTGAGTACATCATACTTTGGTATGACAATAGGCCTCTTTGACCTACTTGAGCCACAACTACTTAATCTACCTAGGTCCTTAAGTTTAGAAAAATCCGAATACTGAAAGAGTGGATGAGTATGGTACCCTCTCCCTATGTACTGAGACAGCTGCAACAAAAATTCCATATACCATGGCACAGTCTGCAGATGTATTGACAGTATGACTGTCTGTAAAGATATGTTCGTAGTTTCTGAGTTTTTTCATAAAAGAGAAATTAGTCACAGCAATCCGATAGAAATAAATTATGACAGTTATTAGGTGGGAGATTAATGGCTACGAAAGATTTTTTGTTGACTTTAGACCGCCACAAATTTCACGGGCACGGAAAGGGGCTTATTATCCCCGAAAAGGGGATAATAAGCCCCTAGTCGGTAAGAATGTAGAAGATTGGTGAATACAGATCTACCAATTTATATGAATATTTCAACTTGCTCTACTAAAACCTCAGTCCAGCCATTTTGACTGCCTTTTAGTGTTGGTGTTCCTCAATTGTACTCGATCTGCATACAAAATCTAAGAAGAATCTTATTTTCTAAGAATCCAAAATTTACGCTGTTTAGATTATCAGATCGAAACACTGATCGAAGAAAACGTGCATCAACCGCATAAAAAATGGTTAGCCACTTAATTTTATTTACAGGACAGATGACTATACCCAAAAGCAATCGAATCCCGAATTGAACCTACAATTCCGAATAGTGACCGGGCCAAGCTTCTTATTGTAGCGCATACAAATATTTAGAGGGTATTTTATTATTTTTGTTGTTTCTCTAATTTGAATTCACTTGAACTTGCTTGACTTTGACAAATAAATGAGGAAAGAGAGATACGTCGACATTTCCACATGAAAACAATTCATGGTAAATTGTCTTCCTTTTTTGCAATATTTGTCAACTCATTAAAGTTGTTTTTGTAAGCTTGTGTCGGGTATAAGAAAAAAAAATCGAGTTTGATGAATGAAAAGCTTCCGTGTGGAAATGCCAATAAAGCATTTACCTTCAATTCGCAGTGGATACCAGTTTGTGAGTGAGTGTGGGCGGCGAATGCATTCGTAGCGCATAATCGTGCACACGCACACCACATCAGCTGTTGCGGCAGCCACAAAACAGCTGCGCCGACCATGCGGCATAGTTGAAGAAACACATGGGTACTTGGGGGCGGGGGGGAGGGGGTGCAGTGCACTATAAGGCCGCTGCACAATGCACAACAAAGCAATCAGCCAGTCAACCGACCCACTAATGGACAACTACTGTCAATTGACGATACTGCGGCGGTCGGCGAGCGCGCCGTGCAATGCAAGCACACTGTGTCGCGGTGGCGTAATCCATAATAAAATTCAATTTATATTCCACATACTATTTGTTTTCGCTTTGCGGCTGCTTTTCGCGGATTGAATGGCGCAATGTGGAGCGGCGGCCGGTTTGCCGACTGGCGAGACGGCCGGGGCGCACGCAATCGCATTAGATTACGCGCGATACAAATGGGGGCGCGCACACATTGCGACGCGCTCATCAAGCGGCTGCCACACCACAACACGGCGCGCCACTCCGCCATAATTTTGCGTCGCACGGCTGCAACCTTAACGGTGACATGCGTAACCGCAGCACAAATTGTTGACAGCAACCTGCGCCGATAGCTTGAATAATTAACTGCGTTTTGGCGGGCATGAGTAGGCACTTGCACCTTTTATATTAAGGAATATTTTTTGGCAGTATTTTCGCAAGCTCTGGTCCGCAGCTTAGATAACGCGCGAAATATGCGAAATATGGTGTTAAAAAGTGATTTCGATTACGGGCTGGTTTTATGGCAGATAACACATTTCTAATCGGAGTACAACAGTCAACGCCAAAAATAATCGTGGACATACTTATGCAATTTGTCACAACAATATCCAAATACGAATCAATAATTAAAATACAATATTTCTAGATAATTATGGGAGGTAAAAAAAGTGAATTGGAGAAATGTTGTGCAACTTCCAAAGAACCTCTTAAAGAAAACAAAGAGCATTATTGACTGTTCTTTGTTCTCTAAAACCTCGGTTTTCTATTCGAACGTGAGTTATGAATGGGAAATTTCGATATGGAATATAAAAAAAAACATGAACATGAATCACCATATCAAGCATTTTTTTTAAACAAACGAATTTTTTATTACATAGATAAAGAACAACCAAACAAACATAACATAAATAAATAAATACTTATTAATAAAAACAATTTATTCATTTTTTTAAATATAAACATGAAAAAATCACCCTTTCGTGCCTTACTCGCTAATATTCAAAATTAAATAATTTAATATTATATGCTAAAAAAAGTATATTTACATTGGTGGTATCTAAATTACTCTTCCTTTCACTATAAATCTGCTACACAATAAAATGTAGACAAATATTCTAGAAAGTTTCGGTTTCAGTTTCGGCCATTTTTTGGCCGAAACTGAAACCGAAACCGAATATTCGAGCGGACACTACAAAAATCCTTGCAGACTAACACTATCCCCTAACCTACATATATGTATATCCTTCCTGAACCAACGCAAAAACACAACAATAAGTACAATAATGTTATACCAGCTGATCTTTAGAACTAAGAACTTAAAATTTAAATTAAATTAAATGAATTCAAATTTAGAACCATTTTGAAATGAAAGGAAAGAAGGAAAGGAGAGTGAAGTCCAAGTGCAGAGCTTTACCAACTTTAGTAAACTCAAAAAGGGATTCGAAGATCGGACGAATTTGGGCCAATCATAAACCCAAAATCTCAATCAGTGTTGCCAGATACCTGAAATTACTTTCTCCTAAATCTTAAAAAAAACGCTGAAATTTCCTCCCAAAAATTAAACAATTTCCTAAAATTTTTACAAATAATTTTTGTCATTATAAACTAAGGAATTAAACTTCTCATAAAAAATAAGAATATATTTAGTTTTCTTTTAGTGCAGCCTTTTTTATATATTCAGCTTCAGCTTAACAACAACCTTTAATTTCATTTCATTTAATTTTAATTTCATTTCATTTCGAAATTTGTAAACTTCCTTCATTCATTGCATAGATTATACACTTTGAAGCATTAAATTTAATTACATTAAATTAGCTTTCAATATTTAAGGCTTAAGTGCTACTAACGATGGCAAATGTATCGCCATCAAAATCTCCTAAATTTTCTTCCAAACAATTCTTACTCCTAAAAATTCTCCTAAAGGGCCAAGAATCTCCTAAATTTAGAAGGAAATCTCCTGATCTGGCAACATGTGATCTCAATTACAAATCTAGAATGACGTTTTGATAAAAATCTCGAGTGCCTTGCGCAGACAAAACGTTTAGACAATAAAAACGGCCCACGTTTGCGCTGCATGCAATGAATTTTCGATTGCCACCCGCAGCCACAGCGGTGCCAGGCAGCTGCAAGCAGAGCCTATCGTCGCTTCAGAAAACAAATGTCGTATGTCTTACTAGACTCAATGGAACATACGATATTCGTTTTCTGAGGTAGCGTCGCCGGCAATGGTGGAGCGCACGAAAGGGGAAGGAATCATAAGGATTAGCGCCAGATTTGTTAAGCGAGCGCTGTTGTAGGCAGGTAAGCAAACACATGGCGGTGGCTGTTGTTGCTGTCGTTGTCACTGAAACGACCTTGGCCACTCAGTGCGAGGCATTTGCGGTTCAACAATTTCACATTGACTCTTCTCAATTCAGAATTTATTTAAATGTTTTCTTTAATTTTCTGTGTGAACATATTTCTAGCTAGTATGAGTATTGAAATCCAAACGGCTCAGCTAAATGCGGCGATATCGAATACTTCCGCACAGTTTCTAGTACTGAATGTGATGTGAATTTTTAACAAAACTTGTCGCTGCCAATTGACAACCAGTCGCCGCAACTCTTGCAACAAGCCGCGTATCACTGTTTGTTTACGCTGCCACAAGCTTAGAAAAGCAAATTGAAAATTTGCTTCATAACAAGCCAAAGCAATGTGCATACTCGAACGTACAAAACACGTAGTCGAGCTGAGCGCTGGTCACGTGTCGCACATCACGTCAGAGCTGCTTTACAGATGCTCATTGCTTGGTGGATTTATTTGATGTTGTTTTTAATTACATGTCAAATAGTGGCACACATTTTATTACACAATTGCACCACAACATATTAAAATCATTTGATAGCAGCAATAATATAACGTAACATTTATGACATGTTGTAATAATTATTTATAATTATTGCAACATTTAGCACGTTGAATTGGTCGACTGGGTAATTCAATGTTGTACGAGGGAAAATTTTGCTCTACATTAGTTTATATTTTAGTATTTAATCACGTTCAAGTGAAATCAAATTGAGTCAGGCTGCGTTTACAGAGCAATCACTAAAATTTAGTGTTTTTCCACATTCCAATAAACCTACACTTGGCCAACGAAAATCCTCGAATAGCTCAAATTACAATATTTGCATTCATTGATTGTTGTTGCTTATTGTTTGGGGAAATAGCATTTCCATTTGATTAAATATCAGACAAACGCCATAGCCACTCCAGCTGGGCAAACATTTTGGGCATCAATCAAATTTCGATTTAATGAATGACATTTGACATTTGCATTGACATTTGCCATGGTTATCGATATTTCCGCTGATTGACGTTAAAGGTCAACGAACAACTTTGTTAAGCTGCTACCAACAAGTTGTTACAACAAGCTCAAACGAAAAGGTAATGAAAATTATTTAGGCATGATGACGTTATTGACTGTGAAATGGGTAATTTTGGTTGCTTATTTAAGGTATTTCGAATCTCAAAACTATATACATTGATTAAGTATGCATGCATGCTTGGGTTAATATAAGTCAAGCTACGCCCATTTACATTAGAAAAATATCGTTAAGTTACTATACTGCAATTTTTAGGTTTTGTTTTAGGTCGAAGCAGTATACATACAAATTTATCGAGACACCTGCGGGCTTTTTCCGAACAGACTAGCAAGCGAAGCACTCAGACATTAAATACGTCCATTGTACTACGAGTTGATGTTCCTTGTTAATGTGCTTAAAATCTACCCGAACTCCGGAAAACTCTGAGTAGATCCTGTGATGCCTAGGAGCCAAGGTGGTTACTTCTCAACACAGCAGTGCCAAACGTTTCAAATCTGATTCGGGCGTACGCGGGGCCGACACACAGAAAGTGGTCCGCCGTCTCATCGTCCTCCCCACAGGCAGGACATGGTGCACTGTCAGATATCCCTACTTTTTTCATGTAATTTTCCCATAAAAAATTACGCGTCATTAAGCCGACCAGCTGCCTACAGTTCCTTCTGCATAGAGATAGAAAAAAGTGTGAGCATTTATCAGAGATGACGGGACGCACAAGTTTCATCCAACTGCAGCCGCTCTTAGTCTGACATGCTTAAATGATCCATTTGTTAATAGGCTTTGGCATTGATGGCCGCAGATGGGAGAGGCAGAACAGGCTGAGGGCCATTGTAGCTATGTAGTCAGAGGTCTCGTTACCTGCAATTCCTACGTATACCGATTTAATTCTGCTAGGGTTTGCAGCACTTTATCGCGAAGGTGGTTGGAGGGCTGACCAAAGCCATGAGCGTAGCCTGGCTATGGCTACAGACACAGATACAGATGTATCTGCCGCTTTGAGCGTTAAGACCAGTTAGACAATGAGAAATGCACTTGCAAAATAACCAGTCTAAAAGTATGTCAAGCTATTTATTTATGGTTAGTAATTAGAAACAACTAACATCCAGTGCCTAGACTGGCTTGGCCATGTCGCCCATATGAACGGTGAAGCTCCGGCAAAAAAAGGTGTACGACACAGTAGTCGGAGGTCGACGGCGAAGAGGGAGACAGTGTCTCCGGTGGAACGACCAACTGGAGAAGGCGCGCACAAAGCAGAGGCGCCTGGAGAGAACTTTGGGGCCGGCCGTAACTCGGCAACGGATTGTTATGGCCAATTAAGTAAGTAAGCAATTGGAAGCAATAAGTTTACAATTTCTTTGGAAAACATTGCTTTATTACTTTGCAGAATTTTGTGTAAGAACTCGTTTTAAAAAATCGTATAAGTTTTTCGTACAATGCTCATTTCGCTAATAAAAAATTACATGTCTGCATATCCCTAAAAAACCAATTTCTCTGCATGTAGAACCTTAATTATAGTAAAAACCTTGACAAACAGGTGAACAAACTGGACACCTGTCGTATTATTTAACATAACAACAACTATTAAATACCGGGCATTGTCCTTTCTGTGTCCTTGCGGTGCACGCCACATTTTGCGTATCTGAAAATCTGACAAGCACCGAAAGGCAGACAAACGATTTCGTGTCTCACAGCGTCAACATTTAGCCGTACATGGTCATTAAACTTATAAAGCCAATGCGTAAAATAAACAAAACACAGACAATATAAAAGCTTTAGAAAATCTAGCAAAAACAAGTCGCTTACAAGTGACGTAAAGAAGAGTCTAGCGCAATGACGACGACGACAAAAGCAAAGTGTTACAATAGCAAAAACCAGTTAGGCGATAAATGCTGAAAACGTCGACATCAATAGCCAGTCAAGCAGTCAGCCGACTGTTAGGCAATTCCAGATACTAAACAAACTGTGTATCGTATGCGATTTTTTCGCTTAAACGATAGACGTATTAGAGCAGACTATTTCAGACTATGAAAACATATTAATTGATAATGTAAGTAAAAACAACTTTTATTGGTTTCATAAATGTCTACAACTGCTAATTGGTGAAATATTTCACACCCATTTTGGGTTGTCAGTGTGAAACGCAAACACTCAATTGATACTCTAGAAATCCGGAAAGTTTTTCAATTTACTAATCACGCCAGATCATTATCAGTTAGAAACTGAACTGTGAGCACTGTCGGTTCGTTGATTCCACCGAATAAGTGAAACGTAGCACACAAATTCAGCTTAAGGAGGTCAAATACGTGTAAATTTACAAAATTTGCAAACATTTTTTTTTTGTGAAATAGACTCCAGAGGGTCTTAAGAATATCCCCCTCAAGTGGTTTTTAATTCTGATGACCCGTTCCCCTGCAGCAGCGCTTTATTGATGGTCAATTCGTTCCGCATGATATCGGTAACGCAAAGTTTAAACCGAATTATTTCGAAACACTGGTTTTTGATTATGGAAGTAGAATATCTCGGCAACTTTTTGAAACATAGAACTTTTAAAGTAACTAAAAATTGCATTGTTTGTGGCGAAATCCGCGGCGCCATTTTCGGGAAATTAAAAAAAAAAAGGTATTTTTTTTCGGTTGGAGCGTATTTTTGTATTTTCGAGAAAATATTTTTTTTTGTTAGTTACTTTAGAAGGTAGGTACATATATTTTCTCAAAATAACTAATAGCAATATTTTTTCAGATGATTTTTGGGCCGCCGGCACAACTTCTACTAGAATTTGGGCCCAACGTTGGACCCCCACCACCGCCGCCATTTTGAGCACGCCAAAAAAAAATTTTTTTTACCTTTTAATAAAAGAATGAAAAAAAAATTGTACATTGCATTAATTTTTTCCGGCGTATGCGCGATTCCAAAAATATACCGTTTACACGTATTGACCCCCTTAAGGTAATGCGAAATTGTCTAAAGAAGCCAGCATTGCCCACTGCACATAAAGTGCGAGCTTAAACTGGAACTTGACTTATATTTTCAATAGTCTTATTAAATTTGTCCTCGAATTCTTTTCGCCAAATCAGTTGGCCGGTAAGAAAGCATACAAGGTGTGTTCCAGAGTAAGCAGGACTTTTGGAATATAACATTTTTTGCTGGTGCCAAAGACTTAGTGCCTTGGAAAGGTACATCCTTTCCCGATTTCCAGTCATGTCAATTTTCAAGACATTTGGGTCACTAGGAAAGTACCAGAAAGTGGCATTTATTTGTGTCATTGGTGAAAAAACGAGCATCGAACGGAGCCAATATAAAGTGTGAATTCAAACTTGGTAAACCGAAATATTTGAACTAATGAATCAAGTTTATGATGGTGATTGTATATCCCGCTCTATCATCTTTTGGTGTGACCCACCACGCGCACAGCAGAGACATATGAAGAGAACTTCTGGATCAGGTCGTAACCTGGTAACGGGTTGCTATGGCCGTTAAGTAATGTTGGCCAAGATCCCTAATCACTGCGAATTCCCTCAAATTCCAAAGTCCAATTTCATTTGATCGTTTTTGTTTGGTTGTATTCGTAGTTGTCAGAACAAGGTTTGTATGAAAAAAATTTTTAGGAAAATGGGGCATGGCACTTTTTCACCAGCCCATATATTCAGACGATAACTTTGGAACCATAAATTACACATCAATTAAATTCACTACCAACTTACTATTTAGTCATGTCCTTCGACAGAGGGAATGGGGCGGGTATTGGACGAGGGGGCGTGGCAGCACCCATACAAGCAAAATCTTTATAATGGAATATCTTCGAAATTGTAAGGCGCACAGCATCGAAATTTAGTATAGCCTCGTCCCATAGATGTGTCATTCTGCTGGACAAGGGGCGTGGCACATTTTTTGTGACCCAAATATTCCGCTGAACTATGTCGCACGGCAATGAAACTAAGTACGAACCTACCATTATTCATTTAGGGAATGGTGCGGGTATTGAAAAAGGGGGCGTGGCGTAGGTAAAAATGATAAGAATTTGTTTTTCTTTAATTTCTTTATTAAAACTTAGCAGCAACATTGCTGATTTGTGGGCCTCAATTGTGTTAATCAGTAGCTCTTCCTCTCCCTCTCTCTTCCTTTAGTTGGTTTTCTTCGTCAATTTGCATCGCCATAGATTCGCCATCTCGCGCATTTCATTATCAAAAAAAAAACAAAACACAAATGTTGTGTGAGACAAAGTTCGCCGGGTCAGCTAGTCATATATAAATTAACATCGATGCTCTATCGCACTGGTGAACGGATTTAATGGAGAATATAACTAAAACATTTTGCTATACCGAATGGGATAAGTATCAAATTTTTAAGCTCAGCTTGGATTTACAATTTTTAAAACTATAAAAAACTATATCTAAGATTTTATGAAGCAACCACTCAAGCCAAAAGTTGTAATTTTAGTATTCGATGGCAACCATAATTCAACTCTTTTTCTTTAAGTCAGCTAAGACGGTCGCTGCTTGTAACCAGCGAATTTTGTGACCGCCGTATTGGTGGCGATTTGTACAGTCATATCGTGTGACTAAAACAAAACGAAAACAATAATACGACAAATAAAAATACAACAAAGCCCATTGATTGAAATTCATTGCTGCTATCCAACTACACTTGTCGATGGAAGTAATTTCGCGCCTCCACATTCTCGAATAAGTTGAGCCGCTGTTTTGTTGACGTGATACGTGGCCGTAACAGCTGAGCTGAGCGACCGCTCGGGACACACCTCTTCTCCGGTCACTTCAAAAAGCCACTAATTTGTTGACTGTCAAAATGCGCTACTCGCCGCACACTCACGCTCCTCCACACACACACGCGCACAAATACTAAGCTACTGCTAAGGGTAATAATTTTACGCTTGAACTCACCGAAATCTATGAATTGCTTTATGGACAGCGGCGATGGATTGAATTGCGAGTAGAAATCGAGCATTTTAGGCAAACTCGACAGGCGCACCGGAAATAGCCGCATTTTGACTGTTGGTTTTTACTATTATTATTGTTATTAATATTATTATTGTTGTTGTTGTTTTTAGTTATCGAATATGCTTCGTATTCGCAATATTCGTTAAGCAATATTGTTATTATTAATTTTGTGACTGGACAGTTGCTGTTTATATTTTTGTTGTACTTCGTTTGTGCAGTCGCCTGAGTATTGTTGTAGTTCTCGCGTTCTCTCGGTCGCTCTCTGCTGCGCTCCTAACACTTTGCTATATGTTATTAATTTTGCTGCTAACAGTTTTAATTGAATTGTTTTTGCTACAGACGTTGTTTATGCGTTCTTAAGTTTTCTGTTTAACGTTTTAAGTTTGTTGTGTTGTTGTATTGTAGATATTGTTGTTTTTGTTATTTGTTTGTTTCTTCTTTTGCCTTATCACCTTAGCGTTTACGAGGTTTTGCTTTTATCTTATTTACTTCAATTTTGTATTGCTTTATTCTGATTTTGCAATGTTTGTAGACGTGTGTTTGTGTGTCCTCAATGTTCGCACAATATAAAATAACTAAGTATGAGCACCTCCAAGACGGGTTTCTTAGTTGAATGGCTTGCAAGTGGCAAATGCAAAACAAAAATGCGCCGAATTTGTGGTCGCTGTAGTGGCTGGTCTGCGTGCGCTTCCGCTGCCACACGTCGCCGCCGAAATGTGCCGAGTGTCCTTTTCACCTCTACGCTCAGCCTACCTGCCTACTAACCAGCCTTTCGCCAGCGCCTACGTGTCCTTTCACAACGCACAAATGGCTGGTTTGCACCCCAACAACACTTCAATTGTTGAAGCTGCTGCGCTCTGAGTGCTCCTGGACAAGCTGCTTCTGCTGGCACAGCGTTTCTAAGCGCACAGCAAGCGTTTGTCACTGGACTTTGTTCCACGTTGGCTGACGATACTCAGGCTTGGGGTTGCTTTCTTGCTTTATAACCTCGCGTCCATTAACAAATTAGCAAATATTCAGTTGAGAAACAGTGCAATTTCAGCGTGCGGAAAAACGATAAATGCAAACAAACAATGCGGTGGAGCAACGGCACAAACACGGCTGCCGCTCGGCTCGGCTGATTCTTTGCTCCCCTATATGTCTGTCGGTCGCTGCGTTCCCGTCGTCCAGTTGCGCTGTGCACAGTACACTGTATCGAAATGTGCGTTGTCCGGTGTGCTCGGAGTTCACTGGCAGGCGTTTGCTGACCCTCGAGTGCTTCCAGAAGGCAAACACGAGTCGCAGTGATTCGGTGGCAGTTGCTTTATCACTTTATCCTTTTCACTGCACTGTTCTTAATTATATTTTTGACCACTTTGTAACTTATTCGATCGCCGCTCCGTTCTGACTGACTCGATTTCCCTGGTTGCGTTTTGCTTTTTTCTCCGCTTGCGTTGTTACTGCCAGCGCTGCTGCTATTGCTGCTACTTCCACCGCCCCCCAGCGCGCGCGTTTAACATTCGACAACTAACGAGAACGTATGTTCGCGACTCGTCGTTCTGTTCGTTCTATTTTTGTGCTCCGGTTGCCGCTGTGTGGCGTTTCGCCGTTCGCTGCCTCCACCAGATACCGAAGCCGTTTTTCCAAAACCAAAACTTGTGATATTCTTCTCGTGGCGTTGTTGTTGTTCATTTCGTTTTGTTTGGCTTTGACTTTCTCGGTGGCTTGGAGGTGCGTCAGGCGCAGCACTGCTGCCGAATGTTATCGCCAGCGAACAGCTGTTTGTGACAGCTCGTCGCTGTCGCTTTGTAGCGCTGTAATGAGTGGCTCAATACGTGTACGGGCACAGTGTGACGAAGAGCAACAGTACAGATACCAAAATATGTAAATATTGAAATTAAAAATTGTGTAGCTACACCTGATATGAAGCACTAGTTGTGTTCTTATTAGAAACATTTCGCTTAGAGAATAAAACCAATTAGAAAATGTGCAATTAAAAAGACGTTTTAGATAACAGAAAAAATAGATCCAAATGAATAATTATATTGAAAAATAAAAATTTGTATATAAAAATATACATATGAAAATAGTTTAGGCTATCAATTTTATAAAAACATTGAAATCCAAAAAATGCAATACATATAAAATATATTAAATTAAATAAATAAAAATATAATAAATATTAATATATATTAATATAAATAAATGCAATAACAAATTAAATTAAATTAAAAAACCACTCAAAATTAAATAAAATAAAGAAAAACTTCAAAGCAAAAAATTCAACAAATTTAAACTCAATTTAACAAATAAATTAATATTATACAACAAACACAATATAAAACAAAAGGAAATACAATAAAGTAAAATTATTGAAACTAAATAAAATACAATAAGACAACATAAAATACAACAATAAAATACAAACAAATTAATAAATAGAACAAAACAAAATATAACAAGACTACGAAGTAAAAGGATTCAACAAATATTATATAAATCAAAAATTAAGAAAACAAACTAGAACAAATAAAACGAATCAAATTAAAACTGAATACGATAAAATAAAAAATAACATAAAATAAATAAAAGAAGAAAGAACATAAAATAAAACCAAGCAATACAATAAAAAAGAGTAATACAGAAAACCACGAAATCAAAAGAATTCAATTAATATTAATAAAACTAAAAATAAACAAATACGATACTATAAAAAGTAAAGCAAAATTTAATTAAATAGAAAATTTAAAAACAAAATAAAATAAAAAACTACGAAACCAAAAGAGTTCAATTAATTTAGACTTAGATTAAACAAAGACACAATAAAATGCAATACAATTTAATTAAATAAAACAAAACTAAAATATAATGTATATACAATAAAAATATATATCTAATACAAAATTAAATTGCATAAATAGAAGAAATAAATTATATGAATTAAAATAAAATTTAATAAAATGGAATACACTACAATAAAACAAATAATTAAAAATTAATTGAAAAAAAATACTAAATGTAATCAAACAAATCCGACAAATATTTCAATTTAGTAAAATCTTTTCTGAACTATATACAGTCGTGTCTGGGTATAGTGAACCCCCTATATAGTCAACACATCGATATAGTGAACACCCAAATTTTGACATCGAGCCTCTTAATAGGGAAACAAATTTTCAAGTAAAAAACAAAAGGTGTCTTTTGAGCAATTAAAACGAGTTTTTGAACAAAAATGTTAACCTTGATATGGTGAACAACCTCAATATTACGAACAGGCCTTGCAATTATTAGTTCACTAAATCCAGACACCACTGTAGTTGTTTTTTTTTTAGTTCTCAAAAGTATTTAAAAATCATTAAGAAATACAAATATTTCATTTAAAGAAGATCGCTCAAACAAGTTGGCAACTATTCATGCAATACAAACAAGAAACTAAAATACTCAGCATTCAGTGAAAAATTTCAACACCAGATTTAATATGAATCTTTTAAAAGTACCAGGGACGTGTCGCCAAGTAAATCCTTTTTAATTTGACGTGCCGATTGAAAGCCAACACAACACTAACCAATAAAGCCGATTCAGTTTTCTTTATTCAGCTTAATCGTAAATTCATGTATTATTTGTAAAATTTAAAATTAAATTTAAATATCAATAGCATATTTTTGTATGTGTGTATATAATAGCTTAACCGATAACGTTTATGGTATTCCAATTTGATTGCAATACACCTAATACGTCTACTCGTAACTTTGAAATTTTCACATTTCTTGCGCGCAATAAAAACTTCACGTTAATTTCTAACTTCATGTTAATTTATGCATACAATTCTAACTACGCTTAATAATGCCAAAAACTTGGACGAAAAAAATCCGATAATATTAACCAACAAAACAAACGAGAGGACCGTGGCGACTGGCGCAGCTGGAGGACGAGCCAAATGGCTTACTCGCTCAGGAACCTGCGGTAGCAGTAGTTGAGGTCTTTCCCGCCTTACCCCCTTCCGCACCTGACGCAATAAGAAGAAGCTTAAACGGATCTAAAGCATACAGGAAATTTATATTATGTATAACAGCAGTGGTGGCGGTGGTCGGAGGCGTTGGTTAGGAAGGTTTCTCTTCCGACAATAGTTTCCGTTTAGTATTTAAAGTACATTCTTAGGATACTTTGCAATTGCAAGAAAAAACACAAAATGTGAAAAGAAATCAACTGAAAACGGCAAACATGTGTGGCGGAAGGTGTGAATCACAAGGACATTGCCATCAAGTCGCCGCTCATACTCAGATACACGCTCGTTTACACGCCCGCACAAATATACAGCTAGACAGCAACGGCTGCTGTTGCACTTGGAGTGGCATCAGTAGTGGTAGTAGTTGGTAGTAGTTCTAGTGGTGGTTGTGGCTGTGGTACAAGTATACAATAACAACAAATACAAAGTCTGTCTTCGGGCATGCCGACTTAGCTGCAGCGATAGCCGTCGCAATCAGCTGCTGCGGCGCATAACGCCAAACACATGGTACACGTTTCACGTAACGCGTTTCGCGTTTTTCATTTCGTACTTCGGACACCCTACAAAATTACAACGATTATTAATTACATTTATATATAAATATGTGTTAATTAGTAGCAGTAGTAATAGTGGTGATTATATGTATGTATATATATATGTATATATATATATATAATGTAATCTGTATATAGTTATTTCCAATTAGATTCAAGTTCTAATTGCTTCGACCGCCAGTCAGCCAACCACTTCGTCCCAGTATTGCGCATTCACATTCATGTCCTGGCTTGCGCGACTGCTCCGTGTTCGGCCGCAGTGCACTCCGTGCACACCACACTACTTCTCCTCAATAGACGAAGCGATTCACATTGATGTCGAGCGCATTGCCGCCGCAACCACTGGACGGCGGCGGCTGATCCTGGTCGTCGTCGTAGTCGTCGCGTGCACCGCCGCGTCCATTGCGGCCACTCTTCGCAGAGCGGGCACTCTGCAGCACGGCGGCGGCGCCGTTTTTGAAGATGCGCTCCTTCAACTCCTCTGCGAAGACGTAGTTGTCGTGGTCGACATAGTCGCGCAACTCCGGCGCGAGCTCCTCCAACGCCAGCGGACTGGGCACGTCCACTTTCACCACCTTGCTGGACGCCTCGGCGGACGCGTCGCTGGATCGGGCGCCCATCTGGTAGAAGAGTATGTATGGCGTGTTGGGTGGTGTCAAATTGTGCAGTTCCTCTGATTTCGAGGGCGTTACGACGTTGTCGTTGAATTTGTACCATTTGTTGGTGACATCGGCTGCGTACGTGTAGTAGTGACCCGAGTCCATGCTAAAGCCAGAGTGCACTACGCCCGCGTACAGATCATAGTGCACGGAAGCGATCTCCTCCAGCGTCTCGGCCGCGCATACCTTTACGGACACCTGCGCGCAAAATTATAGACGGTCAACTGCATCAAAGAAACTCATATTTCACGCCACTGTCGCACTCACCTTTTCGTCGTGGAAAACTTTGTGCATTAGCTTGGCACGTGTGTGGTACTTCTGATCGTACTTGAAGTGCTTCAGTGTCAAGATCAGATTTTTTGGCGCGCTTATCACGTTGATGTAGCGCTCCGCATCCGACAGCTTCTTGCAGCGCTCGCAAAAGTACTGATTATCGCCGTCTAGTTTCTCCGGCGAGCAGTAATAGTCGATCAAGTCCTGCACCGAGTAGTTTGAGGCACACTCGTTCTTCACTTCCGGAAAGGAGAGCTGCAAATCGCGAAAGCTGTCCACGATGCGACTCTTCCAGCCGCATGTCAAACACTCGTACGTGGTGGCCAGCTTGCCGGTGAATGTCTTTTCGATTGTCGTGCACGCAACGATGGCGGCAGCGGGCGAAGACAAGGTTGTGGTGGCGGCAGAGTTGCCACTGCTGCTGCAGCTAGTGCTAACGTTTGCGGACACCGTAAGCTGACCGTTTGTGGTGGTGGCGTTTTCGGGGCTGTTCGCTACCGCTGCACTGCGAGCAGCCGTGTTGAAGAACGCCGCCGCGCCTTCGCCGCTGCTGACATCGCCCTGCACATTGTCCGTCTGTTTGGCTGTTTTGGCAATAGGTTCGGCTGCGTCCGACTCAGAGTCGGGCTCTATTTCGGCTACGGCGAGCACTGGCGCAGGTATGACGGCGTTCTTCTTGTAAAAGGTTACTTCTTGCTCGTGCAGCGTCTCCAACAGATAGCCAAGATATTCCGAGCTATCCTGCTGCAGTCCGGGCGAAAAGCCGGGCGGACGCGTAGCGTTTAGCACACGCGACGGCGTTAGCTCGTAGCGGACAGAATACAGCATCAAAGCAATCTGTTGTTGCATTTTTATCAGCAGCGGCGATTTGCTGCGCGAAAGCAAAATCTCGCGACTGAACCTAAAACGAAAGTAACAAAACAATAGAAGGCAACTCAGATAGCTGCAATGTTCGCTTACTCCTTGGTCATGGCTAGCGCCTGAAGCACGCTGTTCATGTAGCAAGTGTTGCCCAGATTCACCAGCCCGACCTTGGCGTTGTTGTCATGCAGCATAGCGTCGGCGCCCATGCCATCCTCGGTGCTCTTCGCGCTGCTGCCGTAGCTCAGGTAGCCATAGGAAGGTGGGATGTCCTTTATTGCCAGTTCCTATTACGCAACAAGCATTGAGGTTAGAAAAGGCGCCACTCTTTCAACTGGGGCCGAACATGCGCTTACCACTGGCTCATACAGATCGTCGTAGCCGTAGAAGCGTACCATCAGCGCCTTGGTCAGGTCGACCAGTTTTTGCAGAAACTTTTTCGTCTCCTCGGCGTATTCCTCCAGGCTGTTAGACTGCTGCTTCAGGAAGCTGATGACCCGGTGAAACTTGGGCAGAATCTGCCTCAAAAAGCGCATGAGAAAGAAACAAGCAAAGTCTGCGACGACCTACAAACCTTGTGGAACACGGCCGGTGTTTGGTCTACCGATGATAACATGTGGTAAACAATGGGTGCCACCTTCGGTCGCAGTACTGGTAGAATCAGCGACATAAAGAGTGACTCGATGTTCTCCAGTGCGATCTCATCAAAAAGCGCCAGCTTTTGCTGGTCCTGTAGTCCCGTCAGTATGGCGATGATCCACAGATTCAAATTCTGGCAAAAGTTGCACATGCGCAGCCACTCGCTCAGCAGTCGCACCGTCTTGCGTATGTTCTGGTCAGATATTTTGTGATCCAGCAGCGACTGTACCGCCTCGAAGACCATCTCCGAGCTGAACAGCTGGAAGATAATGGCCAGCGCACATGACGGCCCGTCGCCATCGCCTTGCGTAATCAGCTGGCACACTACGCGCAGGTAAAACAGGTACACGCGCTTCTCGTTCGCCTTACCAAAGAAGGCGCCCACCTTCACGATGTCCTCTTTGAAGCGTTTCAGTTCCTCGGGCGACTGACGCGGGATCTGGACTCGTCCCAGCTCCGCAATCAGGTGACGGTAGATCTTTAGTATCTCCTGGCCGAATGTGATATGTTGCTGCTTCATCTCTACCAGCTCGATCAGTTGCAGTATATGTGCGATGTCGGTGCTCTTACTGGCTGGGCCAATGTTGCCCGCCTCGGCAGTACCACCGCCTCCACCATTCGCCGCGCCACCCAATCCCAATTTTGGCTTCACGGCAGACCCTGCGCCCACGCCCACACCACTGCAACCTGGCTCCTGCTGGTCGCCACTGCCGCTACCGCCACCGGCGCCGTCCGGATTCGGATTCATCTTTTTGGCCTTGGTGCCGCCGCCGCCGGACGCGCCGCCGCCTCCCGAAGCACTCGCCTTGCTGCCGCCTGTTGCACTAGTTGCTGCGTTGCCACTGACGGACGAGGGCGCTGCATTCGATTCCGTGTTGTTCTGCTTCACAGCCATGTCCGCCTAGTGCGCGAGACGTCTACTCCGGGCCGGTACGGTCCGCGCGTTGGCGCTGGCGTCGCCGCCTCAACGCTTCCCGATTTGTGTCTCGGCGATCCGCTTCTACACGCCGCGCTGGTTATGCAGCTCACAGATTCTTCAAGTTGCGGTTGCTGCAACTGTTATTGTCAGTTAATGGCGTCCAGGCGAAAGGCGTTTGAGCCAACGGCTCCTCGCTATTGTCACACCGTCGACCGTTTTCGGGGTTATTCGCGTTTGGCTGTTGACCTTACACACGCAGTTCCGAGTGTGATGCGTCGCCAGCGATGACGATGCGCCCGATATAGACAACGACGACAATGGCAATTTGCCGTTATTTGTGCACTTCACTTTTTTCAACCGATCTTCAGGCGATTTTTTCAATTTTCAGTGTTCGCTCTGTTGGCTGCTGCAATTCCAATTGGCTGCCTGCTGTGCTTTTGTGCAATTCTCCCTTTTTTCCTTCTGCCTGCTTCTGTCTGCGTTTTATTTGCTGCTTCTACTTCTCCTGCTGCTATTGTTGTTGTTACTTTTGCTTTTGCGTTTGCTTCTGCTGCCTTTTCCCGTTTTCTCTTCGAAATTACGTTGAATTTTTCCTTTGACAAAATACTACGGCATAGTATTTTTTGTTAATCATTCTCAGCTAACGTGTTGCTGCACTAATTTTATGTACGTTTTCGAAATTTGGTAGTGATGTAAAAACTTTTGCGAATGAAAATATTTTATTTTTAATTGTTTGGAAGCGATAAAAATGTCGCACACAGAAGCAGAGCAGAGCAGAGGAATTGCAACTCTGTGATGAACGAAATTCACACGATGCTGCCACAGTCAAATTTCAATGACTTTCGATTTTCTCAATACGGATTTTACCAATTGTACAATATACACCATTTCGATGTTTTCAAACAGATATATTTTTACGAAGTCTTACTCGTTCCTTACCTGGAAACTTGATTCTAATTTGTGAAATCTTTGTGCAGGGAGTATGAATGTCAAATCCAAATTGCTCCGAAATTTATGAACATAAATCCTAGTCAACCTAGTCTAGAAAAAGTCGAACTCTAAAATCGATAAGAGAATTATTGAGTGAAACTGAAATTTAGAGAAATGTAACCAAAATTATGCACTTTCAAACTGCACTGTTCCGGCATGTGCACTGGAGGGTTAAGAGACCAGGAAATTCTATGTACTTCGAAATGCGACAAGTGGCCAATTGGAAACAACATCCAAATATGGCAGCACGGCATTGAAGGCATTGCCATTTCGGGCGTTTTTCCCAATTCCTCTTTGCGGTCGGTCACTGTTTGTCTGATTTGCACTTGCTGATGCTCCTACTGCTGCCGTGTCGGAGCAGTTGTTGAAACAGGATTCTTATTGCATTATTTGCGAAAGCCGGGAAGAGTGTGCACAATTATGGTGGATCCAAATTTCATCGAAGTGAACGAAATCACCGGTTACTGGACATTTCTAATGAGCGTAAGTTGTGCACAACAGCTGTCGCTTTTGGACGCTCACCGACGCCAAACTAACTCGAATTCTGCTTGTCTAATTGCAGATCGACTGGAAGGATCCATGGCTGATTGGACTGATAATGCTGCACGTACTGACCACATTGGCGACACTGCTGACGCGCAACAACACCAACTTTCAAATATTCCTATTTCTGATACTACGTAAGTGAGCCGGCGCGCTGTCGCTGAACACGATTGCAACTCTTCAACAACCTACTTATTTTGTTTTCTAGTGTCTGCAGTGTACTTCTCGGAGAGCATCAACGAGTACGCGGCCTCCAATTGGCGGTCGTTTTCCAAGCAGCAGTACTTCGATAGCAACGGCCTCTTCATCTCGACGGTGTTTTCGATACCAATACTGCTCAACTGCATGTTACTGATCGTAAGTGCCGCTGCCACCGGCCGCAAAAGGGCGCACAGGTTTAATGCTTTCGTTTTGTCTATTGCGCGCAGGGTGCTTGGCTCTACAGCTCCACGCAGCTGATGTACAAACTGAAAACAGCACAGCTGCAAGAGAAGCTGCGGCGGGAACGTTCAAATCGGACCATTGCGGAGCACATCAAGGCGGACTAAAGTGTTGTTAGATATACAAGCGAAAAAGTGAAGCTTAAAGCGTTGTCATTGTACGCAAACTGCCCTCGTTTATTTTGACTTAGATTGTGTACAATTTTAAATTATAAACTATTTGAATAGCCTGTTCTAAAGGTGCCGCTGGAGCGATTGCTGCTAGTCGTTTTTGGCAACAGTCTTCACGTTTTTTCGATTGCCATATTATTGTAGTTGTTGTAGTATTGGGGCGCGCATCTGGATTATTTTAAAAATGTATTGATTTCGCAAATGTTTATGTGTTACATAAAGCACTAACTGTAATAAATCGATTAAAATATGGAGGAGATGTTATTGCTGTTGAGAAAAGAGGAAATTATGGCAATGTGGTGCCCGTCGAGGTGGCAAGTACACCCATACCTCGCTATACGGCCGCTCTTTATACGGCCTTTCGCTATAACGGCCTTCTTCAATTAAGGCACGTTTTCGATTTACGGCCTAAAATGTTTCGCTATAACGGCCAAAAAAAAATTTTTTCGATGTCGATATATCACGTTTCTCGGTAACGTTTATTTTGTGGGAAATATTTTTTCCGTTGGCAGTAACTATTGTGAATTGGATTTTTTTTCCGTTGAATGATAACTATTATTTTGCAATATATATTTTTTACGTTGAAAATACCGGCACCAATGCATTTTGTATGCAAAACTTATCCAAGTTCTGAACCACTCAAGTTCTAAATCACGAGCACACTCACCGGTGGAATAACAGATTCAAACGTTACCGAGCAACGTAAAAAATATTTTTATGTAACATGAAGTTCTTTCATTTTTGTTTCTATATTTTTGTTATTATTATAAAAATAAATTATAACATTGTTATAAAAATTAAAAAAATAAATTTGGAACCGATCCCATTGAATTTGTATGAATTTGTATTAAAATAATTGATTCCTTATACGGCTTTTCGCTTTGCGGCCAAGTTTCGTGGAACGTATCTAGGCCGTATAGCGAGGTATGGGTGTATTTGGATTCTGATGAGCACTGGAAATGCATTGAAAAATCATTAGCGATTTTGACATGGAAATGCATTGAAAAATCATTAGCGATTTTGACGTGAGACTATTGATTGAACAAATAAACATTTGAATTATATTCTTCAGTAAAAGAAAGTGAAATCCTATTCCTTTATTTTTTATTTGTAAATGTTTCTTGTGAGTAACTATTACCTCCGGTTTATTTCATTAAAAGCCAATAAATTGTTATTTGAATCTATACAGTTCCTACAAATTAAGTGCATTGTTTTTAGGGAATTTCTATTTTTGTTTACCTTTCTTCTCTCCCAATAACCAAACGTCACAAACTTTCTATTCTAGCAGTTTTTGTACATGTAATATCGTTCAAAAAGCACCATCGCTACTTTCGAACAAAAGTTCGAAAGTTCACTTCTCATGCTGCTCGCTTGTCATTCTCATTTTTGCTCTCGCTTGCGACGCATTGACAAAGTGGTTTTTGCTAATTATTTTTTTTCGCACGAATTAATGAAAACGCAAAAAAATACCAGTGGCGAAAATTTGTTCATTGAAGAATTTACGCATTTTCGTGGGAAAGTGTGCCAGTGGCATTGACGCGGCCATCCGTTGCCGATTTGATCGGAGTTCCGTAGCTCCGAGGCGGCGCCCAACGTGCAGATACAACTGTGTCGAAAAGGCGTTTTCCGTGAAAGTGCAAAAAGAAAAAAATTAAGCAAAACGTCGTCGTTGTCACCGATAGTGGAACGCCAGTAGAGAAGCTAAGACGCAGTCTAGTTTTAATTACGTCAACAATATTGTGTGTGCAAAACAAAAAAAAAAACAAAATTGTTAAATACCCAAAACGCCAAAACGCAAAAAGCGACGCGGCAATAACAACGAGCAGCGTGCTAGTGGTTAACTGTAAGCAGGCGCGCAACAACAAACAATTTGCATACGTCAGTACAGTTTTTGCAGCCCCCGTTTGTATTTGCGGTACCCACACAAACCGTTGCACCCTGCTGTGCTTGGAGCATTTGTTGTTGTCTATTTGTGATTGATTTGTGGTGTTAAGTGTTTTATTTTAATTTGCAATATAAAATTGAAAAAACCGACGAGGCAAGGCATTGATTGACACTGAAGGCGGCACTTGGAATAAATGCAACGGCGGAAAAATGGACAGCCACGAAGTGACAATGAAGGATCTGCTGGACTTGTTGAACCATTTCGAAAACAATCCATTCGAGGCGACAGCATGCGAGCCCGGCTCATTGGTGAGTGCCAATTGCAGCGAACGCTAGCCATGTGCTTTTTCGCATAGTGCTATGCGGGCGAGGGAAGAGGGTAAACGTCAAACAACGTAGCACGCTTTTAGGCGTAAATGCACCTTACTCGTTGCTTCTGTCACGTTTCTCGTTGCTTTCGCAATCGGCGTGCCTCGTCCTGACAGCCGGCATGCCTCATGTCGTACGTCGTTTACGCTCGTGCTGACGCTTCGTGTCAAATGCACGCGGAAATTGGATCGTAAAAGCATGCTGGGTGCGCGTACCGTGTGCCGGTGCCCGCTGACGCTTGGCCTGCATTTGGGGCCATGTGGTTGACATAATGCTGTCGGTGGTAAACCCTCCTCTGCTTTAGGGGGTTAACTACAATGCTTGAATGCTCATATTGCAAAATCAAAGCATATTTTTGGGCGTTTAATGAGAGTATTTTGCCTTTAAACCTCTAGAAAAATTGGGTTATGTGACTAACCCCACTTATCTGCTACAATCTTATGTGGTAATGGTCAGCTGGAAACCAAACGTTTAATCACTAATACTCAGTGTGGTCAACGTTAAAAGCTGCCGTTGTCTATGTTAATTTCTATATTTAACCTCACTTTCTAATCAGTAACTTCTAGTAGGCACTTTGTAAATCCGACAAAGGTGGTTTTAAAATTCTAATATTATTCGTTATGTAAAATATTGAACTTAAAAAAACAGATTTTTTAATTTGGAAGTTTGTTAGGTTATGTTACACTACCTAAACCATTGCAAGTTTCTAATCCAGTTTTGATATGTTATAATCTGCACTTTTATGAAACCGTAGTTGCCTTTAAAAGTTAATATCTCATCGTAATTTGTGCTTTGAGGATAAATAATTGCAAAGTACGTGGAAGTTTGCTGACATCAGTTCAACAACAAAGACAATTTTCAATTAAAAAAGTGTTCATTGTGCATCGGATTGATCAACTTTAAATAAACAATAATAAACAATAGCAATAAGTGACAAAGAATCACAACCCCGCCTACTTTCTCAATTTGCATATTAAAATTTACATACAAAATATAATATGTGCAATGGAGAAACGGGTCAATTTGGTACCGTTAAAACCCAGCACATGCACAATTTATGTGCAATTAATTACTCGAATCAGCGTGACGGTCACGCGACAGTTTGTTTCAAGTCAGCTGCAAAACTAACCCCTTCGCCTTTAATGGCGAATGCCTCTACCCCCTGTTGACTTACAAAAGTATTTGAATACTTGTCAAATCAATTAGCTAACCGCTAAACGAAGTGATTCCGTTGGCAATATGCTCAATTTGCAGTCCTCATGCGTGGAGGGAAGTGCACGCAGACAGCACGCACACATAGGCACTTTTATATGCTGATGTTTGTTGTTGTCATTAATACTGTAAAGTTGTTGAATTGCATACTCTGATCAACGACAACAACAACCTTATTGCACAGCTGAAAGTGAACAATGCAACTAATGAAGTAATTGCAACAAATTCATATGACATGCATACATACGTTTGTACCATATATACATATTTACATGTTGCACATAATCTGGCACATCCATGCATATTGCTTTGTCCGGCCTAGGCACTTTGCATAATTACTGACGTACGGATAGTGGCGGAGAAGCGACCTTACCAAACAATAACAAAGTACAGAGAGAGAAAAAATTGCCACTATTGAATTGCGGCTACACGCAATAAAATCATATTCACATTTTCTACACCCAAAGCAACAAAGAGAAGAAGGAGAATATTTCTACAAAGATAAAATTTATAACCACTTTTGCAGTTTGAACAACATTCTCAAAATTATGACTTTATGACAAATTGTGACTTTCAAGCACAAATCTAAATTTATTAGTTTAGTCGGCAGATATCGCTTCTAAACATCCATTACACATACAAATTTGGTTAACAAATTTGGTAAGAACACACAATTCGATCTCTCAGTCCGTGTGCATACCTACAATTTTGTTTTTGAGAGAAGTTTTTGAAAAATCCTTGTGTTGTGTTTTTGTAAATTTTGTAAATTTGCTACAAATATCACATTTATCAAAATTACACAATACAAGACTGAATACAACACATCGTGAATACCCTGTGCTTTTTATTCATATCACAAGCCTTATGTCTATACAAATATCCAAATATTCGTGAATTCTATGATTTATTTGAAAAATATTTCCATGTGTTCTCACCCTAAAAGCGTTCTCTATATACCCGAGATCCTAAACACCTACTTAGCTGACCCTCTAAGACAACCCGTTCACTAGACAACCGACACGGCCGGCACTGGCGTCCTCTGCGGCCATTAGAAGAACGCTTGGCGAGGCGAGGCGCGCCAGGTGCAGTCGGGTTAAATGGCACAGCGGAGAGCTGATAAGAATGTGGAAATTTCAATTACGCTACGCTTGACAACAAAATGCTGGCGCTATTACTGTTGCTATTGCTGCCGTCATTCGGCCAGTGTCGTCGCCTTGCACAAATTGACAACCTGTTTCTTTTTTTTTCATTATATACAAATATATTTATTTGTAGTATATCTGTGTGTATGTGCAGAATGTTAACGTATATGTATGTAAAACCAATGTCAATTCTGCCAGCCGATCACAATCGTACAGCGGCAGGTGTTTTTTTGTCGGTTTGTTTTGCGCGGTCCTTCCTTTTTGCCGCTCACTGTGCCGTTTCATTTGTTTGCCCTTTCTGCCGAACAAGGCGGCGTCAACGAAACGATAAAGTGGCGTAGGTTATCAGCGGCGCTGATGCCATTAACGAGGAATTTTAATTTATAATTATTACAAATATAACCTGTGCAAATTTTTTCACATCTTACATCCGCCTCACAACATTATTGCATGCTCCCGTTGTCATTTTGTGCAATAAATATGTTTGTAATTTTGTTACAAAAAAAAACAACATTGACCAAATGCGCATAAGAAACACACAATCTAGATGTGTTGAAGTGTCAACTTTGGTTGTGTTGACAAACATGAAATCGCTGCCATTTGATTAGATTAGCAGCACTTGGGGGCCACTGGCCCACAGTCATGTGTGTGCTAATAAAATTTTGATAACATGGTCTAGCACCTTGCAATGTTTTTTCAAGTGGGACAGAACTCCAAATAATGATTTCTCTATAGAAAACGACGTCATAGGGATTGGTATTCCATATTTACATTTTTGACATTTACATTTTTTGAATAAGTAAATTCTTTTTTGAAGTTTTCAGTTCATTTTAATTGTTTATGGTTAAGATTGGGTCCGACCTGAATAGTTGGTTGGAGTGGCGATGTTCCGTTTTGTAATCATTATTGCGGTTAGTATTGTTCTAGGTGGTCTCACTTCCCCAACGTCTATCACCTTCTCGATTGAACCGGGCACGCATAAAGGAATTGGATAATGGTTTCTTTCTCGGGTATTGTAGGCGATGCCCATTTTAGCTGCGTGTTCTCCAATGGGTCTGTGACCCGTGATAACTGCAGTAAGTGTCGCCTTATACGGACATTTTCTGTTCAAGAGGTCCATGAATCTGCTCTTACTACATCGGCCCCAAAGTGAGACAGGATTCCATCCTCAATCATCTATTGTTCGCTTTAGCAAGGAAGAATTCTGAGAAGGCGCTTTTGATTGAGTTTAGTAGAGCGCGAACCCTCAATGTTTAACTTTCGTCAAAAACGGCTCCTCTCGTTCGTTATCGTCGATCAGGATAATTTTAACTCTTTAGGCACTTTTCTGCATTCGCGTGCTAGTCTAAATGAAATAATAGCCTGGCCCACAGGTGGATTGTCGAATAATAAGCTGATCTCCGTCTTACAGGCGGTGGCCATCAGTTGCTAGCACTTCCATCTGAAAGACACTCGCAATGTTTGGGAGTCGAATTGAGACGTCTAGCCCTAACTGTCAGGACAAGACTCCTGTTCATATACCACACTCCATTTAAGAGCGATCGGTATAGATTGCGTTATTTGAATGGCAACATTTTGCATGATTTTTTAATTTAACAGTGTGTTGTAGCTTTCTTTTAAAAGTCAGTCTCATCACTTTCAGCTCAATCGTATCACTACCGATCAGTCTCATAATGTAGGATGTTGAGCGTGCGGCTCTATCAATATTAGATCTGAGATCTCTGACGCTAATAAATAAATACACAATTATTATGCAGTCGGCGCTGTGTTGCTGTTTGATTAACGGCCCATACGTCATACGAATTAAAATAGTAGAGAAATTTCGCGGGTATGGCTGCTTGGCAAACAAGCAAGCAGAAGGTCACATTTGAGCGTGAAAACGCCCCGAGAAATCTAATTCAATTTCTGCTCGATGAATTTGTGATTTGGCAGCGACAATGTTCGTGACTACAGAGACACATTAGTCGTTGACTGAATAATGGGATTTGGCGAATTTCGGCCGCTCAAGGACAGGTTTTATGGCAGCGCGCGCGCCTAGTCGCCTGCAAAATTAAAAATAGTTGGTCGCTCGTGTCTTGGCGCTGTCAGATAGCCAGACTGATTGTTGATGTGTTGCCACAGGCAAATTTTATTGTTTTCCTTTTTTTTTTATTTTTGGCTATTTTGTTGATGTTTTTCAATTGTGACTTTATCTTTTTTGCTGTTTTGCTTTAAAAAAATTAATTTAGCGTTTCGTTTGCTGTTTTTTGTTTGACGCCATTCGACAATTAAAACGCGTCTTATCATCTACAAAAGTTATACATTGCGTAGCGTTTTATTAACTGATTGTAATGTTGCCGTTGTTGTTCTGACACCTGTTTGCACTGCCACAAAGGCAAAAGAAAAACACGCGCGCCAACTTCAACGCAACGTCGATCCCCCTTTTGCAATGTTTGTTTACATTTCCACGAAAGCTCTACAATAATCATAAATTTGTTTATATATTTACAGACGTAGAATTTAATGAAATTGCGCTGCAGTGTGCATTGCGCGTGCGCAGAGCTGTTGCGATTTTACCGATTTCGGCCCAAAGCCCAGGTGACCGTACGAGTTGCCTGCGTCAAGCGTCAAGCAGGCAACTCGTACTGCGTCAAGCTTCAAGCAGGCAACTCATACTGGGGGCGTTGCCTGTCATTTACGTAAATTTTTTGCTATTGTTGGTTTTCCAAATCTTGTAGTTATTCGATTTGATTGAAGTTGTTCAATTCACGTACATACACTTTAAATTGCCTACAACTTATCAAAATTTTCGTTTCGTAATTGCGGCGTAATAATCGTTAAAGTTGTTTGTTGTTATTGGCTCGATTAAATTCACATAAGCCAGTATACTTATAAAAAATTCAATGTTAATTGTATTTAGACACATTGAATTTTGAGTGATAAAGAGTTCGAGGGCAGTTTGTTTAACATTTAGCATGAAAGTATTTGCCTTGTAGAACACTAATCTCCTATGAGATAATCTTAGTATTGGTGCTTGTGGCCTAAAGTAAACTTGTTAAATAATTTAGCGAAATAGATTCAAGACAAATTAGTTTAGGTTTTAGGACATAAATAGGCATTGATGGCAGTAAAAAGTTGCGTTCGTCTTTCAGTTGACCAGACATTCAAGCCAATCAGTCACTGAATTTGTTGTCGCTTTATGCTTTATTGTTTGGCGCTTTATTTACTTTAGTTGTTTATCGTTTTTGGCCCTTAATTACGACCTTTATTTTACAAAACGTTTTTACTTTTAAGCTTGATGTTGAAATAAAAACATTTCTGAATGATTTCTTTATATTTTTCATACATTGCGTATCATAAGAGAATTATAGCCAGCTTCTGGATCTGGGCGTGATTCAATTATGTCAACAGTAACTGTCCTAACTGGTCATTGTACCATAGTTAAGTACGCTCAACAGTTGGGTCCCCCTTTCAATGTGCACTGAAGGCTCTTTGCATCTAATGCGCCATTGTCCTGCCCTGACCTGGAAGAATCTTCATCACCTTGAGTCTCCTTTATTCTGCAATCAACCCACACTAAACTCTAATCTAACCTTATTAAGTTTGAATCGACAATTGACAAAAAGCATAGAGAAGAAAATCTTCTATTAGGCATCATCAAAACGATTTACTATAAAGTAACTGTTGTAAAAATAAGATGCCTAACCTATAGTCGAGTTCCATTTTTGGTTTCTATTACATGGCGTTCGATATCATCTCTCCCCATTAACCTGTCACCGTCACTTTGAAGCATTCCATCGAAAAATTTTCGCTTTCAAATCGTTATAATTATCAGTCAGCGGTTCACACCAAGTGCTCGCTCTATAAATATCCACAGAGAACTGCTTGTTTTGTGGTACAAAATCATCCGACACCTTCAGAGATCGCTTTCGCGTCCCGCTCCGCACCACAATACTCTTCGCATTCATTCATCAGTCGAACTGAGCATTGTTCGATTTCATTCATGCAGCGCACCATTTGTCGGCGTCACTTTGCCGGCTTATTTCAATCTCGGCGTTTTCTGCTTTCCCAGCATTGTTTCGTGCAGTTGCACTGACAGAGCGCAATTTCGCGTTTGAAGTTGCCACCTTCGCATTCGGATTTAGCAGTAGCAGCAACGCCACAATTTGGCCAGTCGGATTTGAACGTGTTTCTGCTGCTGCTGGCCGCCTGTTGTGCCAATTCGCAAACGCGTAGGTTTACATTCGAAACGTTGCCACTTTTACCGCTGCTCACGTTGTGTTAAACTGTCGTCGTCGTCGTCATTGTCGCTGTTGTTGCATTCAGTTCTTACAGCGCCAATGTTGTTTGTTTAGTTTTGCTAGTTTCAGCCACAACAAAATATTTTTCGATACAGCTGTACCGAATGTGGATCGTTCATGTGCGCCGCGAGCTCTTTCGAACTGTGTTTATATTAATCGAATCTATCTGCATAGAAGCTTTTAAATATCTGCATTTCAGCAGCTTACCGTTGTGCTCCTAACTCTTCTCACACTTTCGAATATTTGTTGTTAATGCTCATTGCAGTGTTCACGGCTGACATTGACTACAACTCCGTTGTGTTCTATTTGCATATCCGCTGCCTACAATCGCCCGTAATTGACATTCCATTCACTGGGTCCCACCGCCACAATTCAATTCAACTTAATTACTCATACTCGCGTTTTTGTTTTGAAAATTTCTCCCAATCTCACAACATACCTACATACAGCTCTGTGTTTCAGTGGGTTTTGCTGAGTTCATTCGCCTCGGTTCGCAGTTAATCGACACTTTCTTTGGCACAATTAATGCTCGACCACAATTCACAGTCGCGACGATACGTGTTGCTGTAGCTAAGCAGCTAACGAGCTAAAACTTTGGTGTTTCAAGGTTTCGCCTTTTATTTGACTAAATATTATATAAAACATTTATTTTTAAAATGTAAACCAAAAATATTCTTGGCATGAACGATGTAGATCCTTATAACTTTCGTTTGAAAACATTCAGTCTTTCCTTTCCTTTCCTTGTCGTGGTATACGCCAAAGGATAAATATGAAAGAGTGAAACTACCTACTTTCTTTTTTGCATCCTTTACAAAAATGCAGCTTCGACAGGAGGAGCAGGAAACACATGTCCCCTATGGACCTGAACAAACTGGGCCAGTACTAGCTAGCAATCACAGCCGTCAAATACTTTAATCCACAGGCCTACAGGACATTTTCTAACATCAATAAATCCGGAGCTTTTTTAGGAACATTGGGCTGGATTTATAGCCACAATTCGCTATGGTTTGGTGCGAAAGACCAACAAACAGGCCTGAGTGGTATTGAAAAGTGTGTATATGTATGTATATGAGATCAGGATCCTCCTAGTAATCGACTGTTACTATTCTTTCTGATTTCTCTCTGACAGCCAAGTGGCAATCAAGGCACTAAGATCATACCAGGTATCCTCGAAACTGGTTTCGGAGTGCCTTGAGAAGTTAAATGAACTTGGCCTCTACAATCAGATATAGGTCCTCTGGGTCGCGGATCACGCCTGCATTGAAGGGAATTAATGAGCCTATAATAAGATCTCTTAATTAGGATGTTGAGAGTCGCCTGTTATTACTCTTGATAGAGATTCATTTAAACATATTGTAAATATGTATCTTAAATAATAGCTAAGATAATAATTGTATTCCTAGTCTGTAAGGATTGTAATCCATTGACTGAAATAAACTAAATTAAAACTCGAGAAGCTCGCAAGGAGGGGCTTCTATCCCCTTCGTCGACCCAGAACCTTTTCGTGGTTTGGGAAAAGGAGCTTTATCCTTCCTAACCAGAAAAGACGAGATAATCAACAGGACTCAATACTAGCGAAACCATCCAGGCCTAGAACATTCCAGGGCGATTATCAGGTCATATAGTAAGGAAAGATTCGAGGTATGTAGAGCATTGTAGCTTGAATTATCATCTAACTAAACTAGGAATCCGTGAAAACGGGTATTGCAGTTTCTGCTTGCAGGAAAACGAGACTGCAATGCATATACTAGGAGAATGCCCTGTACTTATGCACAAACGAGAGAAACACCTGGGGGACTTTCTTATACCAGGTGTAGATTGGATTGATATAATTCCTCTCGGATACTGGACTTACTGACGAACTGTAGGTCCATGAAGGGGGCACAATAGATCTTCTAGGTCGCAGTGCACTATTCCCGTCAATAATAATAATAATTCTTTCTGATATTTCACACTTGCATCTAGTAAAGAAATTGTGTGAAATTGTTAAAGAGTTGTCAAACATTTCAAACCGTTATTTGGATAAAGAGTAAAGCAAAAGCAATGCTCTCGAATGCCTTTGGCTTACGCCGTATTTCTGCACGCCGCCGAATTCTTCATTTAGTGAAGCATTTTCGTAGTTCGGCTTTACATGCCGAGCCCAAAAAGTCACAATGATCTCTGCGTACATTGTGTGTCGCTCTGCGCTGCTCCCCTCTGCCTCCCAGCTGCATTGCCATGCAGCTAAATCAAAACGTAAAACTTAATCAGAAGCTAAGAAACAGCCGCATACTAAGTCAAACCGAACGACCGAGCAACCAGTCCACGCCGCACGGTGCGACTCGCGCTCCTCTGCAGCGGTGCGCGGCCGTGTCGTAAAGCGGGCTGAAGTGGAGCGCGAATGCTGCCGTGAGCGCATCTGTTGCTGCTGCTGTTTGCCCAGCAATTGAAAAGTCTTTAAAATCCGGGTTTGTATATAAATTGACTGCAATTTTTGGGTCACAATGCGCGCGATATCACGCAGCCGATGACGACGACGACAACAATGTCGACAAAGACGCTGAAGCGAAGCAGCCAACGAATGCAACACTGCAGCCGGCGACAGCCATTACTGCCGGTTGGCTACTAGGAAAAGGCCGACACAACTGCAGATCCGCAAAACTATTTGCTGAGTACGCTGCAGTGCAGCTGCCGTTGCGGCTTGCAGCGCGCGCATAGTTGGCTGGCGCACACATTGTTGCAGACTATCGCTCAGTCGCACTAACAGGCGCCCAGCAATGGCAGCCGCAATCGTCGAGCTGCAGTGCCGCCTCGCGTGCTGTGTGTGTGCGGTGTTGTAATTCCAGGGGGGCGACGGGCTGGCAGTCGTTCGTTGTGGAGTTGTTGTGCAACGCTTTGGACTGCGACGTGGTTAGCGCAGTGCGTGACGTCTGCTCCATCTTCGCGGCCTCTGCTTCAGCTTTGCGTTTCATTCGCCATTCAATTAACTCGATTTTCGTATTTTGCTCTTTCACTCGTAGTTTGTTTACAAATTTTGTTGCCGCGGTTTTATTTTGTTTTGGTTACAGTGAACTGTTGGTTTTTTTCTCCTCGTACAACTGGAAACAGGTTTGGCGCTTTGAAAACCGGCTTTTGGTCGCCACTGTGCGTGCCCAACAATTCCACATTCCGAGTCGGTGTGCAGCGATGGTTGTGCAGTTTTCGTGCGGAGTTTTGTTTTTAAACCGCTTCCACTTGACCTTTGGCGCAAAGTGCCTCTAGAGGTGGAGCCGTGTCTGAGTGGGATTCGCGTGTTGTCAAATAGATTAATTTGCATTGTCCTCATTCTAAAAAAATAACTAATAGTTCCTTTTAAAAGTTTAAAAATCCCTAAATTTTTTTATAATTCAACAAAATAAATATAATTCTCATAAAAAAACTAAAAAGGTATATGAAAAATAATAAATTAAATTAATAAATTTCATTAAAAACTTAAAATTCATTAAGAATTTAATTTTTATGAATTTAAATTTCCGTATTCAAAGCAATCTAATGAGATGAAACGATCTGCCATCATAATCGCTTCAAATAAAATTTATTGAAATTATAAATTCAACTTTCAAGATTGACATTTTCAGGGTGCCACTAATTAAACGTTTCGATAACAAAATCGTATTTGTGAACTTTCTTTTCTGAATTTCGGTCAACTGATGCTACTACGTTATTAAAGAATTTCCTTAAGCTAAGCTTAGCTAGACAGAAGAGCCCGTTGCCGGGTTCGGTCTAGCGCAATACACCTCTCCAATCACCCCTACTTCGCACGGTCCTACTTTAGTCTCGTATGTATGTATGCAAATTATAAATTGCGGTTTGCCGGTCGCGAAAATAAAAATAATCAGCCAACTGCCGAAATAAAATACGACCGACTCGCTTGAATTCCAAATCAGAACTAACTCTTTATTTCCATTATTATTCTTAATTCATAGTTACAATTATTGCTTACATTAAAGCATCTCTCAACACTGATGCTAATAGCTTTAGTCAATTAAAGAAAGATTGAATTGTTTATATTAAACATTTGGAATCTAATAGATTCCAAAGAATTCGCATCACTTTAAGTGCTCATAAGTGCTCCGCCTTAATTACCACAAACCGCGAATTCTGGCATTAATTGTTTATAAATGGCATTTACCGATAATGCCATGGGGTGTCATAACTTGCACATCAAGCGCGGTCTATGCTCCCCTAACTCGATCTTTCCATCGGAGACACGGTTTTCTTATACGTTTCCTTCCTCCGACTTTCGTTTCGAACACCTTTTTCGCTGAAACGTCACTGTTTGTCCTCTGGACAATGTCAATGTTGCGCTAAAGCTAGTTTTCGCCCACGTGTGAAAACCCAAAGATCTTGCGAAGAACTTTTCTCTAAAAAAAACTCCAAAGACAGCCTCATGGTTCTGCATCATCGTTCATGCTTCTGTGTCAAATAAAAACACAGATTGAATGAATGATCTGTAGAGTGAAAGTTTTGTCGGTTGAGGGAAGTTCCAGAAAGTGAAAATCTCTCCTAAACAACTCTTCCTCCTACGAAAACGGATTTTTCAAAATCTAGCGAAATCTGGCGAAATCTTATTTCCCAAACGTTTCCGTATCAAAATTTCATTTGTAAACTTTCTCACTTACAAAGAGTTTTACGATTAATGATGTCGGATCAATTGATGTCACTACGTTATTCAGAAATCTGTCATAGACCACAAGAGACACTAAAAATCCAATAACAGGAAATTTTCTAAACTGATAAATTTAATGTCTCAGTCAGCGAGCTCTGACAAACGTTCGATCTTAAAATCATTTCAAACTCTGAAGAACGATTTATTTTTATAATTTTACATAAATAATTATTTATTCTATTTTATGAAACCAATAATAATAATAATTCAAAATGTACTGAGATTTGTTTTTATGTTCTTTAATTTCATTACATTTTTTGATAATTTAAAAATACCAAATTTATATATATAAATTTATGCAACAACTATGAAATATGTAATAAATAATTTTTTTAAATTTACAGTAAAGATTTAATCTTTTTATGCAACCACTAATCATAATTCAAGATATACTGAGATTTGTTTTATGCTTCTTAAATTGATTAAAGTTTTTAATAACGTAAAAATTGTAATTAAAAATTTAATTTAAGTTGAATGTGAATGGAAAATTAAGTCTCAGTATATAAATTAGTTTATCACACCAGTCATAAAATGCGTTTGTTGCTGTATTCTCTGCCACTGCGTCAAGTTTGTTATTTACCCCGGAATGCGTTGCTTCGCTCAAAGTCAACAACATTTCATTGAACTCACTGACACCGATGACAATATTTGTTGTCAATGCGTTTACAATGGCTGCATGTTTATTGTTGTTATTGTACAGTGATTAGTTTATCTGATTTGTGTGCGCTACACGACCAAGTGGTGGCCATATGCGCGCAGAAACTCAATTCGATTCGATTAAAATTATAAAAGGAAAAAAAGATGCAAAACACATCTTTGGTTTTCCTGTTTCGACAACGGCGATCTCACTTAGCTTACACTGTCAGTTATTTGTGGCAAAGTTGATGCCTGTTGTCATAGTTTGCGGCTTTAAGCCTCTGTGTCAACTTTTTCACAAATTCTAATTACAGAGATTCAAGAACTGGACTGTCAAAAATTGGGTAGAGTCCGACCGATACCAAATTTTTTGGCCGATGCCGAATAATCGGCCAAAAGGGCGAAAATCGGCCGATTCCGATGCCGATACCGATGCCGATTACATAAAAAAAATAACACGAATGAATTCAATCAAAAACGCAGTCTATTTTATAAAATAACAAAAGGAACTATTACATATTGTTTGTAGTATTCATCACAAAATAACAAAACAACGAGAAAAGAAATAATTAAAAACTAAATAACAACGAGAAAAGAAATAATTAAAAACTAAATAAAATAAGAGAATTCAGAATTCTAATACCTTAACATGTATTAAAAAAAATAATATATCACATTTATCCACTGAGAGAGAAACAAAAATAGTGACGTAAATATTGCATACAAATTCAGTTTTTTATTCAACTTAATATTACGATTTTTATATTAAAATTTGTACTCTCAAATTGCGGCCCGTTGTACAGATGCAGTGAGAAGTCAGAAAACAAATTTAGAAAAAAATTAAAGGCCTGTTAAAAAATGCTTTCAATTAAAAAAGGACAAGATTGAAAAATTAAATGCCCCTTGTTCTGATATCCACATTAAGAGACGAAATGCATAGACATTTTGAGAAAATCTGTGTTTTTAAGAATACCTAGTTTAAAAAAAAAAATTTCTAGGAAACATTTATATTAAACAGTATCTAAAAATAAATTACTGAAAAGGGGTATAAGAACCCGTGATACAAAAAATGAAAACGAAAAAAATTAAAGCAGAAAAATAGGCCGATGGCATCATCAACCAAAGACGGCCAATGTGGCATCGGCCAAAAAAAGCCGATGCCGATTCTTTTTTTTGTTTGGCCGATGCCGATACCAATTTTATTGGCCGATACTAGCCGATGCCGATGCCGATTAATCGGTCGAACTCTAGAATTGGGTTGGTTTAACGGTTCCTCCCCCTTTTACTTCCACTTGTGGCTTCGCCTTGACTGTGACCATCGGCGCCTTCATTTTCACGTCATTCCGCCTTCGCTGTCTACTGCTGTTCTGCGTGTGTGTGTGTGTGCGTGCAAATGACGTGTGCAGACGAGACGCGTTGGCAGACCACAACACAGATAGCAACAACTTGTTGCGTGACTCCTCTCCCGCCCGCTCCCTGCTAAACAGGCAGACTGTTGTAATGCGAGTAGTAGCGGCCGCAAAGAAAAAAAGAGAAAACAAAGGCACATTTGTGCGCTTACGCGGTCCATTGACTCTCCAAGTGCGCGCCGCACGTCTGTCGAGCCGCGTGTTTGGCGTTGTTTCGCGGCGTGGCTGACGGCCGGCGAGCCGGCTTCCTGTTTGTATGGACGCACACATGCATACACCTTTATATATATATATATACATATATATAGGTGTTGTTGTTTTCATTATTGTGGCATTCACTACATGATCTCACAGTATTTTGCCAATTTTATTGTTTTGTTTTGATCGCCTAGTTTTTATTATAATTTTCCAATAGAATAGAAAACTCAAAGGACATTGCCATGTGGTGCTGTATTTAAATTTGAATGCTAAAATAATACTGATGAACTTGAATAGAATGAAATCAGTGCGAATTTTTTTATAACATAATTCGCACCTGCGAAAACTTTCATAACTTTTATCAGTTTACATTTCGTCCACTTTATTCACAGATTGATTTTCTTACTTGCTTACAGGAGAACACCGTGTTGAAGAAATGCGAGCACCTGTTCCGGTATGACTACAGCATCACCGAGCTGGACAACGCCGCCGGACAGCTGTGTCCCCGCTATCCGGGTCGCATCTTCATACCCGAGTCGGAGCACGGACACATGGCAGCGACCATAACCGCCAGCACTGTCAACATACTCAGCAGCAGCAACAACAGTAGCAGCAGCAGCAGCGGCTTTGCAAGTGGGAGTGGGAATGGCGATGCTGACAATGGCAGCAGCAGCAGCAATGGCAACGGCAGTGCGAACGGAAATGCGAGTGGGAATTGCGTTAGCTTAGCTGGCAGCTCCAAGTCGCTGCAACAGCCGCCACAGCAGCCGCAACGCACCATCTACGAGGACCTCTACGACATGGGCCGCATACGTGAGCTGATCACAACGGCCAAGTATGCGCGCTGTCGGCAGCGGTTCGTCGTGCCGGTGATACTGTATCGCGGCAAGTACATCTGCCGTTCGGCCACCATATCGGTGCCGCAGGAGACGTTCGGCCGCAAGGTCTTCGCCTGCGCGTACGACTACCTGAACGGCACCAACTATGGCGAGCGTGGCGGCGCCGCCGGCAACGACGAGGAGAGCAACGACGGCGAGGACTCGCTGATGACGCCCCTAGCCGATTCGATCTTCAACTATTCAGAGGTGATACGCGGCGACATTCAACTACTGCACGCGCTCAATGTCAACACGATTGTCGACCTAATGGTGGAGAAACGTAAAATTAAATTTTTCCTACCGTAAGCTTAATGTGTGCCGATTGCACGTTTTGTGAATTGGTTTTTATTGGCGTATTGCTTTTTGCTTTGCAGCGTGTCATCGTCGGAAAAGGCCGACCCCGAGAATCAGTATGCCGACTTCAATATAATGGCGCTGCCTTATCCCGGTTGTGAGTTCTTCCAGAAATTCCGCGACAATAACTACATGGCGAAGAATTTGCGCTACGACTGGACCCAGCCGCTGAACGATGCCGACATAAGCGTACCGAAGGCTGGGCCGCACGCCGAGCTGGACATACGCTGGGACGAGTATAAGAACTGGGACGTGGTGATGCTCACACAAAACTACCTCAAGGCAACGCTCAAATACATACAGGAGGACAATGCCGGCCTGCTGGTGCACTGCATCAGTGGCTGGGACCGAACGCCGCTCTTCATTTCGCTGGTGCGGCTGTCGCTGTGGGCGGACGGCCTCATACACCAGTCGCTGAACGCGCTGCAAATCACGTACTTCACCATTGCCTACGACTGGTACTTGTTCGGACACCAGCTGACCGATCGACTGAAGCGTGGCGAGGAAATCATGTTCTTCTGCTTCCATGTGCTCAAATTCATAATGGACGATGAATTTAGCGTTGTGGAACATAGGTTTGTGCGAAAGAAGGATTTTTTTTTAAATGTTAATTTAATTTTTATATTTTTTCAATTTGCCTTTGGACTTTTGCAGAAAACGTACGAAAACGCCCAGCAGTGGAAGTAGTAGTATTTCAATTCTCAAGCAAGATGACGAATCGCCATTTAAAGAGTGAGTTCTAATCGTATTGAGGCTTTTGTGTACTGTTGGTTGCACAGTTTTTGATGATTACCCCTCATTTACAGAGACTTACTGCTTTGCCTGGACGAGGGCAGCAACGATAGTTTTACCAACTGTGATATTGTAATGAACGAGGCATTCTTTGCCGTAACCGCGCCTTCGACTCCGACCACCAACACAGCCCCCACTACTACGCTCACTAGTCGATCACCGAACTCTAAACGGTTTGTATAAATTTCGCATCGGAATTCGTCTTCAAACGATTATAGTTTTTCTCGCATGCACAGCGTGCGCACTAGTCCCATTTCTGTGCCCGGTGCGAGCTCCACCACACGCCAGCGTCAAGAGTCTACTTCGTCGAACGGCAGCTGGCAGGTAGTCACCGAGACGGGGTCCATCGATTCCGTGGCAACCGGCAGCTTTATGAAGGGCAACTGTTCCGATCACTCAAGCAACAGCTCCGATCATTCGACCAACACCAGCAACGGTTCCAACGGCAGCAACAACGGTGCCAGTCCCGGTCGACCTACCTCAAGCAATGCACACGGCTCGCCAAACAGCGCCACGACAATAGAGACCGCAGCGACGCTACCAACAGCAGCAGTACCGAGTGCCGCTGCAAAGCCACCGCGTACGATGTAAGTCGACGAAGTGTTTTGTGAAATCAATATTTATTTCAATGCTGTTTGTTTTATGTTTCAGACGCTACCAACGACTGAATGCGGTGCGAGCCATCTTCATACAGGGTTACGGCAAGACGGTCGGCCTGCAATTTCGGGAGGGCACGACCATGGCCACCTTCATCAGTACCATCTTCTGAGCACGCCGATGACGCATCTGCCTCCGCCCTCACCCGCGCCAATGCCTTTGCCACGCAACAAAATCACACAAACTACCAATCAATGTTCAATTCGTTTTGTTGTTCGTGTTCCGAGCACTGTTGAGCTTTTTCTTACCTTTTAACATGCGAACTGTAATTTTATATAATTTTTTTTCTTAGGCTAAACAAAATTACATTTTTATGATTTTTTGCAACGCAAGTCGAAAATTTTTATTTTTTTTTATTTTATTGCATTGTGTTAAGTACAATTCTAAACACGTCCAGTTGGGTGGTACTGCGTTGATATTACGCTGAGCTGGAAGCGTGCATCTAGTTTTAACTGCTAATTGCAGCAGAATCTAGCTTTAAATTTAGCATGTTCCACGAAAATTGAAAATCATTGTTAAGTCGTTTACTCTAATTCGAAAATCATGCGTGCTTATAAACAAAAACTTTAAGCCAATTTTTTACTTTGCATTTTGTTGTGTTTCGTTCGAAATGTATTCCTTTTGTATGTAAGAAACAGTGCAGGCCAAAGGCTCATTCAAAGAAAAATACTGAGGAAATCTACGCTGACTTATGCTGCAGTAGTAAACGTTGCCGCAGCGCGTACCGAAGCAATTTTGCAATAAGTTTCTGATATTTTTGCAACGAAGTGTACTCGGGACTATTTTTTTATTGTTCTTACCTTTGTCCTATTTTTGTATTAAGTTAGAGAAAATCAGTAAACAAAATTTTTGTAAATGTAAGAAGTTTGCCAACATTAATGAAACGAAAAAACTATAATTAAATCAATAATAAAAATAATATAATGCATGAAATTAAAGACAGAAAATGGCTGATAGTTGGTGTTTACTTTTTTTGCTTACAAATAGGTTTATATAATAGGTTAAGCACTATTGGACTCGAAATTACTTGTTTGAGAAAATATTTCCTTTAGTTTTGAAATAATTGGTGGTGGAAACTTGATTAATATTTACGAATACAGATGTTTGTTTTAATTGGATTTAGCTTCCATTTATTACATACATTCTTACAACTACGTTTGCTAACACTAATCTCTGACTTTACTTTTAATCACTGCCAGCGGCAGGTCGTCCTCCAACACGGTGCGTTTTACTCGCACCACACAAGGTCGTACGTACTGGTCGGCTTCGGCTAGCGGTATCCACCGCGGGCACTGTATCGACAGCGATTGTTTTGATAGCGGCTGCAATAGCGTTTCCTCCTCCTTTACTTCCGCCGTCGCAAAATCGTGAATTTCTTTGGCTTCTATTTTTTCCTCGAATTCCTCGTTGTTCGCGTCTAAATCGATTATCTCTACCGGTAAAGACTCTGCACTCGCCGTTTGGTTGCTGTCACTTTGCGTTGCCTTGGAGTCCGTAGTTAGTACGAATAGTTCCTTGAGCTGTATCGCCGCCAGAAAGTCATTATACTCCTGCTGTACACGTCCCAACTCGACCGGACTCAGCTTTACTGTGCCCCTTGCGTCCAGTTCTGTGCTCACAATGAGATCCATCATTTCAGCCTCCAAACGTCGACGTTCTACTTGCGGCAATAGCTCCACCATGTCGATGTTTTCGAGTATTAACTTTTGTGGCACAGAAAAGTTGTTAACACGCACATCGGTCGTTTGATCCTGCAGCTGCACGTTGATTTTGACCAATATTTGACGCAATGGCTCTGGTATAGAGTCCTGGTCACGCAATCGATGTATGATGGGCAGAAGCGTTTGCCAGCGGGCCTTTAAGTTGGCCGGCGAGAAATATAGCTTGACATCATCGTAGCTGCGATTGAAGGCGACAGTGATGCGGTTCCAGGCCCACTCCTCATAGTCGGGATCTTGGAACGGACGCACGCGCGGGTTGTACAGGAAAGGATAGAGCTGCACGAGTTCAATTAGCTTGGCGTCGTTGAGAACATAATTACCCGCCGCATTGCGGTGGCTGATGTTCAGCACCTCAATGCTACCAAAATTCTGCATGTGGGCGCCACCACGTTGAATCGAATTTGGAAATTTATTTGTTAGATTGGTTTGTTTCGAAAACTTACAATTATTTTTAGTATTAATGCAACAAAGGTGCACAAACAGCTGATTGCATTCAAATCTTAGCTGCGTTTCGTAGTGAAGCCGTAAAACTGTAGTTTGGCAGCACAAACATAAAAATTTATTTTATTTTTTACTCACTCACATATTAATGTTAACAAAAAGTAAAAATTACAGTTTTCCCAAATATAAAGCATTTCAAAATCTGTTCTTAATAACTTACGATACAATTTTTGCAATATTCATCCAATAAAATTTGACTATATTTAAATTTGAGCTGTGTTCATTAGTTAGAAGTTAGCGGGAGAATGCCCAATGGTTGAGGCTACTCCAGCAACTTGGCAGCACTGTGTCAATGCCATGCTTCCATGCCGTCGAAGGGAAGTTGGCGATTCGAGAAAGTTTCTGGCACGGATTCATAACAAAATCACATAAAATGGGTAAAAAACATAAGCAAAACCAAACGCATAATGCGAAAATTTTGACAGCACAGAGTCCTGAAGATAACTTGCGTCAAAAACTGAAGAAACTGTTCAAGGATGAAGAGATAAGGGGCCCAACGGTGGGTAAGAACTCACAGCAGCACACAGCGAAGAAACCGCATCAGCGTACGCTGTTCAATGGAGGGCAAAAACAACAGTCGTCAACGTGGAACGGTGATGCGTACCAGAAACCGGTAAATGGATCAACTCCAAAACAAACGAAAGCGCAAACGCCCAGAAAAGCTAATTGGAATGGAAATGTTGCCTCAAAGCCTAATGCGGGAAATGCAGCCCAAGCGAAAAACATAAAAACCAACGGTAGAGAAAAACCCGATTCCACTTTAAAAACGAACTCGCACGGGGACAAATCAGCCAAAGCGCTGGAGGAAAGAGTGAGCAATGGTCTAATGCACCAGAAAGCTGCCGATAAAGAGCCACAGCAGTTAAAGCGCACTGCTACGGGCAAAGGAACATCATCGCCACAAAAAAAGAAATTAAAGACCGCAGTAGAGTCTATGGAGTTATATCGTGATTTCGAGTCAGAGTCGGGGTCCAAGTCAGAATTGGACTCAAGCGACACCGATGATTTGGTCGAGCGGCTGAAAAGCGAAGGCAGCGACAGCTGTAGCGCTGATTTGGATGCCAGCAGCGATGTTGAGGAATATGATAGTGGAGAAGAAGAAGACATAGAATCTTACTCGGACTATGATGAGGAAGACTATGAGGAGGAAGAGCAGAGTGATAGTTTGGATTATGAAGAAGAGGACTACTCGGATTCGGATGGTAGTAGTGTGTGCTATAACTTTGAGTGTGCCTCCAACGATGAGGACTATAAACTGCCCGAGAATGTGCCGGAGGATCTAATCATACACCAAGGTAAAAGTTTCATTTGTTTGTCGAATATTTAAAAAAAAGGATTCATTCTTTCCCAGGCACTGCCGAGACGCGTACACTGTTGGCCGAAGACGAAGTTAAATTCGACAGCGACAACGAGGAGGCGCAGATAGTGGAGCTGATAACGCAATACACGGCGAAGACTGTGCTGCAACCGAACGGCTATGAGCGCACAGAGCTGCTCAAGCTAAACGATAAACTGGAGTACCACAAACGGCTGAAAGCGGACACCATTGACGTAAGTGAGCGAACGGATAGTAACACTGATTCGCGAAGCAATGCCAGCGACTGTCCCGAACTAGTGCCAATTGTGGACGACGATGGCTTCGAGTTGTACAACTCAGCGAGCGACAGTAGCGACCAGATCGACACTGACGACAGCCTCAGCAGCGACTATGAGATGTGCTCCGACGACAGCTCGATTGTAGAAACGGATATCAACAGCAAATATCTGGAGGAGCAGGACAGTGACGACGAAAATCTGCCGACTCAAAAGGCGCCGAAAATGCGCGCGGATGTGATTGATGCGCAAAATTGCGAATATGAGCCTGAAGCGTCAGTAAATAGTATCGATGATGATGACCAGGCCCCAGAAGAATTGCCCTCGGAGCGGCTGGAAAAGCACGCATCCTTAGTGCAGGTAGTTGACGGCGTGGTAAGTATACCAATTATGGACGCCGGCGATGAGTCACCTGAACTGGAGCTAATTTCAAACGCCGAAGATGTGTCAACGAACGAAGAGTTGACATCAGCGGAGCTGGAAACTACGCCAGCGTACATTCCAGTTGATCTGCATAATACGCAAACTGTATTATCAACTCCAGCCGCACCGAGCCAGTCATTCCGAACGCTGTTCTACAACGCCATCGATGCCAACCATGTGTTGGTGTTGCTCAAGGACCCCTTCTACGTTTACGGCACCATACGGCTGACGTTGCTGGCCGGCGCCGTGGAAGTGTATGGCCACCAGCCACGTGTCGGTGATGAGTTGGAAATTTTCTCGCCGCGCGGCTGTAGCAGTGTGCAAATCGCCGCCATAACACAATCAGAGTCGGAACGCACGCCGCTCTCCGCTACGCTCAAAACGCTCGAGTCGAATTTCAGCCACGCCGATCTGCAAAGCGTCACCGCGCAGTATACGCGTGGTATCGATGCGATTGTTTTGTTGCGTCGCAATACGGAGCGTCGCAAGCTGATCAACACCTTCAAGAAGTACATGAACGAGAACGTGTTCCCCAACATGAACGCAATACAAAACGATCGGCCCTTGTACGCCAGCGAGTACATGCTCCACTGCTTTATCAACACCGCCAGCGAGAAGGCACTACAGGTGCCGCCGCAGTGGGCGACGCTATCTCTAACGAAGGAAACGCGGCTGATGTTGGTGGGCGGTAAGGCGGTAGGGAAGTCCACGCTGCTGCGCTACCTGCTCAATCGGCATCTGCGACAGCACGACCGTGTGCTGCTCATCGATCTGGACATTGGGCAGGCGGAGGTGTTCGTGCCGCAGACAATTTCGTGTACGGTGGTGTCGCAGCCCCTGCTCGGGCCCGGTTTTTTCCTCAACCAGCAGCCAGCGAAAGCGTACATGATTGGTCAGACGAACATTGTGCTCTGCGCGCATGCGTACATGCGCGCCGTTAAGCAGCTGCTTCACCACTGCCAATCGCAGCCGGAGTACGCGCAGCTACCGTGGCTGATCAACACGATGGGCTACAACAAGGGCTTCGGTTTGGAGCTGCTGGCAGTCGTGTGCGATTTTCTGCGGCCCACAGACATCGTTCAGCTGCAAAGCAAGCGGGAGGTAGCCAATTTCGATGTGCTGCTGGAGCCGCAATTGCTGGAAACGTTACCGCGCAACATCTACACCGGCGACGAATTTAGGGCATCGCATGAGACGCCGCTGCAGCATCGGTTGCGTGTGCTGAACGCCGCCGTGCCGCAGGAGAGCCGCTACCAGCGTGAATGGGACATGAGCCCGAAGGATCTGCGCTACGCCACAGTGCTGGCACGTCTAAGCGATGCACTGCAGGGCAATGCAGAATGGCTGTCGGACTGCAAGCCGCTGAGGTCAGTTGTCGAACGGCATTCAGTGTTAAGGCAATTTATTTGTATTTTCGTAACATTTTAGTGCGCCGCTAAACAGCCTGAAGGTGCTGAAGATGCCCGCTGCCAAGGCGACACGCGAAGAGCTGCTAAATTCCATTGAAGCTAATCTGGTCTACCTATGTCATTGTAGTGAAAATGATGGCGAATCAGTCGAGTGCTTTGGCATTGGTAAATATCCGTTTTCCACTTCATTTATACATGGCTCATGTGTCCGCTACTTGCAGGTGTTGTGCGCGGCATCGACTATCACCTGCAGCAGGTGTACTTACTGCCCGCAATGCCTTACCGCGGCCTTAGGTCCGTCAACTGTCTCGCGCTGGGCGAAATGCCGCTGCCTACGTCCCTGCTAACCAACCAAGGACCTAAGGTGAAGTATGTGGCGCCATTTGTGTACAACACGGTCGACGCCAAAGCGTCCAAATCAATTAAACAAATCTACCATCGTCCACCGGAGTTTGTTGGTGGCAAACACAAAAATCTGACGGATACTTGAATGACTGACTTGGTCTAAGTAGAACATTTAAGTTACTGTGTTTATTTGAATATTTTAGTTTAAAGCATCGAAGTTCTTATTTTTTATTTAAATTGTTATGACCTACAGGAATGAATATATATAAACTGCGCTGTGTAAGTTGATTCTTGAATTTCATTACGCAAGAGTGATTTATACGATGAGGAACTGTTTGGGTGGATTCCTAATAGTTGAATTATGCAACATGAAGCGATTTTATGACAAGTTTTCATTTATCATTTCATTAATTTGATTTGAGTGGTTTTTACACTTTTTTCTAACGTTTTCAAAATCATAAGTTATTCTACGCTTTTCTTTGGCTATGTGACCACATTAGTGTGACAGCACATGATGCCCCTTTAACAGTCGCCGCATCAACACTCTTCGACCGCCGGGCGTGGACATGCGCGTCTCCCAGCCGTGTACGTTGATGCGCTTTACCTCGCGTGGCTTTGGAAAGTGACAGCGCACTTTGCACTTGAGTATTGCTCGATTGAATACATGTGCTTCCCGGCTGAAGACCAGCTGCACTGCATTCAAAGTGCCAACACAAGTCCTGCGAATAAGTGGTTAACATTTTTTGTATTTGTTCGCAAACTGTTAAATTTTGTATTCGCCTCACCTTTGCAGGAAGTTGGCAAAAGACATTTTTAATGTTTTAAGTTAAATATTTACAAATGTGCTGAAATTCCTGCGCAAAGTTAAAAAATACGAAATTTCTTGAGTGAAACAGCTGATTAGTTTATGGGACTGTTGTGGGGTTGACGTGGTGCCAAAATTATTATTTAACAGATTCGATTTTCGTAATAATTAGAAATATGTGTTCTACAAATATACCAATTACGCTCAATTAACTGAAAAAATAAAATGCATTCGAAAATTAATCTCCATGTCTGTAATCTCAGAGTGTTGTCCAACTACATCAAAGTAAAATGCAACCTTGTTGTCATCGGTGCTCACATTTCTTGCAAACATTAATAACAAGTTTGGCAGCACTGTTGGCGCGCTATCTCTTTTACGCACTCATCAAACTTGTTGTGCGTTGCACAAGTGCGTGCGTGTGTGTATTAATGCAATTCTGCAGCTGTCAACAAGAAGGTAGGGAAAATAACACAAAAAGGCGTCTTGTGCCGCAGTGCCGCTGCAAATATTTACTCAATTCTTGTGTAAAAAATCATACAAGCGCAAACAAAACAGAAGTAAAACTACGATAAGCCCCCGAACTGGCGATAACAAGTGAATTTCGTTGAAAAGCGACACCGTTCGTAGGCAAAAACGGATTAAACTACACGCACAAAGCGGCGGCAGCACGACGAAGCACCACACAACAACAACAGCAACATTGCCTGCTGGCTGTCATCACCAGCGCGACGCGTTTCACGGTGTTTGTGCTTTTCGTTTGCGCCCCATTCGTTCGCTACTCGTTGCGCTGCAACAACTCGGTGAGTTCGGTGGATTCTTGGCCCCAACGTTCATTCAAGTGCGAGCTGTGCTCCAACAACTTGGGCTGCGGACTGTCAGTGCGAGTAATTTTCTGTGTGGTGTAACAAAGAAGCAAAGAAAAAAAATTAAGGAAATACAAAGCCGAAGAAAGAAAACCAAACGCAAAGAGTGGCTAGTCGCATTCGGCCTGTTTGTGGTGAAAATTGCAAGTGAAAATATTGCCTAAAGTCGGCAAAGAAGAGTGCTGGCAGTAAATTCAGCTTGTTTATGCGAAATTGGCGAAAAATTCAATTGTGCGAAAGCTAAAAATACCCGAAATAGAGTTTTGTCAGAGACAGATTGCAGCTGCTGCTTGCGCTTGCGGCCGTCAGCAGTGAAGAATTTGACAATTAGGCCGAAAAGGAGCAGCCGGAAGCCGGAGCAGAAAACGGCAAAGACACGCTGCAGGAAGGCAGCATTCTGCCAGGATTTTTTGAATTAGCCACAAGCACACAAGGTAAAAAGCAACAACAACTAAAATAATATATTGCCGAAGATTTTGGTTGAAAATGAGAAAGAGTTGCGTATGGAGATTTGCATTTCCGCAAGTCAAAGTTAAGGCGGAAATTATTGGGGGACGGGATGTGAAAGAAAGGGGAAGCGAAGCAAAAAAAAAAAATGGTGAACATGCCGAAATGATTTTCGCGAAAATCAGACCTAATGGCTGCTGTGTGTGCCATCGCCACCGCCAGCGCTGCACCTGTGTATGCGTACAGGCGCGCGTTGGTGTGTGTGTGTGTGTGCGTCCTGTGTTGCTGGCTGCTATTTACCCCCAAAATAGTGACAGGACTGCGTCGAGTGGGGCCACAGTCAGCGGCGCAGCAAACAAAAAGGCAAGAAAATCGATTTTTGCCCAACACAAATACACAAATTGAATTTGAAGCACACGGAAGTGGAGAGCATCACCAGCAGCCATTAGCATCGCCAGCTCCACTGCCCCCTCCACCTTTTCGACTTTTTTCTGCACTAAACACACCGGCATCAGCAACAACAACAACAACAACAACAACCTCAGCAGCAATATGCGAAGCGCCACACCGCCAACAGTTGTGGCGGTGCGTGTCTGGTGTGGCTGCGGGTGCTGTTCGCATTGCCGATGCTGGCTGCTGCTGCTGGTTTCGGTGCTGATGTTGCTGCCGATTCGGATTGTTGTTGCTGCGCAAATGTTGGCCGTGTCCGTCAACGGTGTGCTGATGCTGTTTTTGTTGTTGATGCTAAATCTGTGCAACTGTTTTTGCTCGGCTGCTGATGCTGCGCGCGGTGTGCGACAGCAGACGTTGGTGCGCACGCAGCACGTACTCGACGGCGTCGCTGGGTTTGTTGTTTTGCTTCCTGCTTTTATGTGCTGTTGCTCTTGTTTTTGTTGTTGTTGTTGTTGTTGTTGTTGTTCAGAAAAGGGCATTTGCCAGCGGAACACCCTCGTCTTAAATTACTTTGACTGCGCGACAGCTGGCGCGTTGGCCGTTTGCACGGCTGGCTGCGCGGTTGACTGATTCGCTGTTGACGGTGGCGATGGTTGCGATTATAGTGGTGCCGTTGTTGTTGTTGTTGTTCTTGCTGGTGTTGCTAGCGCGGGCTGTTGTATTTTGTATCATTCTTCCAATGGAGATGTGAATAGTTTTTCGCCTATTTAGCCTTTTCACTGAAATTTCTATTAAATTTTCAATTGCCGCTGCATTTAATGCTTTTTAATTGCTGCGGTGAGGGTTGTGGGCAGTTTTCGACATTTTTTCGATTTGCTTGGACACAGTCAGATCTTCGAAAATAAGATTCGAAACGCTGTAATAAAAAAGCAAAAGAAAATACAAAACATGGAATAAAATAATTACAGTCGTGTCTGGGTATAGTGAACCCTCTATTAGTGAACACCCAAATTTTGACATGCAGCCTCTAAATATAGAAAAAAATGTTCAAGCACAAAACCAAAAGCGTATTTTGAGCAAATAAACGAGTTTTTGACCAAAAATGTTAACCTTTATATAGTGAACAACCTCAATACAGTGAACAGGCTTTGCAATAATTAGTTCACTATATCCAGACACCACTGTAAAATGAAATAATAATAATTTAATAATTGACTGGCACGACAGCCCGCTTACGCGAGACTAAGGCCTAGCTTCCCGCAACCACCCGTGTTGTGCGTGTGAATTTGTACACGGGTTGGAGGGACCTACAGTTTAATGCCGGTTCCGAACGGCAGGTTGGGAGCTTTTTCATAAGCAATTTTTACTCTCAGAGGTTTGCCATTTCCAGCTGAGAGGACAGCCACCGAAGGAGAAAACGAGTTTTCCCGTTATTTTTTTTAGGTGTTATTACAGGCAGTATTTGAACCTGAGGTTGCTGCCTGCGACTCGCGGTCCAACGCACTAACCAACTGAGCCACGGCGGCTGTAAAATGAAAACGAAATAAAATAAAAAATTATTAAAATAAAATATTGTAAATAAAATAAAAAGTGAACTAAACAACAAATAAAAATAAATAAATAAAAAAAAAAATAAACAAAAATATATAACAAAAAAAATTAATTAAATTAAAAATAAATTTAAAAAAATTTTAATTTAATTAAAAAAACCATAGATATTTGTACAGTAAAAAATTATGTATAGTAAAATTTCTATATATCACATATATAGGGTGTTTTTTTTAGAGGTTTGTTTTTCGAATAGAGATGAAACTGGCATTTTGTGGTCAAATCTGGCAACTCTAATGTAATTTATGTTCAGTTTGGCTTGCCATTTCATCATGAACAGGTTGACAAAAGAACAACGCTTGCAAATCGTGCAAATTTATTTCGAAAATAATGGTTCAGTTCGCGAAGTTTACCGCAAGCTCCGTCCATTTTATGGTCGACATAATCGTCCATCAGAGCAATTAATTCGGTTAACCATGGGTCGTTTTCGCACTACGTTTACTCTATGTGATAATACGCATCCGCAGAGACGTCGAACAGTGCGCACCGAAGAAACAATTGCCGCTGTAGAGCAAAATGTTGAAGAGGACCCAGTCAGAAGAGGAGTCAGTTACCGTTAATGGAGACCGGTATAGAGCCATGATAACCGACTATTTTGTTCCCGAATTGGATGGCATGAATGTGGATGAGTTGTGGTTCCAACAAGACGGCGCTACATGCCACACAGCGCACGTCACAATCGATTTATTGAAGGAAACATTCGATGAGCGCATAATTTCGCGGAATGGACCTGTCAATTGGCCACCAAGATCGTGTGATTTGACACCATTGGATAATTTTCTTTGGGGATATGTGAAGTCGCTCGTCTACGCCAACAAACCAGAAACGTTAGGGGACTTGGAAGCCAACATTCGTGGCGTTATTGCCGACATACGGCCCCAAATGCTCGAAAAAGTGGTTGAAAATTGGACCTGTAGAATTGGCTTTATTCGAGCATTCGAGCTTTATTGATGGACATTAAAACGATTTTCTTGTGTTTTATTTCAATTCGAAGTTCTATACCTCTAAAAAAAACACCCGATATGTGTGTGTATATATTTACAGTGGCGCACACGGGGGGCAGGTGGAGAGGAATTGGGGTTCAATCCTCCCAAATACGAAAATTGCTGGTGCAAAATATTAGCGAAGTTCACTCTTCATAGCAATTTAGATGTACATTTCTTATCGTAGCAATTTTTGAATTTTTGCAATGTTTTCGAAAGTATTTGTACCGACATATTGCTACGATAGCAACTTTACACCTAAAATGCTTTGAAGAGTGAACTCCACTATTGTTTCAAAGTTTGGAGTTGGGCTCAAAAGTTGTACGAAACCCCCGCCTCCCACCCCTGTCCAAAATGAAATACTAAAATAAAACAACAACAAAAAATATTAAAATAAAACAAAACAAATTTAAATAAAATAAAACCAAAAAAAATTTAAATAAAATAAAACAAAACAAAATAAATTAAAATACAATAAGGTAAAGGAAAGGAAAATAGTACATAAAAATTCAAATAACATTTAAAAAAAAATTAAATAATATAAAACAATAAAAATAAAAGAAAATAAATGCATAATAAATAGAAAATAATAAATATTAAAATATTTAAAACTAAAAACACGTAACAAAACAAATACCTAATAATTAACAGACTATAAACATAAAAAACTACAAACAGGCTATAAATAAAAAAATATAAATACATATAAAAATAAAATGGCACAAATATGTGAAAAATAATCAAATAAAAGAGCAGATATAAAGTGAAAAACAAAAAAGACCAAAATAAAACACAAAATATAAAAGAATAAAAAATAAGATATGTACATACAAAAAATCGATTGAATATAGAATAATTTATGATAAACCACAATAACATAAAATGAACTCAAATAAAATCAAATAAAATTATAGCATGTAATGAACAAAGTAAAAATAAATTAAGTCTTTTAGCCTTATAATATAATTTTTTAATGAAATACAATTTATTTAATTGATGGTGCGAAAGTTTTATTTATTTAGTCTGTTGATTTTATACATTATAAAAATCGAACAAAAGTAACTAAAAATACGTTGTAAAGTGCAACAACTATTCATATTATTAAAATTTTGTTTGTTTGCATGAAATACCTATGTTTTTGTACATACATACTTACAAGTATCTGTGTACGAATCCAATACCTTTGCAGTTTTTAATTCTGTATTTCATTTATTTATAATCACTTAATCACTTCTTGGACAATTTCATGCGTCACTTGAGCCTAGCGAAAGTATTCTTCTATCTTTACATCACTGCATGTAAAAAGCAACAAAAAGTCCATACACTAACATTTTTTTTGGTTATGAACTTGAAGCATCGACTCACTAATTTTCCCTATGACTAATTATTGCCCTGTATAAATAATGCACGCAATGTGTATGACACTTGATTATCATTGAGATTACGTCAACTGATAAATGCGCCAAAGATTTCAACGCTTCTCAGAAAAGTTCTGCTACTTTTGTGCAGTTACAGTCACCAAATTTATCACATTTTCAAGAAATCATATGACTACCACAACAGGGGAATTGAAAGATTAGACCATGATGGCTATAGTCGGTAGAAATATGACATATTGACTTGAAAAGAGGTCCACGTTATGGGCAAACAACCAGAAGATATCTCGCTCGATAGCTCGCAAAAATGCAGAAAATTGTGTTGGTTCTATTATATAAAATAAATGATTATAGTTTAAAGCGAAATTAAAGCTGAAAGCAGCAATTTGTCCTTTGCATTGTATTTAGAAAGATCACAAGGCAAAAGACAATTCCATACAAGCCAACTAAATACATTATTTCATTTTCCTTAAAGAAGCCAATTTGACTCAGTCTCTGAAAATGCCCAAATTGATTGCCAGAATCATTGAATCTGACTTTCTACCCATATAAAACCGTCCTTCACATGTGTCGACCGTGTCTACTCTCGGCGCTTTATGTTGCGTGTTGATGATGTTTTTCTTGTTGGCGCATTCAATGGCGAAAGCACAATGGCTCCTGCTGACTGACATGCCCCATAAAAATATCTCCGAGAAAGCTCAAATTGTGCTTCCTTTGCACGCTTCCGCACTGTTCGCCCGCACTACCACCCAATATCAAAAGTAATAATAATAATGATAAATTTGTACCAAAAATACGTCCAAATGTGTGCGTATGTGTATGTGTGCGTGTGTGATGGAAATCATATCCAGCAAACTGAAATAAAGTCACTTGAGTGTGCGTGGCGCGCGAAGCAGAGGTACGAAATGTGCAAGTAGTGCTGTTAAATATCAGAAAATCTGTATGAATAAAGAATGCCAAGACGCTGACGCATCCGCTCCACCAACGCCAATGGCCCAATACACATGCACGCACATTGTATGTGTGTGTGTGTGTATGTATTTATGCACAGTTCATGGATGTAACCGCACTCCGACTTGCTGCCGGGCGCGCTGGTCTCGTTTCATGTTGGCCCTTTGCCGTGTGCATTCGCCGTGCAGCTGTACGTGTGTGTGTGTGTTTGTGTATTTTTTTTTTGGTATATGTGATTTTTCGTTTAGTTTGCATACAAACCATTTGTGGCTCAATGCGTTTCGGCACGGAGTTGGCCTCGCTGTGCCAACATGCCACGCCTGGGCCGGCTGGCTGGCTGGTCTGCGTTGTGCCGCGGCGCGTTGTATGCCGCTCGTTGTTGCTGTTGTTGTTGTTGTTATTATTGCTGTTGCCATTGCCGGTGCTGTTCATCCAACCGAATGTCTGTCCAATACATGCGTCCGTCCATTCGTTTGTCTGTCTGTCCGTGCGTGCGGCTGCGTTGCTGCGATTCCTTGTTGCTGTTGCTGATGTTGATGTTTTCGTTGCTGTTTGTTGTTGTTGCTGCTGATGTGTACATAAATAAATAAAAGCATTTCTGTTCGTTTTTTCCTTCGTTTGTTAAAAAAAATCTGTTGGTGGAGTTCTTTTTCCGCGCACGCACACATCTACAAATGTGTGTGAGCGATTTTTTGGTTGTCGAACAATTTACACACTCAACTGCATTATGCGCATGTAAGTGTGTGTGCGTGTGTCTGCGCAAATGCCGCTAAATCATTTTGCTCACTCGCTTTCGTTGCTTTTGGACATAGCTCGGCATTTCATTCTGCCAATCCAGTCGACCGTTGGGCCGTGCGTCTGACTGTCTGACGGTCTGCGCCCCTTTGTCCGTTTGCCTGCTTGATGCCTGTTCGCCTACACACTCTCCACCTTGCCACGCCGCCCTCGTCCTGCCGTTGCTGCTGCTGCCTTCACTTTTATTTTCTGCTGGTCGCCATTCCTGGCCGCTGCGTACGTGTGATGTCTCTTTGTTTGGCCAATATGTCGCACATATCGCACATTATTACGTCGCTCCCGCCCTCGCTGCACTGTCGTCGCAGCTGTCGCCAGCCACCAACGACTTGGAGCTCTCGCCCCAAAACGTTGCCCCGTCCACAGGAATTCTTGTGCACTCGCCTCGCCATATTTCGTTTTCATTTGGCGTTTTGGTGTTTCGGTGCTTTCTTCTTTATTTTGTTGTTGTTGTTGTCGTTGTTGTTTTATTTAGGTTTATTTGCGTTCGAGTCTTTTGTGAAATTACGATTCATAATTGTTTTCTGCTGAACTCACTTGGGTCACTCGAGTGCGTTGCATGCCCCAAGTGGTGGCAGCGCTTTGCCAGTTTCGGCATTTACTAATTTGTGCACCGCACCGCTTGTCTCGCGGCAAGCACTTTGGCGGCCTGTGCCAGGCATTAGTACCGCTGCTTGCCAGTATTGTTGCAGTTTAGTATTTGTTGTTTGTTGTTGGCTTTGCTTGCTGCTCTTCGTTGTTGGCACTTGGCTCGAATTGCAGCCGTCGCTGGACTCACACCGCTCACCACTTCTCGTGTGCATTTGTTTTTGTTATTGTTGTTATAGTCTTTCGTTGTGTGGCACTTTGGAGCTGCACACTTCCTTCTGCTGCTTAAATTAATCCGCATTTATGTTGCACGGCCATACGCGAACCAGCCGCCTGCCCCGCCATGCCGCTATATCGATTTGTGTGCGATTTAAATCGGTGCTGCTCGCTGGTGAAATCGATGTGCCGTTGCGTTCGCTCGTTCGTGGAAATGGGTTTGTCAAGTGTTTTTATTTTGCTGCGCCCCGCGTTCCCCTCACCTTATTGGTCGTTCGCTTGCCTTGCGCGCTGCCACTCTTAACTTTATCGCTGGATATTCAATTCGCTTGCAGTAATTTAAACGTTTAACGGCCTCTTGAAATTAGTTCGGAGCAAATTTTAGCGCTTCCAGTAAAGTGACAGCGGCGGGTCATGAGGGGTTCGATGTTAACGACTAAAGACATTTTGCCCCAGGTCAACAATATCGTACCTAGAGAAATCATTTATTTGATGTTGCTACTTTTAAATATTTATCCTGGCTTTTTACATACAGTTTGTCAAGAAAGTGTTTTGACAAAGGGAAAAAGTTGCGATTTCTATCTTTCCTTTAAAAAAACTACGGCATTTTGGGATTGTTTTTGATTTTTTTTGTTACATTTCAATAAATAAAGTTTTTTCAAACTAATAGTAACAAAAGTAAACAATTTCAAAAAGTATTAGTAAAAAAGCAGTAACAAAAACAACAGGTATTCAAAAATTCACTTGTCAAGAAAGTGTTTTTACATATAACATTTTATAAGTAAAAGTAATCGAAAATGAGTAAATATTATACTATTAATATTTTGTGTGGCCACCTTTGGCATCTATAACGGCTTGCAGTCTTCTTTTCATGGAATATACTAATTCCTTTACATTATATTCTTGTGGTATTTTCTGCCATTCATCTACTATTGCTCTTTTAAGCTGCTCACGGGTTTTCGGGAGTCTTTTCGCCACTTTTTTTTAAATAAGCCCACAAATTTTCGATAGGGTTCAAGTCTGGACTTTGGGCAGGAGTGTCCAATACTTTGCTGCAATTATACAGGAGCCACAACCTAACTACATGCGATTTGTGTTTTGGGTCATTGTCCTGATAAAACTTGAATTTTGGTTTGTTATCAGCAACGAATTTGGGCACTGTTTATCAAATGACATTTCAGAATCTGCAAATATTGTTGTGCGTCCATGGTATTTTCAATAAATGCTAAATCTCCTACCCCTTTGCTTGAAATACATCCCCACACCATGACTGATAATTTGCCAAACTTCACTGTTGGAATTATATTGCTGTTAGAGGCTGCCGCCATACTTTATTGGGACCGTCGTTGTAGTACATCATAATTTTGGTTTCGTCACAAAATATGACATCATCCCAGAATTCATTTGGCTTAGAAATGTGAATCGTTGCAAAAGATAATCGCCTTTCAATATGCTGCACTGAAAGCAGTGGTTTTTTTCTAGCAACTCTTGAAGTGTACTTATGTTTTTTTAAGACTTGTCTTATTGCTTCATGGGACATATCAACACCACACACTTCCTTAAGCTCACTTGCAAGATTCCTAGTCGAAATTCGCGGATTATCGTTAACTTTTCTAATTAAAAACCGTTCTGCCCTTTTCGATAATTTACGCGGACGGCCGATGGTTTTGCTTCTAATCTACCCTCTTTTTCCGCGCGGTTTAAAATATTATAAATTGTCTGTCTCGTCAAAGCGAACATCTCCGCTAACTCCCGAACATTTTTTCCAATGTGATGGTTGTAATAAACCAACTGTGCTACTTCAAATGTCGTCCTTTTTCCAGGCATTTCAATTTTTTTTTGTATCTGCTCACAACTACTCTGCTTGACTACCTAATCGCAATTAAATCTAATGATATTGCGAAAACATAAAACAACGCATGCAGAGCATCGGACCCATGACTGTACAATAGCTCGGCGCGCGACAGTAAGGCGCCTACATCGCTTAAGAGGAAATGTAAAAACACTTTGTTGACAAGCAAATTTGTGAGATCGCTTTGTTTTCGTTCCTGCATTTTGTTCCACTTTCTTGCAATTGCATTTTTTTTATACTGTTCGCTTTAAAATACATCAAATAAATGTCTAGAACGAAAAAATTCAATAAAAACGTTTATCTCGTGGAATTTGGTGCATAGAAAACCACAAAATATGTTTTTTCCCCATTGTAAAAACACTTTCTTGACAAACTGTATATCTTTGAGAAGTTGAAACTTTTACTTCTTACCTTAAATATCTGCGAACATAGCTTATGATCTCTTCCTATGCGTTTTGAGTCGCGTGAGCACAGGAATTTCTTAAGGGGTAACACCACTCTAAGATTTTACAAGAACAGATTTTTTGTTTGTATACATACTTTGGTGTCATAAAAACAATACCCAGTTGTTTCTATAATAAAAAAAAACAAAACATTTTAACAAGTTCAATTCGTAATGAAATCCTTCCACCGTTTGGGAGTTAAAAAAATAAGGAAATTTCAAAGCGTGACGCTTCTGCCGCCATTTTGAATAAAAACAATAATGCAATTATTTTTTTCAATACTTCCATATGTGTTCCATAAAGCTTTCTGAAAATAAATCCTCTTACTGTTTTTATAGCTGCGATATAAATCGTCAAACTTAGGCCTTTTTCTCTGCCGCTAGAGTGGTGTTTAATCCTTAAGTGGATTTGTCTTAAAACACGGTCTTCAAATTTAGTATTTGTCTCCTTTGCTTTCCTTTAAAATTCGTTCTGCATAAGTAGAGGAAATTCTCCTCATATGTATGTTGCAGTACAGTGGTGCACACTAGACATAATTCAGTGTTGTATGGCGAATCTTAATAATGGGTTCTCGATGCTGAAGAACCTCTCAGTTTTTGCAGTTTGGTGAAAAAGTACATGAGCCAAAAAGTTGTGGGGCTAGAGTGGCGTTAACCCTTTACACGGTACAGTTGCATATCTGCAACCAACCGTAAAATTGCCCGTAATTTTGGAAGTAATTATGAAAACGACTCTTTTTTGCTATTTTCAACTATGCAAGGTTCCTTTTTTAAATATTAGCATTAATAGTGGGAAAAAAGAGCTAAATTTTACTTGACAGCACTTATTTTACCGTTTTTGCGAAAAGTTGCACGCATTTATTTTAGTGAAACAAAAGTGATTAAAACTTATTAATAAAAAACACACAAACACTGCGAAAAATGCGGAGTAGGACTATGCTACAACAAACGGATTAATTGCTTTAAAAATTTTCATTTAAAACTAAACATATTAAAATAAAAAACAAGTTTTAATGCTTTTTGCTTTTTTTGTTTTTAATGTTTTTTACAAAAAAACCTTACAAAATTAAAGTATATTAAAAAATAAAAAAATACGTGGTTTTTTATACGTGGTTTATATCTAAAAAACATTTGATGAAAAATTTCGCTGTTGCCGTGTAAAGGGTTAAATGGCGTCGCATCGAGATCAAAGTACACAAAAAAAGCTGGGAAATGCGACAAATTGCTCCACAGCTCCTCAGAAGTTGCTTTTAGAGGGTTAAAATCTATGACTGACCCCCACTAGTTTTCCCTACTGAGCATTTCTTTTAAACATATTAATACTGTATCTCCAACCCTTAATGGGGCTCTCATACAAAATGATTTTTATAAAATAGGTTCCAACTGCTCCCAGGTTGGCCCAGATGTGCCAAATGTAAGACCGACACTCATTTATTTTCTTTTCCCAATGTTTCTGCCAAACATACCTACCTGCTATCTCCGAGTCTTAAGGGACCAAAACTGGGCATTTTTTATGGAATTGGTTACCCACTTGTAAATGTAGTAAGTGAGGAAACATTGTATCTCGGAAACTACGGAACCGAGTTCAATGATTTATTCAGCGATCGGCAACATTCTTGGGTACAAAAAATACAAAATTAATTAAAGTTGGCTGGCTAACAGAGATAAACGCTATCCTCCGGTTCCGGTAGTTCCTCGTTAGATTGAAGTAAGCACACCTTTCAATTGCATATATTTGTGTCGGAAATATTTTTGGGAGCCTACCCATTCCGGCATCTTCCTCCGTTAGTTATGTTTCTCATATCCCTATTTTTGAAGCATTTGTGAAAATCGAATACTTTAAATACGCTTTTTTAACAATATTTATTGAAAAATGTGTTTGATATAAAGTTAAAAATAAAAATTTTAAATTCTTCTTCTTTTCAAAAATTACCATTTGAAGAGTTAACATTAAAAAAGTGTATATTTCTCTGTTTTCAACTTGAACCCAACCGTTTTCATTTAAAGCCACTCACCAGACTTTAAACTCATCTAAAGACCAACAAGATATTTAATTCTTAGAACTGCAACGAGCTTAGAAGTCTGCAAAGTTGCGCGTTGTCATGTGGCAACATGCTAACACTTTACACTGTTACTTTGTGGACGGGCCATAGGTCCACAAAGTAACAGTGTAAAGTTTGGTTTGGTTCTTTGGTTTGAAGCATAAATGCTTTTGTTAGTCCTTAGAACAGTTTTAAGTTTTAGGCATAATACGAAAATAATAAACTGCATATTTAAGTTTGAAGAAGAAATACTGTTAACTTCAATTCAGATTTTTTAAGTAAATAATTTAAAAAATTTTAAATTAAATACAAAATTTAATTTTTAAAATAATAAATAAATAAAATAAATAATTTAAAAAATCTTAAACTAAATGAATGATATAATTTTTAATTAATTTTTTATTAAAATCATTTTAGCTATAGTAAATAAAGAAATATTCGATTTTTAGTTATGCGTAAAAAATTGTATGTTTTAAGTAAAGTAAAAAAATAGCCGCCGTGGCTCAGTTGGTTAGTGCGTTGGACCGCGAGTCGCAGGCAGCAACCTCAGGTTCAAATACTGCCTGTAATAACACCTAAAAAAAATAACGGGAAAACTCGTTTTCTCTTTCGGTGGCTGTCCTCTCAGCTGGAAATGGCAAACCTCTGAGAGTAGAAATTGCTTATGAAAAAGCTCCCAACCTGCCGTTCGGAAGCGGCATAAAACTGTAGGTCCCTTCAACCCGCGTACAAATTCACTCGCACAACACGGGTAGTTGCGGGAAGCTAGGCCTTAGTCTCGCGTAAGCGGGCTGTCGTGCCAGTCAATTATTATTAAATTAATTATTAAAAAATAGTATGGATTATTGTTGATATATCCCCACAGAAGACTGAATCGATAAATTAAAAATTTTAGCTTTTCCCAGTAAAAACCCGTAGCGAATGGGTTAAATAAAAAACATTCCCTTCATGCGCTTCATGCTAATTGATTCACGCTAATTGGCACAATTTTGATTATTAATTCGTCTCCTTGACTTTTGATTTCCGCACTGCCTTGCTGAAGGTTGTTTCAAGGTACTAAAAATTAAAATTCACACACCCATAAATTCCAGACTTTGTTCTCAGTTGGCAGCCACTGTCGTCACTGAAATTCAAATTTTCCCCTAATCCATAACCCGATTTCTGTTGTTTCTACAAGATTAGCGCTCCAGTGCGCCCCCATCGCCACACCGCTGCATAATTTTCGTTTTCTCCTCGATTGTTGTTGTAAATTTCAATGAAATATTTCATAATTAACCGCATTCACTGTCAACTTCATTGATTAAATCAATCAGTTGGAATTGAATGTGCGAATGCATGTAGCCGCCCAACGACTGCTTAGAGCCTCAACTTTCCAATTTATATGCACAGCCCGTTCGCGTCCTCATCCCTTCACTGCTGTTGTTGTTGCTGTTCGCTTTTGTTGCCATAATTACAACCAATTAAACTCCATCAAATTTTGATATGGGTGCGGTGGTGTTTGGGCGTTCGATTCGCATGCGGCCGCTCGGTCACTTGCCTCGTTTCAATTTTTGTGTTGTTGCCGTTGTCTTTTTGTTTTTGCTTCAGTTTTAATATGTTTGGAGTGTGTGTGTGTGTGTGTGTGTGTGCTGTGTCTGTCGGCTCATCTCAGTGGGCTTTCGTTTAATTTATCAACTTCTATTGTGTATTGGCCGCTGTGTCGCTATTGTCACGCAAATCGAAAGTGGTGGAAAATCAGCCTTGTAGAATTGTTCTGTGGCGTGTGGCCATAGTTGTTTTTGTCTTGCTGGCTGTTGGCAGTATTGTTCTCTCGTTTCGGCTGTTGTCATTTGATTAGGGTCGAAAGGCACACACACAAACACAGCCACGATGCATGCCAACATCAACAACAGCCACAAATCGTGGCAGACGCAGAGATTTAGCATACGGGCCGCACAACTTGAGCCGGGCGGCCATTGCACGCCGCTGCAATTACGGCGATCGTGTTGTTCCTTTCAGCATGACTCATCATCGTCGCATTCTTTTGTTGTTTAATTACAGCTGCGCTCCGCCAGAAGTCACTAACCCACTCAAAGTCATGCACACACACACACACACACACTTACGCCGGTTATGCCATTTCGACGCTGTTAATTTGATACAGAAGAATTTATTCCATCTCAATTTACCACACTCTGTGCCAGTTCGCCGGCCGGCCGCACGTTTGCCGGATCGGTTGGCGGTTGGTCGGTGCCAGAAAGCGCTCAAAAGAAAATTGAAAATCACTTACGCCCGAAAAAAGGTTACACATGTAGGTACACGATAAACAAAACACACGCGATAAACAAAAAACTCCTCCGGTCCATTTGGTATCGTTTAGATGAAAACCATAAAAGCGCAAGGTTCATGATGCGCCATTCATGGTTATGGACTTTTGAGAAGCACGTTAGGATCTTTGTGTGAAATGTGGGCAACACCGATCAAGACCAGACGGTCCATTGTCCCATATAAAACATAAAACTATTCCAGTCGATAGCGAAAGCCGTAAAAAGGGCATAAAATCAGGCCGCCTTTAATGCACATTTCCGTACCAAAATTGTAGCCTTTGGCTTGGCTCTTCCGCGCAACTCGCTGCTGCACTCATGCAACAACCAACAACGTCGTAGTTGCGAACACTTTCCGAACACTTCCCAAATGCATTTTTCCCCATATTTGTGTAATCGTTTTCATTGTTGTTCGCACTTGTCTAAAATAAAATGAAAATTCTTGATTTATGTGCATTTTTTCAGGCGCAATAACTTTATGCATTTTATTTGAGTATTTTCCACAGCTCGTAAACAACGCCAAACGCCAAGGTGAGAAATAAATAATCGTCAAGGAATACTTGAAACTAAATGCAGTACGCTCATAATGCACCCAGTCGAGGCTAACGAAATAGGGAAATATCAAAAAAATTGTATGTGCCTGCAACGGTTTTGGTTGTCGAACGATTTGTCGCAGTGTTGATAAAACTGTCAGCCATTTATCCGTGCACGCGCCCGCCGCAAGCCCCCAAACAAATCAGCTTAGATCAAAGGTGCTGGCTGGCCCTGCATCGAGCTGCCACAAAGAGAATACAATCCAGAATGAGGCGAGCGGCAAATCAGACAAAACACCAGAATTGATTAGTTTAGCCGTGTTGATCGACAGGACTCGGCCACTCGGCTGTCTGCATGAGATTAAACGATTAGTATGAAATTCAAGTTGAAATGTCTCTGCTGTGTTTTTTTCAGTTCTTGCCACACAAAAGGCACACATGTCCCAAATTAACAATACACCAAATCCAGGAAAATATTATATTACACTTGCCCAGACACGATAGACGACACGATCAGTTTAGCCGATAGCGTTCCAGCGATCGAGCGATTGATTGAATGAACACTAAAAGGATGAAATATAAAATCCACTGAAGTTTCATCAGCCAGCAGTGTTCGATCTGTTTAGAGGAAAATGCAGCCGATCATTTAGAGGGAATAGATAATGGTGCGTAATTTGTCTGGCATTGTTGTTGTTGTGTATGTACTTATGTATGTACGTAGCATTAAATGGAATCATTTAGTGTGCCGAGATAATGGAGAATAACTTTGTTGTCTATATGTGGATATTTATGTATGTACCGCTCAATTGGAATAAACAAATTTGGACGTGTACCAAATTAGATATGATCCAATGTGCACACAGTGGCGGCTATAGCTTTTTTTCTTTGTTATTTTTTGCTTATAACGACATAAAATTGTGTCTAATTTGGAGCAGTTTTCAGTCAAAGATGAGAAAATATAAATTGCATAGTAATTCGTCCTCTATTCGCCCTCTTGCCGAGATCTTTACTAGGTTGAGTGGACCATAGACTAAAAACTTTCGTAAAGCTTTTAAGAGTCGAATATTTGTTATCTTACTTACCGGCCACAACAACCCGTTACCGGGTAACGGACTGCTGCAAAGAATCTCTCCTGCCCCGCGCTTTGTTCAGTTGTCACACCAAGAAATAATGGTCCTTGCATCAAAGACGCACACAGAGATCCCACTGTTTTGCCAGCAAAAATGAGGAGTTCCTCCGACGCGGAATGCGTATATTCCACGAAAGATGTGCCAATGTAAGAGGAAACGACGGTGGTGTGTTGTAAAATAAAATTCATTCATTGAAACTTAAAACATAGAATGATCCGATCTAGGCCAAATATGTACCGTTTTGTTCGATACTTCGTTGCCATTTTGAAGGTAAGCTTCTCTCACAGAGGCCATTATGCATCTTTGATAGAAACTCTCATACAAACCCTGCTTTGGAACAGTCGATTTTCACAAGTTTCTGTTGGGACAAACTTTTCACTAGCGAAATCATTCGCCATAGACAGGAACACGTAGTAATCACTCGGTGCTAGGTCCGGACTATAAGATGGATGCATACGATTTTTCCAACAGTTTCTGCCGAGTCACTATTAATGTGTCTGGCATGACGTTGGACAGTCGACTTTCACAAGTTTCTCTTGAGGCAAGTTTTTCACCATAAAAATCATTCACAAAACAGGGACAGATAGTAATCGTTTGGTGCTTAGTCCGGACTATAAGGTGGATGCATGAGAACCTCCCACCCGGAGCTTTTGGTGAATTACGATCACTATTGATGTGTGTGGCCAGGCTTGGCCCTGATGGAACACAATTTCTCCCCTTTTCGACAAAGCTGACCGTTTCAGAGTGGTTGTTTCCTTCAGACGGTCCAAGTGTTGACAGTACAGTTCCAAATTAAGAGTTTGGCAGTAGGAGAGCAGCTCATAGTAGACGATTCCCTGCCAATCTCTCTGACTATCGTTTGCGCCGGCTTACCGCAAATCATTGAACCAGTTTTAGTTTCTCACAAAGCCTAGTAAACAGCGAATAGTCTTATCGGCTGGATCCCCTAGACTAAGAAGAAGATTCCCAGGTAGTTCATCTTTCTTCTGGATAAAGCAGGACATTCTTATGCGTCCATACAACTATGACCGAAGTCGTTTGAAAACAGCCTTCTAACCTTCTTGCGCGAGTGCCAATCAAACAGTGGCCCGTTAGGACACCAATCATGGTTCCGATCTGGTCCCTGTTTAGTTAGAGACATTTTTAAACTTGTCATCACCAGTCACCGGTTACCAGGTTGGGAAATAGATCGATTTTGTTGCGATGTAGATTTAGATTTAGAAGCGATTTGCTGGAAACTCGTTCAATGAGGTTTCTTGAAACTGTCTGAAAAGTATTTTAGTACGAAATTTTATCTTTTTAAGGCAATATGGCGTAACTGTAGCGCACTTTTTTAATGCAAGATACAGTTTACTGATGCCATTTACTGAAAAATGAATGCATTTATGTTTAACTGCACCTTCTACTCTTCCACAGTTTTAACCAAAGTCTGGTATGATCATTGAATAGGTTTCAGTTGTTGTATTGGTATATGAAATGTCCTATATTATTGAACTTATTTTAGCTTCTTTAATTTTGTTGAGCTACATTACAGTAGTAGAATCGGTAGTAACTTTTTAGCTGCACATCAATAATAAAAAACCAGAACCAAGAAAACACTTTCAGTAAAATGGCTGAAGTCATTTACATATGTTTTGTGTCCATGTTGTGACAGCGTTGACCTTCTATCAGCACCCGCCCGCTCTTAGTGCCGCACATGGCTTTGATCTCGGCCCGTGAACTGTCGTCGGCTAGAACATCTTTGCATTAGTATATATGAAATGCCGTTTCGTCAATTGAATTTAATAAATATTCATGCCGCATGCAGACAATTCGAATATTAGACTAGCAGACACCAAATGGAACTTCAATTAAAAACGCCAAAATTTCCCCGAAATTCAACAAATGTTTATCTTATAAATAACTGTGCAGTACGCGTATGTATTGTACGAGTATAAAATTGTACAGCCGGCGCGACGTTCTGGCCGCGCAAACAGCCGAGCGAGCGAACGAGCCAGCCAGCAATTTAATGCACAACATTTGAGGTTACGATTGTTGTTGTTCTTGTGTAAGTTTTACTCGCACTCGTACTCGCACAAGTTTTCATGTGTTTTTATTTATTTTTGTGTTTTTTTTAATTTGTGTTGTGTTTTTGTTTGTTTTAATTCGCTTTATTTTAATTTGGCGTGTTTTTTCAGTTTCGCTGGTCTTTGTTGTTGTTGTTTTTTATTTCTCATTCTACCATGTTTTGCAATAGAAATGCGTACAATGTGCAAGCGAGCGCGCGAGCGAGTCAGAGTTTTAAATTTAATTTGTTCAACATGCGAAATTGCGGCGGGGCGCACTCGGCCGCCCGCCTCATTGAACCCTTGCGATGCCGCACCGACACACACACATACATATGTATGTACTTTTGTATGAATGTAGAATGAGTGTGTATTGGCAATGCGTAATGAAGCGTTGAAGAACAGCGCCAGCGCCAATAGTTGACGGAGCCAGCGGCCATGGCCGCTTCAACCTTTTTTTTGTTTTCGCTCGCCGCTGTTCGGCGGTGGCAGCTACCAGCGTCGCACCATATGCTGCCATTTCAACAACAATTTAAATGAAACGAGTATGAAATAAATTCAAGTCTTCGGCGTAACTGTTAAATTCATTTATTAAAAAGCGTCCCATCAACAACAACAAAAACAGCAACGTCAGCGACCACATGTTCCGCGGCTGCGTGCTTGCAAAATGCCGTTGCCACCATGAACTGCCACCGCATGGGCCCCTCCTCGGCCCGCGCAGGCAGCGGTGCATGTGCAGCGCCGAGGAGGCGTTGCGCGCTTTTTTGCATGCTCGCATATTTGTCGTTTTTTTTGTGCTTGGTTTGAAATTTTTGCCGCTTTTTTCACACAAACACACACACACACGCACACGGCTGCCGCTTTTGTGGCGTCAACATGAATTGCCAGCCGCCAGCGATTCGCTGCTCCGCCTCTCAGCTTCTCGTAGGCACTGCACACGCGCTGTGCCGTCAGCGTCAGCGTCATCGTTCAATTTCAATTTCTGCTCCAGTTTCCAATACACAATTCGCTGGGAGCTTACGTACGCGATTGCCTAATCGCGCGTTAACTTATTCCCATGCTGCCGGCTTGTAATTTCTCTGCGTGTTCTATATGTGGCGAATGTTGACTGCCCCCGAGTTCTGCCGCCCGCCGCGGCGCTCCTGCTGCCTCTGCTTCATTTTTCTGCCAGTGCGTGTCCGTGTGGTGTGGTGTTGTGTGGCGGGTGCATTGCTGCGCCCATTGGTGGCGCATTTTTCAAATTTTGTTTTTATATTTATTTATGTGGTGGTTATTGTTGTTAGTGTTGTTGTAGTCGCTGCTGCTGTTCCAGTTCATTGATGATGACAACCATCCACCCAGCAGCCATCCGCACTCATACATACATAAACAATGCTTGTATTCATGACAGCGATAGCAACAATAACAACAACAACAACAACAATCACACAAAGGGGGACAAAATAAACAAGCGTAAAATGAAAGAAGAAAAAAAAGCACAACAATTACAACAACACCATCACCAACTATGAGAAGCCCAAAAAATTAAAACAACAAAACATTGCCGTCCACCGCATTGCACGCATTTCGGCTTTCCGCTTACATACATTCGGCTTTAAGCATTTCGGTACAAAGTTTCGTGTTTTCTTGCATTTGTGTTGTTATTGTTGTTATTATTTTTTTTCACTCGACCACTATCTGGTTGAAAGAAATTTCGTAATTTTAGGCTCAGACGCGGCATTTTCGTTGGCGTTTTAATTTAAACACTTTGCTGCATCGCTCTTCTACTCGAATTTGTTCCCCCTATTTATTTGTTGTTGTGTTCGTTGTTACATTTTGGCTGTGGTTTCTTGGTCACTCAGTTGTTTTGTTTGTTGTTATTTTTTTTTAAGTTTTTTTACATTTATTTATTTACTCTTTTTTAATTTTCTGTTTATATTTTTGTTGTTGTTTCTGCTTTTCACATTTTGCTGACCACAGTCCAAAAAAAATGCAGTGCTGGCTGGTGTATTTGTTGTTCTTACACATTAATTGAACTACAACGCTTTGCTGTTTACGTTCGCTGACAGCCGAGGAACGCAATGCTTTTCACACACTCACACATAGCTACACACACTCGAAGGCGATTCGTCATAAGTCGCCCATTGAAATGTCACGCCCTTTTGACAGCCCACAGATACAGAAATGCACGCCTGCCGTACCTTGTCTGCTCTGCATTAGTTGATTGAGTTTTTTATGTAAATTGTAAAAAAAAATTAATTGAAAGAATATTATGGAAAATCGTAGTGCGTATTTTCATTAAGCGTCGCACCAACCATCTAACTAACTGTCTTTACATTGATAAGACAACAGTGGGTATTTACGAGTAGATACAAAGTCTGTAAGTGCACACGAGAAGAAAAAATTGGGTCATTGCTTTATTATTTTTTGGCGCTTCAGGTATTCATGGAAACTTTTGTGCTATGTACATATGTATGTACATATGTGTTTGTTATCGTTAGTGGTCGACTTTGACTGTAAGTAAATGCTATAAAATGTGGCAGCGCCTAAGCGCTTTAGATATCGGCCCATTGAGGGGGCTTTTCCAACCGCAAACCCAACCACACGCTGGCAGCTGATTTGGTAATTTTTACAAATTGCCATCATCATTTCTACAAAAGTTCTTCGTCGACAGCATAGCATCGAATCGAATTACCATATAACGCATTAACCGAACCCACATGTGGTTAATACGCTAATTTTTCAACCCGTTAATGCTTCATTAAGCTATCAATTATGGCCTGAGATAGCACTGCAAGCTACTTAATTTCAAAGCCATTATGCCATTATTTTCAAGTCGTTTATTCAAATCAAATCACTAAAGTTCTAAGGTCTTTCAGTTTTGAAGTTCAGTTCTGGTTCAGATGTGTGTAGGCTCTGGAAAAAAGTCGTTAAAAATTATTCGTTTTTACTTTAGTTTTTATGATCTGTAAAAGCGTGTTCGGACATGGGTTTTGGAACTTTTTCAAAATTATTTAAAATAAAGAACATAAAATTTTGAAGTATTTTCTCTTGAAGAAGTGTGTAGGCAGAAGAAATGTTTTACCAAAAAATCACAGAATATTAGTAAAAGTACAAGGTTTTGAAGACCATTTGAAACAAGAAACGATATCCGGCGAATGGTTCAGTTGTCTGGAAACACAATCTTGGTAAAAGTAGAACCACAGCATATTTGTAACCTTTCGTTTATGAAGATCATTTTAAACAAGAAATAATATTCGATTTTGAAGATCAAAGTGTGTGTATGAAAGCAAAGTATGGGTACATTTGTGGATGGGACTCATCTGAAGAATCGACTGATATCTCGCAATACATTTCATGCAAAGTTGAGACTAAAAGTTTCGGATTGAAATTGCTTTCATTTTGTGCTCAGATCTTAATCTTCCGTTCTCACACTTTGACTTAACAATATTTTACAACGGATTTATACCACATTGCATATGTAATTTCGATGTATGAAAATTAAGTTTAAACAATCGAAAAAGCTATACATTTCCACATTAGGATCAGTTTTTATTAGCTTGGGTCCTTCTGAACTCCAGTGTGAGGTCTACGTATTAAAAAGAAAAAAGAAGCAGTGATTTCATTGCAGTCAAATTTAGGTAAAGTGTAAAAACTTACACAATAAGTAAATAAATTAACCGAAATGTGACCTGTAACGTTTGCCAAAATGCTCAAAATATACTACAATAATTGTACGACTAGAAAGTTCTGGTTTATATGTATCAGTTTTAAGTAAACCGACCGAACTCGTACCGAGCAGCGCGCTATAAAAAAAGATGTGGGAACGAAAGGTTAACTAAGCTTTGATGGCCACGTATCACCACGAACTAAAGTTTTAAGACCTTCGTTCGTTATTTGTGTGTGCCCTTCTATTTAACCCATCGTGGGTCATATTAAATATATGACTCCTTCATTCATGTTTTCTTTAAAAATACCACCTGTTGACTTTAATATTGCGAAGGCAAAACCAACAACAAAATTCATTTCGTTTACAAAAGTAAATATTTACGAATAGTTAATCTAAATTAGAGCCAAAAACTGCGACAGTTCGTGCTCTTTTTTGCTTTTAGGTGTAAGATAATAATTTTATCTTTCTGATAATAAATAATAAGATATAAATTAGTCTTCTTATATTTTTGAGGTAAACTTGTGCGAACTTGTTTAATAGTTTTTGTTTTGTCCCACTAACCGCAACTAAACAAGCTAGAGCGATGGTAAATATATCAATGGAGCGGGGAAGGATGCCGGGGAAGGGGAAGGGAATTTCAAGGTCGCAGGTTTACCACAAGCGCGGCAATAAAATCAGTCTCATTACTTAATTGTCACACCTCGTAGTTGCAAAATAAGTTTAGTATTTGGGGTTAATTGGAAAAAAAATTTTATTGCTAGACAATAGTTTAAATGAAAAGATTTTTCTTCTTATTTGCTGCGCTTGGGAGCACTGAGTCTCAACAAGGCTGATGCCTTTTGTTGGTTACGTTAATCGATTAAAGTTCTATCAGGGTGGGTACTTACCCAGGCATATGTGATGGTTAGGTTACCTTAGGTTAAAGCTTAAAGAAGCGGCAAGCACTTCCACTCGGAGACCCCATTGTGAATGCCTTCATTCTTGAATCTGGTTCTTCATGGTTGAATATTTATTGGTATTAATCTACAGGGAGATTTAGACGGATCTTTTGGGAACCATTTGATCTTGGCGAGGCTTTTTTTTTCTTAAGTCCATTGCAGAACCTGGCCCCAAGGATCTGGGGTTGTCGTTCCTGCAGTGATGGACAATGACAGGTGCTCGATTGATCCGACTGTATCCTCCTCCCCGCAGCTTCTGCATAAATCGTCAGTCCTAGGTGATAGGCTGCCATCTATCGTCCCTTAATATAAATAGTAAGAATTTTTTGGCCAAGTTATATAAGCGTTTCTGCGTATCCGATAGGTAGGAGGAATTGATATAATAGTTTGGTGTCTTTGATGTGTGCTGCGTCGCTCTCCGTTGGTCCATACTGGCACTGTGTTGTTGTTGCGTTTGTATGACTAAATACTAAAAATGAATTGCGCATAGTCATCACAACTAAATGGAGTGTGAAGGATACGAACTTGTCACAAGGTAATGCATTCGATTGGATAATGTTGATGGGATGAGAAGGAATTAGAAGGAAAGTAAAATTTAGAATATTTGGAAAAGTACGGGTGCCAAGTCTTAGCAGGGAATCGAACCCATGACCTTTGGGATGGAAGCCCAGTGTGGGACTATCGAGGAGTTTCTTTGAATATTGAAAAGGTTAAATCCTTTTAAACAAGCAACTTGTCCAATAAGATTTATACATTCTGGCCTTTTATGGCTTGGCCTGAAGTAGGTAGGAAGTAGTGGCAGCCACACGGCGGAGCCCACTTAGGCATTGAAGGCCCATTGTAATGGGCTTGAAATAAATGAAATTATTCTTATTATTCTTGCGGCTGACTTTACAATAAATGGGTATTAAGATATTTTGGGTAGTTTAGATTTTTCGCGGAGATCCAAAGTTCAGTTCAATACTGCGACAATCATTTCCTCAATTGCTTCAACATTCCACTACTCAATAAATGATAGCAACATCTCACGTTGTTGTCGCTGCTCAATCGATCTGACTGCTTTTGTGTTTACGCCCAATAAAACGCTTTGTATCCGAAACTAGTTTTCGTCAGCAAAAATAAACAGAAACCGAGGAAAAATATTTCACTTTCATTTCATCTAAAGCCCATGCATTCCCTCCTTATCACGCCGCATATCAGTTTTGCTGATAAGCCGCAGCTGATTAGGCAAAGCCTGACAAACGCTCACACCACCATGAACCGACAAATGCAACAACAACAACAACAAAATCAAACCGGTAGTCAGTTGTGAACTTTAGCTTTTTCACGCAACTACGCGAGCTGCAAAACAGGATTTCAAATACGCGCAAATTATCATACAAACATTTGTGCACGCCACCAACAACAACGCAACTATTTCGTATATCGCTGCAAGGAATGTCGCCGGCATATTTGTGTGCACCTACGTTGTAGGTGGATGCCAAGTATGTAAAAGCATTTCAAATAGTTCAGCGCCAGCGGCAATTTTTCATAGTCGACAACTCGACGATTGTTGAGCGCAACGCCGGAAAGCCGAAGCGGCGAATCACTTCTAAATTGATGGCAACCGCCACCATTTCATTTCGAATCGTTTTTGATTTGCTAAGTGGATTTTTGGTTTCCTAATGTCGGCATTGACTGCTTCCCCTGCAGCGTTCATTAATCTAACGTCAAATCGTAATGGAATGCCAATATGGGTAAGTAGCGTCGCTGCCGTCGTCGCCGCAGCGGCTCACCGCCGGCAGCGCAGCGCTTGTGCACACGTGCGGGAACCTGCGCCGCACCAGCTGCCGCTGGCAATTAAAAGCCGCGCAGCACGCACCAGTTGTGGGGCGTTAGAAGCGGAACGGCACCGGCGCGCACGCTGTCGGGAAATTCTCGGCGCGCTCTGGTGCTGGCTGGTGCTGCGTAAGCGCTGCCAGCAAGCCGAAAAAATAATTCCAGCAATCAAATCGTAGATAAGAGTTTTATTTATGGAAGTCGCAATTCCGGGGAGTTCTTGCTTTGACTGGCACTGGCGTTCGCTTGTTGGCTGTCGACTGCGTTACTTTGGGTTATTTCGTTTGGCCGTTGTTTGGTTGTTGGCTGTTGCCAATTAAATGTGCTGTACGGTTTGCATTGACTGCGCCGACTGCGGCTCCAGCACGGGTCGCTTTCGAATGGCCCCCACAGCCGAGCCAATACAAATCTGCACTCTGCACTTGTTTTGGCTTGTTGTTGTTGTCGTGCGGGACGTGTACATGCAAGTTTTCCGGTTTACGATTTTCATCACCAAAAATGGGGCGCAACACTTGAGCGATATGCGATTGTCTTGTATGCAAATGCCGTCACTGACTGGCCGACTGGCTGGTTCAGATCTGCGGCCTGGCCTGCGTTTTGTTGACGCTCCGGTATTGAGGTCAGAGCGTGCATTCCTGTTAAATCACATGCAATGCATACCACATGTGTAGGTAATTTTACAATATTATTTATATTTATTGCGTCGACCTCAAAAGGTCGGACTGACTTGAAATAAAATTAAACAAAAATCTATAAGCTAATTTTTTGAATACATTTTTATGGGCAAATATTTTCGTTTTAGTTTTTTTAAATATGTTTTTGGGTGATATTTGAAAGCCTATCACTGAGGTTATTAATAATGCGTGGCTTGATGTGTGTGAAGAGGATTTTCTGTACTGCAGGTGATGTCAGCAAAACTTGGAAGAAATGTTTTAGTTACGATGTAGAAATATTGCTTAGCAATCGAAAAACCATTGCGGTCATTTAGACGGGTTTTAATTGTAATTGTATCTGTAAATTCTTTAGTATTTCTATCAACTTTTGTTTTGGTGATTTTTATTTTTTATTGTGAAAAATTTTATATATTTTAAAAATTTATTTTTTAAGTTTCTTTATTTATACTTTTCGAGATATCAGCGGATATTAGTCTTTGTAGGTATGGAAAACTTGTGGTCTTTCTAGTGTTAAGTAACTTCGGAAACGAAGAAAATTTGCAAGCACCACTACAAGAAAATCAAAACATTGTCCAACTCAAATGATAACCTTAAATTTAATTCTGTTTGAAACTATCTTCAAATTCACAGGAAAGATTTTAGTACCACTCGGTAACCAGAAAATTGTCTCAAGCTCAAATCAATGGCAAAAATTCCTGTTTAATCTGCAAAGCGTTGTACAAATTTGCTGGATTTTTTCAAGCAACTTCCTGTTGCAAGCTTTCACGTTGTCACGTTGCAAATACCAAACATTTCTAAATGGATTTAACTATAAAAATATTTGAAATTGAAATACGATTTTCCGCTAATCACGCGAATAGCTCAACGAAGCGTAGATTTCTGAGACTTGACTACTGCGAAATTCTAGAACTTGAAAAACGCATCGGAATGGTGGTGCCCAGTATTCCAATGACAGCCACCTACAGTGTGTTCGTGTACTTGTGTATCATTTGCATAAGTCGACAATCATAAAAGCCAGAAAGCAGCTAACGGCTTCAGTAAGGTGACTGCGTTTTTAGCAAGAATCTGTCGGCGACGTGCATGCGGCGCGCTTCACAAATTCCGATATAGCACACAATGTTCGTACATATAGTTACTTAGTATGCCGATAAATGTGCATGTAAATGTGTACGTCTCAACTTGTGGTTACTCCACAGTCGATGTGCTCGTACTTGCCTTATTGATTGCGGCAAATTCAATGGCGTGGTGTGAACAGCAATCTAGACGTGACATTAACTTTAACGCCGACAGACACGCCTTTCGGTGTAGGGCATTTAAATTTCGGTCAGGCCGAAAACAACTCACTCACTCATTCACTTACTTGATGTGTGTTTGTGTGTGTGTGTGTGTGTAGGCTCCCACTCGTATGCTCGTGCTCGAAACTTTGGCTGTCCGTGCCTTTCGTTCGTCCGTCCGACCAGCTGTCCACTGTGCCACTGTGTGCCTCCCATTGCAAGTTGCGCCAGCAACGAATTCCTTAGCGCTCGTAACAAAACTGCATTTGACCGCATGCGCACTTCGGTTTAGTGTCTTTATTGTTGCTGTTGTTGCTCGTTCACTTTGTTTTATTTATGAACTTCTAAAAATTTACCACTTCACCACTACCCATGCAGGCAGCGGCCAAATGCTGCAACTGCCACTGCAGCGGCGGCAAGTACGCGCTCAAACCTTCTACTACGAATTCCACACACACACACACACCCTGCATGCAACTGCATGTGCGTGTGTGTGTTGGTATTCGTACCACTAAAAATGCAATTGGCGTCGTTGTTTTGTGCATTTAAATTCAATTTTATTTGAAATTTTTTCTCGCTGTCGCTTTGCTCGCCGCATTTCATTATGTTGCACAGTCGAGTGCAGCAGCTCGGCCGCCACACACACACACAGTGTCTTTTCGCATGTGTGCATTTGTGTGATTGTATGCATATGCAAATGTTGTTATTGCTGTTGTTGTTTAGCTACAAAACATACATGTATGTAGCAATGTTTTATTTTTTGTTTAAATTTTTTTGTAAGTTTGTTGCTTGAAAAACTGCAACGCAGTCTAATTTTGAATTTTACTGTTGCTATTGCTCCGGCTGCCACTGTTTGTTAGTTTTGTCATTGTTGTTGTTGTTGTTTTTAGTGAGAGATTTCTTGTTGACGTTGCAGCGTGGTTTACTTGTTGGCTTTTATTATGCCTCAGCTTTTTACAGATGCGGTCAAAATAAAACGAAACAGTTTTCATTGGTGCATAAAAAGTTTGTTAAATCTCAAAGGATGTTTGTGCTGATTTGTTGTCGTTGTCATCACTGGACACTGCATCTTTGGTTGTCATGCAAAAAGATTGAGCTTAGATCAATTTACAGAAGCTGCAGAGACAAAGAGGGTAACGGGAGCATTCTCCATTTTTTGCGAACCTACGAAATATTTAGTGTTCAGTTATGAAGCTAATTTCTTTGACATCTTGCTTGAGTTTAATACTCGTTCATAATTTGTTGCGGTTGGTTTGAGTCTTAGGCGAAGAAAGATATCCCATGGTATCACAATGGTCCTCACTCGCCTAAGTGGTCTGCTATTGTAGAGCTGTAAGTGTTAACTGCGTTCCCAAGTTCCACTTGCAATGGGAAAGTAGTTGTTGACATTTTCATTTCCTTTTCTTTCTGTTCGTTTCCTTTTCTCTTTTCATGAGCATGACATTTCTTTTGTTTCCGAGGTATGTACAAGGCTTTCTTAAAATATAAGTATTTTAAAAACAGACAAATGAAAACTCAACCATAGCTCTTGCAATGAGCTCATTCAATGCTTAGTTTGGCAATTGTTGTGGAATAACTGTGAACTGTAAGAAGATCTATTCTGTCAGTTCGTCGGTTAGAATAATTGAAAATATGCGAGAATGTCAGAAAAATGAAATAACATAAAATAGATTTGATTAAGATAGGACAACTCGTGTAAGGATTATACGAGATATGTGCAGACAAATTAAAGAAAGCGAATGGATTAAGTTACGACAGATACGGATGCCCGAAAGTAGAGAATCATAATAGAATAGATTGAATGGATAAGAATAGGTAAGGTTTATGCGGCATATAGACGATTTGATCAAAGCGAATCGTAGGATAAGGAGGATAGGATAATCGTAGGAATCGTAAGGATAAGCGAAAGTAGGGAAGTGATAATTACTGGAGAATAACACTGGATAGCGTGAATAATAGAAGATGCGAGTGGGTAAGGATTATGTTAGATATGCAAAAATTTGGATCAAGTGAAAAGGATAGACAAAAGCGAAGACAGATAAAAAAGATGAAAGTAGAAAAGCAAAAGTTGGTGAAGAATAAAATGGAGTAGGATGCATAACAGTAGGTGTGACAGGGTAAGGGTTATATCAGATATGAAATTAATGTAATGAAAACGAATCGATTAAGTGAAGACAGAGAAGGATAGACAAACGTAAAGAAGCAAGAGTAAGTGGAGAATCAGACTAAATAGGATGAGTAAGAGTACGTAAGAATGTGTAAGGATTATATCGGATATGATAGAATTTAATGAAGACGAATCGATTAAGCGAAGACAAGACGAAAAAAAAGATGAAAGTTAAAAAGTGAGAAGTTGGTTGAGAATAAAATTAAATACGATGAATAACAGTGTCTGACAGGGTAAGGGTTATGTGAGTTATGATAGGATTTGATGAAAGCGAATCGTTTAAGTGAAGAGAAGGATAGACACATGTAAAGAAGCAAGAGTTAGTGGATATAGACAATTTAGTCTCCAAGATGAGATAGGTAAGAATAGTTCAGAATGGGTAAAGTTTGTGCGAAAGTAAACCGTAGAACGGATAAGGGTAGATCGGAAATAGAGAAGCGAGAGATGTACATAAGTATAGGAAGGATACAAATATCTGATAATGGGTATAAACAGGTTGAATAACATGAGGATAGGTTGCAATGGCAATGGCTGAGAAAACATGAGCACAGATCACGACGGAGTAAAATAACATTCAACATAATCGAGTAAAACAGAAGAGTATAAAATAGGACTGAATAAGATGGTATTTGAAAGGATGGTTAGGTTAGGTTGGGTTAGGTTAGCTAAAGATATTATAAGCTCCTATTATCCGTTGTTCAGTGGCAGTTGAAATCAGCCTGAGCTACGGATGAATGTGGCAATATCCTGCATCGGTGCAGAACCTTGCTTGTGTATATGTGTGTATATACTTTTTAAAGGATAGAATATTTAGTAAGGATGAAGAGTAGATAGGCTACAATAGTAATCAATGGAAAAATATAGTTAAAACCTACACTTTCAGATCGTATTCGGTATCGTTTGGCATTCATGAAAATATATGAAAAACTAAACACTTCTTAAAATGAAGAATTCTTAACGCAGTGTTGGCAAATAATTTTTCTCGCAATTGTTGTATTTTCTTTCGCTCGCATCTGTGCTGTGGCCGCGGTCTTCTTCTTCTTCGTCTTCCCATTTGTTCAGTTTGCTATTCGTTCGTTTATGTACTGCACATTTTTGCCGCAAATGTGGTCGCCGTTGTTGTTGCTGTTATTATTTTACTGCTGATGTCTGTTAACTTTTTTTCAAGTTTCTCCTTGCAAGCTTCTTTTCGCTTTTGTCAATTTCATTTTCCATGCATAACCAGTTTTTGCCTTTGAGGCTCTTTTGTAAGATGATTTGCGCGTTGTTGCTGTTGTTGTGCTATGGTTTCACCAATGCAGTCAGCCTACAAGTAGGAAGTTGTCGATGTGTAGACGCATCGCCGTTCTCCTGCCACCGCCCAGCGCTCAGTTTGCTCACTGTTCGAGTGCTGAACTGTTTAGCTGGCTGGCTGCCTGGATGAATGAAGGCGCGGCCAGAAGCTGTGGTGTGTGTGTTGTGTGTGTGTGGCGCTGCAACGCGCGGGGGTGCGGACGCCAGTGTTGCTGGCAAGTCGGTTTGCCTGACTGCTGGTATGCTTCGTTGCATTTTAAGTTCATTTTGCCGCTAATGTTGCCGCTGTTATTCTTAATGTTGTTGCCGTTGTTGTCGATTCCTCAGCGTTGGTGGTGCTCATGCTGGCTGTTGCCGCTGCGGTATGCGTTGTTTAGAATGAGTAATAAGCAGCAGAAACTTGCTTCACATCCCGGCAGCGTTTTCCTCTTGGCTGACGTCGTTGTCGGCGGCCGCACCAGTGCCAGCGACGGCGCGAGCGCCATTTGTGTCGTCGGTCGGTGGCGGTGTTGGTCGCGGTTGCCGCTGCTGTATTTATTGCTGGCAAAATGTGCCATCATCGGCAGCGACAAACGGTTGGGAAAAATGTTTTAGTCGCTGGAAATTTTTAATGGCATTTTTTCCGCTGAATTTTTTATTTATTTATTTGTTTGCCATTTGGCCATTTTTTGTTGCTCAAAGTTGTGCCATCTTTGATATTTATGCATAAATGAATATATTTGGGTGTGCGTTGCGTGTGCATGTGGGGCGCATAAAATGCACAACTGACAGCCAGCCAGTCAGTCAGTCGGTCCGTCAGGCTGTCTGTCAATATTGCGCACAACAGTCTGCCGGGGGCCGCCGATTCTGAAATTGAGTCATTAATGCGGTTTCCGCGCCCCGCTAACTTTTCCGCGTGCATTCGCCTTGTTTGTTTTGTCTTTTCAAATGTAATGCTTCAATTAAGTCGGCTCATATTCGCCTGTTTACATGCATTCAAATTAATGGTAAATTGCTACGCGTCAGCGTGCACTTCATTTAGACTCTGCGGCGGCATTAACCCCATTTGATTTCTTTAAAAAAAAAGGAAAATTAAAATTAAAAAACTCTGTAGGTGCGTTCATCATGCATGCGATAATTTCTCTTTTAACCCCAACGACAATACAACAAAATATTAAATAATTAACTGCTGCCGCGTACAACACACGGGCACCCATAAACCGCCGCCGGCTGCGCGCCTATGCACCTCACGTGCACGCCATAACCATTAATGCTTCTAATTTATTTTCCCCCCTCGATTCTAAATTTCGAAATTCGATTAAAAATTGAAATTCCAGAAAATAAAAATAAAATAAATGCAAGCTAAGCGAACAGATTTTGTTAACAAGTGTAGCGGGCGCAGTAAATTCACTACAAAGCGGTAACTGCTCGCTTTGTCAAAGAATCTTTAGTACTCATTTGAGAAAAGACTCGTACAGTATAGAATTGATTTATGTCAGTTGTAAGAATATACTGTTGTATATATGTATGTTGTATATCAGTGTAATTCGTTTTAGTTTATTATTATTGGCTTCGTACAGTACATAGAAAGGTGTCTTAGAAAAAATGGCCGCCAACTCAGAAATGAATAAATGAATCGTGTGTACCTTTCATCGGTTCCCAACGGGATACTGGTAACGGAACGCAGGATCGCTCACTTACACGACACGTACAAATCATTGCAGTTACGTGGTTACTTTACTCTCTCACGTGGTTACTTTCTTGAGTTCTTAGTTCAGAGTACAAAGTACTTAAATATATTTTATTTTTTGTAAAACGTACACGTTTATTTCAAAAAACCTCGAAATACATATGTATATATATTGTTGGAAGTGTCGATGGCCACAGGCACGTAGACATTGCTGTCCTTTGTAATAGGGGTACAGGTTATTTCGTGCGGTTTTCTAACAGATGGCGTAACTTGATTTTGTGAACAGTGATTCACCTTTCCAAATATGTGTTGGAAAGCTATTGTCATATAGTTTCAGAATCAGTATGTGTCATTTAGCTGAAGCGTAAACAACAATACTTTTTTTTACTCTGAAAATGTTGAAGTTTGTGCCGAATAAAGTGTTTTTGCGGGGAGTACTTCTTCATTACTTCAATATGAAGAAAAAGGCTGCCGAAAGTCATCGTATTTTGGTGGAAGTGTATGGTGTGCATGCTCTAGCTGAGCGTACGTGCCAGAAGTGGTTTGTACGGTTCAAAAGTGGCAATTTTGACTCGGAGGACGATGAACGGCCCGGACAGCCAACAAAGTTTGAAGATCACAAATTGGAGACATTGCTCGAATGAAACGATCACAGGGGAAGTCTACCGACGACAATTGATGCGTTTGAGCCGAGCACTGCGCGAAAAACGGCCGGAATATGAACAAAGGCACGGCAAGGTAATTTTGCAAAATGACAATGCTCGGCCACATGTTGCACAGGTCGTCAAAACCTACCTTGAAACGCTCAAATGGGATGTCCTACCCCACCCGCCGTATAGTCCAGACCTTGCGTCATCCGATTACTATCTCTTCCGATCAATGCAACATGGCCTTGCTGACCAGTTTTTCTCCAATTATGAAGAAGTCAAAAATTGGATCGATTCGTGGATAGCGGAAAAGCCGGCCGAGTTTTTCAGAAAGGTTATTCGTGAATTGCCAGAAAAATGGGAAAAAGTTATAGCTAGTGATGGACAATACTTTGAATACTTTGAATTTGTAACCATTTTTTCACAATAAATCTTCAATTTTCCCCCAAAAAAAAAAATCGCACGACATAACCGGTACCCCTATTATTTTTTATTTTTTTATTGTAGCCTTTTTTATTCATGTTCAGCTTAAGAACAAAACATATAACATTGTGATTTCATTGTGACAGCAATAAGTGAGAACAAGGTAGAACGAGCTTCCGTTTTGTAAGCTTAAAAATTTTCAACACAAAAGGGTGCTTTGACTATTAAAAACAACTGCAAATTGCAACACTGCACTTGGCATCAGTTTTTCTACTCGAATACTCGGAATCAATTTTGTTAAAATTTTCTTGTATTCAAATCTGACACAACAAACTTTTGCCCAACCCACTTTAGTTTATCTGCAGCAGTCAAAAGTGATGCATGGGCCGCGCAAGTGCAGTTTTATGGCGGTGGCTGCGTCCCAAGTCCAACTAACTTCATCTGCCAACCAGTGTGCGGGGTGTTGGCGCTTGTTCGTCTAAGCATTTAAGTGCGCGTGTTTAAAAATTTCATCACACTTGAATTTAGTAAAGTGTGCAAGTTGGTTGCGTCGCCTGGTGTCAGCGTCGACGTCAGCTGCAGTCGATGTTTCGTCATTTCCCCCTCGCAGCCGCTTGCTGGTTCGAAATTATGAGCGCATAAGCCTGTCGCCGCGCGTCTTCGTTACAATTTTCGAAATTCCAATGTTTAATGTTCTCAACACTTTCCATCGCACATTTTCGAGATGCTGCCCTACTTTGGTGTCGTAAAAATAAAAATACACTCGCCGTCGTCGTCGTCGTAGTCGGCCGTCTCCCGTTTTGCGTAATAATCGATGCGACGTGTTGCAGTGCGCAGTCACGTTGCCTTCGCAGCTGCTGACGTCGACGTCGACAGCGGCAGCGGGCACTCCACGAAATTGTCATGCAAATTGGGCGGGCATTGAGCAGTTGAGCCGACAAGGACTTTGATACCAGAAAATCAAAGAACATAAACATGAGACAGGAAGCAAGTAAATATTTGTGTGCCTCTATCAGCTTAGCGCTGCGTTCGGGGCTGTTGTTGCAGGTGCTGTGCGCGCCTCCTGGGCATGCATGCACAATGCAACCTGAGCGGGATTACGTTTCGGTTCCTTGTTGGTCGCACGAAAGGCTGCCGTGAGCGCTGCAAACATGCCTTCAACAATAAGTGTCAGCAGGCAATTAAATTTTAATTATCAATAAAAATAAACATTACATAAACTTGGCATTAATTACCCGGCACGTTGCATGCATTGCAATCGACTCACTGGCATGTCAATTGTTGCAGCGCTGCATGCGTTTTTCATAGAAATTCGCAGCTTCGCACCAGCTCGTTGTGCGGCGTTTTGTTGGTGCCATAATCATGCCGTGTAAACAACGCTTCAGCCGTCCTTAAGCCCATTGAGAATGATTATGTTTGTCAATGCTCGATGGCAGTCTGGACTCTATTGTGAATGCAATACTTTATTTTCACACAAAAGCCTAACAGCGACAATTATCATGAAATATTCACATGATGCGGCGCTGTGTTATGATGTCACTCCAGCCATAAAAGGCCGGTTGTGGCTGATTTTGCGTACGTTCAAAAGTTGATTAGTGGTCTGTAACTGGTTATTAGTGAAAATGAAATGGCAGTGCTGAAAATGAGCACATTAGACTGAATATGTAATGAACCACATTTCGCCAAAGTCAAATCGAATGCCAAAAGAATGTTAGGCAAAAATAGATTATTGAATTGAATTGTCGTTTATATTTCATTAAATGAACTACTCCTTTGTTTATTTTGATATTTTTAGGGGCTGAATATTGCTACTTGAAGAGGCTGATAGGTCACTGATGGTTTCTTAGCATTTCGTTAACCTTTCCAGGGATTTAAAAAAATGTTAAATGCTAGTGACACAGGGAAACAATTCTTTGTTCTTTGACAGGCTTGTCTCGATACTTCAGCAGGTAGCACGCTAGGTTTTCATGCCAGAGGCCCTAGGTTCGATTCCTAACTCCGGTTGGTAAAACACTCGTCTACTTCTAAATCGGATGAGAATAATCAGAAACGCATAAATGTGGAAGAAAAACTGCCAACTACCAACCCCCGTTGAGATTCAGCGTTAAATGGTAGGTTTCCTCCCTTCCGTATAAAATGTGTGTTGCAACACATGTTGAAAAAAAACACATTTCAAATGGGTGAAATTTGTGGTATCACAACGGGCCACATAATACCATAACCACCTACGTAGCCTATTCTTCGACGTCTCCTCCGGTATTCGGGAAACATCGAGACATAATAAAGTTTTCAATTTTCACTCAACTTTCACTCCCAGTAGCCGTACTATCGCAACAACAACATCACTATCAGTGCTTGTTCGGGCTAACGGACATATGTCGCAGCACAGACATCATCCAAAAAGAGCTCATCAAATACACCAACCACAGCGTTTTCTAACAACACCTCCTACCTAACAGCTACGGATGCACAAAACACATATGTAGCTGTCTTTCCTAGGGGATGCCCTATGGCAACCTACGACATTTCACCTAAAACTGCTACCCACTCTGGCAGAAATTAAATCGATTAACACTAAGCACTGTGCTCCCAATTGGAGTGAACAAGGAAACCAAAAAAATAATCACATAATGCTCTGCAGGTCTTATACCTAATAATTCCCACTTGTTACATGGAATTTAGATATGAATCATTGCTGTTCTTACTGACATTTTTAATTTCCTGCTTATGAAATTTCTTTTGCAAATTCAATCCAATTCTTTTTAAAATCGCCAAAAATTCACTACAAGTTGACTCTGCTGCTCTCGTTTTAGTGTGGCATATGAGATTCTGAATCTTTTGTGTTCTGTCTTCTGACACTCAGCTGTCCCTGTAATCTAACTCATTGTAAGCTCCAAAATGCATTTCGATTATCTATTAATCGTAGACATAGTGACCTCCATTGACTTTCATTATACACACAGTCACACATACACACAGAAACATTTACATGAATTGTGCATTTTTATCTGATACACTTTTAAAAATAATTTTTTATTACAGTTGATAACTGAAAAAAAATTATGAAAATCTATGAAGAACAAATGTTGCTATTTAGAAGCTAAAATATCTTTATGTAAAATATTTGAATTGGTTTATAAATTAATATTATAGTCTCAATATGAAAAAGATTTTAATAGTTCTGTGAAATTGATTTATTTAAATTGTTTCCTCAAATGCTTTTAATCTAAATTATAACTTAGAAACGCATCGACTAAGTGTCTTGGATCTTCGGCCCGGATGTCCTTCAGGATGTTGGTACAAGTTCTTTGCATGCTTTGCTTTCCTTTCGTTGGAAAATGCATTTTTTCGAAACTGTAAAAGCCACATAGTGCCACATCAGGTGAAGACGGAGAGTGGTTGATGGTTCAAATGCGGGTTTTATTAAAAAAAACATCAGTCACAAGTGCCGACCAACTCAACTTGTGCGGAACAAACCGCTCGTACATTTTTCCCTAGTCAAATGTTCACTTAAAATGCAATTAATTGAGGTTATTGAGAGCCTTAACTCCAATTTTAAGAATTTAAATGAAAACTTTGTATGAACTTTGATGAATTCAATCACAGTTTTAATGAAATCTGTGGTGGTATCGGTTCCAATTCGGTGTCCAACATGTCTTTCATCGTTTATGTTTTTACGACCATTTTAAAATCACGTATACGACTCGTTGCACTCTGTAACAGGATAACCAATTACTTACATACTTAACTGGTCATAACAATTCGTTTTCGGGTTGATGATGATGTGATGGTGGGCAGGAAGGCTACAAGCACTCAGTCCATTTGGACCATTGTACTATGCCCATGAGGGAGGATAAGAGCAGGGAAAGGATAGGGGAGGAGAGTGATACTCTTGTTTGTTTTCAACATGTATTACAACACACATATCAAGCGGATGAGGGAAAGGGACCTACAGTTCAACGGCGAATCCGAACGGCGGTTGGCACTTTTTTCTTTTACATTTGGAGGTTTTGGAATTGCATGCCAAGAGCGCACTTGTGCGATTCTTGTAATTCTCATCTGCTTCATTGTGATAGCGATAGAAGTAGATGAACGTTTTACCAGTCAGAGCCAGGAATCGAACCTGGGGCCTCGGTATGAGAAGCCAGCGCGCTACCTGCTGGACTATCGAGGCCGGCTGTTTCCGCGTTCTCTCCAGGCGCATCTGATTTCTCCAGTTGAAGAGATAACCAATCGTCACCATAAACTTGGTTCATCAATTTTAATGTTTCAGTAAATGTGTTACCAAGTTTGAAACAAAACTTACTCTAAACGAACTCTTTTTGTTTAATACTAATTTTTCTCCCCATGTCACTTCACATGCAATAACTTTGCTTCCAGTGGAGAGATTTGGCTGGAAATCGGGAAAGGGTTCCCTTTTTAAGGCATTAAGTCTTGCATAAGTGTTGCCACCTGTATCAAAAGTCCTGTTAAAGTGTTTCGTAAACTTGAAACTTGAAAATGACTGAAACTAGGAAACTGAAACTGTTGGCTTTCTGAGTTTTATGTTTTATGTTGTTAGTAAGCAAACAATAAAATGTATATCCAACTTCTGAGTAAAACTTTGCTTCAATTAGTAGAACGTGACGAAAACCTCGTCACTTAGAGGTCTAAAGAAGCTGAACAAAGAATAACTCTTATCGGTTGTTGCAACCGATTCTGACACAACGACACATTTTTTATCGCTCCATCGATTTTATAGATAGAAAAGTCGTTTGGCCACACGCTTTCTTGACTGCATTTCGTGCTCGCTTTCCTTATTCTTGCTGAGTGTATTCCTCAAAAAAATTGTGTAATGTCTGATAAGGTTGCTGCACATATGTGACGGCGGCCACACAACAAACAAAACGAACAACAACAATTAAAAGTTTAGAATAAGCCAAGCACGAAATTCCAAATATGGCGCACAAAGCTATATCATTCATTGTGAACGGCATCCAATTACATTAATTCCTAAAAAAAAATCATAATTTCTCAGAAAAAAGGGATCATATTTTTCAAATGGCCCAATTTAGAGGAAACACAAATTGAACGGAAAAGAAATGCAGGCAGACCATTTTCTCGGCTCATTAATACGAGCCCAGAATGCGCGCTCAACGCTGTCGTTTGTGTGCGTTGTGTGTGTGTGTGTGTGTGAGCAGTTACTGAAAACGAAACCGAAAGTCGAAAGGCGTATCGCAACAGCCGATGCTAATCAAATGCTAATTAAAATGGTGTCAAAATCTCAAAATAGAAGGCATTAACGTTCACAGCTTCTTGTTGTGCGGCTGAGCGGTGGCCGGCCGACTAGTTGGCTGGCTGGGCCTTTTGCTGGGCTATTGGTGTAAATTAGTAATTGAGTGGGGATTGGGAGCGGAATGCCTTCAAGTATGTAAATGTGACGCGGATTGGGCGTTCGGACGCGTTCTCGAGCTTGAGTTGGCGCTAAGTTTGGTTGGGTTGAGTGACCCGCCGCCAGAGCGCGCTGGCTGTGCGTGTGTGTGTGTGTGCTACTTAAAATGCATCATAAATTTGATGACACGTCGAGCGTCGAGCAAGCCGGCAAGTCGAGTAGATGTGCAGCAGCAATGCCGAAAAGCCGTTAATTAGCGCATTCGGCAAGCGGCTCGAGCGATATTTGGGTTACGCTTGGACAAAATGCGCGTAAATCAAATGATTATATTACTGGTGTGACCTCACACGCTCACCATTGCACCAACACATGCAAATCGAAGCCGCATTAGCGCATTAATTGCCGGATGCGCACACGTACGCGGCAAAGCCATTTCCGTTGGCAAATCGCATCGACCACCAACCAATAGCAACAACAACAACAATAGATAGCTAGCAAGCTACAACAGCCACGGAGGCATACAACGTGTGACATCATGATGTCAGCTGCACGAAAAATCCATACACCAAACGGCAGTAAGCAATAAGCCATTACACCATTGCCAACAACAACAACAGCGGCAGTAATAACAAAAGCAAATACATATTGAACATTGTTGATTTTCAGTGTGTTGTGTTTTTTGCAAATGCTGACAAATTCATGCTGAGAATTTAACTCAAAAGTGACAATGACTTTTTGAGTTCTTCGCCTCTCGCTTCGTTTTCCCCCCCTAAATTCTTGTATGTTGTGGACATGAAGCACGCTTGTGGCCACCAGCCATAAAATCAACAATTAAAACATAAAACAGAAATCAACTACAACAACAGCAACAAATGACAAGTTTGTATAAAAAAATTAACACATCAAAGAACTGCCAAAATATGTCAATGCTAAACAGCTGTACATGTGTGTGTGTGTGTGTGTTTTTGTAAGGTAAACAAAAAACGAACAACAACAACTTGAATGGCCGCATTTCCCATTGAAATTTATGCACAAATTTGACTGGCGAGCTTTGAGTAGCGGAAATTGAAATAAAAAACTCAAAGAACGACTCATATTTGCACTCGTTTGGCACTGGGCAGCGTTGGAGCAGTGCATTTTGCCGTTGTCTACATTTTGACGTAGACAATTTGTCAACTAAGCGCGTTTGATGGCGTCACCCGAAAAATTCGCGCAGCGCAGGTTTTGGCATTAAATTTGAATGACAACGAGGGTTGAGCGATTAGTGTCGAATAACTCGCAAAGCTAATTAAATGATAAGCATTGCATGTTGGAGTCGTTCGCGAGGGGGTTTTACTTGTCTTAAAGGCGTTGTTTTATTTTTCTTTTAAAATAGTTTGTTGTGAAATATAAATTGGGAATCTGAACCATATGTTTCAGAAAACAAACTGTCTGGATCTACAGAGAACCCAACAGAAAGTGATGGGCACTGAATCCAAACAGAAGGAATAAATGAATTACAATGGACTCAATAGGGTCCACGAGTGAAAATTCATGTCGTACAAACCACTTCTGAAACCTAAACTTACTAACATTTAATGAGTGAATGAGCGCTGAGCGCCAACTTTTAACAGAGTTGCCACATATACATAGATAAGATGTGAACATTTGATGTAATATTAACACAGAAATGTTTCATATTTACAAATTTATCGAATTGATAAATACGTTCTATGGCAAATGTAACACTTGATACTTGAAAAACTTATGCTGTGTTTTCGGATAATGAGAGAAATTAAGTAGCAAGAAACAATGTTGAGCCGATTCAATCTCTGGTGTGTATCTACTCATTAATAACAGAACATAGATGGACATTGAATCGTCTTGGAACAAGAGGGTCTATTATTGGACATGTACCATGTACCATGTACCATGGACATACCATGTAGCCAAGAATTTCCCAGAAGAAGACAAGATATATCGCCTGCACCAAAAAGCTCCTGGAATTCTCTTACCAAATTAGAAACACAAGTTTATACTTAAAAACTGCTGTTGTCCCCTCTGAAGTAATTTCTCAGTGATTGCAACGCTCTGCTTAGGTTCTCAAAACATTTGTCTTCCGCCTTTGATTTTTGTATTATCTTTTTCTGGCTGATAAAACACGTTTCCCGTAATTTTGTGTATGAATGTTTCTTCATCAAAATAGTTAATTATCCGTGGTTCCCAATGCTCCATATGCATGTTTAAGTGCAGACAGTGATCACACAGGATTCCTGTCATGAGTTTTAGTCTCTTTCTGCTTAAATTCAGTATGTACTTTGATTTTCTCTTTGGTTTCTTTGTGTGGGACCACTTATGGTTGGCTCGTTTCTTAAACTCCTGGGGGACACAATGCCCGTAAAGTATTTTGCTGCCTTCTATGATGATTACTATCGCGAGGGTATTATCACTCGGTTGCCCTTCGAGGGATCCTGCAGAACATTACCTGTCTCCCAGATCAGTCTGCCAGGTTGGTGCACGTCCAAAGGGCTATCTTACGGCCCTTCCCTTCAACAATCTGTCCGCTTCCTCATTATTATCGCGAGTGTATCATCACTCGATTGCCCTTCGAGAGATCCTGAAGAACACTAGTTATCTTCCACACCTTTTTTTTAACATATGTTGTCGAATTCAGCGCGTTTTTGCAGCTTGACTATCGAACATTATGATTCCACTTGTTCTCCTCTCGTAATACTAAGAGATGGTAGTTCCCTGATTTATGGCCAAAGATCTCAGTATGAAACAACGTGTTTCTATTAACAAGACTGATCCACAGTTAGTCGTCAGTTTTAGACGCATCAGCGTATCAGACACTATCTCTGTTTTTTGTCTAGTATTTCCATTGCGGTATCTGTAGGTTATATATTTTCTTTCAAAGAGATATTTTAGAGACTCCAATTATGCCTTCTATTTCTCAGAAGGCAGATACTATGAAAAATTATAAAAGCCATAAAACAAGAGGTGCCTGTAAGTAAATAAAAAACCAAGGCAAGCCACGTTTTTATTGCTACTGTACTACAGAATATAAATAATTCAGTTAACATCCTTTTGACCTCTGAATCTTTACGCATCTACCCTCTGCGTGAATTTATTTAGAAATCCATAGACGATCGTTAACGTTTACTGGCCCAATTCTGGCTGAAATTCGAATGTGAACATTTCAATTATGAGACGTCAAGTCAAATGGCCAAAAGTGCTAAGCAAAAGCACAAACCTTCTGTTTGAATTGTGGGCGATGCAGTGAGCGGGGAGTCAGTCAAATATTTATGTCTGTGTAGCAAACCAATCATGGCAAAAATGTCGGTGCAAATATTTGCTCGCGTTTCTGTTATTTTGCCATTATTTAAAGAATTGATTTTTCAATTTGGTATCGCGTACACTTGTGCAGATATATGTTTGTGTTATATGTATGCGAGTGTGTGTGACAATGTAAACACACACGCACATGCATCCATGTATGCACACTGATTATGAGTATCTGAGCGCGCATTAATTTGTATATTTTGCTTATTTTCTCGTTTGTCTTGCAGATGAAGTGAGCCAACGCGAACCCAACCACAAACGAAAACGCACTAGACGCCACCATTTGCTGGAGGAAGCCGCGCTACATATCTCCTGCCTGTTTACGATTTCCTAATTTCTTCTTCGACAAACACAAATAACTCTTTAATTGTTTTCGTTGCCACAACGGCAGCGACGTCTAATCTACACGCAGAACACACACTCACACAGAGACACAAGACGCCAACACACCATGAAGCTGTTGCCAAAGTTTGATTTGACGTTATCGGCAGCGACGCTGCTGCTGCTCCACTGCCTCCTCTGCTGGAGTTGTACACGCGCTGAGCGCGACTTTAACTTTAACGACTCACAGGTGAGTGCAATGCGCTGGGGTGGGGGGAAACACTGTAGCCGCTGTGTTGTATGTTGTAATTGGCGGTTAGCGGCTGGCTAACAGCTTTTTAATTGTTTGGGTTGTGTTGTAAAGCAAATTGTTGCGCACGCGAGTTTGATGAAGAAGACATTAGCGGGCCCGAACTGCGCTTCCTCTGCTTCCTGCCGCTAACTGGTTGCAGCTGCTGCCACTTGGGCGCGCTCCCCCTCGCTCCGACAGGCCCCAGACAGCCCGACTGCCTTCTCGCCCTCTTATCTCTCCAATTATAATCTTATCTGGCAACTTGATTTCGGTTGCTGCTGGCTGCTGCCGTCAGTGTATTCCATCATAAAAATGCGGAATCAGCGTTTTTATGCACGGCGCGCTCAGCCGCACTAAAGTGCACGCTCCATCAATCAAACGCGCGCGCGCGCACAGTGTGCATTTCACTTCTCCGTTTTTTCCCTCTTAACGTTGCGTGCTGTACTGGCCTTTCTTTGCTTGTGTACTGCTGTTGTGTGGCGTTGTATTCGGCGGGTCTTCGCCGCAAGTTTGTTTGTAGATGCACACAAATGTGTGTGTGTGTGTGTGTAAAAAACATTTCTATAAACAAAAGTCTGGCATTGTTTTTTCCGCTGAAATGTTTTTCCTGCGCGCTCAACAGTTCTGAAAGCTGAGCTGAGCGACGGCTGCCTACTGGTGCGCCCCGGTTGGCTGTAATGCAATACGCGGCGAGCAGCAGCCCGGCAGCGGTGCCAGTGCCGGTCGCATTATCAATGCGCCTGCATTCATGTGGGCGCCGGCTGATGAAGTCATGCTCGATAGGCGAGTCGACGCAGTCGCGCCAACATTTCCCATACAACTCTACAACTCGCATTGTGTAATCGCCGTCGCAAGCACTCACCTTGTGCGTAGGGCACATGTGCGCCTAAAGGTCATCAGTCGGCGCGCCTGAGAACTATCAATAAGTTCTGAGAGGGACCACAGCCAGAAAAAGCAGTCGACAGTGGAGTACCTGCAGCTACCTGCAGCTGTTGCCGCCTCCTTGCATTTTCACTAAAATCTCTAAATGAGTTTGGGTTGGAGGCGTGTGTGTGTAGGAAGCAAAAACCGCGCGGAACACCAAAGAAACATTCGTTCACATTGACTCACGTAGCTCTTTTCACTTAAACCCTTGATTGCATTGTTTAGAAAATAGATTAAAAGGAAAATTATCCATGCACGCAAATCTTCATGCCCTGTGAACTTTTCGGCATTCACGTGTTTGTGAAGTCTGCTTCAAATGGAACCATATAGAAGACGAGAGCGTGACGAACGACGAGAGCGTTTTATGGAATCTTAGCAGGCAGATATTTAACCCATTGCTGCCGGGTACCAGTTCCGCCCATACGATTTTGATAAAATACACGACCTAGAAGTGACCCAAAATGATCAGAAACAAAATTTCAGCTTTATATCTCTGCACGTTGCTGAGATATTCATTAGGTATTTTGTACCCATTACGCAGCAATGGTCACTTTTTTCCATACTTTGTGAAGTGATCGGCTAAACACGTGAACAAAAGTTGTATTTTTTACAGGTGAGTTAGGAGGCAGATTTTTGTGAAGTTCTAAGGCCACTACGTTTCGCCACATTTTCCACCTCCGGAAAATTCACGATTTTTGGAGTCTGGTAACTCTAGCTAGATGGCGAAATTTTAGGGTGACCTTCACTATGGTTTTGAGAGATCTCAAACATTGACTTTTTTGTGATTTTTTTTAAAATAAATTTTAATGGGTAAAGTTTAGACCTCAATGGGTTAAAGGGTTCTTTCTTTTATAAATTTCATATAAATTGAAGAGAAAGAAGATTTTTCCAGTTCAGACAGCAAAACAAGGACGAGAGAAATGAAACACAAAAATGGCTTAGATTCTCATTTCAACTCTAAATTACTACAAATAAATCTATTACTTCGACATTAACACCAAAGTTGTATTTAATACATTGTTTACTTAACCCAGGTGTTAGCTTAAACTAGGACTGTTGCTTCGTTCTGGTGTAAGAATACGAAAAGTTGCACTAAAAACGTTTGTGGATCATTTGGTGCTTAACGAAGTTTGAGCATTAAAAACACTTTTAAGCACAGTTATTACATCCAATTGTCAATAGTTACTTACTTAATTGGCGCTACAATTGTTTGTCAGTCTTTGCCCACTCGCCAGCCGGTCCTGTTCTCTGCTTGCTGGCGCCAGCTGGAAATTCCGAGCGCCGACAGGTTCTCTCTCTCCTTCCAACGCAGTTGAGAACGTCTTCTTCCGCGCCGTCCACCTGAGGCTACCGTGTCTTAGACCAGCCTTGCCTTGGAGCATCTTCAGACATTAATATTTAGTTTTAAAGGTATTCTGAGGGCCATAGTTGGATAAGTTTACTATGGACACAAATTTGTCTTTACTGAACCGGAGGTGCATTAAATGTCTGCTCTGTCAAAGTCAGCTTTGTGCTTGGGGTCATCACTGGTCCCTACTCATGCTAGAAGAATTGGACCTATTCGGACCTACTGACAAATAAGAAGCTGTATAGACAAAGACCAACATAAAAAAATTAATCCTACACGTACCCGTCTCTTTGTCAAATGTGCAGTAAACACTCAGAAAGCCTTCCTCATATCACAAATCTTGACATCAATGGCTTGATAAGCCTCATAATAAGTTCTGGATAGTTCAAGTTTCAAGTAGTATTAGGCCCTGGGGCAGACAAGCTCTCTCGACACGGTATTATTGCAACGGCAACGGAAAATTCTCTTCTAACCTGAATCTTCTTACTTTTAAAAGCTTCTTACAAAAAATCAAATTCAAATGGGCTGAAGGCAATACAGAATTTTTGGAATGCCAAATTTTGGTAGATTTAAATCTCTGTCACTCTACAAAACTTATTTTTCTAAACAGAAGGCAGTGCAGGTCCTATTGGTTGCCGACTCTAAATATCCATCGCTGTAAGAAACTTTCTCTTGCTAAAAAGAGACCAGCTGAGAACCATGATAGGCTTTCTGACGAATCCTGCTCAATAGGTACCCACATAATAAGCCTGAAACTTTCTTCTAACGATTTCTGTGGGCGTTACATGAACAAGAATTGATTCAAATTCAAATGCCTTGAAGACAATTTATGATTTTTTGTTTGAAAAATATGGTCAACTCTAAATCTCTGTCGCTGTAGTTAACTTCTCTCACCAAACAGAGATCAGTTGAAAACCATGGTTGGCTTTTTGATGAATCACTGGTCGATGGACGCCCTTGAAATAAGGCTGGGACTGCCTACTAACTGTTTCTATGCACTCTCTAGAAGGAGAATCACTTATTAAGGGTAACATCGTCTCTGATCATCTGGGGGATTTCACCGAGAGGACTATTCACAGTCTATTAAGCTTTATTAGAAGCTTAAGCTGGTTGTTTGAGTACGAGGATCTACGTTCGAATTGTTGTAGTATCTCAATGGGTCTCTATGGCCTAGGTGAGCTTTCCTTGGAGCAGCCACTACTACCTACCTACGAATCTAAGTCCTGTGATATCACACATGTGTGTGTATTCATACGAAATTCGGTTCAAAGCAGTGCAAGGTTTTTAATCGTATGAAGTTTGTTAGCTGATACTTTGTTTTCTTTGATGTTAATCGAAATTTGAACTCACTGCTCCCGGTTTGGAAATCTAAGTTATGTGTTGTTGGCGCTACCAATAGGTTCGTTGGGGATTTTGCGACAAGTGCCACTATGCTGACAATAAGTATGGTTTAGGTTAGGTTAGATTAGGTGCCCAGAGCCCGCTAGACTATCGAAGCTGTTAGACTTATTCAGACAACGAGTAAGCGTAATCTGGCAATGAATTGTAGGCAACATATTTCTGACCAAACTTTACACACAGCTCTACCAAATGTATTTTGTACACATCGGCGACTATTGAACTTCCTGTGCGAAATTCTATACCTATGTTATATACATTGCCCGCACATTTGCCGTTGTAAGTTCTGTTTTATGAGTTCTTCGACATTCATGCCAGGGACGTGACTTGCCTGAAGTCATGCAAATATCGCCACAACAGCTAATTGCGCATTTCTGGCACATTTCCACAGTGCCAGCGCGTGTACAGCCGCGACTTTCTATTGATTTTTGTGCTATATATTTACTATCTGAATCCATAGTCCTATGATTCATAAAGTCGCCAGATTTCGAACCTTTTCTGGTTCGCACACAAAGCACAGACGGCCGTATGTCAGCATTGTCAGCTGCGATGAATCACCTCGCACTCCTTTCTCATTTTACTCGCTTAACGATTTGATATGAAATTACAAACAATACGACTAATAAAACAAATATGGATGCGAAATGTACACAGTGGGGACATTTTATTAGTAATTTGCAATGCTGGCCGCGTTCGGCAGAATTTGATATATAGTCGGCGCTATGATGTGCCGCACACAGCAACATAAGTACGGACATGATGTAAGCGCGCGCTGGATATTGTCCACATTTGACAGCCGTCACGCTGTGTAGGAAACTGCGTGCTGACAACGGGACCAAAGTGAGTGTGGCGCTTGAATTCGAATTGCGTTGCGTCGATATGCACAAACCGTATGCAAACGACGTTTATCGCCGGCAACTACGGACAACATTAGCTCGATATGAGTGTCGTCGAAAAATGGCCAAAGCCGCTAAAATTCATTAATTGTCTCGTATTAGTCATAATTGTTGTAGTATTAGAAATACTTAAAATGGCGGCCAGCTCGTTGCGTTGCCATGTGAGTTCAACAAACTGCCCCAAACTGATCGATTGTATTCGTTTTGGCTGCGCAACAATGACTTTTTGGCTTCATATTTTATTGGCCCATAATTAGCCATTGAATTCCAGAAGAATTATTCAACTTGCCAAGTCGAGGCGAGTCTTCTGGGAAACCGCTGCTATCAACGTGTACACACAACTGTACAAACTGAAATTGCCACAGCTGTTGTCACACCCTTTCGCGCAAAGATCGTCAATGCTGTACGCGTGACGATAATCACAACTTCAGGCATCTAAAGTGCGCACACACACACTCACACACATCCAAACACGGACGCAGATTCAGCGGCAGCGCATTTCCACTGATTGCCACTGCCAATATTTGCAATTGGCTCTTGTTTATTTATATCATGTTCGATATGCATTCATACATACATATAGTATATGTATTAATTTTTCATATCGATTTTTTTTTCGATTTTTGATTGATTCCAATTGTTGTGCTGTATGCACGTTGCGTTCTGCTGACGCATCATTGCTTCCTATTTTCGCTCTCCGCATGTTTACATTGAATTGAAACTTTCTGTCACTGCACATTGTAAACAATTGCAAATTTGATTAATGCTAACAAAACAACAAATGAAAAATAAATGAAAATAATTTTCCCATGCTTAAACAACGGCGGGAAACAATATTTGCTTTATTGATCACAACTGCACTCATAAAAGCAGTAAAGCAATTTTGCAGCAGCACTCATTTAAATTAAAGCCTTTTAGCGTTATTGGGTTTAAGGATTTCTAGCGACTGCATCGATTTTGTGACGCCATACGGAAAAGGAGGAGTAGGACTCACTCTAGGCAAATGTTCTGTTTGCAGGACTTCTTCGTTATGATTTTGTCCATTAGACATTTGATGATTGTCACTTTTGGCTTAGAAGCAAATTGCGTGCAATTTTAGGTTAGGTTAGGTTAGTTGGTTGGCCAGGTGGGCTCGGCACAGACCCTATGTTGTATCAAAGAATATACAATATATGTTCCATACTTTTTGGTTGTATCTAACGGTACCAGTTTGAACACCAGGTGGGAATATGGTTGTTCCTAGCCATGTTCAGCAGCGACTCAATGTCATGGGGATAGAATTCAAGCAGAGAAGAACGGGACCCCTAAGTGGGTAAGTCGTAGTTTTGAGATAACCAGAGAGGAGAAAAAATTGTGCTCCAAGGTTTCCATAACACAATTTTCATTGTGTTTCCTGCATTCTTTCGGCTCAGTGATGCCCATCCGTTAGTAGTAGTCGCCTTCGATTGCTTTGCAGTCGTTTCGCGCGAGTGAGACAGCGAATTTCGTAAACGTTTTGTATTGTCCCATCTTTGAATTGTCCAAGTTAGCTATTGTCCAGGTAGCTAAACTATTCCGACTCGCTTTCGTCTTTCTTCTTAAGTTGTGCCCAATTTTGGTTCTAGCTGTTAATTCAGTGATTCAGTGATTTTAAATTGTTGTGCAAAAACAAACATTTTCAACAAGCAAATCGTTTCTGGAGATCTTTTACTCCAAGAAGTCCAACGTTTTGTTCGACCCACCAAAGGTGATAAGAACCAAATCAAAACCATGTAACTGTGCGAGAGTTTGCAGAGAAGTAATCACACACAACAGTTCCAAATCACTGAAAACGTCTTGGACTCGTAAAGAAATTCGACATTTGGGTTCCGCACAATTTTAAAGACATTCATTTAACTCAACGAATCAACGTTTGGAACATGCAACTCAAACGCAATAAAGTGGACCCCTTTTTGAAACAAACCATCTCTAGTGGTGAAAAATTGGAAGATCATGTGATCAGCACCAACCAAATCGAAATCAGAATTGTGTTAAAAACGATCATGTTGTCAATTTGGTTGGATAACAAATGTGTTGTGTACTGTGAACGACTTTCAAGGATCCAAATGCTCAATTCAGTTGTTTACTGTCAACAGTTAATGAAATTGGAAAATGCAATAAAAGAAGAATGGATAGAATAAGCCAATCGCAAATCGGAATCGTGTTTCAACAGGACAATGCAAGGCTTTACACATCTTTGGTGACCTGTAGAAAATTATTGGAGCTTGATTGGGAATTGGTAACATATATTCCTGACCATAACCATCATTTACTCCGAAGCTTACAAAACTCTTTGAGTTGTAAAACTTTCATTTATGATGATGATCTGAAATTGGACTTGGTTCATTTTTTTGCGGATAAAGACCAGAAGTTGTACAAACTATAAACTTTTACTGATGATGATAACCTGAAATTTGACTTGGTTCAGTTTCTTGCTGACAAGGATCAGCAATTCCATATATGTAGTATAAACTTTCAGAAGTTCTATGAACTTTCTTTGGATTACCTGAAATCGGACTTCAGGCTATAGCGGATAAGGATCATAAGTGCTATGAACTATAAGTTTTCACTAATGATTATGATTTGAAATTTGACCTGATTCAGTGTTTTGCTGATAAGGACCAGAAGTTCTATGAACTTTCACTTTTGATGATGACCTGAAATTGGATTAGGTTTCTTGCTGACAAGGATCAGAAATTCCATATACTATGAATTTTCACTGATGTGATGGCCTAAAATCGGACTTGGTTCAGTTTCTCAGATAAAAACCATAAGTTCTATGAGCCCGAAATCATAGAGTTGCCAGAAAAATGGCAAAAGATCATCGCACAAAATAGAAAATATAAGTATTCGTGATTGAAATTAATTCGTTGTATGAAAAAAATGCGTTTTATTTCACACCCCAAACTAAAATTACTTTTTTGCCAACCTAATAGATAATTTAATGTTTGAATAAATCTTTTAATCCTTTAAAAAATCGTTAATTAATTAAAACATGCATCCTTAATAAGTTTTTATAATTAAATCCCTTAACCCTTCGATGAGTGACAATTCTGAACTTCACGGCCGTGTGACAAGGTCCGTAGGGACCTTTTTTGGAAATTAGGGTTTTTCATGAAAAAATTTTTTTTATTTTTTTATTTTTGTGTTTTATTGTTTATAACTAAATACTACATACTAAAATAAAATTATTATTTTTTTTTTTGCTCCATTTTTCTTAATTTTACTATGAAAAAGCTTTAAAACTATTGGTGTTGAGCGTGTTCCGCTTGTCCCCCGCCCTGTGCGCAAGTGTTGCAGCGATGTAGAACTGTGCTGTGTTCTCCACAAACAGCGTTGCCGCATCCGAAGCAGTAGGCCCTCGTTTTCCGCTGCCGCCCGTACTCAGAACGGCAAAGGCGACATGACGGTCTATTCGCCCTAGCCGCCAACGACGGTGCATCGGCTTCTACCGGTCTTGATATCATCTGAAATGAACAAAAAAAATAAAAAACTAATAAATACACAATCTACTCTTGAATTTGAAGGTGTTTTTTCCTACCCTGACATCAAATGTTTCCATCGCATTACGTATCCTTGGATATGCGGTTATACGGTTATTCAGGGCACGTTCCTCGATATTTGGTGTGGCCAATTGTTTAGTGAGAAGTAACAGGAAGGATAGCTAGAAAGGCGTCAAACTCTTTCACAGTCACTGGCTTCCACTCCTTTTTCTTCGTGGGATTCGCCAAATTCCATGCAGCTGTAACCTCCCTGCCTTTACGATTGGTTTCGCGTATTATGACGTATATAATTTCCTCGCTGATGATTGAACGAAATATAGTGTAGGGGTCATGTACAGTTCCTGATGGTCCTGGTTTCCTTCTTGTGAAGTCGACCACGTTATGAGCACGAGTACGAGAAGTTGGTGGTGCTTTTTTACACCATTGGGTGCCATCTTTAGCAATATAGTAGTTTTCATTTCTTTCCGGTGCATCATTTTCTTCCTCTTCATCATCGTCGTCATCAATATCTTCATTTATCTCTACGTATCCTTCAGTTTCGGCATCTGACTCTTCAGCGGGTTGGTATGTGCAGTCGTCATCATCCTCAGCTTCATTACCAAGTGCAGCAATATCAACTTCTTCATCCATAAAGTCTGCAAATCTCATATCAGCTGCACGCCTTTCATCCGCACTAATTTGCTGGTAACGTGTACTACGGCGTACAACCATTTCAGCAATGTCTACATGACTTGCATCTGCCATTTTTATATTTTTGTTTTTATTTTATTTGTAATACAATTTCACACACGATTCTACTGTTCACTGTCTAAACTTTGACTGATTTGGTTTACGAAACTACAACTTCTTATATACTCTTTCGTCCGTATACCTGAACGCATGGACATTAGGGATGAAGTAAATTGAAACAACTGGTTTGGTACGTATACCTGCGCATATGGACATTTAGGGATAAAGTAAATTCAAAGAACTGGTTTATTGCTTTCAATGAAAGGCACAATAAAAATAAAATAATAAAAATAAAACAAAAAGTAGCCAGAATTCAAAGAACAAATTAGTTATGTGTTCAAATAATAAAAAAAGTATAATGATGCCCAAAGAACATGCATTTATTAGTCATTGCATGAAAATTCGGTACAAGGTCCCTACGGACCTTGTCACACGTCCGCGTACTATTTTCAATAAAACCTCAATAACTCCTAAACTAATGGTCGGATCGCCTTGATTTTTTTTTTAAACGATGCGCAACAAAATTCTATTGGAATACATGGTAACTTTATGGGGGGGTTGTCGTGGCCGAAATAGGAGTAATTTCAGTTTGAAAATGCAAAACGGTCCCTAGGGACCTTCTCACTCATCGAAGGGTTAATAGTTATGTCCAAAATATGATAATTACCATTCTCAAATATTTTCTATATATTCACTTGCAGGTTCCATTGCTTGAACCCAAAGATGAACCGCTGCACACTCACTACATTCAGGATCCGTATGCGGTGGAGATATCACGCTGTCATGCCGCTGACAGCGAAGTTATACTCTCGTTAGTGCTCAAGAATCACGACTGGGATGAATTGAGTGACAATAAGAAGGCAAAAGTGATGGAAAAGTTGTCCAAGTTCTTTGCCATACCGAAGGTAGGCCGTCGACTATGCAAATGGTTGAAATTTTAATATTGTCGCACTTTATTTTTCGCTTGCAGGAATTTATTGTAATGGAATCCGTAACGAAATACGACCTCAGCGAAATGCAAAAGGAATCAATACGCAAGGGAAACAATAAGTGCCATAATAGTAATCGACGCCTGGGACGTGTTAGTTTCGTGGTGCGTAGAAAACCCGGCGAAATACAGCCAGAGTTCAGTTACTCGCTGGTGAAAGTGGGTCGCGCGTTTGCATTTATCTGCCCATTTGTGGCTTTTCGCATTGGGAATAGTCTCGATGAGCAGTAGAGCGCTTAATATCGAAAAGCAATTGGCGAGTTGTACTCGAATGTACTCGTATTGATTTGTGTTTGGTCAATCGCGACCCGGTTTTAGAGTTTTAGAATTGGACAAAAATATTTTCGTTTACTAATTTATTTCGGCTATTTTCGTTGTCCACACGCTGTAGCTTGGTTGTGGCGCCACCTATTTCACGATAAGCGAACCGATCACCAAGCAAATTGGTGCCCAAGTGAAGGATGGTTCTCTGGATAATATAACTGGCGAAAAGTTCGGTTGGTGGGTTATCTGGCGCAAGCATTTGAAAACAAGGTGTGTACACAACGGGCGCCAACCGCATTCATGCTGTACTAAATATTTTACATTATTCGATCGCACACAATGCAGAGCACAGCGCAATCGCCGACAGATCGAGGGCTCCGGTGGGCATGATTTCACCGACGACGACGACTATGAATACGGCGACGACGAAGAGGATGTTGTGTGAGTTGTCCACATGAAAGCAAAAGCACACTGAACGAATTGTTGTGCAAACACTAATGTTTTTTTCATTTGTTCGCTTTCGTTTTCGTTTTATGCGCCCCGGTTTTTTTGGAGCAGCGGAACTGTAACGGAAGTGCCAGCTGTCACCACACATGCTCATCGCCATCATCACGGCGTGGCGCAGGTGAGTTTCTCGCCAACCGCATACGTATTTGTTCTGAAATGGCATTAAATGGAATTGAATTGAATTTGAATGTTGAAGCGAGAAGCAAACCGTGGTACTTGTTTGGGGATTCACTCTTTTGAATAAATGCACTTTGTAATTAATACGTATCAATATAACTAGACTATACACACACGCACACACATACACACATACTTACATACATACACATATTGTACCCGTACGACAATGGGAAAGTCATTACAATTGTTGACAACTTGTAATTAATCATATGGTGTTTTTTTCTGCTCTCTTTTCTCTTCCCTCTTACTCTCTTGCTGTCTGCTAAACTCTGAACGTTCTTGTGATTACTTTTAAACGAATAAAACACATCAAATTGTTAACGATGGCAAACGCAAATCGTCACACGATTTGTGCCCTTGTCCCAAATACTAACAAAATCCTCATCATCATTCTCATCATATTGCACCGCATTCATAACGAAAATAATAACCGAACGTATTTACCTGAACTCATCATGCATACACACACACACACACACCAACAACAACTGCAACTGCAACACCGCACCGCACTGCCGCACGTAGCCCGAATTAACCGAGAATAAGTTAGAGTTAGAGTCCGCTAATCATGATTTGTCGGCGGCAGCGGGCGAACAAACGGCCGCCGCCACAATCGCCAACACCAACGGTAACGACAAGTCAGCTGACTCCGGCTTGCTGTTGCTGAATAAGAATGGCAACATTGACGAGGAGATTGTCGAGGGTGTCTCGCAGCTGGAATCGGTCATAACGAAGACCATTGAGAACACGAAAAATATCAAAGACTTGCCGGTGGTAGTCGACGAGGAGGCGGAGGAGGAGGACGACGATGTGCCGGTGGCTGTGGAAATCGTCAAGGAATCGGAAGCGCCAAGTGCACTTGAAGAGCTCGATAGGGAATTAGAAAGTAAAACCGCCGATGCCAATGCGCACCAGCTAACGCTAGCAACAGCAGCCACCGCGACCGCAACGGCAACAGCAACAACAACGGCGCCAATGCGCGCCACTCACACAAGTGGCATTACCAAAAAGACGCAAAATCTCATTGACGATAATGACGACAATGACGATGACGCCGACGACGACGACGCAGATGTTGACGCCGATGTCGACATCGATGCTGACGAGGGCAGCGGTGCACTTGAGCCAAGTGCCCCACTTAATCGCAACATAAATGGTGATGTGAGTGCGCGCGTGGATAATATAAATAGCCTAGCTTCGGCCTCTGCGCCTGTCCATGTGGCGGAAGTAATTGAATCGCCGTCAACCGTTGTAACCGAGGTGGCTGCGGCTGCGGCTGCGGCGGTGCCTCCAACATCGTCGCAGCCGGCCGCAGTAGCTGTAGGCCTAGATCGTGTGTCGTCCGCCATCGGCAGCACCCCCACAACCACAATCACCAGCGCCAGCACGGCTCACTCGTCGGCCACAACTGTGCCGTCCGCTTTCGAACCACGAGCAAGCACCTCACTCTCGCCACAATCATCCAGCAGCGCACTCGATGCATCGTTCGTGTCCGCCTCGTCACCCACATCGCACGCCGCGTCCTCGTACTCGCCCTCATTGTCCTCACCGCCACTGTCCGCCTCGTCACCCTCATCATCATCCCCATCGTCGTCATCGTCTCTGTCCCCATCAACATCAACAACCGTAACACCAGCAACAACCACATCAGCCACCACATTGCCAACTAAGGTAAATGCTTTAATACTTTGTGCGCCAAGCGTTTGCGCACATAAATGCAATTCGTAAAACTTGCCAAACTCTTCATTTCCCTTTACACAATCTTATTGATTTTGTTTTTGACCAATGTCGACGTGCTCTTCTTTGTTTTACTGTAATTATGAATTATGTTGTACTACTTATTCGTTGAAGAGATTTGTAAAAAGTTTTGTAAATTCCATTTCCATTCTCTGAGCGAGCTCACACTCGCGTACTGTATAGTCAATTGTGCCATCTCGATGTTGATGTTAGCATAAGTGTTGCAGCAACTCGTTCAAGTGGTCAACACGACTGCTTTGATGAACAAACGATTTGATCTTTATTCAAAGTAAAGTGTTGCATAGTTAGGATTGTACCAAACATGTTTTGCTCGCCAGTATTTTGGGTGATTCAATGTTTTTCAATTTTGGTTTAATTCAAGTTGGGTGGAATTATTGAGATTTTGTTTTGAGCAAAAACGTGTTTTGAAACGTATATCGATCCTTAAACATTGACACGGTTACCATTTAAAACTACTTATGCCAATTGTTTTTGAGATATAAAATTTTATTTCATATATTTCCATCCATATACATAGATTTGAATAGTCAAAGCTACTCTTGCATATAGTTTCGCCTTTACCGTTCCGCCCCATAAATTAATGTTAGTTTAGATTTTAGTTTCCCATTTCTCCTGCGTTGCTGTTCGTGCTTCCTCCGTCTTCAGTTTTCTGTTACATATTTAGCAACTGAATTTTTCTGTACTGCAGTGATTGTGAATTTGTGAAATTTTGTATTATACAAATTTGGTTGTTTATTGTATGGAAATTGTTCAGCAGCAGCAACAACAACAACAAGAACAGCATAACTCGTTCAGTGCGGCCGCAATGAGCACAGCGTTGCCGAACAGTAATTCGGAAGACGTTGCCGTCAATGCTGTTGATTTTGCTTCAATAACACCCACAACAACAACAACAATAATAACCGCCACAAGCGCAGCAACTAACTTCAAAATGCCAACTGTAATTACAACAACTACAACGACAAATACCACAGCTACTACCACCACCACCACTTATATGTTAAATGTATTAACCACACCAATAACAACAACAACAACTACTACAAGCACAACAACACCACATACTGGAAGCGACAATGCTGTACGCAAAATGCCAACAACAACAGCAACAACGCCACCACAAAGCGCCATTCATGTAAATAACAAAAAGGTGAAAATTACATGAAAAAATGCAAATCGAAGAAAAAAGTGAAAAATCAAACAATTGTAGAAAAAAAGAAAATCGCAATGCATAGGCAAATGCGAAAAATGAATACAAAACGAACGTGGACACAAAAAGAAATTGAAGAAACGAAAACTGCAAAATTCATGCTGAAGATGCAAATGAATTGTGTTCCGTATGCGCGATACGAGCATGTTTAGAGCGAAAATTATTGCACTTATTGTTTTACACCTTCTGCTCTCTCTCACCCGCCCGCAACCCAACGCCCCCATTATCCGCCGCGCACACACGCACACACCAACACAGCGAAAGTACACGTCGCCCGGCCGGCCAGTCGGCGCACCGATTCGTAGCTGAAGCTCCTCTTATTGTTTTTGTTTTTGTTGTATGCACACTATTGAAAAGCTAATCACGTCCGTTTGTTGCACATTCACACCTCACCATGTTGCTAATTGTGTCTCATACTTGTTTTCCATTTATTTGTTCGTTCATTCGGTTGCTTGATTGTTTCGGTTGTTTTAAATAGCTATGGTGCAAGTACTCAATATTTACAACAACAACACACAATCGTCCAATATCCGTACGCTCGCCCATTATCACCGCCCCCCCCCCGTCACACACACACACGCACACACTTTATGTATTGTAATTGTTTGTGGTATCATATTTGTAGGCTTCTTTCTCTTTGTTTTGTGCTCTCGGCTCTATGTTGTAGATTAAATGTGAAAAGTACTTTGTACTATTAAAGACAATGGTGGCATGCAATTCCTCCATGCTCGAACTGGATCAATTTTCTAAATTAACTTGCATTTGCTTTTCTTTACAAAATATTCGCCTTTAAACGACTCGTTAGGATGGCAATGAAACCTCAACCGTGTCGCCGCCGGACAACCAGAGCATCAATGCCACAGCGGTGAGTTCATAATGAGTTCAAATTGAAACACACTTGAAACTTAACATTAAAAACATCTTTAGCAGCAGCACATCACACCAGAGGTGATGGACGTGTACGGCGCTGCTGGTAGCGCCAGTTCGCCATCTACGCCATCTGCTTCGTCCACCTCGCCCACTTCGCCCACTTCGTCGGCCAGTGCACCCACTTCCACAACCACAAGTGCGGACAACACCTCACCCTCGACCGATTATGTGGAACCCAAGCAGGAGAACTCGCCGCCTCTGATACACAGTCGCTTGCAAAAGTTGGCCGTCACCTCGGGCAAGTCGTTCACATTCACCGTGCCGCAGGATACTTTCTACGATGCCGAAGATCTCACCAATCTGCGTCTGGAGCTGACAGACAAGGACGGCCACGAGCTGAAGCCGTCGTCGTGGTTGCAGTTCAATCCGGAGACACGTGTCATATCTGGATTGTAAGTGTCAACTCACACAACTTGCATTGAGTGGAGAATTCAAAAATAAACTGTACGCGTTTTAGGCCGCTGGACGATGCCGTCTCGAAATGGCAATATCGTCTGTCCGCCACTGATTCGGGCAATGAGTCAGTCACGGAAACTCTGGAGCTAACTGTGCAGCAACATCGTGGCGTACGCACCGTCAATCACGAAGTAAACATTGCCGTCAAGATCAATGAGAAGAACATGCCCAGCATTGTTTGGCAGCTGAAACTAATGCGCGGTTCGTCCATAGCTATTTAATTAATTGCTTTAGATGGCTTTAATATATGAATTTGTTTTTACAGCCATTGCCACCACACTGGGCGACGACAACACCTATTCGCTTGTTGTGCGCGAAATACGTCAAATGTCGCAGGATCCGAATTTGGCCACCTTTGTCTATTTCAATGAAACGTTGCTCACCAGCGAGTGTCCCGAATCGGAACTGAACAATCTGGTGAAACGTTTGGATGCCAATCGCCTGAGCGATTTAGTGCGCCCCGTGTTGGGCATAAAGTCCATTACTGGCCAGCTGATTGGTCCCTGTCAGAAAACGCACGTCGTCAAACCCAAACCCGCCATAAATATGTCCAACAACATTTCGCCCATACCGCGCAATCAGGTGGACCGCGTCAATGCCACCATTGGTCACTTGCTCGTCTACAAGGTGCCCAGCGACACCTTCTACGACCCCAATGACAATGAGCCACTAACGTTGACGCTGAAAACGAAAGATCACAAGGAATTGAATCCGCGCCACTGGCTGCAGTTTGACTCGAAGAATCAAGAGTTCTACGGTATACCGAAGGGCGGCGATGTCGGCTCGGAGGAGTATCTGCTGGTGGCTGAAGATGCCGGCGGCCTAACTGCCACCGATGCGCTGGTAGTGGTGGTGAGCCATGCGCCCAAAAAGGAATTTAGCGTCTACTTCAAGGCGTACCTGGCCATACGGCACGAACAGTTCAATGCCGATTTGCAGCGGAAATTCGTGGAACGCATTGCGCAGTTGTTCGGCGACCCGACCACACAGTACGTGCAAATTCGCTCGGTGACAACGCACCACGATTCGGACGGCACCATTGTGAATTTCTACAACACGACATTGTTCAAGTCGCACAATCGCTGTCCGGAGGAAGAGATCGAAGCGGTGCGTAGTGTGTACTTGATCAAGGACTACTTACTGCGCGACAACGTGCAGAAGGCGCTGGGTCCGGAGTTGAATTTGACCAATGTGCAGGCCATGCCACTGGGCATATGCCATCGTAAGTTTGCGCTAGGCTGCCAGTTTATATTTTAAATTTACTTGTTACTATAAAATTTTGTAGCACAAACGGATGTGACACATCGCGAATTTGTGCCCACAAAGACTGAGGAACCCACTCTGAAGTCCACCTTTGGCGAGGAGTACATGTACACGGTTATACTGCCAGCGGTGATTATAGTCGTGATGATCGTAATTGGTCTGTCCATTGCATGTTGCCTGCATCGCCGTCGTCATAAGAGCGGCAAAATGGAATTGGGTGAGTTGAAATGTTGACAAGTGGCCAATGTGTGATTGTATTGGCTATAGATTGAGCAAACAATAGATAACTTCATACATGCTGAACCTAGTTTATGAATTGCTCTTAATTTGATTTATTTATCGTTAATTGCAGGTGACGAAGAAGAACGCAAATCCTTCCGCACCAAAGGTATACCTGTTATCTTCCAAGACGAACTGGATGAGAAGCCTGAGATCGGCAACAAGAGTCCCATCATCTTAAAAGATGAGAAGCCACCATTGCTGCCGCCGTCCTATAACACATCCAATATGAATGGTGCGTAGCGCAGCAGCAGCAACATGCACCAAATGGCATGTTTCATGTTATCTTTCAATTGCAGGTGACAATGATGTGGACGAGTATGTACCGCCGCCGGCTGTGGTTGTTGGTGGTCGCGAGGTGCGAGGGAAATCACCGGCTACGCCATCGTACAGAAAACCCCCACCGTATGTCTCGCCGTAAATGCGTGTCCAAATGCAATCGTTAAGAAGATCGCAGCAAAGCGAAGCGACGTGAAACACTAAGATAAAGCAACTTACATTAACTACACAACTAAACTACAATACGTGAAAACTTTACTACTTAATTCACTACTTCAATCTGTTCAATTTGTTTTGGTGTTTTTGCAGTGAGCAGAAACGAACAGTTAAAGTTGTCTATTACCTAAAGGGAAACAAGTGGCGCCGACGAACGCCACATCGCGTGTAACTAATGAACAAACTAACAAATCTATTGTAATTTGAAAACAATCAATGTTCACCTTTTTCTACAAAATCATAAAAAACAAACAAAAAACATACCAAACTCAAACCCCCACACACATCCACATACACAAAAACAATACACACACAGTCCGCTCTTCGTTTTAACTTGCGTATTGCGTTATCATTATCAGTGTGCGAAGCGAGTTTCACGCCTCGAATTGTTGACAAGTTGAATAAGCGTTTCGCCCATGGCATGGCAAGATTCGCGCAATATTCTACAAGAAGGCCAACTGCGCAGCGCTGAAAGAGTTGACACAACAAAATAACTTTAGTCGCTAAGTGCTAATTATGCGTATTTATTTTACGAGTATAAGTTAAATTACGTCATAAGCTTAAATGCTTTAAAAAGTAAACTAAACAAGTCCAGATCCTCGGCTTCTATAATGCTTAAGAATTGAAATTGTAATAAGTGAAAGTGAACGATGTTTTTATTTGAAAGCGAAATTTAAACGAAACGTCAATGTCATTTGAATTTTTGTACAAGGCTGCGCCGAACTGAAATTGTAACATAGCAACTTAGCGGAAAGCACATATTTTGTGTGCGTGTACTTTTCGCAAAGATATGTTTTACACTCGCGTGCGGCTGGAGATCCATAGAGTTTACAGATTTGTTGCCATTTTTGTATAGGAAGATTAACTGCTAAATAATGTGAAAACAAAGAAATAGTGCTCAAAGTTGAACAAGTGCTGCATGTTTTTTATGTCACTTCAAGCGAATGACATTTCCCACACTTTTCGCCACCAAAGTTTACCTATCGCTTGCATTCGACTCTCCAACTCCATAGTGCTTCCTATACTGCGATTTCGAAGCAGGTTCGGTCTTCATAGCAAACACCAATACACCGCATGACGCCACCGCACTACACTCTACGGTATGTACTCTCAAACTTTGTTTTCTCTCTGAACACCAGCGAGCCTCGAAGGCAATGCAACAATCGTTTAAACAAAACGATGAACGTATCACAATCACTGAACGTGTATTCCTCATTTTGTTTCTCTACTCGCAACAATCTTATTGATATACACCAAACACTATGAACTATGAACATATAATAATTTGTATGAGCCCCTGCCTAGCGAACGAAATACAAGTAGCCAATTTTGAGAACCGACGAGAAGCAGCGGCATGATTAAGGACATATTTTGTATACTGAATATTGTAATGAACATTTTTGCACTTGTGTAATATTAATCAAATACTTGATAGTATTTTATACAATGGATAAACTACTTGAAGTAGTCTTAAGTTTACATTTGTACGTTGAATGGTCTACATTCAACTAAGTTTAGGTTAACTGCATACGAGTTCATATATACAAGACACTCCGCCTCCTTATTGCAATTAGTGTTGTTTGCCACAGACACTCATTCGACGACAGCTTCTTAATTTTGTACTTATGCGCATCGATTCTGCGTTGTTTGCTTCTCGACTTGACTTTGCGTTACGCGACAGACGTGAGCAATGTGAAATTAGAAAATGTACTGCCAAGTGCTGCACACACTCTATGTAGTCTACACTTATGTTTATTACGTTTACCCATTTGTGTTTGTATTTTTGCTTTGCATAAATACCAACAATTGATTTTGTAAGCATTTAATCAAAAACTGAATGTAACTTTAAGTTAATAAACGTGAAACAATTTTTGATTTATCTCTTTTGCTGTGCAACGGCACAATTCGAAAGTAGAATACGAAATAGAAAACCGTGCAGTGAAAGCAAAAAGCGGTCGAAAGAATTTGAAATTAATAAAGCTGAAACATAATACAATAAAATGCCAAAGATAAAACCGAGTATTGCAATTTTATTTCGCTCAACTAACACAACATGGTTTTTTATTAAATGTACTAAAGATGTTTTTTTTTAATGCTAGAACGCGACACACAATAGAATGCCAAAATAACAGACAAAACAGTTGGAGAAAGCACAACAAAATGTGGTCTACCGCTTTGAGCAACTAATTAGAAATTAAATTATTGTAATTTGAATAACAATAATTTAGTAAAAACTAAGATTTTTTGTGTATTGTTATTTGAATATTTTAAATAGAAACGAAACTATTTGATGTGATTTTGCGTAAAATTTCTTTAATCCATTCACTATTAAAAATAATTCACACTTTTCCTACAACAGTTGTTTGTAATTAGTTGCACCAAGCTGTGGTCGCATTCAAATGCTGAAATTATAAGCTTTGAGTTGGAAATTAGCTTTTAAACTCTGCTTTGGAGTAGGTTGATGCACAAATATTTTTTTTTGTTAATTTGTAACACTATTACAATTGCATAGTGATTACATCTACTTTACCCTTAAATGCATAAGTTCACCTCAAGGTGGGTTAAAATATATGTACATAACTTCTAGTAAAACCTCGACATAACTTTTTAAAACGATATCTAAATCCACAGTTTTTTGCTGGTATTTATATGTTCAAAGTGGTTTTCATTTCTAAGTGGTTTTCTACTAATAATGTTTATTAAAGAAGCAAGAAAATACTTCATAGGCTTTCAGTTAAAAAATCCAGATATAAAAAAGGAATTTGACATGTTTGCTCCACTCGATGTTAGAGTATCTAAATTCTAATTTATCAAGCGTTAAATAATGTGTAACTTAAATTCTAAATCTGTCTTGAATGCTGACTGAAATTTCTTGCTATGCTTTCGTTCTTTTATTTGTGTGTAAATTCACACGCACAACGCAAATTATTGAAGGAAGCTGGACCATTGCCCAATTTTAGGGCTGTCTGTCAGAATGCTGTTCATCATTCCGTTTGCAGCTTATTTCATTCAATTTTTTGAATTCGAACATCTTTCTGCTCCACAGTTTATAAATTAATCTTTCTAATTGTGTTCAAAAACGATAACGCTCACGTCAACTTAAGACAGTATTAAGTTAGGGTTGCTAGCATATTCTGCTGATCACAATAACACTTATGGACTTGAGCTATTATTGCTCTTGATTATAGAATTTGTAGCCCTGAAACTGAAGACCATATTCAACCAAAACGAGTTTCATATTTAAGCACATCCTAAAAGTAGGCAGCCAAAAATTAAATTAAATGCAGCCATTCTTGAACACCCTCCGGTGTTCACACAATTGAGTATAAAATGCAATATTGAAAAGAAAAAGTTATATTTTGCAACAGTTGAGCTCACTTTTGAATGCCTCCAAGCTTCTGACAGAGCATCAAATTTACTGACGAGACTGAAATAAACTTTCATGATTCAAATGTGAAGCAAAGTGATTGAAGCGAGTTGAATACCGAGCTGAAAGATATGAATTTGGCGACCACAGGGAAACACGATGGTGACTCAGATATGTTGTGTCCACCTGTGATATCCTCTGGTGTTGAAGACCAATGAAGTGTGGGACTTTCGACACAAACAATTCACCACGTCTAGAAATTCTCTTCGACATGCAACCGAATGATTAGTCTCAGGTTTTTGTTAAGGACCCGAAAATCTCCTTACAGAGATTCTCTTATTGAAAAGAAAATTAAGTCTTAGCCCTTTCGGGACGGAGTTTAAATTTGAAGACCATAATATTCTTGGTAGAAATTTGTGGTCGACCGAAGGTGAATTTTTGGCTGAAGCGGAAGCAGAATATTCGGCATAACTGAAATATTCGGCCGAAGCCGAATACTAATAAAAGTTATTTAAGGAAAAAAACTGATCAAATTTAGCTTTTCTTTCTTTATTCATTTATTTGTTCCACTTAAGAATTAATAAAAGAATATAAATGTTGTATAAATGAATGTATATATTTTAGTAAAAAAAAACCAAAAACAGTTAGAGTTCAGTTTCTATCAAAAACAAAAAACGTAACTATTCAATTGACATAAATAACTGATTAGAGATTATTTTTATTACTTGGAATCTTGATGTCCGAAACGTCGAGAGAACCCTGATATTTGATAAAATACTTCGAAACAACAAATTAACTTGCATAACAGGGCGAAAACCTTCGGCTAAAATATTTGGCTATTTGGGCCGAAGCCGAAGCCAAAGTAGAAGATTTTCTATTCTAATCTATTAAAAATTGCCGAATACCGAAAACGAATATTCGGCCGGAAACTACTAGAAATGTCCCCATGCTATGAAAGTTGGGTCTGGAAAATAATGTTGCATACTTACAAATTCTGAAATCATCCTCTTATCCGGAGACATATAATTCAAATAAATATTTTGCGTGGATCAAAAGGTCTGAATAATTGTTTTGAGGGGTATTAATGGGATGCATTATACCAGTAGTCCCGAAAGGGTTAAGATGGTTAACTTTAATGTTAATGCCCGGCCAATTCAACTTTCCTTAAATGCACATCTGGGGTAATATATTTTTAATAAATTGTTTATTTTTTGTTTGTTTTGAAAGATTATCTTACAAAAGGCTATGCAGTAGAAAAATGAAAAACCTCAGTGAAGGCGGCTTTGACTCCCTTGAGTATTCTAGTGTTAAACTGGCATAAAACTTGGTCAGTGGCACACACATGATTTCATTTTGGAGTTTTGCGTACAATTTTTGATAATAAAAACTGCAATGCTTGTGGAAAACACGATTTTAGTGCTCTTTGCTTGCATCAACCGCCTCCAACTGAGTGTTCAGTGTAGTGAGTCACTGAAATCAGGCACAAAATTCCAAGGCCTCTTGTCAAGAGGAAATTTTCAAATTGAAACACTTTGAAATGTTAGTAACTTGTGTGAAGTTCACGATCACAAACATATCATTGATTGTTCTGGTATTTCCTATAAGCCAGAGGCGCTGTGCACGTTGCCAACTTACACTTTCTACTCCAAGCTATACTCAACTAACGCCTCCCGCACTGGTTGCATTCGTTTTCCATGGCGTTGCATGTTTGAATTTTGTATGTTTCGTGAGCACAACACAACACAGCACGGCACCAGCTGTCATCCATCCAATCATTCAGCGTTAAGTAGCAATTAGTGAGCGAAAGTGAATATTATTAATAAATTAATGCAAAAACACATATACATACATACATACATACTAACATTTGTACATTAGCATTCGGTGTGAGTTTAAAGCGCCAATGTTGATTTGAAATGTCGACAAACGGGTCGCAAAAAAGCAAATAAATAAATATAAGAAAAAGGAAACAAATCATGTGACAAATTATGAAAAGTGTATAAAAAGCAGAAAACAAGAACATCAGCAAACTTAGCCACCCACCAAACGTCATTTTTTTCCCATGTCGTAATGTCTACATAGTCCACTGTCACTCGTCATTTCCTTTCATTTTGGTCTGGTCCGCACCACCACCGAACACAAAGAGTATTATTCACTTGAATTTAATTGAATTGATTCCTCCCACTCAACTCAACTTAACTTAACTATACAGCAACAACAACAAATCAACCAAACTATCGTTTAAACAAAAGAAAAAGTAATCAAATACAATAATTAAATGTAATTCAATGTAACTGAATAAACTTAAAGGTAAACACTTTAGTATTAAATAAAATAATAAAAATACAGAAACAACAACAACAACAACAATGCAAACATTAAATCAACAATAAAACAAATGATTAACAACTAAATATAAATATTAAAAAATTTTGATTGAAAAAATATTTGAGTCGAACAAGGCGTACGACGTAAAGGAATGCAAATTTTATATATATACAACATAAATATATATATATATATAAATATTATACATGCATACACATAGTTTAACATATGAAATCAATAATAATTTAAATAAACAAAAAAAAAAAATACAACAATAAAGAATACAAACAAAGAAAAACTTACAGAGAAGAACTAAAAACAAAAAAACAATCGAAACGGCGCCAAGTCATTTGACTTGAATTATTTTAAATGAGAAGAATACATCAATGAAACTGAATGATGAACGGACATGTAATTTAAACTACTTGCACAGTATGCGGCACGTTGTGTGCGTATATACATAAGTGTGTATGTGTGTACTATATACAAAACATTGGTTTTGTAATGCATAAAAGTGTACTAACAAATAAAAATATTAATAACAAAAACAACAGCAAAATCACCAAGAAACAATTTAAATCGAGAAAGAACACTAATGATGATTATGCAATTTTGAAAAAAAAATACACACAATAAACATTTATATTTTGATAAATTAAAACAAAAAACAAAAGAGAAAGAATGAAAGAGAAAAACCCATAAAACGAGACTTTTATTTGACAAATGAATCAATGGAGTTGAATCAAAGGAATCAAGTTCTTGCAAAGTCGAGGGACAGGGGTTCAAGAACAACCCACAATTGCGTTTGGGTACCGTTAGATTGATTGATTTATTGATTTATTTCAGCATACAAGATCTTAAATGCTCTTCTAAATGCTTAAAAAAAAATACATTAAAACATGGCGTTAGAAAGATAAGATTTCGTGTAAAAAGAACTTTACAGACAGCTTTGTGATTGCTTGACGGAGTTTTGTTTGAGCGCACATCAACGATGGATACCACTAAAGAGAAAATATGTTAAGTAGTTAAAAGTTTTTCTTCGTTAAAGGCGAAAACGCACGCCAGACGGTTGAAAAGTTGAATAGTGTTTGAGGTAATTATACTGTAATAGCCGATAAGAACATATTTGGTTTAGTCGATTTCGTTCTGGTATTTTTAATGTCAAAGATGCAGCACGCTCTGGAAGGCCAACTCTCGAAAATGTCTATAAATGCAAAGAAATTGTCGAGGCCGACCATCATGTAAGCACTGTTTCGATTTTAGCTAACACTTGCCCATAAAACCTTTTTAACCACTCGAATAAGGTTGAATACAAAAAGAAGTTCGATGTATTGGTGCCGCATTAACGCAAGAAACCACATTGAACGAATTTCCAGCAAATTACTTCTTAATCGCAACAAAATCGATACATTTCCGAACCGGATGACCGGTGACTGGTAATGAAAAGTGAATTACTTACGACAACGTCAACAACGTTAACACGTTCGCGGACAGTAAAAATTTCAGAGAGCTGCAAAAATAGACAGGCTATTTTTGTGGAAACTATAAGCACTATCTGAAATCTGATTACGCATATATTGTTAGAGTTGTCAGATTATCATATTTTAACCGTTCTACACAATGAATGCTATAGCATTCACGACGATATAGATCAAATTTTTCAACTAGAGTGACGTGAATGCTATAGCAGTCATTCATAGAAAACATGAGAAGAAGAGGTTTATTATATTTTTATAACTTTATTTATTCAACAGTATTTCTCTCTTCGTGTATATATAATAACTGGACGCGGACACTATACTTCAAACCATTTTGTTTAAAAAATCTCTCATAAACGGACAAAATTCAGAAATATGCGCAACCAGTTTTTAAGAATCTGTACTACCCTATAATACCTACAAATCTCTCTCTTATTTGAAAATGAATATTTGAAATTAAATCAATCAGTGTTTAGGCCAGTGTCGCACAAAGGATTTTATTTTGGGGTGAAGAGTTTGCGTACAACTTTTGAGCCGAATACCACTCGAAACCATATTTTGTACCAGCATTTTTTGTGTTTGGGGGGCGGTTTGAACCCCAAAAACCCCGCCTGTGAGCGCCACTGGGTTAGGCAATCAACCATTACACAATTTTTTCAACCAAAGTAGTACTAAAATGTGAACACTTGTACAATGTGTGTACTTTACCTATACATGTAATAAATATTAATAAAATATTCAATATTCATAAATTCGTCCAAAATATTAAATAAATAAACGAGAAACACTTGGATACAATTTTAACTAATTTGTTGTGCACCCCCATAAGTGGACATCTCCCTTAACCGGACAAAACCACTGCGATGGTGTGTGAGTTATGAAGAATTTCACTGTACACCGAAAAAAAATAAAATAATATGAAACTACTTGATGAATCAGTTGCTAATTACTTTGAAATGTATATTCATTACAAAAATTAAAGTTTATAAAAATATAAATGAATAAAAATTGGCTTTAAAATTTGAATGCTATAGCATTCACGTCATTTTGCATCACTATGAAAATGACTGCTATAGCATTCACGTCCGCGAACGTGTTAAGATAGACTCATGGCAACACAGGGTTTTCTGCTCGTAAAATTTTGCCAACCTTAAACTTTCGGCGTTCTAAAGAGCTTCTCTCACTAAACAGGGACCAGATCAGAACCATGAATGGTGTCCTAACGACTATCTGATTGGCGCCCAGGAAAGAATGTTAGGGCTGCTTTTTAACCCACTTCTGTCGTAGTTGTATGGACGAAGAAGAGAAAGAAAATTTACTTCACCTTCTAAGTACCTGTCCTGCTTTATCCATAAGAAAGATGGACTACCTGGGCAACTTTTTATTCGATAGTTTAGGGGATCCAGCCGATAAGACTATTCGCTGTCTACTAAGCTTTGTAAGAAACTCAAACTGGTTCAATAATTTGATTTCATCAGAAAGGTTTTTTTTGTGTGTTTGGTGAGATTGGTAGGGAATCTACTATAAGCTTCTCCCCTACGGCCAAACTGTTAATTCAAACTTCCAAACCTTCAAACCAAACGTCTAATGGAAGCAATTGCCAGAAGCGGCTAGCTTTGGTCAATAGAAGAGGACTTGTGATCCATTAGGATACTGACTCATCGAAACCTTCGGAGGTCCGGATGCATGTCATACCTGTCAAGAAGTTATTATCATCTGTTTCTGTCTATGACGAATGATATTGCTTGAGAAAAAATTGTTCTTATAAGGAGCCTCTGAAAAGCATTGTCCCAGTTTTTTGCCAATAGGGATGAGGGTTTCTATGAGAAAGGCATAATGGCAAGTTATGAAACAAAACGGTTCATATTTGACCTAAATTGGATCATTCTAGCTATGAAGCCTTCATTGCCGAACAGTCAGTCAGTCAGATCAGCACAAGCTCATCGCACTCGTTGAGGCTTTCTTCGCCAATGCTAATTGTTGCATAATCTACCAACTCTACTCATCGATGACAGGATAAAGATTTTTGCGGGCATTTGACAATAGTGTGCACTCTTTTCTTTGGACGTAATAATTGTGAAGGAAGCCACGAGACTCGGAAGCGGCATCACCTGGGGCCTGCATAGTCAAACCTCGACTATGCGGACAATATCTGCTGCGAAAGTCAACTTGGTTTTCAATATCCCAAAAACTAGTTCAATGCGTATCAATACCCAAAACCTGCAGAAGTTCACGATAAATGAAACCGGTGCAGGAGAAGCCGTGGCATTCAATGCCACGCCGCGCACAAGAACTCAAACCTTAGCAGACTATAACTTGGCAAATTTTGGGCCATGGGACTGGGGCCTGCACCCATACAAGATCCAACTGAAAGTTAATGACCAAGAATTATGTTGTTTGTTTGCTAGCTTGGCTTGGGAGTGTTTTGTCGAAAAAAACGTATTAAGTGACTTTGCAAAGTCGCGCCGGACATTTAAACGATATCATATTCCATACATAATACATGGGCCTCTCAAATTAAAAAAGAAAACAACTTCGTTCATACCTCACACACAGCTTGTTTCATTTCATTATAACATCGAACCGTACTTATAGGTTCGGTTTGGTTATGGTGGCTGCCTCTATAAGAGACACACTCGGAGACCTGAAAGGCCCAGTGTAATACCACATATAACCGTACATATGGAATAGCCCTATATTTCGATTCTTATTTTCGTAAGCATTTCTCAAATTGTTCTACAATGTTTCTAAACCATAGTTCAATTCTTCTGCTTCTCTCCACAAACTTATCCTTAAAACTTGAATTCTAAACAACGCAAAAAGCTTTAAACATTTTGTGTCAATGGCAAATTCGCATCGATGGCCGTCGCTTGGTATTTATTGCTGACTGCAATAGCCGACGACTGTTGCTGGCCTGACGGCGCTAGGCGGCTGGCACGCTGGCAAATTCACCGCTGTACGCAATAACAACAACAGTAACAATATCAGCAATAGCAACAGAAACAGCAACAACGAAAGCGACAGTAGCAACAGCAAAATGTGAAATGCTCGAAATTCCGAGCGTAATGAGTGGCCGTGCTCTGGCCAGGGAGGTCTTCATTAATGTCATTACGTTGACCGTAATGAAGCCGCATGCAGTGTCGCGTTCAGCGTCTCAATTGACGCTGACAACTCTCTCCCCACCCGCATGCACACACCCCCACCCACTCCGACTCCAACCGCTCCCAATTTTCAATATCCTTTTCGACGCTCTGGCGCTGGCACCGGCCCTGGCTGCCACAAGTGCAATTCGTATTCATTAGAATTGATTTGGCTTCATTGCTTTGTTCGGCCATTCGCTTTGTGCGTGAGTTGCTTTGTTTGTTTCCAATTGTTGGTAAAATGTTTTGCTGTTTTGCCGTTTTTTGTTTTTCTTATTGTTATTGTCGCTATTACTGTTTACACACACACACACACACACACTTGTTGCTTAGCTGTGGCGATGGCGATGGCATTGGCGTTGGCATCCGGCACCGATGTCCTGCAGTTACTGCGCACTCGCAGGACGTATTCAATAAGTGAATCGGCGTAAAAGCAGCAAACAATAGATTCAAATATTTGTGCACACTACCATTCGGCTATGAACGATCCTGTGAGCAGCGGAGCGTAGCTTTTCGCTGCGTTAAAAAGGTAGCAATGTAGCTTAAGTGTACTAACTTTTAGTAGTCCATTTGTGGCACAACTCCAACAAAAGCCAACTAATTGCAGTAAATTATTAATTTTATTATGTAAAAAGTTTTTACTTTCAACCGATTTCAGTTCACATTTCAAGCGGTTGTAGCGGTTGATCGTAATGGGTATCACATTTAGATTCAAAATAGCGACAACTTTGACGGCATAATGTCCTCTCATGGTCACTTATCACTTGTGTAGGGTGCATCATGTTTGAATTGTTTTCATTTTTATTTATTTTGTGTGGTTTTCTGCGAAAACTGACCGTATTTATTTTTGGCTTATATATTTGTGTATTGTTGTCAGCTGGACAAAAACATGGTGTTTGTGTAATTTTTTGATAATAAGTGGAAAATTTGGCAAATAAACAAGAACAGTTCAACTATGTTATCGCCTAATTGAACTCCCATCTATGTAAAGTGAATTTTTTTCTGAAATATTTTTTGCCAACTCGTATTTGTTGTCATGTCTGGTATTTCTGTTGAATATCAGACATGGTAAATTATATGTAAGTATTTCAATATTTTTGGTGTTTACTTGAGTCACTTGATTGAAACACTTGATGGGAATATTTCAAGTCTTGTTGAGATGACATATTGGGTCAAGTATGAATGGGTTATGCAGGGATTATGAGGATTTATTACTATTAGCAGATAAACCGAAAAAATACCACAGGTCACTTACTTATTTAACTGGCCTTAATAACCCATTAAGAGGCTAAGGGTTGTCTCTACAGGTGCCAGTTATCCAATTGGTTACACCAAGAGATGATAGGGCAGCCTCACCACCGGAGACACGGTCTCCCTCTCCACCGTCGATCTCCAACTACCGCGTCCTTGGTCTTTCCACCGGAGCCATGGTCTCCTTCTTCGAAGTCAATCTCAAACTACCGCGTGGTATGCCTTTTCGCTGGAGTTTTATCGACCATACGGGAGAGATGATCAAGTTAGAGTAGTCGCTGAATGTTGATTCGCTGTGCTGCGTTCATGTGTTTAAATAGCTTATATAGATATTTTTTCCGAAGGGCCCAAGATTTTGCGAACACCCCATAGGTCGTGCGCTAAGAAACTCACCATCCAGAATTACGAGAATGGCGCTTGACTGGAACACCCAAGGGAGTATAAATCGCGGACTGACCGAAAAATACGTGAACCAGGTCGATTTTGCGTCAGGTGGTAAAGACTGGTTGGATCTCTATGTTTCCAAGTGAAGTCCGAGTTCTCAATACCTCATTAGTGCAAATACTTCTCTCTTTTATTATACTTTTTTGGTAACAAATAGTGATTTCATCTTTTAATTTCACTCACAAATTAACTACACAAATATTCTGTGGAAAGGCGTGGACCGAAAATATGGCATCGATTGAAGAATTGGCATCAACACCGACAGTTCCAAGTTTGGTTGTGGAATAATCTCCAGTCAGCTGAATCTTTGACTCTCACTTCTCATTAATGGTTAAAGTAATGGCCATACTGGGGATTGGAACTCTTTAAATTTTTGTTTAAAAATTTTGGGTGGCAAATATGATTTCAAATCGTATTGGGCTCAAAACTGTACACAGTACCCCCAAAAATGAAATCCGTCTTTTGTCTGATTGTCCTCTCCTTGTCCTCTCATTACTGTATCAAATGAATTACCGGTCAATTTCTGTATCTGGCCACAGATGCACTAAAGGCAACTGTGAGACCAGTGGTAAAGTTATCGAAGTGATAATCTCCTCTTTCCTTGCCATTGGTGTCTCGCATCGGTTAGACATACTACTGTGTACAAAGAATACCCGGAATTTGTTTATAATTCAAAAAATCTTTATTTATTCTTCCAAATCAATTTCATCGCCTTCAAAGTAGTCCCCCCCCGATGCAATGCACTTATGCCAACGGACTTTCCAATCTTCGAAGCATGCCAAATAGTCACCTTCCGGTATGGCCTTCAATGCGCGCGGCGATTCACGTTGAATCTCTTCAATCGATTCAAAACGGTGTCCTCGAAGTGGTGTTTTTGAGTTTGGAGAATAGCCAGAAGTCACAAGGAGCTAAATCAGGCGAATACGGTGGCTGTGGAACGATATGAGTTGGCGAAATGCTCACGAAGAACCAATGCCGTGTGAGATGGTGCATTATCGTGATGCAAAAACCAAGAGTTGTCTCTCCATAAATCCGGCCTCGTTTTGCGAATAGCTTCACGCAAACGACGCATAACGCTCAAGTAATATTCCTTGTTGACAGTTTGGCCCGAAGAAATCGAAGAAATCGAATTCCGGGTATTCTTTGTACACAGTAGTATGTACCTTTAGGATGTGCTGCGCTGAAGACACAAAGAATGTGTGGGTCTAAGAACACACCCGTAGAATTGTCAGACAAACATGGGCAGCACTAAACAAAAGTCGATTCAGTTGGCTCCTTAACCTAGGCCGGAACTTCATAAGCTCAGTGGTTGCTAAGTTCACGGGGCACTGTCTAATGGAAAGATTGAAAGACGAGTTGCCACTCAACGACCTCTGTCCTAATTGTCTTTTCTCGGGGGAAGAACAAAAGATTCTTCACTTTATGCACCAATATCCGTTCCTGGCCAAATGAAGACCTTGGCTCCTTGTTTAACACCAGCTTATCGAGCTTTCAACATTAGATATCAGGAAGATGGCGATGTTCTTGAATCTTTGGGGTTCCAAGCACCATAAAGGGGCAGTCATTCCAACCTCGCTTAACCGATACTTTCGGAAGGTTTCTATCTGTGGCACCCATCGGTCTGTGATTTCATTTTGAGTAGTTCCATACACAATTTTTGAGCTCAATACCGCTTTTAACCACATTTTCCACTCACAATTTTTTTAACAAACAGATATTTGGGGGTTTGGAATCTCTATAACTCTATTTGCGTGCGTCACTGGTTTCTATGAAGATGTAAAAAAACATAAAAATGTTTATAATAAACTGTTCGAAATCCATATAAAATTGTACGTCGGTAGGTTCAGTGGCGCACACAGGATATCATTTTGGGGGGAGTGGGGGGGGAGGGCGGAGATTTGCGTACAACTTTTGATCCCAATACCATTGGGTACCATAGTTTTCACCAGCAATATTTGTATTTGGGGGGTAAGAGGGGGAGGTTTAAACTTCCCCTGTGTGCGCCACTGGGTAGGTTAATAATGGGTTCTTGACACTTCCGAACCTCTAATTTTTTTATTTGATAAATATATGAGCCAAAAATAGATGGAGGCTAAAGTGGAGGCGAATGGCGGTGCATTGAAGCCAACATTTACTCTCATTGAAGCCACTCACTGCCTGCTTAATTACTGATCGTTACTACTTCTCTTCTGAGCTTTGTTTTTGAACTTACTGGCCCCTTTCCTCAACTCTTAGTGGACCGCCCATACAAAATGATAATATTTATAAAATAGTTTCCTACTGCTCCCAAATTGCACCCAGACGAGTCAACTGTGAGATGTACAACCTTTTATGGTCCCTTCAAATATTTCCTTCAAATATATGTTCCCTCTATTTCCAACTTTTAAGGGAGCTTCCATACAAAATGGGCCTTTTTCTATGAAACTCGCTCCCCAGTTACGTTAATAATGAAACATTGTATTTCGGAAACTACTTAACTAATTTGAACGATTCGTTTAACATTAGACAGCATTCGTCGGTGCTAAAAATACAAAATTAATTAAACTTCAAAACCTCACCACTCATACAAACGAGGTTGTATATTTTTAGGTTGCAACCAAGCAAAAACCAAAAAAAAACTACCGAACCCGCATTCCCCTGCCTACTTAAAATAAAAGTGAAATTTTAACCAACTGTTTCAAGCCTGTTTTAAACGAAAACTAAGTATTAACAATAACAACGATTTAAAGGAATAACAAACTGCTAAGACCCACATTTTCACTCTGTGGAGCCCAGCTGTCAACTAAATGCTCCTAATTCCTCCTCGTACTCGGGTATGCGCTATAACATATGTAAATACATACACACATACACATACCAATGTATGCATGCATGTATGTGTATTTGTGCGAAATTCAGTTATGTGTTGCCGCGAAAATGGGAAAGAAAAACACGCTCGAAATAGACGTAGAAGAGAAGGACAAAAAAACTAGACAACAATAACAACAATAGCTGCAACGACAATGCTTTTTCTTTGGCGTTTCCACGCCAATTATTTCCGACTACACAAACACAAACCCAACAACACCAGCCCGCATCCGCGCATTCATATTTTATATAACATTAACACTCGCACACCCACGCAATTGTGGTGGCTGGTGGCGCGTGTTTTCGCCATGGCGGCAGGTAGCCAAGCAAATGAAAAGAGTGAGGTTAGGGAGTTAGCTAAATGGCGGCTGCGACGACAATTGACGCTGTGCGCTGGCTGGCTGGCGGACAGTGGGGGCGAGGTGGTGTCAATCGGTCGGTCGAATGGTTGGCTGGTTGTTCGGCCGTTGGGTCGGTCGGATATCAGGCAGACAAACGTTGAGGAAATTATGGAAATAGAAGAGGAAATGGAACTGGAGTTGACTGTTTCCATGCAACAGGCTGCTGCTACTTCTGCCAATGTTGTTATTATTGTTTTTGTTGCTATTGTCACTGCTGTTATTGTTGTTTAGCTGCTGTTTGACGCTCGTTGCGCGGCTTTCAGGGGAAACGGGTACACCGTGACTCAAATGCTGACAAATTTCGGTTTCGTTTCGAGTTTTCAACTATTTAAGCTATTGAAATATGAAAAGTCTGAGCGTATGGTATGACCGAGTGGGCATTATGCCATGTTCACACTGAGCTTTAATGCATCAACCGAATAGTCCTTTCTGATATGACATCAAATAGAAAAAAACACAGTAATGTGAAAGACAATTTTCAAGTTTATAATTAAAATTCTGTTTTATGGTATCAAATAAATATGATGAATGGTGCTGATTTTTTCAAGTGCAAACACGCCATTTGTCAGAACGCAACAGGGTTTCTCATTTGTGTTTCATGATTTTCTCCTTGACACTTGTATTCACATTGCCGTGTACATGAACTCGTGCAGCACATGTAGCAAGAACCCACCGTCGGGCACAACGGTGGCCCGTTGGTTGGCATCCAACTGAATCGATGGCCATATTTGTTTGCTTGTGGCGCCAGTGTATTTTTACTTGTTTTTCAGTTGTTCGATTGAGAACACTTGCCGCTCCATGTTCTACCTTCAAATGATGTCCTCGTGTTGTCATTGTCGTTGCTAATACTCATATTTCGCTACATGTTCCTTTGGCATAGCGACCGCTGCCCCACTCCGCGTTCGCTGTGTGCTACGCGCAATTTTCGGGGCCTATGCGATTCTTTTAACATGGCGATGTGCTTTGTTGTGTGCAAATTTGATGGGTGCCAATTTGCTGATTTTCGCTTTTCGTATTCGTTTCATTGACCAAATTCAGAATGATGAGCATAATGGGATTTCTGGGAATATGTATGAAGGTCTTAATAGATCACGTAGTACATTGTGTCGCGTCAATTGTTAATGTTATTCGTTTATTTTAATATCACAGTAATCAATATCCAACCTTTTGTATTATTTATACTGTTAGTACAATATGTAATGGGTTTATTTTATAATTTTTTTTACTTATTGCTTTCTTGTTTAATATTTTATTTTCTTCTTTTATTTAAAGTTTTTTGTTTGCTGTTTACTTTACTTCACGCCTTTCGCAATTATTCTGTTGGTTAGAGCATTGTATCACTGGCCTGGTTTTTGATTGGCATAGCACAGTTGGTCTCTTCAATTCGTATACACATTTACACCACCATTTATAGGTGCCTTTTGTTCGTTCTTCATTCGTATCTCACTTTCATTCACTGTTTGTTCTATCTTTCCATTATTTAGCTTATTGTTTCTTTTCTCCTCCGTTCCTAATTTCCCTTTTCATAATTATTATTTCTAAGTTTAATGTTTCTCAGTCTCTCATTGATTATAATCATTCTTTTTACTCTCTTCTTTTTTACTCTTTTCATTTTACTTCATTCTCTCTTTGATTATACCATTGCTTGTTTCTGCATTTCTTTTTGCCTGCATTTTTACTTCTTTATTTCCATATAACCAGCACACAATAATTTTCTCTCTCATTGTATTCCCACTCAATCTTTATTTATCGTTCTTTATTTATACCATATTTCTATTTTCTCTCTAGTTTTTTTTTTTTCTTTTCTTTGTAATTTTCGTTTCTTTGCTTTCTTTTGCCCTACATTTTGTCGTTTTTGTTTTTGATGATATTCCTTTACTGGCCTTCTCTTTCGCCAGTTTTTTTCATTTGATTTCTATTTGTACTTCATTACAATCCTTCTTTATTTCGTTATAACCTTTTCCTACTTCCCTCTTTCATTTGAATGCTTCGTTATTTCGTTGTAAACTTTTTTGTTCTTTGCTTTGTTTTTTTCCTTAATTTGGTTGCTTTTGTTCTTTAGTATCCTTATGCTTTGCTGGCCTTTTCTATCCCTTGTTTCCATGAATCCATTGTCATTTTGTTCTCTGGTTTTTCCTCTTCGCCTCATTAATTTGAATGATTTGTTATTTCATCCAAGCCTCTGGCATGCTTTAGTTTTTCTCTTTCTTGAATCCTTTTTCTAAGTAAATATTTTGTTATATATCTTTAAATCTATCCAAATTCTTCTGAATCCTTCTTCCAACTGTTCTATTATTTCTTTCGATTCTATATTCCTTTTTCACATTTTTCTGTTATTCATCTCTTCAATCTTTCTAAATTCTTCTGAATCCTTTTTCCAACTGTTCTATTATTTCTTTCGATTCTATATTCCTTTTTCACATTTTTCTGTTATTCATCTCTTCAATCTGTCTAAATTCTTCTTCCAAGTGTCCTATTATTTCTTTCGATTAAATTTTCCTTTTTCAAATCTTTCGGTTATTCATCTTTCTAAATTCTTCTGAATCCTTCTTTCAACTGTTCTATTATTTCTTTCGATTCTATGTTCCTTTTTCATTTTTTTCTGTTATTCATCTCTTCAATCTGTCTAAATTCCAATGAATCCTTCTATTTCCTATTCTATTTTTCTTCTCCACGTCTTTCTTTGTTCCTTTCTGATTGCCCTCCAAACCGACATCCTGTGTGTTGCATAGGTCGACTCATGCCGTACGGCCACTACGTCTCCCACTTCGACGCATCAAATTGACGATGATGTAACAGTCCTTTGCGCCATATTTGCGCCCTAATTCGACAATATTTTATTGTTGTAGCGATTACTTTGCGCTGCCTTTCAACTGCCAATGGTGACAAATGAATGGAAAATATTTTCATAAGGTCTCGCGCGCTGAATAAATACTCGCACAATATAAGAACTCAATTATCTGTCATAATGCGGCTGTTTTTGCTGCGGCACTGCAGCTAGTTTCCTGGCAGCACTGCCGCGCCACTGCTCGGCGGTTTGTTGTGCGACGCCACAGTTGCCGGCGGTGGGTGGCGCGTGGTTCGTCAGCTCCCGTAAGGGCGACGGCTGTCCGTCTGCATTTTCGGAGTTCGCTGCTGTGCGTTTCGAGTTGGCATTGATATTTCGGCTGGGTGGCTGTGATAATCAGATTTTTGGGCGGTTTTGATTTGCTGGCGATTTGTGTGCGTTGCAGAAATTTGCGTTCTAGCGATTGTAGCGAAAGTAATCAGAGTCAGTGCCGAAGCTAGGCGGCTCCTATTGATTTTATACGGATTTATAATGCTTATTATGATTGCTTATTATTTTGTGTTTTAAACAATTGCCGCATGGTGCTCTATTGTAGTAGTTGTATAGTCTCAGTGACGCGATGGTCGGAGCGCTCTGTCATTAGTGAGAGACTATGCGATTTAAGCGCCGTCCTGCCCACATCAAACGGAGACAGTAAATTTCTCCCACTCAATCAATAAAGTATCGACAGTGAGCCAATTGTTGAATGGAGTTTGCGGCCAAATTGTTCTTAATTGCTAAATGAAATGCCAGTCTGGCTTTTTAGGGGGTCTTTCATTTCTGTGGAGAATATTGACTTGAAATATGACCCGTTGGGGTTTTTGCTAGCACAGAGAATCTTAAGTTTCCATGTCAGTTTCACAGTATCAGTATACAGTTTGAGTTAAGAATTATGTAGTTTTCGGTTAAAGATTGTGTAGTTCTTCTATTAAAAAGTTAATTGTTTTTTAGTTAAAGATTGATTAGTTTTTAGTTAAAGTTTTTGTAGTTTTTTAGATTAAAATTGAGTAGTTCTTTATTTAATAATTAATTATATCCTCAGCTAGAAATTGATATCTTCAATTAAAAATTGAAAAGTCTTCAGTTTGTTGTTGTTGGCTCTTACTGTCGAGCCATTTCTTCAGGTTGGGAAACAGGAATAGAGCTGAATCTGAAGAATATACAAAATGGCGTAGTAGTTTGTAGTTCAATGAAAGAGTACTTTTTCCCTTACCAAATACTCTCGATTTTGCGTCAAATCAATGTCGACTCAGTTCAAAAGCTCAGAATAATATTGGTCAGTGTTCGTTCTAACAATTTTAAACGTAATCGATATTGTACAACATCGCGCCTTATTACCTTATTGGCCCACAGATTGGCCTAATTTGTTGCAAGTTCACTCAGAAAAGTCAATTTTGTTGACAGTTCCTTGGTCTCTGATGTGTTGTGATGGATTCAATTTTCGTTTGAAGTGGTCACACGGTTGCGCATTTGATCGATTTCACTTACGTGAAACGCAAAGCTCAGTTCAGATGTCTAAAGCCATAGCCACCTCATGCACTTTCCTATCGTCTAATATCATTCCTTAGCTTTATTGACGATTTCTGGCGTGACGAGTTTTTTTTGCGACCTGAACCTTTGGCGTTTTTGAATTGAAAAGCTCTTTAATTGAAGTCTGAATAGTACTCAAGTTAAAGATTGAGTAATTCTTGAGTTAAAGAATGAGCAGTTTTTTAATTATAAGTTAAGTAATTTTCAGTTAAAGATTGAGTAGCTTTTCAGTTCAGGTCATTCCGTTAAACAGTTCTTTAGTTATGAATTGAATAGTTTCTGAGTAAAAGATTGAGTAGTTTTTCAGTTAAAGATTAATCAGTTCTTTAGTCATAAATTGAGTAATTTTTCAGTTGTCTGAAAAGGCTGTAAAGATTGAGTAATTCTCGAGTTATAGAACGTTATTCTTTAGTTATAAATTGAATAGTTTCTGAGTAGAAACAGTTCTTTAGTTATAAATTTAGTTGTTTTTCAGTTATTTGAAATGCCTGTAAAGATTGAGTAAGTCTTGAGTCAAACAATGAGCAGTTATTTAATTATAAATTGAGTTGTTTCTGAGTTAAAGATTAAGTATTCTTTCAGTTAAAGATCAGTAGTTTTTCAGTTGAAAATTGAGTAATTCTTTAGTTCTTTAGTTAGTTCCAGTTAAAATTTGAGTAGGTTTTCAGTCAAAAATTGAGTAGTCTTCGGCTGAAATTTAAGTATTATATTTTTTTTATTAAAGAATAAATAGTTCTTTAATTAAAAATTGAGTAAGTGTTGAGCTAGAGATTGCGTTATATTCAATTAAAAAGTAAATAAGCCTTTAGTTAAATATTGAATAGTTTTCGATTGAAGGCTGAGTAGTTCGTCAGTTAAAGATTAAATAATACTTTAAAAGACGATTAACTAGTTTTCTGTTAAAGATTGAGTAGTTTTTCATTTGAAAAGTTCTTCAATTGAAATCTGAGTACTTTTTCTGTTAAAAATTGAGTTGTTTTTAAGTTTGTCACACTAGGCGTTAGTAAGGTTTTTCCGATTTTCTTACTGTCACTGGTGCATAGATAGATCCATACCCCTTACTCGGTCCATGTTCGATCCACTTGGACTTGACATTAATATCAAACTATATTTCCTTTTGAATATATAAACATACATACAAAACTACTAATCGTTCTTATTATGAGTGTAAATTTGTAAATGAATGCAAAATTCAAAACCGATTTGGAACGACGAGTTGGGAGTCTTTGTTTTGCAGGTGATTTTTCTCAGAGGTTGTGATTACTCGCCAAGGGGGCAGAAACCAAAAGTATTGTTGTTTGTTTTCTTCTGATGTTGACTATAACTACAATAACAAACGTGCACTCGCATACATACACACTTGTATGTTGCACACTGCAGTATTATTGCTGCTCGAGTAGAGAGCAGAGTGGGCGCTAGTAGTTGTCTATACATACATACATATAGTACATATATGTAATAGTGCTAATATTTCTCATATGTATTGTCGCATTTGGTTGCAATTCGAATGCCGGCATATCGATACAAACTCAATAATGCCAAACAGAAGATTATTTTCACACAATGCATTCGTGCTGTGTGCTGTCTGCGAATTTCCAATGCGAATGTTGACGCTCGAAGTGGTGTCAGGCGACGCACAGTGCTCAGTTAGTAGACAAAATTTAAAAAAAAATTATTAGGACCAAGTTCAATCTTTCACCTTGTATGTGAGCAATAAAGAGTCGAGAATAATGAATCAAAGCGCGATCAAACGATCAGACGAATCAATTCCTATAAGCTAAATCAATTGAAATATGTTGAACTTTGGTACAAACATTTTGCTCCCCACCGACCATGCCTTCTTTTGCCACAAACTCCTTACAAGTGAACAAGAACAGTCTGTCGATTTTTGTATATTTTTTTATAGATACAGAACACTGTGCAACGCCACCCGCCCACCTGTTGCCGCAATTCTACTTGCGACTCTATGCTGCGAAAAAATGGAAATAAAAAATAAAAGTACATTACACTAGGATTATTATGGTTGCAGCGCGGCAGTATGCGCCACCGAGCTGCATTAAATCGCACACAACACACCGACGCACACCGGCAGCGGCACCACTTATTGCTGTTTGCGTCCGTCCCGCTCATGCATTTTTTATCTATGCACACAGCTTCATACAATATGCAGCTAGGAACTAGCGGAGCGAACTGCAAAAAGGTCGCACCGTCTCCGACGCTGCCGCTGAGCCTTTAAAAGCGAGTGAATGTGCAACACGGCGGCGCTGCACGCGAATGCCGGTGGCATCGTGGGCCGGTCACATAAGCTGCGCATGTTGCATGTTGCAAATGCGTTCGTCGACAGCAGCGGCCAATTTATACGCTGCACTCTGCAGCGGCGAGTTAAATCCCTGAAATCATCTTCGATAACAGCCGAAAAACAAAGCAGCGTCAACGAATAATGCCGAATGCTCTCAAAGTTTCTTAATTGAAAATATTTGCAAATCGCTCAGCCGGTGGCCGGTGTCGTGTTTATTTTGTGTGGGTGGTGTGATTTGTAATCCGATTTAGGGCGGATTAAAATATGCTGCTCGGATTGATCGAAAATATTGTTTAGTACTGGCATTTAGGCTTGTTGATATATTTGTTGTTGTTGTATTAAAGTTATGTGAAATAAGACTAGCAACCGCTATGTGAAGTTAAGTTAGTCAATTTATAGAATTTATACAGAGTTGAGTGTAAAATTTTCTCAAAATTTGTGTTTATCAATTTGCTATTTATTAGGTTAGGTTAGGTTATATAAGCTGACTGACCAGGTCAGCCACGCAAAGACCCTGTTGGATCCCTAGCGGCACCAGATAGAGCTCCTTAGTATTGTTGGTCAACGTAAAAGTGATCGGTGAGAATGTTTTTCCAGCGAAGTTCAGCAGCAACTTGATGTCATGCTTGGGGACCCCATCTAGCCCAAAGAAAAACGAACCCATGAGTAAGTAAGGCGCAGACTTGAGGTAGCCGAAGAGAATTTTGCTATTTTGTTGGCTAAAAACTTAAAGCAGCTTTGTAGTAAATTTTATTATCAAAGTCACTGCTCCGTTCGAGGAATGTTTTGTACAATGTGTGATTTTCATCATCTTTAGCGATGAAACCAAATTTTATATGAATATGAATAGAATATTTATATTATATTCATATCAATATGAATATGAATAGATTTGTGAACAAGTAAAATTGCTGGCTTTGGGGCCATACCAATCCACATGAGATATACCAGCACCACGGCTCCGGACCCTTGGAGCCAGGTTCTTCGAAAATAACTGATGCACGGATTACCGATCTACACAATTTCCTCGCCAAGACCAAATCGTTCCCAAAAGATCCCGTCTGGATCTAAAGGGATCTCAACAGATAGGGAAGGAATTGAGGCAGCCATCGACAGTGATAGGCATCTCATTCAGGGATATTGGTAATGCTCCTTTTTCTTGATGTATGTATAACTCTGCTAGTCGGCACGGCACAGACCGGGTTCTAGTAAATTGAATACATTCAATGCCAGCCCATAGAATCATGACTGTGCGAGCAGAGTGACATCGGGGGTAAATATGAGCTGTCTCCAAGGTGAGGTACTGTCTCCGTTGCTCGGGTGCATGGTGATTGATCCTCTGCTTACCACTCTAAACGATTCCCAGGTATGCCAGGATTCTTGCCCCCAGGGTACGATCTTGTCAACGTAGATGACAAACTTCAAAGGTAATGTCAAAGGAACTGCCAGCTTTTTGACAGTGTAAAGGTGTCGTGTCAGCTATGATAAAACTCATTATTTCTGACGCATCGGTTGGCTGGATGAGCCGACTCTCTCTAGCAGGGTCAGGAGAACCTTATCCAGACTGCAGGGAGATGGGGGATCAAACCCCCCAAATACAAAAATTGCTGTTGCAAAATATAGTTTCAAATGAAATTGAGATCAAACGTTGTACGCGAACCCCCCTCACCACTCCTGTGTGCGCCACTGTCTGTGGCCATATGTTGTCCAGAAGCTTTTCCGATAACTTCGGGCCCGGCGCTAGATGACCTGGTGAATGTAGCTTTATCTTCAAGGCCATATGAAGCTTGAAAAACAGTGGCCATTGGTATGACGAGGGTCTGTCACTGAACAATGGTGCTGGGACCGATATTATTACTTCTATGATATTGATGCCCTTTGACTCTATGCTTTTATTCAACGTACTAGAAAAACGTTGTTACCTGATGCTCAATTATGGTCAAATACTTATAACGAACCAGGCAATTACGTGATTTTTAAAAATTCTTCGGTAATATTCGAACAGCACATTCTAGATATATAAGTCCTGCCGAAATCGAAAAAAGTTTGGTAATTTTAAAAGGTCGGCCCTTAAGTTCAGACATCTATTCTAGAGGGTGAACGGGCCGTTGGCAACTTTGGGGAATTTGGAGCTTTGATATTACATTGATTTGATTTTTCTGTCCACTATATTTCTCTCCTGGTGGCCTTAGGTCTACGAGGTTGCGAAGTAGGACGCATACATTCTTCTTGGATCCCATCGCATGTACGTATGACAAAAATCCACAGATTGCTCAACGTTGAGCTAAGATTTAATGTGAAAGCTATAAATTTAAAAAATTTCCAAAGACCAAAGCAATTTGAGTAATCAGTTGAAACAAAACGACTTCTCCGTTAATTCTCTAAGGTTGAAATATAATCAAAACTAATTGGATTATTGAATATTATTTATGTCGAATAGTTTTTCGTCCGCCGCATGAAAAATGTACATATTGTGTGAAAGCCTACAAGAACAAATCAACAAATTCAAAAATGCACTAAAATAATTTCTTATTATATCTCGTATTCAGCCATAAAGAAGCGAAACTTTACATTGCGTGAATCTAAAAAACATCTTTGAGAAACCACTTTTTGTAACTATTTATTTATTTATGTAACTAAATCTTCGAGAGCATCGCGCTGTTTGAAAAACGAATTCCGTTGCATATGAAAACTCGTTCAGAGTTGCGATCACCAAATTATTAATCATCAGATGTGCGTGGACGTATTGCCATATGTGCATAATGCAGTCCATAGTACTGGCCCCGGAACGACGTCCAGGTAATCGCTATGGCATACTGATCCTCACTCAGTTTTCCGGGCAAATACAGACCGTTCAGATTGCTGTAACAATGAATTTGGAATGGCTCGTATGACAGCTGTCGTACCACCAGGCGCCTTTGAACGTTGCCGCACAGTTGCCATTCTTTCTGTTGTCGTTGTCGTTATCCCACGTACTGAACTTCTCTCGTAATTGGTATTGTAATGAACTGCCCGCAGTGCCCGAATATGCACCCAACCCTTTCAATTTGTACTTCTCGTTCTCGCTACCAATGGTAAACCGATCGTAGATGGCATAGGCCGTTTCGTTGAAATCCTTCAGGCTAACCCACAACTCCTGCGGTGGGTTCGTGAGCGCATGCAGCCTGTCCAACCCAATAAAGTACTCAGCGTGCACATCGCCAAAACCCTCCTTGTACTCCTGCCAACGGCGATAGAAATCGGTTCCCCCATTGATCCGGCGCTGAACAACGGTCCAGCCGGGCCTATCACCAGGATCGAGCAGACAATAGACCCTAAAAGGCGGCAGGCCCGAGTCGGGCAGATACAAAGTGTAGACGCCGCTTTTGGCATCTGGGCCATCCAAGGCCTCAGCGCAGCTGCTTGGAAATTCCCTCACGAGACTCGCGAATAGAGCCTCGCGAGAACTGTAGAATAGATGAGTCTGCCAACACAACTCGAGCTATTTCAAGTGACTTTATTGATTCCATACCTTAGCCCAGGCGCGAAACTGGAACGCTCCTTGGTGGACTCTAATCGACTGTCAATTGTATTCAATGTCCTTTCGAACCTGCAAGTAAACGTTTCTTGATTGCAGTTTGCAAAGATGAGAACCAACTTACTTCGTGTTTAAATTATCGACTTTCGAGTTGAGCTTCTCGTTCGACTCGCTGATTTGGTTCAGCAGTTGCAATACTCGCTCCATGCTGCAATTTAAATACAATAAACACAAACCATTTTAGACTGACGAATCGAAATTGCACTACTGTAAAAATTGGATTTAACTACTTTGAACTCTGGCTGGTGACCTTCGCTTCAAGTGCTGCGACTGTGGTTTTCAATTCGCCCATTCTGAAACCATCGAATGAGGGATTATTAGCGGCGGGTTCAGTGCTTGTAGGTGGAAGTCCATGAACTTTGAAAATGCTCGACTTTCAAATTTATCCGAACCAAACAAAAGTCAAACTTACTTTGAATTCTGACTGTTTACCTTTGTATCAAGTGCTGCGATTGTGGTTTTTAATTCGCCCATTCTGAAACCATAGAATGAGGGATTATTAGGGGGTTCAGTGTTTGTAGGTGGAAGTCCATGAACTTTGCTTGCGAATTCTCGACTTTCAAATTTTTTCAAATCCAACACAAGTCGAACTTACTTTGAATTCTGACTGTTGACCTTTGTATCAAGTGCTGCGATTGTAGTTTTTAATTCGCCCATTCTGAAACCATAGAATGAGGGATTATTAGGGGATTCAGTGTTTGTAGGTGGAAGTCCATGAATTTTGCTTGCGAATTTTCGACTTTCAAATGTATTCAAACCAAACCAAGTCGAACTTACTTTGAATCCTGACTGGTGACCTTCGTATCAAGTGCTGCGATTGTGGTTTTCAAGTCGCCCATTCTGAAACCATAAATTGGGATTATTAGCGGCTTTGGTGTTCTTGGGCAGAAACCCATCGACTTTCGATTAAATCAAGCTAACCTTAAACTTTGGCTGTTGACCTTCGTATCAAGTGCTGCAATTGCGGTGGTTACTTGTCCCATTCTTGAACCATAAGTTGAGATTATCCCTTCAAGAGCTACAATTTTTGGCTTTATCCCGCCCATCCTAAAACCATAAATTGAGATTATAAGTGAGTTCGTAACTTGCAGATGGAACCTCGTTTACTTTGCTTGCAAATTGTCGACTTTCGAGTTGAGCTTCTGGTTGAATTCGGTGACGTGCTCCCGCAGTTGTAATAGTCGCTCCATACTGCAATACAAATACAATAAACACAAACAATTTGAGATCGATGAATCGAAATCGCATAGCTCTAGTAATCGAACTCACCTTGAACTCTGATTGGTGACTTGCACTTCAAGCGCCGCAATTGGGCGCTTTAGTTCGCCCATTCTGAAACAGTGAATTGAGATTATTGGCTCGTTTGGGAATTGTGGCCTACATACTCCCTGCCAGAGCTGGTCATCTGGATTTGCAGCGACTGCAGCAATTGCAGCTGGCTCGGCACGCTCTTGATCAGCTCCTCGTTGCAGAAAATAATGCTCATTGCCTGAAACCGAGAGCAGCGCAATTCGTTAGGGATTCGTTCACCAAGTGCAGATTTCATATCCGAATGTTTTGTACCTCAGCATCGCTGAGGCCAGCGTTATCAGCGTCGAACTGTGAAGCGGCTGGGCCAAGGATTAGCGTAAGAAGAACAAGCGAGGTGAACTCAACGAGGCGCTGCTGTGACATCTTGTACGATCGTCGCTAGACTGAAACTGTGCTCTGTGCTATAGCCAAAGTTTATTTTATAATCTAATTCTGTGCGATATTCATCAGCGAATCAACTGATAGCTGAATAACTGAGCGAACAGTTTATAAATCAACGAGAAACATAGCGTCCGGTATTGGGCAAAACCAAAAGTCTGGGGTTTTTGATCTCCACCAGCTGCTGAGGCTGGAGAATTTGACGCAAATTTCATGCTCATTACTAACCCTTGGCATGTAACGTTGTTTTTCGCACCTCTTCTGTGTAACGTCGGGTCACTTGTGTCCGACTCTCAAAAGGGTACGTAAAAATGCTCAAAAAGAATTGAAAAAAATAACGATACTTTATTGATGATTCTATTTTAAGGATCAATTGCTATATTACCGATTTTTTAATTTGTTTAGATAATATAATTGCTTAAACAAATAAAAACGTGAAATATGTCAGTTTTGGTAGGGCACAAGTGACCCCACTTTACACGTTAAGGATTAATGGCAGCGATAAGCTCACGATTTCAGTTAAGATTTCAATTAAGATTACATTGCTCAATGCTTAGACTAAAATTCTAACTCATTTAAAGAGATTAGTGTAACACGTAAAAAAGATAATACAGATGAGAATATTTGCAATAGACCGCAAATTGTTTATGCAATGAAATGTATTCATAAAAATACATCATAAGCAAGATTACGCTTCAAATGCCGCCTCATACACAAAAACACTGTGCAACAAGTTGCAGTGGTTTTCAAAATTAATAAAAACTTAAAAAATTTAAAAGTTATAAAAAAAGTTTTCAAAATTAATTTGCATAGCTCCAAAAAAATAAAGAAATGCATAATCAAGTTGTACAATGGATACGTCTTGCAACTTCTTAACCCATTGGAAGAATTTGTTCACAAGTATTCCACAAATCAAAGCTCCAAGCAGGGGCGCACACACGATTTCATTTTGGGGGAGGCGGTTTTGCGTACAAATTCTGAGCCGAATACCATTCGAAACCATATTTTGTACAAGTAATTGTTGTGTTTGAGCCCCAAAACCGCGTCCGTTCGCCACTGGCTCCAAGAATATATTGCCAATGATTCAGTTAAATTCAACGATCTGCAAAAAATTCGAGTGGTTGAAAATATTCTTCAAATATAAAACCACATTAAATTCAGCAAGATTTTCCACATTTCCTCGAACAATGTTTCAAAGTTGTGCTTGCAAGTACTTTTCAGTATTTAAATCTTTTTCAAAAATGTTCAATAAAGTTCACTAAACAATGCAAGCTTAACGATTTAAACATTAAACTTGAAATATTCGAATTTTTGGACAAGTCAGTTCTCATTTCATACATCGATTACTTTTTTTTAAGTTAAAGTAAAAATAAAGACCAATCAAACCATAGGCAGCCCTCATCTGATGCCTGAATTGCACTTTTTTCTTTAGCCCTCAAATGCATAGGTCCAGCTGACATATTTATCAGTAAACTCCAACTTAATTCAAAGAATTTGCTAGTAAATATTTATTAAAATGTCTTTTCAAAGTGGCTTTCTTTTAGTAATTTGCTTTAGACAACAAAAATTATGTGTATTAAGCAAAGTGGTACATTGACAGAATTGAAAACATTGCTTTATTGGCCATGTCATCGATGCTGCAAAGACGCCTTGGACAGGACAGGCAGGTCTACAAGATGTTCTCCACAGGTGGACTCCTTGAAATAACGCGACCTCATCCACGTTGGCAGGAACCCTTGTTGCTGCGTCTGTTGGCAGAATGGAACGAACCGAAATCAGACAAACTGCTTGGCAAGCACAGAGTCGATCCTTTCAATACTTACTTATTAAATTTTCTGTCCAAAACCAAATGGATTCCAAAATATCCCGTCTGGATCTAGAGGGATCTCAACAGATAAGGAAGGGCACCGGTGTTTTTAAGAATGAAGGGATTCACAATGGATCCATTGGGGTCCCCTTTTTTAACCTAACCTAACCTACACTAGCACCAAAAACCAAACCTAGCAAAATCACTGATTAGTGTGGACTTTAGCACTGAACTTTGGCACTTTTTCATGTGCACTATTGAATGCGATATGTTAGACTTTGTTCTTTTCTTTAGTGTCCCACTGTGTAATAAGCAACTTTTCGTGACCTAGACTGAACGATATGAACACCGATAATTTCTTCTGGTAAAAAATTACACGGAATTTCCCATTCAAATGAACTGCGCTTGAGATATTATCAAACTCTTCTGTCTCTCTTTCTGGCTTGGCACATCTGTCCTTCGGTGCTCAAATTTCTGTTTGAACGTCATTTGTCGGTATTTTTTTCATGACAACTACTCGTCTCACACATCTCAACAATTTTCCTATTCCCTAGTGCAACTTTTGAGCTCGATTCCATTTAAAACCATGTTTTGCATATTTGGGGGGAGGGGTTGAACCCCCTGTATGCGCCACTGGACTAGTCTCTGTTGTTGGAAATTAATTGTTGAAATCAGTGCGTGCCCATCTTCCAGTGGAGTTTAGTGTTACAGTCTTTGCAGAGAGGGTTGCAACTTGTTTCCCCATAAGGATCAACAGGGGTTTGGAGGTATAAAGGCATAAAGCCCCATGGATGTTGTTGAACGCATGGTGCCAGTTATCGAAGATTGCTTTGAAAGAAATCAAATGAATATCGCTGCATAACTGAACCGTTTTCGTTTCACTGAAAAATTCCGGGTATTTGGTTTCAACAGCACATCGCACAGTGGGACAGGTCAGTACTAGCTGTGGCCAAAAGTAGAAGGAGTAGTTTTAGGTTAATGAAATTTGGCACACATGACTTTTTTATGAAAATATATGTCTGGAGAAAAAAAGAATAAAACGGCTGACGGACACACCCACTCGCCATATAAAAGTAATATTCAATTTCAATATATGTGGCAAATGAAAAGATATTTACGAAATATTGAATGTAAATTAATCAGCTGGGCAAACAAAATGCATAATCTAAAAACGGGTTGGATATGTCACGCCCGTAGTGTATATGGTAGGTGTACTCAACATACGAAGAAAACTCATATTAGGAAAATGCTCTAATTATTTAAAGTTCTTGCTTAAGTTAAATAAATAAAAGTTCTCAAGAAAACAATAAAATCTTAAAAAATTAAAATAAAAAATTAATAAAATTAAAATTTTTTTTAAATAATAATAATTGACTGGCACGACAGCCCGCTTACGCGAGACTAAGGCCTAGCTTCCCGCAACCACCCGTGTTGTGCGTGTGAATTTGTACACGGGTTGGAGGGACCTACAGTTTTATGCCGGTTCCGAACGGCAGGTTGGGAGCTTTTTCATAAGCAATTTTTACTCTCCGAGGTTTGCCATTTCCAGCTGAGAGGACAGCCACCGAAAGAGAAAACGAGTTTTCCCGTTATTTTTTTTTAGGTGTTATTACAGGCAGTATTTGAACCTGAGGTTGCTGCCTGCGACTCGCGGTCCAACGCACTAACCAACTGAGCCACGGCGGCTAAAATTTTTTTTAGTGTTTGTAAATTTCATAAATTTTGATAGTAGGTGCCACTACAAAAGTAAACAACCAAAAAAAGTAGCAAAATAATAGTAAGTAAACTTTTTACATATTTTATTTTGGATACTTGTAGAATGTAAAATATTCGAAAATTGATGCGGGAATTTGCGCGACTTTTTCGTTGTTAACATTGAAATTGTTTTGTTTACTTTTGCTTTGTAGTCTTTATAAGATTTTTTAACGAGTAACGGTTACTACGGCCTCGATAGCTCAGCGGGTAGCGCGCTGGCTTCTCATACCGAGCGCCCCAGGTTCGATTCCTGGCTTGGGCTGGAAAAACACTCATCTACTTCTGTCGCTATCCACATGAAGGGAATGAGAATTACAAGAATCGCACAAGTGCGCTCTTGGCAGGCAATGGCAAAACCTCCAAGTGTGAAAGAAAAACTGCCAATCGCCGTTCGGATTCGGCGTTAAACTGTAGGTCCCCTCCCTCCCTTTCCCCATCCGTTTGAAACGTGTGTTGTATCACATGTTGGAAAAAACAGTGTTGCATACACATTTCAAACGGGTGGAATTTGTGGTATCACAACGGGCCCATAGGCCTAAGTGTGTCTCATACAGAGGCAGCCACTAAACCAACCAACCAACGGTTACTACCAAATGTAGATGATGTAAACAATTTATGACATTGTCCGACTGAAATGATTACACACTTTAACACTAGGATGTGCAACTGGGCTTTTCCAGGCCCATTTTGACTTTGAGTAGTCGCTAAATTTTTTCTTTAGCTCTGATCGCTGAAATATTTTATGCCAACTATCGCTAATGTTTTCTAAACGAAACGAAACTAACAAAAGGTTATTTGCATACATTTTGTAGAACAAACATGACCACTTTATGTATGTAGGCGCTAAATGGAGCAACTGGGCCTGGCGAGGCCCATAAGCGTAATCAGCTATTCCTACGATTTTCGCCCAGTTAGGCGTGGCATAGACAGCTGATACTTGGCACACGTACTCTATGATAGTATAGCTATGCGTCGATGTAATTATTTGGGGGGATTTCTTAAGAGAGTGGGGGTTGAGGTGCCCTAAAAAGTAAAACTGCTATTTGTATATGGCACAACATTTAAATTATTTATTTATTGATTAAATTGAAATCAACATAAATAGAGACAGTTTATTCTGCAGCACAGCCATGGCATAAAAATAGTTTATTTACAGAGCCGTGTTCAAGGCCCATGAAATTTTTACATGTTTTCGTAAATATGTGAAAAATGTACCTAAAATGTACGTAAGCCGTTAAACAAAAATTATTCAAACACGAGCAGCCATGTTAGGTGACTCCACTACAATTAGTATGTGCAGTGGCGCACGCAAGGGGGGGTTATAAAACCCTTTATTATATCTGTTTGTTACAAAAATTGCGGCTGGAAAATGTTCTTTCAAATAATGTTTCGCTAAAAAGATGTGTAGGTAAGCCCCCTAAGCCCCCTTAATAACTTTTTTTTTACTTTTCTTTCATATTTTTCTATACTGAAGAATTAACTATCATAAAATACACATAACCCACTCGTTTTCTCTTTCGGTGGCTGTCCTCTCAGCTGGAAAAAAAAAAAAAAAAACAACACGGGTGCTTGCGGGAAGCTAGGCCTTAGTCTCGCGTAAGCGGGCTGTCGTGCCAGTCAATTAAAATTAAAAAAAAATATAATATTTATATTATAAAAATATAATATAAATATATATAATAAATGAAACCGAAACTAATAGATACAATTCGAACATCCATTTTTGATAATTAAATTTAAATTTATTAAAATTTCTTTCAGCCACATTCGTCCCATTTGCGTCGCTAAGTGCCACACAGCACTAAATTATAACTATAACTTTCAAAGTTTTCTGGCAACACTGGTGATGGCGAAGGCCAACTTAAAACTTGGCTTTGACTGAGCAGTGCTTCTTGTAAGTGATATATGTATGTAACTCGCGTTGCACTTAGTGGTGTTAACAGCTTTTGAAAATGACAGGCTACGACCTGTGTGGGTGTTATTTTTCTTACTTGAAATGTCCTCTTCATACCAAATATTCTCATTAGCCGAGAAAATCGTAATATGCGTTTTAACCTTTTTAACAAAAATGAATCTAGAGCAGCGCACGTGCCTGGTGTATGTTTCCAAAAATTGAAAAGATAATAGTGTAAGAATACTCACCAGCATATATGTATGTACAATTATGTGTATATTTTAGTGTGTATGAAACGCTCCCAACGCCGGCGTATTAATTTCTTGTATTGTATTGTGTAATAAATCAAATGCCATGTTAAATAACTCGAGTAATTAAAACTCTTTCGAAAATGTCTACCATATGGTCGTATTATGTCACACGGCAACATTCACACACACACACACACACACAAACACTTGGTGGAACAGCGAAGGGAACGTGGCCATAGCCATGGCTATCGCCATCATCGGTATCGGTATCTCGTATCACATCAAAATACACAAATTCCTTTGTTGAGCATGTTATTGTCAACGATTACAACAACAACAACAACAACAACCACAACTCTACCAGCAACACCAAACACTGGCTGCCAGCGTAGAAAAGCACATGAACCGGACAGGAGCGCGAAAAGGAAGTCACCACCGGCCGGGCAGTGCGGCAGAAAGAGCGCACTCGAGCCAGGCCGGCCGAAGGAGTCGGTGCGCGCGGGCAACGAGACGATGCGGTGCGAGCAAAAAGGAAGTGATAACAAAATTGATATGCACAGTGTGAAAAATTGTATACAATTTTATTCTATTAAATCAACATCATTGAATTCGAACACACATGTTCGAGGGGGTTGGAATGAGGGGTGAGAGGGTCGCCAGTTCGTGCTGCTGTCGATTGGGGTTGCAAGCGGCATGCCGTAGTCGGTTATTATTTGTATTATTGTGTCTAGTTTGTAATTGTTGTTGTTATTATTGTTGCTGTTGTATGTATATGTTTTTTTTCGGTTTTATCGTTTTTATTGCTGCACCGCAGCACAATAACGTTTTCATTTAACATTCATAGTCCGAGTGCAAAACTGTCAACTGTGCGCTGTGTTGCTGCTTGCCCCCATATTCATCCCCCCTCCCCCGCATTGATAGCTCGCACTTACCATCAACAACCGCGCGCCGTACGTTTCCAATGCGAATGTATTTTCCACAACTCTTGTTTTTGTTTCTTCTTGTGTGCATTGTGATTTTTACTTATCGCACACAGCTGGACAGTTAAAGCGTTTCGTTAGAACACAACAGCAGAGCTGACAATGGCCGCGACGGCGACGGTGGCGAGCGGTTGCCGGAATGCCAACAAATGCGGCTGGAGGCAAGCGGAGCGATATGCTGAAAACGGTGCTGGTTCGAAGATTGCAGTTCCACGGATTGGCAATAGGTAAACAAACAAATAAACGCACCGATACACACACACGCACACACACACACACAAACACATAATACACAGCGGACATTGCCAGAGAAAAATATTCGCATTTGGTTAGCGGATCTCATAGCCGCACCACAGTGTATCACGTTAACGTCCAGTAGAGCTGCAAAACTATCGATGGCACTATCAATAGTATCCATCGTTTTCATTTTCACTTCACTATCGATGCTTTTCGTTACTATCGACACTATCGATTCGCTGCCATCTGTGGTTTCGATCAGGGCAACACGAGTGTTGACGCTTTAGTAGAATTCTACCAAACTTAGTGGATTTATTTTTGAATTTTCATTTTATGCAGATTGGTACATTTTATTTGAATTTGGTAGATTTTCGGAAAAATGTATGTGTCTTCTTCAATTCGTGAAAAAATTGTCAGATAACAAAAGAAAGTCTGACAAGATTGTAAAGAAATGTTTAACATGACCGGTGCTATAAATATTTGAACCGAAACGTAAGAAGCTGTATCTGTTATTTTGTCAAAGAGGGCGAGTGAGACGACTTATGTGCATGTTTCTTCAAGCGCGGAAACATATTCTTGAGTTTGGGTTTGTGTCGTGCTGGCTGCAGCAATTGCGGTGAAAATGTTTAATGTTTAAAAATATATTTAAAAAATAATTACAAAATAAAAATTTCAATTAGTTTAGTTTTTTGGCTGCGATAGTATCGATAGTATCGATAGTTTTTTCCAAACTATCGAAACTATCTGATAGTTCGACTATCGATAGTTTTGCAGCTTTAACGTCCAGCGGTCATGCTAGCTTGGCCATGTGACCCGGATACACAACGGAGCTTCGGCGAATACTACTAATGTCCTTCAACTGCCGCATCCATAGTTGAATGGTGACCGAAAAGAGTGGAATCGTGTCTTCGTTGCAGGGACGCACACAGGATTTCATTTTGGGAGATTTCGTACATGACTTTTGCGGCTCCACAACATTTCGAATCATATTTTCCATGCACAAGTTGCGTATAGAAGTAGGTATATAAGGTAAAGAGTAAAACGAATTAGGTTAGGTTAGGTTAGGTTAGGTTTTAGGTTAGGTTAGGTTAGGTATTGAAGGGTATATGGGTATACAGAAAGTGGGAGAGTATTTTCCTCTGGTCCTCCAACCCATAGCTGCGACAATGATTTGTGTTCCCACACCGGCAAAGTACCCGTTAGAGCCACAGTGGGTCTTATGGTATTCCTCCGGGTGTTTCCAAGCAGTTGCCTCCTCCTGTTCAGGTCGTACTTTGATCCTGTTTTCCTGTGTGATTCATGCTGAGGGATTAAGTGTCTTCACCAATAAGGACGAAATATTAGGTGCGCAACTAAGTTCTCGCTGTTTTTTTTTTTGATGAAAATTCAACTTTCAAAATTGGTTACAAATAATTCATTCAAAGTATTGCCCATTTGAGCGTGTCCAAGTAGGTTTTAACTGGTTTGGCCACGTGAGGCTCAGCGTTGTCATGCGGTAGTAGGCTCAATCGCATTAAATGCTATCCATACCGTTCCCCAGCCATAGTTTTAACAGCTAGAGTCCGACCAATACCAAATTTTTTGGCCGATGCCGGAAGGGCGAGTTTGGCCGATGCCGATTAATCTGCCGAAAGGGCGAAAATCGGCCGATGCCGATTACATAGAAAAAATAACACGAATGATTTCAATCAAAAACACAGTATATTTTATAAAATAACAAAATGAACTATTACATTTTGTTTGTAATATTCACCACAAAATAACAAAACAACGAGAAAAGAAAAAATAAAAAAACGAAATAAAATATCAAGAGAATTCAGAATTCTAATACATTAACATGTATTAAAAAAAAATAATATATCACATTTATACACTGAGAGAGAAACAAAAATAGGGACATAATACATACATCGGCCTCGATAGCTCAGCGGGTAGCGCGCTGGCTTCTCATACCGAGCGCCCCAGGTTCGATTCCTGGCTTGGGCTGGAAAAAACACTCATCTACTTCTATCGCTATCCACATGAAGCAGATGAGAATTACAAGAATCGCACAAGAAGAAATCGCTCTTGGCAGTCAATGGCAAAACCTCCAAGTGTGAAAGAAAAACTGCCAATCGCCGTTCGGATTCGGCGTTAAACTGTAGGTCCCTTCCCTCCCTTTCCCCATCCGTTTGAAATGTATGTTGTATCACATGTTTGTCACACAACAAATTTGGAAAAAATAAAAGGCCTGTTAAAAAAAATGCCTCCAATTAAAAAAAGAAGGATAAGATTGAAAAATTAAAAGCCCCTTCTTCTGATATCCACATTAAGAGACGAAATGCATAGACATTTCGAGAAAATCTGTGTTTTTAAGAACACCTAGTTTTAAAAAAACATTTCTATTAAACATTTATATTAAACAGTATCTAAAAATTCATTACTAAAAAGGGGTATAAGAACCCGTTGGTACAAAAAATGAAAACGAAAACAATGAAAGCAGAAAAATAGGCCGATGGCATCATCGACCAAAAACGGCCGATGTGGCATCGGCCAAAAAAGGCCGATACCGATGCCAATACCTATTTTTTTGGCCGATGCCGATACCAATTTTATTGGCCGATACTAGCCGATGCCGATGCCGATTAATCGGTCGGACTCTATTAACAGCTCATAATAAACAACACCACACGCAGCGTGAATATTCGGCCGAGCCGACAACTTAGAAGCGTGACCGGGCAGTCCCCAAGTTTTTTTTCTCTTTGGGTTGCCGTGGTGAATCCATTTTTCATGACCGCTTTTTTGCCGCTGGAGCAGTTATTCACAGGCGAAAAACGACGCTCAACATCTCTTGGCTTCAAATCATAAGGAACCCAACAAGTTCCTTGCTTTAGAATCATTCCCAACGCATCCAATCGCATGGATGGGTTTGACGGGTGCGCTCTTTTTGCGTTTGGCATGAATCCTCATCGAGCAATGCCTTCAATTCGGCGCCTTCGAAGGTTTTTGGTCATCAATATCGAAATCGCCGTCTTCGAAGCGACGAAACCAATCACGGCAGCAGCTCCGTAAACTTTTTGGAGCTCTCGATGCGCTTTAGCCGCCGTTTTCTTTGAATAAAAGATTGAAGATTATTTAGCACAAAATCAGACATTTCCCCACAACCAAGATCACATATATAACGCAAAAATAAAATCTCTAATGTTTCAAAGCCGTTTGTTTACCACAAGTTTAAGTTTGGTTCATGATGCCTTCGATAAGTTAAAATCGATTAGCTGACAAACAGCGAGAACTTTATTGCGCACCTAATAGTTAGTGCCGTTAATCTCCAAATTGCAATCCTGAAATATACTTAAAATTTTGAGAACTGTTTCAGAAAGTCGGTCCATCGGCCTCAAAAATGTATAGAAATTAATGGAAATTATGTTGAAAACATGGTGAAAAATTATGATTAAAATTATGCAATGTAAATAATTTTGGAAAAATTTTTTTGTGGCCGACTAACTTTTTGTTAGACACCTTTCTATATTGAATGAGTCGAAAACCATTGACCAGTTTTCCCTATGGGACACGACACACACACAAACTCCTAGCCACACAATTGTGAATATATGTTTGTACAAGTACATACATATGTGTGTATATAAGTATGTATGTATGTACACATACTAAATTCACATGCCTACACAGAGTGGCGCTTCAACTGCTGAACTGTTGCTGCTGCTCACTTTAAGTGGAATTGGAGTTCGATATTGCCGTGTCGTGCCATTCATTTTGTTGCCATGGCAAATTAAGATTTATACCCAGTTTTACGGCGCAGCCAAAGTGGGCGGCCAGTGCGGCCAGCGCAGCGCGCTGAGTACCAACAACGGCGCTGAGTGTGTATCGAAGGCATAGAAAATGGAATAAAATAATGTAATTTAAAAAAAGGTAAACATTTGAGAATCAAACAAATACAATAAATACGAGTGCAGGCACACACACACACACACACACACACACACACACACTGTGTTGGATGTGTAATATGCCGAAGTACAATTGAATTTGTTGCGCAGACGACTTGTTCGCTGGAGACCTTTTCCTCGTATTGCACTCAGGGGCTGGCCGGGAAGTTGGAAAAAGGGAGCGTGGAAGGGGACGTTTTGTCGTGCGGTGGTCGTAATGCTAATAGCAGCGCCGATGAGGTCAGCGCTGGGGGCGGGGGGCTGCAGGGGCGTATGGCTGTTATTGTTGGATTCGAGCAAGTAAAATAATAAAAATAATCACTCGGTCGTAGCGCGCCACTTTTCGCCGCTGGAGGCTGGACGCTGGGTGCCGGGTGGCAGGGGCTGGGGCGGCGAGAGTCAGTCGCCACACAAAGGACACTGATGAAGATGTTGTCCCGCTGTGCTAATGCACAGCCGCCTCAACGTGGCGGGTGGCGTATTGCAGCGCCCGCTCGCTGCCTCCTACAACTTTCATAATCCACTTTTTACTGTTTGTTTTGCTGCCTCTATTTTTAGCCACTTCATGCATGCGTCTGTGTGCGTCTCTGTGTGCGTCTGTGTGTGTGAGTGTGTCCTGATGATTGGTGACTTGTTGAGCGAACGCAACAATCGAACCCTAAAATCCCAATTGTTGTCCAGTTCAAAAATTTCCATACGCCACAGCTTTGCGCGTCGGCCGAGCTTCGGCTTGAAAACTTTAAATCACATTGTGCACATTTTAAATGCGCGCCGTCGAAAAGGCTGTCTAGCAGATATTTAGCGCAAAGCTATTAGTGCGTTGGGCTGCAGGTGAGCCGCGCGGCGCTAGCAGGCAATAAGCCGGATTATCGCCAGAGTACGCGTTCGCGTACGCGTACTTCGTCAAAGTGGCAGCGACGCCGGCGCCGGCGTCGACGCTGACGGCGATGTCGATGCCGGTGACGGTGGCGACGCAAAATGTTTGTTTCCTTCAAGTTTTCCGCTTTGCGCGTAAGCACACTCCACGCTGTCAGTGTTCTTCCGGCGAAGTGTTCTCGGTCTGGTTCTCGAGCTCGAGCTGCAGTTCGTGTTATTATTATTATTTCATTGAGGGTTTATTCGCTAATTGAAGTATTTTGTTTTTCTGCACAGTTTTAAGTAGGTAATTATTTTTATGGCGTTTTGAAAGTGTTGAGAGCTTTAGCGCTTAGCGTGAAGGGCTTTCTTACAATATCAAATATGAAAGTGTGGCATTTTTAGCGGAAAAATGCACTAATTGATGCTTAGTGGAGATCGCGTTAGAATGCGGCAATTGGTATCGTACGCCAACGTACTCTACAATTACAGACACTAAGTATTGACTTACTTAGTTTGTGATATGAGTGCTGAGAATATTCAGCGAGACTTACGGGAAGCTATTGCTGACATAGAGTAATTTCTTAAGAACGATGGATTTTCGAAATTATAACTGATCAACTAGATAATCCCTTGCGTCCTTTGGCAGCCAATTTTTACAAGATGAACACAGATTGCTTAACTAGTTTGGTAATGTATGCATAATGATTGAAAATGTTGATTACTAATAGGCTATGGGGGGGTTGTGATACCCAAAACCCTACTTGGTTTCTCTCCTGGTACCATGGCTGTGTAGCAGAATATTCTGTTTCTGTTAGTTTGAATTATAAATAAATTAAAAGTTGTACCATATACAAATAGCAATTTTTTTTTAGGCATCCCAACCCCACACTCTCTTAAGAAACCCCCTAATAATTAAATCCGCACACAGCTATAGTATCATACAATATTTCAGCCCAATAGCAGCTGCCTATGTGACGCCTTACTGTACGAAAATCGTAGGCTCAGCTGATCACACTAGCACACTAGGCTCACTAACCGCCTCCCAGTTAGTCGCACATTCCAGTGTTAACAACAATGTTGAAGCAATTCAAAATATATTTATAATACTGATCGAAATATACAAACAGTTTTAAATGAAAAAACAATTTGCAAGCGTTTGCCGACAATTTCAGCAGAAGCAACAAACTTCCACGGTCGGTGTAGCAAAAGTTAAACTTGAAAGTTAGGCAGTGCCTCATTCGTGGCTCCATTTGCTCCACTCGCTATTATCTATTTTTCCAACATAAATGGGATTTTATATTCGAGGATCTGACACTGGACCAAGTTGGCCGATATGAGTTACTCTTGCCAAAAGTAACATCGATGACTGAACACATTAGATGTCAAGTTTTGAAAGGATCGAAGCTTAACTGCAACTAGATACTTGACATGAGACAATGAACCAAATTAGTTGAACTATGTCAATCCTACCAAAAATGAACATCGATGACTGGATACGTCTTACATAAAGTTCTGGAGGGATCGAATATAAAAGGCAACTAAAGGTAGGACAATGAACCAAATTGGACAAAGTGTGTGACTAGTTCCAATAATCGACATCGATGACTGGGGATTTTTGATGTCAAGTTCTGAAAGGATCGAAACTTAACTGAGACTAGTTAATCGAAATGAGAGATGGAACCAAATTGGTTGAACTATGTCAATCCTACTAAAAATTTACATCGATGACTGGATATGATTGGCATAAGGTTCTGAAGGAATCGAATATAAAATGCAACTAAAGGTTGAATAAATCGAATTGGTTGAAGAAAATCACTTCTGCCAAAAATATACATCTGTGTATAACTGGAGGAGTTTGATGTCAAATTCTAGAAGAATAATAATTAATTAATTGACTGGCACGACAGCCCGCTTACGCGAGACTAAGGCCTAGCGTGTGAATTTGTACGCGGGTGGAAGGGACCTACAGTTTTATGCCGGTTCCGGACGGCAGGTTGGGAGCTTTTTCATAAGCAATTTTTACTCTCAGAGGTTTGCCAGCTGAGAGGACAGCCACCAAAAGAGAAAACGAGTTTTCCCGTTATTTTTTTTTAGGTGTTATTACAGGCAGTATTTGAACCTGAGGTTGCTGCCTTCGACTCGTGGTCTAACGCACTAACCAACTGAGCCACGGCGGCTGCCTAGAAGAACGTCGGCGACTCTAGAGGAATGCAATATAAAATAAGACTAGATTCTCAAGGTATGACAATTGAGTCAGTTGGTGCAAAATGGATATATCTGATGTCAGATTCTGAATGCTTTAAATGGAACTAGAACTACTTAAATGGAATTGGACACGCAAAGTATTACAATAAAATCAAATAAACTAAGAATTTCTATGAATTTTAAAGATTATTCAATAAATTTGGGTTCAAATGTCGCTTTTGCTTCTTTGTTTTTCTATTAATAACTTTCATCATGAATGGAATTATTGAATTAATAAGAGAATGGACAACAGAAATGTTAATATTTAGCCAATCTTCTCCGCATTTTATGATTGTTTTTAATTATAAAAATATTCAATTTAGCAAACAGCTGAACTTAGACGCTTAAATACGAGGGCAGTTTGACAAGTCAGTGACTTTTTGAATTCCCCCGTAGAATTTAAAATCCAACACTACTCCTGCCAACATTGGTTTAAATACTACTTTCTATTCTATCTAATCTATTATATCTGGTCTTTTAATTATGAGCCAGAAGCGTTATTGAAATCAGACAATCTCGTATTATTCCTCATAGATAATACTAATCAGGATTCCGCTTCGGTTAGAAGAAAACTTACAGCTCGCCAAGTGAAAACCTAACTTTCTTTAACTTTAAAAACCTTCAAAACAGGGGTTTCAGTTTTGCTTTATACAAAGATAAAAGACATAGGTAGACCGGGCCTGAAGGTTAGGTTGACTTTGGCAACTTGTGCAAAATCGATGAAATTAATAAACGCATGAAGTTATGTACTTTCACAAAAATAGCTTAAAGTGTGAATAGGGTCTTCAGCTTACAGGAATGCCAATCCCTCTTTAATGCCTTTTTTGATGTTTTTCTACTTAGTTGTATGGACAAAATCTATGTCGGCCTCGATAGTCCAGCGAGGCTTCTCATACCGAGGCCCCAGGTTCGATTCCTGGCTCGGGCTGGTAAAAAACTCGTCTACTTCTATCGCTATCCACATTAAACTGTAGGTCCCCTCCCTCCCTTCTACTATCCGTTTGAAATGGGTGTTGTAATGCATGAAAAAAACAGTGTTGTATACACATTTCAAACGGGTACAATTTGTGGTATCACAATGGGCCCATATAGAGGCCTTAGTGTGTCTCATACAGAGGCAGCCACTACAACAACCTAACCTATATGGACAGAATTGAATGGGAACAACTTTTTGTAAGCGTATAATTGATGTGAAATGAATTGAGATCTCTTGAATTGCTGCTAATGTTCATGAAATGGCTACGACTTTTCAGCCAAAGTTGTTTTGTAAATAGTTTGCAAAATAGGCTAAAATCTTTAGAAAAGTCATACAATGTTTAGAAAAGAAAACGCTTATAAAAAGAATCCTTAAATCGTTTTGCCTTTTCGTGGAACTTAATCTACATTTAGGTGAGCACTAGTGTCCGACCGAAACCACTTTTTGGGCCGAAACCGAATATTCGGTTTTTTTAATATTCGGCCGAAACCGAAACTTTCTAGTTGAAATAAAAATCACCATATCAAGCACTTTTTCCAACAAACGAATATGACATTAAGTAAATAAAGAACAAACAAACAAACATAGCATAAATAAATAAATACTTATTAATAAAAACAATTTATTCATTTTTTAAAAACGTAAACAGGAAGAAATCACCCTTACTCGATAATATTCAAAATTAAATAACTTAACATTATATGCTAAAAAAAAGAAGTTTATTTACATTGCTTGCATCTAAATTACTCCTCCTTTTACTATATAGCTGCTACACAATAAAATGTAAAAAATATTCTAGAAAGTTTCGGTTTCGGCTATTCGGCCATTTTTTGGCCGAAACTGAAACCGAAACCGAAACCACTTATTTGGGCTGAAACCGAAACCGAATATTCGGTCGGACACTAGTGAGCACCAAAGATTTTGGTAAATTTTTTCGAAATGCTTTCAAACATATGTTCATACATGCTCTTATATGTATTTATGTATGCATGTAATATGGGTATAAATAAGACCAATAGAATTCACTTCATGAACATACAACACACACACACACACACAAACATAAATCTATTTACTTAGGCGTTAAGCAAATAAATACATATGAAGTACAGTGCCCCAAACCAGACGAAAATGGTGCAAAAATATATTAAAGTAGTTGAATTAGGTGAATTTTGGTGAAGACATTCTCAAGTAGCTAAGCTGAGATAATGAAATCTTGTTTGTGCCAGCGGCCTTGTAGTATTTTTCAACCACATATATTTTGCTCAAAATCATTGAAACCGATTTTTGGCTCAATTCACACGTTTTGAAACCTGGTTGGTGTTGAACAATTTGAAACATACACACGAAAATGTTATCAACATTTTTCAGATTAGTGCCACTAATTTCTTGTTGTTGTATGTGTGTGTGTGCTTTTGCTCACTTTTGCGACACTGTGCGACGTGCCAATGCGTGCAGTCCATTCATTTTGCGTAATTTTCAGGTCGGGCTTAGCGTCTGCCGGCACCTGCCTGCGCGGTGCTGGCCGTGTAAAAAATGTATACAAATTAAGCTTAGCGGGATTCTCTTGGTCAAATATAAATTAAATGCAAATAATCAAGATTAATTTGAGTTTGCCTTGCCGCCAAATCCGAGGGCGATTGGTCGTCCGGACGCAACGCGGGCCGCAGCGTACGTGAACGCGAATGCGACCGTTGTCGTTGGGGGCGATGTGTGGCGGGGGCGGCACACGCACACACATGTACAGGCACACAGATGTCAGCGAAGAGTGTCAACAGGACAGCACACAGCGTGCTCGCTTCATTTCATTCATTCCCGGCTGCAGCGTAATCCGGCCGCGTCGCAGTCGATCTGGAGGCCGACTTTGGTCCGCCTGCCGCCGATGCCTTTGCACATTGCTCTGTACATTTTTTACTTTCGGCGCTCTACAATCTTTGATACGAAATCCGCATCATGCCAACTGTTCGACACGTGATTTTAATGTAAAATAACTGCCGTTGCGTAAAAGCTTTTCATTAATTTCTTGCCGTTTTTTTCGTTTCGCTGATGAAATGTTGTGTTGTTGCGATATTTTGTTGTTGTGGGCTTTGCGTTTTTCACTCATCAGCTTTCGCTTTATGTGCTGCAGCTTAACACTGGGCTTTTAGCCATTTCGGCCGGCCAGATAATGGCGGCGCGCCGAGTGTTCACGTTTTTGGTGGTGTCGGCGTATTCGAGTATGCAGGTACTTTTGAACAGCGACCTGGTCAGCGAATTCAATGTGAGCGCAAGTGCTGCGGTTCAGAACGATTTTGAAGCGGTCTGGTGGCGCAATATTCCAGTGTGCGGATTGTTAATGGTTGCATTTGGCCAGCAGATGGCTTTAATGCACACCTCGAAGTGGCTCGACTGGCTTCCACATACAAAAAATAACTGAAATATGCTTTATTACAAAATGAAATTCGAAATGGCTGGGAGTGCAAGCAAAAAAAGTCAGACTTACGTCCGTAGTACCGTCTAGAAGTGACACAAAATCGATTTTTTTTTATTGATTTTTGTGCAAGGAGTATAAAAGACGTGGATAGATAGGAAAGCTGACCCTTGGAGCCAGGGTCTTCGATGGGCTTACGAAAATAACTGATGCACGGATAACCGATCTACACAATTTCCTCGCCATGACCAAATCGTTTCCAAAAGATCCCGTCTGGATCTAGAGGGATCCCAACAGATAGGGAAGTAATTGAGGCAGCCATCGACAGTGATAGGCAGTGATATACAGTGATATACAGGGATATTGGTAATGCTACTTTTTCCCGTATGTATGTATAACTCTGGTAGTCGGCACGGCACAGACCAGGTTCTAGTAAATTGAATACATTCAATGCCAGCCCATAGAATCATGACTGTGCGAGCAGAGTGACATCGGGGGTAAATATGAGCTGTCTCCAAGGTGAGGTACTGTCTCCGTTGCTCGGGTGCATGGTGATTGATCCTCTGCTTACCACTCTAAACGATTCCCAGGTATGCCAGGATTCTTGCCCCCAGGGCACGATCTTGTCAACGTAGATGACAAACTTCAAAGGTAATGTCAAAGGAACTGCCAGCTTTTTGACAGTGTAAAGGTGTCGTGTCAGCTATGATAAAACTCATTATTTCTGACGCATCGGTTGGCTGGATGAGCCGACTCTCTCTAGCAGGGTCAGGAGAACTTTATCCAGACTGCAGTGTACTGTGGCTAGTGTCGCACACAGGGAGATGGGGGATCAAACCCCCCAAATACAAAAATTGCTGTTGCAAAATATAGTTTCAAATGAAATTGAGATCAAACGTTGTACGCGAACCCCCCTCACCACTCCTGTGTGCGCCACTGTCTGTGGCCATATGTTGTCCAGAAGCTTTTCCGATAACTTCGGGCCCGGCGTTAGATGACCTGGTGAATGTAGCTTCATCTTCAAGGCTATATGAAGCTTGAAACACAGTGGCCATTGGTATGACGAGGGTCTGTCACTGAACAATGGTGCTGGGACCGATATTATTACTTCTATGATATTGATGCCCTTTGACTCTATGCTTTTATTCAGCGTACTAGAAAAACGTTGTTACCAGGCAATAACGTGATTTTTAAAAATTGTTCGGTAATATTCGAACAGCACATTCTAGATATATAAGTCCTGCCGAAATCGAAAAAACTTGGGTAATTTTAAAAGGGCACCCCTTAAGTTCAGACATCTATTCTAGAGGGTGAAAGGGCCGTTGGCAACTTTGGGGAATTTGAAGCTTTGATATTACATTGATTTGGTTTTTCTGTCCACTATATTCCTCTCCTGGTGGCCTTAGGTCTACGAGGTTGGGAAGTAGGACGCATACATTCTTCTTTGATCGAATCGCATGTACGTATGAAAAAAATCCACAGATTGCTCAACGTTGAGCTAAGATTTAATGTGAAAGCTATAAATTTAAAAAATTTCCAAAGACCAAAGCAATTTGAGTAATCAGTTGAAACAAAACGACTTCTCCGTTAATTCTCTAACGTCGAAATATAATCATATAATCAAAACTAATTGGATTATTGAATATTATTTATGTCGAATAGTTTTTCGTCCGCCGCATGCAAAATGTATTGTGTGAAAGCCTACAAGAACAAATCAACAAATTCAAAAATGCACTAAAATAATTTCTTATTATATCTCGTATTCAGCCATAAAGAAGCGAAACTTTACATTGCGTGAATCTAAAAAACATCTTTGAGAAACCACTTTTTGTAACTATTTATTTATTTATGTAACTAAATCTTCGAGAGCATCGCGCTGTTTGAAAAACGAATTCCGTTGCATATGAAAACTCGTTCAGAGTTGCGATCACCAAATTATTAATCATCAGATGTGCGTGGACGTATTGCCATATGCGCATAATGCAGTCCATAGTACTCGCCCCGGAACGACATCCAGGTAATCGCTATGGCATACTGATCCTCACTCAGTTTTCCGGGCAAATACAGACCGTTCAGATTGCTGTAACAATGAATTTGGAATGGCTCGGTTATATGTTTAATTAATTACTTTCGTATGCATTCGAATCGTGTACCTCGTATGACAGCTGTCGTACCACCAGGCGCCTTTGAACGTTGCCGCACAGTTGCCATTCTTTCTGTTGTCGTTGTCGTTATCCCACGTACTGAACTTCTCTCGTAATTGGTATTGTAATGAACTGCCCGCAGTGCCCGAATATGCACCCAACCCATTCAATTTGTACTTCTCGTTCTCGCTACCAATGGTAAACCGATCGTAGATGGCATAGGCCGTTTCGTTGAAATCCTTCAGGCTAACCCACAACTCCTGCGGTGGGTTCGTGAGCGCATGCAGCCTGTCCAACCCGATAAAGTACTCAGCGTGCACATCGCCAAAACCCTCTTTGTACTCCTGCCAACGGCGATAGAAATCGGTTGTGCCATTGATCCGGCGCTGCACAACGGTCCAGCCGGGCCCCTCATCAGGATCGAGCAGACAATAGACCCTAAAAGGCGACAGGCCCGAGTCGGGCAGATACAAAGTGTAGACGCCGCTTTCGGCATCTGGGCCATCCAAGGCCTCAGCGCAGCTGCTTGGAAGTTCCCTCACGAGACTCGCCGAACTGTAGAATAGATGAGTCTGCCAACAACACACCTCGAGCTATTTCAAGTGACTTTATTGATTCCATACCTTAGCCCGGGCGCGAAACTGGAACGCTCCTTGGTGGACTCCAATCTACTGTCAATTGTATTCAATGTCCTTTCGAACCTGCAAGTAAACGTTTCTTGACTGCAGTTCGCAAAGATGAGAACCAACTTACTTCGTGTTTAAATTATCGACTTTCGAGTTGAGCTTCTCGTTCGACTCGCTGATTTGGTTCAGCAGTTGCAATACTCGCTCCATGCTGCAATTCAAATACAACAAACACAAACCATTTTAGACTGACGAATCGAAATTGCACTACTGTAAAAATTGGATTTAACTACTTTGAACTCTGGCTGGTGACCTTTGCTTCAAGTGCTGCGACTGTGGTTTTCAATTCGCTCATTCTGAAACCATAGAATGAGGGATTATTAGCGGCGGGTTCAGTGTTTGTAGGTGGAAGTCCATGAACTTTGAAAATGCTCGACTTTCAAATTTATCCGAACCAAACAAAAGTCGAACTTACTTTGAATTCTGACTGTTGACCTTTGTATCAAGTGCTGCGATTGTGGTTTTTAATTCGCCTATTCTGAAACCATAGAATGAGGGATTATTAGGGGGTTCAGTGTTTGTAGGTGGAAGTCCATGAACTTTGCTTGCGAATTCTCGACTTTCAAATTTATTCAAACCCAAAACAAGTCGAACTTACTTTGAATTCTGACTGTTGACCTTTGTATCAAGTGCTGCGATTGTGGTTTTTAATTCGCCCATTCTGAAACCATAGAAAGAGGAATTATTAGGGGGTTCAGTGTTTGTAGGTTGAAGTCCATGAATTTTGTTTGCGAATTTTCGACTTTCAAATTTATTCAAACCCAACACAAGTCGAACTTACTTTGAATTCTGACTGTTCCATTCTGAAACCATTGTGCCCATTCTGAAACCATAGAAAGAGGAGTTATTAGGGGGGTTCAGTGTTTGTAGGTGGAAGTCCATGAACTTTGCTTGCGAATTCTCGACTTTCAAATTTATTCAAACCCAAAACAAGTCGAACTTACTTTGAATTCTGACTATTGACCTTCGTATCAAGTGCTGTGATTGTGGTTTTCAATTCGCCCATTCTGAAACCATAAATTGGGATTATTAGCGGCTTTGGTGTTCTTGGGCGGAAACCCATCGACTATCGATTAAATCGAGCTAACCTTAAACTTTGGCTGTTGACCTTCGTATCAAGTGCTGCAATTGCGTTGTTTACTAGTCCCATTCTTGAACCATAAAATGAGATTATTTCTTGAAGATCCACAATTTTTGGCTTTATTTCGCCCATCCTAAAACCATAAATTGAGATTATAAGTGAATTCGTAACTTGCAGATGGAACCTCGTTTACTTTGCTTGCAAATTGTCGACTTTCGAGTTGAGCTTCTGGTTGAATTCGGTGACGTGCTCCCGCAGTTGTAATAGTCGCTCCATACTGCAATACAAATACAATAAACACAAACAATTTGAGATCGATGAATCGGAATCGCATAGCTCTAGTAATCGAACTCACCTTGAACTCTGATTGGTGACTTGCACTTCAAGCGCCGCAATTGGGCGCTTTAGTTCGCCCATTCTGAAACAGTGAATTGAGATTATTGGCTCGTTTGGGAATTGTGGCCTACATACTCCCTGCCAGAGCTGGTCATCTGGATTTGCAGCGACTGCAGCAATTGCAGCTGGCTCGGCACGCTCTTGATCAGCTCCTCGTTGCAGAAAATAATGCTCATTGCCTGAAACCGAGAGCAGCGCAATTCGTTAGGGATTCGTTCACCAAATGCAGATTTCATATCCGAATGTTTTGTACCTCAGCATCGCTGAGGCCAGCGTTATCAGCGTCGAACTGTGAAGCGGCTGGGCCAAGGATTAGCGTAAGAAGAACAAGCGAGGTGAACTCAACGAGGCGCTGCTGTGACATCTTGTACGATCGTCGCTAGACTGAAACTGTGCTCTGTGCTATAGCCAAAGTTTATTTTATAATCTAATTCTGTGCGATATTCATCAGCGAATCAACTGATAGCTGAATAACTGAGCGAACAGTTTATAAATCAACGAGAAACATAGCGTCCGGTATTGGGCAAAACCAAAAGTCTGGGGTTTTTGATCTCCACCAGCTGCTGAGGCTGGAGAATTTGACGCAAATTTCATGCTCATTACTAACCCTTGGCATGTAACGTTGTTTTTCGCATCTCTTCTGTGTAACGTCGGGTCACTTGTGTCCGACTGTTAAAAAAGTACGTAAAAATGCTCAAAAAGAATTGAAAAAAATAACGATACTTTATTGATGATTCTATTTTAAGGATCAATCGCTATATTACCGATTTTTTAATTTGTTTAAATAATATAATTGCTTAAACAAATAAAAACGTGAAATATGCCAGTTTTGGTAGGGCACAAGTGACCCCACTTTACACGTTAAGGATTAATGGCAGCGATAAGCTCACGATTTCAGTTGTTATTCGATTTCAATTAAGATTACATTGCTCAATGCTTAGACTAAAATTCTAACTCATTTAAAGAGATTAGTGTAACACGTAAAAAAGATAATACAGATGAGAATATTTGCAATAGACCGCAAATTATTTATGCAATGAAATGTATTCATAAAAATACATCATAAGCAAGATTACGCTTCAAATGCCGCCTCATACACAAAAACACTGTGCAACAAGTTCCATTGTTTTTCAAAATTAATTAAAATTTAAAAAATTTAAAAGTTATAAAAAAAGTTTTCAAAATTGATTTGCATAGCTCCAAAAAAAATAAAGAAATGCATATTCAACCATTTGGTTTTTTGTTTTTGTCCAAAGACCAATAATCAAGTTGGACAATGGATACGTCTTGCAACTTCTTAACCCATTGGAAGAATTTGTTCACAAGTATTCCACAAATCAAAGCTCCAAGCAGGGGCGCACACACGATTTCATTTTGGGGGAGGCGGTTTTGCGTACAAGTTCTGAGCCGAATACCATTCGAAACCATATTTTGTACAAGTAATTGTTGTGTTTGGAGGGTTTGAGCCCCAAAACCGCGTGCGTTCGCCACTGGCTCCAAGAATATTTTGCCAATGATTCAGTTAAATTCAACGATCTGCAAAAAATTCGAGTGGTTGAAAATATTCTTCAAATATAAAACCACATTAAATTCAGCAAGATTTTCCACATTTCCTCGAACAATGTTTCAAAGTTGTGCTTGTAAGGACTTTTCAGTATTTATATCTTTTTCAAAAATGTTCAATAAAGTTCACTAAACAATGCAAGTTTTGGACAAGTCAGCTCTCATTTCATACATCGATTACTTTTTTTTTAAGGTAAAGTAAAAATAAAGACCAATCAAACAATAGGCAGCCCTCATCTGATGCCTGAATTGCACTTTTTTCTTTAGCCCTCAAATGCATAGGTCCAGCTGACATATTTATCAGTAAATACCGATATAATTTTTTCAAACTCCAACTTAATTCAAAGAATTTGCTAGTATTTATTAAAATTTCTTTTCAAAGTGGCTTTCCTTTAGTAATTTGCTTTAAAAAAGAAACAAAAATTATGTTTATTAAGCAAAGTGGTACATTGACAGAATTGAAAACATTGCTTTATTGACCAGGTGATCGATGCTGCAAAGACGCCTTGGACAGGACAGGCAGGTCTACAAGATGTTCTCCACAGGTGAACTCCTTGAAATAACGCGACCTCATCCACGTTGGCAGGATCACATGTTTCTGCGTCTGTTGGCAGAATGGAACGAACCAAAATCAGACAAACTGCTTGGCAAGCACAGAGTCGAACCTTTCAATACTTACTTATTTAATTTTCTCGCCAAGACCAAATGGTTTCCAAAAGATGCCGTCTGGATCTATAGGGAACCAAAGACATAGGACGGGGTACCGAATTCTTAAATTAAGAGAATCACAATGGATCCAATAGGATCTTCGGGTGGAAGTGCAAGCCGCACAGATCCTTTCTATAACCTTCCTTAGTCTATTTACTTACTTAACTGGCCATAACAACCTTTTATCTGACTACGGCCCCCGGCAAAAGTTTCCTATAAGAGATGACAGTCCGTTCTCAACTTGGCCCTTTCACCGGAGACATGGTCTCCCTCTCCGCCGTCGACTTGTAACTGCCACGTCGAACACCTTTTTCGCCGGAGCTTCGTCGTCCATACGGCAGGCATCTCTAAACAGCTCATACAGCTCGTTTTTCAACCTTTCAATAGAGTACTTAAATTTTCTATGGTACTTGGAACAGACATATCATCTGTTAGTTGACATTGCAACTTTGGTGACATCATCCGAATTGGACGGCGTAATTGTTTGTTCTATTTCTTGTAGGGACTTAAAAGTGGCTATACACTGGAGACCCAATTGACTTTAAATAAAATATCAAATTTAAATATAAAATTCAAGTTCCAAATTAAAAGCCATTGGGTTTAGATGATCTCGAGATATCAAAGTCACCGTGTCGAAAAATATAGCTTCGATTTAAATATAAAATTCAAGTACCAAATTTAAAGTCAATGAGTATAGTAGATCTCGAGATATTAAAATCACCGTGTCGAAAAACATAGTTTCGAATTATATATAAATTTTAAGTACCAAATTAGTTTCGGAAAGAAAACCTCAAGTTTTCCATGTCTTTCTCAAATCCCTAAATTTTTAGAATTTTAATTTCATATTCAAAAGTAATATTTTTAACATGTTTTTAAAAATGTTTGCTTTTTCAACTCTAAATTATAATAATCCCCTAACTGGCCATAAAAACTAGTTACCGGTTTTCGTTCTGCGTTTATTCGGTTTTTGCTTTGCAGCGGTTTCTGGAATTGGTGCACTTTTAATTCACCGCAACTACTGTGCAACAACATTAACTGCGCTTTAAAGTGTGGCACATCGGGAACTTTAAAGGCACTGTGCGTCCATATGGACTATCCACGCGATAAGCTTTCCCGCTGCCACAGCCACACTAGCGCGGCAGGATGAAGGGCGCGGCCAGCTTTAAGGCGGGAGCGTCACAATTTGCCATCACGTTGGAGGATTTAATTGCCAGCTGCTTGGAGCGGCGACGGGCTCTGGCTCTCCGGGCAGCTAGTTGCCAACTACTTAGCTCTCAGCTTATTCAACGCCAACTGGGTGATGTGGGCTCGTTGCTCGTGGCCTGCGACTGACTGTGCGCCAGACCAGAGCGAGGCTGTTTTGTGGGCTATCATATTACCGACGACGGCCGTTGCTGGTCGCATTCGCTTGTCTCGTGTCCTGTGTCCTGTGCGCCATGCTGCAATCTTCTACGTACGCAGCATCACTGATGAGTTGGGCGGCAGTTACAGCAAATACAACAAAAAAAACGAAACGGCTAAAGTGCCGCTTATATCAAAGCTGATGTTTAAGCTGGCGATTGGCTGGCAGTGTCGCACTTTAAACAACAACAACACCACCAGCAAATAAAAAGAGTCAAACATGACTAAAAATACTATATTTCTTTGGATTATTTTTAGCAGCCGCACTGCATTCATTGCAATGTGTTCGGGGGACAAGTGTTGACGCGATTTTGTTTATTTTTTTGTTCGTCCGTTCCTCCTGTCAAACAACATGAAAACTCCGACAAAGAGGCGAAGGATAAGGTTGTTGTTGTTGCTGCTACTGTTGATTGTTGACGGCTGCTCGCTTGCAGCGACTGTCGTCGACAGCGCACCAACACATTCCTAAGTTAAAATACTGCAAAAGGCAAAAAACAGCAACAAACATTTTTTGTGTGCGCATATTTGAAGTGATTTCGTTCAGGCTTTCACTGCGCGCCAGCCCCTGTTTCCGCTTTGCAACTTTTCACACAAGACTTCGTAGCCAACGCAACGGTGTATTGCAATTACTTTGCATAAGTCAAAAGGATTAAATAAAAATAAAAAAAATAAACGAAACGAAACGAAACGAAACGACCGACGAGCGAGCAAAGTGTGAAACGGTTATTTGCCGCTGTTGGCTCTATTGAACGGTTTATTGGTCTGGTCTGCCTAATTCGATTTCAGTTGAGTTTCACGCACCTGTTGGGATATTTGCATATTAATCTATTTACTTCAGCTCACAACTAAACCGAGTTTATATTGCTATACTAATCGATTGGTTCATTGCCAAATTGACGGCATCAAGTCTGCGTCCTATATTTAACAGGAATCGAAAATGTGCATTAACTAATTAATGCTCGACCGAGTATTCGGTTTCGGTTCGGCCTTAAAGTAAAAAACTCGGTTTGTTGGAAAATTTCGGTTTCGGCTCCAAGCGAATATTAGAAAAATGGCTGAACCTTATTGGGAATACCTACAATTAGATGACAATCTTGTAACTGCATTCACGTTAAAATGTCACCATTCTCCTCTAAAAATCCGTATGTGTAATTTCGTTGAAGTGTAAACAACATTCTTTATGCCCTACTCATGTCAACCTCTGTTCGAATAAAACACAATTTGCGGCAAGTGCTGATCTTTCTGCACCTCAACGATTACATGCTGCAAATGCCATCAAGGAAACTTTGTAGGCGTTTCAATAGGTTTCACCAGACATGGCTCCTTCCGATTACCACTTGTTCCGTTCAATGACTCATGGCCTGGTAGAGCAGCATTTTACTTCTTACGAAGAAACCAAAAATTCGGTCGATTCTTGCATAACCTCAAAAGACCAGGAATGTTTTTTTCGGCTTTGTTTTTTTTCAACGCTTGAAAGTTGGAGAAAAGCCGATGCTAACGATGGACAATAGGAAGGTAGGTAGGTAGGTAGGAAGGTACTACTACAGTGGCGGCTTCACGGCAGAACCCACTTAGGCCGTTCACTCATTGAACCAGTTTGAACTTCTCACTAAACCTAATAGACTGTGAATAGTCTTGTCGGCTAGATCTCCTAGACTGTTGAAGAAAAAGTTGCCCTGGTGATTCTTTATTCTTCTTAAAAGCAAAAACAGTACATGTGCATAGAAGGTGAAGTGGATCTTCTTCTTCTTCCTTGTCCATACAACTACGCCGGAACCCGTCCCAACACCAATCATGATTTTTTATCTTTCCCCATAGTGAATAAAATACGTTCTAGCAATTTCTATGAAAATAGCTTCAAAGTTACAAAAACAAATAATCTCAAAACTTATTTGTACCCTCAATTGTTTGGGTTCGGTTTGGAAAAGTCGGTTTCGGTCGGATACTGACACTAACTATTAGTTTCAGTTTCAGTTAACTAAGTTTCAGTGTTTTTTCTTTACTTAATTTTGAGATTTCGCGTGTTTTTAAAGGGTTTTAACAAAATCTTTTAAGCCTTTCGAAACAGACTGTTTTGTTCTGCTGAAATTTTTGTTTTGCTTTTTATTCGAGTTATGTTAATTTTCAGATCATTAAAATTGAATTAAATGGAATTAATGGAATTGATTAATTAATTAATGAAATTAACCTTTTCAACACCGTCTTCCTGCTTTTAAAAAAGGTTCAAAGGCCGCACAAGCTGCTGAGAGAACCTTTCGTTCAAGTTCAAAACTGAAAATGTTGGTCACAAAGACGCACCTCGTTCTGGTCGTCCAGTTGAGTTCGATGAAGAGCGATTAAACCAAACACGGAGAGTTCTGGTATAGAAAATTGAATGCTTCCACACTGCTTAGAAAAGCGTCTTAACTCATTGCGAAAGGTTTATTTATTTAGGAAATAAATTTTCAAGGAAATATGGTGCTGAAACTTTTTGGAAAATTAAAATTTTTTGTTCAAAATCTTAATGTTTAACGTTTTGAGATTCTTCTTTAGAAACTAGAACTTAATATCTCAATTCCAAGTGTTTCAATTCTTATTTGGAATGTCAAATGCGTTGGTCGGTTATCGGAATTGCTGATTTAGATAATTTTTTCTTGAAAGGTCTATGGCGCTGAATTTTTGTGGGAAAATTATAATTATCTGTTTAACGTTTTGAGAATCTTCTTTAGCAACTAGAACTAAATATCCCAATTCCAAGTGTTTCAATTCTTATTTGGAATGTCAAACGCGTTGGCCGGTTATCGGAATTGCTGATTTAGATAATTTTTTCTCGAAACGCCTTTTCTGTAGTTGACTTGGCTTATCCTGTTTTTTAATGTAATGGACATGAAAAGTAAAGACTTTAGGGGTTTCAAAGAATTGTAAAGGCAGAACTAGCTCAATCTGAGCTCTGTTTGCTATTAACTTCTCTAAGAAATCCGATCAATTTTCCTTCCACTGACTTTGATTTTGCAAGTGAAATTTTCTCGCGCTTTTTGGAAAGAATGTTGTTCCAATGAGTGCTGTATTTAGTGATCTGTCGATCCCATAACTAGTCCCATCCTTTCCTTCTCCTTTTGTGCTCATGTTCTCTAAATTTCAGATCCATCGTCCGTATATTTTGTTCCGTCAAATGTTGACTGTTTGTACACGTATCATTCTATCGAATAACCAAAACCCGCAAAACCGGAACTAACCGCGTTTACTTATATTCCGTCCGTCTCGATACGATTTTTTCACTTAAAAAATGACATCTTCTAAGTGAGGCAACATCCAGAGATTGCAGCATCGGGATACAGCCGACGGTCGATATGGTTCCATAGCTTTTCTTGTGTCATTTATTGCTAATGCAAATTTACTGCCAACTACTTTACTGTAACAATCTGCTGTTGTTCGCTTTCGGCTGTCGCGACGGCTGCGGGCGCCGGCAACTGTCAACGGTAATAACGTAATCATGTTTATAATCTTTGAACTCGGCTGCTGCGAGTTAATTTATATTCATAAACCAAATTGGTGTACAATTACCGCCCGATTATACTTGCAGGCGATGTGCCAAAGCATTTCCCCCGTCGCTACGTGAAGCGCCGCGCTCGCCCATCTACAGAAGTATGTACAAGGCTTCGCAGCTTTTCGCGCTATCGACAGCTTTCGTTGTAACTTTCATCTACAACTTGTTTCTTAAGCTGTTGCTGTTGTTGTTTGCTGTTTACTTGTTGATTTCTTTCTTGGTTCTTTATCTTTGGCCAAGCATTTTGTTTTGTATTCGTTTCGGTGTCTGTGCATTCGTTTTTGATGGGTTGCGTGTGCGTCGGTGGTGGGTTGTTGTTGTGCCGGCCAAGTTGCTGCTTGCGGCATGGGCGCTCGGAGGCGGGTGGCTGCTCATTTGAAGCTGAACGGAGTTGATTTGGCGCCTTGCTAGTCGGCGTCATTCATGTCACGACATGTCACCTATTTTCAGACAATTTGCCTGTGGCGGTATTTGCCTGTTGCCAGCCAGCCTGGCTGCCCGCCTGCACGGCTGGCTGCCCCGCACAACACTCGACATCCCCCGGCCGCCGGCCCGCGCCATGGAAATCTGTTAAGTCAGCCACACTTTTGGCGCCAGACGGCTTTCTAGCCAGCTGTGCACATAGTGAGCACTGAAAATATTTGCCACTCAGCTCCAGGAGCATGCGGAGGGGACGGTTGTGCGAGGCGGCGCTGTGCCGCCGGCATATAGCAGCGCCCGCAATCCTTCATTTTAATTTCGTACACATTATAACACACACACACACACACACACACACAACCACCTCAACCACCCGGCCATGTAGGTATTTATGTATGTATTACTTATACCTATGTATGTATGCATGTAGGTAGGTTATGTACTTAGTCGCAGCCACCCATCGATTCACATCCTGTGATGTTGGAAATTGCGTTGATGCTAAGCTTGGAAATTCAGGGCGCGTGCTCGATGCCACTTCTTCGCCGCTTGTTTTTTCCAATTATCGCTGCTTTAGTTTTAATGTTCTCGTTGTGCGCTGCAGCCCCGCCACCCGCCACCCGTCACCCAACACTTCGCCGCTTCGCCGGTGCACCGCTGTGCTGGCGCTGTCGCAGTGCTTGTAAACTATGCTCTTTTTATTAAATATAATTTCGTAGGAAATCCTTTGGGGGTTTCCGGTTGCTGACTTTCGATTTAAAATGAGGTCATATTGGGCGGGTTGGGGCGCGTCGTCTTGAAAATTCCTTATGGAATTTCTCAATGCTGTATGCGTACAATTTCCTTATTCAAATAAACTGCAAGCTCAATCTGTATGCCTGAGCGTGAATTTAATAATAATACAGACCACACAAAAAATCCCACTCACACACACACACAAACCGAAAGTGAAGTTTTGTGTGAAGGATGCCGGCACACGTTGACAAGCGGTGAATTGAGTGGCTAAAGTTGCGCCCATACCGACTGACACCGACTGTTGACACTACTCACGGGGTGAGTCATAACGTATACAGCTGGCGTCCGTTCCTTTGAGGCCAAACTTTCCACAACCGACCGTGTTGTGCCTGCGACTTGGTGCACGAATGAAAAGGTCGATCGAGGTTTTGTGCCGCTTTCAACTGTGATTTGGCAGCTTGTAAAAATTTTGATTTTCAGAGTTTTGGTCAGTTACGAGGGAAGAGTTGCCTGCTCATATTTAACCCTTGGAGATGCGATAAACATTGGGAGCATCTTAAAACTTAAATCGATATAACTATTAGCTGGGATGCGAATTCACAATCCTGTGGTCAGTGTTCATTGAATTTGTTGAATGGGCCAGATGGAACTGTCGTCCGGTCGTAGTGAGGAAAAAGATGCGGTGGTCAAGGTCCAACTAGGAGAAAGTTAAGAAAAATTACTTCCGTTGAGATAAATGAGGAGTTGCTTTTAAAAATTGCAAATTCAGATTACAAAAATAAGAAGAAACCATTTTCTGGGAGATCATCTGTTCAACGGCAGTTGTAGTGTGGCTACATCTGTCGAGTCACTTTACAGCTGAAGAGATTTCCCCACCTACTGACAGTTCTACGAGGAAGTAATCCTTTATTTGGCTTGGTCTCTTATCAATTGCACTCGGTAGACGTGACCTTTAATTGAAAGAATGGGGTGGACATTGAAAAAAGGGGCGTGGCACCGCCTAAAACAACTCAAATCTTTAATATGAAATCGCTTCGGATCTTTAAGTCAGTAAACATTGAAATTTGGCATACCACGAACCAAATTTTCTGCATAATTTTGAAACTATTTCGCGGCGGATTTATTGTGTGAAGTTGTGTGTTAAAAGTTAGTGGATTTTGAGAATATATGTAGATGGTTAAAGCGAATTCAATTGCATTTCGATCAGCTATTTTTTTAAGGTAAAATGACTTGGTTGACTTGGAAAAACCCATCTCTGAATTTAGTTTGAGGATTTTAATATTGCAAAGTCCTCAAGGAAAGTTTGATGGATTTGAGTGAAAACAATTCCGTGTCCGTTTACAGTATTCGTTAAAATGCCGTGAAGAAGACGAACTAACATAGGTCGTAGAGGCAAGTCAACTGTGCGGCAAGCTACTTGACGGGAACACTGCACTGATGAGCAGCGAGCGACGACTAAAGAAAATACCGCGAGGCTTAAGGCCAGGTTCCTCCAAACAATTTTCAAAAAATCGAAATTTTTTTTTTCTATAAATTGCTAGAAAATACTCTTAGAAATGATGTATAATTAGTCCCGAAGGTATGCGCTGCCTAGAAGTAGGTTGAGATAAGGGAGGACGGTGCGCGCTCAAGCGGAATTTCTACAAATAAAATCTTTAATCGGCTTTTTCTCGAAACTACATTTTTTCAACTGAGTGTCACTCGGATTTCAAAACTATTTCACTTATCATCATGAACCAAACGGAATTTTACTCTTTAAATGTCTCTCTATGGTCGGAACTACAACCAAAAATATTCATTGTTATTTAAAAAAGTTATTAACAATCAAAAGTGCAAACAAAGGGTCAAAAATTAAAAAGTACGTTATTTTGTTTATTTTTCAGTAAAAATGTTTTATTCTAGTTCCGAACATAGACAATTCGATACAGAATATGAAACTGTTTTGCTTTTTGCCTTCACATGATTCGTTTCCAAGAAATGGTGACACTCATCAACAAATCGGACGAGTTTGAGCAGCTGTTTTCGGAGCCACCATAATAACAAAAACAAAAAAAACATGTTTTTTAGTAGTTTAATTGTAAAAAAATTTATTTTCAAATTATTTTTTAACAATAAATAGAATTTTTTGAAAAAAAAGTGTTTTTTGGAGGAACCTGGCCTTAAACCATACACGATGCGTTCAATATTCAAGATCTCAATGTGTTGGAACTTTCTCAGTTGGAAACTTGATAAGGATTAGTAATCTCTTATAAAAGTTACAGTTGAATAATTTTAGGTGGTAGAACGTTCCCCGGGTCATCTCATACTATAATACAAAATTTAAATTGTTCACTACTTATAGCATTTTTACAGACTTTAAACAAATTAATTACGAAATTCAAATGCAGGGGGCAGCTAGTAGATTTATATAAATTCGAATAATTGTATGACAAAAAATTCCACACACACACACACACATGCTGTGAGTCATATGATGCGATGAATGCGTATTGCGATGACTTGTCGAAATAAATCAACATAATCAATTTATATTTAGCATGGCCTATAAAATGAAGCCTTGCAGAGTTCGGATGACAATTACATAAATAATTACGTGTCCTGCTTATAGCGACACTACGCCATACACAGCCGCCCATACATACACACACATGCGTATATTTATCTCAGGGAGATGATATAAGTGCACACGCCTCAAAACATATAGAATATCCATATACAATGTGGCAGTCGCAGTCACATGTAGTACATGTATATCTTACGTCCGCACATGCACGTGCGTGCGTGCACTTGTGTGTGTGAGACGAGTTATGGGGAATGGCAAAGCCCGGCTAATACTTTCGTTGAATGTTGCGGCCCAGTCAGCCGACTTGCGGCTCGTTTCGAATGATGCTGAGGCGCTGAAACGCCGTCGAAAGGGTGTACAATTGCACTTAAAGCAGCGCTATGAATGTCATTGGAGCAATTTACAACAGCGCCTGGCATATGGTGTGCGGCACAAAGAAAACCATGTGTAATCCTAGACGGTGGCGCATTGTGTCCCACAACATGCACACAGACAGTGCGCCGCACAAATGTGGCACCAGCGCCGGTCGATGCTCGATGCTCGACGCTCGGCCGGCGACGGAGGCGGAGGTGGACGCAAGTCGAGCAGCAGTCGAGTGTGCGGTCTGCGGTGCGGTGAAAGTACAAATGCTAGGCAAATGCTGGCAGTAAACTTGTTAAATTGGCTCAAGAGCCGGCGATGCTCGTATTCCGGCACTTGGCTGCCATCGCTGCTGCTGCCTCAGCTTAGGCTGATGCTGTTTTGCTGCTCGTTGACTTGAAGTGCAATTCATTTCCGTTCTCTATTTCCGTTGCGGTATGAATTGTGCCCGCTGAGAGTTGCCATCATCGTTGCCGCCACCACTAACATCGACACCAGCAACGACATTACGCACAGTGGAATTTATGAAGTGGCAATTTATGAACTTTTAGTATTTCAGATAAAAAAAAACAAAGCAATTGATTTCAAAATTATAATTGTCAGCAGTTGTGAGAAGTGAGCAAAATTAAGCATACAAAATTGTATTCGCATCCTGTATAATTGATTCTTAAGAAAATTGCAGCAGGAACATTGAAGTGGCCCGTTTGAATTTTTCGAGATTACATCCTGCAACAAAAAACTACTTTGGCCGAGAGCCATTCAAAAGATTATGTAAACGTGAAATTAGAGATCGTTCATAGTAGTGTCCGACCGAAACACCTTTTTTAGGCCGAAACCAAAATAGAATTTCGGTTTTTTTTTAATATTCGGCCGAAACCGAAACTTTCTAGTTGAAATAAAAATAACCATATCAAGCATTTTTTTTTCAACAAACGAATTTTACATTAAGTAAATAAAGAACAAACAAACAAACATAACATAAATAAATAAATACTTATTAATAAAAACAATTTATTCATTTTTTAAAAACATAAACATGACAAAATCACCCTTTCGTACCTTACTCGCTAATCTTCAAAATTAAATAATTTAATATTATATGTTAAAAAAAGAAGTATATTTACATTACATTGGTGGCATCTTCCTTTCACTATATATCTGCTACACAATAAAATGTAAAAAATATTCTAGAAAGTTTCGGTATCGGCCGTTCGACCATTTTTTGGCCGAAACTGAAACCGAAACCACTTATTTGGGCCGAAACCGAAACCGAATATTCGGTCGGACACTAATTCATAGTAATGGCATACTCAGTTTTTCATTTTTTGATCCGATGTGCTTTTAAAATTTCAACGACATATTTTAAAGAATTTATTTAAATACTAGCAGGTCCCCACAGCTTGAATCAAGTTTTTTCATACCACACTTTAACATTTGTTTTTGTTAGACCTCGAATTTAAAAACAATACGTCTTAGCGGAGTTTCATAGATTTGAGTTTTATGTAGATATGGAATCAAGCGACTTGGGTCGATCGCAGTGCTCGTAAGACTTCCCAACTTTCAACAATCTCCATCTACATTTGGATAGATTTGAACTTGCTAAATCGGAAGCTCTTGATGTGCAGGGCATGGCTATTACTTATGATCTTCGTTGAAAGAGACAGCTTCCTAAAGTGGTGTAAAAAATACTTCACTTCATTTGATATCCGTCTGATCGACATCAACTATATTCGTCCTAAAGTGCAGTTCAATTCGCACTTGTGGGCAGAAGCCTCACCACATCCAGGAATCGTGTCTATAATGCTAGTCGCAACAGCTGACAGTCTACTCAACTCTACTTCAGCTCTATTGACCTCTTGGAACATTGTCGCAATGTTGCATGTGCATCATTTTTCAATTGGAAACTTTTGTGAATAATTCGAAAAAATTTGCTACTAATTCAAGAAATATGATCGAAAATGCCCACTGTGCGTTGCTGCTGTCGTCGTTCCCATCGATATTGGCGGTTGTTGCGGTAGTCGAGTGTAGGCAACTAACGAACTCGGCGCGTATTATATGTGTGTAAGCATGCGGATAACGGTGCACAGCATACACGGCGGCCGCATGACCACAAGTAGCGAGTGCATAAAAGTATAAATTTTTCCTTTCATGCTTTGCATTCCGCTCCTTACACACGCACGTACTTTCCCCACTGGCCCTTCGCATACGCATTCGCCTTGAACGTTGCTGCCTGATCCTGTTTTCTCGGCACTTTCTTCCATCGCTTCTCGTCCTTTGCGCATTATGTCGCCGACTTTGGTTCGCACATTGCTCAGCATGGCCGTAATCTGTGATTGTGTTTGTGCAAATACGTTTTAAAGTCTACACCCGACACGGTATCGAACCGAGTTTCGCCATTCAACATCCCGGGCGTCGAACTAACGCGCCGCACAGCCAGCCGCGCAGCGCCTCGGCCGCACTCCGCAGACAGAGGCGCAATAAAAGTGGGCCAAATGTCTGCGCCAAGCCAAATTGTCACACTGTCTTGCACCGCAATCGTCTGGCGAACCACCATAAAATCAAAGCAACAAGTAATACATGTTCTCTTTCCGCGACAAAACGAGCCCCAACGACGCGCCACACAACCCGAAAATGCCGCGCCGCAACAGCCCGTCGTCGGGCCATTGCGTTCGCCCAACATTGCCCGAGCCACGGCAAACTGAGCCGAGCGGCGCTCTTTCGAGCTGTTGCTGCTCTGCTCGGCGCCAGCTGGCAGCCACCATCTGCCAACAGCCATGCGGCGCGTGTGTGTCGTTTGACTTTTGAGCTTCTCAATGTTCTGGCGGCAGCAACTCGGCGCCAGCATTTCCGTTTGACTTCACCTTTGCGCCCCGGCAGCCAGTTGCGACGCCTCGGGCATCTGTTGCTGTTCAGAGTGTAAAATCTACTCACTACCCATTTGCCCCAGTTGCAGCGCATCCCACCAAGAATAACCAACAACAACAACAAAATCAAGTCACACGCTCCGAGTGCGCCCTCCAGCAACTATTGCGACACATACATACATAAGTTGTGCTGCTGGCGGCAGTGCGAACGCGCCACTGCACGTTGCACGCCGGCCACTCGCCGTCGTCGACCGAGTGCCGCGTGAAAATGCAGACATCCGGGTGTTGTTTTTGCACTTCTGAAAACGTCGTTCGTTTTGCTCGCCTTCCGGTACGTGCGCCATGCAGACATGCGGTACATATGTCCTGGCCGTCGCTACCCAGCACCGACGTTGATGATAGGTAGGTATGTGGCGTTGGCGTTGGAGTTGGCAACGGCGACAGGCCAGCAACACGTCGTTGCCGCTCGCTGCTGTGCTCTGCCTGTTCGCATCGTGTTGGCCTCCTGTTGCTGCCGTTGCTGGCACCGCTTATGGCCGCGCACATCCTGTGCCAGTGTTAATTGTTGCTTCTGTGCTGTGTGGCTTTCGATGGCTCGAAAGGCAGCCGTTGCCGCTGCTTGTTGCTTGCGGCGTTAGGGCGCATGCGCTTCACTTGTGCTCTGGCCTGTCTGTCTGTCGGGCTGGCTGCCTGTCGGTATGCCAGCAAATAAACGCTTGAGAGTGTGTGTGTGGGTGTTGGTGCTGTCTGTATGTGGGTGCGTGTGCTTGGTTTTTTAGAGTGAAATAAATACAAATAAGTTCCACATTGCAAGGAGCCGCTACAGCGAAAGTCATTCACAGTCATAAAGGAAATAGTCTGATCCTTTAGGATGTCAGCAAGAATCATACACAGAACGAAAAGAAATTGGTAGATTGCTGATGTTGTCTATGCGGCTTTCAAAGTCTTAAAACATAAGGAACTGCTTTGGCAATTCTAGCAAACTGTAATTTCGAAAGTCAGCCATTATAACTTTGACTTGTTTGCTTTCGTGGGTCGGTGGGAAAATGTCTAATTTTGACAATTTATTTCGCGACTATGGCGACTTTTCAAACGGTTTATTGGAGTTTGAAAAAAATTTATTATTATTTTTATTCAAAAAGGCGACGATAGCTTCATCCTTTGAAATCGCGTTATTTGTAGTATAAAATGGTTGGACAGATTTCTTGTAAAGCATGGGAAGGTACATTAAACGTATAGGAGTCTGTAGTGACAGTCAGGCTGTACTTAAGGCCCTGGAGAACGCGCGAGTGACTTCGAGGATTGTCCAAGAATGTAAGATGAAGCTTAGGTCGGCTGCGCAACATAATAAGCTACAACTTATCTGGGTTACTCGACACTGTGGTGTAAAAGGTAACGAAACTGCCGATAAATTGACTAACTGTGGATCAGGGAACAGGCCCTTAGGCACCAGTCTAGCAAGCACCCTGAGCTGGGTCAAATCCTATGTAAACAGCTTACATAGGGAGCATTGGTCTAGTTTGGGAAGCTGCAGAATTGCCAAGTGTTTTGTGTTAGGCCCGAACAGGAAGGCAGGGGTATTCCTTCTGGATTTAAGAAATAAATATCTTCGCCGGATCGTCGGACTAATCACAGAACAAAATATGGCCACAATGGGAATCATCGAAGATCCAACTTGCGCATCTTGTCTCGAGGAGTTAGACAGCTCAGAGCACTCTCTTGGTGTATGTCCCGCCTTCGCTAAAACAAGATTACGCATTTTGGGTATCTGTTGTTATGTGGATGCACAAGGTCTATGCTCTTACCATGCGCGATCTCCTGAGATTTATTAAAGAATCCAGAAAATTCGTGTAGGAAGACTTGTAGTCCCTATCCTTTCCCTACTACTCTCTTTCTTTAAGACCACCTCACTTCCCTCCCTCACTCTTTTCCTCTAGAGTCCTAAACAGAATGGGGTATCTAGTCTGAGGCCTTGAGAAATGGGACGCTCTAGGGTTCACTTTCTCGGCTCCCCTCATATACATATTATTCTTTTCCATAGGTGGTGACTCTCCAACAAGAACGCACTTAGGCCAAATTAGGTCCATTGTGAGGCACTTTAATATATCTTGCCCTGATATACTTCCCTCTTTGATCAACTTCAGGGCAGCTTTAATAGCCCTTACTTCTGCCTAGAATAATCTACAGTGGTCAGACAATTTAAAGAGACTGAAAGAGTCATCTATTTATACCGAATCCGAGAAGACGCCTCTGTCGGCCGCCCCATTTAGCTTGGACCCATCAATGAAAACCTGACACGAGATGTCCTGGAATAAAAAAACAGAACATTGAAAAAAAAACTACTACTAAAACCCAAAAAAAGACTACGAAGCACCTTAGAGAATATAATTTTGAGGCTATTGTCGAGTAATCTGTCCATCCTGTTTGCAAGAGGTTTCGATAAAATTTCATCTGAAGTATTCCAAGCACTCACACTTGAAACTTTTATAATTTTTTTACTATGGAACCAACTAAATATTGGTTTTCTGACTCTAAAGTATTGTTTAAATAAACATTTTTGCAAAATCCTACACAGGGTTACCAACCCATCAGTTTTTCTTGCGAGAGTTCGGTGTTTGGATTTATTTATTATTATATTATTTATTCCGAAAACATTGAACCAAGTTTTGAAAATTTGTGTTAATTTTGTTCGAAACACAAATGTTTGGGCATTGTGTTCATATTCTGGTTTTTTTTGTTGTTGCTACATTTGCGCTGCATGTCAATGGCGAAAGTTTTCTGTAGCATGCACCTAAATTAAGTGAGGTGAGGGGGTGCATTTATTATCAGTTATTTTGATGGCTTATCGTCGCATCGCAACCGACTGTGTGTCTGTGTGTGTGTGTATGTGTGTGTACGTGCGTGCGTGTGTGGAACATGTCGGAGGCGTCGAAGCCGCATGCCCAAACGAATGGGCTGACTCGACGTTGGCGCTGAAAATTGATAAAGCCTTGTTTGCGCGTTGCTTCTTTCTGACGCTGCACTTGTGGAGTTTATGCGGGGCGCCGGGTGCCGAGCGCAAACGCAATGCCACCCGACCCATTCCGGACGCGACGAGTGGTGCCGAGCCAGCAGTGCAGACAACGCAGCTGCTGGCTACACCGCGCCCAAGTTGCCAACGTTACGGTGTCGGCTTCGACTTCGACTTCGGCCTCGGCGCTCGGCGCTCGGCGCTCGGCATTTGGGGGGTGCCGCCGAGAGAGCGACGCAGCGCCGACGACGCTGACACGACAGGAGCCACATATGCTTCGTGCGGCGCCGACAACGACACGCACAGCAACCGCAGGCTTACAGCAACTGGCAATTGCGGCTGGCATATTTCTGGGGCAGCGCGTGACGACCAGCAGTTGAGCGCTGAGCGCTGAGTCCACGCCAGCCAGTTGTGGCGAAAGCGCCAAGGAGCGCCACTGTGCGTGTGTGCGTGTGTTTTCGATACGATTCAAAGCCGAGCGGAATTGCACGAATCGACGCCATACGAGGTCAGTCAACGAAGCTACGCGACGCGGCGCGACTGCATTCGTTGCCAGCCGACTTGAAGCGCGACCCATCGGCCTGACAGTTGACTGTTGGTGTTGGCGACCGCGAGACATAGAGCCCGATAAATTATGAAAGCGACCGCCAGTCCGATGGCGCATATCAACAGGATAAGACATTAAAGTGCGGAAAGTGCATACAAATAACCGACACCGCTTCACCGAACTGCCTTGACGCACCAATATGGCAGATAACAAATGGCCACCGAGCAGACATTATTGTACTGGGGCCAATCAAATTGTAAGTGCAAAATTAAATGAACCAGACAAATGGTGAGCAACTTTTTACACTCGCAAACTTTGAACACACAAAATAAATATGGAAAATTTCGACTGCTACGCAAAACGATTTGCGCAAAATGTGTTTGTGAGTGCATTCAAGTGCCTAAAAGTGCCCCAAAGCGATGTGCACTTAATTGTTGCATGCTTTTGGGCGCCCAACCGAAACATATGTTGGCCGCGCCAAGCAGACGCGGCCAGCAGCCAGCGACAGCATCACCATATGGCACGGTAAGTACGCCCAATTTCACGCTTAACATATGCTGCCATACGCCAATACACATACACACACACACATACATACATACACACACACACACTAATCATTTTGGGTTTATTAACACACAGCAGAGTGTCGGCTCTGATGATGTGTGTAAAGTTAATAACAAACAATTATGTAAATATGGAACTTGGCAGCCAAGAGTAGCGACAATTGGCGCAGCTGCCAGCACGAACCATTGAACAATAAGCACACAAAGGCAGATTGACTTAAGTCAAACTGAGACTTTGACGACTGAGAGTGCGGCGAGAACGAGAACGCATTGGGCAGATGGAGCCTGGCGCTGTCTGTGTGTGAATGTGTGTGTGTGTGTGTTTGTGCGACTGTGTGCGGCCGTTAGTCACTAACGGAAAACATTACAAGACATCTTGTTGTTGTTTGAATATGAGTGCATATCTGTACTCGACAACTGAATCCAAAGTCTTTTCGCTGGTTATTCATAGATATTTTGTTGAAAATGGTTTTCTGCTAGTAACTGTAGAAAACTCTAGTAAGTGTTGAGAAGGGGAAAACTATTTGTTAAATAAACAAGAAATTAATTCATGCATTTTAGTTTCAAGCCGCCAACACGTCTCTTATTTGATATGGTTTGGTCCTGTCGGCACTAAATCTGTTGTCTGGGCGCTGCAAAATGGGACTAGTGCGACCAAAAGTATCAAAAATGGATTTACAAATTTCATCTAGTGGGTTTTATTTTATGATAGTTAATACTCCAGAATAGAGAAATATGAAAAAAGCGCGCTGTACCATTAGAACTGCGTGAATTCTTAGACCGAGTTGCTTTGTGTCTCAGTCTCTCTGGTCATTTCATGTTTTGCGCAATAAACGCACATTTGTCATTTATATTAATTTCAGTAACTGTTATAAAGAACATTATATGCTTTTGTTTACCTTACATAGAAAATCGAAAGTCTTCAATTTTCAGCCTCGAAAGCACCTCACAGTGCTCGCTCTATGTTAACTCAAGTGAGGCCATTTCTTTGCCGGGCGTCGCAATGAAGTGAAATGTTTCTTCGTACTGAAAAATGATTGAATGGTGTTTTTGTGCTCAGAGCGAATTGGGGAGAAGCGTTTTACTACAAGCTCGAGTACAGCTTGCAATACATGGCAGCAAATTACACTCTAAATAATTTCAGTTTTATTGAACCAATCAAATTTAAGCAACAATCAAGGCAAGGCTTTTCGGTTTTCACTGCATTTGGTTACATTTATATGAAACTCAGAATGATATCGACTATTCCAGGAAGATATATTGATTTGAAAGTTTTGTATATATAACAACAAATCTGTTTGGCCTTCGATTTATTGGCAAGCAGCCCGCTGGACTAACTTAATTTATGTAGAGGTGACCGCTTCACGTGGAGCGCACTTAAGCTGTAGAGGCTCAACCTAACCTAAAGAACTTCATATTTCGAATATAATCTTATCTCTACCTTACTAGTATCAAAACCACTCCCATGCTCTTGGCGAATATTTCACAAACATTTGCAAAATATTGTCCTTTCTGCGTCTTAGTGCTCGAAACCTTTTGAAAAAAAAAATACGTTTTGCATCTCGGTCTGTAGTATAAAACTTAAAAATTCGTTTCCTTTATCTTAATTGGATTAGAGTTAAAAAAAAATAAGTTACCATCTGGAAAATGCATTAATTTTTTGTCTATAAAATTTTATAGATGAATAAAATTTTGACACCTAAAAAAAAATAACGGGAAAACTCGTTTTCTCTTTCGGTGGCTGTCCTCTCAGCTGGAAATGGCAACCCTCTGAGAGTAAAAATTGCTTATGAAAAAGCTCCCAACCTGCCGTTCGGAACCGGGATAAAAACTGTAGGTCCCTTCCACCCGCGTACAAATTCACACGCACAACACGGGTGGTTGCGGGAAGCTAGGCCTTAGTCTCGCGTAAGCGGGCTGTCGTGCCAGTCAATTATTATTATTAATTATTGTTTATTATAAAATAATTGTATTGAAATTTTTGTTTGCAAACAAAACATAGCCAATGTAAAACCTAATAAAATATTACCATGTTTATACGACCGTCCCAGTCGATTCGCATTGACTCGATACCCTTTCGAGCCAGGTGTTTATACATTGATTTCAGAAGCGAATTGACTGCAGACGGTTTGAAAAGCATGCTTTTATATTTCCGCTTCTCCTATTTTGTTGACGTCTGAATGAAAATTAGCTGTTAGTGTTGCTTGTTTTTTAGTTGAAAATGCTCAAAAAACTGAGTATACATCACCATCAGCTGATTTTCAAAGCACTTTGAAAATGATTAACCGTTTATACGGATTTTCGAAGCGACTTGAAAATTTAAGAACTCATTTGAAAAGCGCTTTGACTCGATATGCTTAAAATGTTCAAAGCGGTTTGAAAACGTGTTCATACGAACTGTATTGAGTCGATGCGTATTGACTCATAGCGACATGAGCTGTCGTATAAACGGGGTATATGTAATTGATTTCAATTCGATTCAGTTTCCAATTCGGTTCAGAGCGAGAGAAAGTCAACCAATTAGGTTTAGTACTAATTTACAGCTTGATATCAGTGTTGCTAGTTTAGCAATTCATAATAGGGGTATTCTCGATGTCTTGCATAACCCTGACATCGTGCACGAAATGCATAATTGACATGGCCATGCATTTCGAGCACCGACACAACAACAAAATACAAGCAAAAACAGTTTGCATTTTTTGCATGTCATGCTACGCAAAAACCCTTGTTTTGTGTGTGACATCGCGATTGTGCGGCAGCCATTTAATTTTCTTCGTGTGCGCAAGCGTATTTTCTTTATATTTGGTTTTATTTCAACCTTTTTATATAATTTGCATATATGTCTTGCTTGCAGGTAGAAATGGATCAACCGAAAACCAAATTAAAAAGAATTGGAGAAAGTTTGCGGCATTTTTGCAATATTTGCAATGTGTGCTTTTTTGTGCGTTCTCGATGTGTAGCATTTTCCAGTCTTGCACGGTTGCATTTTTACAAATTCTTCCCCCGTGCAAGACATCGAGAATTAGTTAGCTTGTTTCTTGACCTATGTGAGAAAGTATTGAGTTACTACTGAGATAAGCGATTACCGCTTTTGGTCACAGAAATTACACATGGCTTTTACTCTCCGTTTACTGGAGTAAGGGGTAAGTAAGCTTCATGTGGATAGCGATAGAAATAGACGAGCATTTCACCAGTCCGAGCTAGAATTCGAACCTAGGCCCTCGGTATGAGAAGCCAGCACGCTACCCGCTGAACTAAATTAAACTATCAGCTCAACTAAAAGAGTCCATATTTAAACAATATTTTTGTTTTGAGTTATTAGGACATTTTTGGACAATGTCCTTTTAGAATCTAGTTCTTTAATTTCCCTGAAGATTGCAGATGAATCCGTTTACAAAAAAGTAAACTGAGAACTGTGAGTTCTATATATGGCTTGCAGTTTTAAGTGTATGTCGTTATGATTCATATATACGTTTTTTTATTACTATAATAAATTGTTGTAGTAATTTCTGCTTTTTTGGTCAGCAATCTGGCTATAACTGGCCTGATATGAACCACACAGCTATACAAGAGCAACAAAACTGAAAACTAATATACATTTTTCCCCAATTTCAAGTTGGTTTGTTGGTCAGTAGAGTGTCACCCAACAGTTAGCAGACAGTAGAAACAGGAGTGAAACACAAATTACGCCAAAATAAGCCCTGAAAATTAGTTTGAACTGTTCTCTCTTTGCCATAATTAGTAAAAACTTTGACTCTTTCAACTAAAGGGTGATCCAACTAGAGATACTTTTTTCAATAACCTTTTTTTGACAGATCACGCGTGAGTCGTGTCAAGCTGTCATATTATTTTTGTTCAGTATTGTTTGGCATTTCATCATGGAAAGACTTACGCCTGAACAACGTTTACAAATCGTTCAACTTTATTACGAAAATTCACGTTCTGTAAAGAATGTGTTTCGCGCGCTTCGCTCAACTTATGGTCAACATAATCGGCCTACTGAGCGTACTATTCGCAACACCATCACCCATCTTGAGACCCAGCATTCATTATTGGATAATGTTCGACCGAATAGACCACGTCCAGCACGCAGTGAAGAAAATATAGCGGCCGTAGCTGAGAGTGTACACGAAGACCGTGAAGAGTCGATTCGACATCGTTCGCAGCAACTCGGACTGACGTATGGAACGACTTGGCGCATTTTACGTCGAGATCTTAAATTGAAAGCATACAAAATACAGCTTGTGCAAGAACTGAAGCCGGTCGACCTTCCCAGGAGACATCGCTTCGCTGTATGGGCTCTTGAAAAGTGCCAAGAAGATCCGACGTTTTCGAGCCAAATTTTGTTCAGCGATGAGGCCCATTTCTGGCTCAATGGGTATGTAAACAAGCAAAATTGCCGCATTTGGGATGAAGAGTAACCTGAAGAGATTCAAGAGCTGCCATTATATCCAGAAAAAACAATGGTTTGGTGTGGTTTGTGGGCCGGTGGAATCATCGGTCCATATTTCTTCAAAAATGATGCCGGTGAGAACGTAACCGTCAATGGCGACCGTTATCGCGCCATGATAACCGACTATTTGATGCCTGAAATTGAAGCTCGTGATCTCGGCGACATTTGGTTTCAACCAGACGGCGCCACTTCCCACACATCGCACGAATCAATGGATTTATTGAGAGAGCATTTCGGTGAACAGCTAATTTCACGTAATGGGCCGGTCGATTGGCCACCAAGATCGTGTGATATCACACCGTTAGACTTTTTTCTGTGGGGATACGTAAAGCCTAAAGGCTATACGGATAAACCCGCTTCGATTCAGGCCTTGGAGCAAAACATCACGCAGGTCATTCGCCAGTTACCAGTCGAAATGCTCGAACGAGTCATCGAAAATTGGACTCAACGGATGGGCCATCTGAGACGTAGCCGCGGCCAACATTTGAAAGAGATAATCTTCAAAAAATAAATGCCAAAGAATGTTCTTTCGAATGATAATAAACATTCCCCGTTAAATTTTAATTTTCTGTGTTTTTTTCTTTAAAAAAGTAGGGAACCTCGAAATGGATCACACTTTACTTTTCAATTAAATAATTACATAATTTCTTTACAAATTAAATCTTGTTTTACCTAAATCATACAGTAAATGTTTGTAATAAAAATCGAAACATCATGAAGACTCATGCTTGCGCTTTCTGTCGATGCTCACTGTGCAAGAGCGGCTCAGCGCTCAGCTCAAGAACTTTGCTCAATACTCAATTACGCGTTACTCAATTATTGGCTTTCGAAAAGTTTGGCGGCATGAGTAAGCTTATAGATTGAAAAAAACCAAACCAAAACCAATGCCGAGACGAAATTCACAAATTAAATCCCCATTTGTGTTTACTTTTTGCATTAATCCCCTTTCGTCGTTGTTGTTCTTTCTATTTTCTGTTTACGTCTACGTTTCCAATTTCATTTGTATTGGTGTTTTTTGTTGTTGTTTGAAATGTTTGGCTCGAATATGTTTTTTGTTTGCCAAACACACATTGCCAAACATGGTTGCCATTGGCATCACAATTGAATAAACTTCTAGTAATCTCCTTAACTCATGCTTTGACATTTGTGCACCTGAGAAGCACTCAACACTAATTGTTCCGACAGCTGCCGTTTTTATCTCGAGCCCGGCATCTATCGCGTTCCAAGTGAGCGAAAATGCTTTTCCTGATTTGTTTGTTTTTTTTTTGTTTTAGTGAGGGTTTTGTTTTTGGCTGCTTCGGCTGGACTGCATGGAGCACTCAGTCCGTGGCTAAATGCTGTCGTCCAGCTGTCAGTTTGCGTTGCACTAATTTTAATTCTCCTACCAATGTTGACCATATTGAATATCCAAAAATCCACAAAAACCGATATGGGGAGATGAGAACATTGAAACAATTCGAACAAATTATGAACAAATTATGTAGCAATAAAAAAAAAATTATATTAAAAAAAATAATAATAATAATATGTGTAGGTAGGTGGTAGTGGTTGCCTCTGTAAGTGACACACTTGTGCTTCTATATGGGCGATAGAAGTAGACGGGTGTTTCACCAGCCCGAGTTAGGAATCGAACCAATGGCCTCTGGCGGGAGAAGTCAGCGCGCTACCCGCTGGACTGGGTAACACTATTATCATGTTTAAAAATTATTGAAGAAGAATTCGATTAAAGTATTTCATACTCTTCATGTTGCTCCGAGGTTCTTTAAATAGTTTTTCTTAGCTTTGGGTTTTTCTTTTAAGATAGCGGTGACCATTCTGCTTCTCGCATTCTACAATATTCCACAATTGTTGCCTTTAGCCAACCAGCAGACTTGGTGCATTCGCGTGCTTGAATCTTCCAGAGCTGTTCCCTATTCACACAGACTGTTAAATTGAGCAATTGAGACATTTTCTCAATTAATCCCCAATTTCGCTCTAAATTGAGCTCCAAATTGAGTCCTACAAAAATCTCAATTTAGCTAAATGCAATCCTCTGACGTGCTGTTATCGACAAAGAAAGTCATTCACAATAGACCGAAACAAAACGTAATTAACAAACTGATGGAAGCAAAAGATGTTTGTTAGGTTAGGTTAGGTTACGGACGGGGTGTGAAGATGTTTGTTAACATTTGTTTGCTTTGAAATTTTGTTTACAAATTGTATGCAAGGATGGATGTTGAATAAATATTAGATACTAATTGTTCCATAAATGTTTTTAAGAACGTTTTTTATATATAAACAGAACAGGCTGTTCGAACAGGACATTTGGTGCACACTCAACCTCCTCTTAACGATCTCTGACAGAAAAAATCGTTCTTTCGTCAAAACAAAAACATGTTTGATAACATTTTCGTTGCGATGTAAGCTTAATTGAGTGTGTGTGAACAGCAAAAGCGATAAACTCAGTAAAGAATCAATTTATTTGGCTGTCTGAACAGGACATTAGGCGCGCACTTAACTTTCTTTTAGTGACCTCTGACTCACTTGAATTCAATGCCTCTGCAAAAGCAATGCGGACCCGTGCAAGAAAGCATAAATTGGCAACTAAAAACAGACGTCAAACAGCGCCAAAGCGAGTGCATGATCGTATCTGGTGCAATTAGCATGAACTTCTTAATTACAGCAACGCATGGGGAGCCAATAGTTGCCGCCGCTGCCTGCAATACTGCATGTGCCTCCTGCGCTCCGCATTCAATGAGCAATTAGGACACGCACGTGTGGGCGGAGTGCGCGAGCGAATGCAACGACACCTGTTGATAACTGCTATAGAATATTTTCATTTATTTAATGAACTCCTTTAATCAGGCGCACCTTATAACATCGCGTTTGAGCTCGGTGCTTGCTGCTTTTTGTCTTTCGCAGTCGGAGTTTGCTGGCAACGTGCACCCCTCTCACACTCACACACGACTGTCTATCGATACGAGTATATCACATAGGTACACACACTATGTGCATGTACCGATATACATATATGTACATATGTCTTTATATCTGTACATGTGTGAGAAGAAGTAAAAGGATAACTCGACGCGTAAATTGATATTGGATGAAACGACATGTGCATGCAACGGCAATGCGGTGGTCCGCCCTTTCCACTCGTTAGTCAAGTTCTATAAATTTTGAATATGATAACGTGGCACAGTGATGTACGAGCATCGTATTCAGCGTTAAATATTCATACACTGTCACATGCTAACTTAAAACACTTTAAGGAACTTAATCAGACGTAACATATTTTCACTACTCGACACGAAAAATTCACCTAAACATAAAAGTGGTTTCTGGACTAACTTTGGGCCGCTGAACCCGAAACTGAAAATCCAAAAAAAAAGCGTCGTTCCCTCGCTAACCTTAGCCTTTCCAGCAATATATAAATTGTCCAAATCAGATGAGATTTTATGAAGTTACCGACGGTGAAAATTTAAAAATAGTAAATTTTTCGACCATTTTAAAAAGTTATAAGTTTTCGAATGATTGTTTTATAGATAAAATAAATATCTCCTCTGGTTTTAAAAATCTAAGATGAAAGATATATTATTTGTGCAAATATTAATAAAATCAAAAGAAAAATGACTTATCTTCAGAAGCACTGAGTAAAAACACCGAATTTATATTTATTACACCGTGGAACAAAAAAAATGTTTGTCGAGACCCATTCAAATATTGATATAGGCGTGAAACTAGAGGTCATTTATAGTAATCTTCCATAGTAAGTTTTTCATTTTCTGACCCAAAGTCCTTTTTAAAGGACTTTGACATTTTAAGGACATACACATTTAAAATATTTTTCTAAATATTTACGGTTGTGTAATGATGAAGGTAGGGGTATCAAATTAAAGAGAAAAATTGTCTACTTTTAACAAAATTTTCTTTTTTGAATTTTCACGACAAAATAGAATAAAATTTAGATGTATGAATTTACACGTGACTAGCCCATTTTTTGTCGAGTAGTGGTATTTATTCGTTAAGATAAACTGTTGACGAGTTTTTCAATTGACAACCCAATTTCTGCGCATTTGCGTCTGATAACAGTGCCTGGTAATGTGATATACCCAAAGTAACGTTATTTAACAGACCTATTGATTTCAAACTTGGTGAAAATACTCCAAATCAAAATAATTAGAGACGTGTTTTTAATTTCTTTGGAAAATCGCAATCTGACCAAGGTTAAACCAAGGGTAATTTAATGGAATTTTTTGTTCTCAAATTTAGTAAAACAAATATTCAAACGATAAATAATTCGATGTGTAAATATGTAAAACTGCTATATCTACTGTTTGGTAATTTTAGCCACGGTTTCGGCCATTTCAAAATAAGTCAAATTCGGTGTGAGTAATGTCAATCAATAATTCAAGTCTCCCCTATAGGTTTCAACCTTAAATGAAACTTGTATATCAGCTGTTTCATTCGTTAATCCTCTTATTTACACCATTTTCCCTGCGTATTGTGAATGTGATAAGTCACATTGGTGTAAACAAGAGTTAAACTCGCAAGTTTTTCAAATTTCAGGAGCGTAAAGTTGCTTCCTCTTTTTTTTCCGCTTTTTTATTTACTGGATAATTTTTACTAAAGGTTTAAGGAGCTGAGATATGTAGGTAAGTAGGCTGTAGTGGCTGCCTCTGTATGCGACACACTTAGGTCTCTAAACGGGCGATAAGAATATACGAGTGTTTCACCACCCCGAGCTAGGAATCGAACCTAGGGCCTCTGGTGTGAGAAGCCAGCGCGCTACCCGCTGGACTATCGAGACCGATAAGGTGCTGAGGTAACTCTGCTTTAAATTTGCTAACCGATGTCCTGAAATGTATGTATAGGACCTTCGGCATTTATGGGTTAACTACTAAAACGGCAGCCCGATAACGACGAGGCGAGGCTTTGCTTTGCCGCAATCATTCCTGTAGATTTGTAGACGAATGGAAAGTTTTCATAGGAAAATTTTATGACGAACATACCGACGCAGGTTTTACTGTCAGATCTAGATCCAGTTCCAATCGACTCAGATTAACTCGATACGTTTTCGAGCCACCTGTTTATAACTCTTTACATTGATTTCAGAAGAGAATTGACTTACGACGAATTGAAAAGTAACATTTTTTCCATAATTTACTACTACTTTTTTGACATCAAATTAATATCAGCTCTTAGTGTTGCTTGATTATTATTTGAAAATGCAGAAAAAACCAAATGTGCATCATCATTTGATAAATTTCAAAGTACCTTGAAAATCGTTAACCTTTTATACGTTCAAGGCGGTTTGAAATTGTGTTTGTGCGACTGTATTGAGTTGATGTGTCAAGTCATAGCGACTTGAAGTGTCTTGTAAACAGGGTAAGAGGTGGCAGCTCACTGGACAATGAGCCATAGGGTGTTGTGCTTTTTAAATGATGCCTCTTATAGAGCGATATGTGCCGGAGCTGCGGGGATGAAGTTAAAGCAGAGACGATACAGCACTTTCTCTGCCACTGCCCAGCTCTCCCTGAATAACGACTCCGCAAAATGGGCTCAAGGTTCCTGCTGGACTTGGCAAGCGCAGGGAAGGTTCAGTTATCGGATCTGCTTGACTTCATTAAGGGATCAAAGTTTCTCTTTTATCAAATTCAAGGTAGAATTTCTTACATGAAGGGACTCACAATGGACCAAAAGGGCCCACGAGTGGAAGTGCGACTACTTTCCCTTGCACCTTTTCTAACCTAATTTATTATCAGGGTTTTGCTTGTTCGTTTCTGAGGGCAACTGCTGAAAGAAAACTTGTGCAATTCAATACAATTGAAAAAAGGAAATGGAAAGCAACAATATTTAATTTTTTTTTTTGTTGCGGGTACTGACAAAAATGTAAAAATGCAATGTTATAACCAAAAAAAATCAGAGTATGAGGTTTTGCTGGAAGAGTTTTAAGAAAACATATTAAATACCATATAATTTATGAGCTCTTAAAGAACGCTCTTACAGCGTTGAAAAAATTGTGTACAGCAAATTTTGTTTTTACTTGGGGGTCGAATATTTCAATATCAATTATGAGTGAATCTCTCAAACTTACTGTTGTCTTAAATTTAATATAGTTAATGTAGGTCCCGCAAGACCAAAATTTCGCTGATTCTTTTCCCCTCTGAGCAGAACCGTTATGAAAAAACTAAAACAAAGAAAAAACTGAGTTAAAACTTTAAACCTTTGTTGTCAATTACGATTACAATTATATTCGAAATGGGGAGATTAATAGAGTTTCGACAATACATTTTGATTTTTGCTTCGTACAAAGTTAAACGTTGACAGCCTCACAACTTCGTTTGTATGGGAGGCGCCCTCTGGTGGTAAATTTTTGAATTTTAATTAATTTTGTATTTTTTGCATTCAAGAATGCTGATGATTGTTGAATAAGTCATTAAATTCGGTTAACAAGTTAGGAAGATAAAATGCTACCTCACTTACTGCATTTACAGGTGGATAGCCAATTCCATGAAAAATGTTTAATTTTGTATGGCAGCCACCTTAAGAGTTGGATAAAGCGGTTAGGTGTGTATAGAAAAAACATTCGGAAGGAATAATAAATGGTGTCAGTCTTACATATGGTACGTCTGGGACCGACCTGAGAGCAGTGAGTGCCCGTTATATAAAAACGATGGTTTTGTATGGGAGCCTCATTAAAGGTTGGAGACAGGGGGTAGGTATGTTCGAAAGAAATAGTTAGAAGAGAAAATTAGTGTGGGTCAGTCATAGATTTTAACCCTCTAAGTGCAACTTCTGAGCAGCTGTGGAGCAATTTGATGAATTTTTATTTTCAATCACTTTTGAAATGGGCCCATTTTATCTAAACGTGTATAGTTTGTAAGTAAATAAATATTAAAATAAAAATACTACAAACGCAGCTTTTGTGACTTGAAATATTTTTTATTGTTAATATGGAGTTTTTTCAAATCCGATTGTATGGGAGGTGGTCGAAGTTTTGGTCCGATTTCATTGAAATTTAGCACAGTACGCTCTTTGCTTATACAATAACTGTATGCCAATTTGCATTTATGTATGACCACTACGTCTATTTATGTTGCTTCGCTATATGAACTCGCAACGGTGTGCGGCGTTGCCTTAAACTCGCCTTAGTTTCAACCATTTTTCCAATTAAATTATTGTGAATAGAAACATTTTTAAACATTTGTTTTTGCATTTACTTAATTGTTGAACAATTTTTAATTTTATTGTATTAACGTTCAGTGATGCAAAAATTAAAATATATTTTATAACTTTTAGTTCAACGAAAATTAAATTGAAGTCAAGATTAAGCCAGCATTGTGCTCCTGAATATTTATAAATAGCTTATTTTAAGGATGCAAGTTGCAACCAATCTTTCAACAATTGCATTGGAAAAGTATCGATTTATTTCTAAACATTTTTTAACTTCTAAAATAACTAAATTTAGTGCTACAAATTCCTACATCAAATTTGTCACAATTGGGCTGCTAAATCTTTATAAACGCAATATACTTTTTTTAACACGTTCGCGGACAGTAAAAATTTCAGTGAGCTGCAAAAATAGACAGGCTATTTTTGTGGAAACTATAAGCACTATCTGAAATCTGATTACACATATATTGTTAGAGTTGTCAGATTATCATATTTTAACCGTTATACACAATGAATGCTATAGCATTCACGACGATATAGATCAAATTTTTCAACTAGAGTGACGTGAATGCTATAGCAGTCATTCATAGAAAACATGAGAAGAAGAGGTTTATTATATTTTTATAACTTTATTTATTCAACAGTAGTTCTCTCTTCGTGTATATATAAAAACTGGACGCGGACACTTTACTTCAAACCATTGTGATTAAAAAATCTCTCATAACCGGACAAAATTCAGAAATATGCCAACCAGTTTTTAAGAATCTGTACTACCCTATAATACCTACAAATCTCTCTCTTATTTGAAAATGAATATTTGAAATTAAATCAATCAGTGTTTAGGCCAGTGGCGCACAAAGGATTTTATTTTGGGGTGGAGAGTTTGCGTACAACTTTTGAGCCGAATACCACTCGAAACCATATTTTGTACCAGCATTTTTTGTGTTTGGGGGGCGGTTTGAACCCCAAAAACCCCGCCTGTGAGCGCCACTGGTTTAGGCAATCAACCATTACAAAATTTTTTCAACCAAAGTAGTACTAAAATGTGAACACTTGTACAATGTGTGTACTTTACCTATAAATGTAATAAATATTAATAAAATATTCAATATTCATAAATTCGTCCAAAATATTAAATAAATAAACGAGAAACACTTGGATACAATTTTAACTCATTTGTTGTGCACCCCCCTCCCCAATAAGCGGACATCTCCCTTAACCGGACAAAACAAATGCGATGGTGAGTGTCCAGTTATGAAGAATTTCACTGTACACCGAAAAAAAATAAAATAATATGAAACTACTTGATGAATCAGTTGCTAATTACTTTGAAATGTATATTCATTACAAAAATTAAAATTTATAAAAATATAAATGAATAAAAATTGGCTTTAAAATTTGAATGCTATAGCATTCACGTCATTTTGCATCACTATGAAAATGACTGCTATAGCATTCACGTCCGCGAACGTGTTAAGCAAATTTGTAAATACACCGAAAAAATAAAATAATATGAAACTACTTAATGAATCAGTTGCTAATTACTTGGAAATGTATATGCATTACAAAAATTTAAGTTTATACAAATATAAATTAATAAAAATTGGCTTAAAAATTTGAATGCTATAGCATTCACGTCATTTTGCATCACTATTAAAATGACTGCTATAGCATTCACGTCCGCGAACGTGTTAATAAACAAGTTCCAGCAGTTCTTTCCATAATTCAAATGGTCAAAACTCACTTTTTCTAATATTTCTAACAAACTAAAAAACTAAGAGACATTGGCCCACGTTCATTTCTAGCTTTGAGTGCAGTGCAGTGTCGCACCTTCGCCTTTCACTGTCCGTTGTCTCCTCTATGTCTGTCTGTCTGCTTTATGTTTTTATTTACATTTCACCAGCATTCGGAGCGCGTTGGGGCGAGTCATTGAACAGACCTATCATTATACTTCGCCCAGATGAGCTGCACACAAACACTCACAGACCCCGGCACAAAAATACACAACATGAAGGGCAGACTTGTTCATTGGCGCCCGACATAGCTGGAGCCAGTTGCTGGTAAGCAGATACAACAAATGATAAATGCAGCACGTTCAAAGAACAACAACAACACGAACAACAATGGCAACTAGTGAAATAGCGACTGGTGCAACAAAAGCCCTGAACACACCTGCATGTGCGCCAGCGATAACGCTGCGATAAAGCCAAGCCCGACAACTGCATGTGTCAGCGCCGCACAGACGCACAGACAATGCCAAGCCAATTTGTGTATTATTTGAGAATATAATTTGAAGCTAGGCGCATCGTTATTTGCACTATGCTACAGTTCCGCAACCACCGAGCACAGATCCTGCTGGATATTTGTCAGACTGTAAAAGCGTAAACTTGAGAATTAGCAGCGTCTTACGTGCAAATGTCGAGCAACGACATCCACACAGCCACAGAGCGGCTTGAACGCTGTCAAATGGCGTTTCGAGTTCGTCTTCGCTGGAATCATATTTTAAAATAATTCCCTCATCAAATATTTGCACGTTTGCCAATCCTGTGCCACTTGCAGCATTTTCGCTACTCGTACGCACTCGCCTCGGTCCCCTTCCTCCAGTGCCCAGCAACAAAACTTGAGCATAGCAGCAGCTCTCAAGTGTGCCAGCGCACAGCGGGACGAATGCTCATATGAAACACCCACTCACACACCCATACACACACACACACACATGACGCTATGTGTATACAGAGCGCACAGGCGCACGCACAGCGCTCGCTGGGTAAATTTACATGCTGTCACGTTGTGTGTATTTATGATATGACGATGAAAGGACGATATTGATATCGAATGAACTTCATAAATTTGTAATGCCTCAAATGTGATATTTGTCTGTTTGCATGGAGATTGTGTGAGTGTGTGTGTTCATATGTCAATCAACATTTATGCCAAGTTCCCGCCGAGTTACGCTTAGCCACAAATCAATCGGATGGTAATTATGTGTTAATAATACAGCCACATGAATGATGAAGAGACATTATGGAAATATTAGAAAAATTCTGGGCAATGAATGTACACTTTTTTACTCTTAATTAGACAAAATTCTTCAAAGTTGATCAATTAAATAGATTGATTTGGAATTTCAACATAAAAAATAGTAATTTTTGCAAGCCACGAAATTGAGTGCTAATTGACTTTCGATTATTTGCTAAAAGCGTCTAGTTTGACTGCAACTACTGTCCAACATCTAGCAAGAGTTGGAAAATGTTGAGGTCTTTTTGATCAAAATGTCAAATGCTTGTGCAGTTTTAACCCTTAAATGCATGAATTATTTTGTTTTTCATTTTTAATGAGAATGAAATTAGTAGATAGAAGTAGTTAGAGATGTGTATTGCGCAGTAATTTATAGAAAAAAAAATTGATTTTGATTTGATTTATTGATTTGAATTGTATTTCTTTTGTATTTGGTGTGCGATATGTTACTCTGTCTAGAGGCGAACCTATGCATTTGAAGGTAAATATTTTCTATACTATTATAAATATAAAAAATTTCTATTCAATACTATCAAAAATATTTTGGATTTAATTATCGAAATTCAGAAAATTACATCGAGGTTTAGTTTGAAGATTTACACGCTAAATACAAAAGATTCATAACTTCTAAATCGCAAATTTTCAAAAGAGGCAAGAAACTGTTGATTCTACAGAAGCAACGTAATTAACACAGAAACAGACAACAGTGTTTTTCCAGTTAAAGAAGATAGGAATGAGAATGAAATTAGTAGATAGATAGGTAGATTGCGCAGTAATTTATAGAAAAAAAAATTGATTTTGATTTGATTTATTGTTTTGAGTTGTATTTCTCTCTGTCTAGAGGCGAACCTATGCATTTGAAGGTAAATATTTTCTATACTATTATAAATATAAGGTTCAGGCGGCCTCTGACTCGTCTACGTCTATTGCTATCGACATGAAGCAAATATGAATAACAAAAATCGCACAAGTTCGCTTTTGGCAGGCAATGGCAAAACCTCCAAGTGTCAAAGGAAATTTCCAAAAAACCGTCGTTTGGATTCGGCATAAAACTGTACGTCCCTTCCCCCCTTCTGTTTGAAATGTGTGTTGCAACACATGTTGAAAAAATAGGGTGGATTTTGTGGTGTCACAGTGGGCCCATATAGACGCCTCTGTATGTCTCATGCAGAGGCAGCCACTTCAACCTACAGCCTTCCTAAAGGTTAGGTCAATTAAGCTGGCTTCGCTGGACCCTATTGGGTCCCTAGCGATACCAGTTCGAGCTTCTTAGCGTTGCGTATCGACGTAAAAGTGACCGGTTTGAATTTGGGTGTTCCTAGCGAAGTTCAGCAACGACTTAATGTCATGCTTGGGAATCTGTTCTAACCCAGAAAGGAACGAGGCCCCTAAGTGAGTAAGCCGAAGTCTTGAGATGACCGGACAGGAGCAAAGAATGTGCTGCAGGGTTTTCTTGGCACCATTTTCTTTCACTTCCTGCATTCGGATGAATGCGTTATGTTCATCTTTCGCGCTAAAAATATATTAAAAAAATCTTATTGAAAAGTATTTACGTTGGTTCAAAGGTAAAACGGAACAGCCGATCAAGAGCTCATCTATATCTTATAGATCCAAAATATTTTCAATATACATATGTATATGTACCTACTTTCAATACAGAAAAAAATTAAAAAGAAAACTATTACCGACAAATATTCGAATATAGTTTCTTCTTTCATTCATTAAAAAACGAAATAAAGTGATACGTGAAGAACCATTCCAAAGTTCAAATGAAAAAAATAAAATGTTATGAAAACAATGTTGAACGTAAAATAAGTTTAGTACTTAGTTCGAAAAGTCTTTTGTTCAATCCATCAATTTGGGACAGCAAAATGTTTTGGCTCAACTTCTCGGAAGGAAGGTTCGCACGAGTGCTGATAGATATGACAGCAGGGCTGACTGAGTCAAACATCTGTAAGCACTGTGCGATTCTCGAGGAGGAGGAAACAATAGAACACGTCCTGTGTCATTGCCCAGCCTTAGCAAGACGCAGGATGAATGTTTTGGGTAGCGCCTTTATGAGTTCTCTACACGGTTTGGCAGAAACCCCTTTGAAAGATCCACTAATCTCTTCGAATACAATAAATGTAAAAACAATGGACTTAGTTCAGAAATGAGAAAAGGTTCAGTACAACTATGGACCATTGCGTCTATGTGTCATTGTGTGTGTCTTAACCTAACCTGACATGGCTAAAAGGTGGCTCTGTACAATTACGCACACGAGATATCACTTTGGGGAGGTTTTGCGTACAACTTTTGAGCCAAATTTCAGTTGAAATAATAGGGGTATTCTCGATGTCTTGCACGGAGGAAGAATTCGTAAAAATGCAACCGTGCAAGACTGGAAAATGCTACACATCGAGAACGCACAAAAAAGCACATATTGCAAATATTGCAAAAATGCCGCAAACTTTCTCCATTTCTTTTTAATTTGGTTTTCGGTTGATCCATTTCTACCTGCAAGCAAGACATATATGCAAATTATATAAAAAGGTTGAAATAAAACCAAATATAAAGAAAATACGCTTGCGCACACGAAGAAAATTAAATGGCTGTCGCACAATCGCGATGTCGCACACAAAACAAGGGTTTTTGCGTAGCATGACATGCAAAAAATGCAAACTGTTTTTGCTTGTATTTTGTTGTTGTGTCGTTGCTCGAAATGCATGGCCATGTCATTTATGCATTTCGTGCACGATGTCAGGGCTATGCAAGACATCGAGAATACCCCTAATATTTATGAAGTATGTTGGAAGTTTGAACCCCAAAAACCTCCACTCTATATATAGTTCCAAAGTATTCAATATTGAAAGTTTTGGTTATATAGGCTAAATCGTGCGTTGAGAACTAAGAAATGCAGTTGTAAGATAGCAGCGAGTTTCTCGACTTAAAGATAGTTAATGGATAAGTTCTATTTGCATCTAACAAGCGGACAGATTATCACTTTTTTTAAATCGTCGACTAAGCCTTCTAACGTTTAAGGTAGCCTTTAGGCGTTGATACCAAAACTAGAAAAACTATTACATTTACAACTTATGTCTCACTTTCTAGCAGACAAGTTAAACATGTTTTAAACGTGATTTTTGCTTTCGATTTGATTTGATTTCACAGAGGAGTGAAAGTGAAGAAATTAATATTACAAAATTAAAATGAAATATATTCCTTCATTAGATCAAAGTTGAAAATACTGGCAACTAGCTCGCTTGAAGACGTTTTCACTTTAAACATTCCCAGGAATTCTTTTCAATACACTGAATCTTAGTTTCAGGATTCGTATTTAGGACTAAAAAATTATCTTATGGTGATTTTATTCTTGAAAAAGAAAAACTAAACCTCAGAGAGTTAATGCTGAAAGGAAGTAACTTATATCTTTTGAAATGCCTCTTGCAGCATATTTAGATACTTGGAAGTTGAGATTTCAAAGGCCAAGCAATTTTCAGTGTTCCAACTTGCACTGTTGAGTGTATAATTCTGAAATTTGTTTAAATGTTAAAAACGTTAACATAAAATTATTGCGAACTTCTAATTGAAACCACAGAAATTATAGTTTCGTAGTTCATCTCTTTGGTCGAATCATCAGAACTGAATTTTCGAGTAGAATTTGAGCGTTTTCTTTGCAGTTTTGATTAGAAACTAAGTGCCAGATGTTAGAATCAAACTTTCGAGTTGATTTTAGGAGCAAAAACCTTGCGGTTAGTATCATAGCTGTACTTCCGAAAGAGATCACAAGGCTTAAAGTCAAGACTGAAAACTTACTTCAGAAAATTTTAGGTTTACAACACAAAAACCGGAAAAAGTTAACTTTCATAAAGTTTGCATGTTTCTTCTTATGGTTTGGTGTTGCTACTTCAGATTTAATTTATAAAGGGGTTTGAAATATGGAATTTCGTTTGCCATTTCTAAAGTAGATTGTAATCAGTCATCACCAACAGTCAGTCTCTTATTTCTCTCAGAGGCGCCTCTGCCGACCGCACCAAGAGATGATAGGGTGTCAACTTGGTCCTTCCACTTGGTTGTCGACTTCCAACTACCGCGTCGAAACACCTTCCTCGTCGCCCATACCGGCGACCTGACCAAGCCAGCGTAGTCGTTGATCATAAAAGTTCACTAAATTTGCTAAATAATCTTACAAAGATTGGCTAAATCTGTATTCGAACCCACTACACTTCGACTGTGCGTCTGTAAGTACTTTTCATACTTGGATAGCACTGTCGTGTTGACTATAATTTCTGTCGCTTTTGCACTGCCGTACACGTCAAATGCCCGTAAATGATGAGAGCGTATATTGTTTGTGTGTGTGGGTCGGTGGGGGCGAGTAAAAATGGCAATTTATTAAAAGAGAAAAAGTGGCCCACTTTAAAGCGGCCACTCGTGTAAGCGGACACAAGGCAGAAAGCATGCGGCTATATCCTGATTTTTGAGCACTTTCTTCCCGACATCAACGCAGTCGACGGGCCAATGCCGGCGAAAGTTGCGCTTGCGCTGGTCGCCGCTCGCCCATTTCCCATGAAGAAGTTGCAAACTTCGTGCTTAAGTATGTTTGCTTAGCCCTTCGGGCTTGTGTGTGTGCACTCGGTACGTGTGTGTACATAATATTGCCATTAATATATTTATTACATTTTTTGTTTCGCAATCAAGACAAGTTTTGTTGCTGCTGCTGCTGCTGGCTGTCGTTGTGGATTTTTTCGGCAATGTTACAGCCTTTGCGGACAAAATATGGTTGGAGCACTTCGACATTCGGCTCGTCACGCAATGAAATAGAAATGCGTGTGTGTGTGCGTAATGTGACGCTGCGTCGCTTTAAAAGGCTGCCAAAGGACGAGCAGCGGTGGCGAGCAGCGGACAAAGAGCTTTAAAGTGTTTCGCCGCCCCCTGCCCTCGCAATTGTTGGGGATTACTTGGAGTTCCAAAAGTTTTTAATATTTATACGTTGAATGGTACAATGACAATGTCGTGGTGACTTTGGACAGCGGTGGACTTTTTTCGAATTGATTCTGAAGTATTATTTACACTCAAAATGCGGGATGCTTGTAGCCATTTGCGAAGCAGCCGAAGGTATGGATTTGAAAAATTAAAACAAAAAACTTTCATATTCATGTTTAAGTTGTGGAAATTGTTAAATAGAAAATGTGATGCGTAGCTGGCCAACAGTTGAGGATGTTTGCCATCGTTTTAATCCTCTCCAGAGGGAGTCGAGCGGGCACTTGAGGCGGCCATAAATTCGATTTTACGACTCACACAGTTCAAGCCACACTTGACTGAATTGTTTTTATTTTAATATCCACACTCAAGGGCTGTTCTCATAAATGTATTTACATATAAATATTGCAAGTTTATAGATATTTACTGATATAGACTGTTGACAATATTTGAAGACTGCGCTGAAAAAAAATGCACCCATAGTTTGCTTGCTCGGTTTTTTTACTAAAAGTTGATGTGTTTTTATTTATTTTCCCTTTAAAGTTATACAAATTATTCTTTTAAATTATCCAAATTGTTGTTTATAAATCTTTTTGTTAAATTCTGTACAGCTTCTTGTCAAGCAGCCGCCGTGGCTCAGTTGGTTAGTGCGTTGGACCGCGAGTCGCAGGCAGCAACCTCAGGTTCAAATACTGCCTGTAATAACACCTAAAAAAAATAACGGGAAAACTCGTTTTCTCTTTCGGTGGCTGTCCTCTCAGCTGGAAATGGCAAACCTCTGAGAGTAAAAATTGCTTATGAAAAAGCTCCCAACCTGCCGTTCGGAACCGGCATAAAACTGTAAGTCCCTCCAACCCGTGTACAAATTCACACGCACAACACGGGTAGTTGCGGGAAGCTAGGCCTTAGTCTCGCGTAAGCGGGCTGTCGTGCCAGTCAATTAAATTAAAAAATTCTTGTCAAGCTTCAGGCCAGCTTTTTCTCAATCTTCGACGACGAGTAAACGGGGATACTCGACCATCCTTCTTGAGCAACAGCCCCATGCATATCTATCGGGGGAAACTTTAAAGCCGAGGTTGTGATATTGACATTGTTTTTCCCCAACAAAGCCTATATGGAAGTTGTCCAGGGTGCAGTAGCTAAATCAGGCCGAAATTGAGTCGACACATTGTGTTAATTATGACATTATCAAGTTTCATATTCAAGTTTCATAATCAAGTTTCTTTTAACCCTTTGTTGACACTGTCAGATTTTTATGAAAAAAATACTTGTCTAATTATTTCTCATTTGAAATGCTTTCACCATATATGTATGAAGTCAATCGACCTCCTAAATCATGTTTTCCCCATACAAACTGTTAACTCATCGGTGACCACGTCAGATTTTGATTTTCCAAAAGATGAAAACACGTATCGAATTATTTCATATTTGGATCACTTTCACCAAGTTTGAAGTCGTAAACCCATTCAACCGAATTATTTTTCTTTCGATTTTTGTGAATAAATAATATTCCGGGATAAATCATGTTTCTCCATACAAAGTTTTAACCCTTGGTTACCCCGTTAAATGTACGGCTTTCAAAACAATGAAAGACACATATGTGTAGTTATTTTCTATTTCAAATGTTTTCCCCAATTTTGAAGTCAATAGGCCCATGGGTTCTGGTTTTTTTTGTTGTCTTGCCGTATACGAACCTTAACCCATTGTTGACCCCTTAAATTTTGATTTTCGAAAAATTGAAAAATACTTTCACCGAATTTCAAGTCAATAGACCTATTAAAACACGTTTCTTCATCACCTTAACCCATGTTTTGCCCTTTTAGACCACGAATTTGAAAAATTGCGTTCTGTTTAAGAAGACCAAGGCCTTTGTTTCAAACGTCGAATCTCTGTTACATGTTTTTCATATTTTTGGCAAATCTTTAAGAGAACAGACATAATACATTCTAATACATTCTAATTCGAAATTTGTTTACGCGTCAACTAACAAAATCAGCTGATCCACTTATCAGGGATCTAATAATACATTCAAATAATAGCAGGGCAGTATTTTTAAATTATAAAATGTCGCACAAAATGTTTTCATTTAGGCGGAGTTGAAATAGTGTAATGTTTTGGACCCAAAATATTCGTTCACCTAACCGAATTTTTGAGATATGCGAAGTTTCAGTTAAACGAACTCATTTTCAGTAAAAAAAAATACCAAAGAAAAATGGGATCTGGACTTATATTTCAGTTAAGCGGATTTTTTACGTTAAGCGACTTGCAGTTAAGCGTTTTCGACTGTACTGGTTTTGTCAAAAGAAGTTAGAATCACCTCTGGGCTACTTCCTCTTCGCCAGTCAAGGGGATCTGGCCGATAAGACTATTCACAGTCTATTAGATTTAGTGAGAAGTTCAAATTGATTGAATGAGTGAGCGGCCTCAAGCTCGATTTCGAAATCGCAATCGATCATGCTTTTCAATAGTGTTTACCGCATTCTGATCGAATGACTATAGCTTGAGAAATATAGAACCGAAAGTATGTAATTTCTTTTCTTATATTTATAACGAAACTTAGACCTAAACTTCCGGTTCAATGCATTCCATTCAGCGGATCACTGCAGTCGATATAAGTACGACGTTGCTCATACTAAATTGTAATATGTATAGTAAGAAGGTAGATAGGTAGAATAGACAGCCCCCAGTCGAAAATGATTAGAGACACACATAGTTAGACTAGTTTAGTCCGTTATGATACTTCAGGACTTGGTCCTACCTAAAAAATAGAACCATCTGGAACTTATAAGGCGTATGTATGTTAACTTACTGCATGTGGTATCACAATGGGCCGCTATGGCCTAAGTGTGCTCCTTCTTGGGGCAGCCACACCTATCTTCCTACCTATGTATGTTGACATTAGAGATGTCAAAGAGCTTTTCTGAATAGAAGAAACCGAACATGAACGATTTTCTCCTCTTCTTCTTCTCTCGTCCCTACAGCTTCTCCTGAAGATATTTGCCAGGTGGCCTTGTTTGGCATGTACGCCGAGGATGCAGTGTCCAGAGATAACACCGACCACTGTAAAATAGTAACTCATTGATTTTTTTTTTTATTATAATGTAAATTTTAATCGACTGTAGTTGTTGCCATATTTTGGTGTAGAATGTAATAAACCGGAAGTGTACATCGCCATTTCGCTGAAAATAGCACGAGCATGAAATTGTTTAATATTTTGCCCGGATTTCTTGTAAGCAACATTAGTATACAAACATAAAACACTGTTACGTATGTTTGTGTATATAGAAGTAAAAGTTTGACGCGCAAAACAAAAATACCAAATACTGTCAAAACCATGAAGTGGGGCTGCTGTAAATATCTCCCTGTAATTGTTTTAATCCCTTGCGGGCGAATTTCGTGGTTGATGTTGTTAAGTAAAACTTTTTCCCGACATTGAGGCTGTTTTCAGCGCAAGCTTTACATGTTGAGCTATAGTTGATTGTGTGTGTGTGTTTCTATGCTGTAGCATCAGTTTGCCTACAACCGACATTGCATGGACACCACATAAATAATGTTTGATTGTATGTTGCGTATTAGAAACGAATGTGCCAGGGCCAAAGACATATTTCAGTTGTATTTTTATTTGCAATTCTTGTGTTATTTTAATCTTTTTCATAACGCTTTAAATCAATAATAACTTTAAGTGCCAATTTATGTTATTCTTTGCATCAATAAAATCATGAACCCAAAAAATCAACTTAAGAGCAACAAAAACACCAACAACAGGAGCATTAAGGACATTCATTATAACAATAGCGACAAAAGCGAGCCAGGAACGGCATGATATACCACACACACACACACACACACACGCATAATGGCATTTTCCCCACTAATAATGCATATTTATGTTTATGTATGGGTAAGTGTGCGTGTGTTTGTAGTTATGGGTATTTGTACGAACACGGCTCAATGCGTGCAACGCTGTAAGCGTCTGTGTGCGTGCGTGTGCGTGTGCGATACTTGGAATTTAATAGCAATTATATTTATTTAACGAATCGAAATGACAGCATTATCGACAACACCCCCCCTTGGCCAACGCATTTACCGAATTGCCCTGCCTTCTCGACTGTGTGCCAAACTTGTTGCAGCCTTCTTGCGACGTCATTGCGGCACTTTGTTCTTCCTCACCTCTCACCACACCTCTCCCCTCACGTTTTGTCGTAACATCTTGCCCACATTTCGGGCGATGATTTTACAATAACAACAACAAAGCAAAATCAGATTATCGCCGAAGTGTAATGGCATTAGTAGCTTAATAATAATAATAACAACAACAACAACAACGAGAACAGCCACAGCACGACCGCCCCACTGGCCGCCAACGGTAGCATCCAACGCAGCATTTTTCGCCCGGCTGCTCGCCGCAAATACATACATACATAGTGTGCCCAAGTTTTAATACCTGATTGAACATTTCCGGCCTAATATATCAAAACAACACACACACGCACACAACGCAGGTCTCCGCCAGACGTTTGCCAACTCACACCCCGATCTCTGGTCGGGCCGCCCGCGCTCGCATAACTCAATCCCGATGCATTGTGCCGCACATCCACGGCCACTTATGCGGCGCTGCGAACTATTGTTGCGAGCGCTCATTGTTCGGTGCGCCATTTGCCACATCCTCACACCCACACACACAGCCACAGCCACACTGACACAACCAGCCACATTCAACCCGCCATCCGCCGGCCGCTCTCCGTTCCTCGGATAGTTTGCTCGTGCTGCCGCACTGCTGTTGCAATGTTTAGTGTTGATGGTGTTGTTGTTCCTCTTGGCACTGACGCTGGTGTTGGTGTTGTTTATTCAATTTATGACATCCACAGCTACTGATCCTTTGCCATCCTAATTAGTGTTATTAATTAGATATGCTGGAGATAATAACATTTATTGTGTTGTGTTAATTATATTGTTTCGTGCCATGTTAGTCTATTGTCAACCGCTGTCACGGCACCCGCCACTGACGGCCACCCCCTCCTGCCGCTCCCGCCGCTCGCGCCCCGCACACTACACACGCCATCACACGCTCGCCGTGCAGTCAATCGAAGTGACGGAATTGAATGACGTGCAGCTAAGGAGCTGAAGCGGGCAGTGGCGCTGCGGCCTCGTGTCGAATGTCACTGCGGCAGCACACGACATAAGGCGCGGCGGACTTTTCAAAGTCTCCAATGACACTGGTTATTATTATTATTGTTGTTATTGTTGTGCGTATGTGCTTTTTGGTCATTGTTTTGTTGTTGTTGTTGGTGTTTACCACTGTTTGTTTACGCGCTGATTTAACAAATACAGTCGACATTTTTTCGGACCATATTGTAGGAGAAATTGTTGAACGATTAGGTTGGAAGCGTTTGGGATTCAAAACTTGGTGAGTGTTGAATACCAACTCTCAGGAGAAGAAGAGAAGTCAGAAAGCTTGAAAGGTTTGGACTTTGTAATTTTAGGAAAACGGGTTCTATACTTGTTGTATGTAGTGTCCGACCGAATATTCGGTTTCGATTTCGGCCCAAATAAGTGGTTTCGGTTTGAGTTTCGGCTAAAAAATGGCCGAACGGCCGAAACCGAAACTTTCTGGAATATTTTTTACATTTTATTGTGTAGAGAGTGAACAGCTACTTAGTGCAGCCGAGCAGATATATAGTGAAAGGATGCACCAATGTAAATAAACTTATTTTTTAGAATATAGTAAAAAATTATTTAATTTTGAATATTAGCGAGTAAGGTACGAAAGGGTGATTTTTTGTGTTTATGTTTTTAAAAAATTAATTAATTGTTTTTATTAATAAGTACCTATTTATTTATGTTATATTATGTTATGTTTGTTCTTTATTTACTTAAAGTAAAATTCGTTTGTTGAAAAATGGTGATTTTGATGCTTGATGTGGTGATTTTTATTTCAATTAGAAAGTTTCGGTTTCGGCCGAACATTAAAAAAAAAACCGGTTCGGTTTCGGCCCAAAAAAGTGGTTTCGGTCGGACACTAATATTTACAATGCAAATGCAACACCTAATTGCAAAACTGATAGCTGTTGGAAAGCAAAGCAAAAGGCGAAAAAGACATTTTTTAACATGGTAAAGAAAGAAACAAAGGATCGAGTTAAACGGGATAAAAAGTAGGAGGGGACATAAATAAACTACCAAATTATATTCAAGGAGTTCCCGAAATAGCAAAAACTCTGCGAGTGCTACTGCTGTAGTCGGCTGCATTCACAGTAGCTGCGAATATCGTATTTTGCAATCATTATTGCAAAGTAAATAGAAAAAGGCCGCTCACAATTGATGCCAAATGTTTGCTATTGCACAGATTTGCTAACTCAAATTCACAAGATCGTGAATAGGACTATGAACTTGTGGGCCTATGGAGTTCAAATTTGGTGAACACATGAACTGGAAAATAATTCAACACGTGGTTTTCATTTGTTTTGAAAAGTAAAAACTGACAGCGTCAACAATGGGTTAAGAGTTTGTAGGGAGAATACTGTAGTGTACTGGAGCCGGGATTACTGTACTGTGCAGACAAATAATCGATCGTTGGTGACGAGTTGCTAAATATTAATTAATTATGTTAATTTATGGGAATGCACCACTGAACACACACATACATGTATGTACGTGAACAATTGAGCGACATACACTCACACTCGCCCTCACACACTCACACATACAAACACCTAAGGTCAAACAATGGCAACGCAACCACAGCAGCGCAACGACAACCAAACAAAAGTGGCAAATGATAATTAAATTGGGACAAATAGAATATCGAATTTAATTAAAATTATACCATCAGATATGCGCGCGTACATACATACATGATTACATGTATTTAAATTAAATAAAGTTAACTACAGATAATTAAAATTTTTACAGATTGTGCGCGCAAACAGTTGACACAATCACTGCGAACAGGGTGTGAGGCAAAAATCTGTCTGCACTATTTATGTACAGTTTAACACTAGAAAGACCATTTGCGGTCATTTTGATGGTTTTGCATTTTTGAATGACTGTATTTCCCTGCTGGAATGCTATCTCATACATTCTCCCGGTAAAAACTATAGGAGGCCTACCACTTGGCTTCGATGCTGTGCTACTTATAGTTCTGAAGCTATTCCATGGCGGGCTGTGCCACGCCCCTTATTCAATGCCCGCTCTTGTTCCCTGTCAAAAACATGGCTAAATATGTAGAAAGTCATGGATGTGTAATTTATGGTTCTAAAGTTAGGTTAGATTAGGTAGGAAAGAGTGTGGACGGCACAGAGACCGCAATTCCACTCGGAAGCCAAATGGGTCCATTGTGAATCCCTTCATAAATGGTTCTGAAGCTAACCAGTCAGTCACAATCCGGCGCAAACCAGTTCGACTTCTTGATAGGAAACCACTGCTGATCCCAGCGCTCTAAGGGCTGCTTGACTATCTATCAAAGATCTCCGCCTGAAAGATACCTTTGGGACCGTAGTACATCTGAGTGGATACCAGCTTCTGTACCTTCTTGCACCTTAGAGCCTTCGGTGAAAACGGTGATGGACTCAGCTCTCCCTTTGCGTCACCTTTGTATTATAAAACATTAAAGCACAACCAACACTCACTTCAATATTCATTCTTTAACCCAGATATGCCGAAGGTCCCATATGTAACTGTACCAATGTATATTTCAGGGTATCGGTTAGCAAATTTAAAGCACAGTTACTGCAGGATTTCCGAACAGGTTAACTACAAGTAGTATGGTCGGGAAATCTGGGTTAAATTGCTTTTAATTAGTTAGAGCCACTCACCCTGTATGCTGCGTTTGTCATTCCCAGTACAGGTAGACCCCGCTTAACACGGAGGTTATGTTCCTGGAAAATGCCGTGTTAAGCGAAACTGTGTTAAGACAGGTCTACCTGTATGATTATCCATTTGTTGCCTAGTGTTGAACTATCACAAAAGACACCGCAGCAACAGTGGCAATTAAACAAGATTATTAAAAATGTTGTGGTCATGAAAATATTGACGCAACATTATTTATGAAAAAAACTTTACTTGTATAGTCAAATAAATGCAATAATTTGGCAAACAAATGTGGGTACACATTTTGTGTTGTTGCGACATTCAGGCTTCATGGCAAAATGTATCAGTCAAAAAATGAGAGGTATTGATTGATTGAAATTTTGCAAAAATTTTCAACACTCCATAAGGATTAGAATTATATTTAAAGTGTGAAGATAAATGGGGTTTCGCCAATATGTTTTGGTTTTTGGTTGGTTGAAACCCAAAAGTTGACAATTTCACAACTTCGTTTACATAGGAGTGAACATCTCTCCTATCCTCTGGTAGTAAGTTTTTTGAATTTTAAATAATTTTGTATTTTTTGCACTGAATAATTTTTTTTTTTAACTCGAACAAACGCGCAGGGGATGACCCCTATTAATGCGCAGCATTGCGTTGGTTCAGGCAGGATATAAAGGTTAGGAGATAGGGTTATGAGTGAAGTGGTTATGGACTCTTGCCTTGAACCCATCGAGATCACAATGTTTTGCGTCACAGCCGCCTTAAGTGTTTGGAAATAGAAGGAAAGTACAGTACATTCCGTTTCACCTTCGAAGCACATGATTTGGGGCACTTAAGCGAAAAATCCAGCTAAGCGGAATATCTAAAAAAGTTTTTGGAAACAGCTAAATTTTTTTTAAAGTAGATCCTTGGCGCACATATATAAAAATATTTATGTACATATTCTTACTGATATGCTTTTATGTAAAATAATCGGTAATTTTACCCGGCGGAATTTTTTGACAATTTTACAACTATTGCCTCCATTTCGAAAATGTGGAAATTTGTTTCGATACTATTTTCCAAAAAAAAATTTCCAAAATTTTCCAGTGCTGCTAAACAAAGTATTTTTCATACAAATCAAAAAAAACTTGCTCAATAACAGGGCTGTTAAACGGAATAGTGCAGCTAAGTGAAATGCAGCTAAATGTGAAATTTTCAAAGAAAATTCGGTTTGCGAAGTAGTATTTTGACCAAATAATGCAGCTAAGCAAAAAATGCACCTAAGCGAATAGGCAGCTAAACGGAATGTATTGTATATTTACATATGTACATTTGGAAAGAAAAATTAATAAAGTTGATCCTATATTTGACTATTCTTTCCATTTTATAAAAACGATTAGATTGTATGGAAAGTTCTTTAGGCGTTACAGACAAGGACTAAGTTTATTTGGAAGAAATTACCTAAATACAAAATAAGAGGGGGTCAGTTATAGATTTTGACCCTCTATGAGTAACTTCTGAGCAGCTGTGGAGCAATAAGTCCAATTTCCTAGCGTATTTTGTAAAATTAGACCTCAGTGCGCCACCATTTACGCCACTCTGGCTCTTAAATTCTTTAGACCGATGTGTTTATAAAATGCTAGGTTCCGGAGTGTCGAGAAACTCATTATGAAGTATCTTCATAAAGCACTAAATCATGTCTAATGCATACACATCGGGCAAATTTGAAAACATAGTGTGGAATGAGATGCTAAGGGATCATTCAACAATGGTGTCGTTTAAAATGTAACGCCTTATTTTGACCAATTTGCAATTTATTTAATTTGTAATTGGGTTCAATACTTCTATCCCTTAAAATATTGTTTACACAAAAGTCCACATCCTTAAATTGATAAGCTATGTTTTGATAAGTATTTTACAATGATTGATGACATCATACCATGTTAAACACAATTTAAGCAATTTACTATCTAAAAACTCTGAGTTTGGGCATCAGCAAATATGGCTTCTCTTCCCCAAAGTGAAGGATTTTCTCCGGGGAAACACTTAGGATACGAAACTTCCTTTTCTTCTTCTACTGAGCCCCAGTGTTAATTCAAAGGCAAACCATTCGACGTTTACTGTTTCGGCGATTGAATTGAAAGTCGTTTGATTCTATTGATATTGTCCCAGTTGAAAATTTCCTGTAGTAGTAGATTCTAGTAGATCTGAGAATGGTTGAGATGCACACTACACAATAAGATTTTGAAAAGGTTTTGGCATCTCTTAAATCACTTTTGGGTATTCTATGCCATCAAAACCGAAATTTGTATTCATTTATGTAGCCACTGAGACGAAAATGAATCACACTTTTGCCGAAAATTGTTTAATCGCTTTTTGAATACGAAATTTCGATGACGATACAGCGGTGGTTTTGGTATCCCGTCAACGTGACTTCAATACTTTGGTGTCCAAAATGCAAGACTATGTAGAGTTCTGAGCTCAATCTGATATTTTTGTACGAACATATAAGGGATGCAAATATGTGTTGAAGGATTTACAAAATATGGCGTAACTAGCATTAAATTGCATGGGACCATCTTGCAAGTGTATTCATGTTAAAGCGTCATCATTTCCTTCTAAAAAGCCGAATGTGTCATTTCCTTGAAGTGTAAAAACATTATTTTCTTGTGCTCTACCATGTCAACCTTTGTGCCAACAGAACACAATTTGCGGAAAAAGTTTGGCCACGAGTTGGTTAAGTCATTAAGGAATAAGAAAACTTGATATCCTTCGTCGCCGTATTTGCCAGAGATTGCTCCTTCCCACTACCACTTGCTACGGTCGATGATTCATTTCCTGGCCGATCAGCAGTTCACTTCTTACGAAAAAGCCAACAATTGGGTAGATTCTTGGATCGCTCTAAAAGACGAGACATTGTTTTCAATGAGGAATCCCTGTGCTGTCTGGGAGATGAGAAAAAGTCGTAGCTAACGATGGACAATGCTTGAATTTCTCTGACTTCAAGTTCAAAGTTTCAAAGCTTTGAAACTAATTTTACCTCAATAAAATTTGGTTAAATAGATCGCTAGACCAATTCATTAAAAGAAATGAATGCATTCAAATCTGTTTTGCTACGAACGCTGGTCACTCTATGCGAACGACAAAAGCGAGTTGAATGCAAATATTCGCACAGCCATTTGCATTCGCTGCTAATACAACGTGCGCATAGCCTTTTTCCGCATCAGCGGTGAGTGCGACACACACACACACACACACCCCGCACTGGGGCATTGGCAGTGCAGCCATGTGCGCAGCCAATTGTGGCCCGTGGTGGGTTAACCGTAATTTGGCGGCAATTATTTAACGCACATACGCATAATTAAAATGCGAGCGAACAAACAACATCATCAGTAGCACCAACAAACAGCAACAGAAACAACAGCAACAACAACAACGAGCACAACGACAAGTTCAAACAACGCTGGCGGCAAGCGAACACTGATGCAGTCACCACAATAAAACACAATTTTGCAGCGCGAGCAACAACAACAACAACAACAACAACAACAAAAACAACAACGGCAGCAATTAAAATTGTTAATAAAATTGCAGCAATTTGGCGTGCGCTCGCGTCCGCATGTTTGTGTGTGTGTGTGATGACATGCAAGTAGCGAGCAGAAAACATGCTCGAAATGCTGAAACAAATGAGACTTGCCCTGTTGTCTGTTGACAAGCGGCCTACACACACACACCACACACACACACACCAATGTACCCAACCCAACGTGCGCGAACCCACTCGCGGACGGCATACCCGCACAAATTCCAGTATTTCAGTGACAGCCAGCAAAATGAGACGGGTCGCCCAATAATGGGGTCCACAGTAAGTATGCGGTGTGTGTGTGTGTGTGTGTGTGGATGTCAGTGTATAGGGGGCGTACTGGCAATCTTGCCGCCAGGCCAAACTGACAGCGCGCGGGCGCTTCTAGCCCGCAGCATGCCGATCAAATTTTGAAATCAAATAAATCTGTTGCCGCCGTTGAATTTCTGCATAAATAAATAAATTTAAAAACTTGTCACATTAGCGCCGGTTGTATTCGACTTGAATTTTATTGCTATTTTTTCAACCACAAAAAAAATTCATGAACGTGTTTGGACACGTGGGCGCGCGCCGTCATTTCACTGACATTCAGTCGATGAAGAAGAAATGTAATAAAATAGAGGTACACACCCCCGCGGCCATAGACGCTATTACCACAAACAGAAATATCGCTAACACATTGTAACACAAAAAGTGAATTTGTTGATGGCTGAAACGCAGAAAAATTCCCTCTAGGAATTTTCAATGTTCAAAAAATAAAGCAGCCAGCAAAGAATTTCATTACTGTGCTTTTTTTGATGTGTGGTTTTCAAAATTCATTCAGAGGTTATTTATTTAGAGGTGTTGGAAATTTTCATAGGTACCAAAGAACTCCGCATTCCTATCATTGCTGTTATCCTGCCTGGGGAATTGATCGAAGCACATTGAAGACGTTTGCGACACGGCCACACAACTTCAAGACGGCGTCGGCTTCAACCATCGCTGTGTGGTCAACTACTAATGTCTTGCGGCATTAATGAATATTTTCAACATTTAATGCTTTAACACTGGAATGCCTTACTTTTTTAAAGAATATAATATAAAATATAGTTTTTGGTTTTACAAAAATGTTCCTTTTAGAAAGCATAAGATTATCTTCCAGAAAGTCATGCAATAAAAAACTAAGAGACCTTAATGGAGTCATTTAGACTTCGTTGGGCATTTTAGTGTTAAAAGTAAACTGGTAGAGGTACATCTCTGGCATTTTTCTCATACGTACTCATACTTTTGCTTAAACTTTTGCACCTTCAAAAATCTTGGTATCTGTTTGTTCTTCATAAGTTTCTAGATCTCGCTGAAGCAGCACTTAAATTTCTGCTCGCTTCTTTGCAGTGTCACAATTCGCATTGGGTACTGCAGTGTGGTTGCGGCGGCAGTCAAAGCGTTGCGCGTCAGCAGCCGCAATGGCATGTTTGTTATTTCAGTTATTTTTGTTATCTGTTCATTATGGATTCATTTGAATTTATATCGCATGCAGCCATACGAACATACGTACATAACATACATACATATGCATATATGTATTTTTATAGGTGTGTACGTACGTACTTGTCTCCGTTCGTGTGCGTATGTTTTGTTTATTTATTGTGTCTTTTTGGCTGCGCCATGCGTCAAATATGCTGATGAGCCCGCACACAAACACACACACACACTCACTATTCAGTTACACTCGCTCGAGTTGACAAGAAATACTTTTTTGAACAAATATTTATTTATCTATTTATTTATTTATTTTTTGGTTTTTTCATTACTTCTGCTACGCATACGAATTACGGTTGTTGCTGCTTGCTTTGCGTTGATTGTCAGCAAGCTTGATGCATAATTTGCCAACGCTGTGGTGATGGAGTGACTGATACGTAATATGAAATGTGAATGCCATGAAATGAATGCCTTTTCAAGCACACACCCATACATGTTGGTATGCATTTATTTACAAACACACACTGCAGCAGGCTGAATAGGGTTTACCTTACATAAATAAATAAATAAATGTATAACTTCTGCTCAAGAAGTACGCCACCACTAAGCGCTGCCAAGATTAGAAGCTAAACACCAAACAAGTTCAAGCTTTTTTCTTGTGTATAAGTGAGGAATTTGTTAGTTCTTAACAGCTTTCATTGTCTAAAGTTCAAGTCTTTACTTCTTTTATTTTGTGATGAATCAGTGTTACTCATACGACCTGATGTGCGTCAAGCGGGCAAAGTGCGACATTGTGTGGTTTTTTATGTTAAACCAAAGACTTGAAGTTAGAGCTATTTACGTTTTAATTTAAAACGGGTTTCCTCTGCTTCTTGTTTACTTTTTAGCATTTGGTGGTAGGTAGTTTTTAGTTAATTTTTAACATATTTCATTGTCTAAAGTCTTTACTTCTTTTATTATGTGATGAATCAATGTTACTCATACAACCTGATGTGCGTCAAGCGGGCGAAGTGACACATTGTGTGCGATTTTTGCTTTAAACCAAAGAAGCAAACGTCGAGGTTTTTTTTTTGTTAAAAAACGTTTTCTTCTTCTGCTTTAGTTAGTTTTTAACATTTTGCATCGTTTCAAGTTAGTCTTTACTTCTATTATGCGAAGATGCAATGTTACTTATACGCCCTAATGTGCGTCAAGTGGGCAAAGTGCCACATTAAGTGCGATTTTTAGTCAAAAAACGTTTTCCTCTTCTTCTTCTCTTTTAATTTGTTTGTTTCTATTTGGATTGCACTAAAATCAAAGTAAACCCATAATTCGCCCATCTAAAGTGTAAAGGATGGATATACTCTTCAAGGTGACCAGATGAGAACAGTGTAAGAGCGCATTATTCAAATGGCAGCCAAGGCTTCGTTGGCAGTGCTTCAAGCGGTCAGTCCAATTTTTGATGACAATTTTCATAATTTTGAGCTTACGTTGAATATTTACAATTTAGCCTGAATTTCGATAATATTTTTTATTAATCTTCACACATTCGGCAAGTGTAAAACGATGCATAATAAAATGGCAAAATGTAGTAAAAATGTTTTTTCATTTAAACGTCATTGATATCTTTCATATTTGCTAAGGCACCTTTTGGAAAAAGCATAGTGAAATTGTACAAATGAACCGGGTAGAATGACGGTCTCTTGTTTATATAACAAAGAGAGAGAAATTTGAACTTTATATTTCATAATTTTTGTGACCACATGAATCAGTTTTGAAGCATGTTGACGATTGAAGGGGAAAAAATGTTTATAATTAAATTATTTATTTTAGATAAATGTTACATTTTTAAGCGTACAAGGCAGAGATGATGAATCGCTACAAGAGAAAAAGTAGTTTTAAGTATAATTTTTCAATAAGTTTATATTAAAAGATTAGGCCAGGTTAACGCAGGCTTGCGGCTTACGGAGCCCACATAGCCCAGACGCAGCCCATTATGTTGAATGGATAAACGGATGTGAGGGGAGCCGAGAAATTAAATGCTAGAATTTCCATTCCTCAAGCAAGAAGAGAATAATAGAAGAAAGAAGAGTGGGTTATATCAATGAAGATAGAAAGAAAGTGGTAAGGAAGGAGAGGACACTATTCGTTTTCCTGTAGAAATTTCCTGGATCCTCAATCTCAGGAGATCGCGCAGGATGAGAGAATGGATCTCGTTCTTCCTCATAACATCTAAACCCAAAGTGCGCAATCTCGATCTAGCAAAGGCGGGACATTGTTCTTCTTTTAACACAGAACAGAAGAAGAAGAGGAAACCCCAAATTTATATATTTTGTCTACTTTGCAGACATTCAAATGTCATAAATTTGTACCCCTTAGTTGGTATCTACAAAAAACCTTCCAACAGTATCTTCAAATATCTAAGTACCTTCTTCCAAATACTTCAAATTTTTTCAAATTGCAAAATGGTTGGCTAAAGTGAAGGACAGCACCATGAACGGTCCGCAGGTCAGGCGGCTGCTGTGCACAGCAATCAAAACTCGATTGTGCTAATTTTGCGTCTTTTGTTTGCCGGCACGCAGCTCAATGCGCATACGGCAAATAGTGGCGGCATATTTTTGTCGGCAACACTGTTGGCGAAAATGTGGAATTTCATTTAATATGGCACCCGAAAAAATAGACGAAAACATGAGCTGCAAAAAAAGGTGCAAAAATGACGAATGAGAGAGCATGGCGTAGACAAATGTGGGAGCCGCAGCGTGCAAAGGCAACAAATGCGCTTAATTATCCCTTCGATATTTTTCACTCGGCGCAAAATGAAACAAAATACGAGCGATGCTACAAAGCAACAACGGAGACAATGTTGTGTCCCAAAACAATGGCGATGAAAGGAGGCACACGAGGAAGCGCAGCTAGAGCACGAACCATAAAGGCAAACAGACAAACAAGGCGAAAGGAGCAAACAGGACAGCACAGCACAGCACAGCACGAGCCGCCGTGCGAATGCGTTGAGGCCGTTGTCACGGTTGTTGTCGTTATTGTTTTTCGAAGCAGCTTTGTTGTGCGATGCTGTGCTGCGTTGTGCCGAGAGCGTTTGAGTGTTGAGCCGTCGGTCGTGCCTGGGCGCGCGACGGGCTCTGCTAGGCCGGCGGACGGTGCGGCCGTGCCATCAAAGTCGGCGTTATTGGAGGCGGCGGCACGACGCTGACGGCAGCTGACAGTTGCGAATGGCGAATGCCGAGACAAATGGTTTGTCACGAAGAATAAATACTTCGTGATGTTGTTGCGGAATGCGGAATTATATGCGATTTGGGCGGACGCGTCGCCGCACCACATCCCAATGATGTGGGCGACCGAAGGCGTTGGCGAGGTTGCATGCGGTGGGTGTATCGACAGCTGTGCTAATGGTTGGGCGGACAGGACAGGACGGATGGATGAACGGACAGATGGCTGCTGGAATAAATGTGACCGTTTGAGTGAGCACAGCAATTGGCGTGAACAAGTGTCGCACCGATTGCCACACGGTCACTGTGCTTAGCGCAATGCAAATAGCAACGTGCAATGACAGCGTACAACAAGATTTTTATTTCGTAGGCGGCAACAAGTGCTTGCTGTCTTGTGGTGTTGTCCGGTGGCGAGCAAAATGGCAATTTTGAAGAGCTTTGGTGATTAGGTTAGTGCATTGGGTCGCCAGCCTGGACAAAGCGCTTTATTTGATAGAATAAAAGCTGTGCGATTTTTATAAATATTGAAATAAAATTTGTTCATTTGGCGACTTCCCTCTCTCAATTGGTAACGATGAATTGCTGAGCATAAATTTGTGATTGAAAATACTCGCAACTGGCACTTTGGACTCGATATAAGAATCCTTAGGCTTCAGGTTTATAAATAATCTGAAGCGGTTTAGGTTGTAAGAGCCCAAAAACTTTAATTCGTTAAAAAGTTCTGATCCAATCAGGGGCGACGACAATCTCGGCCAGAGAAATGGCAAATTGGCAAATCTTGCTACTTTCTATACGAATAGTTATATGTATGTATGTATATGTGTCGTTAGGTTGACAGGTTTAATATGTTTGACAGTTCGGACAGCCAGGTTTATAATTTTTGTTTTTCATTTATCTTCTAGTTTAAAATGTTGTTTGCATATTAAAGATCTTCTATTTTAAAATGTTCTTTGCATATTAAAGAAAATCATTAGATATTTAATAGAAATACAAATTTTTCAGATTTAACTTATTTTAGCAGTGTGAGTATAAAAACTGGCTCTTGTTGCACAGTGTAATCAACGAAATTAAAATACTAAAATTCAAATAAAAAGTGCTGCTTCTTGTGCTGGGAAAAAACACTGATTGTTCAACAACAACAGCGACCGCGTCCCGGCAGCTACAAAGAAGCGGCCGCCAGTGCCGATTTCTGGCTCATTTCCAGTGACCGCAGCCAACACTAGCAGATGCGCGTCTCTCCCTCTTCCTCTCCACCGTCGCCACCCCCCCCTCGCCCACCCACACGCGCTGCCGTATTTGTTCGCTTTCCGCTCCAGCACTTTGCACGCATTTCTGTGTCGCATTCATTTTTGTATGTATTTGCATCACTTTCCGCTTGTATAATGGTATATGCTGTTGTTGTTGTTGTTGCTGCCTTTGCGTTTATGCCTTGCACTGCCATTTTCCGTGTTGCTCATTTTTAGTGACGCAGAAAAGCAATCAACAATATTAAAATGTATCTTGCGCTCGCACCGCCAACGCCACACCGCCAGCAGCGCCTCCCATGCGGCCGTGAGACCTGTTTACTGAGTTTCAACATATAAAATACAAAACTAACAAAGTTTGTACGCTTTCTCCGTCGCCACTGCCACCACTACTTAACTACTTTACTGCCGCACTTTTTCCTACCTTCTTTCTGCTTGATAGTTGTGCTTTTATTTGCTGCTTGCTGCTATTTATTTATTTTCGCCCTCCTCCTCCTCTTCATCATCGTGTCCTTACAGCGCACAGATGCGCCGACTTATGAAGTTCATGCAAAATGGCGGTTAAAATAACAACACCAGCAATGCCGGCTGCAGCGCCAGGCAAGCGCCTCAAAAGCAGCAGCAGCAAAGCGCAACAACAGCAACAGCGTCAACGACGACAGGATATTCTCAATCAGCCGGGAAAGGGGTAATTGTATAGCAGCGAAAGGGGCGAAGGCAAAAAAGTATCACACTGCCATTATTTGTGCTTTGCTGCGTGCACAGCAAATACACTGCGCGAAAAAAAATCCAACATTTTGCTAACAATTACTGTTCACTCGCGTATTGCAAAAGGTTTATTGGTTTATGTTCTTTGCAGGTCAACTCAGCAAAAGGACGAAATATTTTGGCAATCTTTGGGGTCTAGAACAAAAAATTCATATTACAGAAACAAAGACAAAAATTAAAAAAGGTTAAGGCATGAAACGGTAGATTCATTTCCTTACTTTTATATAAATTCGCACGCACCACATAAAGAATTATGAGAAGCTCAGTGTCAAAAGTTTAGGGTCTCTAATCATGTCAACCTTTTTGTCAACCATACACAATTAGCGGCAAATGCTGATCTTTCTGCAATACAACTTGTAGGTTGAATAAAGCTTAGGTTGAAATGAAACTTTGTAGGCGTTCCAATGGGATGTCCTACCCCAACCGCCGTATTCGCCCAACATTGCTGTATTCGACTACTACAGGGTGGCGCTAAAGTCATCACTCTATCGGCGGATCCTATAACTTATGGAAATGGCGGCAAAAGAAAATTCTACTTTCACATTCATTCCTTCATAAACAGATTAGAGCTAAGAGCTTGCGCCACTCTGTATGTCTTCTGGTCGAAGACTCATGGCCTGGTCGAGCAGAACTTTACTTCATACGAAGAAGTAAAAAATTGGGTCGATTCTACGATCGCCTCAAAAGACTTTTATGCTGACTGACTGAAAGGACTGCCTTGAGGTGAGCTTATGCATGTGAGGGTTAAACGATGCAAGAGTGATGCCAATGACGAAGGAGGGGGTAGGTCAGGGTTATAAGTAAGGCGCGGATTTCCATGCAAATGTTTTATTTTGGGAATGTTCTCAACAAAATGGATGAAATAACTTTTCGAATCAGATAATTTCTTTTAAAATGGCGTTCAACTGTTAGTGCATATTTTTGCACATTTCACTTTACAAAAAAATGCATGTTTGGCATATTTGCCACAAAATTCATATTTAAGCATATTTTTAGATTTTTCTTATATTTTATTTTATGTTTAAGTACTTAAAATAAAGATATTTTTTGATTGCTAATTTTGTGAGTCTCTCTGTAGTGGAATAAATTTTTCACAATACTTTTTGAGAATTTTAGTGTCATTTCTAATCTATCAGTTTGTTGAGCGTGAAAAATGGAAAAACAATTATTATAAAAAAAAAAAATAAATTGCTCCAAGGACAATTTGGGTGAAGGCGGTTTCGACGAGATGAGATGATGAGAAACTTAATGAAAGACCACCACTATAAATACTTGTATCAATACTTATATCAATACTTATATTTCATCTGTGGGTAACAATCTTTCAAGTTACTGCTAATCTTTTTAAATTTATAATACTAGCAGTGCTCGCGGATTTCAAAAAATCCCGTCTTAGCGGAAGTTTATTTTCTGTACCTACAGTTCAAATTTCCTGTTTGCAGCTTTTGCGGTTTGGGCTGGGCGATGATGAATCAGTCAGTCAATCAATCATTCAGTGAGGGCAAATAATTATATGTACATAGATTTGAGTTGTATGGGCAGTGCCACTCCGCTTTTATGCAATGCCCAATCCATTCTTCCAGTCCAAGGATGCGACCCAGTTTCATTGATCTGCGACAAAGTTACGGGGAAATATATATATGTATATAGATTTGCATTTAAAAAAGGATCAACAAATATTTGTATCTCCTTAAGATTTGAGAGGGGCACAATAGCTCTTCTAGGTGGCGGTGCACTATCCATACTAATAATAATAAGATTTGAGAGAAAATACAAATTTTTCATCAGTTCGGAAACTATGATCACAATCAATTTGCGGAAGGTTGCTCAGCAGATTCCGGAAAGCAAAATATTTTCTAGTGCAGCAACAGCGAGTGGAAATTACTATCCGAAAGCGATTTACTTTCAACCTCGAGCGTGCGTACAGAGGGCAGGACATAGAAGCAGCCATAGTAAGTGCTGGAATGCATAGAGGCATTAAATGTACTGGGCATAGACAACCAAAATCCTCTGGATTCCAGGACACAGAGGAATTGACAGAAACGAGAGGCAGACAGTCTTGCTTGGACCGGCCAAAAGTGCCATAGCAGAGTCACTAAGACTTGAGGAGAGAACCTTCAGAACAAGGATCTAGCGCTTCAGGTCATAGGCAGTCGAAAATCTTTATTAAAGGTTATAAACCCAAATGCAGAGAAAAATGCTTCAAACTAATCGAAGAAGAACCAGCTTAGACAGGTCACTGGTCCTCTAAATGGGCAATGCATACAATCGGGCTAGAGCAGATTAGCGTCTGTAGACTTTACGGAACACCAGTGGAGACTCCCAAACACATCATACGATGCGGCAATGCGCATGTCGTAGCAGGATGCGTTATCTGGGCCAGTTCTGGCTGGCAGAAGAACACATCAAGCTCCTAAACCCCGGTGAGTTACTAAGCTTCATTGGGTCGGTGGGTCTAGGGGATGTTCTCTAACCACTTGCAGGGATCACAATAAATCACTTCTGCTCTCAGTGCAACAAACCCCAGTAAATTTTATTCTATTATACTTTCAGAAAATAGCAGTCACACTATGCACGATTTGCTTCCGAAAGTAGATTTCAAAAGGCCGGAAAGCGCTTGCAGCAAATACTTTTTTGGTGGTCATAGGCGCACGTTTTACGTTCTTGAATGGATATATGTAATTTCTGAAAGCTCTTTATTTGCATAGTCCGACAGAACCTTTACATAGTCTGACAGCATCTTTAAAGTCAAATTTATCAAATCCAAAATATATTAAAAATAGTCATACAACTTTTTACCTTCAGGGTCTATAAATCATGCACATAGCTTCAACATGACCAAAATAAGTTCAAGTAACAGCAGTAAGTATGTGGTTTTGAGTGAAAAAATTGCCATTACAATCGTAACGCTGTCAGTAGTTATTGCAAATTTCGACTGTTAGCGCATCAAACCAGCCAACCATTATTACCCAGCCTGCTGAGATGGGTGCGGGAAAACTCATTCAACAGTACAGCAAATCGATTTTAAATCAAACTGACCGAAACCTGACCCAAGGACCGCATACAGAAGTAAAAACTCGATCGCCGCGGCTGCAGTGCAATCGGCTGATTGCATGTTAGTTGCCAGCACTGTGGCGCGCCAATTGCCAATGACCGGAAACGCCTATTTTACATGTCGTGTCTGCAGCACAAATGTGCACGCGACATGCCATCGTGGACTGAATACCTAAGCGGCGGCGAAAAATGCAAAACAGCGCCAGGTGAGCAACTGTGGCCAGTGTGTGGCACCAAAATAATAGATGCCAACCGACACCGGAAGCGGAAGCGAAAAATTCTGACAGCAATAATAACCGCAATGTCGAGCGCCGAGCCGCAGTTGGCAGCGCAACCAAGTCACTCGTCATCAATTTAATACGCCGAGTGTAGCGTGCATTGCGACAGTGTGCCGTGTGTTGTTGCTGTGGATGCCCCTTGCCGACTGCTGGCTGTGCATCGCATTGACAAGCGTACAGTAAATATTTGTAGTTGTTGTCGCATTACGGTGAGCGCGAGTCGGGGGCAATGGGCGGTCGGTCGACGGTAAGTTAAGTTTAACGCGGTTTCATTTAATTTAATTAATTAAGCCAAACACCAGTTGCAGAAATTGCCGACCGCTGCCGTCGCACACGGACGCACTCGCAGTCGCACCGTCTTAATTGCCGCCGTGAATTGTGTGCTCAAGTACTTAATTACAATTAAAGTGTAATTAAATAGTGTAGCTTGTAATTAAGCGACGACGCTGAAGCGAATCGTTACGCGTTCGTTTTGTTTTTAATGCGCGGCGCGTTTATCTTCGTTTGGTGCAAGTTTCGCACAAATCGGCGGTGTGCTTTAAGTGCGCGACACGGCGTCCGAACCGACGCAGGTGTGCGTGTGTCGGCATTATGCGAAATCCGCGAGCCGGCGTTGTCGTCTTTGCGTTTCACACTCGCGCGCGTTGCAGTGCTTGAGTGCAGTTACAGTGTGTGTTGTTGTTCTTGTTATTATTGTGTTGGCACGTTGCGCAAAGTTAAGAAACTTGAATGGCCACGCGTATTCTTGGGTTACTAACACGCTGCTTATGTTGTTATTGCTTGAGAATACACGTAGTTAACAAGTCTCCTTCCACACGGCTTTCCAACGTGTCGTCGTCGCGCACCGCTCCGCGCCGCTACCAATGCAAATGCAGCCGGCCCACGCAACGATCGCCGCCGTAGCATCGCCAAATGCCGCGAAGGCAATGCAGCGCGAATATTATTTCACAATATGACCGCACAGCGGCGCTGACAGGTAAGCGACCCCTTTCTGCTGTTCCAACCTGCCGCCATTTGCTGCACCTCCACACCTTTGCAGCTTCATAAGCGTTCGCTCATTTTAATATGTCTCACAGTGTTTTATGAGTCGGCGTTTTATTACAAACACGGCCGGCCCATTCAAGCCAATAGTACACAGTTCTTTGTGTGAGTTTGTGTGTGTTCGGAATAGAAACTTTCAAGGCAGCAGCAGCACTGAATTTCACTGCTACACTTGGCATAGTTCACTGTCAAAGAAATCTGGAATTTCGCCAATTCGAAGCTGCTAAACTCGGTCAAAGTGCTGCGCGGCTGGCTGGCGCAAAGTGATAATGAAAATTGCTAGTCAGCAGAAACTACAAAACAATGTCTGGCACAGTGTTTATGTCAGTTTGGCGGCATGGACTGCGCACAACTACATCGCACAGGCATCATAAAACCTAATAAACGAAAACACTAAACGCTAAAATATTCTCGTGTCTAACAAATGTTGCCTCATCACATATTCAGACATAACATAAATTTCATCTTTTGAATAAAGCAAACAACTGTTTTGCTGCTTTAACAAATGCACTGAAGAAAACTGCATAATATGTAATATTAGTTAACCCTTTCGCTGCAGGTTTGTACTGGGAAAAATTAAAATTTTAAATGTCTAGATTTAGGCTTCTGTGTGGTTATATCAATCCAACATTCTGAAATAATTTTTTTATTACTGGACAATTTTTCTTAGAGTGGTGTCTTATGAAAGCAACCATATTGTTCTGACTTAAATAATTACTTAAACATACAATTGTTCACCCCTAACTAAAAATGTAATATTTCTTCATTTACTTAAGCTAAAATTATTTGAAAAATATATCTAAATTAAGCTTTAATCACTAACCAGCTTTAATTATTAAAGTTAAATTGAAAATTTCTATTTATATTTAATTTTGTCTGCTTCTTTTTTTTATGCCATATTGCACGCACTATAATTCGCAACAAAATCAAAAGGAAAATACATAGTCTGCTCGGATAGCAAATCGGTTTTAGCCCTCTCTCCAACACCCTCTACCAAGCGACTACCTAACTCAAACCATTAAAGAACTAATAATAAGTACAACATCAAAAGAAAATAAAACTAATGTGAATTCTGAGCTATGTTGGCATTCGCGGGAACGAGTTAGCCGATATCAGAGCTAAGTCAGCATTATAGGAACCACTACACTCGTTTGGTTATTTTACCAAAAAGGATATTTTTAAAACAATAACCTCGCACATACAATCATTAAAAACTGATAACTGCTCTTCAGTTCACCATCATTACTCGACCTGTAATAATGCCGTCGCGAAACAATGACCGTAACTCATTTGCTCCACGATTGCCCAAACCTAAACACCTTTCGCAACACAGCCGGAGGTGGCTGCAGCTTGCTCGAACTCCTTCGATCAACAAGTGCGGACAATATAAAAATAATTTATTCCTTCTTAAAAAAATGTAAAATACACAGTTTAATTTAAATTTTCAATTTTAACTTTTCCATAACGATTAATAAATATATACATTTAGTTAAGTTATGTACACTGCAAATATTTACATAGCGAGCCGAAAGCCATAGGAGCTAGCGCTCCTTCTACATTATAAAATAATAATTACACTGTGCGTGAAATTTACCCTAAAAAATGTATTTATATTTAAGTGTATTATAATTAAATGAGACTCATACGCCACGTTGCGCTGCGCAAAAAAATGCATGTATTTTTTTTGGATTGGTGTCTTAAGCAAATTTATTGGTTGTTCAAATATCTACAAACTTGCCGAAGACAGTAAAGCGATATTCGGAACGATTTAGGACCTATTAGCATTTAAACGTTCGAAGACTTAAGCGACGAACTCGACTAAAAAGAGCAAACTTCAAAGACGGATTTCTCTTAAACTAGAGCCAATCCAGCCAAACGGCTGGTGGATCTCAATTCTCTAATACCTATAGAAAGTCGCTATGTAGGTCCCCCCATGTCTGAATTTTCGACTTGCACTGTGTTATTGTATTATTATTTTTGTCAAGATTAAGCATTAAAAAACATACTTCTCTTCTTTAAATTTAAATATGCAGTTGATTAATTTCGTATTCTTCCCAAAACTTTGAACTATTCTAAGGACCAACAAAACAACAACAAAATAGCGAAAGGGTTAACAAATCTTTATGGAGCTGTGTTTGTTTACCAAAAGCTCCCTTTGACGTCTTCGATAAGGAAAAAACAGGCGAAAACGCTCGCATTGCCTGTTTTAAGCTGTGGCGACTATGGTTTTGTACTAAATAAGACCTCAGAGTCGAAAGCGTGAAAGTAACCTTCATAGTAACCTGGCATACTCAGTTTTTCATTTTCGAATCTAATGTCCTTTTATAAGGACTTTAAAATTTCAAGAATTTACGCATTTCAAAGATTTTTTCTCACTATTTGTGGTTGTGGAATATTGAAGATGTGCCAAATGAAAGAAGGCAATTTTCGCTTTCTAACTACTTATATGTTCTATTTTGAACTTTCAGGACCAAAATATGTCTAGCTGAAGGCAAAAAATACATGTTTTGGATCTCAGCCTGTAGTATCATACCTCTAAAATTTTATTCTTCTATATTTATTGGTTAAGAGTTAAAAAAGGCATGTTTCCATCCATAAACAAGAATTAAGTATGGAATATGCATTGTGTTTTAGTTATATCTTTTGTCATGTTTTTTATAAAAAAGCTTTTCTGATGGGTACTTTGACTTACAACAATAATTAGAAATATATTTTTTACTCTTAACCAATTAAAATAGAGGAATAAAATTTAGAAGTTTGATACTACAGACTGAGATTCAAAACGCATATTTTGCCTTACCTTACTGGCATATTTTGGCCTTAAAAGCTCAAAATAGAAAATTTAGTTAAAAGTCGGCAACTTTCTTCTTTCATTTGATATCCACGTCTCCAACATTTCACAACTGCAAATATTGAAAAAAATTCTTGAAATTTTAAATTCCTTCCTTTTTCCTTTTTCAAAGGACATTGGATCAGAAAATGAAACATTGAGTAAGTGATTTTTTGTGGCACGTTGTAATAAAGTATGTACACGAAAAAAAGTGTTCAAATAGAAACTGTAGTCGAATCCATATTTAAAGAAGGAAAAGATAGATCAAGTATTTTATAAAAGGCTGGAACTAGCACTTTGTAAAAAGTAATAAGATACCTATTTTGTAGACAAATATGTGAAGGCACTTTTCATAAGGCGCTTTAATTCACGCCTTTATATCTTTTTTTCGATCTTTAATTCCTTACGGTTTTGGCAACTTGTTTTGTTTTCTTTCCATCATGTTCCGATATTTTCCAATTGGTCGAAGTTTAGGGCAGTTCGCTTTGCAGAAGCTTCAAGGAATAAAATGAGTGCGAGACACTCGAACAATTAGTTGGCGGCTGCCTTGTCTTAGCATGGAAAAGACTAAAATCCTTAGATAAAAATCTCATTAACTCTCCAGCCGATTTGTCGTAAACAAGACTAACCCTTCGTCGCAGGATTCAATTTCCGTAGTAGAAAAAAAATTGTGTGTGTTATTATTCTTGTTGCTTGTTGAGTTTAGATGGCAAAAATTAGACGATTTACAGAATTTCACAATGACCTGCGGAGAATGTAGTCGCCAAAAGGAGAAGCGGTTTTACCTACATTTTAGTATTGGCTACCACGGGGATTCAAACCTAGGTGGAGCGTCTCTGTATACTCTCAATTCAACGCACTCACCAGTTGAGTGATGGCGACCACCAGTAAACAAAATTATTGCAACAAATCGAAACACGTGGTGCTTGTTCGACTCTTTTGCATTTGCTGTCAATGTTATTCGCGAAAATCTGTTAGAAATCAAAGGTTTTAACATAAAAGACACAACTGAAGAATGAACGGCTGTAAAATGCAGAATAGATCCCAGATCAATGAGAAGTTAACGTTACATATATGCATTGTCATGCAGCGAATGACTAAAAAAATGATGCATTCCCATCCTAGTCGCATCCTTACGATGCGGGTTGGCTCAAATGCTTGGTCTTCTCTCGCAAGAGTAAAGATTTATTCGAGGAAGCGACAACAAAACGGTACAATAACGGTACCAATAATATGAAAACATAGAGCTCCAACAATATTTCGGGCTCGTTTAGCAACGTGCCACTGCTCCGCTGGTAAAACCGTCTGATACCAAAGTGGGCAGCTTTGGGAAGAAATGTACGGAAATGTTTCAATTATTTTATGATATCCGGTAGAACTGTGATGGGGGCAATCAACCCCAAAATTCAACTAATCAAAATCCAAAGTTTGAAAAAATTCAATTGTTATTTTTTCCATCATTCTATGTTATAAATTTAAATAAAATCATAACTAAACAAAAAATTTTAAGCTTTGGATTAAAAAAATTAAGGTTTACATTATACAATTTTGTATGTATAGTACATCATGTCTTATTATATATTAGGGTGTCCCAATAAAAGTAAGAAAATAAACAGACTATATGTAAAAAAGTGTTTGAATTGAAGTAAGAAATGACAAATTCTCCTTTGTTATTTAAAAAGATATGCACGAGAAATTTGTGCACTTCTTTGTTGTGAATTAAAACATCGAATACCCAATAAAGTTGGATTTATTTCAAAATACTCTTAACGCTTTGAGAACCGTCTGATGCAATTGTACGAACCGCCTCAATTGCGTTTGGTCTTCTTTCTAAAAAAAAATGAAATAATTTTTGAAAAATCATAAGGACTGAACCAAACAAAAGTTTTAATAATGTCATGGTTGGACTAAAAAGTATTTTCACATGTAAAAAAATAAACCTTTGTGAAAATAAAAACGAAATTTGTGGTTGGTCCTCAAAGGGTTAAGGCTTTACAGTATTCTAAGGAACAAAACAAAACTGAAGAAAAATGACAAAAGCGTTAATCTTAACCCAAATGTGCCGGAATTCTTTTTTTTCGAATTTTGCAAAAACATTTTTTGAGCTATTTAATATGAAGCATAATAGACAAATTAAATTTTCACGTCACGTCAATTTTCAGTGCCACGCTAGGCGTTACCGAGTTAAAATGGATATAAATGCTTTTAAGATGATCCATGAAAATCCATGTGAAGCTATATGTATGGAAGTTGTTGCTGATTGGATAATGACAGTTAAAAGACCAATATCCGCATCAACATAATTTTGCCATAGAGCATCCTCAACTTGGTCCGTCCACTGGAGACACGGTCTCCCTCTTCGCCATCGAACTCCAACTGTCGATTTCCTTTTTCGCCGAAGCATCATCGTCCATACGGGAGACAATGCAGCCGGTGGCTGTTTGATTGATTCGCTCATTGCTCGTTCAGCTCGATAGCTCATTGTTCATTCGTGTTCGATAGTCGTCGTCAATACGAACTGGGCCAAAGGTTTTCCAAAGAACCTTACTTTCGAGCACCCCAAGGGCCGCTTGTCGTTTAATCACAGTTTCCATGGGCAGAATAAGCGTCCTATAGGGTGCAAGTTTTGTCGGTCGAGAGAGGTCTGAAACACCTATTGGCCCGATTAATCCTTCGCTTTATCTACAGTCTGACATCATTGATTCGGTGAAAAAGGTGTTCGATGCAGTAGTTGGAGGTCGACGGCAAAGAGGGAAGCCGTGTCTCCGATGGAAGGACCAAGTTGATGAGGCCCTATCATCGCTTGCTGTGACCAACTGGGGAAGGCGTGCGCTAAGCAGAGGCGCCTGGAGAGCTTTTGCGGCAGTCCGTAACCCGGTAACGAGTTGTTACGGCCAGTTAAGTAAGTACTTAAGTGACGTCATTGCTGCTGACAAATTCCTTAACAACTCCAAAAGTGCACCTATCGGCCTCGACGTGAGACATTGGCCACTTGGAGTTCCTGCGTGCAGCATATACTTCGTTTTTGCTTCATGTTCCACCAAACTAATTTTAGCTGATTTTCCTTCGATTGCCGCAAAGGCAACTGTGACATCTCGATGGTTTTAATCGGATACAATTATTTGGTCAAAATCAATTATTACTATATACAAGTATTGTTGGGAGTGTCCATGAACACACAGGAGACACAGGCACATGGACGTTGCTGTCCATTGTAACCTAGCTATTGCCTCCTACCTTGATTGGGTGTTGGTCCTTGGACCTGGTCTTGCAACTACTTGAAGTAGGGCTGGCCGATCCTCCATAGTTGGGCGATTCCGCAGCCAACAATGGCCAGCCCTTGACCTCAAGTTTCCCGGAGACTTGAAATCTCTTTTGGCCGGTGCCTTGCTTTTATAAAGCAAAGAATGTCCCTCTGCTCGAGTTCCACTGGCTCATTCTTTATTAGGGTCAGCTTGCCAAAGCATACACGACTGGAACATCCGAAAGCATTCACTTATGTCTCATCGTCCTCTAGACACATATCGCAATTGAACTGGCTCGGAAAGGATCGGAGCTTACGGACGCGAGCACTGATCTTGACAGGAAAGCAATCCAGCGCACCAATGACGAATGGAGCCTTCGGCCTGACTGCAGGATCTCACGTGCGCTATGGCCGAAACTGGACCAAAAGAGAACTCTGCAACTTTTACGGCTTAGCAAAGCAACACTTCGTATTCGCACGGGGATCTTAGCAGGGCACTGCGCCTTCGGCATTTTTGCGGAAAGACTTGCCCTGCCCCGTCGAGACTGCTGTCGCAGCTGGAAAGATGAGGATGAAGTTGCGCTTCACAGCATACGCCACCGGTATCTAGGGCCAGAGTGCTGGGCGATTTGGGCTTGGTTTGTACCACGCCACTGGAGGACATTGCCAGATTCATTCGACGCTCAGGTTTGTTTCAGCCAGTACCGAACACAGGATGATAGGGGGCTTGTCACACTCTCATCGCGCGTTACAATCGGCCTTTAAGGCCTCCGAGCAGTAGCGGCTTAACGGGGGGGGCGGAGGGGCGGACCGCCCCGGGCCCCGGGCTGCGAGGGCCCCCGAGAGAAGCTTGTATATAAAAATTTAAAGTTTTTCAAAACTGAAACTTGTAAAAAACTATTTGCGATCCACAATGGTTGTTGAAAGGTTGCTTGCCACTTTTATCAATTGAAACAGACACAGTATCGACTATTGACTTTGAAATTGCAATAACAAATTCAGTTCAATAAAAGCAAGAAAACATCCTTTCTAAATAACAATTGTTTGCAAATTTTCAAAAAATTTTCTCTCGAAGATTGCAATATTTAATTTTTAACTTAAAATTTTGTGCAAAGTATGCAAATACAAAATTCTAAGTTAAAAATTAAATATCGCAATCTTAGAGTTTGTAGAGCTTGTAAACTAGTGCGAATTACGCAATTACTTAACCTCATTAAACTTTGTAGACGTCAAACAAATTTACAGTTATTATTATTATTTTTATAATTATTGGTTGGATAACAACACATCATCCCGGAAATCCAGTTTTCTTCTTTGATAGACTCTTTTACGAAGGCAATTCTATGCTCCTTGTAAGTAAGCTACTGCTACTGGGTTTTATAAAATATTTCTGTACATTTCTAAACTACTCGACACGAAAAATGCACCTAAAAATAAGTGTTTTCTAGACTGGAACTTTGAAATAGAATAAAATTTAGATGTATGAATCTACAGACTGAAATCCAAAGCATGTATGTTTTCCCTACCTGACATATTTTGGTCCTGAAACTTCAAAATTGAAAATTTAGTTAAAAGGATGTCTTTCATTTGATACCCATATTTCCATCATTGCACAACCGCATATATTTAAAAAATATTTGAAATGTGTATGTCCTTAAATGTTTTTTAAAAAGGACTTTGGGCCAGAAAATGAAAAATTGATTATGCCAGATTACTATAAATGATCTCTAGTTTCACGTCTATATCCAAATTTGGATGGGTCTCAGCAAAAAAAATTTTTTCGCACAGTGTAATAAATGTAAAGTTGGTGTTTTTACTCACTGCATCATAACTTTGTAATTTTTCTTTGTAATATTTGCTCAAGTAATGTATTTGCTCAAAAAATATATAATAATAATATATCTTTCATCTTAGATTTTAAAACTAGGGGAGATAATTTTTTTTATCAATAAAAAAAATATTCGAAAATTTATGATATTTTGGTCGAAAAATTCACTTTGTTACAACTTTCCTTTGGGGAAGTTACTGACAAGTAACAACAATCTACTTATATATCACTAAAAAGGCTAAGGTATTATCTTCTTCTTGAACGACGGACAGCTCGTGTTAATCAGATAATTCTTTCAGGAGATATGTACTCATAACTGAAACAACAGGAAAAAAAACTAGGTTTTCGAAGATTTTTTGAAAACGCTTCTTAAAAAATTTTTTTATTTTCAGTTTCGTGTTCAGCGGCCAAAGTTAGTCTAGAAAACACTTTATCTATGCACGCGATTGGCGCATTTTTTGTCGAGTAGTGTAATGATGCACTGATCACAAAACAATCTAATCCTCCTGCTCGGGTTGCGTAAAATAATGGCCAGACCGTAGTAACGAAGCAAGATTTTCTGTTTTTTTTTAGGTTTAAGATGGCTTTTTGAAATGACGAGTTTGCCTCCCAAAAGTTTTCCTAATTTCACGAAAGTTTTTATCAAATTTGGAAAGATTTAGTAAGATTATCCTTTTATCCATTTTTCATTTTTTTCTCTGGGATTCTATTGCTTTCTATAAAATTTCAAGCACATATACGTTTCAAAATAATTTGTCCCTTTACTGTCCATTTACTGTTCAATGGAATACAAATTAAAAAAAAACTAAAAAGCATAACCGGAAATTCCAGTTATTAGTTTTGTACGCAAACTTATTCTGCACCGTTTGGGGGGCCCCTCAGCCGTCGCCGCCCCGGGCCCCCAAGCACCTTAAGCCGCCACTGCCTCCGAGTGTACTTGCTGAGAACCAGCAAGCTGCCTGTCTTACCTAATCTAACCTATGGCCCCCCCAATGCATAAATCGCATTACGAGACCCACAATCGTCTCACCCCACTTTCGCTCAGCCTCAGCAAGGAATAAGTATTCAGGTCCTGCTGGGTTGAGGCGCATCAATAAGCACTTTCGACTGCCCACATACGAGTAGGTATCTGTGCTTCGTTTTTTGCTGTTTAACTAGTCTATAAATTTAGAGTCTACAATTCATATCGAACTTGAAATTCACTACCGCCAAAGATCTCAGCCGTTTCTACGCGTCATACAGAATTCGCATTTCCAAAAATTTATATTGATTTATGCATAATGCCACACATGCTCACACCTCGCTAACTCAACGCAACCCGAAAATGTTCTTTACCTAACAACATTTTCAACAGGATTTTTTTTTGTGTGTCGTAACGGGACATCACGCCAGGCCTCGACACCCGCATTAGTTGGCGGCCGCTTCGCATTGTATCGCATTACACATTTGTCGTTGCGATGATTTCCAATAGGCAGGACAGAGCGAAATCGAATGCAATGAACTGGCATGACGGCAGCTCGTCAAGCAAACAACAACAACAAATAGGCATTGATAAGTAGGCGGCACAAAGGCAGCAAAGCCGCAGCGAGGCACAAAAATTAATTAAAAGTCACTCACAGCGGCAGCGGCAGCAGCTGCTTCAAAAATGAGTGCAATTTTTTACCCAGCTTTCCGTCCCCGGGGAGCATTTGCCCGCAGCCAATTGTTGTTTACGTGCGACAGTCCATTACGCAGAACACCAGCGCCTAATCGGCAGCGGGGGCGGCGGCGGCGGCGGCTGCGGAACGCAAACGTACGCAGTCTGGCTGGCGAATGCGGGCGAATTACCTGAGAAGCTGCTGCGTAGCGTTGCGACGCAAATTACTATTTTTAGCTCTTCTTCTTCTTACGTGCGTACAGTCTGTGCAGCTAGTAACAGCACGCAGCAATTTTTGCTGTCGATCAGACTTGTGGACTTGACTTGCGGTACAGTTTTATTTTCAGTTTTTGTATTTAATTTGGCTTAACAAAATAGTAAAAGTCACGAAAGACAATCGTTCAGAGAGCCATGCATTGAAATCTATATAGGTACATATAAGTAATTGTCTGTCCATAATGACTGATTGACTGATTCATCATTCATAAATAGCTCAAACCGCTCAAGCTACGAATATGAAATTTTAACCCTAGATACATTTTGAAAAATGAACTTCTACTAAGACGGAATTTTTTGAAAGGAGTTTAAAGGGGCAAAACATGGGTTGAGGTGTCGTATGAGAAAATGTGATTTAACTCTTTCAATACTGCGGGGATATATAAATCCCAGATAATGTTCAAAAATTACTGGTGCGAAAAGTATTCGCTTTTAAAGTGCTGGGATGGGACTAAACAGTAGTCTGTAGTCAGTACTTCACAACACGTGTTTTGGTTAGCATAACCTAACTAATTCATACTTGGTATACGTTCAGAAGTGTAACACGCTTACATACTTACGCTTTGTGCATAAAAAAATAAATAAAAAAAAAATTTTAATTATGTAAACATGTTCTTTTACTTATTTACATCACATATAGTTCAATTATACAGAAATATCTTCCCTGGCCAAAAGTCGTATTGAAAGGGTTAAAAGACCTATTGATTTCAAATTTGGCGAAACAGCTCCAAATCAAAAATAATTCAAAATGAATTACTATCAAAAATTAAAATGTAAAGGGGTCCAATGGGTTAAGGTTCGTATAGGGAAAGACTACGATAAAAACATGAACAGACCTATTGACTTCAGAATTAGTGGAAACACTTGAAATCAAAAATAATTGGACACGTGTTTCTAATTTTTTGAAAATAAAAATCTAACGGGGTGAACCAAGTGTTAAATGTTTGTATGAAGAATTATGATTTATTGCGTCTTTCGACTTCAAACTTGGTGAAAGTATTTCAAATGTGAAATAATTCGACATGCGTTTTTCATTTTTTCAAAAATCAAAACTTTCCGGGGTTTATAATGGGTTAAAATTTGTATGAAGAAGCAAGATTTTATGGGTCTTCTGACTTCAAACTTAATGAAAGCGCTTAACATGTGAAATAATTCCATACGTGTTTTTAATTCTTTTGAATATCAAAATCTGATGTGGTCACCGACGGGTTAAGGGTTTGTATAAAGAAACTGTGAAAAAACATTAATTAATGGGCCTATTGACTTTAAAATTTATGAAAATATTTGAAATCAAAATTAATTAGACACATGTTTTTAATTTTTTTTAAATTAAAATTTGGCGAGGTAACCAAGGGTTAAAAGTTAGTAGGGAAAAACATGATTTAATGGGTTTCTTAACTTGGTGAAAGTGATCCAAATGTGAAATAATTGGAAACGTGTTTTTCATCTTTTGGAAAATCTTAGTCTGACATGGTCAACGATGGGTTAAGAGTTTCTATGGGGAAACATGATTTAATAGGGCAATTGACTTCAAATATGGTGAAAGCATTTCAAATAAGAAATAATAAGTATTGCATTTTTTTATAAAAATCTGACGTGGCCAACAAAGGGTTCAGAGAAACTTGACTTATTGGGCCGGACCCTGCTAGTAGCATCATAAAATAACAACAACGGTGTCATTGACTATCTTGGGCAATCTAGTGACAAGTCTTCAAACTGTTCTAAAAATGAAACAAATTTGATTTCTGGGACTGCAGAGCACTCAAGAGTTCACAAAGTTACATGTTGCCATATGGTAAAAAAACTGCGGTAGGACTAAAAATAAAGGAAATAAATTCTATAAGAAAAAGCTTTGAGTTTTCATTTGTAAGGGTATGTGTTGTCACTATCATCGCCTCAGACTCATTTAAAAAAATTACAACAAATAAACAAAACCATTCAAAGAAAATATGCATTAAAACAAAAGGGCACAAAGTCAGGGGCGTAGCCAGAACTTGGTCATGAAAGAGAGAGGAGGGCTACAAAATTTGTATTTAGAAAATTTTGTATTACGTGCTTTCTTAAGTTAACAGAAATTTTAGATTGGGGCGCTGATTAGATATACATATGTGACGGAGTGCGTTGGAAAAGTTTTTCCCATTTTCAGTCCAAATTTCATGAAATTTGATTCACTGGCAACGGAGTTATTACGTCTAAAGTAACAGTCTGCGTCATGGGTACAAAAATGAGCATCGAACAAAGAGCCAATATTAGGTTTTATTTTAAATTTGGTCAAACATTTATCGAAATATTTCCACTGATGAACCTAGTTTATGGTGATGATTGTTTATCCCTTTGGCAGATTTCATGAGTTGTGTATGCGAGTTTTAAAAACGGTCGTGAGAACATAAATGATGGCCCACATGTTGGCCAACTCAAATCCGTGATCACAGCAGATTCCATCAAAATTGTGCGTGAATTTATCAAAGATCAGCTAAAATCTTCATTGAAAATTTTGAAATTGGATTTCCGTATTTCGATAATATAAATTTATTGCATTTTAAGTGAATATTTGGCTATCAAAAAGTGTGTGCGCAGTTTGTTCTACACAAGTTGGCTGACGGCATCTCATCGAGCGGCACTTGTGACTGATTTTTTAACTAAAAATCGCATTTAACGCTCAACTACTTCTCTTATTCGCCGATAAACCCAAAGTTTTTTTGGCAAGCAGAAACCATTCAAAAGGCTTTAACCGAAATCCTTAAGGACATTTTAAAACATGAATTTAAAATGCTTTTAGACTATGGAAATTGCTGTATTGAGTCCGAAGGGGACTATTTTAGAAAAAACTAATAGAGTTTCCCAAAATAATCGGTTGTTGTTGTTGTTTGTTTAAAGGTAATAAGACATTTATGCTAGTGTGGCAATGTTCACAGCATACATAGTGATTGAAAATATTGATTATAAAGAGGCTATGGAGGACTTTGACACCCAACTCTGCCTTTTGGCAACGCCCCTGCTCATAGTCATATCTAATTTAATCTAATGAACCCATTTGCATTGGTATGCTACTTGTTGTTTTATTTTGCCCACCTTGTGCGCTCTTAACGTTGCTATTTGCGTACTTAACTACATATCCGAAGACCCCCCGGAATTGTCAAATTCCCTCCCATTAGCTATGATATGCTTAATCTCGAGTAGGTTCCTGTGCCTAATCGATAGACCACAACGTTCCGATAGCTCCATTCATTTGAAACTTAACGTGTGTACCAGCAGATTCAGAAACAGGACACTGTCGAATCGTTAATCCATTTAATATTCATTTCAAATACAAAACATCATAAAACTCATATCTCCAATGTTCAAAATGTTCCAGGAATTCAGTCACAAAATTAAAAATAAAATTGTATTGTTCAAAACTAATGTTGTCCCCTTCGATGCGTTTCATCCAGCGCTCCAAACATTTGTGATACTCAATTTTCGGCCATCAGAGTCGTTTTCGACTTTTGCATCATTTCCTTTCGGCTAATAAAATGCGTTCCTCATTGTGGTTTTTGTGTAAATAAAACAGTAAAAAATCGCAGGGAGCTAAATAAGGTGAATTGTGGAATGGTATTCGATAGGTTTTTGATGACAAACTCAGTGATACTCTAAATTGTTTTCACAAATGTGAAACTCGGATGCTGAGATTTTGAGAAAATAAATATAACTGAAAGATGTGACAACAAACGAAAAAGGCTAATCGAATGACTATGAGCGTTACACGGTGCTGATTCCGGGAGTTGTTCAATCAATGTTTAATAGATGATAGAAAAAGTACAAAACTGAGAAAACAAAACTGTTGAGAAAAGATTTAAAGCTTCGTTTAGAAGAACAACACTGTGGCACCGAAAAAAGTTACTAATTGTGTAAATAAAAATTCCTATTTCCGGAAATTTATTTTAGAGGGTTTATTTAGTAAGGGAGATTTGTCTATAATGGGACCAGTTTGGTTTTTTCATCATTTTTTTCCACAATGAAAATATCTTCGAGCTCCAAATATATCATTGGATAGGTATTCTTAATGACTACTGTTTTGCTTAAGAGGATTTATAATTTTGATTGGAAATTTAGGATTTTATTCAATAATTTGAAAGACTTAAAATTGGCTTCAAAAATGTGTGTCTTCTAATGTGGGACTCTATCAAATGTTCAATAAAACTACAGAAGGTGTTAAGTGTTTGAAGTGAGAATCTCTAAATAAGAAATGTTATTTGTTCAACTGAACTTTAGCATGAATAAAATAAAAACTATTTCACAGATTCACTTGGTTCCGCATCTAAGTCGGAGTCGCAATTTAAAAAAAAATTGCTTTTTTGTTGACGCTTTTTATTGCTCGAAGCAATGCATCAAAGGCCAAATCATTGTTGAAAGATGCAAACCCCGGAAAGATGCATAAAAAATCATTATACGAAAGTCCTACATTATGAATTCATGAACATTTTGACATAGTACCAGAAATGTTTTTTTTTCACTGCATATGAACAGAAATCGCCTTGAAATCTTAAAGAGAAAGGAAACACGAACACAACGTTTATATTAATGTTTTGTATCGCACAAAAAACATTATGAAATAATCACAGGCAAATATGATGAAAAAACGTTTTACATAAATTTTTGTTACTACACCTAATTCTGTTTTTACACGGTCTTTTTTTACACGGTTTTGATTTAACACGGTTTGAAAATAAAAAATTGTTTAATTTTTTTACAAGATCTTATTCCATTTAGCACGAAAAATTAAAAATTTTTTTAATTTTCAAACCGTGTTAAAGCAAACCCGTGTAAAAAACGACCGTGTAAAAACAGAATTAGGTGTATATTTGGCACGAATAAAAACAATGCATGTTTTCACTCCAACACTACGTGAAAAGTGATGGCGCATCAACACTACACTGTCAATATCAAAACATTAGGGGTTCCCATGGAAAAAAATCGGAGAAACATGCGAGTCAAACATTTGAACAGGTCCGCTATAGACAACTCTTTCCTTACTTATTGAAGTAAAAACATTTTTTTATTTTTTTGGGATGAACAGATTTCGCCATTTATAAATCTTCGATCGTGTCTTATTGCTTGTTTTTGGCAAATACTCTACGAACCACAGCGGTCCAACGTCCAGAATGTAATGCCTTATACTTTCCAATGATATATGGATTGTCTAAATCAGCTGAGATTCGGGGGGAGTTATTGACGATGAAAGATTAAAATTTCAAAATTGTCTACCATTTTCAAAAGTGTTACAATTTCGAATGTTTTTTTCACAGACAACAAAAATCATTTCCTTTGGTTTAAAATCTTAGATGGCAGACAAATTATTTAGGTCTATTTTAAGCCTAACATTGCCATAGTCCGCCATAAAAAGACAAAGTTTTAAAGCACTAAGCGAGAACACATTCACATTTTCGATTAAAAATATGATTGGATTTTCTGAGAATCCAATCATGTCGATTTAATTACTAATTTGATTTCTAGCAAAAAAAATATGAATGTGTTCTTAAAAAATTGTATTTTTCCTGTCGAGCAGTGCAATTCAAGGGACACAAAAACAAATGAAGAAATTAGAAATATTTTCATTCTAATCCTGGCCACTATTGAGTGATGATGACGTAATGCGTGCGGGCCGGAAAACCAAAGCACTCAGTGTCATTATTGAATAGTTGAAGCAGCAAATAGACTTGAATATCTCTTTTATCATATTCCAAAGTGACTAGTAATTTCAGACCTTTGTACGCATTCAATTGAGCGTTGAAATATTTCAGCCCTCATTTCACTCAAATCGTTAACAAATTATGAAGATTATTTTGTTCGGTTGAAGGCAACTTTTTTTTCTTTTCATTTGTCTTAGCTTGAAACAGTTGCACAAGCAAAGTGTGTGTGGCTGAGTGAATTTAGGTAATAATTTATAATTGTTGGTGCAGCATTTTGTTGTTGCCAACGTCACGCCGCTGAATGTTGATGTTGATGACGATGGACAGACAACGATATCTCATGCGAAACCAATAAAATCTGAGGACAGCGCCGACGCACTTGTCCAATAAAATTAATTACATCTCATTAAATTCTGCTGAAATTATGCGCGTATTTGAGCAAAAACACACCCAAACAAACACCCACCCGCTCGCACGCATCCAAACGAACGCACGCACACACACACACACAAAATGTTAAACACAAATGCCATGAAACACCACTCCGACTACGACTACAGCTGAGCGCCTCGCACCCTCGTTCGCCTGACGCACGACTAAATATGTGAAATTAAATGTTGAGGAACGACGCGAGCGGCGTGAGGACAGCGTGGGGTCGCATAATTGAAGGCGCAGGCATTGCTGCATACATTACGGCAGCGAAGCTCAAAAATGCTCAAAACAACAGAGCAAAAATAGCAAAAACAACAGATCGGCAACGGTAAATTTTATTAATGAGATGCAAATTGTTATTTTTAAGTTGTCAATTGTCAGTTTTGTTGGAAATTACAATAAACACATTCGTAAACAATCGAGCGACCGAGCGGCGACGCACAGTGCAACGAGTGCGACAAATAATGCAATAAATTGACGCTAATTATTTACAAGTTAGATTCATATCGCTGTGGAGCAGCAATATTGACAAAAAGTACTTAGGGGACTTAGTGCCCATAGAACCAACCAGTTGCTGCGCTACTGCGGCACTGAAAATTTATGAATTCTATGAATTCCTATGAGTGGTGACTGATAAAGAACTGTAGATCAAAAACGTCAAACGACATCGGTTGCAGTCGAATCGCGGGGAAACCACGCAAACGGTGCCCAAGCCTGTATTGACGGTCAGAAAAGTTTACTGTGTGTTTTATCGGATTGGCAGGGAATCATCCACTATGAGCTGCTCCCCTAGAAGCACATTCGTAACTCGGACCTTTACTGTCAACAATTGGACCATCTGAAGGCAGCAATTGTCCAACAGTGGCCAGTTTTGGCCAAAGGGGAACACCAGTGTTCCATCGGGATTGCGCCAGGCCACAGACAGCGATAGTGATCCACCAAAAGCTCTGGGAGCTTGGTTGGAAGGTTCTTATGCATCAAGTGCTTACCACCGGTTTTTGTCTATGGGGATTATTTTAGCTGATGAAAAATTTACCTCAAGAAGAGCTCGTCAAAATCGACTGTCCCAGTTTGTGATCAAAAGGGACAAAGGTTTCTATGAGAGAGACATAGTGGAATTACCTAAAAATGCCCACAAGTTATGCAACAAAACGGTGCATATTGGACCTAAATCGGATCATTCTTACTATGCTAAATAAAGTCTTCAAATTCATTCAATTCAAAAATAATAGATTTTTTTAATATACAAGGTGCGTCCCAAAGTAAACAGGACTTTTGCAATAGGGACGTTTCTGGTGGCGCCATCTATGTGTGAGGACATGCGTTGGAAAGGTACATCTTTCATTCACAAACTGTCTAAATTTCATGACATTTGGTCTAGTAGACGCCGAAATATCCCGCTCAATGTGACAGTATGTTTTTAACTTTGGTACGAGAATGTCGATCGAACAAAGAGCTAATATTAAGTTCTGTTTTAAACTTGGTAAAACTTTTACCGAAACGTTTAAATTGTTAAAGCAAGTTTATGGTGATGATTGTTTATCCCGTGGCCGTGTTAATGAGTGGTTGAATCGATTCAAGAATGGTCGTGAAGACTTGAATGACGACGAACACGTCGGCCAGTCGAAATTTGTGATTACTGACGATGCCATCAAAACTGTGCGTGATTTTATCAAAATGCAGCCGAAATCATCATTGGAATTGATGGAAATGGAATTGAACATCTCCAAAACATCAATTGATCGCATTTTAACCGAACATTTGGGTCTCCGTAAAGTGTGTTCTCGCTTCATTCCGCACACTTTAACCGACGACCAAAAAGCGCAGAGAATTGAGCACGCAAAAGACATCGTTCGGGAAGCCAGACGTGATCCAAATTTCTTGTTCAACATCGTAACCGGTGACAAAACGTGGTGCTTTCAATATGATCCCGAAACAAAGCGTCAAAGTGCCGAATGGAAGCACCCAGATGAGCCAAATCCGAAAAAAAACCCGCCGTGAGAAGTCAAAAATCAAAACTCATCTCATTTGTTTCTACGATTCAAAGGGAATAATTCATCGAGAGTTTGTTCCACCGGGAAAAACAATTAACGCTTTGTTTTATGTTGAAGTTTTGAAGCGTTTGGTGCATCGCATTCGTCGTATTCGGCCAGAATATCGCGAGGAGGAGAATATCGCGAGAATATCGTCCGTTATAAGGACGTTGAGGACATCCAAAAGGCTTGTACCAACATTCTGAAGGCGATGCCGGCCGATGACCTAAAACACTCATTCCAAATGCTTTTGGACCGTGCAAAACGTTGTATCGAAGCAGAAGGAGAGTATTTTGAATAAATAAAAAGAATTATACAAAAATAATCATCCGTTTTCTTTATTTTATAAAAGTCCTGTTTACTTTGGGTTGCACCTTGTATTTACCATATTTTTACAAACTGCAAAATAGTACATTGGTGCATACATTTTTTAAAAATAATAATATTTTGTGTACAAATTCTTTGGTTTTTTATGTTTAAAAATTATTATAAACAAACTGCAAAAGTGACATCGGTGCATAAATTTAAAAAAAAATGAAATTTTTGTAAACATTTTTTTCGTTTTTTTAATGCTCAAAAATTATTACAAACCAACTGCAAAATACGACATTGGTGCATACATTTGTTAATTTAAAAAAATAATAACATTTTATGTAACCGTTTTTCCGCATGTTTCATGTTTGTTAATTATCAATAACACTTTTTTGAAAATCTAATAAACATGATTTGGCAATTTTTGAGCACAACTTGTATAAAGTTGTCACACAGTGCGCCGCTGTGTCGAATGGTGACAGCGATACTGGGGCTTACGTACCGCTGAGCAAATGGTAGGCGGGCAGATTGCTGGCGACGGTATCAAATCGCAACACACACACACACAGCACACACTCGATTACAAGCCGATTGAATAATATTTAGCATAGGCTCTTGCTTTCTTTCTTGTTATTGTTGTTGTTGCTGCAGCCGCAAAAATTGAAAAGAAATGAGCTCGGGCCACGCTGCAGCTTGCGCAGCGAACTTGGCTCGGCTGGGAGTTGGCAAAACTCGCTGTGAAAGTGCAAATGGAGGTATTGGCTGTGCACAAACGGAAGCGGAAGCAGAAGCGGAAACGGAAAAATAAACGTTCATTGCGTGTGAAAGTATAAATGGTTACGGGGTGAGAGCGGTGGCGGTGGCGGTGACGGACGCAAGCACGACATGTGGATCGTTGAGAAAGCGCCGGCAAGCATATTGTAACATTTTACAAATAACAACAGCGAACAACAACAACAACAACAATACATTGGGGCATATGATTTCTTGCTGTTTGCTTTTCTTTTTTTTTGCCCTATTTTGTTTATTGTTATTCTTTAATTTTTTTGCGCACTTCATCTCTGACTTTGGCTGCGCCGTCAACGTCGCCGTGGCCGCCGCCGTCGCCTGCACACGAGCGCACAAGTATTTCGAAGCCATGTTATTATTATAATTTATTATTGTAAAATGCATCAGCGAGCTGGAAGGAATTCATACTGACAGCACGCAGTTGCTAAAGTAGATTTCGTGTGGAAATTGGAAAAACAATCGTGTGCGCGGCCTGTGGGGATGCCGCGCTGTGCAGCTGGGCGGCCGAGCGTCGTGGGGAATGATTGAATACGCGGTCTGAGTGCAGGGCCGACGTGCTGGGGCTGAGTTGGCGTCAGGGCCAAGTGTCTGGGCAATTGTGCCAGTGCGGTGCGTGCGTGGATGTGTGTGTGTGTGTGTGTGTGTACGTGTGTGAGTGCGACCTATGCACGCCGAGAGCGCCACGGAATGCGGCATGCGGCATAAGCTTTATTATGTGCAACAAATTTGCGTTTCTGTCTCCCGTTATAATTTCGCTTGTTGCTTGCTTGGCTCTTTTTCACGTTTGCCAGATTTTCATTTCATTGTACTTCACTTTGGTTCGTTTTTCGCTTTGCTTTCTGAGTTAATTTTGAGCGCAACAGACGCATCAAGAATTTCTTTGATGAACGGAAGTATGTTTTCTTTAATTTTATTTAAATTATGTGCGTTCTTGTTTTGCATTCGCGTGCCCGGCACCGGCCCGCTGTCAGCTCGACTCGCTCACAACATACGCATTAATATTTTCGCTCCAAACAATAAAATTGCTAATTTGTATTCACCGCTCAAAGGAGGCAATTTTCGACGGCACACGGCTGATGGGAGTTGAAAAAATACGCATGGCAGTGAAACAAGTAAATATTTACACAGCAAAACAAAAAGCGTAGTCACTTTGCTCACTGCTGTGTGTTGTACGGAAGTTATTTAACTTTTGCAGCATTTAATGCCTCAAGCCAGACGCCCGAAGAAGGCTAAATGGTTGGCATTCGATCTTCTTATGGTTGGAGTAGAGAAACCTTCGGGATTTTTTATGATTTGAAGTTGTGCAGGTAGCCAAATATTGAATTGCGAGTCCAAATTGCATTTAGTTGAACAACGTTTCATGAACAAAATTGAAAAGTTAACTTGAAAGTGTGAAATCTTAAAGTTTTCCAAATGCCGAACAGCTAAATGGCTTAACCGATTTAAATTTGGATTTGAAATGGATTTGAAATGGTTCTTTGAACAATAAAATGCTCGGCCAATTCAACCTTCTTTAACCCCTTAACAGTTTATGTCAGGAATCGTAACAGTTATAAGTTTTATTATAAAAATCAATGTTTAAGAGTTACTTTTTTTACTTGTTTCAATGACAACAAATAGCAGTTATTTTTTATATATATTTTAAAAATCCTATAATAACAATTATTTTTTATTTGTTTCTTATTAGTCCACAAATAACAGTTTTTTGCGATTTTTATTTTAGTTGTCCTATGATAAACATTTTTGGTCATCAATTTTATTTGTTTAGCCATCAATAAAAATCAGTAAGTGACTTTTATTTTTTAAGTCATCAATAAAAATCATTCAGTGACTTTTACTTTTTATGTCATCAATTAAAATCATTCAGCGACTTTTATTTTTTAAGCATTAATAAAAATCATTCAGCGACTTCAGCGAGTCATTTAATTATAACACTCAACGTGGCGTATGACACTCATACGCCACGTAGCGCTGCGCAAAAAAATGCACACATCGCAATTACACAGTTTGAATGTATTTTTTTTTGGATTGGTGTCTTCAGCAAATTTGTTGGTCGTTAAAATATCTACAAACTTGCCGAAGACAGTAAAGCGATATTCTAAACGATTTAGGACCTACTTAAGGGGCATACTTGACGAAAATTACCAAACTTCAAAGTCGGATTTCTGGCTGGTGGATCTCAACTCAGTATACCTATAGGAAACTCACCCAGTAGGTCCCCCCATGTCTAAATTTTTGAGGGCAAATTTCACGCACAGTGTAATTATCAAAAATAGATAATTGTTGTTGAGTTTGCTGATTTTATTCAACTTTGTTCTTTTGATTTGATTAGTCGTGTTTATGATTGAGCGCCTAGTTTATTGTTATTCTTTTTGGTTTCAGTCTAGTTTCAGTGTTCTTTTAATTTAGTTTGTAGAAGAATTTTGTTCATTGACTGAATTGAATAAATAAATAAAATATTGAAATTCAATTAATTTCATCAGTACGAGGGTCTAAAAAGTTTCCGATCTAGCAAATATATACAAGGCGATGTTTCTTTAAATTTATTTCAATTTTTTTACACATTTAGTCTTTTGTAAGTCTACATACTTTTGCCAGGACTCAGGGAGCGTTAGAAATTGGAAAGAAGCGTAAACAGATTCCCTATATTTTTTGTTGACGAGTGTTGCCATTTTCATGTTGAGATCGGAAACTTTTCAGACCATTCTTGTATGCGGTGATTTCAAAGGTAGCAAAGGCTTAGAAATGTAGGCAAGAACAACTGATTCCATGTTGCATATAATTTTTTATTTTTACAAGTGGTAAAAACTAGGCGAGTTCAATAATATTTCTTCAAATATTATATTGAAAAAACTGTAAAAAAAAATGCAAAAACACTTACTTGTTTTGAGCGGGTTTCACTATTCACGATGGCAACTGTAATCGATGGATGACTAAAATTTTGTTGATGAGTTTTGCTAAGATATTAAATTATATTAAGATATGAAATTAAAAAGATAAATATTTAAAATATTAAATTATTAATTTTTTTTAGATTTCCGTAGAAAACGACATCAAAATCGCTATTCATTACAACTTGTATGCAATATCCACATTGCGATAAACCGTTCAGTAGATATTGTAAAAAATTTAATAGGCATAAAAAACCAAAGACAAACTAACTTTTTTGCGTTTTTCAGACTTCAGACTATTTAGTTTACAAATCATAAATTTTCTAATAAACAAAGTAAACTTCACAAACGAAGCGCATTGCACTAAACGAAGATCGAGAAATAGAATATCATTTGTTTGCCTCTGCAACCCGCATTGACCCGCATACCTACCTTTCGCTGTAGCACACAAATCGTTTCTGCAATTACAATTCAAAATGCGAAAAGTAGAAAATCATAAAGTGGAAGACTTGTTCACCGACTATGCAAAAGCAATTTTCAACTGTTGTTGTTCATCGTTTAATTAACCAATTCGACCACAACCTTTCATTGGTAATTTTGGTGTGCCACTAAAGTGAAGACGAAACCACTTTTCAGCATATTCTGCATGATGTGTGCATATGTTTTTTTTTTTTAATTGTTAATATGTATTTGTCATTCTGCCGCCAGACAGTTTCAACAACTTTGCTTTTACATTGAGAAACTACAAGAGACATTAGTCGTGTTGTTCTGTATGCAAGTAAATGCATTTTACTGTCAGTGTGTGTGTGTGTGTGTGTGTGAGTGTATCTGAGTGCGAGTGTGTCCGTATGTGTGTTGGAGTTGAAAAGGATATCTTAAGCCGACTGTTAATTACAGTTTTAGGTTCGTTTAAAATTTGCCGATATTATTTAATACATTTATGTTTTTTCAACAAAATTTGGCGTTTTTTTATGTCGTTCTGTGACATTCTGTGGTTGGGTGTGTATGTGTGTGTGTGTGTGTCAGTACATTTAAGTTGACATCTTGCTTCTGATTATTTTGTTTTTAATTTTGCATTTTCTGGTGCGTCACTTTTAATGAGCATTGAGTGCATACCAAACAGTCATACAGACACAGCAACAAGTAAAATGCATAAATAAATGTGTGTGTGTGTGTTGTGCAACTCTGTCATATAAATGAATTACATGTATGCAAAAGGACCCTCAAGTGCTTCGGAAACCGCGCAAGTTTGACTGGAGTGTGGCGCTAGTTGGGTGCACTGAAGGCTGGGCATATAAGAGAAATCAGTTGAGCACCCAGACTTTGAAATGGATCTAAAGCTAGTTTCAAAGAAGAAGAAATAAATAATTTAAATGCAGTTACAAAAAATTTGGTATGGCTTCTCGAAATTCGGAGCAGTGAGACTTTTTTGCGCTTCAAAAATATGGTTGATGTGATCAGGTTGATTAAAAAACGTAGGCACTAATCCCAGAGATTTTACTAAAGAGAAGTAGAAGTAGAAATTGTATTGGCAAGTCAATTTTAACAAAATAATCGCATATTATCCTATTTAACCAAAGCGAGAAGCATCTTTCACTTAAAAATATCCATAACAAAAGTCAGCGAACCAGTTGCTGGTAGTTCACCTTAAACAGCAAAAATCTTTTCCCACGTCTGTGCTGCATTCTTCTATTCTCGTTGTTATATTGTAAAATATATCTTTTTTTCTGAAACTTCACTGATCTTTGCAAAAACTTTTAACACGACGCATCAATCTTAATAAAAGCTGATTTGTTTCCTGTTAAGAATACATTTCACAGCGACCAGAGAAAACCCGCCAAATTCTTTACCCAATATAAAAAAGATAGTATACATCTATCTATCTATCTATTTGGGTAAGAATTTCTATAGAACAAAAATTGTCTGCATTGGTTCGTAGTGAGCCGCAACTACATAGCAAACTTAAACCATCTGAATAACAAATTAATCAATAGAAATTTTCAAACACAACGAAACAACGAAAATGCAATTTTTCCGTGCACTCAGGCACACTTTATTCCACACATTACACAAAGCTACAGCTACAAAAGTGTTCACTTCCGCTCGAACGCAAGCACAGACAATTTAAAACAAATCATTTTCAAAAGTCATTTCATTTTCATAATATTAAATAGGCATGTATTCAAAACAATAAAATTTGTATAACGGCCCTTTCGCAAACTGTACGAGTGTGTTTTATATTAAATGCGCATACAAAATTTTCACAAGCAAAACTGAAAGTGAATGAAACAAATGCAATTTTCACAAAAAGTCATTGCCGACAAGCTGACCAGCCGCGTTTGTTTGCATTTATTTATAAATTAAAAAATAAACAAAAAGTTATTATGATAGTAAAAAAAACAAATCGATGAACAACAACAAAGGCCACACATTCGATGGCCGCTAAACCGCATTCACAAAAAAAAAACAAAATGCCTCACAAATTAACAAAATAAATGGATTTTCTTGCGTGTGTGTGTGTGTGTGCATGCTTCTTATATGAAGCTCGCTACTCGAATCTAAAAAAATTGTATGCCATACAAAGTAAACGCTAACGTCTTCGCTTCTCAAAACTTATACGTTAACCGTAATTTTAGGAATTACTCATTGCAATACGCGCTTCATTTTATTTTCTCATCCTATCTGATTTCATTTGAATTGCTGTTAATTTGAAGTTTATTTTTTTATTTGTATTTGATTGGTTTTTATGTTTTTTGCTATTGGTACTTATTGATGTAGTTGTAGTAGTGCTGGACACTGTTGTTGTTTTGATTACGTACCACTCCACGTACAGTCAAATTTGTTTAAAAATTTATTTTAAAATTGGCTAAATGTTACGCTCGACGATGTAGAATTCGGCAACGTGCTGTTGTTGTTGCCGCTACTACTGCAATCACTTTCAGCGTTGCTAAGCGTCGCTGTGGCTGCCGTTTTCGAGTTGACTAAACTTGCTGAAGTCGATTTTGTTGTTGTTGTTGTTGTTGTTGTTGTTGTTGTTGAGGGCCGCATCACTTGTGTTTTGTTGTTGTCTTTATCGTTGAAATCATTCGTGTTGCCATCGATCATGGCAAAGTTTTCATTTGGCGCTGCTGTTGCTGACATTTCGGCCGCTGCCGGCTGTGACGTTGCGAACGGCGCTGTTGCTACTGCTGCGCCCGCCCCCGCTGCTGCTGTCGATGGCTGCAGTGCGGACATTTGCGGCAATGTTGTGTTTATTATTGCGACCACCTTGTGGTCAGCGGGATTAGCTTGACGCATCACCTCAAGAGTGTCTTTCATGCTTTCCGTTAGTTGTCCAAGTTCTTCAACTCTTCCTATGAGTTCAGCGCTGGCGCCAGTAACAGCTGCTGTTTCTCGTTCGGTTTCGGCCACCACCGCGCTCAGCTCCGCGTCGAGTTGCTGCTGTGCAGAGTGTTGGGCTGTCCGCTTGTTTTGCCAGCGCAATTCATTTTCTAATTGTTCGAAATTGTTGCTGTGGCCGCCTCGAACGTTTTTATTAGCTGTTGTTTCGTTTGTTGTTGGTTTTGTTGCCAAGGTAATCTTTTCACCCGTCTCCACAATATCCTCTTTGACTTGTTCGTTTGCTGATTTATGATTGCTTTCCAAGTGGAGCATGTCCTGCGTGTATTGCTGCTGCTGCTGCTGTTGTTGTTGTTGTTGAAGCTGCTGTGGCTGAACGCCGCCCTCATTTTCCGTTCGACTGTTTTGCACAGTTTCCGGCGCTCCGGCTGAATTATTTGCGGATGTTCTATTCTGATGTTCATCCCCGTGATTTGATTCGACATCTTGTAAAACGCAAAAATCAACACACAAACATGCGGAAGAAAGCAGAGAAGAGAAGACCAAATCAGATGAAATGAAATGTAAGAAAACAAGCAACACGGCGAGCACTCGCCGCTGCCAAGTGCACGAAAAGGGAAATGCTAAGCCGTAGTAAATAGAAAATTCGGTATTTGCTGTGGATATTGCGTAGACCTTTATTAATTTTTATGCTCGCTACGCCACAGGCGAACGCATCAAATAAGCGCGGCCGCACTCGAGGCATGAGAGGTGGTGGCGAAGTGTTGCGTCTATCTAAGACTGTCTGAATAATTGGACGAGCTGGACAAGTGGACAGCCTACAGCGCACCGCTAATCGCTGACACGGACGGCAGTCTGCGCATAAAACGAAGCTTACAGTGTGACGAGATCGTCAACAGACTGAAACCGTGCCTTTACTGAATACATATAACAACAACAGTCTAAAAGCTAGAATTCATTCAGAACTCCTGAACATCAGTATGGAGTTTCTTTTAAAAGTTGGCCGCTGTGTTTGTCATTTTCTGTTCCACGGTGTGGCGTAGCCGATTTCAAATCACTGATGTCTCTTGTACTTTTGGGCCAAAAATTAAAAGTTGTTTTTGCGGCCACATAGCTGTAGCGTCAGTTATATGATATAAAGGGTGTTAAAATTTGGCATATTTGAGTTTTTGGTTCTAGAGTGGCTAATATTTTTGTCAGACGACAAGAAGTGACATTCCGGTAAGTTTCATTTTTAAATAACTCTTCAAAATTGGTCAAAGTTTCATACTATTCAACTTATTGTCCATAAAATTATGTACGTCTGTCTCCATCACATCAAGTCTGGACTAAGTTCATTGTTATTGCCATCGTAGCATTTTCGAATGATAACACATCTTTCAAGGGGTCAAATCTGGAGTCGTGTCGTGTAACGAACTAATAAGGCACTGCCAAGGATTTTCATCCTGCGGCCTGCAAAGGCTATGCAGTGGCACATGACGTGTTCTAGCGTTTCGTCCTCCCCGGGTTCCAAACAGTGCTTGCAGATATTTGTGCTAGCTTTGTTGAATAACAAAAAACAACAGTTTGCCTTCGTTTACAGCAATTAACACTTGAATGCCTGACAATCTGACATACCTAAAATGCCCATATGTAGTCATTTTGACTACATTATTGTTTACTGACTTTTTTTTTAATTTTATTGGTTTTTAAGTAGCAAACATGAATAAATGGACACGAGATTAAACTAAAATAATTTAGTTTTTATTTTTTATGGTTTACAAAGTAAATTAATTTAAATAAAACAGCGTACTTTACACATAACTTACACTTACAAGGTAAATTGACTACTTTTGGGCATTTAAGGTAAATTTTGCAAAATTGAGGTAAACAATTTTTTTACAATATTTTTAATTTTTTTATTCCATTTAGCTTTAAATATTAATAAAAGTCACGTAATATATTTTTTGAGAAAGCGATGCAACAAAAGTTATTTACAATAAAAGACCTCAATGTAGTCAAAATGACTATCTTGGGCATTCTAGTGTTAATACTAAAACGTTGTGATTTTTACTATTCTAAAAATCTTTACTCCAAAGTTTTTGGCTATCTTACATGTAAAGGCAATTGAGCCAAGTACGCCAAGATGTCAAAGAAATAATCCACATGGAGTTTTCGTCTATAAATGACGCAGAACAGTCACAGAAACACTTTAGACGGTTTCTGTTTCTTTCTGATCTCTGAAGTTTTAACAAAAATTCTTTCAAAATCGACCTGTTGGTTAAGATAGAAATTTTCCGGACAGCTCATCAGCGTTAATACGATGTTTTAAAACTACTCTCGGGAACAGCATGCAGGTACTGGTTATTAATACCATCTCGAACTCTGGCAGTTTCAAAGCCAGTTCAAGACGATAATAATTTCCAGCAGCTCGCAGTTCCAATTTTACTGCTAGAGATCTCCTTTATATCCCTGTCCTTTATATCCTTCAAAAATGGTTTCCCTAGCGTTTTCTTCCTACTTCTTGCTAAAGCCGGACATGTACAGAGAAATTGTTCAATGGTTTACAACTCACTTGGATTGTAAAGGCTTCAATAGTTCGATGATTTTTCTGCTAGAGATTTCCTTTATATGTTTCTTCTTCATATCCTTCAAATGGTTTCCCTAGCGTTTTCTTCCTACTTCTTGTTAAGGCGGGCATGTACAGAGGAAGTGCTGAATGGTTTCCTACTTATTTGGATTGTAAAAGCTTCTGTAGTTCTAGAAACTTCATTTATATCCTTCTCCTTTAATCTTTCAAATGGTTTCCCTAGCGTTTTCTTCCTACTTCTTGCTAAGGTGGGCATGTACAGAAGAAGTGCTCAATGGTTTCCAACTTATTTGGATTGTAAAAGCTTCGACAGCTATTATTGTAAGGAATGCCCATTCAGGCTCTTCTAAGCGTAATGGCCCATGATAATCGCGATCTAAATAGACCCAGTCTTCTAGCTTGACTGACAATGAGGCAGCGTCCCTTGAACAATGATCCCTATTTGGTATCCTTTTAGAGACATCAACTGCTTTGCGACTGTGGTTGGTTGTAGTGGCTGCCTCTGTATGAGACTCACTTAGGCCTATATGACCCGTTGTGATACCACATACAAATTCCACCCGTTTGAAATGTGTATGCAACATTGTTTTTCTAACATGTGATACAACACACATTTCAAACGGATGGGGAAAGGGAGCGAGGTTTAACGCCGAATCCGAACGGCGGTATTTGGCAATTTTCCTTTCACACTTGGAGGTTTTGCTATTGCCTACCAAGAGCGCACTTTTGCGGTTCTTGTAATTCTCATCAGCGTCATGTGGAAAGCGATAGAAGTAGAAGAGCGTTTTACCAGCCCGAGCTAGGAATCGAACCTGGGGCCTCGGTATGAAAAGCCAGCGCGCTACCTGCTGGACTATCGAGGCCGGCTGCTTTGCAACTGTAGTAGGGATCCTTATGAAATCTGCATAGAAACAATTGTTGCCAAAAGTTCGACCCAGTTCTTCTTAGAACTATTAATAAACCCGAGCTGTATCTCAAAACTATTATAGCAAAGAATTTGTAAAGTTTTTCATGTTTCCTTATCTTTGAATTCGACAGACAAACTTCTACTCAAAATACTAATTTGCGTCTATGAAGTGCAGCGCTAACCTCGAATCAATCATTTAGACATATAATTTTTGCTATAGTTTATTTTGTACTGAAATCATCTTCCATTTCATTCTTTCCGTTGTGCTTGCGGCTTAATTTATTATTCAAAAATACCAACAGCAAAAAACAACAAATTAAATCGGAAGTAATTTGGGGGAAAGCTAAGTAAACGACTGCCAGCCAATGCACGCTCGATAAAAATTCACAAGGAGCAAAAGCGAACCCAACACCAACCCGAACTCATTTCACCTCAATATAAACAAAATGCAAAAATCGCTTGTTCAATGAGTTGAAATTTAAATTTCTTTTTTTCCAACTGATTAAACATATTAAATTTCAAGGGGTTACATTATTTGCTTTCATTTGTTTGGTTGAGTGGCGCTCGATGACGGCAGCGCCAGCGACCCCACAGCCCAGGCGAAGTGGGCGTGGGCGTGGGCGTAGGTGCCGAGTGGGCGAGTGGACAGCGGGAACGGCGTTCGGCTGGGCGTTGTCAGGTGGGCGCTGCTGATGAATGTGTCTTCGGTGTGTTCGGCAGGCTTTCATTGTTTATAAACTTGCAAATTGAACTGTGATCTTCTGGCACTTAACATTTCATTTGCATAACAGATATTTATGATTAAATATGAACACGCAGCGACGGGTCGGCTGGCGTTATATGGCCACAAATATTTCACACACACTTACATGCGCAAATAGACAATATGTAAATGTATCAACAAGAAGCGGAATGAATTTACAAATAAATTTACACTGACTGGGGAAGTGCTGAATGCAGAGCAGAGCAAAGTGAAGATTGGTTCGTGGAAAATTGAGTATTTAAATTTAATGAAGAGAATAAACAAGTGCGAGACAAATAATGGTGAAACTTAGACAAACAAAAATGACTGCTTGCCGCTTTTGTTGTAATCAAGTCGTTGACTACAAGGCGACGCCTAAAGTCGACAGCATATTGTGGTCGTGTGGACCTGTCGCTGTAGCCCTCAATGTGTTCGGGCCATGAGGTTGCACTCGAAACGACGCTGTTTTATACGTGCGTCGGTGTCGCTGCTACTCGCGAAGGGCAGAATAATGAATAAACAGTGTCAATGTCTGGAATTCGTATACTGGCACAGCCATTCGTACAGGAAGATAGTCTATGGACCAATAGTTATAAGAATCTACTCGGAGTAGAAATCACTTGAAATGAGGGAGTTGCAAGCAAATGAAACAATTGAAAAATAATTATTTAAACTATGTCATTTCCCTCGGTCCCTTCCAACACTAACCTTGTTTCCGATATGCAATGTGTGCATTACACCTTTTTAGCTTTAAATAATCTGAATTGTCATCTATGTTATAAAAACAGCTGTTCAAGGACTAAAATAAATAAATAAGCAAATAAATATATAAAACAAGTAAATAAATACGAAAATATTTGTCAATAGAAATATGCATTCGATTTATAGTTTTGTTCATCCATTGCTTGCATTGGATTTGCAGAATACTCGTTATTGAACTCTTGGTCTCTCTTCTGCGGCTAAAGCATGCTGACACTTCTATCATCATCATAAATATAACAACTAAAGTGAAAATCGCTTTTGATACAACAAATTGCATCTAATCGACCGCACAATTTTCAAACGAATTGTTTTCCCTCCACTTAATGAGAAAATTAGTCAAAGTGTCTTTTAATTAAAATCAAATATTAACCGCACACAACAAACATGTCGAGCGGCGGACAACATTGGATTCAACTAGTTGAATTTTATGAAAATGCAGTGAATTCCGTAGAGGACCTCAGTGCGGCCCTTCCGTGCCGCTGTGTTCAATTCGCGCGGTCTGTCCTATTTGCCAAGTTAATTTGCTGCAAGTTATTTGTGCAAGATGTGATGCCATAAGAATGTGCAATAAATGAATGGATTCATCACGGAAATATTTTAAATTTCTTTGCCGGCGGCAAGTTTACCTGTAACAGTTGCTCTTGTCGATGTTGCTGGTGCTGCTAATGCTGCCGCTATGCCGCCCGTAGCTGTTGTGGCTGCCGGTGGTGTTGTTGTTGTTGTTGCTGTTAGTAGAATGTGCTCCGTTGCGCTCACATTTGTGCCGTTTGCGGTCGACGTGGTAAAGGAGAGCGTGATGCCGCCACTGCGCGCACTGCTGCCTGCCGCGTTGTTGGCTCCAGTGCCTGTCGCTTCGGTGGCTGGCTGGGCACCGACGTTCGCGCTGGCCGCCGCTGCAGCTGCTGCTGCGGCCGCCCTGTTGGCCGCCGCCGCCAAGTTGGCCGGATTTATGTGTATGGAGCGCAAATTGATGCGCTGCAAGTTGCCGATTTGCACGCGCACACGTGGCGCCCCCATCCAGCCGCGCGCCAGCAACGTGCGGCGCAGCGCATCCACTGCGCCGCCGTGCCGCTGCAGCAGACCGCCGACGAATGGAATTTGCCGCTGAATGCGCACAGCGTCCACAAGCTGCTGCTGCTGTTGTTGTTGCTGTTGTTGCGGTTGCAGCGGTCGCCGGAAGAGACGATTCATCAGCACGATGGGCGGCTGCCGACCCTGACCCGGCTGCTGCTGTTGCTGCTGCTGGCCGTCGTTGGGGGGCGCATTCTGATTATTGGTGATGATGAGAATTTGCTGTTGTTGTATAATCACTGGCAGCTCGTAGCGGTGGAAGAAGAAGAACATCGAATGCTGCGCAATGCCGGCCAGAAAACCAACAGAAACGAAAGAAAAATAAAGAAAACACATGTAAGCTAATTAATTATGCGCATTGACCGCAGCAAAAACTTGGCATATGAGAAATTTGCAATTATCGCGGAGCCAAACAAGAGCACTAAACATTTACGGGATATGGTGACGGCGACTACTGCGTCTTTCGCAGAATTTCAAGCATCTGATGAGGTAGCCAAATTTATCATCAGGCGGCCTAAAAAAAACTGCTCGAATTCAGACGCCGCCGCGGGACTGAAGGCAATTGTTCTATTTTTGTTACGAGCGCTCGCAACTCCTCCGGCCGCGGGCGCCGCACAACGGGCGCCACCCGCGGCAGTACATAACAACCGCTACAGCTGCCGGCGAGCAAGCAAATGTTGCAGCAGTTTCGCACCCGCACCGGCATCTATTACGACTGCACGGCACCCGCGTGCCCGCGCCTTGTCGCGCCGGGCATTCTGCTGCTGCTGTTACGCATCCATGCCGAATTATGAAATTACTGTGCGTGCGTTTCGACATTGTGGAAAAATAATGTTGCAACTTGTATGTGTGCGCTGCGGCTGTTGCCAATGATTTTCTGTTGCTGCTGCTGCAGTCAGTTACACTCCATTGCCGTGGGTTCGCAAACACGTGAGCGCCGCTCAAAATCGATTGTTGCCACGTGAGTCTTTGCCGCCGGCTGCACAACCAGCCCGGCGAGGCTCGGCACGGCGCACTCAGCCCGCCGTGCGTCAGACAGAGCCGGCAAATATGTGCTGCTGAAACGTAATACACGTGATCTGGACAATGATGTCAAATTAATTTCTCATGAAGTTGACAGCAACAGCAGCAACAATGGCAGCAATACCAGCGCTCGACGCTTCAAATCGAGTTGGCTGCCATGGCGCGCCGCTTGCAATCTACAGCTTGCACTGCACTGCATCAGAGTTGCCAGATGAACGATTTTATAAGTAAATCTAGCTATTTCTTAGCTCTTATTTTCGATGTTTAGCTAGGAACATTTTGATTTAACTTTTTTACTTTACTACTTTTCTACTTCTACTACTTAAAATTTTCGACTTCAACCTATCCTAGCTTTTGTTTAGCTCCTTGTGTGTTCACACTAAATTGACAAGAGGGAGTTAAACTCACTGAGTGAGGTCGTTTATTATAAATTATTTTTAAGGTACTGCTTTGTAAAAGAAAATCTTGCGTGACTTTTTTTACTTCTTAACACTAAATCAAACAAACACGGACAGCTCTTGTAAGCAAAATTGTTAGCCAACTTTGCAAAATTTAATGGAAATGCCCAAAAGGAGTCATTTACAAACTGTTCAGTAATGTTTGTAACTGTAATTTTATTTTTTTTGATAAATATACATTTTTAATTGCAAAAAATAAAGATCTAGATTAGTTGATCTGTGTATTATGTGAATGAAAAAAATTAATGTCTACTGCAAGGTGCGAAGATTAGGTTAGGTAAGGGCACTGAGGGAGAAGCTCACATAGGCCAAGCTGAATACTTACAGCTGCGACAGTACTCGCAGTACTCCACAGTGGAGGCGATAAGGCAATGAGGGAAGTTGGTCTGGGGGACTCCTATGTGGCGGGCTAAAGAGTCGGCTTTGGGAGTTCGTGACCTTTACTCGTCAGCACCCTACACTACAATCGTTATATACGAGTAGAGTGCCAGTTTATTTGAGTGATTTGAAAGAAAACAAATTTATAATGTGGGGCTGGTAAAATAGAAAACGGAGGCAACCAGATAAACACACATACCCGAAGTAAGTTGGCCAGTCTTAACCATACATATCACAAGCATGGCTTATAAAAAAGTACCAGGGTAAGGTTTTGTTAGAGTGCCAACTCAAGCTTAGTTGTTGAGGTGTTTTTGGGCTCATTGTTTTGCACGTTCAAATATGGTTTACAATCTTTTAAAGCTATAAAATTTGTATTAAATACTCAAAGTTTTAGTCTTTTTGCCAACGATTTGGCCGTAATTTTCACAATTTTCTGGCAACACTGATTGCATAATTTCTCGATGCTGGGCGCCAGCAATGCGGCCCACTGACTGAATGCGGCACTGACACATTGGGGCAACAGGCTTTTGTTGTCGTTGCAACGCTCAAATGCAGCGTTGCCAACAGCTCAATGTGACCGCACCGCCGCACCACTCACCTGTATGAAGAGCCACGAGCAGACCAGCGCTAAGCTGCGATTTTGTCCACTAAAACGGTAATGGTACGCGTAAAAAGCAAAGTGGTACAAGTAGAAAAATCTGCAAATAGATGAAACGACATGACCTGTTAATGGTTTGGTGTGATGGCAAGCGGAAATTAAAATACAATAAAGAGGGAATATGTCTTATTATTCTGAAAATATGTAAGGTGAGAGCGAGAAGGAAGACACCCGGCACAGACATGTTACTACGCCGCTCGACTACGGACCAACTAATGGTTGACTAGTAGCCCAAAAATTACTCGATTCATAAGGAATTTAAAATTATATTAGTGCAGATATTATTATTAAATTAGATTATTATTAAATTAGATATTATTATTAAATTATATTAGTCCAGAAGATATACACATATATGTATATATTGGGAAGAACTTCTAGTTCTTATCAGCAAAAACTGAACCAAGTCCGATTTCAGATTGTCATTAACAGTGAAATTTCATAGTTCAAAGAACTTCTGAAACAGGTCCAATTTCAGGTCATCATTAATAGTGAAAGTTCATAGTTCAAAGAAGTTCTGGTTCTTATCAGCAACAACTAAACCAAGTCCAATTTCAGGTCATCATTATTAGTGAAAGTTTTACCATTCAAAGAGTTTTGCAAGGATCGAAATAAATGGTAATCTGATGGTCAGACCAGGACTATACCTGTGATGGATCGAACTATTAGTTCTTAATTCTATAGAAATCACAAAAAACATGTGTAATTTAAATTTTATAACAGGGTTTTTGAACATGGACAACGAAAGCTCAGAAATTGAATATAAATTTACAAATAGCTGCAATTTTTTGTAATTTCAATATTTTTTGATAATTTTCGTATAAGTCATACCTACATTCATATTAATTGTAAAAAAAGTGTGTTTCATTTGCTGAATAGATAAATAGATCAACTTCAATTATGGACATTTTTGCAAACGATTTTTTCATTGGCATCACATACTGACTTACAATTCAATGAATTTCGTATTTAAATTATTCTTTTTTTTAATTAAACTTAAAAATATAATCATTAATATAAAAAATTAAAAATTCCTGAAAATAGCCAACATTATATTTAAGTTACTAAACTAAACAAAGCCAAAACAAAATTTATTGCACTCACAGGGACACGCTGAATGATGATGGCATTGACTGAATTGCCTAATAATGCCAGTCAATGCAATTCCATTGATTATGTTTATTTTAAAATAAGTTACCAAATTAAATTATTTGTTTGCCATGCAATAAAAAACAAACGCTCAAGTGTACCTTTTGTTTAATTTAGCAGAAGGGAAACGCCTTGCGAAAACACTTATTGTCGCATAAACAGACAGGCGCGCGCACACACCGGCACACAAACCCACAAACACGCCACTACAACGCAAAGACTAAAGACTACACACCCATTCGATTTGTTGTAGTTAAATCCCAAGGGAGGTCAATGAAGGCGGCCGCCGCGACGACCCAACCGTCTCCGGCGCGGACCAGCAATGGCCGGTGGCGCTGTAGTGCCAACCGCACAAATACAATTTTATTTTTTTAAACGAATTATGGTGGATCATCCTTGACATAAATATCAACATGCATTGCCACATGCGGCGCTGTCCATGGGTGTGTGTGTGTGTGTGTGTGTGTAGTTGCATACGCGTACAACCGCCGATATAGACCGATACAAAAGTATGTATAAAAATATTGGGTAATCTCATAAGTCCTGAACTCAAGTCAATTGAAAGATACTGGGATTTGGTCAAAAAGAAACTAAATGTAAAAAAAGTGGCCAATGGTTTACCATTTTTAAAAGAAACCAGTCTGGCAGGTTCACGAAAGTATTGTAAAGTCCGTAAACAGATTGCAGAAAATATTTGAAATTTTGTAAAACAACAGTAATACAAAAAATATATAGTCAAAACCGCTTAACTGAAATAGAAGACCAGGTTCCATTTTGATTCGGTATTTTTTCTGAAAATTTGTTTGTTTAACTGAAACTTCGCATAACTGAACAATTCGGTTAAGTAAAAGAACATTTTAAGTAAGTGAACAAAACAAACAAATTTCATAATGAAAAAATGCTGCCTTGCTATTATTTGACCGTATTATTACATCCCTGATAAGTGTATCAGCTGATTTCGTTAGTTGACGCAGTTGGCTTTAAAATTGGAATGACATTAGAAAATTTCGGAATGAGAATGTATTTTCTCTTTACTCATTCGAAGTACGCTTAATTGAAAGGAATTCCCCTTAACTGAAGCTCGGTTAAATGGAGTTCGGTTAACTGCAATTAAAAGGCCGGAAAAATCGACTTGCAGTTAAGCGGACTCGACTGTATTCTTTAAATTTGAACAGAAATTCGGACTCTTTTATGAAAATGGTATCAATTGTTGAGCAGATAATTTTTTTATTTTTTGATGCACAATTTTTTCTGACAGGAGTGTAGAACCAAAAGAGCTGCAGAAATTAGCATCCACTTTGACCAGATTATTTTACCACCTCTTAACGCCTAAGGAACTCCATCTGTTCTCCAGTTAAGCCTAACCTAACCTTGACCAGTATTTAACCCTTCGTTGCATGATTTAATTTCCGTAGAGGAAACATTTTTTGGTGTTATTATTCTTGGTGCTATTATTCTTGCTCGTTGAGTTTAGATGATAAAAATGAAATTTTGTCCAATTCGGTTATCTACGGAAGAAGTATTACGGAAATTTACCATAGCTTTTTGAGAACTCAGTCGCAGAAAGCAGTATTGGCTACCACTGGGAGTCGAACCTAGGTCGAGCGCCACTGTATACTCGCAATTCAACGCTAAATAGCTGAGCGATAGAGCTGTTAGAAATCAAAGGTTTTAACATAAAGGACACAACTGAAGAATGAACAGCTGTAAAATGCTGTATAGAATAGTTCCCAGATCAACGAGAAGTTATCATTGCATATATGCATCGTCCTACAGCGAAGGGTTAAGCCAGACATCCAATCAAAACTGACGCAAGCAAGTAGAAAATTTAAAGACACTCTTTAAGTTGGGTTAGGTTGAATTGGCTGACAGATCATATCTTACACATAGCCCAAAAAGCAGGCCCGCTGTATTTACTTTATTTATTTGTTTAGTAACAATCTACCGAGCTGTGCCCTTACAGATTATTAAAAACAATATCGCAAATTAACAAAAAAAAAATGCATATAAAAGTTTCTTAAAAATATTTCTACTTAAACTAAAGTCTTGTGATGCCATATGCAGCTTTGCCTAAACTTCGTTTGCTTTCAAAACCCTTTGGACGACGCTATGAACCTGATCAGATCTAGGATATCTCCGCGAAAGACACTCCTTAAGAAGTTTGAAGCCTTCTTGACCGGCATTAAAGGGATCTCAACAAATCTGACACAAGTGAATAGTTGATTCAAACCCAATTTGCTCATCCTCAACTAAATCATAATAACAACAAAGTGTCAGTGAATTGTCTGTGGCCTTGTTTTATTTCTTTAAGTTTTAACTATTGCAAACAGCATTACTTATGGGACGACCCAATGTGTGGTGCATGTTTGTGTAGCCATTATCGTCGCAATGATGAAGTGGACGTTTCGCAGCGCTTTGGGTACGATTATTTTTCAATAATATTCAGCCGACGAAATGGGTCATTCGGCATGACATAAGAACACGGCCGTGAGTTGCACCAATTCCGGCCCCGCCACGGGCAAAACAAAAGTGCAAACCGTAACAGCGTTGGGGAGAAGTAACGAACCAAGGCAGCCATTGCGTCGAGGTGTCCAGTAAATGTCGCTTCGTTCGGCCAACGACAACCATTCAAGTGTGCATAAACATGGCCAGCACTGTGTGGGCGGCCAGAGGCATGGACTGACAATGCCTTGTCACACACACACACACATACACACGCGCGCGCAGAAGGTTTAATAATATAAATAATTGCTATTGAAGACATTTGCCGGACCAAATGGCAAATTCTACTTTCATTTCATTTATTTAGTTGCAGCGCATGCCGAACAATGACATTATGCGGCAGGCGCGGTGGGGCTCGGGCGCTGCGGTGGAAATGGAAGTGTACACGGCGCAAGGTGGGCCACGGACAGGCGACTGCGCGCACTGGTGGTCGAGTGAATTATGTTATTGAATTAAATTTGACTTGGTTGGTTGTTGTTATTGTTGCTGCTGCTAACCACACCGCAACTGTTGCCGTTATTCTTGTTGTTGCTGGTATTGCGGTTGGTTGTTTTTGTCATCAACACAACCAACAAACCAATGTTGCTGTTGTCGCTGTTGTAGTTATTGTTGTTATTGTTGTTGGATTGCACAATACATACTGCACTGTGCGCTGCGGTGCGGCAAAATGCGTCTGGTGGCGTGGTGGAGGTGGAAGTGGTGTTGTTGGCATTGGTGACGACAGTGCTGTCGTCTTGCGTCGTCCTAGACACACTCAGCGTTATTATGAACACGTTCGCCGTGCGGCATTTGCGCAATCTTGCCTTTCCGTGCCGTTTTCTTCTTTCCAATTCATTCACTTTGCTAATGTAGCGAAAAGACGTCAACTGTTGAATGTTGGGTTGAATTTGAATAAGAATCTGCCGGCTGCCCGCAGCCGACGAACCAACACAACGGCGTCGACGGCGTAACCAACCAGCCAAACGCCCACCAGCCCGCGCTGGCAGGCTGAGGGCGACACGTAAGCCGAAGTGTTTATACGTTGTGCAAACACAGAAAAGGACGGCGATGCACAGTGGCGTAAAACTGCAGTTACGATGGCCCAACGGACCTCAGACACAATCGTTCGAAATGTGCTGAAGCAAAGCCAATGCTGGAGACGAGTAGTGCTCTTACGCGATTTACTTGTGATCTGCCAAGTCTCTTTTCAATCGACTCTTGGACGACCGCCGGTTTGGCGTTCTGTGACGAGTTGTCGCAAAGCCGGCCGCTCAACCACGCACAGTGTTGCGAGTAGTGACAAAAATGCCGAAATGAAATGTTATAACCCAAAAATCTGAGTATGAGGTTTTGTTGGATATACTTCAATCAAGAGAAATCTCAAGTTTTAAGAAAAAATATAGAATAACAAAGAAGTTATGAGTTCTTAAAGGACGCTCTCACAGCGTTGAAAAAAGTGTGCAAACAGCAAGTTTTTTCTTTTATTTTGAGGTTCAATATTTCAAAATAAATTATGAGCAAGTCCCTTAAGCTTAATGTTGCGGTAAGTTTCATATAATTTAGGTCTGGCAAGATCAAAATTTCGCTGATTTCTTCTTATCTCTGAGCGGTACCGCTATGAAGAAAACAAAGAAACAAAGAAAGCAACTAAAAAACTGCGTTAAAACTTTAAAGGTGATTAAAAAAAATCGTTTTATCACTTTCGAAATTTGTGGATAATTTGTTTTGGCAAATATGTACATTGTGCTGTAAAATTTTCAGCTGCGCCTATTTGCGCGAATGTAAGTTATGGGCATTTTTCAGTGACAACTTGTGTGCAAATACGCGATATTTTCAACGTATGCTTGAATGCCAATCGAAATCGGTCAACTACTTAATGCTTTGTTGTTGGTGGAAAAATTTATGGAAGATAACTTTGAAAAATCAATTACGATTACATTAATTATATTCGAAATAGGAAGGTTAATGGAGTTTCGACACTAAATTTTCATTTTTGTTTAATTAATTTTAATTAATTTTGTATGTTTTGCACTCAAGAATGCTGACAATTGTGGAATAAGTCATTCAAATCGGTTAAATAGTTTCCGAGATACAATGTAACCTCACTTACTGCATTTACAGGTGGATAGCCAATTCCATTGACAATTTTTAATTTTGTATGGCAACCCCCTTAAGAGTTGGGGATATAGCGGTTAGGTATGTATCGAAAAACTTTCGGAAGGGAAAATAAATGGGGGTCAGTCTTACATATGGTACGTCTGGGGGCAACCTGGGAGCAGTAGGAGGAGCCCATTATATAAAAACGATGATTTGGTATGGGGGCCTCATTAAGGGTTGAAGATAGGAGGTAGGTATGTTCGAAAGAAATATTTATAAGACAAAATTAGTATGGGTCAGTCATAGATTTTAACTTTCTAAAACCAACTTTTGATGAGCTGTGGAGAAATTTGTAGATTTTTAAATTCAAGTACTTTTGAAATGAGCGCATTTTATCTACAAACACATTTATAATGAATTTTATATTAAAATAAAAATATTATGAACGTAACTTTTATGACCTATGATAATTTTCATTGTTAATACGAAGTTTTTCAAATCCGGTTGTATGCGAGGTGGTCGGAGTTTTGGTCCGATTTTGCACAGTTTATATGCGACCACTCCTTCTATTTTTATCATTCCGCTATATGAGCTCGCAGCACTGTTCCACGTGGCTATGATTTGAAGCCATTCGCAGTGAATAGAGTGACACAGGGAACAACAATGTCGATGAAAGGTTGGACTCCTAACATAAGCGCCTAGAAGCAGCTAGAAGCCTATTCTGAATGTTAAGTGTTGTTACCCCTTAAATAAAGTTATAACGAAAGAAAAACTAAGAAGATCCAGCCTCCTAGTAAAGTATAAAATTAACCAATTATAATAGAAAATTTAAAAAGATTAAATAACTTAAAATGAGTAAAAAAAGTTAATGCAAAAAAGTTAAAGTTAAAAATTTAACACAATAGAATAGAACTTAATAGAATAGAATTAAATAGAATAGAATAGAATTTAATAGGGTTGATCGATTGTGCCCTCTAAAATTTGTTAAAGAACATTCCCGACACCCACCGACCTAACGAAGCTTAGTAAGTCACGGGGGCTTAGATGCTTGATGTTCTCTTCTCGAGGACGTGTAGCTTGAATCAAAGAACTCATCCAAAATCTATATTTAATGAGCAAAATGCAACAAAGTTTTATGCGCACAAACTGGCCTCGTAGTTGTGGACAATTTGTGGCATAACGACAGAAGAATGTAAAGGAATGTAATGAGTACATTTCGCAACATATGTTTGCACCATATTTTTGGGCTGAAAAATAATACCAAGTACCTGTCGCATAACGGTATCGACAGCAACAATAACAACCACAACGAAAACAATGACAACAACAACCTCGAGAACTACAGTGGCAATAAGCAGAGCCGGCCGAGCTGTATGCGTAGGTATGTACGAAATAGCAACTGGTAGCCGAAACAAGCGGCGCGTGGAGACAGCACGGTGCAAGGGGGCGTAAAGGGCGAAGAGAAAATGCGAAAAGAGAAGTAAATATGGCGCAAAAGTGCTATTAGAAGTGTGTTGGCATTGGCGATGGTAGTGGCACACACCTCAACGCACACATTTACACACTCGTGCATCTACCTACAGTGGGTGGGGCGGGGGGGGGGGGGGGCGGCAGTGCGCGTGTGAGAATTTGTGCAGACAAAGAAATAAACAAGCTAAACGGCAACAAACAACAGCAACAGTAACAGTTACAACAACAACAACAATAACAATTTAGGTATACTTTGACGATAATGAAGCGATTTTCCAGTTATGTACACTCATCAACTGCACCTTGAAGCACAAACAACATATAACAACAATAACAACAGCGGCAACAATTCAACCTCATTCCCACCTAACCGTGCGCCACTTTCACCCATCCACCCAACCACTTGGCATTTCGCACGATACAACTTGACGCAATTCCACTTTACGTAACGTGATCTCAATCAACAAAAACACCAAAGGAAACACACACACAAACGGCAACCACACAGCCAGCAACAATAAAAACAATAACAAAAGCAAAGGCCAAGCACCAACAATACAGGAAGTACGAAAGCAACAACAAAAGCAACAAAGAATACGCAAAGTTGAGTGAGTTAGGTGAATTGGTAGCACAAGGTAAAAAGTCAGGCCAAACGTACGAGCAACCGTGCTAACAACAACAACAACAACAACAACAACAACAGCACAACGACAGCATTGGCAGCGGCGCGTCTAAGCTCGACGCTCGTACAGCCAACTGCCGAGAACGTTGTCGGCGTAGTGCTGCAGGCGCCAGAGCATTCACTGCTTACACTGCTTACGCGGAGCGCATATAACAAGTGTATCCAACAGATAAGCGTGGTGGCCCACGTCGCTTTTCACCCCACTTACAGTACACCCAGTACACCCCGCCCACATCCGCATCCGCTCACGCTCGCCGCCACGCATTTCCTTGCTGTGTGCGTTCTTTGCACTCGCCGCTGCACCTCCCCGAGGCCGCTTCCAGCCACGCTTCGAATAATCGCACCATTGTCGTCGTCGTCGTCGTCGTCGCAAACAGTAACAGCAACAACAACAAAAAGCACTGTTACAGCTTCAGCACAGCGCACATTCAGAATCTCGGCGAGCATATTGTCGAGTTAAGTCCGCCAGATTTTATTGTGCTTGTGTGGCTGAAGTCGCTGCTGTTGTTGGCTGCCGCCATAAATGCCTGGCAACATCAGCTTAAAAGCAACAGCAACACCAGCAACAGTAGCGGCAGCGTATACGAGCCTGCACGCCAATTTCGGTTTCAAGGACTTGTTCTTTAAAATAAGGAAACTTATCATTTTGAACTCTGGATGGCATGAATAAACGTTTTTATGCTTATTCCGGGGAAAAGTAACAATTAAGTCATAAGTGCGCCGGCAGTCGGAGCAGGCGGCAATTTGCAAGTGTGCGACTGGGACTGGTAATTGCGAGCGTGTAGCTGTGGCATAATCGTAAAAGGTGCTTCGTGCCGTTGGCAGCCACATAGCACGCGCCCGCACCCGCACCCCGCGCCTGCGGCCACCAACTGTGCGCACATTAGGCGAAAGGCTGAAATTAGACGCGCAACTTTTGCCTTTTCACAAGTGCAATCTTGATACGTTCACTTGAAAGACAAATTTCACCGGGAATCTCGGTCCCTGCAGTACGCTCCACTCCACTCCACTTTGTGCTGCCAGTTAAGAGGCCAGCAACGCCGCAGCATTTGTATCAAAAGGAACGCAACAAAGAGATTCAAAGAGATTCGTGCTTGCCGCAGCGTTTCGCCTTTTAGCTTTTTTTTATATTTAAAAACAACAAAACATAAAACGTTATGTCGATATATCTGTCAGCAAATTCATTGCGGTTTATTTGTGCACTTTGAGAAACATCTGATAAGAAAATATGACGACTACATTACCTAATTGAATTCTATAATTAGTGAGCATTCACAATACAGCTTGGAATTGGTGTAAATTTACACAATTGTTGTATTCGCTGCAAATGAACACAGCTGATTAAATCAATGTCGAGCCACCAGATGTACAAATTTTACTTTGTTGTTTGTTGTTGTTGTTGTGTAAATGTACACTACTAATGATGATGTGATATAATGATGAATGAATGTGATATAAAGATACGCAGCTGTTCAAGTTGATGTAGAGACGCACTACAGTTCAAATTTACACAACTAATGAAATTTACACATTCCTGAGAAAGACCCATGGAGTCAAATCGATACTCAACAATTTCTCTTATGCGATTACAAGCCAGCATTATTTGAACTTGGTATCTCTCCAAAGCTCGCGAGTCTTTGTAGAGTGACGTTGAACAATACATGCAGCTCCGTGAAGGTTAAAAGTGACTTCTCCGAGCCGTCCCATACCGTTCGAGGCTTTAGACAAAGTGATTCTTTGTAGTGAGACCCCTTCAATTTTACTATAAAGAGCATTTTGCACAAGATTGGTGTGCATCATAATGGCACAAGCATCGGGCAAATCATAAATGGTGCAACAAAGTGGAACAACGTTGTTGAAAGCGATTCTTTCCAGCTTACTTTGAGAGGAAATCTAAGTACCTACTAGATCTAAGCAGAACGGAGCTCAAATTCATGACGGGGGTTCTGAGTGGACACTAAATACTCTAAATATCTAACACTCTAAATATGCATAGACGTGCTGTGAATCACGGAAAGCGAGCTATGCAGATTCTGTATGGAAGACGAGACACATCATAACATAATGCCCTGCCCTAGTACGCGCAAGGAAGCGAATACTAGGAGGGGAATTGATACAGACGAAAGATCTGTCTGAAATCGACCTAGAAAAATCAAGGAGTTTCTAGATAATACTGGATGAGACGAACTCCTACAATAAAGAAAAGGACCGCGACACAATATTTCGAAGTGGACGCAGTATCTTGGGCAGGTGTTGTTCGACTCCCGTATCTAATATAATCGAAATTAGGGCAAGATGAAGTATACGCTGTCTACACGCAGGGACTGGCAGCGGCTAGGGTCTCACGTCGAGGCCGACAGGTATACCTTTGAAATTGTCCAGGAGTTCGTCTACCTAGGCACCGCCATAAACAGCAGCAGTGATGTCAGCCTGAAAAGCGAAGGATTACTATTGCCAATAGCTGCTACGACCTCTCAAGACCGACGCTCGTCCTGCCTGTGCTACTTTATGGCGCAGAAGCATGGACATTGTCGCTAAACGGCATTGCGGCCCTTGGGGTGTTCGAGAGAAAGGTACTTCATAAAATCATCGACCATGTTCGTTCGGATCGAATACGAACGAACAACGAGTTTTATCAACATTAAAAAGACATGGACGTAGCAGAGCGAATTCATATTCAGCTGGCTCGGTTATGTACGAGCATCCGGCATGGACGATGAAGCTCCGACGTTGGGGACGACCCTCGCACCTTTTACAAAAACTTAAAGAATAGCATGAATAGAAAGGCAGAGGCTAGGTGGAGGAATGGTGCTCTAGTATGGTGGGGCAAAACCAATCAGAGCACAGCAATAAAAAGATTAAACAGAGTTCAAAGGTTTGCATGCCTTAGCATTACGGGAGCAATGAAAACAACCCCTACTGCCGGCATGGAAGCCTTACTCGATCTAACACCGCTACATATAGCCATCCAAGAGGACGCAATCTTAAGTGCACTCACGCTATATAGGCATAACCTACTTAAACAGGGCAACCTAACGGGCCACTTGGCAATTTTAAAACAAATAGAGGACACCCTCCACAAATCCTCATATATTGACTTCATGAAACCCCATTTCAGCCCAACAAGGAAATATATAGTTGACTTTCCGACTAGGGAACAGTGGGACAACAACCCGAAATGGTTAAAAGAGGACGCTCAAAAGTGGTACACCGATGGCTCTAAAACACCTTGTGGTGTAGGAGCTGGAGTAGTGGGCCCTGGGGTCAACTTAGCCCTTCCGATGAGCTACAATACCTCAATATTTCAAGCTGAACTCTATGCAATATATGAGGCAGTTCGAACAATTGCTAAAATGCACCCTCAAGGAACAAGGTTCACCATACTTTCGGATAGTCTGTCAGTTCTAAAAGCCCTTGACAGCTACTCCTACACATCAAAAATCCTGCTTGAATGCCACAAGGAACTCAACGCCCTAGGGACCCAGAACAGGGTTGTGCTCGTCTGGATTCCTGGGCATGAGGGCCATGATGGCAACGAAAGGGCAGACACACAAGCTAAAAATGGTGCAGAAAGCCCATTCATAGGGCCGGGCCCGATGTTTGGATTCGGTAAAACCGACCTAAAACAGGACATCCACAAATGGATCCAGAAACAAAAACAAAAATACTGGAATAATATTGAGGGACTACGGCACTCGAAAAGATTCCTAAACTTTAACACAAAACGAGCTAAATCTGCTATACTTCTTAGCAGAAGACAACTCAAAATCCTATGTGGCGCTCTAACCGGCCACTATTCTTGTAACTACCACCTCCACAAACTTGGCTTGGTCGTCGACAAAACATGCAGATATTGCAATGAGGTCGATGAAACAATGGAACACGTTATCATAAACTGCCCAGCCCTGGCACACAGACGTGCAAAGTTTCTAGGGAAACATATTCTCGGTGATGAGGACCTGATGCAAATATCGCAGAAAGGTCTGATTCAATACCTGAGCACATAAAACACCAGATGATTCAAGGGGCACAATAAACCTACTAGGTTGCAGTGCGCAAGGGCATTGTCCCTACCCATTATCATTACATTACATTACATTAGGTGGAGGAACTTAAACAAAAGTAGAAGAACTGCAAAAGTAATACAAAAATCACTTAACTGCACAAACTTCGTGATTGGACTATCTCGATCAGACTGCAGAACCGTCATAGGCGTATTGACAGGGCACTGCCTACTGCAGTTCATGCGTATAGGATATATTTGACGGATAGGGACGGGAAGACGAAGCTTTGGAGACATTAGAACATGCTTCTGCCTCTGCTTCTGCCCCGCCATCTGAAAACAACGCTTGGCCATCTTAGGGACACACGAGTTCGCCGGACTAGAGGAAGTGGATGCGAAAGGCCTGAAGCGCTTAATGCAGTTTGCCAAAAGCACTCGTATTCTCACGGATTATTACTGCAACTCAAAAACGTATCTCCAACTGGCAACACTAAAGACCCATAAGGGTCTATTGTGGTTATTCGTGGCCAACCAGTTATACCTACCTACTTACATTTTCAGTATATTGATAAACTGTTTTTTTCTATGTATAGTATATGGAGGAGGAATACTGTTTTCCCCTTATATATTTTGACAATCGACTCATGTGAAATTAAATATTGCGTCATTGAATGCGTGTTTATAAGTGTTATTTCTCGGGTACCTACTCGGCACTCGATAATTCTTTTCAATACCAGATAAAGGTATGAAGATGAAGAAGATACCAAAAAAAAAAGCGATACCGAAGCAGTATAGAATCATCTCTAAGTAATAACAACATTCAGTAAAATAGTTTTGCTTCAAATATTTCCGAAATTCGCGTAGAAAAGGATTACAGAAGATTAGCAAAAGCGATATTATTTATTTTGAAAATGTCTAGTTTAGGATCCATTAATCCATACAAGTTATGAGCGTTGAAATAGTTTAAATCGACGCTAAGTCAACTGCAATGTTGTGGCTTTTAACTTCAATTTAGCAAAGACCAATGCGTAGAGTGTAAAATCAAAACCTTGTAAAAATATCATCAACAGGCACACCAACTATTTATGTATATATGTATATGCTTGGGAAATTGAATTCGCAGCAAAGATTAAATTGACTGCTGACAGGCGCGGATCCAAAAAAATATTTCGGGGGGGGTTTTTAATTGTAATTTTTTAATATTTATAAAATGTATTTTAATTTGTATGTAGTTTTATAGTCGATCCACATATTTCGGGGGGGGGGGGGTTTCAACCCCCAAAACCCCCCCCTGGATCCGCCACTGACTGCTGATGAGTCTTCAACACACACACACAAGTAAATCTACTCGTCAGTATACCAAATTATACTGAAATTCCAAAAATAGTCAAATCACCCTCTGGCAAACGCATTCCACACCGAACGGAAATCACTTTCTAGCAAGGTGCATGTGTGGCAAATAGCTTCCGGCATGGGTGGACAGCTGGGACACACGCTTCGATGCGTGCGTACATCTATAGGCACTTACAAATTTGCTGGTGTGAATTGAATGTAATTTCACAATGAGCCGGCCGCCCGGCCAACTGCGCCGATGAAAGGGTATAATCAGCAATGCGATGCTTGGAGATTTGCCGGCCGATGAAAGGATCCTCATCAGACCGACCAACACCACAAGCAACCGAAATCCACACACGAGCACCACCAATCGACAAAAGCAACAATGTTTCGCATTTATTGCAGCCAAACACTTCATTTGTGCTGAAAGGTGTCCTTTAAGCCCCAACAACTATTTGAGGCATTTTATGATTTTCCACTTCATGGAGTGCCCTTCTTTTGGCCGGGCCAGAGGCGGAGTACGTAGCGTATTGCTTCCATTATCGTAAAATGCTGTGTGCAGCGCTTATCACGTGACGCCGCAGCAAGCATTAGACACAAGTTTCAGCGAATGCACTCAACGCATATGGCGGCGACAAAGTCTCATTTTAATATTTACCTGCAAAGTTTGCCAAATAGTTAATAAAAGGAAATTGATACAATAAACAATTTAAATACAACGAACACCATCGACATCGTAATCGGGCACGTCAACACCGAACAGCATAGCATCGACAACAAGGCCAACCCAAAAAAAAGAACAACAACACCAACAGCAAACCACAACAGCAACAACTTTGCCATCAAAAAGTTACTTCGGCCACTTCCCATCGCCATCAACAAGTCCACCCGACCTCTGCAGCGGCGCCAACACTTGCAGTCCACCGCCTTCATCACTGCCACCGCCGCATGCAGCAATAACCGCAATAACAACAACAGCAATTACAGCAGAAACAGCCCAACAACACGATACAATAACCAACAACCGACGAGCAACAGGCAGCAGCGCAAAAACAACAACATCGTTTGCCTAATGCCCGCCAGCTAGCAAACCAGCAAAAACAATTCACCACTTGCCGAACCCCCTTTCATGCCATTTACTTTTTCACAAATTAAAGAAACTTGAGTAAAAACACAATTTTTGCATTTAGCCAAATATTATACAATATTAGGAGAGGCGAAACCGCAGTCGACGCAGCCGCACGTTTCCGCCATCCAACGTCAAGCAGTGGAACAAAGGTGGGCAAGTTTTATCAAAAACGGTCAATAAACATTAAAAAAATTTAATTCAACAACAAAAGCTAGAATTATCCAATTTATATCCAATATGCAACGTTTTGTTCCATAACTTGTTGCTATTTTAAAGGTAATTCCACTATGTCTCTTTCATAGAAACCCTTTCCCCACTTGGCAACAAACTGGGATAGTCGATTTCACAAGCTTCTCTTGAGGTAAATTTTGTAACAGCTAAAACATTCGCCATAGACAGGAACAGATGGTAATCACTCGGTTGGCCGCTTCAGGGTAATTCCTTCCTGCAGATGGTCCAATTGTTGGCAAGAGTTTCTTCCCCGAGTTACTATTTTTAATACCTTACTTCGCTCTCTCGCTCTAGCCGGCCTCGATAGTCCAGTGGGTAGAGCACTGACTTCTCATACCAGAGGCCCTAGCTTCGATTCCTAGTTTAGGCTGGTGAAGCACTCATCTACTTCTATCGCTGTCCACATAAAGCAGATGAGAATTAAAAGAATCGCACAAATGGCAGGCAATGGCTAAACCGTCGAGTGTGAAAGGAAAATTGCCAAAAAAAAATCGCCGTTCAGATTTGGCGTTAAACTGTAGGTCCCCTACCCCCTTCCCCAATCCGTTTGAACTGGGGGAGTTGCAACACATGCTGAAAAAAAAAACAGTGTTGCATACACATTTCAAACGGGTAGAATTTTAAGTATGTCTCATACAGAGGCAGCCACTACAACCTACCTACCTACCTACCTACCTATTTCGCTCTCTAGATGTATTAGCATCTGTATTAGCCTTTTTAGAAAACATAATGCTGCATCTAAATGCAACTGAAGCAGAATGATTCGACAACTGCTGGCAGCAATCAATAAAGCACTCATTATGCACAGATTTTGTTTAGAATTTATAAAACTTGCCACCGCACACAAACAAGAACCGCTTCACGAATCGAAAGAGTGATTTGATATATTCGCTTTAAAAATTTCGGTGACTCACAGCGTCTCTCCATCTTCCGTCTCTAATTAAAAAAAACTTACTTAAAAACTTATGCTATACAAGTGAATAAATCAGAAACCGATTAGGATGCTTCGCTGGGTCGGCTACAAATCGTCGCACATCCTCACATATTTTTTGTGCACATATTGCCATCGCCGCAACCACTGTGCAGTGCCGCAACCAGTTACCGCACGCAAAAGCAAAACGCATGTGGGCTGAAATCGTTGCAGGGCATATGGCGATGGCAGCAGCCAGCAGAGCGGCACCGCAGCGCCAAAGACGCGTCAGCCGCGTTCGGGCAATTCACAAAATTGCGTATACGCCGCGTTCGGCGAATTGTCGAAAAAGGGTTAAACCAACAATGAACTTAGCACCGCAAGTTCCGATTTGGTGGTTGTTATTGTTGCGCTTTCATTTTATTATTATTATGATGTTTTTTTCGTTGCTGCTTTCAAAGCTACTTTGTATTTTTTCAACTGACGAAATGTTTACAAGTTGTTTTTGTGCCGAAAAATGGGAGAAAAGATAAAAATGCCGAGGTTATTGGAAACACACGAGTTTAGGTCGTGGGTGTGGAAATGATTTTAAGTAAAACAAAACAACAGCAACAGCAAAGTACAAATAATGGAAAAGAGGCCCAAATGCAGGCTGACGTCGAGGCGAGGCGAGGCCAGGCGTCGCTGTATGTGCGGCAATCAGAGTTCATGCGCAGTGATTCGATTTTTCGTGCTTGGCGTTTTTCTGGGCAAATAACGCGCGCCCACAGATCACAGTGCCAGCCATAAAAAATTCATAAACTAATTTTCAATCTATCCCATGGCCGTTGACCTACATCAGCAGCACGCCTCCAACCAACAGCCGTCAAACGCCAATCGCCAATTGCGACGCACGCTGCAAGGTGGCAGGAGGCCGGCAGAGCGAACGCCGCTTCGGGAACTTGTGGTATTTGCACAGCAACGGACACCGCAACCGACACGACCACTTTGCGCGCACTTTGCCAAGTACAATTTCGCGCCTCGCCTGTTCGCGGTCGGCGACAACGAAATGAAGGCATCCTGAGTGTCCGTCCGCTGGCCGACAACAACACTCGTACTCGGTTTTTGGCATTAGTCTCTCCGCATTTGCATAAACAAACCGACCGTCAAGTAGGTGGGGGCCCAGCGTTTATCAACCGCCGAACGGCGACAGACGTCTGCCGCAAAAAGAGAATTTTTAAGTAGGCTTTCAATAATTGATTAAAAATCCTTTAAAACATTTAATAATTCCCAGCATAATGTGACTTTTCCGGTGGTGCGCGCACGGCCCGCCGCCTTTTCCACTACCAGCTGTCGCCCCGCGCAACGTTTTGTGCATTTACTCAATTATGTAAAACAAGTGGTGCTGGGATCAAGCATCCTTAAAGGACACTCAAACACTTTGATGACCTTTAACGTGCGCAATCATTAATGTGACCGCCGGCCACGCCAACAACCATCAGTCGTCGACGGATTTTGAAAATATTGAGAAAAGTATTGAGATTTTTACAGTTTAGGTAGATCATTCAACTAGTGGGAAGAGAATATTTGGGCAGCATGAAAACCGTCAGGACCAGGAATTTAGTCCATTCATTTTTGGGAACGACACTGTTTCTATAAAAAACCTGTAATTAAGTTCAGCAACAAGTCTGATTTAATTTCCTTTTGTGGACAACGTCGCTAGTCGAAAATATAACTTTACAATTTCGATACGAAAATATTTAATGAAATAGTGTTGCTTGTGAAAGAATCGTGTTGTTTGTTAACCCTTTCGCTCCAGGTTTTTACTGGGGAAAGTTAAAATTTTAAATTTTACGTCTTATGCTTCTATGTGGTTATATTAGCAACATTCCATTCCTAGACGTTTTTTAATTTTTATGCTCGGACCCTGTATTTTAGAGTGTTTTTCTATGAGAGCAACCACATCGTTGTGGCTGTAATAATTACTTAAACATACAACTTTTTACGTATAACGAAAATTTGAATATTTCTTCATTTACTTCAGTCAAAATTAAAACAAAAAAAGTGTTTAAATTGAAAGAAAACGGCAAATTAAAAAGTTCTCTAATTTTTTGTGCTTACCATTAAAAAATACCATTAAAAAAGTGTATACTTCTCTTCCTTAAACTTTAATATTCAGTTTATGAATTTCGTATTTTCCCTAAAACCTCAAACTATTCTAAAGACCAACAAAAAATTTATTCTTGCAACCATAGAGGATGCAGACGTCCACAAAATAGCATGTTGCCATATGGCAACAAAATAGCGAAAGGGTTAAATAAACAGCCAAAGGTTTTCAATTTGCATATTTTTATTAAATTTTTATTGCAAATTTCGAGAGTTCAGACAATTTAAGTCGGAAAGCATTTTGAGCGAATTTTTAGTGTTTTTTTTTTAATTTGTATTGCAAATTTCGAAAGTTCAAACAAGTTTACATTGGAAAACATTATGGCAACATTTTTTAATTACTTTTATAAAATTTTGATTGCAAATTTCGAAAGTTCAGACAACATTTTGGCCGAATTGAGTTGTGATCTTGTACCAAACAGAGTTAAAACAACATTCGTTTAGGCGCTAATGGGTTAATTTGTTTAACTGAAATTGTTTCCATAAAAACCTGCAGATGGGTTTAGCAACACATTTGAATCCCCCTTTTGGACGAGTGTTGGCGGCAGCATTCATTCGGCATGCAAACTTTTGCTGTTGGTTTTTGCATTTTTCGCCCGCAGTCAAACCAAAATTGCGTAAATACATTTTTTATTTAATTTTTGCATTTCAACATTTCAAATTTTAAACACTTATACGAAGGTTCGTGCGTGTGTTGGCATATTTTATGCGCTCGCAATATTTGCCAACACGCCGACTTCAACATGTTGACCGAAATGATGAAATGTGCCAAGCGCCGCCGGCCTGAATGCCACAGCTGGCCGGACAAACTCACACCAGTCAATTTCCATAAAGCGCACAACAACAACAACAACAACGGTAACAACAAGGAAGAGAAAAAGCCGGTCCGAGTTGCGAGGGTTGAGCGAGCGTAAAAGTGGGGAAAAGCGAAGGAAATGAGTCGGTGGCAGAACCACAGCAGCGACAAAACGCCGCCGGTGTCAAGTGTAAAGCGTGATGATTGTGAAAAGCCTCGCATCGACGGACGCTGCCAGTTAATATAATTTATTGCGCCGGTAAGCGAAATGGTTCGAACGGCTCCCTGCGGTATTAAAGAGAACGCGCGGCAGCACTTAAATAAACTGTCGTCGCAGCGGGCAGTGCGCCGCCGACTGGCCGCAAGTTTATGCATTTAAGGCTAACATGTAATTTGTACAGTTAAGATGGACATTGCTTCAGAACTGCAAAGAACGAGTGAAGCCACTCACTTTTGACTTTTTATCGAAATCCAGTTGCTTGCAGTGAATTCTCAAGTGCATCTATAGAGCTTCTGATTTAAGCTTTGCAATGTGATATCGGACCTACATTGTCACACAACTTGTCGTAAACTAATTACGAATGAAGGATACTCGTCTTATCATCCATAAGCTTTCAAGTATAAATGAAATCCTGTGCACGACACTGGCCCTAACTGACTGATTCATTAGCGCCGATCCCAAAACGCTCAAGCTTCATTTAAGAAATTAAACCTCTACTAAGAAGGGATTTTTTAAAATTCGAAATCTAAAGGGATAAAACAAATGGGTTAATGTTATACGGAAAGACTTGATTTAATGGGCCATTTGAATTTAAACTTGATAAAAGTACTTCAAATTAAAAATCAAAGTAAGAGGAGGTTTGTATACAATAACATGAATTAATGGATAAAATTTACTTTAAAATTAGGTGAAAATATCTAAAATGATAAATAATTCAACACATGATTTTCATTGGTTTTGAAAATTAAAATTTCACAGGGTCAAACTTTGTATGGAGAAACATGATTCAATGGGTTCTTTTACTTCAAACCCAGTAGAAGCACTTTCAATGAGTCTTTGAATACAATTCTTAAATGTGTTTTTTTAAAATCAAAATGTAATGGGGTCTACAAGGGGTTCAACTTTGTATGGAGGAACATGATTTAATGAGTTCACTTCAAATATGGTTTAAGCACTTTAAATGAGAGATAATTCCATGAATATGTTTTTATCAAAAGGGTTATGAGAAACGAGATTTATTGGGTCCATTGACTTTAAACTTTAAAAAAGAACTCAAAATCACCTAAAAAAAACTTGTTAGGAGTTATATTATCAAACGATATCTTAAAGTGAGTAAAGATTATTTTAATGAAATCATACAAGTCATAACTGCAAAGAGAGAACTGCTAATGAGAAATAATTTGATACGTGTTTTTAATTTTTTTAAATACAAAATGTGACATTGGCAACACTGAGTTAAAAAGTTATATGGAGAAACTGTGAAAAAACATGACTTAATGGGCGAATAGGCTTCAAACTCAATAAAAGCACTTCAAATAAGAACAAATTAGACAACTATTTTTTTTTTGTTTTCTCCAAAGCAGGTAGAGTCAACAAAGGGTTAACCATTGCGGTCATTTTGACGGTTTTTCATTTTTATCTGTATTTTCTTTAGAAATGTTATCAACTTTTGCTTTTATGACTTTTATTTTTTATCGGGTTCTACAAATAGTTCTACAATTAGGGTTCTACAATTATAATTAGCCAAATCCTATGTGTACTTTTCGAGATATCAGCGGATATAATGTATTCTTGGTAGGTATGGAAAACTTGAGGTCTTTCTAGTGTTAAGAGAAACATGATTTATTAGGGCCATTGTCGTCGGACTCCATTGACGTACTTTACTCCAAACCAAATATAAATTATCGCATGTTTTTCAGTTTTCGAAAATCAACATCTGACGGGTCAAAAAGGTGGTTAGGAGTTTATATGGAAGAACATAATATAACGAGTAGATATCATCTTAAGCATTATATCAATGCAAGCATGAAGTTTAAGCTTGCAAAGCCCCTATAGCTCGCTGGTATTCATACACACAACCGCCACAAGGGTTCCCCTAAAATTACACCTTCGACAACCAGTCCAGTCCAAATTAAACATTTCAATAAATAATAATGTTGTCTCAAATATTGCAACAACCACTGACTACTCTTATGCAAACGCAGAGCTAAGCGAGTTACTGTCATAGACCTAGAAAGTTTACCAATGCCTGCCAACTGGCACGGAAATGTGCTAATGGCGGATGGGGGGACTAACAACAGAGCGCAAATTGTTGACACACGCTGAACGAGGGTGAAAGTCAAATCTGCTTAATATATCATTAACGTGTTGCCGTGTAACAAAATATTTTTACGGCAGTGTTGAGCTAATTATGTGCAATTCAAGTAAGCAGCCAGCATTAAAGGGTTTTATGCTGCCAATGCCTCATTATAACACACACACACACACGTACGTACACGCAGGCAGTTGCCCAAACATGTGTGTGCGGCTTTTCTGTTTATGCTACTCAGGCACTCACCCTCACTCAATTGTAAGCGCCTGTGTGTTGAAGTTTATGGTTTTATTTGCTTTTTTGGCTTTTATGCCATTTTATCTGCTTAATGTTTTCCTTCACTATGTGAAATTTTATAATAGCAGTAACAAATTAATATAACGTACGAATGTATGCACATATCTCTCTGTTTTTTGTCTGTGTGTGAGCAAATTTTGCAAAGTTAAAATACTTAAAAATTGCCATTACAACTTGAATGCGCCTAATGCCCAGCCAACTGTGTGAGAAATGTACGGACTTGAGATATGCAAAAACACATTTAAGGTCTGCAATATTTCACGGAACATACGCCGAATAGAATTTGAAGAGAATTTGGGGTCAAAGCACCTAACCAGATCTAAGCATTCTTAGGCGCATTTCTCAGAAAATTTGAAAATTGAGAAAATTGAGATATAATAATAATAATTGACTGGCACGACAGCCCGCTTACGCGAGACTAAGGCCTAGCTTCCCGCAACTACCCGTGTTGTGCGTGTGAATTTGTACACGGGTTGGAGGGACCTACAGTTTAATGCCGGTTCCGTACGGCAGGTTGGGAGCTTTTTCATAAGCAATTTTTACTCTCAGAGGTTTGCCATTTCCAGCTGAGAGGACAGCCACCGAAAGAGAAAACGAGTTTTCCCGTTATTTTTTTTAGGTGTTATTACAGGCAGTATTTGAACCTGAGGTTGCTGCCTGCGACTCGCGGTCCAACGCACTAACCAACTGAGCCACGGCGGCTGCTATTTTGCTATTTGAGATATACAAATATAAAATTAAAAAAATGAAATAAAATAAATTAAAAAAAATAAAATAAAATAAAATAAATTAAAGAAAAACTGTAATTCATATTCATACTCAATAAACAATAAAGTAAGAAAATGAAATAAATATGTTAATATATTGAATGTTCAATATATTTATTAAAACTATTAAAATAATAGGAACTGTAGTCTAGTCTGTAACCCATTACACCTTTTCAAACACTAATCATACTATATAGATATTTAGATATATATGTAGATGTGTCGTTTTCCTTTCTGGGTGCTTAAGAACTTACAGACATATGAACATATGTGTGTAGTACATGTGTTTGCAATACACAAATACCACCGCAGCTGCGTTACATAATTTCATTTTGAAAAACTAACAAAGTTTTAATTTGTTTGTCTATCGTCGTACATCCGCTTTGCGTCCGCCTTGCTCTGTCCCCACACGTCTGCGTCGTACATACATATGTGCGAGTGCCCATATCCGGCCATGCAGGCGAACACATACACAGGCAATCACGCCGGCAAAAGCCTGTGGCATATTCGCATACGCAGCCAAGTGGTTGTTGCATTTTTGTTGCCAAGCATTGCGCTTGCCATTTCTGTTATTATATCTGCGTTTCTGTGCTTCACAATTAACAAACTTTTTTTATTGCAAATTAATTAGCGAAGTTTTGTCCGTTTTTATCTGATTCTCTCCACTCTCGTTTCTTGTTCCTTGCATTTTTAATGCATGCAGCAGGCCGCAGGACTGTATGTCAATTGATATGCGTGGCAAGTCATTGGTCACCCTAATTGAATTCGATTCAAAAATACATCGAATTGCTGCTCGAGTGTGCACCAAATTAAAAACCTGCAACGAATCTGAATGTGATGTCGCTAGTAGCGACACGCATGTCGTCCATGACATCGGCATGACGCAATACCACGTCATGTTGTTTACGGCCCACAATTTTCCACAAAAAGTTGCATTTATCTGCACATTATTTTTCGTTTGATTTATATCATAATTCTTCATTGTAAACATTTAAGTTTAAATAGAGACTTCAGTTTCAAATTTCAGATTATTCGAATTAATGATTTATGTAGTTGCACAATTTGTATAAAAAACTGATTGAGGGGAAATCAAAGTGGTAGGTAGAGGGAAGAGGGTGACGTAGATCCATTGTGCTGAGAGAATTCGCTTAACAAATGCGGGAAGTCCGAACCCACAGATGCCATTTGTACTTTAGTGTACCTACCAACAGATCTCTAGTTTATAAATCGCGAGTGTAACAATGAACTTTGTAGCAGAGTAGCAAAACATGAGATGCTAATGAGTTTTTTGATCTCATTTGAATTGTACACGTAGAGTTATAAATCGATGTAGAAGTAAATGTTAAAGTCTATGTAGTACTCACCGTAGCCAGTGACGCTTCGTAATGCTCGTGTGACAACAAATGGCATCGTATTGATCGGCAACCCACACAATTAAAATAATATAGAAGGCGGTTGTTGTGTCATTGAAGAATTCTGACATAATCGATTCCATGCCTAGAAACACTTTCTTTTAGGTACACTTAGGTCAAAGTATTGTACGCACAGCACACTTACCAACTAAGGCTAAAATAACCGTAAGCAAGGGGGCAATCGGAAAACGTGCTGTTACGTTAAACTCCAGCATTTGTAACAAATCAACTGCAAGAATTGTCAAATAAAATTGTCAAATAAAGCACAGCGAATCTATAAAGCTCGAAGGTTCTAGACGCACCAATAAACACAAAGATCTGATGGTGCGAGAAGCGCAGCAGCATCGATATGGAGAATGTCTAAAAGAAAATTTAATATGAAGACATTAGTCAGTTGCAATTTCAGCTTACTGGGCAAAGTAACTTACAAAAAGCACCATCACAAAGAAGGCAGTAGGATATGAACTCCAAGCGGCCCACCACATCGACACGAAGCGATAGTGTTCGCCTGTTATGACGTTACGCAGGTAACCCTTGTTGTCTTCCTGCTCGGCAATCACGCGCACAGATGCCATCAGCAGGTCGTCATAACTAATGCGAAAAGCAAGTAAAAGCTTTAACAAAATTGCTTCATTGAAAGCTAAGCAATGCTCACCCCAGAAGTACTTTTAGCAGAAATTTGCTAAATTTATCACCGAAGCACTTATCGGTCATAGGATCCAGCTGCACTACCCGCACTGGAATCTTCAAGCGTTTGCGCGTCGCAGGCGACAAGCGCAGATGACCGTACTCCAGCGAATATTCGACAATGTACTGCTCATCTGCAATGACAATAAACAAGCCCGTATGGTCAGTTCGTAGACAAAGCAAATATTGCAACAGCGCTGTTACCATCATCGGCCGCATCGAACTTGTCTGCCTTCTCCTGGGCCGCAGTAACAGCCGTTGGCTGGCCGAAAATTGCTTCAGTTTTGAAGTAGTAAATTAGTGTCTCATTTGCGTAGGCGAACGTCGGTCGCAGCTGGTAGCCAGTGCGCGTCAATTTCTGCTCGTACTCCTTCAGGCGATAGTGATTCTCTTTGGTTTGCGGGCCAATGCCGTAATAGCTGCAGCATTGCATAAAACACAAAACAACAAACAGAGCAGGATCAGCAGAGAATTCAAAGTTGGACGAAGCGTTTATCATTACTAATGGTTCTGCAGGTAGCGCACCAGCTGCTCATCGGCCTTGGTTTTCATCAGCAATGCACGTTGCTTCTCCAGATTCGGTATGACTTCCACCCTGTTGCATGGTAAAGACGCATTTTAGACAAATCAGTAATCAAACTTTCACATTTTCAACATACCTCAAAACTCCATCTCTGGGCCAGTCCTTGACATGTTGCAAGCAAGTAGCGGGATTCTTAATGAAACTCATGTGTATATAGACCAATGCGAAGAAGAAGAGCAGCGCTTTCAGCAATATGAAATACTCGAGAGCGCGCTGTAGTGGCCTGCAAAAGAAATAAGACAAACGTTTTACAGTGGGAAGATGACCACAAAATGGGATTAACTCACTTGGGAAAAATTTGCGCATACACTATGGCAACTCTAAAGTAAATGGCATGAAACAGGCGATCGCGTACGTTCATCAAATTATTCTGCAAGTAATCAAGGAACCATTTAGGCAAAGAATGTAAAAGTATTTCGTTGGTTATGAAAAGTTGGCCGTTGATGCTATGAGGCCACGTTACATTCGGAAGGAAGAATTACATAAAACGGTACTCGACGAAGCATGACCATTTTGCTTTTAATCAATTTATACTTTATACATGACACACTTAACCCATTATGGGCCATATTTACTAAATTGTTTCCAAATCAATTACTTTACAGGTCTTATTTGCGAAATCTATGATGCAAATAAGACAAATCGACGAAGCGCCAATTTGAAAGGGTCATGTGATCGGAGAATTGGAAGCTTGCTGCAACTAAGGAAAAAGCCAACTTAGGAATGTAGAATGTACGCGCAGTATGCATTTCACTGCGATAGCAGTGAATGTCAGTGACGTCACGTGCCTTGCACCGCTTCCAACCGATTGCTGCCGAAATACAGAAGATCCACTGGCCGCTACTTACTTGACCACCGCGGTTGCGATTGTTGAAGTTGAAGACTTGTTGTGCTGCCAAATCGACATTCACCACATTCGCCACGTTGGGTACCACGTTGGCCGCATTGGCATCGGGCGGCGGCTGGGGAGCCCCATTTCCAGCGTCTGCCATAGTCGCTGCAAAGCGGACAAGCAGCTGTCAGATGGGCTTTGAATCTGCAAGCAGCCGCAACTTCCGCGTTTTATTGACAGCAGTAACCTTGTTTGTAGCGCGCTGCGGCGATGACGGTTGTTATTACTGCTGCTTTGGCACTGGCTAGCCGCAGCCAGTGGTTGCTACTGGTGCTAGTGCTGCTGCCGTCGTTCAAGGTGTTTTTGTGCTCTTGTTGTTGTTCTAGTGGTTGATTGTGGTGGTGGTGCTGTTGTCGTTCTTGCAAATTATCGTTTGGGGCGCTGCTGCTCTATTGACGATGACGATGCGTGCGCCGTGGATTGTTGGCGTTTATTTCGCTGGCGCACCCACTCAATGGGCAAAATCGTTAATCACGTACCGCCACCTCAATTCCCGGCGCATTGTATGCTAATTGTTTCCGAGTGCGGTTTTCTGATATTCTTAATATTTGGCAATATTTCGCAATCAGCAATTAACAAAAAAATTAGACTGCCTCTCGCACGAAAATGACACGAAAATCCTCTCCGTCTGTCATAAATGTCAAAAGTATTTTGGCCTTTTTGTTTTTTTAGGTTAACACGTAGTGTCAAAGTTATACACCACTGTGGCGAACAGTTTTCGTGGTGAATATAATCAGCTGTTCAGCAAGAGCCAGTGTTGTTAACACTCTGCTATGTGAATTTATTTTCAGTCTTATAAGCTTAATTGAAATGAATTGAGGAGACAAATGGAGGAGACTTGTGATTCAATTGGAAATTGTTCAGAATAACTTACTTCGTTGTTATTTATAGTAACGATGGTTATGAACTACTTACGGTTGTTGGAATTATTGAATTTCAATAATAGCGGAAACATTCGGTTTTTGGATTTTATACCAACAGATCGCAACTCCAATTAATTTCTGCGAAGAACTTGCATAATCATTTTCTCTACAATTTCTATTTTCCTAAGCAGCGATGCAAAGATTTTTAAAACCACGCTCACAAGTTGAGAAATTTTCAACTTTTTCGTGCATCGGACACGACTGACAACCAATCAGCTGGTAATATTTCAAAGATATGGTTTTCTTTTGACCACAATCGAAATCGAGTTTACAAATAAGCCTATATTCCCACAAATGATTCAAAAGGGTTAACGAATGAATCATTTGCAACTTTTTGAGAAAATTAATTGGACCCTGGAGCTTTCCAATTGAATATTATTTTAAACGTTTCGGGACTACTGGGATAATACGTCCCAGTAAACGGAAGGGTTCAGGTGCAACAATAATTTGCTTCAGATATATACTTGAATGTTATTAGTCCTATCTAACGTCCAAGACTGTAAGCAAGCAGACAATAGCAAAGCTTAAAAGGGAAAACATTAAAATTAAATAGTTTTCTTAATCAGTTCAAGCTGGAAAAAGGTATTTAAAAAAAGTATTTAGTACACCCACACCTCGCTATACGGCCTAGATACGTTCCACGACACTTGGCCGCAAAGCGAAAAGCCGTATAAGGAATCAATTATTTTAATACAAATTCATACAAATTCAATGGGATCGGTTCCAAATTTATTTTTTTTATTTTTATAACAATGTTATAATTTATTTTTATAATAATAACAAAAATATAGAAACAAAAATGAAAGAACTTCATGTTACATAAAAATATTTTTTTTTAAATGGCTTAAATGGCTCGGGAACGTTTGAATCTGTTATTCCACCGGTGAGTGTGCTCGTGATTTAGAACTTGAGTGGTTCAGAACTTGGATAAGTTTTGCATACAAAATGCATTGGTGCCGATATTTTCAACGTAAAAAATATATATTGCAAAATAATAGTTATCATTCAACGGAAAAAAAAATCCCATTCACAATAGTTACTGCCAACGGAAAAAATATTTCCCACAAAATAAACGTTACCGAGAAACGTGATATATCGACATCGAAAAAATTTTTTTTTGGCCGTTATAGCGAAACATTTTAGGCCGTAAATCGAAAACGTGCCTTAATTGAAGAAGGCCGTTATAGCGAAAGGCCGTATAAAGAGCGGCCGTATAGCGAGGTATGGGTGTATTTGAATAAAAGTGTTTAAATAAAAAAAAAAAATCATATCGTCTGGTCTAGACGCGATTTATTCGTCATTGAACCATACCCAAAAATTCTTTTCGACACATAATCCGAAAATAAATTAATGAAATAAATTTTTTCATGTTTCGTGTTTAGGACCCAAAAATTACCTTATTGAGATTTAATACTGGGAAAGGTCAAAAAGTGTGGTAGGGATGTTAAAGTAAACCGTTCGAAAAGCGATTTATAGAGTGGCTTAAGTTTCGTATGCTTGCAGGGCATCTTGGAATGTAAGTATTCAAGCATCTTAAAAGCATCTGAAACCAAGTTCATGAGCTAATATTATGTGTTCTAGTCCTTGGCAAAATTAATTTTAATAATTGACTGGCACGACAGCCCGCTTACGCGAGACTAAGGCCTAGCTTCCCGCAACCACCCGTGTTGTGCGTGTGAATTTGTACGCGGGTGGAAGGGACCTACAGTTTTTATGCCGGTTCCGAACGGCAGGTTGGGAGCTCTTTCATAAGCAATTTTTACTCTCAGAGGTTTGCCATTTCCAGCTGAAAGGACAGCCACCGAAAGAGAAAACGAGTTTTCTCGTTATTTTTTTTTAGGTGTTATTACAGGCAGTACTTGAACCTGGGTCGCTGCCTTCGACTCGCGGTCCAACGCACTAACCAACTGAGCCACGGCGGCTGCAAAAGGTAATTCTAATTATGACTTTTGGCCAATGTCCAGCACAAGATGCTGACCATTTCGCTGAGCTCGATATAAGAGTAAAACTTTGTGCTTACTTCTCAAACCCAGAGTTCGAAAACGGCACGAACGGCTGTGAAAAGTCCAAAAAACTGTTGCTCCAATTTGAAAGACATTACTTACCAAAAAGAAGAGTTGAAATATTGGCGACAATGGAAAATCCATGGAGTGGGCCCAATGCTAGACGACAACACAAATACAGCCAATGACACGGATGTATTGATTATTTAAACTGATGGGCGAGGATGAGTTAATCACTAATGAAATTATTATGAGAGCTGATGAGTGGATATGAGTAATAAGCAATAAATAAACGAGTGAATGAGTGATGAAAGGGGAACTTCCTTCCTTCCTTATATACTTGCGTTGTATTTAAAAATGTCCATTCATTTTTTGTGTTTTACGGTGTGTTTTACTTCTTGTTCTTTTTTGTTTTTTAGCAAATTATTATATGAAATTATACATTTATTTGTTCGTGTATTATCTCTATTTTGCTGTAAGCTTGTTCTGTATGATAATAAGCTACATTGAAATTGTTCATCTCATGCTCGCCGGCCCTTCTCGTTAACGTTCTCGTTTTCATTTCGTTTTCATTACATTAGACTCGACATTGATACTTTATCTGGTGGTTGTGTTTGCAATTTATAGATTACTCCTTCAGCGGTTTATTAAGTTATTTATTTATTTTGCTATGATTAGACTAGAGCTATTAAAAGTTGCTTGAATGTCACGTTTGTTCACTGCTTTTAGTTGACTGAACGCTTGTGTAAAGCCACAATTCGTGTTGTTTTCTATACTCCTCCATGTATGGTATGTGTTTTGATTGTATGGGTGAGTGTGTCAGTGTGTGTGGGTGAGTTGATGAGCCTGCATGGGTGATTGCGCACTTAGTTCTGCACATTATTATTTTTTTTTAATTGAATTATTTTGCTATCAGATTGTTTTGCTCCGTCGTTCTTTTAGCTGGCCTAATTGTATGTTTTACGTGGCATTGAAATGATTTACAATTACTGTTATAGTGGCTTGTTGTATTTGTAAGTTGTTTAGCATCTTTTTTCTGTTTGGTAGTTGTTCTTAAAAAATATTTCAGTGTCTGCCGCTTTTCAATTATCTCTAGTATCTAAATTTGTTGTTGTGGTTTTTCTTCTTATTCTTGTTGTTCAAGTATAAAGTTTAGCATTCACACATAGCAATACACAAACGAAAAACAAAATGAACAATCAAAACTTTAAGAGCTTGTCGCCTATTTGTTAAGCGTGTCAGCTGGCCATTTGCTTGTGTGTGTGTGTGTGTGTTTGTTGATGTGTTTGTTGTGTTTTATGTAATTGGAAAATTTGCAAAATTTCTCTATAAAAAGTGTGTGTGTGTGTTTGCTGTTGCTGCTGTGTCGCTTGTAATTAGAATTATAATTTTTTCCTTTCTTCTCTTATATTTAAACACTGCTGCTCTATTTGTTGTTGTTGTTTGTGTTTATTTTTTTTTAAGTTAGCTTACACCTACAACTACAACATTAAGTTATGCTTATATGCTTCCTCGTTTGCCTTAGAAATCCATACAAATTAAAAGTTTTGTTCTACTTTTCTTCAAGTTGTTGTTGCTGTTGTTGTTAATTGTTCATTTTGTAGAAAAAATGCATTTGCAATCGAGTGCACTCACTGCTCACATCAGTTTCATAGTTTCACCACAAATACAATATTTTTGCTAATTGCGAGTGCTTTGTCTTGTTGCTTTTAATTTGTTACTTTGTTTGTTATTTGTTTTTGCTCTTTTTGTGTGTGTGTTTTTTTTTTGCATTTGCTTTTGCTTTGTTTTACTTTAAATATTGACAGTCACAGGCTCAAATGAAGCATGCCTCGATAATATAGTATATCGTTACTCATATGTATATATTTATATAATATATATTCATATATATATATGTATATATATATATATATATATTTATATATAGTTCGTTATGTGCTAAATTTAATTAATTTAGTTCTTTGTTAAAAATTTAAAAGCATCTCGCATCACTTTGTACAAACTAAATTCCCTCATCGTAACGAAACAGAACATTAGACTACTGTCAGGAGTATTGACCGTTGATGATACGTATTTATGGCGGCGTTTCAAAGCAAGCCCGTCTCCACGTTGTGTGCCGTCCCCAGTGTGTTGGGATCGAAGTTCAGCTTCAGCTCGCCGGCCAGCACGATCTCCGATATGCAGCCCACAATGCCGCTGGCATATTTTCGACGCGTAAAGTAACTGACATCGGGCATGCCACCTAGAAATTAGCAACATATGTATATTCAATACTTGTTTCGAGAGCACTTCTTGTTCACAACTCACAAGTAAAATATAATGTAGACATTTTTTTTTTATTTGTATTTAAAATTGCCACCGAGACGAATTACACTTGGTTTTCCAAAAACCAAAAGTTTATTACAGGCGTTTTCTGTTTTACGTTTTGACAGCTTTGTTGTTAAAGTAAGATGTGCCAAATATTTGGCTTTGTGCGGAAAATCCCCATGAAAGGTTATTGCGTAGAACAACGCATGCAAATCATGAAATTCGTTTACCGAAGTCACTGCTCCGTTCGAAAAACAAACTTTAGATACACAACCAAAAAATGCATTCCATTCCATTCTGGAGGAATTTGAATTGGTTCTCTTCTTCCAAAAATAAACTGGCATGGCCACAAGTGTCAATGGTCGAAACCACAGATCGATGATAAGCAGCTAATTGTGACCTAAACTGGATGATATAAATACACACCACATGGCACAAAGGACATTTAGCACGAGTGATTTGGATATGGTTATCTCACGCGACGGCGACGTAAACTGGCAATCGATATTGTGCGGTTTAATGCCTTTAGGGCCTAAAGGCATTAAATTGGAAGACGCCTGAAGCTTGGACTAAAGTTTAGACTTCTTTCTTTGGGGCAGATTCTTGCACATAAACCCTAAACAATTGACGCCATCAAAGTTAACACAATAAAAGCTATCCAGCAATATTTAGCCAGATTTATGAAGTATGTAAAGTTAACCTCTCGAATAGGTGCCAGTTGTATTCCACACTTAGTGCCATTAAATATACTTTCAAGCGACAAATTTTACAAATAGATATCTCACATACAACTTGTCTTATTAACATTTTGGATTTAAGCCTCCTTATTGAAAGCCCGTAAACTTCGCTAAATAATTTCACTCATGGCTTTACTCTTACTGTCTATTCAAACTACATACTTACCCACGTAGAGACCGGTGTCTGTGTTCAATTGTCGCAATTTGCCCGGTGAATAATGCGTCAGGGTTTTCCTGCCATCGACTTCAAGGTAGCCAGCCTGTGAGTCTCTGCATTGAACACAAAAATCAATCAGGATTACAAACACTGTAACCAATTGAAAGCTTACCGAATTGCCCGCACTCGATGCCAAAGACCGTCACTCACTTTAGTTGTGTTGAACTTAATGTCCACCTCACCGGAGCCCAAATCATAGCGAAAATGTAGATAACTGCAATGCACGTCAACAACGCATTAGACTACCACCCAACCTTTGCATAGCGGTGTACTCACCCATTCTCGATGCCCAGCGACAAGTAGTCGTCGTCCTCGTCCGTGGTGCCCTGTCGCCCGGTCCACAGTATGACGCCGTTCTGTGAGTGCGTCTTGATGCGCAGATTCAAGTCGATGTTGTAGCTGATGATCTGGCTCATTGTCTCGGCGTCGTTGTAGTGAAAGTAGCTGTCCTCGCCGGCAAAGCAGGCGCCAAAGTTCTTGCGCACGCCCGCAAATTGACTCTGATGGTCGGCGGACAACTCCAGCTTTTTCAGCAGGCTCCAGTCGGTGTGCGTCTGCGGTGTGGTGGTCAGTTTCATCTTCCCGGCACTTACCGGCTGCACCGCGACACTCTGCACCGGTTCGAGCAGATCATCATCGGTGTCTTCATCATCGTCGTCGCTGTCGCTGTCGGTGTCGGTGCTGTCGGGACTCAACTCGCTTTGTGCCAGACTATGCGCGTAATCGAGCACTTTGTCATCGATCTCTTCGCCCAGTTCATCGGCCTCATAGTCGTATTCGTCCACCACCAGTTTGGGCCGTTTCTCCGTCGCGCTCTCCTCATGGGCATTCGCCATAATGCGACGCATGTCCTGCGCCAGCTGCTTGCGGTGATACTCCTCGGCGCCATCGTTCGCATCGAACAAAGTCCCATCAATTACGTATGGCTCGGACTTGGTTTCCTCGTTCATTGCGTCGTGCTCGTGCTCGTTCCCGTTTCCGTACTCACGACCGAATGCGGATTCTGCATATTTCGCATTGTTCGATTGCGGCGCCGCATGCCGCTCGTCCTGCTCTTCCAGCACGTACTGCACATCGGCGTCATCGTCGGCATCCGCATACTCTTCACCATCACTATCGCCGTCACCATCGTCTGCAGCACCACTGCTGTCGTCTTTGTACTGCTCGTCAAACACATCGGCGTCCAATGCGGCGTTGACGCTATCGTCGAAAGTCAGAATGTCGCTATCCGGGTTGGTCTGAAAGCTTTCGTAATGCGTCGGCAGGCTGCTGAGTTTGTACTTCGAGAAGCTGGCGTGCTTGTTGTAGGGGTCATGCTTGATGCTGCTGCCGCCGTAGCTGCGTGCCTGACCCTTGCCTTGGTGCTGCACGGATGCATAGTCGTCCTGGCGTTGGCTGCCATTAGAGTCGGTGTTCGTATTCGTATTGGTTTTGCTGTTGGTGTCTGCGGTTGCCTTTCGTTGTGTTTTCGGTTTGCCGTAGTTATTGTTGTTTCTCTTGCTATTAGTGTTGTTGTTCTTGTTGCTGTTGTGTTTGTTGCGTTGCGCTTGTTCATTGTGTCCGTATTTTCGGTGCATGCCGTGCTCATCACGAAATATTATGTCATCCTCGATATTCGCCTCGACCGCTCGGCCACCCCCCTGCCGCAGCGCCGCAGCCACTCCATTGTCGGCAGCCAGTGCAAAGTGCGTGCTGGCAACGGTCGTTGTCGTACTGACGCTGGCGGTTGGCGTGTCGGTGTATGTCCACGCAGGCTGTGTCCGTTTGTGCGCATACCTCGCACGTTCCTTGCTAATGTGCAACTTCTGCTGCTTGTGCGCTTTTGTTTTCTTCTTCTTGTCTCGCACTTCGTGACCGGCGGCGAGGCGGTCGTGCAGGTTGGCTTTATGCTTGCTCTTGGCTTTGTTCTTTTCCAGCTCCTCCGGCGGCACCTCGCCGGCCTTGTTGCACTGCGCACTGAACGCGCTGCAGCGGCACTCGTAGCTCTCCATTTGCGGCACGCACTCGGCCAGCGGACCGCACGGTCGCGCCACACAAGCATGGGGACAATTGCCGATATTGCTGCCGCCCAGCGCCTCCGAAATAATGGCCAGCGCGTGGCCGTTTATGTCAATCTGTTAAATTGTGTGCAGTTAGCAATGGGCGTTGTTGTTGTGAAAGTGTGCGGCACTCTTACCTTCTGTATGCAGCCGACAAAGAACGGCTTCGAATTTAGATCCAAGGGCAGCTTGTCCACGTGACTGACGCCGCCCACAAAAAGATGTGCGGGCAGCGACAGGTGCCAAAAGCCATTCGAGGATATGGTCATAACTTCAGCGTACTGATCAACCTGGAGTCAGGAGAAACAATGATGCACAATGACGTGGATTTGTTTAATTGATTTTTAAGATTAGTTCGAACCGAGATAAACAGACCTTAAGTACAGCTAAGCGCGCAGTTCGGGAAACTTTGATGGTGTGCCATTGTCCGATGCTAACTGGATACTCACTCCTGCAAATAGCGAGAAATTCGATGAATGATTAGTGTTCATGAGTGTTGGTAGGTGGAAGAAAGTGAAACTTTAAACTCGAATATGGCATAAATTTTGTTGTACCTTACAACCGCCGGCCCACTGCCCAGATCAAAGACAAACTCCACAAATCCGCCACTTAGCGATAACGCTATGAAATCACCATGTTTCTCAGGGCCGGAGTAAAGTACCAAGCCATCTGGTTGCTCGGGCTTCAGTATAACCTAAAAGCGGCAAATCGTTTTAGCATTAAATCTTGTGAGTTAAAATTGATGAAATTTTTATTATTACACATTTATTATAGTTAATTGCAAAGCCACAGTTAACTAGTATTAGCCAATTAAACTGATCTGAGATTATTCCTTCTAAAGTCAATTAAGAGTGGCACAACTCAAAAAACACTCTAGATGCTTTGTAAAAAAATTCCAGGTGAGAATTGGTCTTCTAATTAAATATTTTGATTTATTTCTTCCGAAACTTTTATGTAATCATATTAATATTTCTTTACAAATTATCAGGATTTGAACACATTTTTCAAGTGAAGTGTTCTTCCAATGAAATATTTGACGGTTTCTTTCAAAATCCTTTGAAACTTTTATGACTCTGTGAGTAATCATACTAAGATTCCTTAACAAGTTATCACGATTTGAAAAAAATTTTCAAGAGAATCGTTCTTCTAAGTTAATATTGGATGATTCCATCGAAAGCATTTGATACGTGTATGACCTTACTAGCAATCATTATCAAATTTCTCAGAAAATTAATACGATTTACGCAAGTTTTTTAAATATAAATTAAACAATGTCGATTTCGACTTAAGTCGAGAGCATTTTAAGAAAAAGCTTTGCGAATTTTTGTATTCGTATTTGTATTTGTATTGTATTGTAGTCTGTGAGGTCTAAGCCCGGTAGGCGAATAAATGAATAAATAAATAATTGGGCATACAAATTAACTTGTTCTAACCTTCAATTCCAGCCAGATGAGTGCGCTATCGCCCAGCGGCGCATAACGCAAGTACGACGATCCGTTGAAGGCTGGCACCTGTAGAACATAAAACGCATTAGTCGCCATTTCTAAGACAGTAAATGTCCGTTTATGCTTTTCCAATTACCTGCAGGTCCATTCGTATCTCGCAGAGGTCGCCTACAAATCCAATGGGACACAAACAGACGGCACCCTGATCCGATGGCAAACACTTGCCGCCATGTTGGCATGGATACTTGAAGCATTTGTCGGTTACGCAATCCTCTGCAAAACAAAATTTTACACATACACCAACAACAACTCTATGCAAGTGACTTACGTATATCAAATCCTTTGCTCACATCGCCCAGTGGATGTTCTTCGAAACGATACTCGTGCTCGTTGGCCACAAAGCGCCGTATGCAGCCAGCAAAACCGTTGTAGATGGGCAAGCGTTTGGTGAGGCCAGTAATGTTGCCAGTGCCACCGAGAAACACCGGCTCGCGGAAGGTGATTCTCGAGAAAAGGCCCTGCAGGCATTCATATGAGAAAGGAATTAGAGAAATAAGTCGACTCGATAAGGATCTAAACTCACATTCGAGCGTCCTTGCACTTTGGTGCCATGGTTCAGCACTAGCCAGGCGTCCCAGCGATGTCGATAGATGATCACCGAATTCCACTCATTCAAAAGTATGGTTTCGCGCGAACGTACGCTACCCACGCCGGAGCCACAGTCGAACCTAGAAATTGTTTCACATTTATTTGTGGTTATTAATTGAAAATAGTTGAACGAATTGTATGGGGGGTGACTAACCAAAATTCGGCGAAACCCTTATTTAGCAGCAGTGCCATAAAATCGCCTGTCAGGTCGTCGCGTTCGCCACTCAACAGTATGATACCGTTGAATGACTCGGGCCGAAATTCAACGCGCACCTGGAGAAGTGAAACTTTGTAGTTTACCATTCATTTACCATTTATTGGGCTTCGATTCGATGAGACTTTTGAAATCATAACAGAAACACAAAATACAAAAAACTCGCAAGCAACAAATTTATATTTATGAGCTCAGATGTGCTTTCGATAGGTACTCATTGCTCTACTAATATCTCGTTTAGTCATAATTACCTGCACATGTTTGTAGGCGCCACGTAGCGCCGGAAACGCCAGCCAGGAATGCTTTGAAAATTTGGGCGTACGCACTTTGACGTCTGTTGGCAAATGAAACAAGATTGAAACGCACTTTGATACAAGAAAGAAGCAGCGCCGGCCAACCTACCTTCCATACAGCTGCTACCCGACTTCCCGAATGGACAGAGACACCTGCTGCTCCCTTCGCTTCTGTCACACACACCGTCCACGCCACAGTCCAGACTACAAAAGTCGCTTCAAATACACAACAAAATGGTCGAAAGTTCAGGCTTACGAGTCAAAACGTTGCACGTTGAAATTTCAATGTTTACCTCATTGGCGCCGCAACGCCGCCATTCATATTCGATATGTTTACATTCGCCGATATTGGCGCATTGTATGCAGTTGCGCTTCCGCCAGCAGCGCCTGTCGCGCCTGTCACGGCGTTGCGATTCTGCTTTTGATTATCCTTCGATATTGACATTGGTTTCGAATCAGCAGCGCTGGCCGCGTACCGATTCTGATATGTACTCTGACTCAGTGGTCTCAGGTTTAATTGATTATTGTTGACGTCGTCGTAAATCGACATGTCCTGCTTGGCGTAGTAGTTGTCCTCCGCCAGCGCCGGTACGCCGGTTGTGGTGGTGATTGTGCCAACATGGCGCTGCGCCTTCAGATTGATTCTAATTGTTTTGCGCCCAGTGTGCAGATCGGTGAAATCGCCTGTTGCTGTTGCGGTTGCTGTTGTCGTTGCAGCGGCCTTCGAGTGCCGTTCACTGGGCGACGGCACCAGTGCTGCTGGTGCTGCCTCGAACTCAGGTACATCTTGGCTAGTGTTAGTTAACTCTTGTTCTTGTTGTTCATTGTTGAAATTAATGCTTTCGGCTGATATGTAATAGTCATTGGAATTGATCTTCGAGCGCTGGGCGAGGCGCTGCATGTCGTCGGCGAAAAAGTTGGCCACTACACCATCGTCCATGTCCTCGTCGTTGATGTCCTCCAGGGAGGAGGAGGCCGACGATGCGGACGCCGCAGACGCCGACGAATAGCTGGACGACAGCTGATTGTCGCGCTCGTTGCCATTGGCCAATTTTGCGCTGAACGATGCACCTTTCTGGTAGAGCACATCCTCGTCCGATTTGGAGTGGCCGTCACTGTTCGAGGTGCCATTTATAACTGCAAAGAGAGAGTAAGTGAGTGAGGTTAGCTCAATGTGGTAAATGTGGTTTCTCTGCTGTCATTCTGTTAACTCAGTCTAAAGTAAGAGGAATGCACCTTCCATGGATTATTTTCCCGGCTCCCACTCACATCTGTCAGTCTATGTAGTTCAGTGACACAGTGTGTGGAAGGACAGGTTTTGGCTATGATGAACATTAGTTTTAGGAGTCTTGCGTTTCGAGGTCAATTCGGTTTATTATTGCACGGTTCAGACTTTTAGAAATGGTACGAAATATTGAAATGAATGACATGACATGAGTTAAAATAAAATAAAATAAAATAAAATAAAATAAAATAAAATAAAATAAAATAAAATAAAATAAAATAAAATAAAATAAAATGAAATAAAATGAAATAAAATGAAATGAAATGAAATGAAATTAAATGAAATAAAATAAAATAAAATGAAAGAAAATAAAATAAAATAAAATGAAATAAAATAAAATAAAATAAAATAAAATAAAATAAAATAAAATAAAATAAAATAAAATAAAATAAAATAAATTAAAATCAAATCAAATCAAATCAAAGCAAATAAAATAAAATAAAATAAAATAAAATAAAATAAAATAAAATAAAATAAAATAAAATAAAATAAAATAAAATAAAATCAAATCAAATCAAATCAAATCAAATCAAATCAAATCAAATTAAATTACAAAAATAATATAAAATAAAATAAAATTAGTTATTGTTTAGCCTATAAAAATGTCTTACACTGAATTCTGCACATAACCATAGTTTTCCATTTGAGTCAGTCAATTTCAATTAAAAACTATTCTGCACATAAACATAGTTCCCACCTGAGTCAGTCAATTTCAATTCGAAACTAAGTATTTCGTCATCTGAGTTTCTGATAGACAATATTTCACGGAAATACATTTGCCTCATCCATAAATAAAAAAATTTATTGATTAGAGCAATCGGAGTCAGAGCTCATCCCAAGTCACTCAAACATATTTTCCAGATAACCATATATAATTTCCTAATCAAGCTTGAGGCTATTCTTCGTAAGGAGCGCATACTGGTTCAGTGATTGAGTGGACTTAAGCTCGACTGATTGATTGATTGATTGATTGATTGAGCCTTAATGGCCTAAGTGGGTTTCGCCTTGGGGCAGCCAATCTACCTCTCTACCTACCCAAGCAAGCTTTCCATCGAGAGAACTTTCTCACAGTTTAACTCATGCGAAACAGATAAATGTTACTTTTGGCAGAATAGTGCCGGATACCAGATGAAGTGAAATATTTCACATTGAACTCCCTCTTGACTGCGCATTCACTATGGCACAATATATGTAATCAATTAAGATCGTACAAAAGCAGAAACTCTTCGCGCCAAACAATGGCCATACGCACCTTGACAGCTGTATCCGTTTTTATTGAGTTCGTAACCCTCGATACAATCGCACTCGTACATGCCGTCGTGGATCTCGTAGCACAGCTGCTCGCACGGGCTGGTGTGACCACAGTGACCTGCAATACGCACACAATGGTGCCACAAACAAGCAAGCAACGAAAACAATGTAAACAAACCAACAAACGTTTCGCCATAAAGAAAATCAAAATTGCGCATAAATGTATGAGTGAGGCGCATTGATTGGCTAATTGAAGAGCCAAAGTTGATTCGTTGGCCGCTCCAGGACGAGTGGGCAATTAATGCGCCGCCGGATTTTGGTTTTATTTTTATTTATTTATATTTATGTGTGTTTCGCTCCGACAGCGCCTGCAGTCACTTGTGCGGCAATGTAGTGGCGCAAAGAGCACTTAATCAAGCGGCGCCCCGCGTCGCACACCGCCACCGCACGCCGCACACAAACGACGACCGGCTCCAATCGAAATTCTCATTAACGTCATAACATTACACGGCGCGTTTATTGACGCGTCACGGCGTGCGGCATTCGGCGCGCCAATTGATTTTCAAACGGCGCACACACCAATTCAATTACCTTGAAAAGCGGCTTCCATAGTAATTTCCGCTTCGGCACTTTTGGCTGTTGCCAAAATGGTCACCAATATAAATCCATGCATCAGCATTTTATTATTCTTTGTCTTTCTCATTGTGCCCGAGCTGCCAGTGCGACTGCGAAATTTGTTGGGTTCAACAGCGACAACGACCACGTTGTTGGTATTGCTGCAGGCAATGCTGTTTGTGCTGCTGCTGTTGCTGACGCGGACGATGGTTGTCGTCAGCGACAACGGTGCGGCTAGCGATGGTGATGGAGATGGTGTTTGTGTTGGTGTTGGTGGTGATGATGGCGGTGGTGGTTGCGGCGTTGACGGTGTCGATGATGTTTTCAAAATTCAACTGTAAAAGTTCGTCAATCCGGCGGCACATTCCTCGGCAACACGACGCATCAATTTATGGCTGAAAAGCAAGAAACAAGGAGATCATTGTAGGATTGTGAGTAGTTGGGTGTGTGTTGTATGTGCGGCGGTGCGTGGGGCGCCAGAGTAGCTGGTGCGCATTGGTTGTGTTGCTTGGTGTGCCATAAATTTCCCAGTTATACAGAAATATTTCCCATTTATGCAAAAATAAGATAATAAATTCGTCGAATTGCCTGCGCTCACAGTTGAGTGGATTTAAATCAAATGGTAGCACACACGCACACACTTACTCTGAGCCGATATATATTCTGCACTGATTTATTGCTAATCGGCTGAGAGTTGATACAATGTAATAAAACAATTTATTTATCAAACTGAAGTAATTTACAGCAATTAAGTAATGGTTAAATGTGCGCAAATTGATTCAGTCACAACTTCACCTTCCCCATTTGGGTGTAATAAATGTCTTAGCAATAGAAATATCCATAAGCCAATAACGGCTGCCATGTGGGAAAATCTTTCATTGTCACAAAATGGCAAGTCATTTGGTTGTGGCAGTTGAATTCTAATAAAACTGTTATGAAGAAAACGTCAAAGATTCAACGAGGCGTATGAGTAACATGAATTCGGTTGAATGTGAAAGAAATGCGTAACACAAAAAATTATCTCCCTTAATTAAGACATTTTATGAAAATAACGACAACCCTTACAGTTTGTAATCTTCGTTAGAGGTTTTTATTCAACGGGCATTTCTTGAAAATTTGTATTTTACTGAGTCATTACATACAAATGGACAATTTACCAAAAACCATAGAAAACCCTGACTCGATTCTCAGAAATAAACTTTTCAGGAAACCAAATGCTTTGCCATCGCAACCACAAAAGTAATAAGCGTTGTAAAAATATAGTATTGTATTCTAGGTTTAAGAACCTCAGAGTGTTTGTATTATCACGAATTTCTTGAATACTAAAACAGATTATTAAAAATAAAAATCTTTCCCAGTAGGAAATTTGATTCAAATTATGTTCGAAAATTCAATAAATAACTTAAAGTCATTTAAATTAATACCTTTGAATTTAATACCTTTGGAAAAGCTTTTGACCCGCTGTTCCCAATCTAAAAACCATGAATAGTTTCTTGAAGCTAGTCTTCAGTCTTGTAATCACACTGTTATGAAATTTTTTTATGTACGAATACAGTGACGCACACATGAGTTAATTTTTTGGGATTCCGCACACAACTTTTGAGCCCAATACCACTTGAAATAGTATTTTCCACCCACAGTTCTTGTAAGAATTAGATATTTGGGTCTTCTTCTTCTTTTTGTACTTACAAACCTAACATAACTTGGCAAATCAGGAACAATAACGAAAATAACATCAAACAAAACAAAAACAATTAAACCTATACCGAACGAGTTGTTGAAGGCGTCCAAAATGTTGTTCATTGCTTCAGTAGCACTAAACTTGTTTTTAAATGTGTGTCTTTGTTTAGTTTGCGTATAAGTTGCGATGACAATTAATGATTTCTTTGTTCTATGTATTGTTTTTTTTTTTTATAAATTAAGCCCTGAAGATTTGTTGAGCAACTGGCGAAAAGTGGGGTAGTTTGTAATTTGATCATCTTTGCAGCCCATAAAATCAACAATCAAACAAACGAGCAGATCATAGCATCAAATAAAATTAAAAAAATGTCATAAAATCTTCAAGCATTTTTATTGAAGCTAATTCAACAAAAATAATGGACACTTCTAAACTCAAGAACATAGTAAAAATTTGTGTATAAGCCAATTTATGAAATCCAACTGGGCGTATGAGTAATTTCAATGCTACTCAACACAATTGCCTGCACAATTGTCTGCAAGAGCTATCGTGTTTTGTTGCTCGAACTGCGTAGCACACAATTATACATATAGTGCTTTATAAGCCAAAGTGACGGTCATTGGTCCTCAAACTCTTTCAAAACTATACCAAAAGCAATGGCACTATTGACGCTGTATGTCAATTAGTTTGGAAAAAGCACAAATTGCAAATCCTTTTCTTTTCTCACACACTCGAGTAGATTTTGGATGTATTTCTGAGCGTGATACATTAACAAAAATTATCAAGTTTTATAGCTAGTAATAATATTATTTATTTATTTATTTGCCAGGTCAGTTGGAGCACATTGAAAATGTATTTATTTTATTTTATTTTATTTTATTTTTTTTATTTTATTTTGATTTGGTTTATTTTTTTTTATTTTATTTTATTTTATTTTGATTTATTTTTTTTTATTTTTTTATTTTATTTCATTTTATTTTATTTTATTTTATTTTTTTTTTATTTTGTTTTATTTTATTTTATTTTATTTTGTTTTGATTTATTTTATTTTATTTTATTTTATTTTATTTTATTTTAATTTATTTTATTTTATTTATTTTTACTTTATTTAATTTAATTTAATTTTAGTTTATTTTATTTTAATGTATTTTATTTTATTTTATTTTATTTATTTTATTCTGTTTTATTTTATTTTTTATTTATTTACATTGTGCAAATGGGTTTTGTGCAGACCCCACAGATTGCTCACATTGCGTATGAGTAACAGTAGTTTGAAGAGAACGCAAAAAATGCAATTAGATGCGTTCAACCAAATTTTAAGCACTTTTTTGACAAATACCAAAAGTAAGCAGCAGATTTCATGGTGCGGAGCTTGGAGGCTCCAAGTTGCTGTACAAAAATATAAAAACAGTATTTTGCACCTTCTATAACAATGGAGTGCTTTGTTACGGAAAACACTCCTTTTCGCTTTAACAAGGAAAACACTTCTCAACACTGCCGCACGTAGATATGCTAAACTATCCTACAGATCCTTCTGCAATTAGATTTGACAATTCAGTCATGAGTTAATTTGTCGGAGCATCAAAATTGTTCAGCATCAACTGGTGTCGCTGCTGTTGCTGGATTAGTTGCATACATTTCAATTACTCGTGTACAAATTTCAATTTGCCACTTTGAAACCGTACAAAATAGAGCGCACAAGTGTACTTTTTCTCTGCTACAACAATTTCCATTGCCTTCTTGAAGTGAGCGTCCTTGAGCTGTCAACTCAAAGTAACTTAGCTACGAGTATATGTTCAATGTTGCAGTTCAACTGAAAGCTTACATTTTTCATACATAATGCAAATTCATTCGCAGCATAGATATTGTATTATAAAACTTGTTTTACAAATTTGCATTGCTTTAGTTAGAAATTATTTTAAACACAAAGAACACAAAACTTTGCAAAGCCAATGCTTTTTTAGGCTTTAAATATTCGACCATCAGGCAAGCAAAACGCAAACTTTAACAAAACATATTCAAATTTGCCAGACACTCGACCAAACAACACCAAACTATGCCGCGTATTAGGAATAACTAATGCATAAATTTGCCTGCAGAGAGTTTTCCATGATGACTGCTCGATAATAAGTGCAGAAAAATTACGTGACCCACGCACTCGTAAAACATATTAACCAGGTATGATGCACACACACTCACACACATGCACATACAAGTGCAATGTGTGGGTATGGCGCAGAAAAGTCAATAAATGTCCATGGCAACCAGCCAGGCAGACGTGTCCCAAACACACAACAAGCCGCCAACACAGTGGCCGCTATTGAAATGCTTAATGGCGCAAGATGCGTATCTAACTTGAACTTGTAGCAATGACAGGGGGCTGACGTTGCCGTCTGCCAGCAGCATTTGCATTTGACGTTCACATTGACGTTAGCGCTAACGAATCGAGCGAATCGGCCGCCGAACAAAACTACTCTCGACCGCATACGATTTTTTAATAAATACAGCAGCGCTGCGCCCATCGCATGACTGTCGGCTGACTTGGCGTTTGCGTACGTATACTTTAATCGATACTTGTGCCGAATCCAGCAGCGAACCTATTTGCATAGGAATTCCCACAACCACCCATTCGCGGCGCAAGCACACGCACACATGCACGTGCCGTTCCTTTCATTATATTCCACAAAGTCAACACGCCCATAAAGTCCTTGCGTTTTGCATATTGCGCGCATTCGAATGGCTCCACTTAATCACGCGACATTTGTACTATTCCATACATATTGCGCTGCGTTGGCTTCGGTTCCTTGGCGCCGACGTTGCTTTTGTGTGGTGCGCTGTTGTTTCAGCTAGAAATATTTTCAAATTCTAATGAAAAATTGACACACTAACTGCCTGAGCATGAGCATTCCTCCCCCCGCTCAACCCAAGTCAATCCGACGCCATCGCATTGCTGTCGTAATTGCCGCCGCGTGAACTCAAGTTGGCTAAAATGTAGGTGGCACCGTTTCTCAACGCACAAAATGTTGCACCGCACCGCACTTTGCCATGCGTAAAGTAATGCTCCGACATTCTATACCCGCACACACACACACATACGTAGTCATTGCATGTGTATGTATGTAGGTGTAGCGAAAACATTTCAAATTGTCACAATTTCTGCTGTGGCGGCTTTCTTCGCGCGACTCTGCAGTTTTCCCGTTACAAGTTTACCTTGTTGAAATCTTCGCCTCGTATTTGCCCTGTTTATGAATTTACCTCATGGCAAGACAGGACAGCACAGACAGCAGCGCAACGAAGACGATGCTTTAAAGTTTCAGCACTTTTCATTTTTCATGCGTCTAAAATGTTCCCAAGTCTCACACGACGCATACACTCACACTCGCACGTATATGCACTAACGCACCGCGAAGCAAAAAGGACGAGCAGTCACAAACCAACATTGCCCAAACACTTATTGTACGCGTATGTATGTAAGTGTGTGCTTGTGCGTGCTGGCTTGTCCCAGCAGCAAATCGCGTCGCGGCGCCTACAGCAGCGTCCCGCCGGACAGACTCAACAGCCTTGGGCTGCTGAAACGCGGCGTAATTGAGAACGATGTGGGTTCTCTGGAAAGCACATATCGTAAAAACTAATGTAGAAAGAAATATTCTTTGCTGATAGATTACCCTCAAGAGGACTGCACAATATTCGACGCGCTATGATTGAAAATAATGTACCTACAATGTGACGAAGTGTGTTTCTTTTTAACAACTACATGCTACATCTGATCACCCTAAACAACAAGTTTCGTCATCACAAAATTAAGTAAATACTTTGGACTTTCCAAAAACCGACCAACTGGTTTTTCGGCTCAAGGGGTAACTAACACTAATAATAGTGGCCAAAAAAGGACCTTCTTCGACTTAGTTATTCATTCCGCTTGGGAGCATAACTAGGGCCATAACAATGTAAATGCTTTGTATTAGGTAATGTTAATATATTGAAATTCTTCCAAGGTGCACGATTACAAGGTGAATCACTAGCAGTCCTAGAAAATGAATTCGTTCGAATTCCCTGCTGATAGGTGGGAGGAGTTGCTATCGGAGGGTTGGTGTCTTCGATGAGCGCTGCGTCTCTTTTCGTTACTCCGTATTGGCACTATGTTGTTGGTGTACTTGTGTGATGGATAGGAACATGCCACAAGGTAATGATTTGAACTGGGCAATGTGGAAAGGATTGGAAATAACCAGAAGAAAGTAAAATTTGGAAAAATACGAACGCCAAGCCTTAAGTGGAAATCGAACCCACGACATCTGGAATGGGAAACCAGTGCACTTACTTTGGTAGTATAAAAAAGAATAAGAATACCTTTTCACATTAATTAAACCCATACTTGTACTCAAAATCCCACAAAAATTGCCACATCTCTGAGCAATATTTCTTCCCTCTCTTGTTTAATCGATAAAAACATTAGGGGGACTGCTTTATAGTAACAGAGAGAAGGTAATACGACTCTTATGGAGACATTGCAAGTCGAGTATCACAAATGTTTATAGTAACAGAGAGGAGGTAATACGACTCTTATGGACACATTGCAAGTCGAGTATCACAAACGTTTTGAGCTCTTGATCAAGCGCTGGCATTAGTTCGTCAATGAAAATTACTTAACAGGGGCAACTTCTATTTTGAGGTATAAACATGTAGGGGAATTCTTTGTAAGGTGCCACTCTTTGTAAGGTGCCACCCCTGCTCGATTTCGACGTTCCAGCAATCCAAGCATCCCAAATTTCCTACCGTCATTTAAGGTATATATGACATCAATTTTAATGTGGTTTTTGAGAGAACAGACGCAATAACTCGGTCTGGGTAAAAAAGTGTCAAATTTGGTTAAGAAAAAACTTAAAAATAAAAACTGCAGGTTTTTCTTGCGGTGAAAAAGTAACCAAAAACTTATAAAAAACTAAGGTAAATATCAGTGTTGGACTTAATTTATAATGGTTTTTCATAATCCGAAATGATATCCGAGCATATCGTAAAAGAAAAAAATGTATACAATGATTTCCAAAATGGCATACAAATGTAGTGCCACCTTTTTTATTTGTAAGGTGCCACTCCCGTTTTAACATTAAATTTGTCTCTAATCCTATCATGAGGAATAAAGTTCAGTTCATTTTTGTTTATTAATTTCCATATAATTACCGTTACAATTTCATTTTGCTTTCGGTCATTTTATATTTAATTCAAATTAAATATAATAATATTTCATACATTTTCTAATCATGCATTTTTACTTGAGATTTTTACGTTTTTAGCGGTTTTAGCGGGGTGGCACTTTACATTAAAAAATTTGAGGGTGTCGATTTTTAACACTTTGGGAAATTTTCTGTAAAATTAGTATTTACTAAAAATTCAAATGAAGTGTTACCTTGGATGGTAGCTCTTTAAACCCTCTTTCCAACGGTATATTAACATTGGCGATACGTTAATTTTCTAACGAGTTATGCGCAAAAAAGCTATAGGGTGGCACCTTACAAAGAATTCCCCTACTTATTTATGATTTGAAATTCAACTGTTGATTTCTCTAAGAAACATACACATCAGTTCTGCTTTATAAAAAAGTATAAAAAGATAAAGTTTAGTTTTTAGTATAAAAGATAAAGTTTAGTTTACAATAATAAAGTATTAAAAAAAAAACCGATGAAAATGGTCACCGTGTTCATAACACTTAAAATCGTCATATTGTCATCTTGGGTGCTATTTGAAGAGCATATTTGCATACACGCCGAGAGGTTCTGCTGAATTCAGAAGCCCTCAACTGTGTACGTCACGCCTGTCCGAACTTGTGCGCCAAAACCGCGTTTCAAGACAGCTTGCGACGTCTATAACGCCACGTCAGTGCAGCCATCATTATACACACACACACACGAACTGTGTTTGCATTTGTGTTTGTGTACATACCTATGTGGGAGTATGTGCGGTATGTGGCACGAATATTGTCCTGGAATTAGAATGTCAACCCGTCTTAACCTCACTCGCCCTGCAGTTGCCGTGCGGGCGAGCGTTTCGGCGCTGAAGCGGCCGCCGCCAAGGAGCGAAGTGGCGTGCTGCCGCACTACAAGTGTGTAAGTGCATTTCTATACATTCCCGTTCCCACTCCCGTCTGCTTGTATGCGTCTGACTGAATGCGTGTCTGTGTGCGTATCTGTGTGTGCGTTGCTATTTGTAAGGCACGGACATTAGAGTAAACCCTAATATTTCCATTTTCGCCCCGCCACTTACGGTGCGGTGGCATGAATACCGTTCGTCTGTACGTTCGCACATTCGCCTGTAGTCCGTCCGTTGAGTACCTGCCACCTGTACGTGAATATGTACAATACAAACATACATACATACATAGAATTCGCCAGGCTTTTCTATGAAAACGTATTTCATTTCTGTCGTCTTCTTGCTTATATTTTTTTGTGTTTGTCTTGTTCTTGTTCTTTTTATTTTTTTTTCTTTTCAAGTTATATATCAACTATTGTTGTTGTTGTTGTTATTGTTTTTGTGTGAGCTTTTTGGTTTTGTTTTTGTGAAAAATCGCGTGTCTCGAAATGACTTTACCTTTTCATTAATATCGATTTTTTGGGCTTTTCTTTGGCATTAGTTTCGCACTGTTCTCAGTTCTCTAGTTTTTTATGCGGGCTCAGCAGTTTTATTGCGATTTTAATGGGCGCCCCGCGCAGCGACCGTATAATTTCGCACTAATTTATTCCACATTTGATTGTTTGCTTACAATTACGTGTACGCGGCTACACCTTCCTCGCCGTTTACTATACCAACACACGCCGCAAGAAGTGGAGTGAAGTGGGCGCGCTGCCGCTTGGCTTGACAGAAGGTGGGGGCGACAAATTAGGTGTCGTCCGCGTCTGCGTTCATGTTGGCATTTGCGGCTTGAGCCGGTTACTCTGGGCGTTTTGTGTGGCGTTGCGCTGACGGAGTACGGCGAGCATGAGTGGTGTTGCATGCAATTGCGCCTTTTTTCAGTCTTTCGAATTCGAGCTTCGCCCCTCGCCCGATTTTGGCCGCTACGACTGCCTTTTCTGCTTTGCTTTCTGTCTTTTTTTCTTGCTTGTCGTGCTTTATCGCCGCTCTAGTAATGTGTGGCTTGAACTTTGGTCAGTGAGTGCGGTGAAATTTGACGTATGCTTGTAGACGCGCGCCTCAGCACGCGTATTATTTAATGGATTTCGAAATTAAAATTTATTGCTCAAGTTCATAATTAAATTTAAGAGCGGAGAATTGGAATTTATGCGCAGACAAAGGCAGCGACCGGAGCTATTGATGACTCAAATCGGCCAACTGCTGCTTGGCACTTCTGAGCCAAAGCTAAAAAGTCAAACTGCAGTCAACTGAAAGTTAAATGATGCAATCATGAGCTGAGCGACTCGATTGACTGCGCTCACATCCCTTTAACAACCGTCAGAGCCAAACAACAGTAGGAAGTGCTTCTCAAAATTTTGTGGGTCATAGTAGCAAAAACGATGAAGGAGAAAGTAAAGGAAAACTTCCTCCGGAGCGGCAAGTGAGAAGCTATAATACATTTTTAAAAGGTATTCGTACATAAAACGCTTTCATTCTTCATCAAATGATTCCGGAATATGATTTTTCCGCAGCGTTATCTGTTGGTATGTCGCCATCTTTGACCCCCTGTAAATGCAACTTTGTGAGTTATCTTAACTATTTTGACCTTTCTCAATGATTGTTTGCTACTATGAAGGCAATTTGAAACTCAACATTTCATACATATCTTTTAACACTAGAAAGCCCATCAGTTACTTTAGTATTTCTGTCAATCTTTCCTTGGTGACTTTTTTATCGTGGAAAATTATTGTATATCTTTTTTTAAATTTTTTTTGTGAAAAATTTGCCAAATCCGATGTGTACTTTTCGAGAGCGGATATGATAATAATAATAAAATAATAATAATTGACTGGCACGACAGCCCGCTTACGCGAGACTTAGGCCTAGCTTCCCGCAACCACCCGTGTTGTGCGTGTGAATTTGTACGCGGGTGGAAGGGATCTACAGTTTTATGCCGGTTCCGAACGGCAGGTTGGAAGCTTTTTCATAAGCAATTTTTACTCTCAGAGGTTTGCCATTTCCAGCTAAGAGGACAGCCACCGAAAGAGAAAATGAGTTTTCCCGTTATTTTTTTTTAGGTGTTATTACAAGCAGTATTGGACCTGGGGTTGCTGCCTTCGACTCGCGGTCCAACGCACTAACCAACTGAGCCACGGCGGCTGCAGCTGAGCGGATATGATAACTTGCGGAAAACTTGCGGTCTTTCTAGTGTTAAATTAAAACTTCCAAAGTTCTCCAATGTTTCGAAGCCATTCCAATGTCTATGAGTTAAATCTAATCCCTGAAAATCCAACTTTCTTTTAATTTTTGTTTTTGATATTGTCAACTTTAAGTACGAACTCTCAATACTCAAACATTGGGTCACGGTCGCGGAATAATGCCAAGTCTAAGACTTCATCATTTTTCAAACAACAAATTGTTTCTAAAATGTTTAAGAAACCACTGACAGGTTCTTGAAGACCAAATAAAGATTTGATTCGCCATCTTTCAACATTCCATAAATCTAATCAATGGAACCAATAAATTAAAATTTGCTGCTCATAATACTTTTTATGCAACTGTACAACAAAGTGTTTGCTCTCCAAGAGCCTAAAAACTTCTAAAACTCCTTTGCAACACTTTTCAGAAAAGGAAGAACTTCAAGAACGCTCAAGTGTCCTGCTTTCCGGCTGTTTGCTTGCTCGTTGTTTGCCCGCCGACAGGTAATTGCCTGATGCATTGCCGTTTTGTATTTTTCAAGTCCTTTGGCAAACGCTGCCCGAGCAAAGCGTAATGGAAAATCGTTAAAGCAATTATCGGTGTATTGGTCGATTCAATATTAATGATTGCCGCAAAGCAGGCAAGAATAAATGGAGCGAAACTGTTGCGAATACTGCGGCGCACAGAGTACAATTGCCACCACCGCCGCCGCCATAGCCCCCGCCGCTATCATCAAAAACCACAACCAACAACAGCCAACTCGGACACTTTTTCTGCAGTGGCCGACTAGCACAAACTTATGTGCCAATGTGCGTGCACGTAACTGTGTAATTCACATGTACACATGCATGTGTGCGTGAGCTTTGTTGATGTGCGGATTTAGCGATTTTTGATACAATTCCGCTGTCGAAAAAATATTCACATCTATATGCTCGCTTGCACGCATCCATTGACTTTCTTTTGACTGGTTAGCTGTGGTTTTTGTTTTTGTTGTTTTTGGTGGTGCTTTGCGCGGCGCTTGCATTGTGATTCCCTTTAATTTATGGCGAATTCACAGGTGCGAGCAGCGCCTTTTGCCTTTCACTGTGCCGTGTCAAAGTACGAATAACAACAAGGCAAACAAAAGCTGTCTAACAACAGCAACAACAACAACAACAATAAAAGCAGCAGCACCAGCAAAAAGCTAGACCGAGGAGCAACACCGACACCAACAACGACCAAATCCAACGACGACGACGATTCAAACAACAAACCGCTTTACGGCAGCGCCGTGGGTGGACAGGTGGGTGTACGCGGTGTTGGTGGACCTGGTGGCACTGTGCTGGGGGATATGTGCTGGAGCTGCTGTTGTTTTTGTTGTTATGGCATTGTACTGGCAGGGTTTGTTGGGGTTCAATAGCAGCCAACTTGACTGCCTGCAACACAAACGACTACAACAAAGCAAATGAAATGTGCAAAAAGCAAGTGAACGCCTTCAGCCCGCTCCCCGCTACCCGCCACCACTACCTCACCCAGTACCGCACAAATTTCAAGAATGCCCATCTTTTGCAACATTCGTTTTGTGTAGCATTTACAGGATTCCTTATTCGGTTGACTAGCGCCTCAAAGCGCTAGGACACTCCGCTTCACTTTTTCACTTGACAAATCTTTGTGGTATTGCTTCGAATTTGCATTCTTTTATTTTTGCACCTTGTTAATATTTTCGGTTTTTCGATACACGCATTACCGCTGCTCCTGCTGCAGCCACTTGCACGCAAACATCTACGGAATTTAATTATATTCACACCGCTCACTCGCCAATTGGGCCGCGTATTTGTGGCACGCACAGGCATTACCTCATTTTCACGCATAGATTTCAGCAATTTCCACTTTTCACCATCGCCTAAAGTCCGTTTTGCAAAGTGAAAAAAATATATATGTATTTTATTTGGTGGTATCCTGTGTAAGGATTCCTAGCACTGCGAGCCAGCCAGCGACCGTACCAGCAAACGAACGAACGAACGAGCGAGCGAGCGCTGCACGTACACTCTAATTGACGGGAGACTATCGAATCGAAGCTTATTGAACGAGCCAACACAACCGGAGCTGGATGCCGTTCGTCGTGCGCCGCTGCTGCCGCTGCTCGCTCGCTCGTTTCTCGTGGCTTCCTCTTCGCCTGCTCATTCGCTGGCCCACTCGCTCAGCTCCTGCAGGCAAAGGAAGTGCCACTGAGAAGAGCCAGTGCTCAAGGAGCCGTCTGGCGGAGTGGATTGTGTGTGGCTGTCGCTGTCGCTGTCGTCGTTTGTTGTGCGTACCGTGGCCATGGTTCCCTTCTGTTGGCTGTCATTGAGGCAGTGCGGCAGGGGGGATGCGTTAGTTGAGAGCCGAGATGACCAAAATATTATCATATGTGCTTTTTCGTCCTTTTTGGCGAGCAGTTGTGGTGACTCACTGCAACGGCAAAACAATAAAGCGAAACAAGTTGCCATACTTTTCAATTAGAACCAGATTGTTGTTGGAAACGAATATTTTGTGTATGTAGTTGAAGCTTGAGGATTGAGTCGAGAATTGAGATTTTGTATTTATCACTAAGGAGCGGATTTCCATCCAACTTCTTCTTTTTTTTTTAATAGTCTCAAAAAAATGGATGAAATGTTTCCGAATCAGAAAATTTTCTTTAAAATGGCAGTTAATTGTTAGTGCATATATTTTCATATTTCATTTTAAATGAATATTTTTGCATATTTGCAATGAAATGCATATGAAAAGCATATTCTACGTTTTCTTTCGTTTTGAAGGCATATTTTTGTCCATTAACAATAAAATGCATATTTGTAGATTTTTCTTATATTTCTTATATATTTAAATACTAAAAATCCAAAAATTTATTAATTGCAAATTTTGTGAGTCACTTTTTTTACTTCTTTCAATATGTATTTGAATTTCAGAGACCTAAAATAATTACTATCCATATTTTTGGAAATAAAAAACTTGCCCTAGTTTAAGGAATTTCTATAAATATTGCTTTTTAATAATTGTTTCCAATAGGCTATTTTTACGTGGCCCGTAACTATTATACAGTTACAGTTGTTATAATGTTATAAGAAACAAGTATATTTTTCGTTGTCGATAATTATTATTTTGAGAAATTTGGTCTGTAAAAAAAATGTGTTTTGTAAAAAAAAATGTCTCAAAATAATAGTTATCGGTATCGTCATAAATAAAAGTTATAAAAAAATCCCAAAATAATAATTATCGAGAATGAAAAAAAATGTGTTTCTTACAACAGTTATTACACAACGTGAATAATAACTGCCGCAAATTCCAGATTTCTACAATAAAATCATAATAAAATTAACAACAATAACAGTTATTTGAAGAATGATGCTCGAGTTTTGTTCCCTTTCATGATCCAAGGAATTATGAATTGTTCGATCCATTTGTTTATTTTATTGAATTTTACAATTTGCTACACTATATTTTGTAAAACCAAAATCATATGTGGCATCGCTGCAATGCAAGTCCATGAAAATACGAATTGCATGCCGCCAGCCACTCGAATCACCACCAACAATTAGTCAACAACACGCAAGAGCGCACCGTTCAGTGCGCAGCCGCCAGCCAAACAGAAGGACTAACATTTAGCCACTCTCCGAATAGCAGAAGACACACTGCAAACAACTGACGGCCAGCGTGGTGCGCTGTAATTGTAATTGCGCCAATAACACTGCGAGCAAAGGTGAATACCAGTCGCCGCTGCTGCTGTCTACTACTAGAAATTACTACAAAGGTGCCATCAACCACCAGTCAACCCAAACACGCCACCACCATCACCAAAGCCCACGCCATTGCAATGCCAGGACATGAACTCATAATAAACATGCCCACGCTCGCACTCACACACAAACACACAGCCAGCACACGAATGCACATTTGTATTTTGTGGTGGCGCTGGCAGCTGATCAGGTTGCAAGCAAATGAAGCGGAGCTGGCTGGCGGCAAGGTGGACTGTGTGGGTGTAGTTGGATGAGGCGAGTTGAGCCTTTCGGTTGTGGCCGTGGTTTGGGTTGAAGTTAGAGGACAGCAAGCTGGAAATGAAACGCAATGAAATGAAAGGAAACCAACCCCTCTGACTTGTTTGCCCTTCCGAGCAGCATAATGCGAGCATACGTCGCGAAAGGCCGACGACGGAGCGGCGGCAAACGGCCAGACACGCCGAATGTCAGACAGGCTGTAGACGGTGTTTTGTTGTGTAGTGTTGTGCTTTGTGAGGCACGCTGAGACAACAATGAGCAAGAAATGCCATTAAATTAACATTTTATGCGACAAAACAGCACAGGATATATGGACAGTCGTGCTGTCGGACCTATTGTGTCGAGAGTAAATACAAATTAGTGCAAGAAAAGGCAGGCTCGGGGGTCGCAGTCACTCGCACCGCGGCCAGTTCCAATGGGTTCCTGTAATTCAAGCCGTGGAAGATTTATCAAATGACTCGCAGCGCCGCACTACCAATTGAAGCCATGCCGTTGCGTTGCGTACAACATGTGGGCTTCATTCACACATTCGGTTGGCCTAAAAAGCAAATTCATAAACAGACAAACAGCCGAATCAACAAATAAACAAACAAACAAAGGGGCGAGCAAGCAAACACACCAACAAAGGCAAATGATGCATTAATAAACTGCTCCACTTCGAGAGTGACCGGCAAATATTTGCTTTCAACTATATCCTCAAAAGCGATAAGCGCTAAGCGCTGCGGCTCCAACATTGTGGGCAGTAGTTAGCCCCGAAACCGCAAGCACACACATCCTATGCGTGGTGTGTCCATAGGCACATAATTCACGATGCTGGTGACACAGTCCAGTCGCAACATTTGCGTTTGGTTTCGAGAATTCGGGATTCGATTTACTTTCATTTATAATTATTTTTATTGTTACAATTACTCGATAGTGAGAACCTTGTCATTCTTTTATTTATATGGCAGCATTTCATATGTTTTATATTATATTTAACAGCGAAAAATTATATTCCGACTAGTTATTGTAATAAAAGATTTATAATAAATAATAAAGATTAGAATAAAAGATTTATGATAATGGAAATTAAAAATTTGACTATGTAGTTATTATAATTATTGATTATTTATTTGTTTATTTATTTATTTATTTATTTATTTATTTATTTATTTATTTATTTATTTATTTATTTATTTATTTATTTATTTATTTATTCATTTATTTATTTATTTATTTACTTATTTATTTATTTATTTATTCATTTATTACTACAAGTAAGTTATTTTAAAAAGAAGTACCTAATTATAAGCCACATTGACTATGCAGCAATGCAATTAATTCAGTCTTAAAACTATCCCTACTTTCTGAGAATAGATCCAACTGACGACTTAACTCATTCACGCGCCTGAAACAGCGGTTGAGCGGTTCATTGAATTACTCGATGAATTTTCAGTAGTGATAAAACTTTGAAAATAGTTATTTAATTGATAGTTAAAATGCGATTTTTAGTCAAAACAGCGATAATCCATTTGGGCAGAACAAACTGTTCACATGCTTTTCGGTAGCCAAATGTTCACTTAAAATTCTATAATTTTATGTTGTTGAGATGTTTAAAACTAATTTTAAGAATTTAAATTAAAATTTGATCTGATTCTGATCTTTGATGTTTTCATACACGAATCTGCAGGAATCACGAATTTCAGTTAGCCAACAAATTGGTCATCATTTCTATGGTCAAAAGTAATAATCGCTTAAGTCTTATTTTGAGCAACACACTTTAAAGGAACATTCTAGCACCCTTAACTCAAATATGTCTTAAGTCGACTCAAGCGTTTATTGTGTTTGATCACAGATTTATGTACTCATGACCGTTTTTACATCATGTATACGATTAATTGTTCATTTGGTTCATCAATTGAAAGGTTTTGGTGAAAGTTTTAAGTTTAAGCAAAATTGTTTATTGGGTTTTGTTCTATGCCAATTTTTCTGCCAATAATACACACATTGTGTCATTTCAGATGCAATAACTCCGCTTTCAATGAAGCAAATATCATAAAATTTGACTGGAAAATAATGTACTGGGATGTAAGTCGCGTCTGAGAGTGCACTGTTTCGAAATTCCTGCTTGCTTGGAGCGCGCCCAGTATTTCGAGGTCCTCATTCTCTGTCTTCTTTTAAGGTCAATCAAGATTCTAATTAAACTTAAAACCGTCTCTCATACCGCTGCTGTGACTTTACTTCACTAGAAAAATATTCTGAAATTTCCTCAAATTGTCTCTTATTGAAACATTAATGCAAGAATGTCCAAGGGAGTCAATATGACTCTTTATGAGATATGAGATCAATATCAATATGAGATCTTTTATAATTTTGATGCATCGCTTCCCAAAAGAAAATCGTCCGCGACTTTTGTCACTTAGAGTCAAATTAAATAAAAAAATTAAAAATATAGTTAGAAGAAACTAATCCTATTTTGTAAAATGATTCCATATGAACATTTGAGGACGGTTTGAGCTGGCCTTAGTGTTAAATCGTCCTCCAAACCACCAGTTTAATCTTTAATAATTTCTTAAATTCAAGTTAGATTCTAAAATTGGCTTTCAAACCGCTGTTATGGCATTATATTATCTTCTGAATAAATATTCAAAACTCAAATAGTTTTCTAAACCCCTACTTCATCAAGTAATTTTCAAGTCTGGCCTAGAGCATAAAACTTCTTTTATCTTTTTAACGCAATTTTTTTTAAATACATGAAATAGTTATGTCAAATCCAAGTGTGGGCTCTGCTTGAATCCAAATTTTTTTTCATACCGAACCATACCGAAATGTCAAATGCTCATCATACCAAAATTTTAATATCAGTTTAATAACAGTTTACCAACTAAAGTTAAGACCACTTCTGATTTGTGTTCCCGGGATTTCGGGAGCGCCTAATGACGGTTTTGACATCGCTGTGGAGCACGCTCACACATACACACATACACACTCAAATGTCCTTTCACCAATCAAGTATGCAAGTTATCGAGTTACACAGCAGATAGAGTCCTTACGGTCGTCGATATGCCCAGCACGTGGCCTACAGTTGGACAGAACGTGGTCAACGGCAAATGCTGTTGCAAACGTCCATATGAATGTATTGGTGCACACATTCACACACATGCACACACACACACACATCGTTTATATTATAAAATGCTATTTATGACTTTATTACCGATCACTTTGAGTGCGCATTAGCCACATTAGCTGGACACTTTCAGTTTCCTTCAAGCAAACATACATACATATGTGTGTACTGGGCTGGTGGGCACACATACATACATACATAATTGCATATATATTTATTGTGATTTGCTAATTTGTTCTACATTATATAAAAGCCACATTCCTAACTAATTGAGCCGTGGCAGCCAATTCACTTCAACAGAATCAATGCATTAATGAAGTACACCAAGGCCAGGCTGTGCATATGATCGGTGCATTTACACTTGTTGAGTCGATACTGGTACACTCTCACAAAGCAATTGCATTCCTCTTCGTCCTCCCACTCTTGGAACATTCTCATTTCGTTGTGATTGACGAACTCTGAAAATCCAAATAGACCGCATATCGTGCCTGCAATTGACAAAATTTATTAATTACATATATGTAGGATCATAAAATATTTTTAAAGTTGTGGAGACCAACGGCAACGAAGTTAAGGCGAACGGATTTCCGAATTGCAAGGCACCTTTTGAAGGTTTTTGTTTGTTATCAAACCCTAAAACTAAATCTGTAAGATTGGCAATAAGATTGATAAGAAAATACTTGAATGAAGCTAAAGCAGTCGATAAAACATTTGGTGACTTTTTCGCAATCACTTAACCCTACTTAAAGGCGGCCGAATCGCATTTGTTCTCTCATCAATTCTTAATGAAGGTCCTAATACATTTCATGTTAATTTGCAGACCCATGTCAGAAAAAACTTCATCATCAGCAATTGACGTGTAGCGAAACACTATCAAGTTGAAGCTCTCACTGCAGCGCATTTCCACCTGTTGTTACTTTCTGTTTGTCAACACAACAAATGTGCGCTTCACCTGGTTTGTAATTCGGACGGTAGTTTGCTTCTGATGTAAATAATTGATAACAATCAAAACACACATTCGCAAGATGGCCGGCAAAACGATTAAGCAACAATTGAAGAACGAGCCAAATGTTTCTTATTGCGTTAGGAACGCAACACTTGATGCTTGGTGCTGTTTTTGGTATTTGTAAAAAAACATCAATTTGCTGTTTGAATCGGGAAAAAATATAAATTCAATATGGTAAGTAAAAACAAATGTAGACATTTACAGCTACAAGTGTTACAACGACCAGACAAAGAACAGTCTTCAGTATACTTTCGAGGCGCCATTTAGTATTGAACGACTAAATAACATTTGTAATTTAACATCTGTGCATCCGTACACATCTTTTAGTCCGTAGCCAATACTTCCAAGTTCTTCTAATCATTACTGATCAACTTGTGGCAACACAGTCGAACAAGCTTTGCTACAACCAGTTCGACAAACTGTTACACGTGCGGCAAAACATTTCAACTTCAATCACTCACTCTGCTCCAAATACAGATCCATGTAATCTTCAGTGCCGAGTGCTGCAATCGCTCTATGCTCGCGATACACTTGTGTACAAGCTTCGACAGCCATCACTTCGTAAGCCAGTTCATTGGCGAAGCTCCTCCAGCATTTGTGGTGCCTCAGTATGTAAATCAGCAGAAGCCTGTGCCCCAAAAAGACAACAATGCTACAACTGATTCAATAAAGCTGCCATTTCTATTGACTTACTTGTGCATGCGGGGATAGCCGAAGGAGGGCAGATCGGATTTAACCATAAATAGGCATTTGCTAGCCAACATGTTGCAGGACGACATGCGCGATATGTTCTTCAAGCAGTAATCTGCAGCACAAATATACAAAAGGCAAAAAGTCTAACGTAATCCACGGATATTTTCGATCAAACAGATATAGGTATTCGATCATTTTAGTGTGCTTGAAGTACACTAACATTCTCGTCAACACAAATTAAGTTATGATTTAACCAGTGTTCTATATAGTTTAGGTTTGGTAAGGTTACTAGAAGCGAATCCAGACCGTAAGGCATAATAAGTCGGCTACCCGCTCGATTATCGAAGAATTAATAAGTTGTTTATCTGGTAGCAGTGGCGGATCCAGAGGGGGCCCCCCTGGATCCGCCTGGGGTTGAAACCCCCCCCCCCCACCGAAATATGTGGATCGACTATAAAACTACATACAAATTAAAAGACATTTTATAAATTTTAAGGAATTACTTTTTAAAACCCCCCCCCGAAATATGTTTCTGGATCCGCGCCTGTCTGGTAGAGTATTATTTATTTAAAATATCGTTCCAAAAACTAAATAAAAACTCCCAGGGACCGTAACGGCTATGGTTTTTATCAAAACAGTCAGATTTTAACTGTTATCGTTTAACTTTTATTTTTCCCGAAAAAAATAAAAGTTATTTTTTGACTTTTATCATTTCAGGCAAACATAACTGTTACTCTTATTTTTCCATCAAATAATTTAGGCAATTTGAATTTTTCAAAGGTCTTTTAACCGATTAAAAAACTATTTATACCATTTTTTTCGTCGCACAAATCTTATAGCTCAGAATGTACTGTCTGCTGAGACGAAAGCAATTGTATTAGTAGCTTTTTAGTCGGTCAAACGGCCTTCAAAAAAAATTCAAAGCGCCTGATATATTTGACCGAAAAAATAAAAATCACAAAATAACTGTTATTTTTTACTAATAAAATAAAAGTCAAAAGTAACAGTTATTTTTGCCTGCAATGATTAAAGGCACTAAATAACAGTTAATTTTAACTGTTATAGTTAAAGTCAAAAATTTAAAAGGCGTTTGATATTCGTGAAACTGAGGCCATTGCGATCATACATTTGAAAAAGTCCACCGGCAGTTTTTTCGTTATGCCGGTGTTATTCGTAACAATTATTTTAGGTCCCTGAAAATTCCAAAAATTTACAAATTAATAAGACAGAACACATGGACTTTTAGTTCTGTAAATTGTGTTATAAAATTCCTTTTAAATTTTCTAAACGTAGAACATGCATAATATACATACATATAATAGTAAAACTGTAAGTTTTCCTTATGAATAAAAATAGTAAATACTTAAATAAATGAGTGGAAATAAATAGAAAAAGCAAACAATTTTAATCTCTGGAAAAGAAAACCTCTTAAATAGTTAATTAAAACCACTAAACGAATTTATTACTATTAAACAAAATCGTTAATCAAAAAGAAATTAAATAATGATTTGATGAGTTTTGTAATTAACTGTGCTGTGCTGTGATTAATTTTTAATTGAATTTCAAATATTTCTTTTAGTAGTTAGTCGTATTTAAAACTGAAATTATTGCGTTATTCACTGTTCACTGAGACATAGTTCGGTATAGTTGAGCTTTAACAACTAAGAGGACATTAATATATGCACAGAAGACACATTTAGACTAATATTACAATGGTGTCATTAAAAGACCAAAGACGAAATGTATTAAGGGAGGGAGTTAAATGACTGTTTAGTCATTGGCTTTCAATAATAAGTCAGATCGAATTAAGCTCACTTATTCCACTTATACGATACCTGAGTCAGAAGCTTGAGGATAGCCCTCATCCACCAGTTTCGTGTAGTTCGCCATTATCGACTTGTATTCCAAGCGCGTGTCGATGTAGTTGTGCTTGAGCGCAGGATCGACCGTAATCACATTCTTTTGCAACAGGTAGTTGTCCACAATTGTGCTGTTCTTTTCGATCCCGAGGCGGATCTCTTTGATTTTCTTCAATATCACATAGTACAGGTACTTGTCCAAGCGCGTCGGCTCAAAGTACAGCGTCGCTTCTGTGAAAATTCAAGAGCGTGCAATCGCAGCCAACCGTGGTTTCGCCTACTTACGGTTCACCAGGAAATGACCGAACAACAGACTCAGGTACATGTTGCCATTCGAGTCCCAGCTGCGCTCATAGTTTTCCAGCAAGCTCAGTACAATGTCCGGCACATTGACGGCGCGCTCGTCGAGCGACACCTGACTCGTCACCAACAGCATTGACGCACATAGACAACCACAGGCCAGCAGCAGCTTTTCCGCACACAACATTGCACTTCTGTAACTCCCGCAGCTCTGAACGCACTCTACGACTCGAATCAAATGTTAGCTTCATGGCCGAGCCGAAGCAATAGAACCGCAATTGAAAGAAATTGCAAAGCGAACACAAAAAATGACCAACCATTTATCAGCTAAAGCCGGCACTGGAAAAATTTCAGTTCAAATGCACAACGAGAATTCAGTTGAAAATTTAAATATTCATTCGAATAATACCGACATCAGCGCAGAGTTCAGACTACGATAGACGTCAATGCCTGGGCTGCCAAGTCGCTGAAGGGCGATCTGTCGAAATTGTTGCACCTACAACCACAATGCTGTTGCAAGTGTTTTACGTTCGGCAGCGATCAGCACTCTGGTCGGGCGTGCACCCAAATGAATACACACGTACATATAACATATGCGAGTACGTAGGAAGATTTGTGTCACCACTAAAATGAATTCAATTCAAACAAAATCAATTCGTGTACAACTCGGTTGAGGGAAATTTGGCCGTAAGACGGAAACTAAGAATATTTCATTCGCATTTGGCAAAAACCAATACAGAATCCGATAAACCACAATCTAACCTCCCCCAGAGAGTGGTACGACCAGGCACCACTCCATTATGTCTCCGTTTGGGGCGGCCACTCTTATGTCTGTCAATGAGTGGATTAGTCCAAATATGTGATGTGATTTTTACACACAAAGCATTTTTATACTTAGCGCCAGACTTGAACAGCCACTAAGGCTGAAATAAATAATTTCCACTCCATAATATTTATTATCGGTCCGATCCGACCTCAACATCGTAAGCGCCTTTTCTACAGCTACAAACACTACATAGTTAACATAGAAGAAGCATTTTTCTTCTACTTTTGCAGTTGCAATATTTTCATCAGGGAATTACCTACGTGTTACATAATGGGAGCAGTGCAATACATTTTTCAGAGTGTACTTGCGCATAGTGTATTAATCTATCACAATATAAATAAATCCGCACCATATAAACCATCGATTTATAAAATGTAAGTAAACAATTGTAAGCAATGACTTGGCTTAGTGGCAGCAATAAAGAGCAAAACATTAAAGTCTGGTTTATTTTTGTTTTACTATTCTATTTACCTGATGCTCTTCAGTAGCTAATTATACATACACACATCGCTATGGTATACAAGTACATAGTATGTACTTTGCGATTATACAGTTGCTGTAGCTTACGAAGAACTTGCTGAATGTAGTTTTCCCCATATAAGATAAAACCTTTATCTGACGACTGACTGCAGACTGTCGCGGGTGTTGGGAAAGAGCGTTACAATTGGATGATGCGAAAATGTTCGAAGAAACACGCCCCATGATGAAATAATTCCGGATGATAGTGAAAGAATAGAAAGCAATGGATTGAAAGAACTGCATAGAGTTACGCGCCGCATTATAAATTAATTCCAATAGACAGCACTCTATTTGTAAGTTGTGAACAAGTGTAAAAAACATTCGTGTATTTCTTTATTAAACTTCGAAGACTTAAAAATTATAAAATGTTATTATTAAACCATTACTGAAAAGTTATTTCGTATATAAAATATTAAAGGCAGTGGTAACCGCAAAAATCTTCCGTGTAAAGTCCAATTAATCATTATTGACTATCGAATGATAATTGGAACATTTTTTATTCCATTCAATCCATTTCAATCTTTCTCCCCTCTTTCGTATGAACAGTCCATTAGCTGCCGTATATACATAAATGTTTCTTATTATATACAATTTTCAAATTAACTAAAAACAATATTTTCATATTTACAACTTCAAAACACTATTGACTTCATTTTCATTTTATAAATTATGCTCCATAAACTATGTTATTTTTAATTTAATGTAAACAAAACAATTATTCAATTAACTTCCTACAATTTAATATATAAATATATATTATATAACATTACAGGTATATAAAAAATTCATATATCATAAGAATATCTTAAATTTGTATTATATAAAGGGCGAATTTCTGCATTTATTCATAACCCCAAATAAGGCCATAAAGAACTCTTACCGATTGCTTAATCTCCATTACAATAATAGTAGTGTTCACAATAATTTGGAGAACTAGCTAATGTTTATTCAGACTGCAAGTTTTTTTTTTTTGTCTAAAACACTATCAATCACTTGTGGCCGAGTTTTACCTTTGTGGCGTTGAATGATGCATTGCGACTTACAGCTGGCTGGCTGTTGCCAATGAAAATGTCTCCAACCTATTGTGAATTGTCAGCGCCAGAAGAAGCAGCATTTATACGCATCGTCAGAAAACGAGTAATTTTTTTCCCAATTCATAGAATTTGTGGTTTTGTCAGTGCGTGTTATTTGTTACAAAAAAAAATCAAATTTCTGAAATTCAATTTGCAAGACACTTCCGATTTTGTACAGAAATTGTCCGACGCGTCTGTACGTTCTTTTGTGCGGGTTGGTTGCTGAAATTTTCCTACAAAACAACGCAGAACATAACACGGAAACTTACAAAAAATGTCGGAGAACAAAGAGGAGGTTTTAGCTACTTTTCAGGTAAGCAATGACTGGCAAATACAACAAAGTGCGTGCAACACATTTAGACTGAAACGCTTCAAGTGTATCTGGAATCGATGTTGGCTAATGAAAAGAGGTGCTCCACAAACTGGAGTGTCTGTTCTTTGTGCTGTCGCGACTCCACGGACAGTCTGCAGTATGGCGTTGCCACCACTAAGAATTTCCCGAAATGTGCGCGATTGCAAAGGGCAATGTATATGGATGTTATTATGCACGGCACCACACTGGGAATATTTTGCTTTTAACTGCTCATAACCGAATCTTCATAAGCAAAGTAAAAGTATGAGTTTGTGCTTACTAACAGTCAAACCCAGATTCCATATAAACATGTTAGAACAATTCGATGCTTTCTAATGTCAGATAAATACTTCCACAGTTTGAGTCAAAATAATTAAAGAAATAATGAGTTATCCTAGTCTAATTTTTTAATAATTCGATGATTCTTAAATTATGTGTTTAGTTAAATAAAACAGGAGCTAAGGTCCGCAAGGCCTTTTTTGGTCTTTGTTTGTTAAATTCGAACTTGGACAAGTGATAGTTAAACAGGGTTGACTGTACTGTCAATGTGCATTGCTCACCCAGCATGACTGGTGACAAATGTCAGCTTAGATGCATAAATATTTTATGTGTCATGTGCGACAAGCATATTCGATCGATATTGCGCCTAGTCCAACCTAATGTTGCTGCATCTCAAATAACTGCTTTCGATGTTAGTTAATGGAGAAACAAGTTCGTCATAGTTGGAAGAACAATTCATTTCGAAAAATTGTATTTACTATTACTATGTAATTTTTCTTGAACACCAAGTCACCCACAACGCAATAGAAATGTTTTCTTTGTTTCTATTTATATATTTTTAACATTCACAGAGCATTACCGGTATTGACGATGTTGGTGAAGCGTTTTCCCATCTAGAGGAAACCAACTGGGACTTGATGGTGTGTATGAAAATAACTTTCCTCAAATTGCACAAATTGCTCAAATTTATAATCTATCTGTTGCTTGAATTGAAGGCCGCCATTCAACGCGTCATACCGCAAGAAGATGCTCCACCTGCACGCGGCATGGACGTACCACCACCACCGCCACCCTCATTTGCTGCCAGCTTTTCAAATTTCGACATGCCGCAGAATAATTTCAATTTGAATGCGAGCTCATCGAATTTTAGCCGTTGGAACACAAACAACATCTCGGCCTCTGGTTCTGTCCCGGCGGGTAAGTAGGCATGCGCATGCCTTGTTCGTATTCCAGCAGCTCTTTTTCTTATAAACCGCAAAATTGCTTATCCTTATACTAGCTTCCACATCAGCAGACGCTGAAATAATCGATCTCACATCTGATATTGACCTAGATTCCAGCAGGCATGGCGGCGTTAAAACACTTACCTTCAACATACACTACAATCAGAGCGTCTACACGATCCAGCTGCCGTCTAGTGCCAACATTGGTGAGTGCTGCCTGCGAGCTGGGTAGTCTACATTTATATTTACGCGCTTGCTCATATGCGCATTATTGATCGACTGTGTTGCAGATCAGCTGAAAATAAAAATCGCCGAGGCGACAAGTGTGCCGATGTGTCGGCAAGCGATACGCGGTTGGCCGCCAGCCAAGGTGCACGAGGCCCAGAAGGCGACATCACTGTTGTGTAATCTGGACCTGTCGCTGGAGAATGACCTCATTTTGCATAATTTAGTCGATCAGGGCTTTGTGGCGCCGGGAAAGTAAGTATTAGTCCGCATCACTGAATGAATTATTTATGTTTTAATTTTTGTTTTGTAACAGTGACGAGGTGGCGCGGCGGCTAACAGAGAATTTTCAGCTGACCATTGTCGAGCAACCGAATGGCAGGACAATAACACTGAATCTGCCCGGCAGCACTACCATTGAAGAGCTGAAGCGGAATGTGTATGATATTTCAAACATACCAGCGCGGCATCAAGAGTGGGAAGATTGGCCTGATGGCTGTGAAAACAACACAACATTAGCGGTGAGTATGATTTCGAGTAAGCTTCTTGGTCGTACAACTAATTCGAAATGTTTTTACACTATCTGCAGCAATCGGGTATAGGATTGGCGCATAATTTCACACTGCATAATGCAGCAAGAAAAATCAACAACAGTTCCAGTTCATCGAACAACGCTCTTTCTACCAAGTATGTATTGTGTTGAAGTTCCTGCTGCGAAATTGTTCATACGTGGGTGGTCCGATAAGTACTTAGCCTACAAAAGAAAAACGAAAATTTTGGAAAAGTGGCGATTTATTTCTCAACGTAGTCTCCTTTCAACTCGATACACTTGACCCAGCGATGCTCCAACTTCTTTAACCCGTCTGAAAAATACGTTTTCTGGAGGCCTCCGTGGCGGCGATAACCTCCTCATTCGGCTCAAATTTCTGCCCGGCGAGTGACTTTCAAGTTTGGAAACAAAAAGAAGTCACACGGGGCCAAATCTGGAGAATACGGTGGATGGGGCAGCTGTTCGTAGCCTAATGCGACCAATTTGGCGAATCACCGACCGATATTGATCTTTTTCCATTTTTCTAAAATCCGCGGACACGTTCGTTTCCACACGCGATCAAAACAAAACTACAAATCCAATATGGCTGAAATTTTGACAGTAGCCGCCTACGAGGATGTACTACACGATAGTAAATTTCTCTTACGATAGTGGCACCATCGGGTGGTGGGGCTAAGTACTTATCGGACTGCCCACGTAAGTAGGTTCGATATTTTAGTGCGAAGTTTGTATCACGAACACCGCTTTGATTACGTTTTGGAAATGCATTACTTTTGTGTTTGGTTTTTTTTTCAAACATAGCATTAGCACCTGCACTAACTTAATATTGCCTATTTAATTACACTCGCAGCTCTATTTCGCAGACATAAATATCTTGTTGGCATCTTTTGTTAATTTGATATTTTCTTCACCGTTGCAGTACTGTTGGAAATGACAATGATAGCTCGACGGATGAACATGATGACGACTACCAAGACACGCAAGATGATGATTGTTTCGTATACTCGCGTGTTAATCCAACTGTCCGGCATCTGAGTACGTGGGCAGGGCATTTGTATATTACTACAGCAGAGCAGCTAATATTAATTTTGTATATGTATTTTAGTTCCAGATAATATCAACGACGAACTAACCGGCTCAACTGAGTTTATTTCCAACTACCAGCAAAGCTTTGGCGAACCATGTCCACCCTTTTACGCCGGCACTTTAGAGGATGCGATCAAATTAGCATGTCACAAGACAGCTAAAGAGGTACGCCCTCATTTCGCTTTGTAAATATATGTAATTTATATTGTTTTCTTTTTTGCTTTTAGCGCAAGTTGCTAGCTATCTACTTGCACCACGGTAATAGCATACTCACAAACGTATTCTGTGATTGCTTGATGAAAAACGAGAGCATATTGCAAATGTTCAAGAACGATTTCGTACTGTACGGTTGGGACTTAACATTCGACACCAACAAAGATATGTGCGTACACTCTAAAGGCCCATAAATGTGGGCAAAATATAGTTGTGGCTATTTTAGTTGTATTAAATTAGAATCATGAGTGATTAGGGTTGGGACGGTAAAATTTTTAGTGACTATTACTTTTTCTAACGTAAATTGCTAATTATAACCATAGCCAATTACTAGCCAGTTGTACTGGACAAGGTTCGGCGCATAATTATCATTTGTTTATTTTTCCTTTGCAGGTTTTTGTCATCGGTCACTGCCCATGTTAACTTTACAGTATCGCAAAATGTGCGAAATATCGCAATAGACAAATTGCCGGCTATATTGATAATTGGCAAACGCAGATTGTCCTGCGAGGTTTTATCTGTGATTCACGGTAAGTGAACAAGCTTGAAGAAAATATTAAGTATGTATAATATTATTCAAACAAGTAAATAACTAACTAATTATTACTAATAGAAAATTATTTATTGTTTATATGAAAACACTGACAACCGATTTACATTGTTACAGGCAACGTGGGCTTGGATGACTTGGTATCACAGCTGATGGATGCCGTGGAAGAGTACAGGCAACGTCTACGCGGTGAAATACAAGAAGAGAACGACCGAGAGGCCCGCGTTCAAGTCAAGGCTGAGCAGGATATGGCCTATGAGGCGACCTTACAGGCGGACATAGCTAAAGAAGACGCCAAACGGCAAAAGGAAGCGGCGCAGGCAGCCGAACGCAAGCGACTAGAGTCAGAACAGGCTGAAAAAGAGGCGAATCGCGAATCAAAACGCTTAGTTGTACGTAGTCAAGGCCGTACCATTAATTTTCTATTAATAATTGTTAATTGAACTTTTGTAGGCAGAGCAATTACTACCCAAAGAGCCCATGGAAAGCGAAACCGATATCTCCACAGTACGCGTGCGAAAGCCAACCGGCGAGTGCATGGATAGACGATTCTACACTCACAACACGTTGCAGGTGAGTTTGTGAATAGTTGCTGCCGCAGCCAACTAATTTCCGTAAGCTAATTTTTGAACTTTACATCTTTTTAACAGGATTTGTTAAACTTTGTTACGGCAAACGGTTACCTCATCGAAGAATACAAAATCATCTTGCTTTCCAGCTTTTCGCGCAGAGACTTAACAGCCATCGATCCCAATCAAACTCTCAAAAGTCTGAATTTTCATTTGCAAGAAAAGGTTGTGCTGGAAGAGCGATGATTCTGCGCACGGTACAAGTGGTACTTTTGCATTACAAATAATTTAATAAACGATCGGCGTATTAGTATCAACATCAGTAATAACAGCAAATAAAACACCCAAAACTAACCTTACATTTTAGGATTTTTCATAAACCACAAAATCGCAGTCACGAAACATTAAGAATAATTTCCAGACCTACAAAACAGTATGCATGCATATAAGAATGCATCACGCAGACTCACGCGAACACGGCTGTAGTGTACGCAGCCGCGCTCGTGCCACTAAATCATTGCGCGCAATCGGATCATTGGTGCAGCACCAATAGCAACAACAAATTATACAATGTAACCAACTAAAATAGAAACAGACAGAAACGTGTAAGTTATACATTCAAATGCAATTCTGCCGAATGCAACAAATAAAACGAACGCTAAAACAAAAAAATGGCAAAACAAAATAACGATTTATATTGTAAAAAACACACATTTATTTCAATTAATAAGTTATTGCAATGATTAAGGCTTAAGGCTATATTACACAGAGAAATATTTAATGAAGCCGGTCTTTACTTCTATATACAAACACGCAAATATTGCAGACGCGCTTACGGACAGCGTCGCGCCGCACACGCGACGAACATTATTCTAAAAAGGCGTTGGGCGTATATTTCGTAGGTACGGTAAGTTTCTCCCTTTGAGTTCCTGCAGACTAAAATAGCACTTTGACGTTGCAAATTTGAGCCATCTATAGATTCGAGTTAGATTACGGCGAACGCGCGACTATCTAACCGAAATTAAGCACTCTTCAGCTTGCTGAAGGTTTCCTCGATGGGCGCCAGCACAACAACCAAAATCAGCGCCACAACAAAGAGTATCAGTACAATGGTGTAGACGGCGAGCAGACCCTTGCGGAAGGCGGCGTACTGTAGAGCACAAAACCACTTTCACATTGCTTCACCACTTGGGCGCGAATGTTTGTCCACTTACCGGTGCGTCCATTTTACGTTCCATCTTGTGGCCATTGCGCATGCCATGGTGACCCATGTCGCTCATCTGGAAGGTATTGACGCGCTGTGTCTGCTGGCGATCCGACGAGCAGCCGGCAATCTGCATGCACAAGAATACCTTCGAATTAGTGGGCATAGCAAGGCGAGTTCTGCTTGGCGCCGGTGGCCAACAGAAATTAGTAGGCGATGAGGAAATGCATTTTATTTACGTTCTTGTTTACTTTATACAGTGGAAGGGAGAGGACAATGCAGGCAATGATTGTACTTGCACCAATCCCACACAACGGAATAACTAAAATGAATGCAGCGTGATCACGGACGGTACATATAACGACATTGCAGGCATCGACAGTTGGAGTTCAAGTTTGCAATCGTCAAAGACAAGTACCGATCATTGTGTAATAAAATCTATTCTGCTCAAAGAAGTGACAATACTGCAGTTGCTATGAATCTAAAAAAATACTGCCGAAAAGCTAATGAAGACTTCCGTAAATGATGTGGAGAAAATGTTTACTCTAACTTGAAAGAGTTGACTCTACGAACGTTGGACCCGGAACCCTTGGCCTTTTTTTTCTATTTACCATATGTCGTTATATACCCGCCGCTTCTCACTGTACCAACGTAGACAAATTTTAATAATTCGATAGCGTTCGAATACGACACTCGGCGCTTGAACTATGCGCTCAAGAAATTCTTTTCCAATTGCTATTCGTATTATCAATTCTTGCCCACGCTCTGACTTTTGCCGCATACTTACTGAGTAGACGAGATGCACAACCACGTGTACTACAACATATGCCACCAGTATCCAGTCCATCCACTCGGGCAGCTCAGCTTTTGTAAGCTTGACGGCAAAGAAAATTGTCACAACTGTAAAAAATACACAATTAAAAGTCTTCAAAGCGCAGGGACTCGGGTAATAAATTGCAACTCACTTGACAAAATGTGCGCCAAATTGCCGCCGAGCCAATGCGCCCAATTGAAGTACGGCCGATTCTTGGAGTTGGGTGCCGGCCTGAAGAGCGCTCCGATGGGTTGCATGAAGCAAAGGATGGTCGTTATTGTGCCCAGTATGGCGTGTGGATTGCGCTCTGCCGACCAGTCACCGATCTCCACGAAGATGATAACAAACGCAGCCATGGTCAGCGACCATGTGGTGACCATACAGATTCGATGCCACTGCACAGATCGCGGCGCAAAATTAATTACACACACACACGATTCGTTTATTATTCAACACACCCATTTCGGGGACTCACCGCAAACCACTGATCCTTGCCGCAGGTCTGGCTGCCCACCCACGTTTGCTTGAAGTAGCGCGCCAGCAATATGCCCAGCGACGTTGTGCCGATCCAGGCGGTCACCATAAAAGCGCCGTGCAGTCGCAGCAACACCGTCGACGAGCCGGACAAGTCCTGCACCACGGCCAAGTTGATCGCCTTGCCGGACGGCAAGCGCCCAATGTCGTGATAGCCAATGCCGCTCTCTGCAAATACAACATCGGAAGTGACAGTGTGTGGCGTACGGAATGGCTTAAGCGCTCGCGCCTACCTTTGAGTCCAGTGCCCGAGGCGATCAGCAGATGATACTTGTTGTTGATCAGGTCGAACATTTTGCCCTGCACCTGGGTGACGGCGTCGCGCAGCACTTTGCAGTAGATGACACCATCGACGACCGACGCTTCCACCAGGCGCACATTGTTTTGAGGCTGGAAATTCACATACAAATTGGGATTAAATGTTGCTGCAAGGTATACAGCGATCGGTAACAATGCCACTTACCACGCCCAGTCTGCTGGCGCCATAATTGGGCGGACCCGACGTATACGACGAGTACACATTCACGCGGCCATTCTGCGGCACACACTCGGTCACCAGGTCGTCGCCCATTTTGGCATCTTCCGACAGGCCCAGTGCAATGAAGGCGGCGCCATCTGTAAGCAAACAATCTCAGGAGTATTGGCACGCGGGCCGAATGGTTTCAAGCGGCCACTTACTGCGTCCCGACTGCAGTTCGAACTCGTAGACGTCGCCGCGCACCGTTACGGCCGAGATGGACTTGCAGGATTTGTCCCTGATGCAGCCGTCGGGCATTCCGAAACAGGTTTTGCTGCGGCCGCACTCTGCGTAGAAGGGATCATCTGGCTGCGGAGTTGCGGTGGTTGTCTCCGCCTGTGGAACGTAAGGCACGCGCGACGTTTGCGGCGCGTAAGGCAAACGGGTCGTTTGGGGATAGTTGACTGCCGCTTCGCGGCGCACAACCTGCACCGGATTCGACGGTATGCCCACCCAGAAGGAGTCGTACGCCTGCGCCACCGTCGCGCTGCAAAATAGTTCTTTGAGTTGGCTGTAAACTGAAGTCAGACATTTGTACTCACTTGAAGACAATCTGCCCGAGAAAGTCGACCGGCGTCTGCCACTCGAGGCTGACTTGCTGCTTCGGAGCGGTGTTGCTGTGCGTTACCGAATTGTTGACAGAATTGTCGCAGTTCATCAACTTGGTGCGTCCGTCCAGCGTCGGGGCGAATTGGCCCACCTAGTTGCGGCGACGAAAGACAAACTTCATTATAAGTAGGTTTATATGTATGCATGTATGTATATACGCGCATATATAGTACAATTAGGTATATTCGTTTATATGTATGTACATATGTATGTATGTATGCTTGTAGGTATGTATGTATTCAACTTACAATTTGGTACGGGGGATTGCGATTGCGCGCCTGTATCATGAAGCCGGCGAAGCTCAAGCCAGCCGGAACACCCGCAATGTCCACACGCATCGTTTGGCCTTGGCCAATCACTGACGACGATGTGTCGATTCGGTACGGCGGCACCGAGTTGGCCGGCGGTATGCCACCGGCGTGAAACGGCAGCATTGTGTCGCATACGGTTTCCGGTGCACCTTGGGGCAAACTCATTATGGGCGTCCATGATACGATTTGCAGCACGACCAGTGCGCCCAGCACGCTTCGTCTGCTGTGCGCGGGCATTTTGTGTGACTAAAGAACCTGAAACTGCGATAAAGAAAAACACAAAGTGTTAAAAGCATTAAGTGTAGCTAATTTTCTGGAGAAACACGACATATTCAGCGGCGTGTTTATATCGTGCACGAACATATATAATAGTAGGTACAAAAAACTATGTCTATGAACACACATGTCGACATGTCAACAAAGTGTACATGGTGTACGCGTACTTTGTATGGTGGGTGTTTGTGTGTGTGTGTGTGTGTGTGTGTGACTCAAAGTTCTCAGGTTATTGCCTCTTTTCAAGAACTTGTCAGTCATTTGCGCAAACCTAACGTCGCCGACGATGGCCCATTTATGTTGCGACTGATACATGTCTGACAATGCATGCGATGCCTAAACGACAGACCAAGTGGGAAGGTTGGAGGTCAAGATTTGACAATGCATTTCGAATCAACGCCCCAAGGAATCGTAATCTACTTTTCAATGTACATACATAACTTTAGCCACGTTTAGCAAAACCACTTCTCTCGAGATATCAGAATTTTCCAGTGCTTTTATAAATAAAAACATAAATGAATGAATGATTCAATAACTAAATGAATACACAAATAAAATTAAATACAAATGCATAAATTAAATCAAATTTATGTACGCTTCTTTTAGTCGTATCGTTGTACCGATAATAATGATAACTAATAGTTAATTTTTTACTTTTGAGTTTTCGATTGACAGCTTGAATGTTCTTTTTTATATAATGTTTTCGACAACAGAACAGTTATATTTTATCTTTAAAAAAAAATGCTCTAAAAGGAAAGGAGTGTCAACGATTTTTGTTACAAATTTGTGTATAGTCTCAAGCCATCAAATTTTTATCTGTTCGTATTTTTTAAATTTTTATATTTTTAATTTAAACTGTTCACAGATCATTGTTTATCTTGACTGACTGACTGATTGATTCATCATCGTCCAACCCAAACAGCTGAAGCTACAGATATGAAATTCAAACTGTAAATTCATTTTAGAAAACGAACCGGCACTAAAAAATGATTTTTTAAAATTTAGTCTTTGAGAGAATGAAACACGCATTAATGTTCAATATTATCAATCACTATTTTATGATTTAAATAAATCAATCAAATCAAATTAGTTATATGGATCAATATTATATGAAGAAACAAGATTTAGTGAGTCAATTGGTTCCAAAATTAGTACTGAGAATCAAAAGTCATTCATGCGTATTTTGTATTTTCTCAAAAATCAAAATCTGACGTTATCATCAATGGGTTAAGGTAAGTGGAGGAATTATAAAAAAAAAATTTGCCAACTGGGTTCGATCTTGGTGAATGAAAGATAATTCGATATGAATTTTATAGCTTTTAAAAAATCAAAATGTGACGCGGTCGACAATGGTTCAAGAATTTTGTTTAGAGAAACATGGTTTAGTGGGCCTATTGACTTCACACCGGATTAAAGGACTTCAAAAGAGTACTAATTTTTATTTTTAAGTTTTACAATCAAAAATGAATTGAGAATTTGTATAGAAAAAGATGATTTAAAGGTTAAAGTTAACGGTTATCGAGTTTTTACAATTAAAAAAAAATTAGAAAACAATAAAGTGGGAAAAATATTGGTACTCAGAAAATAGCTCGAACTTGATACTATTTTCTGGTTTGATAGATTTTAAATTTATATATATTATATATATATATATTTCTATATACCAAATGTAGTATAATTCTTACAAATAATATATGTATATCTATATTCGTCGGGTGAATAAAGAGTGAAATACAAAAGTTTAACCAAAGATAACATAAATATAAATACATATTTATGGTGTTCGCAGTTCACCGGTATCTAGCATATTAAATTTTCCACCTGGCAATTTTCCCGAATTTTCCTTGGAATTTTCCCATATGGTATCTCAATTGTTTTTGCTTTGCATGAAAAACAGAGATACCGCTAGTTTCAAAATTTGCCGCACTGCTGAGCATGTTTATTGAAACAGTCAAAAAACAAAGTCAAATGAATTTATTTATGAAATTTATTGACACAATCTCCGGAGCGAATTTTTTTTTAGTACTTTATGCCACTATCGGGACGATTCAGGGACGATTTCTTTATTTGATGTTCAACGCTTGTTTGCCATTTGAGCGAGGCATTTTTATTTTGAAAAATTGTCCACAATTGTTTGAAACATATACAATGGGATGCTCACAGTTTTATTGTTATTTTTTTTGGAAAGTTGTCCGAAACAAATTTTCCCACAAACTACCATAATTGTATTATCTTTGATTCAACACTAGAAGGAACAAACAGCTAACACCAGGGAGCAGAAATAGGAGAAAAATAGGTACAGAAAAAAGATAGGTGACATCGACGGGTCACTACACAGCATTTTTCTGAACACAATCTAAGGGCTTTTTTTAGAAATGTTTTCAAATTAGACTCGATATGTGGTGTGAATGAGTTTTACACGTATAAAAGGAACGTGACGTGCTTTGTTTTTATAAAATATAATCTGGCGGAAAACAAATTATTTTTACTTCATAATTCTTTGTCGAAAATTATATTACGTTATTTTAGCCAATGCCATTTTTAAAGAAATCGGACACTGTTTAACTTTAAAAAGTTTCTTAAGGGATATTTTATTCTAAAATTAAATAAAGGAAAATATCAATACTGCTTCTCCTATATATTGTAAAAAGATTAAGGCCGATTGTGCTACAACGTTTTATCCATGTTTACGAATATTTGTGCCGTGTTATGTCATTTTCAAGTATATTTTCTCATTTTTTACTCTACCAAAATGTCTTTAAATACTTGTTTAGGAATATTTATTCCAAATAAATGTATTAATAATGAAAATGTCCACTCAAATGCCACTTCAATGCAGGCAATTAGTTTTTCAGATGACACACGCGGCAATGCCTTTGCCCATCAACAATTCCTCGCTAACCTACTAACTGCAGACTTTTGCCACACACTCACACACACACGCACGCTTTTTGACCCAGAAATACAACTGTTCGTAGGTATAGTTGGTATATCATAGTAAATGTAGAAAAAACTGTACACGTTCATTCGGTCGCAACTTGGCAGCAATTAGCGACGAACAATTTAAGGTCCGACGAACTGTTCAAGGAATTCGCGCATTTATATGCGAATTAAGTTTAAAATTTTCAACAGCAATGCGCTTAACTTGTGCACAAACCTTCTAGGCTGTGTGGCTAAGCGGCCGACTGGCTGTTTTTGCATATTTCAGCTGCACGTTAACTCAACGCATTTTGGCCCGTTGCGTCTTGATTGTTGTTGTTTTTTATTTGGTGTTGGTGCTGTTGTTGTTGTTGCTGCACGTTCAATTCAAATTGAATTCCATCATGAACGCCGTAACACAATTAAATCAGCCAACAGCGACAGCAATCACAACCCACACAACAACAACAAACAACAAATCCAAATAATTCAATAGTTGATTGTCTTTAAAGCAAATCAATTATAATAAAAGTAGTGCCGATGGCCTTATTATAATTTTATATTGAGAAATATGCATGGAAAATATTAATATACTGAAAAGTGACAACACAATTTCACTTTCCACCATTGAACGCGACAACGAATTATGAAAGCCAATAAGAAAGTTTTTTCTAAGGAATTTAATTAAAGTTTATTGACTTTATTCATCGTAATATCGATAAAATGTTCACCACCTGTGAAAACATAGGTAATTAGTTTGAGAATTGTTTAATAACTTAAAAAAATATTAACTACTTACTTTGCTTACATAAGAAAACAATTCAACAAAAACACATTCAATTCAAAAATTAAATTAAATCAAATGGAATGGAATGCTAAAAATTAAATTAAATTAAGTTTTACCGCAATAAGTTTTTTATCGCAAAGAAATATTTTGACAACTTTCAGCACTTCACCACAACAATGAATATTTTATTATTACTCGCCTCGTTCGCAGCGCGCAACTGATTCTTCCAAGCGGCTCCTACAGCCTCGATCATCACTCACGCCAATTAAATGTTGCCATTTTTTCACACAAGTTTCATTTAGGTCTTTACATTTGTGCTGCATGCACCCCATTCATTACTGCGAATCATGATTCAGAGTTAAATTGAACAGTCTTTTCCATATTGCAACGACAATGTGCGATATAATAAAATTAGCACTTTTTAAATTTGAACACTTTCAAGGTCAGTGAGTATTTTGCAATTTTATCGTTATTATTTAGGTATGGGGAATAAAATTCAATTCGAATTGTTAATTTTTTTATTATTGTAGCAAATTGTTACACTTTTGCTTTGCTGAGTGCAAATTCCATGTCATACACTCAAAAAACAATTCTAAAAAAATTATAAATGGATAGCGGCGACTGTGAGTCTCTGGTTTTGTTTTGGCAAAATAATTACACACTCATTACCAAAAATTCCAAATATTGTTTAGACAAAATTTGGAATCAAATTGTCGTTGCACTTCAAATGCTGTGCAAATTAACAAGTGTTTCATATAAAGTCAAGTCTTTCAATAAAAAAAATATTTAATTCCATAAAAATTATTTGCACAAATGTTAAAAGTGTAGGAGACGAAAACATGTTTCACTTTCATTGAAGAACATTTTCGTAGAACAAATGTAGAAGTTGGTTTTTTTACAGTAGAACAATTTGCTGGTTCTTCTCTCTTCTACGTACATACACTGTCTGTCTGGCCCCTCAATTGTAGGTGCTCAGATTTATTTCAAATAATATTGCTTGCCTTGTAATGCAGAATAACTAAACTCTCACACTGTACGTTGAGCTAATACTGCACCACAATAAAAAATAATTTTGTGTTCATTGATAAATTTTTTGTTTTCATATTCCAGTCAAGTGAACGAAATTTTACTAATACAGTCGTGTCTGGATATAGTAAACTAATTATTGCAAGGCCTGTTAACAGTATTGAGGTTGTTCACTATATCAAGGTTAACATTTTTGTTCAAAAACTCGTCTTATTTGCTCAAAATACACTTTTTGCTTTTTGCTTGAAATTGCTTTCAAAATTTTGTTCATGATTTAGAGGCTCCATGTCAAAATTTGGATGTTCACTATATCGAGGTGTTTACTATACCCAGACACGACTGTATTTTCATATTTCCAGATTTAAATGGACAGTAATTTAGAGCATAAATTTAGTAAGGTGATAGTAGTTTTCAATCTTGAAATACATTTATTAGCTGTGTTTTAGTTCATTCAGAGGAACATGTACTGTAATCGATGAGTCTCAATGCTCCTGTTTTTTGTGTTTACTTTTTTAATGAAAATAATTTTTTTTCTAGTGTAGCTATGAACTCCTTCATTATTTTTCTACTATATCTGTTCTACAACAATTTTTGTCTCAATGCCAGTTAGTCGTGACGTTTGCAATGTATTCAATTTTTTTCTTGTAATGGAATTGTTTTATTTTTCCTGAAAGTTTTAACAAAAGCAGGCAATATTCATTTGTATTGAAATATTTGTATTGAAATTGAAAGTTTTTCGATATCCGCAATGGGAGAATATTTCTTTCCAATGGTCACTGGTCAATTTTTAGCAAAGCTTTGCACTGGAGGTGATGTGATTCATTAAAATATAAAAACATTTTTATTAACTTATTACATTTGACAGACAGTTAAAGGCATATAAAAAAATTTGACTAAGTCACGGAATTTTTCATGCGCTCTGAATTATTAAAATGTGTCGTAAAGTGTATCACCTGCTGTATCAACTCGCTTATGCTATAAAATAAAAAGTTAACAATTAATTTACACGTCTGACAAAATGTAAACAGAATTTATTAATCACCTGAATTAAATCAACTAATTATTGCTTTACAAATATGTGGACAATCATCGAACGATTCGAGCCAAGTAGACAGGAAATACGTTCTGAATACTCGACTCAACTATTTGTAGTTGAGTATGTCAACATGCTTCATTTTAATAAGAACAAACAGATACACAGCTTTTATCAGTTTCCGAAATCGTGTATGAATATTTTCAGAAAAAAAAACCACTCAGCAACAACAACAAGTACAACGTTACGTTCACAGACGTCTGCACGAAGCACACTCACAGCGTCTGAATGCGTTCCCTTCCCTCCCAACCTTGACAACCAGCCAGCCAGCAAAACATCGCACAACGCAATTAGCCGAATTTTTTATTTATTTATTTTTTGTTTTGTTTTTCATTGCTACCAAATGCCAAGCCTCCGACTCAAAAAAAGTGTAGCAAAAAAATTACCAAAAAAAAAACAACGACAAAAGTAACAGCACAAAAAATAGCAAAGCGGGTAATTTCGACGAGTAATTGCGGCTGCGCAAACGAATTTAATGATACTTAAAGTAATACCAGCTAAGTGAAGTGCTTAAGCGATATGTGGGCCTGTAGACCGATTTGCGTACGCACGCGATTCGTATCGCCGAAAACAAAAGCAGTGAAACCGACAGTGGCAACAGCCCGAACCGACCCTAATTTTAGCTGTAACCACTTTTTAACGGTTGTCGAATGTCGCGATCCAGGGCCCTGCATGTAAGATGTTGTCAGCTCAGCTTGGCGTTTAGTACAGCAATGTCACAGAACCACCGAAAAAAACACCAAACAATCATTTATGCTAAAATGTGCCATTGAAGTTTTCTTTTCACAGCAGCAACGTATGCGCATGCGTCACGCGCAGCTTTCAGTAAGGCAAGTGTAAAGCTTCATGAGACATTCAATGACGCAACATTTGAATTGTGTATATGGCGTAGAGCCATGTTTACTGAATAGAAACATTCAACGGCAAATTTTTAAATGAGAATTGTGTCATTTTGTGCGCATATTTTGGCGTAACTATGTATGGAGATACTTAATTAAGACGCCACACAGAGTTTGGCGGGCTGTGCCTTAAATTAGTTTTAAGTTAGTTTATTTTTAAATTATTATTAGTTATTTCTAAGTTATGAAAAAGCACACTCTTCATTAAAACTCTTATCAAAGTTTGCATGCAGCTGCGACAACTTGACGTGCACCGAGCCGAACTATCGAACGACTTTGTTAATAAGTAAAAGTGTCGAATTCATTCGTATTCTGAATAAAACTTGCACTAATAACCAGCGTGACCCACATATCCGCCCATCACCCTACACGAACAGGGCCAGGTCTTAGTTGTGGTTGTCCACTAGTTGGCATTTTAATTAAAACTAACTGCACTTAACTGCACCCGTACACCTGTTCATAGATAAAGCGCGGCTTGTCGTGTTGCACTCGTCGTCATACCAGTCTGTATACATACATACACCTATAGTATGTATTGAAGCGTGCTTTGAGTGATATTGCGGCATTAAATTCGCCATGTGTCTGTCACTCATGCGCGTGGAGTTGTGCGTCATTGTTTTCATGCGCTTTGCGGCTACTAGCTGACTTACTTTTCTGGCCTTACCGCCGAGCGCGATTGCGGTTAGTTGGGGAAACCCAACCGCTGCCACACTTTTGCTTGTCTCAAGTCCAGCCCCAGGTACGTCGCCCCATGACAGCCGATTCAGAGGCAACTGCCTGGTTAGTCACACACGCGTTCTGGCAACAATGATTTTCATTCGCCCATGCACAATGTGGGAAAAAACTGACCTCTATAACCAGCAAAAAGATTAAGAATAAATAATATGATCACATGTATTGGCGTCTGAGACCAAACTAGTTCGAAACTTGCAATTTTAATTTGTCGTGATTTAAATGATTGAAAATAAATTGTTGTAGCAACTCAACTACAGCGGCGCGTGTAAAAATAATGGCTTAGTTTATGGAAATAAAAATACTTATGGCACTTATTTATTCCAATTAGGTCATTTCCGCCGAGTCTTCACGACTTTTTCGAATAAGTAACAGTTTTTTTTAATTGCGTGTGCTTGAGAAACGCGGTCAGTCGGTGCCACCATGTCCTGCCGGTAAAACCCACTGTTAACCCACATAAACACGCAATGTTAACTTTACTATTTTTCCTTTTATATGGCTACTATGTGTTGACCCAATGTTTGTTATGGCACGCCCTGCACACTGCCAAAAAACCTCCCCCAGACACCACTGGATGCCGTTCATTGTGCTCGATTTCGGTGATGAAGGGTTGAGTTGTGCTGATTGGTAACTTATAAAATTATATACGTGTGTATGTATGTGTATAAGTATGCAATGAGGTATGAATCAATGATAAGGAAACAAACAAAATGTACTTTCATTAAAAATTACAATAGAAATCGTCACCAAAGCGATGTTATAAAGATAAACACTTTGATAATGTGATTGAACCTTGATAATAATATGTTATAGCACGAATGATTTTCTGGAGAAAATAATCAATAAACTCCTGTTGAGCACTCTGAGAGAATGAGTGGCATAATTATCACGATAACTGAACAGCTGTGACAAGCCTGATACAGGCCTAAGCTTCAAAGTATTTCAATTTATCGCATCATAGCATACAATATTTTCAATTTTCTAGGCCTACAAAAGTGAGTAAGTCGAAAGTATTTATAGCACAAACAGATAGTGCCCATCCATGTCGCATCCAGACACATCACTGGATCTGCTACCGTCATAACAGCAAAGGCAGAAGTAGACGAGAGAGAGAGAGACGAAGTCTTTTCATTCGATATTTCTTGCTTCAAAGCCTGTTTCAGTACTGAAAGGCGGTGTGAATCCGAGCCACAAAACGTCCATCAGAAGTGCTGAGACAGATCAATGACAGAGAACAGAGAAGAAAGCGAAAGACGAAATCTTTTCATGCGACATTTCTTGCTTCAAAGCCTGTTCAAGTACTGCATTGTGGTATGGATTTAAGCAACAAAACGTCTATTAAACAGAATAAATATGAGGTAGGGATCCAGTCACCTAGTGACCGCGGATCCTATTTTGATAAAATCTCTATTGAATTGCATATCCTCTGCAAACTTTAGCTTAGCAGAAGGCATGCAACTTTTGGCGTGACAGAGACACAATAGATAATAGACAACAGATTCTAAAATAGTCTTTCAACAATATCCACATTGACTTTAAAACAGAAAAAACAAATTTCATAATCTCGTTGCAATGCGACCATAACTAAAAACCAATTTGCTAAACTTCTTTTTCAATAACTTCAATCAACAAAAACACATTTACCGACATACACTCACTCATTCATACGTACGCAATTCTGTGCATATAAATACTCATTCATACATATGAAGGTGCACAGTATCTGTAATATGCATTAGCAAATTTGTGCTGAACATTTTCATATTTGATCGCTGACGTCATTTTGTAGCAGGGCGCAGCCAGTTACTGCGGCCAGAATCCGTCGGCTTTATTAAAAATGCGAAAACATTGCACAGCACAGCAGAGTGGCGCATGCTGATCATGACCACGCTAATTGCATGCGATCATTCAAATTGTTTATAGCTTGAGAAAAATAAGACAAACATGTTTTTTCAAAACGCTCACTTCTATAGAAATCGACAAATTGCTAAAGCATTGAAAAAATTGCATTTATGTGTTTCTGAACAACAACAAAAGATCAAAACAATCATTTCAAAAGGCATTTCTCTGCAATGTGAAGGTCATTTTTATAGTAAAATAGCTAAACAAAAAAATTCAAAAGTTTCAATTCATAGTCAAACTAGTTACGCACACTTCAAGCATACATAATGTGATATATTTGATTTTTTTACATTTAAGTCCATTGCTTTGCTCTCTTGTCCATGTGAACATGCGCATTTGCTTTCATTGTTTTTATTTATGTTTTAAAGTTTTTATAAGCAACAACTAATCTGATGTTCTGCAACACAAAAAAGCACAAAAACACTTAAAAGCCAGTCTTAGAAAAGCGAAAGCAACTCGGATAACATTACAGCCGTCACCAGCCAACAGGCGGCAATCACCAGACGCTAGACGCCAGACGTCAGCCATCAATGGCAACCGTGATGCCATTTCAAGGTTTATCAATGAACGAACATTCCGCAAAATGCGCTTTGGCGTTGTTTGTGCGCTTACTACAACACACCGTGTACGCGTACGGACGACCACACCGAAATCCAGTTTTGACTCAGCCGTGAGAGTTGTACGCGATCGTGGCATGTAAACAAGTACACACGTACCGCTCGAATGTGCTGTGCTCGCACAGATTCCAGCCGCTGGATACAGTCGTTTCAGGTGCGCATGCGAACCGACTGGAATTGGCACAATTATTTGCACTCCATCGTGCTAATGTGCTGCTGCTAATTGTCGACCTACAATACAAAACGACGCTGTAGTCTTTGGATAGTTTTCATTGTTGTTGCAACGAATTATCACTCTGCTTTTTGTACATATTCTGAACGATTTTTGAACACGCTAAACGATTTTTGAACACTTTTACCCCAGACACAACATGAATCAAAGAAGATTCAGTAGTATGATCACTGTGCACGATAACAAACAAATTGTCGGCAATAACAATAATTGAAAGCGATGATGTTGTAAACTTGATAATCCGCAGCGAAATGCATCACAAACTGAATTGCGCCATATAAATATTATGCAGTCAATTTTATTGTTCAATAAATATGTATACCTTATTCTGCTTCCTAATGCTCAATTCTTATAAAACTTTACAAAAAACCATCTTGTAGACAAAAACACCACACATAGGTTTGCGACTCGTAAACAATTATTGGTGCTTGGTCGAGAAGCGATGACGCATAGAACTTTGCATCCACCGTTTACCATTTAGTTCAAAATTGACAAAATTGTTTAACGGTAAATCGTTGTCTAATGATTATGACCCGGAATCCTATTTGGTTTATTAGTTTTACCAATAAGCAGCAGCAACATGAACTTTCGTTACACTGCTATTGTTCTGTGAGGCCAATAGTAACAAAGAAATGAGATATTGAAAAAATTTTTAATTTACTTGAACACTACCTAATTCAACTCAAAGAAATCTTTCGAATATGTTGAAAATTCTATCTTTAATCACAAATTCTATGCACCCAGCCTGAGCGACCAAGTTGTATGCTCGTGTTTCACAAAATTATGTGTGTAACGAAGAGTTAAACAAGGTGGAAGAAAAGTCATTGACTAATACGTGCTATAATCAATGAATGAATTACCCAATACAATAACATTGATTGCTCTTTATACGCGAAATATATTTCATCATACTAGCAAAACCCTTTTACTTTGTAAATAAACAAAATCTTGAGCAACAAACTTCTTCTTCAAGCACTTAACATAATATTTTGTCAATACAAGTAGAGGTTTTTATTAAACCCAACTTTGGTATGGGGTCTGTCATACCCATAAGTGAGGTTAAAGCAGTATCAGAAAGTCCATATAAATCTCAATTATAATTGGGCTAAGGTTAGAACTAACAACTCTTGAGCCTGTTGCCCGAAACTAATGCAGGGAAATCATGCAGCCCTATAGGTAGGGTCACATATTTCATCGCATAAAGACTATAGGTCAGGTTTTGCCCGGCAACAACGAAATCCCCCTCCTTATATGTACATCGCACATTCACACCGTTGCTTCGAAACGCTTGCATTATGCTTGCTCATCTTGTTAACGGTAATAACTCTTCGCAATCTCATACTTTATGGCCGAATTGTAAATAGTTTTCGCATTTTTTCACAATGTTTTTTTCGGTTTTAATTTTATGTTATTGTATTTTGCTTGGAAGGTACGAGTGTATGTGTGTGTGAGGTTGAAAAATGTTGTGCCATGAAATTCGCTCACAGCCACCGAGTCTGTCGTTGTGCTGCGCTGCGTATAAAAAGTCAACAACTTAATGCGAAGAAAAGTATGTGCCATAGATGTGTCAAGAGACAGCAACAACAACTGTAGTGACAGCAATATCAACGGCACAGAGAAACACAGAACGGGCAAGTGCCGGAGTGGTGCGCGGCGCCCGCTCGAAACCAGTTTGAAAAGTTTTATTTTTGTCAGCGCTTTTTCGTCTCGTTGGAATTTTTATGGCAATTGTTTTTAAACTTGATACGCTGCGTCCCCTACAGCAGCTGGCTTCGTCGCGACTTGAACCCTGCTCGCGTCACCTGCCACCCAGCCAGCCAGCAGCAGGCTGCAGCATTGCGCATTACGAATGATCGAATGCGATCAGCGCGGTTGTGCTCCGGGCAACCAGCACCGTTGGCATGTGCTAAATGCTACAACAAATGCCTACTTTTCGCATGGGGTGTGGCTGCGACAAACTTGCTCCAAATTTCAAACTCACTTCGAGCAAGTGCAAGTGCCTAACAGGCGACCGCCGCCGTCGTGGTCCTTAATCCTGAGTATTTGCTGCTGCTGTGGCGCTAATGCGTCTTCCGCCAGCACTGCGAACAATCGGTTGCTGCTGTGGCCGCAGTTGAGACGAGCGTTGTCTCTTCGTCTTAGTTGAAGTTTCTCTGCCGCTCCAATATGTTATTTATCTTCCTCACACGAGTTCACAAACGAAACACCAATCAACGATGTTAATAACAAAAGCGAAGACGTAACAAAAACGGTCGGAAGAAAAAACCAGACCCGTTTGCACTAACAATTCCGAGCTTCAAAACACAACCGCGCGCTAAGCAATGCCGCGTTCAACTAAAAGCAACTTCAGGTGGTAACTTCTTTTGAGGCAACTGTTGGCCGTAGCCATAGCCAGCAAATGTGATTGTCGCCCGCTTCAGCTAACACGTCTTGCAGCCGATGGCGTCGTCATCAGCGTCAATTGTTTTGTTCAATTGTATTTTTGTTGCGATTGCCAGCATGTGTTGGTCGCCCTAAACGACCGGTACAAGTTGTTGGCGGTTTTAGTCGGCAATTGAATAATTCGTAACTAGCATATACAAAAATACGACATGACGAACTATCAGCTGTCAAATAGTCGTAAAATTATGATTATATGTGGTTCTTTAGCCTCTTTGTCGGCATTACCAACCTCCTCCCATCTTCGAGTCCAGAGATCACAGTGCTTTAAAATGAACGTAATAGCTTAGTAGCATTCAAATGGTCAAATCTTTCGGTAGAAAGAAAATCGTCTTCGGCATTGGTCGAGTCTTGCATGTTAGGTTAGGTTAACCACATCATCCGTTACATAGAGCTGTCAAGGTTCAACGCTTAGTCAAACTTTGCCACTTAAATTGTACTTCTTTCCATGAACCATGCAGCCGGTTGGCTACTTACAATTTTCATATAGCCGCTCGCGTGTGTGTATCTTTTGAGTCGTTGCCGCTGTCGTTTTCATTCACGTCGCTCGCTTTGAAGGCATTTATGGTTCAACGAGTTTTACAATTTCCGCTCAAAGGTGTGCGCAGTTCTCCTTTCTCCGGTCGACGATCGATTGACTACGAACGCTGCAGCCAATATTTTCTCTCGGCGTTCGGATGTTTTGCCAGATCTACATCGTTGGCTAATTCTCAACTTGAGATTAACCCTAAGCATCGGCTTCCAAAACCACTAAATGTTTGCGCTGACTGTATATACAGTATATACTGTCAATTTGACGTGTGTATGTATCTACATACATCGTTATTAATAATTCTAATCAATAAATTATAAAAAAAATGGCAAGAAGGTTTCATTACAAATAAAACTCGACACGTATTTTAGCTAAAATTCATTATAGGCTACTTATGTAGATTTGCGAGAAAATTCTATGATAAAAATGATAAGCGGTAGACATACATATGTATGTATGAAACTACCAAATTATTTCTGACGTTCATTGAATAGGCAATTTAATCAGCATAACGGAAATAACGTTACGATAACCTATTATCTGCAAACATTTGAATTTTGGCTAAAACGTCAAGCATTTCAAGAGCTGAACGCTGATTAGAGTTTTATAGATTAATTTCAATATAGTTTTCCAAGGTAATTGGTGCGATGAGTGCGATACTATTGTGTTCTTTTACAAATTAAAAAAAATTATTTTTATAACAAAATAATTTGAAAAATTACGCTAATAAGAAACGTTAAGTGCCTAGATGAAATCTTTCAAACATTCTTTCACATATACAAAGGGTGGCTAGAGTCCGACCAATTCCCATTTTTTTGGCGGATGCCGATGCCGATTAATCTGTCGGAAGGGCAAGAATCGGCCGATGATGATGTCGAAGCCGATTCCCTAGAAAATATAAAAAGAATGGATTCAACCAAACACAGTTTATTTTTCAAAAGAACAAAAACGAAGGGCTATTTTCTCTCGGCGTTCGGATGTTTTGCCAGATCTACATCGTTGGCTAATTCTCAACTTGAGATTAACCCTAAGCATCGGCTTCCAAAACCACTAAATGTTTGCGCTGACTGTATATACAGTATATACTGTCAATTTGACGTGTGTATGTATCTACATACATCGTTATTAATAATTCTAATCAATAAATTATAAAAAAAATGGCAAGAAGGTTTCATTACAAATAAAACTCGACACGTATTTTAGCTAAAATTCATTATAGGCTACTTATGTAGATTTGCGAGAAAATTCTATGATAAAAATGATAAGCGGTAGACATACATATGTATGTATGAAACTACCAAATTATTTCTGACGTTCATTGAATAGGCAATTTAATCAGCATAACGGAAATAACGTTACGATAACCTATTATCTGCAAACATTTGAATTTTGGCTAAAACGTCAAGCATTTCAAGAGCTGAACGCTGATTAGAGTTTTATAGATTAATTTCTATATAGTTTTCCAAGGTAATTGGTGCGATGAGTGCGTTTAGAGTACTATTGTGTTCTTTTACAAATTAAAAAAAATTATTTTTATAACAAAATAATTTGAAAAATTACGCTAATAAGAAACATTAAGTGCCTAGATGAAATCTTTCAAACATTCTTTCAATATACAAAGGGTGGCTAGAGTCCGACCAATTCCCATTTTTTTGGCGGATGCCGATGCCGATTAATCTGTCGGAAGGGCAAGAATCGGCCGATGATGATGTCGAAGCCGATTCCCTAGAAAATATAAAAAGAATGGATTCAACCAAACACAGTTTATTTTTCAAAAGAACAAAAACGAAGGGCTGTATTAAATATACATTTGTTTGTAACATATTTCACACAAATAAGCAAATACGAAAAACTAAAAGTTAAAAATTAAAAAAATCACCAGGGAATCCAGCGTATACATTAACATGTATTTAAAAGAAATAATATATCACATATATTCCACGTCTCCACTGGGTTGAACAAAAATACTGACGTAAACTCGACTTATTAATAAATATTGCATTAAAATTGAGTTCTTCTTCAACTTAACCCTAATTCCCAGAAGTGAGAAGTGAGCCTCACAGTCTCACTAAAGATTGCAAATGGTGATAAATCCAAAAGATTTTCGATTCCATTATTTTATGTAATCCTCTAATGGAATGTTAGAATTATATTGCATTTATAAATTTAACATTTTAGACAGTTTTTGTACTTAACTAAAACAACTTAACTAAAACAAATGTTTTGTACTTACTAAAACAAATGTTTTCAGTAATTTAGCTCAAATATGTAAGCCTGACAGTCTAACTTCTGGGTTTACGTTACTATTAAAATTCTGGGAATTAGGGTTAAAATGCGATGCGATGCCGATACCAAGTTTTGTGGCCGATACTAGCCGATGCCGATTAATCGGTCGGACTCAAAGGGTGTCCGAATATTTATACCCATAGGACGGTTTCACTTGACTTTCATCAATTCCCAATTGTTAGATTAATGTTCATAAACATTTAGCAGACCCAAAAGTAAATGAAATATTTTACTTGTTGTTGTTTCCATCATAGTAAATTTTCCAGAAATATCATCAGTGTCTACCCAAAAGTAGTGAAATTAATTTTTTTATTTAGAAGTGGCCTATCTCCCTTCCCAAAAGCGACTAAACACCGCCACAAACGCGCATTTGCTGAACACAGCTCGATTGTCAATCAAATTCACTTCGACAACACTGGTTCAGTTTGCACTCAGCTGAAGAAAAGATTAAAATTTGCCTGTAATTTACGGAACGAAAAGCATACATCGCATGAAAAATGCATAAATCACACGTCACGTTTGCAATTTTGGCATTGTCCTTGCTAGTCGGCGGTAGCTGGGGCGACTTGGTCATTGGGCAGGATGATACATCAGACGAGGTATCGGGCCTATTCACCATCGAGGGCAAGATATACCCGCCGGAGATGCACACCGCCTTCCTAGACAATAGGTGGCAAACAGAGACATCGCTGTCCATCAACAGCGGCGAGTACAAAGGCTTTCTGCGCGAAGACGGCACCTTCATAATTAGCGGCGTGCCATCGGGCAGCTACGTGCTGGAGATACATAATGCGGACTATTTCTATGAGCCAGTGAGTTGAGGCCTCAAAAAGCATTGTAGGACTTTCTGTATAACTTGTGCATTGCAGGTTCGAGTGGAAATCAACCCCAGAGGAAAGTTTCGCGCGCGCAAGGTGAACTACGTGCAGCCATCGCAAATCATACAGGTGCCATATCCGCTGAAAATGAAGGCGCTGACCCGCTTCAAGTACTTCCAGACACGCGAGCAGTGGAAGGTGAGATATAGCGCAATTAAAATGCTGCAAATTCTTGATTGAATGCTTTTCACTTTAGATCACCGACTTCCTCTTCAGCCCGATGGTGTTGATGATGGTGCTGCCGCTGCTGCTAATGCTCGCGCTGCCCAAGATGATCAACGATCCGGAGACGAAGAAGGAAATTGAGAACATTCAGTTCCCAAAGGCAAGCTCGAGTTTTTATTCAAGACCGTTTTATTCAAGATGAACGTTTAATCGCTTGTTTGCAGGTGGGCAACGATATGCCGGAATTCAGCGAGATGATCACATCGCTCTTCACGGGCGGCTCCAAGCCGCCGGAGAAAGAAAAGAAAGCCACGTCCGCCAAGCAGAACAAGAAGCGCAACTAAGCGATATTAAACGGAGCAGCTATTAAATTGCTTAGGAGCCCCATATGTAGGTGCCGCTCATTAGTCAAATTGATCAACCTTTACACACTATATAAATTTTGCGTTCACAATAAACTTTTACACACACAAGTCCAAAGTAATTTGGAAGACAGAACTCATGTATGCGCATTTTATTTAAGAAAACCAATCGTTTCGTGGCGCTTTTTGCCTACACGAGCCTCCTCAGTTTTCAGCGCCTTCACTAGCTCATCGTTCAATCGGTCCGCCGCTGACAGCCCCAACTGTATGCAATTGTGCATGGTGTCCTTGTGCAGCGAACCATCACCCACAGTATGAACATTGGACATAAAACCTGTCAATACACGAGATGACTTTATATCTACAAAACTGCATGCCCGGCAATAAACTGACTCACTTTTACCATTCCGCTTCGATACCGCCACAACCACACTGGCCGTGCTGCATTGCTCCTCCTCGGCGGACGGATCCACCACGCACGAATCACCGATTTTACACACTGTCACCAATATGGGCACATTCTTTATCGCTATGCGCGTGCAGTCGTACGGATCATCGGAGATGACAAGGTCAGCCTCGCCTGCATCCATCAGCGCTGCCGTCACGCGCGGAATCTTTGTGTTGAACAGCGCCGCTTTAGCAGCAAGCGACACAGCATCAAAGAGATTCCCGCCACATTCCAATATCTAGGAAAAACGAAGAACCAGATAAGCACGTTATAATCAACAGCAACTCCAGTGTTTCTTTACTCACGAGTATGTCCACAAACAGCTTCCAGCACTGCTGGCCCTGTAAGATGCACAGCGCCTTCAGGTCGAACGCCATCGGCGATTCGTAGGCATTACTCAATGTATCCGCCAGCTCCAGTGCCAGCTCCTCACCGCCGCGCCCCTCGAATTCTGGTGTTGCATTTGCCGAACTGTTAACACACAAGCATTCACGTTATAATTTCAATCCATTCACGTGTAGCGTGCAGCTGCCACGCACCAATCCACAAAGAATTCGATCTTGCCCTGATTCGGGGTCAGGTGATTAGGCTTGTCGATTTCGGTCTTGATGCCCACCAGCACATCGGTGTTGGCCAGTCGCAAACGCGCCGAGCCGCTGGCATTGCTCACCACACCAGTCTCCAACTCCATGGGGCGGTAATCACGCCGCGATCGACCATCACAACGAAAGTCCTCCTGTGCAAGCAGCCAAACATTAACACAGCTGGGTTTCACAACGGTCGCACGCCCACTTACCTCCACACCATGCAGTATGAATGTTTTTTCCGCCTCGCTCAATGCAATATTGGCCATTCTGTTCCGATGCACTTGCAGTTGTGTGCTGTGGACGCGAGTGGTTGTCAAACAATTATCAACAATCTGGTAGCGCACCGAGTGAAATATTTTATATTTATTCGCGATGGCAGCGCAGTGCTGCCAGTTTTTGCATGGTTGCCAATCAACAAAAACGCTCAGTACCGATCAAGGCGAATTAATACAGGTGACCTCGTTGAATCAGCTGATTTTCTTTTTTTAACCCTGGAAGAGATCTAGATTGTCAAAATGGCTGTTTTTGGTTGGTTGGTTGCCGAAGGCTTGATTTTGACAATCAAGTTGCACAAACCCAACAACAAAATACGTGGGAATTTTGTTGTGGCGATACGCGGTCACCGTTATTAATTCGCCTTGGTACCGATGTTTTAAATAAGTTCCAACTAGTAGATTACAGTACTAAAAATTCAATATTGGGCTTCAAAACGTTAGGGACTCCCCGATACATTAAACGAGAAGGAATTTTAATTTAATTTTAATACTCCCTACAAGATGTTTTGCGAAAATTTATGACAATAAAATTAAATAGAAAAACTTTTTGATATTAAGGGTTTCGTCTGCAATTACTTACTGGAATAAGACAACAAACGAGTATGTTTATTGTACTTAGCCTGTATTGGCAACCTGCTACCTAGTGCGACAGTGGACGCAAAGATATGTGCCACTTACAAGCCGACTTGATTATGGTTTTGCTATTTGGATTTAATTGCGGCACCGTTTTATTGAGCTGCGACTAATTTGAATCTAATTGGCTCCTACTTACATCAAGCAAACACCCTGTCTGTGCGACAAATCAATAGAGAACACTTCACACACGGGTAACTAAAACTAGCTAAAATTGTATGCGTAAAGCTTTAATAGGTAAATTAAATTTCTTTTTACACATTTATTCTGTTCGAACGACGATTTCGCTTTCAACCAAACAAACTGTTCAACAAACAAATCCAGGGATTGTTTTGTAAAAGTGCATTTTAATTACTTAAATATTATTTTTTTCTAAAAATCAAGTAATGTCAACTTGACCAATTAATTCTTGTTAGTAGCAAAATTTAAGTGGTATTTGCGATCAACAAACCGAAATGTTATTAAATTGATTCCATCTTCGGTAATATATTTTGTTTCCACTGCATATTTTTAGTTCAGGTTTATCGAATATCATTGCTGCAGCTACTTTGCTTGTTGGTTTACTTTCGAGTCCTTAATAGTTATGTGTACGGTTGTTGCGGCCGTTTGTTGCTAGCATATGTGTGTGTGTGTGTACGTATTCAAGCAGAGGGAGGAATCGGCCTATCGCCCGCAAAATGATATACCTTGGGAGCAAACTTGTGCCGCACAACAATTCACTTGCCAATTCAATCACATTTCTTTTTTATTATTTATATATTAAATTGTAACTTGACTGCAGTCTGCCGGAGCAACAGTGTGGTTCGGTTAGCGGAGATTAACTTCGATTGCTTTTAATTAGACCAAGCCAGCAGTTGTTTCATATCCGGATCGATTTCTATATCGCAAAAATACATAAGTCAATTGATTGAAATCATGATAAAACGATCATCATTAATACCCTCATCGGCCGCTGTTGTTGTTGTAGCTGTAGCAGCTTTCTTTTGTGGCACTTTTTCAGGCATTTCATCGGCCGGCACTTCGGGCAGCGTAACATTTGGCTCGGGTATACCAATGACCTTCTTGTCGAATTCCTCCTGTTCCAATTCGTCCAATTCTCGCTCGAGGTCCTCGTCGTCCAGATCGGCACCTGTGAACACACAATCAATGAGTTGAATTGCACTACACCAACCATGCAATAATACGTACCAAATGCCACCGGGTTCGAAATAGCATCGGAGATCTCGCGTGCCACATCCTGTTGCTCGGCAATGTCGTCCATCATGTCGTGCACATTGTCGACATCCCTGCGAAAAAAACAAATACAAACAATGGTAACTATTGACGGCGTGCAGGAAGCAGCAACTTACATGTTTTTGTGTGCCGATTTGAGTGCATCAGCTGCATTCTTCATTGTGGTCAAGACGGCGGTATTCGTATTGGCGCTCTCCAACGCCTCGCGCTGCATTTCAATGGTGGAGAGGGTGCCATCAATTTGCTGCAGCTGCTTTTCGAGTCGCTTCTTCTTCTTGAGCGCTTGCAACGCAACTAAAAAAGGGCAAGAAAACAAAGACTTAAAATTCAGCATTTTAACTTATCACATGGCAACAGTTATCATGTGATTGTAGCTTGAGATTTGGTGCTGTTAGAAGGTATAATGCCGCTAAAGTTTATTTTTTTTATCGGGATTGAGGTAATACACCGAAAGAGACGGTTCCGATATGGAAAAGTGATCAGTGTCACAGTCAGACTGATGGTAATCACCAGCCCATGTCTTTAGTTGAAGACCAACACGTTCGCTGTCATGTAACTGGTGGTCATGCGCCGTAGGATTTTGTATTGAAAAAAAAAGAAAAAAAACTGGCACCTGGGTTATCATTTTTTGTATAGAAGCACCGATCGCGTAAAGCAAAATAAGAAAATTAATTTAACTTTTTAATGGCTTAAGCATTAATTGTTTATACTGCTTACAACCTCACAAGTTTGCCTGTTTTAACTAAAAATATCCATACATGCAAGCCTAAGAAATAATTTACACATTAGCGAAAACTTCGGCATGCATAGCGCACTTAATTCGGAGTTGTTTGTTTACAGTTTGTTTACTAAAAAAAATACGTATATTTCACTTCTTGCAAATGTTATTGACGAACATTGGAGTGACTTTCATGCAGAAGTCGCCAGCGCACATCACATTAGATGTTTTCCTTTCGAAAAATTAGTTTCAATTTAAATTGTTAAAAAAAAATCGTTTGAAGAATTTTCAACATTTAAAAAAAAGTCGTTACCCGATTTCTTTGCTGGCCCACTTTCAAACAGTCACTTTAAGATTAGCTAATGACAAAGTCATTTAAATTTACACGATATATGTACATATGTTTTACTGTCGCCTCAGCAAGCGGATATTAATCAGCTGCTTTGGGAGTGATTCTACTAACGAACTTACTGCGAGTGCTGGTCACTTTGCCAACTAAACAAAATACCAAAAAAAAAAAAAATTGCTCAAACTCATGCCACAGTCACTTGCTACCCGTACACGATGTCAAATTAAATATTTTAATATCTTCAAACTGACAGAAAACGATGCGCGCCGTTACATGTGCGGCCTGCCATCACATTTAGTAAAATGATATTGTTAGAAAACGAACACTGAAAAGGGAAAAGAGCCAATTGCACTGCTTGGCGAAAGCAACATTTGAAATTTGCCTACAACAGAAATTAGGTGGTAATCATTAATTGATAAAATGAATGGGTCAACATTACGTTCTTATCATGGAATCCATTCCATTATGTTTGGGCGATTTTTGTTGTTTTTGTATAATCATTTATTTGTGCATGTTTGCAGCATTTTTGGAGGAAGAGATAAAAGAAAGAAAAATGAAAATTATCTTAATCACAGCGGAAGCAACGGAACGTTGTCAACGATGGTGGCACACACCGAGACAGTATAACAACAACAAACACATCAACACAACATCAAATCAAATGACTCATTTTATGTCTGGCCACCTCATGAGTACGCTTACAAAAGCAAAAGACGTAATTACCGATTCGGACGACATTCACCCGGAGGAGGCTGACCGTCCGTCGACTGGCAATCCTCGATTTCCGGCCAGTACTCACCTCTTTTGTTTTTCGATGCATTCTTTCTGGCAATGTTCAGCTCCTCCTCGATTTTTGATTCGAGAAATTCCTGTTTCTTTATGAGCATGTTTTCCGTCTCGCGGAGCTTTTGTATGGCATCGCTCGTTGAGGGCGCCACATCCTTCTTTCCGCCGAACATTTTTCCGAAGAAACTCATTGTGCTCACAAATTTGTTCTTTCCACTTGCCTAAACTTTGCTAATTTTATTATATCTCTATTTTCTTATTGAATTAAGCCCCGACTCCGTCGACTGTAAAGAAAAAACTTTTGTCGTTTGACATCGAGTGCGTCATCGTCGACCAGAGCTGCCAGCGCCTGATGAAAATCTCAATATGCAACACTTCTGATTGGCCGACAGTGCTGCCCAAATCAAAGAACTATTTTCTTTATTCCAACTGATTCCAACTGTCTGATAGTATTATTGAAATTATTGAATATACGATAATAATGAATTTAATATGATACCTACAGCAATTGCAGGGAAGTCGCCAAATTTAAGTATTTGGATATTGTTCAAAAATTCTACATGTTGATGATGCCTTGATGAAGCATTGTGCAAATGGGTGATTCGGTGGATTGGTTTATCAAAGCCAACATTAGCTTCTTCTTCTCTGCTTTGATGGTTGTAACAGCTGTTTTGTGTGCTGCATGCACCACACAATGTTTGGAAAGTGATGCCAAACCTTTCTCTGCACCGGTTAGAGTCAATACTGCAGCACTGGCCCTCAGCTGTTTTGAGAAAGCAAGAGGGAAAGGGAATAGAATAAACCGAAAACAGCCGCATTTTTCGATTTCTTTTTATCAAATTGAATAAAAGTGTCGGTTTGCCATGGCAAATCGCACCGTAAAAGAAGCCAAAAACATACACGGGACTAACCCGCAGTACCTGGTGGAGAAGATCATTCGGTCGCGCATTTACGATTCCAAGTACTGGAAGGAGCAATGTTTCGCGTTGACAGCGGAGCTGTTGGTGGACAAGGCAATGGAGTTGCGCTTCATCGGTGGTGTTTACGGTGGCAACATAAAGCCCACGCAATTTCTCTGCCTCTCGCTGAAAATGCTGCAGATACAGCCAGAGAAAGACATTGTTGTCGAGTTCATCAAAAACGAAGAATTCAAATATGTGCGCGCACTGGGCGCTTTCTACTTACGGTAAGCTAGATTAACTTTGCAAACGGCACGGCATATTTACAGCACAATCTTTACTGACAGGCTGACGGGCAGTGCCCTGGATTGCTATAAATACCTGGAGCCACTATACAATGATAATCGCAAGCTGCGCCGCCAGAATCGGGCCGGTCAGTATGAGATCGTCTATATGGACGACTTTATCGATGAGTTGTTGCGCAGCGATCGCGTCTGTGACATAATTTTGCCTCGTATACAAAAGCGTGCCGTACTTGAAGAGAACAACGAGCTTGAGCCGAAAGTGTCGGCGCTCGATGAGGACCTGGACGAAGATGTGGCCAGTGACGATGATGCACCCGGCGACAAAGACGATGGCAAAAGCAAATCACTATCTGCATTCTCGTCGAAGAAAAAATCACGAAAGGATCGTTCGCGATCACGTTCGCGCAGTCCGTCGCACTCACGTGACTATCGTGGCGGACGCACACGCGACTACAATACCGAACTAGAGGAATACGGGCGACAGCGCGAGCGATACGGCGGCGGCTCGGCATCCAGCAGTCGTTACTGGGAAGATCGTGGCGGCGGCAACCATCGCAGTGGCTATGGAGACCGTGGAGGCGATCGGCGCGACGACTACAGAGACAGTAGGCGCTACAACAGTCGAGACTCACGGGGCGACCATGATCGAAGACGCCACTAAGCGCTGCCCATAGTATTGTAATTGAATTAGTTTAAGCGCAGTGTAAAATTGCTAGTTGTAATAATAATAAACAGTAAATTTATGCAATGTTTATGACTCACAATGGCAATGCAGCGATTTTGTTTACTAGTCAGCCTGCTGGCGATTTGTCATAATTTTGTTATCAGCTTATAATGGCAATGCGCACCAATAAAATTCAGACTTGGGCCAAATATTACTTACGCCCGCTACACACTGGAATTGCACGCGCAATTTTTGGAAAAGAATTGCTTTTAAATCCAAATAGAAAAATTTCAGCAATCCAAGTTTCTACAATTGCGGAAGACTGCCACGCCAAGGCTGTAATCCGATGAACAAATATATTGATATGCATATATATTTATAAACAAATAATGGATAAATTGCATTAATATAGATTAGATAACAACACCCTGTCGAACTAATTGAATAGGCTAAAGCAGTTTAACTTGGATACATCTTTGAGCGATGAATCATAATAAAAAACGACTTAAAAGAAGGAAGAAAAGAAATTAAATATGTATTTATATTGCTTATTGAAAGAAATAAGAAGAAGTAACATCAGTTCTTGAACCAGAAAATAAATAAGTAATGGCATGCTAATAGATTGGATGGAAAGGCGTTCTAAGGCCAAAATGAATTACCAAAAGAGACACTTGTAGGTTGCCATCGCGTTGGTTGCTAATGGTTAAAGCCTCTAGACTATATCATGGAGTTATTCCGCAACGGATGACATTTCAAATCAAAAGAAGTAATGTAATATTTTCGTAAAAATATTTGTATTTAAATCCAAAGTACAAACTCAGAGATTCGTGATCGAATATCGAATATCTGCTAATTTTCCGCATTGTTTTGATGAAATTTTTTCATCCCGTATTCCGCCAATTGGAAAGATGGTTCTACGACTTTTCTGAGACTTTTTGTTGCACAGTTTATTATTATTTATTAACGTACCCAGACAGATAAATATGAAATTCGATAAAAACTACATATATCTATCTTTGCAATTATTTAAGATTTTTGTGGAGTGAATTTTCACTATTTCAATGCGTTGAGCGAGTGTCCATAACTTGTTTTTTCCTTTGAGATATTGGTTACGAGATTGTAAGACTAGTTTCTCCCACAAATTTGTAGATTCCGTGCGTTGAAGAGCGCTTACGACGAACCAACACTTAGTCGCTTAGTTGGCTAAAAGAATAATTTTCATTTCATAACTTTATGTTAATCTTCATCATTTTTAATTTCTTCTGCATAATTTCCACTGCTTTCGTTGCGTTGTCAACTAAGTGAACTTTGGTTAGTCCCTCTGTACTTCTGATTGTAACCTGTTATTTAAAGTAGTTTGAAGCGTCCAGGTGAAGGTTTTTGTTCCTAAGTAAGCACCTCATCTGAAAATGGCGCGTCATTTAAAATTGCACCCCTCATTGAAAGACCTTAACACTTCGTTCAATAATGTGTGTGACTGACACATAGATGGCGGCACTAATACTAAATCAATATTTTTTTTCGAAATTGTGAACCTTTTTAGGCTTACTGTCAAAATTATATGTCAATCCGACCATTAGTTTACAAGTTACAGTGCTTTAAGTGACACTACTTTTGAGTTTTCAAAAAAAATGAATTCAAAGAAATTCCGTGTGCTGATTTATCATTGTTTTTTAATGAAAAAAAATACTGTTCAATGCCAGGAATGGCTTGAAAAACATTATTCGGACTCTGCTCCATCAAAAAGAACCATTCGTAAGTGGTTTGCTAAATTCCGTACAGGCCATATGAGCACCGAAGACGATGAACGCAGTGTACGTCCAAAAGAGGCTGTTACGGACGAAAACATCAAAAAAATCCACAAAATGATTTTGGAAGAATGTAAATTGAGGTTGATTTGTATAGCTGACACTCTAAAGATATCAAAGGAACGTGTTGGACATATCGTTCATGAATATTTGGGTATGCGAAAGCTATGTGCAAAGTGGGTGCCGCGCGAGCTCACAATCGACCAAAACCAGAACGTGTCGATGCTTCGGAGCAAAAAAAAAAATGGTACTGAAAAGTTGGAAGATCGCTATAATCGGTGTATCGCCCTCGATGGCAACTATGTTGATGAATAAAAACGAATTTTGGCAAAAAAATGTGTTTTAATTAGTTAGTCACACACATTATTGAACGAAGTGTTATATGAAATTTGTGGCAAATTCGACATGAATTTGCATAAGTTTTCAATACTTATTTGTATTTTTTTGTTTTACCTTTTACTTCACCTCAACACAACTTTTCCATCTCTCGCAATTTGGTGCTGTTGGTTTGAGTTTGCATATTACTTTTCACGTTGTGTACACCATTTTGTACAATTAATGCTAACTGTCGCTCTTTTTTTATCCTATGTAGCTTAGCCGCGTTTTGGTGTTGCTATCGACATTGGGCCAGCAAGTCGGCGTCAGCGACCAATCCCGATCAATTTCCCTTTGCTATCTTGGCTCATAAAAATTTAGGTGCACTCAGGGAATCACCAGCACCGCTCGCTCGGCCAATGGGCGTTGCGTCTATAGCATAAAATGAGTACGGCCAACCTTATCAGAAACAGTTGGCTGCGACATTTAACGGTGAACGGTGGTCGTGTCGCAATAACGAAAAATTGTTGAGCAAACCAAAAAGCAAAACTGCGATACTTACAAACGCGAGCGCAGCACAGTGTAAGCAGCTTTAATTCATGGATTTCAACAACATGGATAAGAAGCCAAAAGACGCAGTCTTAGCAGCAGCCCAAAGTGACACTGAAGTTGTGGCTGTTGTGAAAGCTGTCTACACTCCTGCGCAGAGCGACGATGAATCGGAACAGCATGTCAGCGCGTCGGCCGCAGACGATCAGCCACTGACAGCAGCGCCACAGTTGCCATGGCTGCGGCGACATTTCACACTGGAGCCGCCCATATTCTTCTTCTACTTTGCCATCAATCTATCATGTACGTAAAATATGTGCGCCAAGGCGCCCTGCACGAGCGCGAAAAGTCAACACACTGCAATGTGTTTTGTTTACACCAATTGCAGCCACGGTCTACCAGAATCAGCTGCTCTACCAGACCTGCAAGGTGGTGTTCCACTACAGCGAGAGTGTGTGTCAACCCATGCTGGGCATAAAAACTGGCAACGGCACCTCACAGGTACGTGCACGAGTTACAATACGTGGACAAAAAACCAACGCGTAGTCACCGCGCAGTGCGCAATGAATCACAGCCGCTAATTCGTTCATTTGTATTAGTTGTCTAACATTAATGCATAACAACTTGGTTAGTTATCGGGAATTTCAAACAATACATCACAAATGTCGCCACTTATCGTAAAAAGTACGAGTGCGAGAGCGTCTGATACTCGACGAGACAGCTGGATTACGTCTACCGGCGATATGATGCAAGATAAGACCACTGTCGAGTTTCTTTGAACTGAAGACACGTATATGAATTTGATTTGATCGATTCCACTTTTTGGAAGGCGCCACGATCGTTTAATATATTCTACAAATAGGTCAGCATAGTATGTATGTACATATATGTATATGTGTCTATATGCAGACTGTCTACACTTGGAGAGAAGCGACCTAAATTCCGTGAGCAGCAGAAACATGACCTCTAAGTTCTTAGTTCTGAGACTTAGGCGCATAGTCATAGTCAAAGTCGAAATAGATCAATAGAGTAAATAAAGTAGGCTCTAAGTCAATCATAGTCGAGTTAGAGCATACTTTAACACTTAAAGTATACTCTAACTTTAAAACAAGTAAAAACTGTTGCTAAACCAGTCAAAATGAGCAGAAATGTCACTTTTTCAAAATACTCTAAATTCAAAAAACCAAATAAATCGAAGTAAATTGTTTGATTTCGCGGAAATTGAAAGATATTTCAATATTGTGAACGACGACATTGTGCTGAGACGGCGAAAAGTATATAAAAGCCGGATCGATCCCTTGGAGTTCGATGACGAGGACTTCTATAGTCGTTACCGGCTCGATAAAGTTGCTGCTCAGTTTCTAATCGATGTTTTGAACATTCAAGAACCAAGCAGCAATAGAATACAATTGTTTTTTTTACCCCGTAAAGTAGGCAATAATTTTCAAATCCATCAGCTGTTTGTTTGTTTTGTTTATGTCAGAGGTGGGCAGACCGGAAAATTGTGCAGTCGATTTTTTTAGGCTACCGTCTGCTTTTCACAAGTAGTCGACCATAGTCGTCCATTTTTAACTGTTAATTAGTGTACAGGAAAACAAATATTGCAAAATAATTTATTACAAAATAAATCGGTATGGGCATAATTCCCAAAATAAATTCTCATTTGTAACTCCGAATCGCTAGTTTTTGTAGAGTTGCCGTTGCTTTCGTTTGCTGTTTCAAAAAGTCGCTGCTACGTAGAAGCATGTTCTAAACTGACTATGGTAACTGAATAATGAAAGTCGACTTTATCTTTTTAGTCTTTTGCTAAATAAAGCCGGCTTTTATGCGGGACTATGATTATGCGCCTTAGTTTTGTTCTTTAAGCTGAAGTGGAAGTAATTTGTGTGCCATTCGAAATATGAAAAAATTCCCTAATCAGTGATTACATTATTTTGGGAATAGTCAGGCTGCCCAAACTCATTGAACAGTCATTCTAATTAATAATAATAATAATAATAATAATTGACTGGCACGACAGCCCGCTTACGCGAGACTAAGGCCTAGCTTCCCGCAACCACCCGTGTTGTGCGTGTGAATTTGTACGCGGGTGGAAGGGACCTACAGTTTTATGCCGGTTCCGAACGGCAGGTTGGGAGCTTTTTCATAAGCAATTTTTACTCTCAGAGGTTTGCCATTTCCAGCTGAGAGGACAGCCACCGAAAGAGAAAACGAGTTTTCCCGCTATTTTTTTAGGTGTTATTACAGGCAGTATTTGAACCTGCGGTTTGCTGCCTTCGACTCGCGGTCCAACGCACTAACCAACTGATCCACGGCGGCAGTCATTCTAATAAATCCAAATGTAGTTAAAATTCACAAACTCTTTTTGGAATTTAAGTCTTAGAAAATATTCTATAAAATAATAATAAATATTCTATATAATATAACAATCTTATGCACTGATTATGCAAATGCTAATCTCTATACATACATATAATTGTTTGTCCTGACTGACTGACTGATTCCTCATCGCTCAGCCCAAACCGCTGTAGCTACAAACATGAAATTTAAACTGTAGGTACATTTTCAAAAATGAACTTTCGTTAAGATGGGATTTTCGAAATTCGGGGTCTAAAAGTGCAAAACATGGGTTAAGGTGTTATACATATGAAGAATGGCGATTTGATGAGCCTATTGATTTCAAATTTACTGGAAACACTTCAAATAAAAAACAGTTCGACACGTATTTGTTATTTTTCCGAAAATCAAAATCTGACGGGTCAACAATCAAATCAAAGTTGGTAAAAACACTTGAAATCAAAAGTAATTTGACACGTGTTTCTTATTTTTTTGAAAATCTGAACTTCAAGGGGTCAATAGTTTAAAGTTTGTATAAAGAAACATGATTTTTTACGCCTTTTGGCTTCAAACTTCGTGAAAGTAGTTCAAATGTGAAATAATTCGATACGTGTTTTTCATTTTTTCGAAAATCAAACGGGGTCAACGACGGGCTAACAGTTTACAGGAAGAAACTGTAAAAAACATGAATTAACGGGCCTATTGACTTCAAACTTGGTGAAAGCACTGAATCCGATACGTGTTTTTCACTTTTTTGAGAATTAAAATCTGACAGGGTCAACGATGGGTTAAGGGTTTGTAGAAACAATATTTTAAGGGCCGTTTGACTTTGAACTTGGTAATGTAATCTTGGTAAGAAATAATTTGACATTTGTTTTTTGTTTTTTCGAAAATAAAAAACTGACCGGGTCAACGATGGCTTAAAAGTTCATATAGAGGAAACATGACGCCAATGCTCCAGTTGACTTCAAATATGGTGAAAGTACTTCGAATGAGAAATAATTAGATAAGTATTTGTTCATAAAAATTTGACGAGATCAACAAAGGGTTAAGGGTTACGGCTTGGTTTATTGGCCTCATTGGCTTCAAACTTGCGTGCAAAGCCACGGGACCCTTCTATTATTTAATAAACGTATATTCTTAAACGGCATATTCTTAAACGGCAGCCGCCGTGGCTCAGTTGGTTAGTGCGTTGGACCGCGAGTCGCAGGCAGCAACCTCAGGTTCAAATACTGCCTGTAATAACACCTAAAAAAATAACGGGAAAACTCGTTTTCTCTTTCGGTGGCTGTCCTCTCAGCTGGAAATGGCAAACCTCTGAGAGTAAAAATTGCTTATGAAAAAGCTCCCAACCTGCCGTTCGGAACCGGCATAAAACTGTAGGTCCCTTCAACCCGCGTACAAATTCACACGCACAACACGGGTAGTTGCGGGAAGCTAGGCCTTAGTCTCACGTAAGCGGGCTGTCGTGCCAGTCAATTATTTATTAATTATTATTATTATATTCTTAAACGATTCTTCAAACTCTTCAGTTGCATTGCTCAATCAAAAACTCTCTCTTGGTGGAATTAAAAAAAAAATATTTTATTATCAACAGGCATAGCTAAATTTGAAACATCGTTGATATCATTCTGAAGCGTTCTACTTACCTTCACTTTTGTTTTTGGAAAAACTCTATGGTCACTTACCTAATCCAACCTTATGCAAATGCATTGAATACCAAGTACTGAAAAAATAAGTATGAGTTCTTTGAGCCTAACTTAGTAGTTAAAACAGTAGTTTAAAACAATTCCGTCAAATGGAAACTCAGACATTTTCATTCATTGCAACTCTCTTACAGCAAGTCGAAAACACCATTCAGACGTATGTTTCCCGCATTCTGATGACTGACTCCCTGATCCAGAGCATTGTGCCGGCCGTGCTGAGTCTCTTCATTGGTCCGTGGTCAGATAAATTCGGACGTCGGCCCATCATGATGGCAGCACTCATTGGTAGAAATTATACCAACCCATTTACTTGTTACTTATGCATTCCCTCGTTTCAAATACATATCCATTTCAGGCTATATACTGCAATACATAATCTCCGGCATACTGGCGTTGGTCTCCATGAATAGCGTCATCAGCCCCTGGCTCTACATCATAGCGTCGGTGCCCTCGGCGGTGTGCGGCGGCACTTGTGCTTTTATGATTGTGGTCTATTGTTATATAGCAGACGTGTCGCAGGAGAATCTCAGGCCTCTGCGGTGAGCACACCACAAAAAATATGCCAACAAATGGCATTTTTTTCTTCGCAATGCAATCGAAACTTATTTTACAACGTTTCTCGTTCGTGGGACAGTATGGTGCTGAATATGGCCGCCGTCGGCGTTGGTAGTGTTATTGGCAGCCTTGTGAGCAGTTATCTCTTTGCAGCCACCAACATGGCCACCGTATTCGGCATATCAGCCATTTCCATGGCGCTGGCATTGGTCTACATCTGCCTGGTGAACGAAGAAAGCGTTCAAGTGCAGGTGTGCGCCGTATTGGTGAGCGATTGTTGTCAAATATAAAATGCCGTTCGATTGTCATACGTAAATTTATCCTTCCAATGGCAGATCAAACTTCGCGAATTCTTTCACTATCATCTGGTGGTGGATCTGGTGCGCACCTGCATAGCCAAACGAGACCAATTTCAGCGCACATTTATCTGGTTGACAATGGCTGCTTTGGTCATCACAACCTTTACCACACGTAAGTTGTGCTGTAATCACTTGACACTCGTAGCTGGATGTAAATGCATGAAATATAAATAAACTAGTGCAATTTAACGTACGATTTTGTGTGGGGACCAGCCAACAAGTGTTCCCACCTGAACATTACATTTCAATAGTTTAATATATATTTCTCTGTTTTGCCATCTAGAGGGTGAATCGAATGTCTTCTATCTGTTTGTGCGTCGCAAATTCGGCGCTACGCTCGTCCAGTACACTATGTACAGTGCCATTAGCAGCGCCATTCAAATCGTCGGCGGCGTTATGAGCACCTTCGTATTCCGGAAGGTAATTCGAACACAAGTTACACTTTATCAACATTTACAATGCGTTGTTCTTTGATTTGCAGCTGCTCAAGATGTCTGTGCTCTTCGTGGGCATGATCGCCTTGTTTTCCTCAATTCTAAACAGCATTGTCCGCGCCTCTGCCCAAGAATTCTGGGAAATGTACCTGGGCTCAACGCTGGGTTTTATATCAGGCATCACGGCACCAATGCTCGTGACCATACTAACATTTGTCGCACCCTCAACGGAATTTGGTAATGTGCATTGCATTTAAATTTTTTAACTTATTTTGATGGCTAACAATTTCAAACACAGGCAAAATATTTGCCTTAACAACCGCCTTGCAAACGATCTCTCCACTTGGAGCGGCGCCACTGTACACCAGTGTGTACGATGCATCACTCAGCTCCTATCCGGGACTCTTCAATGTAATCAGCGTCTTTTTATATATCCTATGCCTCATCTGCATGAGGTAGGCGCCCACTAGAATTTAAAACACAAAAGCATCTTCAATTCTAATTCGTTTTGACCTTTCATTGTTTTGCAGCACCATATTTGGTATACAGCGAGTCAAAAATATTGCAATCATATCACCTGCCAGATTCAATGACTAAATTCAACGCGTGTAGAATTATCCAATTCAATGTGATTGCAAAGAGACTGCAGTGTTTTAAGGCCCAATGTTGCGTTGATCAGAGGGACGTGGGTTCGAATTCCAACTTAATGACAAGAGATAAAGAAAACGTCCCCCTACCAGCAGGCTATGGAAGCCTTTGATCATTAAACTTATGTTTGTAAAAAAAATCCTCCAAAAAAATTCCCGGCTATTGCAACCAACACAAAACTGTGGAACCCTTTCGTTTCTATGTAGATGAATTCATTACGTATAAGTATTTTCTAAACTGTTGTACAAGTACGAGTTATATACATATGTATGTATATAACAGACTTACATAGTTTGTTGCTATAAGGTGCTCATAACATACATTTTATAAATGTATGTAAACAATATTTTGCAATAAATATCAAACTAAACCAATTAAACGAAATATGCCAATCTTTGAAATCATTTCTCGTTACATGCAACAGCAAATATTTGTTTATATACAAACATCCGTATAGACATGCAAATAAAAAATAATTCTAAATATTGTGAATGCGTAGTACTCGTAGTAAGTAGTTAGTTTTTTATTTGAATTTATTAACATTTGATTGGACTACATCTTGAAAGCATTAAAGTTTCTTGAATGTAAATAAATAAAGTATTAATAATATATATTATTTTACCAGTTACCAAATTACTATTAGTTAGTTAAAATTTACTATGATCCGGGATCCCGAACAATTCTTTTCTCGAAAAATCCCGTTCGGATTCCAAACATTTCTTAGTCTTTTGTTTTTGTCTGCTTAGTTTTGAAAAATTTAATTTGTTCTTATTTAGTACAAAAAGTAAGTTTCAGTGCAGAAATTACTCTGTTGTGTACTTGTGTAAGTAAGCAACTTAGTTAGTAAACTAAACCGGATTAGTCTCCCGAAAATGTAAGCTATCCAAAAAATAAACAAACAGCATTTTGCAAGAATTTGAATAAGTAGTAGAAATAGCGTATTTTAAAGCCAAGTTAAACTGAGCCCGACGCTTCACGAAAATTAGTTTCTTGCTAGTACAAGTGGCATCCAAATAGTTAGAATTATCTTCAGAAACTCAGGTGGAATAATTTAAATTTTCTTCTTCTTAATTCACTTTCTACAGAAAAATTCAATCATTAAATTTTCTTGCAGCCATATGATTGCATCATATCATAAGTTTTCCTTGACTGCTAGAAGCTGGAAGAAAAACTTTCCCCAGTAAAATCTTGCAAAATTAACTGTTTCTTTATGCTCAACTTTTCGAAAATTAGATCAATTTATCGTTACAATTTGCTATTCTGAACAACTATTTAATGCACTTTTCTAATTGTTTATATGCTTGATTATATTATTTTTCATGAATATTTGTTCTTAGTCTTAAGTAAGACATATATTTAATACAAAAATAAAATATATTCTTAAAAACAATTTATTCCCGATCTTGGTATTGCAATCCCAAAAATTCAGATATTGCAAAAATGATGCAGGATTGCAATCCCTAACAAGTACATAAGAAAGAATGGCTTCAAGAAAGAAGGGGCGTGTAAGTTATTCCACTTGCTATATACAGATTTTGCTTCTTTCGTATTGATACAAATATCAGAGTCGGAGTCACTTAAATATTGAGTCATGGCACTAAATAAGGCTGCCCTCAGTTTGAACACTTCAGTAACTATTAAATAGTTCACACTTTAGCACACTGACGCTGATAACAAATCACTCATGTTATCGTGCAGCCAGCGTTAAAATGTTCCCTTTCAATTTCAAATTTCCTTTTCTTCAGGCTAATTGGCAAAAAAAAGGGATGAAATTAATGGCAGTCCAGGCGCGAGAGTCGCTCGAGTGGAACGGTACCATAACGAACCAAATAGTGCTTGCCGCCAAGTGTAAATCCCCGCCAGCTCAGTTGGCTCTACGTGCGTCTCATTAGAATTTGCACAAGTTGGGAAGTAGGCAAAATCGACCAAATTAAATGCTTATCAAAGTGCGCTGAGAGTGAAAAAGCACAATTGGCATGGAATGAGTACGTTAGCTCACTCAGCATTATGCAGCAATTAACATGCGCGTACCTTCTATATCGACTCCGAAAGACAAAGGCCGGCCGTGCCAGTCGGTCAATCCAGCTGGCGCTCAATTGTTCAGTACAACGTTGAATTTGGATGTGTGCACAGGTCGCAATAATCGCCAACTAATAAGCCACTAATAAACTGCACAGAAAATATCAACAGGAATCACAGAAGTGATTCACAACGTGCTGTGATTTAATCAATCATAGCTCGAGAAATAAACACAAACACTATACAAGGGAGTGGAGTGTGTAATTGTTTAGAGACCAATGCCAATTACACTGAGTATTAAGAAAATGAATTCCGATGAGGAGCGGCACATCTTAGACTCTCCGACGGACGATGTCGTGCCGGAGATGTTCGCACAGGACATTAGCTACATGTTCAATTATCCTGCTGCCGTTTCGACGCCAACCACACCAACTGCCGAGCAGTTACCGCCACCGGGCGTTGCTGAGAGTGCGACTTCCCCGTCGCCGTCGCCACCCAGTCGCCGCAAACGCTTTTCCATTTTGGAGCCGCCCGTCTTTCTGATGTTTCTTTCATTTTTCCTAACTGGTGATTGTCAAAACCGGGTTGCTAAGACTGAAAATGTGTTAATTGCTCGCTTTTGCTATTTGTGAATTCAAGGAGCCGTGCTACAAAACCAGGTGCTGTACCAGACCTGCGTGGTGGTCTATCACTACAATGATAGCGATTGCCAGCCGCTGCTGGGCGTGATACCAAAAACGGACGAAGCCAAGGTGAGTGCGAATTCATAGATGGAACTTGATTGAAAGCGACACAGTAGGGATGCGCGATTACGCCATTTATCTTAAAAATTCGTGTGTAAGCATGAAAGTTTAGCATCACTTTGAAAATTATTCTGAAAAATAGATATTGTTTACATTTTAATTATGTACATTCTAAAAAAAAAACTACGGTCACAGTTTAACAGTTACAAGTTAGTCATATTTTAGAATATATAATACATAAAATAGCTAATGCAAACACTGTGAGTTTTGAATTTGGCAAAAATAGTGAGTGATAAACAAATTAAAAACAAACATCATCATATGATTTTATGTCACCAAATTTTATGGTATCTTATCAGTACGTACGCGCGCCGCGAATACTGCTATCTGAATATTGAATAGCATTAACACCGTTCAACAAGTTATTTGCACTTCAAACGATATGACTGATTTGTAACAGACCAAGCACTTGTTGGAATTCGTAAATAATATGTAGTGCCTTTTAGTCATGTACAATATCGCTTCCTCTATGACAATAAAAAGATAGTAAGAATCTAGTATTCTATAGTTTTAGACGAGAAGATTCGTAGCTGATCTTGCACAACAAACCAAAATAATATTTTGTAACAATGTGTAATGTTTCCGCTTTTACTTTTGCGACGTCTCAAAAACACCAAAAAAAACGCAAAATAATGATGAATTTCTAACAAATCAAACAAGTAGCCCAAAAATTAGGCGCCAATGTTTTTTTCTAAGTTTTTATTTACATTGAAATTCAATAGCTTCATGGAGTCAGACATAAGTTTACCTAATAACCAAATGCCAATATTTGCTTTCATAATTTATTTTATCTCTTGTCGTTTTTATCGTCCTAATTATTCGTACGAGTATTGATATTAAACGCAAATGAGTCATGGCGCACCCACTCATTGCAAATACAATTATGGTTATCAATTCTTAACGACATCAATATGTCTTGCAAAAAGGTTTGAGAGATTCCATGTCGATGACTCAAAAATCGCAAACAATCGGCATGCTCCACAAATCTTATCTAACGGGTTGTGAGAATATTGGGCTAGCAATCAATATAAACATTGCTGATTTGTTTGTGTCATAAATCTAGAGCTGAATCGCAATTCAGATGTTGAGTGGGTGCGTCATGTTAAGCATTACACAAACATAGGTGCATATGTTCAAGAGATGTGCCTAAAAGGTTTTGTTACTTTGTCAGGGGGCGCGTTCGATCTCAAGGTCGTAGTGCTACACGCCAATTGTCCCGGTATGGTAAAATACAAAATTATATTTGTTTGCATTCACCTCTTTATGAGTTTATACATACATATAGTACAATAGAGATAAGAACAATTAACAACTTAAATAATAAGTCGGTTTGTTATTTGTATTTTCTAACCGTTGCAAATTTGTTGATAACATTTTAGCGCATTGAAACTGAAGTGCAGCCATATGTGGCGCACATCCTAATGACGAATTCCTTAATAAGCAGCATCATACCGGCCATTCTAAGCTTGTTTATTGGCCCCTGGTCAGACAAATTCGGACGCCGTCCAGTGCTGCTCACAAATTTCACAGGTGAGCATCGACTTGAAACATTTAATTCTTGTTATACAATCATTGCTCATTTTGTGTTGACTTTTTATTCATTTCAGCGTATCTTATTGGCCATGTTATTACCACTGTTCTCGTTGCGATCTCCGCCGTGACGCCGCTCAATCCGTGGGTGTACACAATAACGGCTGTGCCTTCGACGCTAGCCGGCGGTGTATCTGCCATGATGACCATGATCTTTTGCTATGTCTCCGATGTGGCCGTCAAGCAACAAAAGGCGAAACGGTACAACGTGACTTCATATCAAATTCTTTGTAAAACTCAACAATATTTGCCAACAGCATGTTTCTGGTAGATGCTGCAATGGGCTTAGGCATGCTGGCCGGTAATTTGGTGAGCAGTTTTCTGCTTGCCGCTACCAGTGCAGTGACCGTATTTGTCATATCTGACATTCTAGTCGCATTGTCACTGATATATCTAATCGTTTTGGTCGAAGAAAGTCTCAAAATAGAGCGTACGGCCAGCGAGGTGAGAACTAGTGAACCCGTTTGAATTTGCGCGTTCGGTTATTCTATTCGGTTTATCTTTTACTTTTCAGTCACGAGTGCGTGAATTCTTCCATTTGAAGCTGGTGAAGGAACTCATACACACTTGCATAAAGAGACGTGAAAACTTTGAACGTGCCATGGTCTGGATTATCATGGCCACACTCATAATTACGAACTTCGTACTCAGTGAGTGTTAAGAAGTTTTCTAGTGAATGGTGTGTGGTTCTAGTGAATGATGTGCTTATTGCTTATTTCTTATTTCAGTGGGCGAAGGCAATATTTTCTACCTGTTTCTGCGAAATAAATTCAATATCACTCTACGGGACTTTACTTTCTTCAATTCTGCTGTGATTGGTATTAAAATGATTGGCGGCATCGTCACTTTGGTCGTCTTAAGAAAGGTAAAGTGTGTACAAAACTGCACTTAAAACATAAGAAATTATATTTACGTTTGTGCTCGCAGATATTCAAAGTGCCATTAACTGTTGTAACAATGGCAGCGCTGGCTGGCAGTGTGCTGGAGAGCACTGTGCGCGCCACTGCGCAGCAATGGTGGGAGATGTACTTGGGCTCCGCTTTGGGCTTTATGTCCGGCATTTCGGGTCCCATGCTGCAGGCGATGCTTTCGTTTGTAGTGCCGGCAACAGAAATCGGTAAGCGAACTGGCGCAGTGGATTAGTGCGAGACTGCTAAATTTCACAGTTGTTTACAGGCAAAATTTACTCGTTAACAACGTCGCTGCAGACTATAACGCCACTCGGTGCTGCGCCGTTATACACCACAGTGTACAATGCTACGCTGGACTCGTATCCGGGACTTTATAATCTGATAAGCGCCTCTCTGTTTCTGCTGTGCTTCGTGCTGATTTCGTAGGTTAAGTGGTATGTAGAATAAAAGCAAAATATGATAATTTAACTTTTATTTACAGTACAATTTTCACCATGCAACGGATTCATGGCAAAACCGAATTTAGAGCAGAAGTTGAAACCTGAAAACTAAATGCATATTTGATAGTGCAGTGTTGCAAGCTTTCTCATATTTCCCAATGTATTTGAAATCTTACAGCCCGAATATTGAACAACAAAATTCAAATTGCCCACGGATACTTAGTAATGGTGCTTGAAGTAACAAAGTGACAGTATTTTGTGTAAAAAATGTGTACCTAATCAATAAAAAAATCACTTATTATTAAGAGGCTCGATTTGAAATTATAAATTTCAAACGCAAAACTATAAAACGACAAACAAATTTATTTAAAGTTATTGTGATAAGTACAAAGTAGGTCAGTTGTAATATTTTGTGTTTCAATTGCAAATATTAAATAAACAAGAGAAATAAACTATGCCATTTTGTGGAATTGATGTTTTTAAGGCACTCAGCCATATTTGCACAAAACTCTTTGCGGCGGGTGGTAGAGCGAGACCGTTACAAAATTGAATTCCCCAAATACCAAACGAACACCTAGCTGACGAGTTAATCGTGAAATTCTGCCACTTGTGCTTCTAATCATAATATTGGGAAGTAGTTGCCAAGCAATGGCGTCCTTGGCCGTTTGCAGTGTTCTATTTGTTGCTTTGTTTACATAAATAAATAACAGCTGATTTTGACGTTGCTCACTTTTCCCACTATTTGCGCACTACTAAAGTCATTCGCTAACAACAAGTGAATCAACAAACTGAAACGTAATTTGTTGCGAGATACGAAATTTGTGAATTGCACAAAACACAAAGAATTTTAGTTGAATATTCCTATAATATTTAGAACTCTCGTGTGGCGAGTGCAAGAGAGCAAAAACTCGTTTGGATCGTGCGTGTCGTGGAGTGCAGCGGAGCGGGAACATTCAGCGACGACACTTTCACATTGATGCAAGCAACAACACAGCAGATGCCTTCAGTTTGCGTTTGAATTCAATTGTGGACGGATTGTGAAGTTGATTGCATATGTTGCGGTCGCGGGGAGTGTAGCGCGAACACAATAATTGCCGAAAGCGGAAAGCATTAAATCAAACGCAAAAACAGAAAGACGCAAACACTACGCTGACAAAACAGTGACTAAAAGCAACATTAGAGAATGAGTAGCTAAAATCGTTTTCATTGAGCTCGCAGTGCGCCAACGTAGCAAAGGGTTACGAAATTAAACAATTTCTACAATAAACAGTTTGAAACCAAGTGTTAAATTTCATTAAACAATGCAATCCGACGAGGAGAGTCTGTACGATCCCGCTGCAGCCGAGACAGATGACTCGCCGCGCGTACTGGACGCTGCCGCTGTCATCGACACCACAGCGCAGAGCCTTGGCCCTCTTGCGTCGTCAGCGACAGACAGCAGCCACAACACCAGTGCCAACAGCAACAGTTCGAGCTCAACGAACGCGACCACGCCGCCGCCTGCGCCGGTGGGCAAGCGCTTGTTCATACTGGAACCCGCCGTCTTTTTGGTATTCGTTGCCATGTACTTGTCCGGTACGTTCGGCTTTAACGCAGACATAATTTAAGTTTGTCATAATCTATCTTTCCAATATCTACACTGCATAACAGGTGCGGTTTACCAGAATCAAGTGCTGTATCAAACTTGCATTGCGATCTACAAGTACAACGACAGCGACTGCCAGCCATTGTTGGGCGTCAGCAGGGAGACCAAGGAGGCGCAAGTGAGTTCAATGGGCGTGCTTGCGTTTCAGGTGTTGAAAGAATCGACTCGATAAATATTACACATGCATTTATATGTGTGTATGTTGCAGCTGAAGGTATTTTGTCAAATATAAACAATTCTGCTGTTAGAGTCGAGTGGAAAAACCTCTGACGATGTCCTTTTAGTGGGCTGCTGTATGCATTGCCAGTGCTGGCTCAGCGCGCAACAACATGCGATGAAGAGCGCTAAATTATGACCTAATTGCTAATATCGCGGCACTTTAATTTTGATGCGCGTCAAATTTCATGTAGTTAACTAAAACAGCGATTGCAGAAAATGAAATAATTGATTTAGACTCGAGAAAATAACTTCAATTTGCCTTTTCTGTGTAATTTTCGTTTTATTATATAATTTTAACCTTTGCTCGAATAACTAGCATTGCTTTATTGGCGAATTTTAAAGCTTTACGAATTGTTAAGCACAATTAAACTCGAAAATTAGTTTAGAATTTGACATTAGCACAAAATCTACTTAATATAAAATCCAAACATTAGTACAAATCCCCATTTACTTAAGATACAGATACATGACAATATGCTGGTGTTATTCGTAATATGCATTTAGTATGTATATGTATACATAACGACTTTCCATCCTACTTTACAATTTAAATTTCTGAAATTTTTTTAATGTACTTAATTACACGCAGTTTGCATCCAATGTTGTTCCTTGCGTTACTAGTGATTCGTATTTAGGGCGTTCACTTGAAAGCGCTCGCCAAGCGCTTATCAACATCAACCAAGCAATATATATGTATATTTATACATTTTATACTAGTTAGTGCGACAAAGTAGCAAATTATTAGATTACCGTTTCTGGCGCAAGCTGGGCGGACCGCAGAAACTGCATACAACAATAACAACAACAGTAAATACAGTTCTGCAGTGCACGTGCAATGTGCACTTCAAAAAATAAGCCAGCTGTGAAAATCAGTCAGCCGCTTTACGCGTAGCAAATATCGTATTGTAATGTCATTAGTCATAGTGCACTCAATGAGATAGTGAAGCTTGTCTTGAACTGCATCAATGAATCATTCATTTCAACTGTTCACCTCGCTTTCATTATATTAACTTTCACATATGCATGAAACTCATAGCCAATTGTAAAGCAAAAAAGATATAATTTATGCATATGCGATAGTAAAGAAAAGTATTCGAAATTTGATTTTAGGAAATCGAGACACAAGTGCAGCCCTATGTAGCACGAATCCTGATGGCGCGCTCCCTACTGGAGAGCATCATACCAGCCTTTGTTAGTTTGTTTGTTGGTCCTTGGTCGGACAAGTTCGGACGTCGTCCCATCATTTTGGCAACCTACACAGGTGCGTTACAAGTCAATCGAATATGTTTCATTCGTCAATCGTCAATCCAATATGTTTCATTAATATAAAAACGAATAACTATCGCACGCCCGTATACAGGTTATCTCGCTGGAAGCATAATACTTAGCATTCTCGCCTTTATCGCCACCAAAGTTGTCATCAGTCCATGGTGGTTTTTGCTCTCGTCGGTCCCGTCTATTCTGACCGGCGGCACCTGCGCACTCATCACCGGTGTCTACTGCTACATATCGGATGTGGCTAAGGAACGCGCCCGAGCAGTGCGGTGAGTATCTGCACTCTTTTAGCCACGCCTATGTAAATATTGTTTCAATTGTTCGCATGCAGAATGGTACTGAACGAAGCGTCTTTGCTGGCCGGCATGATGGTGGGCAATGTGGTCAGCGGTTACATCTATGCGGCCACCAATGTGGTGACCGTCTTCTCGATTTCGGCCATATTGATGACGCTGGCGCTGGCGTACGTGTGCGTATTCGTGGTTGAGAGTCTGAAGCCTGAACAAATACACTCTGGGGTGAGCAAGAACGGCAACATGTGAATATGAATTTTAATTATCACATTTGATTTCATTGTTTTTTCACAGTCCAAGATACGCGAATTCTTCCGCTTCGATTTGGTTAAGGATCTGATACGAACGTGCTTTGCGCGGAGAGCAAACTATGATCGCGCCATAATTTGGCTGACTATGATCTCGCTTACCATTGCGCTCTTCACAATGGGTCAGTAGGCGTTCGACTATGGAACGCTCATACTAATCTTTGACATGCACTTTCAGAGGGCGACAGCAATGTTACATACCTCTTTCTGCGCGCCAAGTTCAGTTGGACACTAAAGGACTTTACACTATTCAATGCGTCGCGCATAGTTGTGCAAATAATTGGCAGCATATTTGGCCTGGTGCTGCTCAGAAGGGTGAATCATCTCAATTCAGTGGCAACAGTGCACTGACACTGATTTTATGGCATACTTGCAGGTGATGAAGTTGTCTATTATCACAATGACCATGATGTCATTGGCCTCGTGCGTGCTGGAAAGTACTGTTCGTGCGACGGCGGTTTATTGGTGGGAGATGTATCTGGGCGTTATTCTGGGTTTGATGCGCGGTGTCATGGGCCCAATGGCACGAGCCATACTGTCGCACGTGTCGCCTCCTACCGAAGTCGGTAAGCGGTTAAACCATTAATAATATGGTTGGGCTCTGTCAAGTTTGTTATTTAAAACGACTTTGTAAATAATATTCATATAAATATAAGCCAAACGAATGTGTCTGTGCACCCAATAAAAAGTGCTATGTATAAAAAAGTACTTAAGGTCCGACTGATAGAATTACATACTGTTCCTTAATTGTAGGCAAAATTTTCGCCTTTACTACCTCAATGGAGTCCTTATCACCTCTGGGCGCTGCGCCACTGTACGCAATCGTATACAATGCGACACTAGAAGCCGATCCAGGTGTTTTCAACTTTATCAGTGCTGGACTATATCTCCTCTGTTACACTTTAATTGCGTAAGTTTCCAAACAATTTTAAAAGAAAATGAATTTAAATGATTTTCTACCCAATTTTACAGTGCAATCTACAGCATACAAAAATCGTTGGGAAACACTGCCACATATCAAGCTATCGGAAGCTAGACGCAATTATTTTAATTTTTTTATAAGAATTTCAATGAAACCTATACGAATGTATGTAATGTGAATAGTTAGCGAAATATCCCAATGTGATGCTCAATTTGCTGTACAGTGAAATATTTGATATATCTCAATTAGCAAGCATAGTATTATTTTCAAGTGTATATGTATTTATAAAAAGCGAAAATTCTTTTTAGAAAATTTACAAGTTGAACGAATGCAGATTTTTATCAAATTGCTTCCAGAGCAAAGGCAACGGTAATAGTTACGCAGCAATAACATTTGTGTATATTTACTGCGGCAGCAATAAAACCCAGCTTTAACTTTAACGGTAACTTTCCACGTCGAAATTTTGCTTGTCACTTATTGAAAATTTGTTTTCATATTATTCGAGCAATTGTTTTTACTAATCTTAAAAATGTACATTACACTTTAAATAAATGCTAAAATGTCAGAAGAAACAGTTGTCGATGTTATTTTAATATTTTCGCATAATGTTCCCGATGCGCGTACTTGAAACGCAGCACCACGCTGTGAAATAAGAGTAGAAAATGTGTTTTTAATGGAGTCGACTTAGAGCAATGCAAACAACTGTCGGCACTTACACAAGAAACACGAAGGCTATCGTGTAGAGTGCGGCGCTGACAATGTTAAATAGGCCGGGAAATGTGGTCAGCGACTCCTTGTAGATGTAGGTGTACAGCGGTGCGGCCAGGAAGGGTGCAATGGACTGCAGCACATTCTTGATGGAGAATATTTTGCCTGCAATTATTTGCTAACGTTAATTATTGTCGTTTAAAATCATTTGGCTATTGTCGTTTACCCAAGTCTGTCGCTGGTACAATGTTGGATACAATTGTGCGACACATCGGACCGCCCACCGATTTAAAGGCGCCCACAGCCACCGCCAAGTACAGGTGCCAGGGCTCAGAGGCAGCGCCGCGCACTACGCTGCTCACAATATCGCTGAAGAACGACAGTATGGCCAGCGTCACCACGGACATACTAAACACCTGCAAAACAACAAACAACACGTAACAAAGCGCGCCAATTTTATGCACTGCGCATCAGTCATACCTTGCGCAGTATGAGAAAGCCCACCAGAGCACCAAACATGGGCACCATGTGGCTAACCGTCTCGTAGAAGGTGAAGTCGCGCACGGTCCAATGGAATTTCTCACGCACAAACAGGTAGAACACTGTCATGGCGCCATCTGTGGAACATAGTTGTATTTGTCAATTGTAACTAGCAAAAAAGTAAAAATATTTAGTCAGCCACAAACCAATTACGAAGATGGAGAGGAACATGGTGCCGGTGACCAGCCAAATGATGCAGCGATCATAGTACGGGCGCTCCTTGAAGCACGTGGTTAGCATTTCCTTGATATGCACATAGCTGAACAGACCGGCCTTTTTGGCAGGTGCAGCAGTTGTGGCGTTGTTGGAAGTGTTTGTATTCTTCGACTCGGCCGGCGTGATGGTTTTAGCGACCGTCTCCTTCGCTGTGTCTTCGCCCGTCACATTGGTTTCAGCTGTTGCAGGCACCTGTGCATCGGTGACAGCGTCCGTGGCCGTGGGCGCTTCTTCAGCTCCCTTTACGGCAGCCTTCAATGGCCTGACCGCTTTTGGCTTTTCACTCAGCGCCATCATCTTGTCGCAACGCATGCTCGAGTCCAGGCATTTAACATCGCCCACAGCATCCTTTGTAGCGGCAGCCTCGGTGAGCAGGTGCAGGCTCTCCGGCACACAGACCGCAATGAAAATCGTTGCACCACACATTAGCACACCGGAGATGGTGAACGTCACAGTTGCATTGGTGGCGGCGTACACGAAGCTCGACAGCAACGAGCCGCCCATCAGGCCAATGAAGAAAAACGCCTCCATGAAGATCATTCTAGCAAAAATTAGACGGTAGGTGAAAGTGTGACAGCATTAAAGTGTATAGCGGTAAGTGTTACCTATAGGGACGCGACTTGGTGTCAGTGACGTCGGAGATGAAGCAGAAAGCGGCTACCGAGAACACACAATTTCCACCCAAAACAGAATGCGGCACCACAGCCAAAATGTAGTACCATGGATTCACCGGATAGTAGCGCGAAATTTCACAAATCACCGCTGCTATGATGTAAGTAAAGGAGAAGCCTGCCAACGAATAGAAGCAGTTTTAGCAAAACTACTTAAGAACTTAGTAAATTTCTAGAAGATCATTACCAATCATTGATATAAGCAGCAGCGGCTTACGACCGTAATGGTCCGACCACGAACCTGTTGAGATATAATCCTCATATTATTAGCAATCAGCATGGTTAAAACTAAAAATTATCATCACTCAGTGCACAGTAGTCAGAACATCGTAATTTGCAGCACAAACTCAAATAAAACAGTTACAGCACCGAATTTTGCACACAAACTACAAATGATATCCCGAAAAACTGTGCAAAACATTTTTAATAGTTTTAATGGCTAAAACTTATCATTAACTTTTCAGTAATTCCTGACCAATTTGCGGATCTCTTTGTTAGTTTCAATGTGATTACTGAATCACTGAATCATTAAAAGTTAAGAGCGGGGAAAAGTTTGGGGTTAAAAGTATCGGCAGTGTCAGCCTAGCTGCCCTGATGGCTGTAAGGACGATGATAGTTTCTCGTAAGGTATAGTATTTGCTTTTTGATTGGAGGTTATAATATTTTATGGATTTATTGTTACTAAAATTATATTTAATTTGTTATTATTTCTTTTTAGTTAATCAAAAAATCAAATCAAAACTAATCGTAGAATATTTGATTTTTCAGATGGTTAATCGGAGTAAGTTTTTCGACTTAATGTGTAGTATAGAAGTGAAGGGTTTGCTTTCATTTTTATGGCTGAATATGCTAGTATTTTATTGATGAGTATTTGTTTTTGTTTTTTTGAATAGTCATTTATTTAATTATTAGTTGTATGCTAAATTAACGTTTTGTTGTTTTGTTTGTATCTGAGCTCGTGGGACTTTGCGCCGTTTTTGTTATGAGGTTATATATTAAGTTTGAAAGTGTTTTTTGTCTTTTTTTAAAAAGATTTCCCCCGCCGCAGTATCGCTGCAGTTATCAAATGTGTTACACTTAAGGTCTCTATTTCGTACAGCTTAGATGTTACAGGCCTTGAAATTGTTTCAGTTACAATTTTCGATACTTCTTGGTCCCACCACTCTATGGATAGGTGCAGAGTTCTACTAACAAATGTGTTACATTGTGGGCCTCTGTCTGTAAAGTTTTACAGGCGTTTAAATATTTCTAACACCACTCGTTAAATAGAAGCAGAGTTTTACTATCAAATGGCCTGCGGTGTATTTCTTCTAGTTATGGAGTTACAGACGTATAAAGTTTTTCAATAAAAAATTTATGAAATTCTTAGTTTCTTTTTCGGCTTATCTGTAGAAAACCCTAAAACTGTTTCGTTAAAACAACGATTTTCGAGCTCTCCATGGCACTGATTCGGTAGCTACAGAGTTCCACCGCCAAAACAAGCCATACTTAAGAAAGTTTTGCGTCACAAAACGGGGATCTTGTGTTTAAATTTCAATTTTTTTTCTTTCTTATCTCTTTGTTTTGACGAATATACGCTGGATAGATAATCAAGTTTTAATTGTTCGAAGTTAATTACTGGCGTTAACAATGACAATGATTGCAAGTACCACAGAACACTACTTTCTTATATCTGGCGTTAGCAAGAAGTAGGTAACTTGGTTTTTGTTGAAGAACGTGTCTTTCTAAGTTCTTCAGCAAAACAAAAAAAAAAACCCAGCCCATCTGTAAGCTCTGGCAAATGAACTAAATTTTTAAGACTACTCTATCGACACAAAGTCTTACGTCCATTAAACCAGATCAACGCGCACAACTTCCACATATATAAAATCGTTCTTCTTTTTTTTTTTTTTGAAAAATTACTCACCAATGAAAACACCACACATTGCCGGCACAATACTCTCCAAAAGTGTGCGAATCATGAACAAGTTGGCCACATATGGTTGCACCTCTGTTTCGATTTTCTGAAAGGTGACACAAACACAAATTCCTAATTATTGCACTGTGGACCCGGCCACTCGCTGTCCACTTACGTTGGAGTATTCGGTGGCATTCTTTGTGCCCAGCTGCTGGCAATCGCTTTCGTTGTAATTGAAAATCGTGGTGCAGGCCTGATAGATCACTTGGTTTCGCATGATGGTACCTTTGTTGTTGATGTTTATATTGTTGTTTTTGTTATTGTTGATGGTTTGTCACATATTTAAGCGATTAGTTAGCCAAGTGAATAAAATGGTAGTAAATTAACTAAGAATCAGTTTGGAGTGTGTTGGCATTTCATTTACCGGACAGACTGTGCGCAAAGACCAGCACAAAGACGATCGGCTCGACGTAGTACATGTGAAAGATCTTTCCCCATTGCAGCTGCTTGATGCGCTGCAAGCTGAACGGGAGCGTCGTCTTCACCATCTCGACTGTCTGGTTTGCTGTTGGGCGCGCGGCCTATGACGAGTACGCGAGTTCTGCCGCTGGATCTCCGCTGCAATGCACTGCGCCGCTTATGGTTTCGCGTCGCGCACTGACGGCTGCTGGCGTTGCTGTCTTGCTGCACCGCGGCACTTTGTACAATCTTCAATCGCCTCACACACGCGCTCACTATTTTCAGTTGAAGTTTTCGCGTTCAGCACAGATTCCGTTCAATCAGTACGCTTCTCGCCATCACGTAACTGCTCAGACTCGATTAGAACTCCTAGTCGCCCGTCGACGGATTGGCTTGGCTGCCCGTTTCGCTGCTCACCCGGCTGGAGTGTAGTTAGACTAGGTAGTTGTTAGCTGTACGTTTCGTTTCCACACTCGAGATGCCCAGCGCGACGCATGCCACCAGCGACCAGCCGAAACCGAAATTATTTTGTAACTAACTTCATTGTTTTATTTATCGACAAATATCGCATGTGATTCTAAGTACCGTACCCGGACAAACACGCGCTGCAGCCGCTGAATAATTATTTACAATTAAACTTCTACTTTTTTTCGTTATTTGTCGCGTATGGCTCTGTACAACAATGAGAAATTGTCGCTCGCTGATTTGGTGTTTTGCTTCACTGTTTGTCTTTTTTATACCTCGAACTCTAATAACTATGACAGGTGGAGCGGGTATGGGTGGCGAGCTTGGCACGTACATAGAAAGCCGAGCTTCTGCTTTTGCTGTTTTTCGTTTCTGCTCAATTTCATTGGATTTCTATTTGTTAATTGTAATTGTTGTCGTATCAAAATACATACGATTTATTTTCTAATATTGCGAATGCCGACTTATTTACAGATTTACCGACGACAACTGAATCGGTACATTACCCGTGAGCCGCAGGCGACCGGCATCAGCCTTCACTATGTGGCCCGAGGAGTCGGTTCTGGGGCGAACTTGTCAGGTAGTCGTGCAGATACAAAACATAACATGCCAGCGACATTGATAAAGCTCAGACAGGCGGCACAGCAAGCGAACACACAAACGCGGGAAGCGTAGTGACAACGATTTAAACACAACAGATATGTATAGTGAAGCGTGGGTAAGGCATGTAAATATGCCACATTATCTGTGTCGGATTTCTCCTATTCTTCGTAAAAACACTTGCTGACAGATTTTCAGACAAGCTGCCGACTTATCAGTAAACATTACTTGCAAACTTCAACGGCACCACGAATCTTGCTTCAGATTTGCACCCTCTGCAACACATCTTTGTCATGATTAAAGACGTAAGCTACTGAAAATGCGAGAGGTAAAATTATTCTTAAACATTTGGCTGCAAGAGTCAGCTGGTTAAGGCCAAGTTTACCGAAATTATGAAACTCCACTCTACTAAGTTTTCTCTTGCAATCTGAAATCAACTTTGATTTCGCGCTTTACTATGTTAACGCTTTGATTACTGCTTTTCTATCACAAAATATCGAGCAACAATGTGAATAAAACCCTATCACTCTAAAATGGCTTATGATATTTATATAATAAATAAACAAAACGTATGGTAATACGTACATAACTGGTACTACGCTCAGTAAGTATGCGAAGGCCCAGCTTTCCGCAACCTTCCGTCACGTGTGAGTTCATTGAAGCGGACCAACAGTTTTTAGTGTTGATTCGGAACAGCTTTTTGCGGAACTTTTTCATAAACATTTCACCTTCGATACACTTGACTCGCCAGAGCAACTTCTTTTTCGGCAAACTAAGAGATTTAGCCAATAGGGCTATTCACAGTCTACTAGGCTTTGTAACTTACTCAAACTGGTTCAATTCAGATAATAATAAACAAAAAAACTTTGCAAAATTTGCTGCTATCTCCTATGAGAGATCCTAATTACAATGTTTCCTCAACATTCTCACAAAAACATTGCCGTTGTGCAGTGCTTGCATTCATCACTAAGCCCAAAATTGTTCATACTAATAAAATGTGTGTCTTCAACTTTTGAGACGATCGTAAGCTTTTCTGTGTGTTTGTGTGTTTCTAAATAATTTTATTCGGAATTACACAAAAACAGTTGAAGCATGTGATGCTTTGAAGTATATAAAAGAGCAAGGACCTGTTTGTATATTATAATATACTAAAAACATATACTTTCAACTTCAGGCAATCAGTCAATCAACACAAAATAATATCAAATTAAAATCAATGACCTGCGTTCACTGAGACTGCAATTCAATGAGTTTGCTCACAGAAAACAATATTATTGCTGTTGTACAAATATTTTTAAATTACCAAACATATATATTTTTTTTCATAAAAATATATAATTATTTTTGAATATTCTTCGAATTGATCAATGGTTAGTGATCACCATTGTTAGTTTTTAGTTTAAGCACAATTTTATTATTTTCTTTTTAAATTAAATTAGACTTGAATTCAGCTCACACTGTACACGTACTGATGCCACGGCACACACTGTGCGGCTTTTTAAAGGATTTAAATTTTCACTTTCTTAGTGAACCCAATTCTTTTGGGCTACCGAACCGCTAACACTATGGGTGCGTCTTATCCGTTGCGGCGCTTTGCTGCTGGCAGGTATTAAGAATGTTTATAAAGCAATTAAGATTACATTAAACTGAGGTCGATGCAGCTGGCGTTGCCGTGTCGTGCAACCAACTGTTTCCAAAACTGTGCAATTTACGAATGCAATCATTACCAGGGAAAGCCGTTCAAAACATTATCCATTGAGTAGACATTGAGTAGCATGTAATATATACCTGTATGAATGTATGTATTGTAGGCAACTGCTGTTGGCTCGCAGCGAACGTGTTAATTGCCAATTCCCCGCAAAATTAGACATCGACTAGAAAAACAACTGCTGTGCGTAAAAAAACCAGATCCGGTCGCATCCTAATTGCTATAACTAATTTGAACAATAAACATTAGAATTCAAAGGCTTCAACTTTGTCTGAGGGTACGATTTTTTAGATAATTATAAAGTAAAAAAATTCCCTCAAATACATAATTCACATTTACAACTCAAAACAGACCAACAAAAGTTAAATATTTGAGGAAAAAAATAAAGAACCACTTAACTAATCACTTCAAACCAAGCGCAATTACTTCTTGAAATGCTGCCCCATCGTTCCAGTCTTTTGAAAGTGAAGCCTTCATGTTTTAAGCCCACTATAGACCTCAGCCTTTTTTCAATCTTATTTGTCCAGATGTTTTGGCTTAATAACATACAATCTCAAATGGAACAACAGAAATCAAGCTGCTAGATATTTATCTGGATCCAAAGATAAAAATGGAAGTGGATGGATAGCTCACATTCTCCGCAAAGAAAACAGCAGCTTTGAAGAATGAAGAGAAGACAATGGATTAGAATCAACTAATTGAGAGTGGAAGCCGGCCGGTAAGTCTCGCAAAACGTAAATAAAGTCTATGGATGGAATGTATGTGGGTAAGGTTGGAGGGGTTTAAAGCGGTGGCCAAGGACCCGGAATCAATGATAAACTTTGTTATTAGATAAATGTTAGATACATTGACTGAACTGAACTGAACTGAATTAAATGCCATTGAAGAAGGTTCAGGTGCAGGATATTATTATTATTAAAGTGTAGGCAGCGTCCAGAAACGTGGGCGCGTAGGCAAAGGTCTGCCCTTTGTGCTCTGGGTTGCGCCTCCATCCTTGCGAGCAAGTAACGAAGGGACCATTTCTGAGAAATACTCAACTGCGCCCCAGTTCGCCGGTCACGAGACAGAACCTGTCTCCAGTGACCTATTGCATTCAGTTTTGCAGTCGCCCTAAGAAGATTCCCTTAAGCTCTGGATCTCAGTTAGACGTAACGTGGCTTTAACAAAGCTGAGCACGTCCGACAACTTGAGGTTCCTGAGCTCATCCTCGCGGAGGATCATACTGCCGAAGCACATATGCCTGAGCCGCCCGAAAGCCGGGCACTCACAAATGAAGTGCACCGTGTGTTCGTCGTCCTCAAGGCACATGTCACATAAAGACGAGTCTTTGACCCCAATCCAATTGAGGCACTCGTTAAAAGGATTAACCCCTGTGACGAGGCCTAAGATAGTTCTCAAGTCACTCTTGCCTAAGCTCAGCAGGTAGCCCGTTCTGTTAGGCCTAGGCGCGGTACAGGATATTGCCATGCCCGACAAAGTTGGTGGTAATGATGACTTATAAAAAGAAAAATAATATCACAAATCGATCAACAGCACTAATGAAATCGTTTTTGGCTCTCCGATTTTAGTCCTATAACTTGGTCCTGCTTGCCACAAACTAAGTGTACATTATTCATGCTAAGTAATATTCAACAGTCAGCTTCTTCGCTTTACGAATGCAAAACACGTCCGCCAGTTAGTTTTATGCAAGTTCATTGTCAAATTTCACACTTGTTTACTCACATACGCATTGTATACACGTAAATGCCCGTATGTACTTATGAAGGTGATTTCAATTGTAGCCACACTATTATATATAATCGTATAGGAATAACATTATCATATTATCGTGATTTGTATTGTTTTTGTTTTGTTGCAATTCATTGTGTACCCTTCATTGGGAAGAACCGGTAAAAGCTGCGACTTTTCGAAACAATGACTTGCAGATACGAAAACTAGTATCAAAACGTTAAATTGTTATATTCATTAGGAGCAACAACAGAAAAACCCCGCATAGATACTTTGCTCGAGCGCAGTTTAAATAATTATTGACTTTATCATTTCGCACAATCAAATCAAGAAGAAATGGTGCGTGCTATAGCTGAACGCGGTTCTAGCCACACGCCGCCTACGGGTTCGACTGTGTGTCGTGCATTCTGTTAGCCGACGATCGAGAGTCGACTTTCGACAAAGTCACAGCAGAAAACGTCGCGTTGGCACGTTGCCGCCACTCAACTTTCTCAACTGTCTCAAATTGCTGCAATAGAGATTCCACATGCTGGCTTATTCTAAAAACACAAACAACTGCAAAACAGATAACAGATTTACACGCACAAACGTACAGAATAACCAATATGAGGATAGATTTAGTTAACTGAAAACGCTCAGCTTTATTGCAGCTTAATATACTTGAAAAAAGTCGTAGTCACTTAAAAGCTTGGCCAATAAATGTTAAAACTGGCTTCGCTGATGGCCAAAATCAAAAGCTCACACTTTATTCAATGCATTAAAAATTAAAAATTATGTCGTATAAAACCATAAAAACTACGTGTACATAAATCCATGGAAAGCACTATTAAAGCTGAGTGAGTGTTGGTGTGGGTGTGGGTGTGGGTGTGGGTGTGTATTCAATTCAACAGCAGTCCGTAGTGTTCCGGAAAACTTTGTCTTTTGCGCAAAATAACGCTGCAATTTAAAAATAATTTCAACATTTATTTCAATTTGCTTTAATTACGGCGCACGCATAGACAAAAGTGATTTGGGGAAATTCGAATTGTGCTACTCACAGCAGAAACGCAACGGCCACCAGGTACAAATTCGCGCTCAACACATTGAAGAAGCCCGGAAATGAGGTTAGCGTTAGCGCGTATATGCCGGTGTACATCGGCGAGGCGATGAACGGTAAAAATGACTGCAGAACTGAATTGAAGGAGAAGATCTTGCCTGAAAATACAAAATTGTAACAATTATGTAAAAAATTATTCTTTTCATAGAAATTTCAACATTTGCTACCAGCTGTTGTGGAGCGCGGGGAGTCTGGCTTCCGCTTAAGGCCAAATGTTCCTAATGATTATTGCTTTCTTAACACTAAAAAGCCCAAGTCAGTCGAAATTACTCCATTAAGTTAATTTATTATTTTGTTGAATCGCTTTCTAAAAGAAAATCTTCCATGACTTTTACTACTTTTAAAGCCATATTGTTAATAGAAATGTTACTCTCAGTGGCGGATTAAGGGGGTGGTTTTGTGAGTTGAAACCCCCGAATTGTTAGGGTCAACTTTAAAACTGCATACCAATTAAAAGGAATATACATAAACAGCTATGAATATTAAAGAATTACTTTTTGAAACCCCCCTCCCCACAATATTTTTAGCTTGTAGCTTGAATATAAAAAAATATATAGGTATGAAAAATATGTGAAGGAATACATCAAGTTTTATCAAAGACTGAATTACAATTTCGTATAACAGAAAACTGCCAACATAACTGTCGCTTGACAGCTTGATTACAAAACTAATACTTCCCGCAACTGCCCGTGTTGGGAAATGAAGAAGAATGATGCTCAATTAGAGTCCAAATTGTGTAGTAATTATTGATAATTTACGTCTCGAAATATATGATTTACTTTGTTAAAAGATATATTGATGTCTGCATTTTTCATTAGTTTAGGGTTTGTAAAGATTTGTTCATCCGTTTCGTAAAACTCTACAGTTCGTATGTCTTTTCGAAAAACTGAATTTGGAGCCATTTCATAGGCAGTTTTAATGGCAGATGTTTGCCATTTCTTGCGGAGACAAGCCAACGAAATAAAATGTGTTCTATATTTTTCTGTTGGCTTGAAAAAGAGACACGTTTTTGTTTTGGAATGTAATCGATTTTTTTACTTTTAAAAACTTAAAACTATTGTAAACGTGCTACCAACTGTCGCTTAAAGCCGCAGTTTAACTTCACCGAAAGTTGATGCCAGCAGCGCTTAATATACTCGTACCTACTACTACCTACTACTATAGATATTTAATAGACTATGCTATAAGTATTTAATAGCTCGTATTGTAAATATTTAATAGACTTACCCAACTCATTGGCCGGCACAATATTTGTTATGATGGTGCGACACATTGGATGACCCATTGATTTGAGTGCACCCATTGCCACAGCCACATACAGCTGCCACCTGTTGAAGGCGAATCCTTTCATGAAACAGCTGGCCGCTTCACACAGAAACGCCACAATGCCCAAATGAACAATGGGAATTTTGCAAATCTACAACAAAAAACAATGCGAAATTTGTTCAATTTAAATAAAGATATTAACGATTTAGGTGAATCAATGAATGAAGAGTTTTTACATTAAAAAAATCGTGTACCCGCGTTTTGTTTTATAAAAGACAATATTAAAAAGAAAAAAGAGTAAAGAAAGAAATGTAAACGCGTTTTAGTCATCTAAAGGGAGAGAGGATGAGCGTACTTGAGCGTAAAAAAGTGAACTAATGTCACTAAATATGAATAAAGTTTAAGTATTACAAATCTTTGGAGCAATAAGTTCAAAAATAAACAGGCGAACGAAAGATAGGCGTGGTAAGGAAATGCACATTTTTTTTAACCTCTTTTTCATACAACAACAAAAGTAGTAGTCACATCACTACTATGTAGTAACTACATTGAATTTTGTATATTCTTTATATAAAAAATATCTATTAATTATACAGAACACTTAAACATTTGCGCTTGACTTACTTTGCGTAGTGCCCAAATTCCAAGAATATTTCCCATTGTTGACACGAAAATACTAACAGTCTCGTACAGCGAATACTCTTTAACTGTCCAATGGAATTTCTCCCTTATAAACAAATAAAAAACATTCATGGAGCCATCTGTAGCAAAAACCAAGCAAATTTTTAATGAAAAACGACTAAACAATAATTGTCCATTTCACCTACCAATAACAAACACCGAAGTACACAGCGTTACAATAGCCAACCAAAGGATGCAGCGATCGCTGAACTGTCGCGGCTTAAAACAGGTCCAAAACATTTCCTTCAGCAAACCCAAGTCGAACAGCCGTTGCAATTCTGGGCGCTCTGCTGTGCTCGAGGTGGCCGACTCAGCGTCGCTGCCATTGTACGCGACGGCATTGCGACGCAAGTTGAGACTCTCCGGTATAAAGAAAGCAATTATTAGTATGGCCAGCACTATAGCGCTGGCCGATATTAGAAAGACCGTTGCGCTGTTGGTGGCCTCGTATGTGTAGCCGGAGGCCAGTGCACCTGTCATGAGGCCAATATAAACGGCCGCTTCATAGAAGACCAACCTGCGATTGAGTCAAAGACAGTAGTGGAGTTCACTCTTTATAGCATTTTAGGTGTAAAGCTGCTATTTTGCATTTTCGCAATGTTTTCGAAAGCAGTTGTAGCGACAGATTGCTACGATAGCAACTTTACACCTAAAATGCTATGAAGAGTGAACTCCACTAGTATAACTATCGTTAGACCAGTATAACTCTAGTTAGTTATATGACAATATAAAAAATAGTAAAAATTGTCTCTGGTTGAGTGCACGATTGCATGGAGGAATGATTAGAAGGTGGGAAGAGTGAAAACATCGCAAGCTTACCTGTAGGGACGCTCTTGGGCACTCGACACATCCGAAATGTAACAAAAGGCAGCCACCGAGAGGGTGACATTGCCGCCCAGCAGCGATTGCGGCAACACAGCGAGCAAGAAGTACCAGGGACTGACGCGTTGCACGATGGCCAGCTGCGCAATAATCGCAGCGATGGTGTAGTAAAACGCGAAACCTGAGTGCAAATGTGTTGTTTTGGAATCAATTTATGAGATAGACAAAATGATGTTGAATTAAGGTGCTTCGCCAGATACGCACCGCAGAATGCAATCATCAGTAATGGCTTGCGGCCGAAGCGATCTGACCACGCGCCTATAAACACGCCGCAAAACGCCGGCACAATGCTCTCTATCAGGGAGGAGTACATGAAGATGTGGGCTGCATACGGCTGCACTTCTGTTTCGATGTGCTGCGAGAAATGAATAATTTATTAGTACTATTTTTTTTTTAGTTAGTCCTGATCACAACGCGTTAATTTTTCATGAGTTTATGTATGATTAGCTACTGGCTTCCAGCTAGTATAGATAGATTAATATAATAGATTAATAATTAATGAATAGAATATAATAGATTAGTAGAATATAATAGATTAATAATTAATGATGATGATTTGTGCCTAACAAATCGGTTCAAAAATATCTGCAGCACTGAGTAGTTCATCCTCATAATTTTTGTTGTTGTTCCTATATGATTAAATACGCTTATCTTATTTACAAAAGCAAAGATGTGTGAAATATTCTCATAACCATAAACCATATTTTGCCGTTCTGTTATTTGTAAACACAATACATACCTAAATGATACGTAAGACAAGCCAATGCATTGACTAACAAGCATTCTTCCATGAAAATGAAACCCGATTTCTTTGTTCGAGCAAGCAAATTGCTTATGGAGCAATGGAATACAGTTCTGAACTCCTATATCTACCGTTATATCCATAATCAACTTTTGCATTAGTAATCAGGCAACTAAAAAGTTAATAGCACTGAAATACTGGTGAAAAACTATATTAAAATATCATTTTCGATTAACTTTGGGCACGAGCAACACGAATCTGAAGTTATTTTTGAACAGCAAAATGTAATTGGAGATGCAAGATCGAAATAAAGAGGCTCTCTACCAATCAAAGACTCGTAACCTAATCTGCAGAGTACTATGAATTTGTGTACTTATTGATTGCTTGTAAAAAGTTGTTTAGTTTGTAAAAAACTCAACAACTTTTATAAACTTTTGTAAACAACTAAAAAACTTTTTATCAACTCAATTAGTTTGCAACTATTTCAGTAATCATGTGTATATAATTTATCTAAAACGGTAAAATCTAAAACAATCGAATGAAATTGGTCACATTTTTGGTAAACGTAGTTAAAAAAAAAACGCTTGTAAAGTTTCAAAATATGAGGGAAACTGCACAAAACGCATTGGAAATCGAAGTAAAAACTATTTGTAAAAAATGTTCACTGTAGTAATTCATTTTTAATTGATTCCTTTCATTTTAGAGTAGTTAAGTAGTTAAGCCAATTAAAAAATTAAAATCCACACCTAAATTCTGACTTATCTCACGTACTCTCACAACTAGCAGTTTTAAAATCATTTTACATTCTTATGCCGTTTTTCACCAAGTTTTCCTTTTCATATCTACATATACGTTACATACATATATATTACTAATATAACTTTAGTGTTCGTCTGGGTATTCCCCTTCAATCTTCCAGACACTAGCTCACTTATCCTACATTCATTACATCTTCGCCGGCCGCCTTTCCTAGCACTTACCTTGGTGTGATTGTTGGCATCTTTGGTGCCCAGCAGTTTGCAGTCGCTCTCATTGTATGCAAATACTGCAACACAAGTCTGATAGATTATTTGATTCTTCGCGATCGTAGCTGAAAATTTATGGGAATGCAGTAAGAAACAACCAAAGCCGGGGACAGTCGGCACGACTTACACGACAGACTGTAGGCGAATAGCAGAATTAACACCATTGGCTCGATCAAATAATATTTCAGTCGGCTGCAGCCGAACTCTATTTCGTACAGATCACTTGAGCTCGCCACGGAATGCTCCTCCAGCGAACGTTCCGACTGCACATCCGAAATGTGCAGATCGGAAGTGTCGTCGTTGTCATCGTCGTTAGCATTTCCGGCTGTGTCTATACGGCGGCCGCGTTTATTCTTTGCCAGGAGCGTGCTGCGCTCGTTCGGTTCCTCGTCCATTTTCAGTATGCAACTAAATGGAAATCGAGAAGCGCGACCAATTGCCGGGTACTATACGCTTTTGCCGCTTTATTATGTTTGCTCAAATGCGGCTGAACCGCGTTTCGAGATAAAACCCAAGTCCACTCATAGAAACGCGCGCTGTGCGCTGTACACAGTACACACTGTGCATGCGTTTGTACTTACTTGCCTACAGTCACACAACACGTACCCGTTGCCAGTGTGTGCGGAATTCCTTATGCTGTGCCGTACTGCTCACTCCCCGCTCAAGCAAATTGCAGATTTATCGCGTTCACTAATCGGTGTGTTCTGAGTCAGACGCACATTTCTTGGGCGCATTCACTCCACTCAACAATAGCGTTGCGGGTTTTACCGCCCACACAGAAGATTTACAAATAAATACCATATAGCTACAAAACCGCTATACGCCGGTTTTGCGGTTGTTTTCATAATTTAAATCGCTTTCGTTGGAGCAAATAGTTTGAATATTTAAAAACAAACACAAAATTATGTAAGTGAACCGTTAAATGTGAGGTATTGTCTGCAGAAATAAATATTTGGTTAGTAGATAAATGTGGTTTCTTGTATTGAATACTATCAGGATAGAGGTGTTCACAAGAACCACATTCAATTTTCATATCTCAGCCAAATAGAAATGTTCCTTGAACAAACGGTTGTGTATAGGATATAGATAAATCTGGTATGCAGATTATTATTATATTTTTGTCAAATTAATATTGGTTTTAAAGCTCAGTTCGTCAGTTTAATCTAAGACTTACTTTAGCAAATTCTTTGCCTAAGAAAAATATATCGTTTGATGAAGTTTGAATCTCCCATATTTAATATTATAAACATTTCGATGCTAATAGTTTCTTGCAATCTGACTCGCTAAACCCTTTCGTGCTGATATACATACTTACAACACAATTCTGTGTTAACTGAAAAATTAAAATGTGTTCCCATTAGGTATAAACCCATAAAGAATATTCACCGAAAATATCAACACGACGTCTTTTCTGTTGCTTTCGCTGAATAAAGCTGAATTCTTCACACCACATCAATAACTTTAGAGTAAATGTGCAGTCAGCAAAGCCAGTGCTCCACTCAGACCTTAAGGGGATTTTCTGAAAAGCAAAGATGTCGCAAGCAGCGCGTGCAGAAACTGTTGAATGGGGATTTTTCACTACAACAACGTTGTGCAAACACTACTCCGTCACATTAGCCAGCTGAAGAAAATCGTGAGCGGTGTTCTGCTGCAGCCAGGTCCTCAAGCAAATCAAATAAGATATTACAATCTGAGTTTGTGTTTGTTGTTGTTCACTTTATTTTGATCATAATAGGCATGTGTATGTATGTATGTAGTTGTGTCATTTGTGAAAAGTAGTTCAGTGTTCATTACCTGCAATTGAAGCACAAAACAATAAAACCTACGTGCTTGCCTGCTTGCAATTATACTGTAATGCATTTAGTATATTGCAGTTATGTATCTTTGTTTAGCTGACAGTATTGATTATGTTCAATCCGTTTGTATGCTGATAGTTATAATTAGTGAATTTGTTATGGTTTTATTGGAGCAACATTCAAGTCAAGTGTGGTCGTACCTTTATTACACGTAATATATATGTATATATGTATGAACTTTTATAGTTAGGTATATTTATTTATCCAATGTAAAACGTTGTTAAATGTTACGCCGTTTCACTGGTGGGTAGTTGCAACTGCCAACAGGCACTACACGCTCTCACAATCCATTTGTAATGTCTGCACAATTTCCACATTAATAATAACAACAATTTCTTGTAACAATAGTTCAGTTAAGAAGTTTGCATAATTAATTGGCATGGTGCCTTCGAAGCTTTGCTCTTTAATCTTCAGCATTTTTACTACTACATTAGTTTTGCTAATACAATTATAACTTTGAATATCAATTCGAATAAATGATTAGAGAAATAAAAACTACTGAAATTTGTTTTAAATAAAAATACATGCGTACAACTAAAGAGAGAGGAGGCGTACAATTAAAATGATTTGATTTTAATTAAATTATTTTTCGAAAATGTCAACGAAATTATTACAAGCTACATGAAAGAGGCGTGTGATTTGCGTTACATGTTTAAATATGCGATGTTGTTGTGATACTTAAACTGGGTCATTTCAATTTTTAAATGAGAAATAATTTAAGTATTCAAAGGAACCAAGAACTAATCAATAAATTAGAATATGCGTTTTAATGTTGCCGAATTGGGTATTTGGCAATTTGTAATGTGTCCGGTGCGTTGACTTTCCACTACTGTTACTGCTATTTCAAGCTAAAACCACAAGTTGGGCGGCTGACTCAACTTAGCTCAATGTTTTAAGCGACAGCGTCAGTGGCACACTCCTCTTCGACAGTAATGTACATACCCTCCTCTTCGTAGGCCGAGTCGTGTTTGGCCAGAATTCTTAAAAGCGGGCGCAGCTTCAGCCACCACTGTGTCTTCGGAATACGTTGCCTGCAAGTGAGCGATAAAGTTTTCGTTTTAACATCCCACACAACAGACGCTGAATTCAAAATTGTCTTACTCGAAATTGGTTTCAGCAATTAGATCGGCCAAAGGCGTGAATCTGTACTGACGACGCACGATGCCCAACAGACAAGCCGAGTCGTTGCCCTCGCAACGAACGACGCCGTCCTTAGTGTTGTTCTTGAACTGCTCGGTGAACCAATCAACGCACTTGGCTGCCATCTTGGTGCCCATGTTGCGATCGAACGGTGTTGGCGAACCGCCCTGCTGCATGTGACCCAAAATATTCATGCGGCACGAGAACAGGCCTTTGCCCTCCTCCGAGTACAAGCGGTGTATAAAATCCGTGTTGTAGTTCTCGGAGGCCTTTTCGTTGCGCAGAATCAGGCCGCGCTGAACACCTTCAGCCATTTTCGATGCCATATGGTAAACGTCCTGTTGCAGATCCTTAATGGAGAATTTCTCCTCGTAGATATAGGCAGCGTCGGCGCCACCCGCCAATCCGGCCAGCGTGCACAAGTAGCCGCAATAGCCGCCCATCGTCTCGATAACGAAAACTCGGCGCTTAGTGCCCTGTGCCGACTGGCGAATGCGGTCGCAAATTTCGGTGATCTCATTGAGGCCGGTGTCGCAGCCCAGCGAGAACTCCGTGCCAGGAACATTGTTGGAGATAGTCGACGGAATGACTACGAGCGGGATGCAGAATTCCGAATAGTTAGGCCGTTGATCGGATATCTGGCCGCATGCGTGATAAGCTTCGAAGCCACCAATGATGAGCAGACCTTGAATTTTGAATTCCTTCAGACGAGCGGCGACCTCCTTGAATTTTCCCTCGGGCAGAGTGCGTTTGGTGCCCAGGAAAGCACCACCCTGACCAACCCAACCAGTCACATCGGCCCTGTGTGGTGTACGCAAGTAAACTTGTAAGTACAAGTCCTGTCATAATTGCAAGTGCTCTACTCACCAGCCCATCTCCTTGATATTGCCGGCAATGAGACCCTCGACGCCGTCGTGGATGCCGAACACAACGTCGCCACGGTAAATGCAATTGCGCACGAAACTGCGCACGGCCGCATTCATGCCGCAAGCCGGAGCGCCGATATGCATCACCGCCAGCCGATAACCCGCCTGCATAAACGCACACAACATGAGCACAACAAATACCAAACCAAATCAAGTCGTAAATAGCGCACCGTCTTGCCCTCGGGGCCCTTGGGCGGCTTCAAGCGCGTCAGCATCTTGTACGTCTCCAAATTGCGTTCGAACGAGCGACCGCGCAATTTCACGGCCAACTCCCAATTCTTATCGGCCATGGCCTGGGCCACTTCCTTAGTGCGCTCCACGCACTCCATCAACGGTACACGCACTGCCTGATTGCCGTCCAGCGAGACTACGACAGGCACCGACTCCGACGTGGCCTCCATCAGCGCCAAAGTGGCCTCGGCACCCATACGACAACCCTACGGCAAATGAATAGACTGTTTTTCGCGATGGTCACTGAGTCGTTGGTTAAGTTCGACCTACCAAAACACGATCGAAAGCGCTGGGATTGCCACCACGCTGCACGTGACCCAGCACGGTAATGCGCGTGTCCTGCTGCAGCTTATCAACGACGACCTTCTTCACGTCCTCGGCGGTAATGGGGTTGCCCTCGCGATCGATGGCGCCCTCAGCAATGATGATGATGTTCAAGCGTTGACCAGCATTACGCTCCTGCATTGGTCAAAATGACGTAGGAGAGTCGGGGATGGGAGCATCAAAATAACAACACATTAGTACATTGATTGATTTAGGTTGAGTAAAGATGGATATATTAAAACATATCTAAAGAAACTGTTGGTCATTTTTTGCAATTTTTCGACAAGGCCGTTCACGAGAGACACGATTAGAATGTGAGCGTGAAAGGAATGGCAATTCGACTAAAGGCTTTGCGGCTGAATTGCAACAAATGACCAAAACAATTACTGATGAAATGTGAAAATTTATACGCACTAAAAAAAAAAGTGCGCTTGTGAAAGCTACAGGAATGACGAGATAATTTTAAAACAATGCAATGAGATGAAATGATCTGCGCCTAGTCAAGATGACTGATGTAGTCGAGTCAACTCAACAGGTAGCAGCGCCTAAACAACAACGCACACAACTACATGATGATGTTGCAATGAGCTGTGCTGCTTAAAAATAAGTAACTAAATCGATTAAACACACGCAATGGCAATGGCGCTGATAGGTGCTTAAATAGCACAATTTCGAAAAGCGTAAAAATTTAGCTAAAAACAAACAAACAGAAACTAAAGTGAAATGATGTAAGAAGTGAAGTGAAGCCAACTGAAAAGTGAAATGAAATTAAATACATTTTTGTCGACATTTGCCCAGATAGACCGAGACACAGAGAGAGAGAGATCAAGTTAAACCTTAAACCAAAACCCAAACTTTAGAATTTATGTACATGCTGAATCGTTTCACAAGCCAACATTTATATTTCGCATATTAACCTCAACCTTAAATACACTATTAAAGATATTAAAGAATGGTTAGAAAAACATTGAACGAAGTACACTGTGCAACAAAAATCTGCCTTTGTTTTAAGACAAATGCATAAATAATTCTCCATCAAATCAGGTCGTTTTGTTTTTGGCGGGACTTGGAAATTTAAAACGATTTACATTTGATATAATTTTCGCAATTTTCGATACTTAGACAATGGGCATTTAAAACATTAATGAAAATATAAGGTAAGTAAAAAAATCAATTATTTTATGAATAGATTGCTTTAGTAATCAGTATCTCGCGTTGTGTAAGTGCAATTTTAACATTAGATGGCGTTCAAAAAATACGATTTCGTATTAAAAAAACTTTTCAGACAGTTTTATGATTTTTCGTTTTGTTTAAGTGCGCTTTAAAGATGCACACCAGCAATGAACCCCAAACCCCCTCTATGTGCGCTAATGGTCCTGACACTGTAACAGCCAATAATGCGCACATTTGGTTTCGTCGATTCAGTTCCGGTAATTTGGAGTGTCAATAAAATCATGAAAGTCGTAGAGTTCAACCGTCATATGAGCACTGTTTCGATTGTCCAGAAGCTAAACATTGCGCAAAAAACACTGAAACCACTTCAATAATGCTGAATACAAAAATAAGCTCGATATACGGGAGCTCACGAGTTATCGCAACAAAATCGATCATTTGAACGTCGAACGAAAATGGTAAAACAAAATTGGTGCGATTGGCAAAGAATCATCTACCATGAGTTGGTCCACTATGGACCTGTACTGTCAACAATTAGACAGTCTGAAAAAAGTTATCGCCCAGAATCGGCCAGCTTTGGCCAATAGGACAGCAATTGTGTTCCATGAGGACAACGCCAGGCCACACACATCGTCAGAAGCTTTGGCAGCAGGGAGGTTCCGAAGCATCAACCTTGTAGTCTGGACCTGAGTGATTATCATCTGTTCCCGTCTATGGCGAATGATTTTGCTTGTGAAAAATTTGCCTCAAGAAAAGCTTGTAAAAATCGATTGTCCCGGTTTTTTGTCAATAGGGATGAAGGTTTCTATAAGAGCCGCATCATGAAATTACCTTCAAAATGGCAACGAGTTATGGAACAAAACGGTGCATATTTGACCTAAATTGGATCATTCTAACACCTTATACATGCATAAAAAATGTCAAACACTCTTTAAAATAAATAAATAAAATTCCTCACACTAGTTGTTGCCTTCTTTGTATCATGGGTCACAGAAAAACTATGCCTACTTTGAGAAAATGTATCGTTTTTGCAAATAAACAGTTAATTAAAATTAAATACAAAAATCTTTGGAAAATGCAACTCCTTTGAAACTTTCAAGTCCAGCTTGTTGAAAAAAAAAACAAAAACACCACTTAAGTTATATTTGACTAACGTTTTTATGGCTTTAGCGACTTTTCCCAGTGGCACAATTGTTGTTGCACAGTGCCAAAATGTAAAATTTTGTGTTATTAATATTGTACATTCAACGATTTGACAATTACAGTTTACATAAATTGTGAACATTTCCATTACAACGGCAACAACACATAAAAACTCGTACAGGTAATGATACAATGAATTCACAAATTTTGTCTCATTTATGAGATTTGGTGTTGTTTTTTTAATAAAAAATGTTTAGTGAACTGAACAACCAAAACCGCGTGTTAGGAAATAACTGCACAGCTATTTACAAAAGACAATTAATCGTAATTGGATCTGTTATATGAGTAAAAGAAGCATAATCAAATCGATTTCATCTAGATATGTATGTAATCATTCCGAGCAACTGCATTCTGACCTGCAGTAGTTTTTTGCACAATTTGTCGGGCCAGTTAACTGTGGCCGGCTCTTCAGGTATAAGTATAAAGTCAGCCTCGCTAGCTAAAGCCGCAGATATGGCTAAGTAGCTAAAAAATTATAAATAAATATTATATGGTACTTGAAATTAAATGAATTGAAGCAATAATTTCAAAATATAAAAAGTGCTGGCATAAGGAAATCAAATGGAAAGGAAACTAGTTGGTAAATAGAAGAGGTGGTGCAAGGAGGGGAGGGGTTGCAACGAGAATTAGAGAAAATAGGAGTACTGTAGTAGGTGCGTGAGAGTGGTGGATGTGGAATGTGGGTAGAGGAACACAGGCAAATTAATAGTGAACATTGCGGATCGGGAGAGGAATTTATGTAGAAACCGTAGATGGTTCGTTTCATCAGCATGCATGCAGTACGTCATGGGCCAGAGAATCAAATGCTGAGATTTGCAGCTCGATGCACCCGGTACGTAATGGCTTATTTGGCGACATACTTTTAGGCGCCATGATGCCAAAGAGTTATCCAAGCATCGGGAGTGTGTAATAATAACGTGGTCAAACTTATAAGGTAGCAACCAAAAAGATAAGCACAATAATTTTGCCTAAAAACCACAACTAAATATTAGATAATGCGTTAAATTTGATTCACTACAGATTCAGGTAATAGCACTTAGCTCAACAATTATGGCAATATTGCAAAACTTTGAAATGGCAATAAAATTTCTTTAGCAGTGTCTGATGAGTGCTGCTCTGCATCACAACACGCGAATGACTTGTTTACTGACAGGCTAGACACACTTCAAAGTCATCTTGTTGAAATTGCAAATCATTGGCGTCGCCAACTTATAAGATAACGCACGTTATAATGGGCCATTGGGAAAAGGAGTGGAGAGGGGTAAACGAGTGCAAACATTAAATATTTAAAAAGAAAATTGGAACAATTTGCATTTTAGCAATAACATCAAACATTCAACATTCAACACTTAAATTCATAATAACACCTACACAAATTGTTGTTGTAAGCACTCCATGATAAAATATGAGAATCATGTGCGCAATTTCGAACAATTCGAATCGCCTCGAAAATGGCAAACATGATGGACTGCAACAAAAAACTAAACAGTGCAGCACCAGGCAAAATACATCAAATTCATAAAAAGCTGCTGAAGGGAGAAAATTGGGTGGATGCGCGCCCCGGCAAGGGTAGATGATGAACGTGTGAGTGCAATCGATGTGTGTGTGTGCTGGTGTCAGCTGATGTGTAAACAAATATATGCAATCAAAATGGCTTATAATGACATTATAGGAATCTTCGAATGAACCTAATGTAATGTTTTCATTGCTGTTCAGATTGAAGAACTGTTTTTTTATTAATCTGCAATACTGACTACTAAAAACTGTTTTCCATAACAAATGCCTCTTTGTCTGGTTTTAACAGAAATGAAAGGTAAGAAATTATTACATTAGGAGTATTCGCAATGAGCTCGTTGCTTCGTTCAGTACTAAGTAACTTTCTACGTGTATTTTGTTATTGTAAAAAATCAGAGTGCCGAATGAACAAAATGGCAGGCCCGACAATTTGTTCCTACTTGTTAACAATTTTTTCAAGATTCTGCTTTTTATACTATGAACAGGCATTTTTTGTCTCCGTTTTTTTTAACAGTTGCGATATTACCAGACTTAAGACTTTATAAAGAACAGTTTAAAGCTTTATTAAAATACCAAATAACAAATTACCAAACTAAGAAAGACAAGAAAGCGTGAATACCCCTATTACTATAAATGTTGTTATATGTAGTTCTCACACGTCATTAACACCTAAGCCGGTATAAGTAACGCAATAAATGGACAATATATGCTTAGGCCATGTACTTAAAACCGATATCGTTGTATGATACTCGTATATGCGTTTCAAACGATTCCTTCCTCATGACCGATACGATTCCTTAAAGTCATGGCCACTACTTATATCTACCAAAGACGTTGCATATCATATGTTGATTATAAGCAATTTTGACTGCACATACATACATACATACATGCAATTTTTGATAATAATGAAATTTTGATTGTATTTCTTACATTTCTCATTTCACATTTCAAGTGAAAACTGAGAAAAGAGTAACAAAAGCGTTGTGCAAGCTAATTTCAGCATGTTGAGCAGAATGATTTCTTCCACATATCAAAAACAAAGTTTCATATGTACTAAGCAGCCAAACAAAACATATGAAAAAAAAAAGGTCGCTTAAAAAATTAACAAATTTTGAATTTTGTCGTTCTGCATATTTGCAAAAGATGATGCGGGTTGCTTTAATCGAAAGAACAACAACAGCAACATTGATGAATTCGTAGTGTTGATTTTCTTTTTCTTTCTGCAAAAATTCTGAAAATAACTTCTTCTTGCCTGCGACAATTGCTGACATAGCCTATCGGGCCAATCGGGTTTTGGTGGATCTTCGGGCATGAAAATATGATCAGCCTCGCTGGATAGACCAGCTACAAGAGCCAGATAGCTGCAAAATAGAGAACGAATTGTGACAAACATAGAACAACAACAACAAACACGAAGAATGCCAATGACATCGAGCGTTGATCTTCCCCGACACACACACAAATCATACTCGTTCTTATTGTAAGTGTGCACATTCCCATGAGTGATGACTGCCTTTGGCAGCGCACTGCCCTCAATTAATCCAAAGCTGTGCACATAAGAAGATCACACTGTAGTTAATTTGTACGGATCACTGCATGCTTTACACACCGACAATTGTGAGTACATTTGATTAATATGACAATTTGTTGCCCTCCTAAAACTATGTAACTATCGTATAATGTGAAGCTGAAAAGTTATGTATGGGTCATCGGATCGAAAGAAAATAATCCAAATTGAAATGACATAATTTGCGGCCAATTGAATACCAATGGGAGCACCAAAGCACGCACACACGCACGCACAAACGCACACACGCACGCGCGCTTTCGCCGTTTTGTGTTTGGTGTACGCGCATGAGCACTAACTAAGCTATATATAGTACGTCGCTTTCATTTTGACTCGTATGAAGCTTTTCCATGTTTGAAATTGACAATCAACCGCAACAAAGCTTCAAGCAAATCAAACTAATTTCAACTCAATTGAGCATTGAATTAACGTACAATTATTTCTAATTTTCGATTTTTGGCCATGCTGAGCCATGATGACGCGACAAATTCACGTTACACAGAGAAAAAATGCCTTGCCTGTATCAATTTATTGCAAAGTCTTTCGGGCCAGTCGAACGGTGGTGGCGATTCGGGGCAAAATACATAATCAGCTTCGGAAACAATGCCAGTAACTACAGGCAAGTAACTGCGATGGGAGAAGGCAAGTAAAGGACAGTCAATTACATTGTTGCCAAAAATCAAATAGTTTAGCAAAAAACCTACTAGCAATTTGTGTTTCTTTTTCATTTTCACATTCGCCAATTGTACGAATAAAGCGTTCACCAATCGTTACAGTTAGCTAGGCATACTGCAACGTTCGTGAAGCCTTGCGGTATGCTAGATTTTGTATTCACGGCTTGCTGTTTTTTGTTAATCCGAATGTTGGCTCTTATCCACATCTAACTTACCCACAATGACGTCCCATCACCTCCATAATGAAGGTGCGCTGATGCGAATATGCGGTACTCACGATGGCGTCAATCGCTTCAATAATGCGATGCAACGCTGAGTCGGTACCGATGGTCATGTCCGTACCACAGAAATCGTTATCGATGGAGCCAACCTTAAAGCACAATTTGGATTATTAACACAGCTGAAAACTTATTACAGCATTTCAGCGTTTAATCAGAAAACCACACACCATGCCCACAATATGCAAGACATCGAACTTCTGGCGTTGCTCCGGCGTGATCTTTTTCGTCTCCAACAGCTCGTCCAGCAAGCCGGACCATTCATTGCGGAACAAATTGGCACCAGTCAACGAGCCGTCACCGCCAATCACCACCAGGTTGGAAATGCCTTTTAAAGAGAAAGCAATATGTCAAAATCTAATCAGAAACATTTAGTGTACGTTGTACTTTTTTGAACCAAGTTGCAGGCGGCCTTGAGGCGTCCGGCACGCTCACGGAAGGCAGAGCAACGTGCCGAGCCAATCACCGTGCCACCACGATGTATGATGGACGACACCGAAGCCCAGTTCGCTTCAACAATGTTCTCGCCGCCATCGACCATGCCCTGATAGCCTTCACGGATAAAGTAGGCCTGCAAATATTTTAATTAATTAATTAATATAAATAAAACATAAGTAATTATAATAGGAAATTAAATAAATAAATACTAATTAATAATATAAATAAATATGCTAGATATATGTGCTAGCTATAGATATCTGCTACATCACCATTGAAATATACGTATAAATAAAGACCGAGTTACATTGGAATATGTTTTATAAACAAACTATAAAAAAGCTTAGCAGAGGCTTTTTATACAATGCGAAGGTTTTCTTTGCGCAAAAACTTGGACGAAGCATTATTCATTTTTAAATCACATTGAGTCATCAAAATACTCAGCGATGTCTCTTATTCCCTTTTCGTTGCATCGAAGTTTGATTTCGTTATACATCGTTTATACATCGTTATTATATGTCACATAACTATAGTAATATCAGAAGCACATTTTGAGTGCCTGTCACCTCAAGGGTAGGAAACCAAAGCAAGCTAGAATACCAAAAAGTATAATCAATGGCCCCACAAAATCGACTGTCAAAAACGTGATGGAGGTTGCTACGTATAGGGCCAACATTGGATTGCGATGTTTGAATATCGAAATTTTGATAGTAAGCACCTAAGTAAATAAGTTCAAGTAAATCAGTTCAGTTTTTGGGTTTAGCAAATTGTAAAAAAAATCAGCCGGTAAATCATTAAGCATATACAAACTAATATCTATTGATACGGTCTAATATTTTTCTGTGGCAATGCCAACATTTGGAAAGATTTTTTTCTTTTATTACCATAAATTTGAAAAGAATACATGAGTTTAAAAAGAAATACTTGTACATACAAACATATTTAAATCAAAACTTTTTGAGTGCTAACAAAAAACCGTACATGCGATATATAGATACAGACGTGCATATATGTATATGTAAGTCCGCCCAACTAAACCGTGAATTTTTTATTATATTTAAATAATGAATTCTGAGAGAATTATTGAAGATTTTATAGATAAATTATCTTGTCAAAAATATAATACTTGAGTATTGAAGTATTTTACGAAACAATCTTTTTTACTTTAATTTTCGTTTTACTTAAGATTTTTGTATACGTCGCTTCCCAATACCCACCCGGGTGACCACAATAAAAGATTTTCCGTACCTATGTGTACGTGTTCAATAAACCCTCTGGGAAGAAATCCTCTAATATTTTCCACAGTCGCAAAATAAATCGTTAAAGTTTGGGTATTTTTTCGGCTGCTAGAGTTTTACCCCTTAATGATGCTTATTCCAAATGTGATGAAGGACAAGCATTGTTTGACAAGGATAACGGGGATGAGGATTATTTGCTTACTGACGCAAATGATGTGGAAGTAGAGGTGAATGACGAAAGTGGACAGAAAGTAATTCGGACGAGTATTTTTTAATAATTTCTTCTAACATTTTTTACCTGAACTTAAAGTATTACTTACTAAACAAACCCACAACTTTTAAAGCAAAATCCTTTAAAAAATTAAATTTCCGCAACAGAAATGTGCACAAAAAATTGACAGATAAGAAACGAATCCACTATTTCAATATTGAAGGTGTTCAATGGGGCAGCACCACTTAAATGTACATATGTGCGTCTGTTTATAAATATGTCTGTCCAAGCACTTTTTCTAGCATTTAAATGCCTAATTATTAAAGGCATACGTGCGAAGCAAATACTAATAGTTTCATAAATGAAAATACATGCATTATATAAGAAATATTAAGAAAAGATGTTCAAAGTAGGGCGTACAGAGAATTAATCAGTTGAATTGCAGAAGCAGAATTCAGAGAAATAAAAAAGCGATTCCACTATGAGAAATTCGACATATCAAAGACATCTATTCAAATTCCCATTGCACGTTTCAATCGCAAGTTCAAAACAAAGTCAGAATGATTAACAGTGTCGAATTCTGTTGTTATGTCAACAAATTGAAGTCGTCTACAGCCATGGTTCAATTTCTCTATTGAACAAATAGGCGAGTTGATAATTTCTTAACACAGGAGCCGACGCTCAGACTGGTGGCGTGCGACAGAACTTGGCGTCTGCGGTAATTACGTATACAGCGTATTATTTTTAGTTTCATTTTTATTGCTATAAACAATTGTTTCGATTGAACAGAAAATTAAACAAAAATAAATAAACCAAAAGCTTTCACTGAGCAGCAGCGCTTGATCGTAACGCGCGCCGAGTTATGCAGCCAGATAAAAAACTCATTAGAATTACGCCGAGTAAATAAAGTTGCACGCGCGCTATAAATAGGCTCAATGCCATGGTTATGCATTCGCACCAGCGTCAAAAATGCCTTTTTGTTGTAGTCCATCGCTGGCGACAGTGACGAAACTCAGCCATATTCATTGCAATTTACCGCTGATAAAGGCAGACACTCCCACAATACAACTGCGCTCACACACTCCCACGCCCACTATCCATCACTCACCTTGCAGCCCAAGTAGATGGCCATGCGCACACAGGCGCGCACCGCAGCATTCATACCCTGCGAGTCACCGCCGCTGGTGAACACCGCCAGGCCTTTGCCCTTGTGCGAGCCTCGCTCGATGAAACGCTGCTTCATTTCTAGCGGCATCTTTGCACTTTTCACTTCCTTTCTTGCAATTCCTCTGAATGGCACAAGCTCGACTTTTTTCCGTTTACGATCTGCGCCAAGATTTTGAACCGCTTTTCAATTTCAACGGACGTTATCTGTCTCACACGCACTAAATAAAAGCTATGCGCCGCTTAACCGCAATAGACCAGATTCTCTGTAGTATGTGTGTGCTTGGAGCGATCCACACAGCGCGAACACTGTAATTCACTTTGGAGACAACTGGTTTCGACTGGAGGCACGTACGCTGACCACTGGTATGCCACGCACTGGAGTCACGTCGCTTCAAACTGTTGTAATTCCTCCAAAACTTTGCGAAATATTTGCGAAAACCGACGAATTCTTCTCTGGTGTCTTCTCAGCACACCAAGGTGACACACTTTGACGTCTCAAGGTGACCTTTATCGATTGGAGTACGGTGCGTCTGACAGATATTCATAGCGCAATGGTGGCACACTGCGGCTATGGTCTAAATAGCACAATGCATTTTACAACAGGAATTTGGGGAATTGGTGTTTTCGAATAATAAAAAGTGATGAAGTAATGAATTTATTCAACATTGTCTCTTAAAATCATATGAAAGTTGGCATACAACAGTCGAATGCTGATTTGGGAAATTTATATGAACTTTGTCTAGCCATAGCCGCTTATTATTTAAATGTCGCCTCAAAATTTGCGTCTTGCCTATTTCTGATCAGTATAAAGATACATTTTTTAACTTCGAAAACCAATACATATTTGGGTAGAATTAAAAACATTAATGCATTTTCTTAAAGTAAAAACAATTTTTAATCCAGATTTATTTGCACCACAAAACTGATTGCATGTGTGCTTTTTGGTAGAAATCGAAAGTGAAAGTGAATTCCAAGTTAGTTTATACTCTCATAGTAATTAACTTCTTGACAATAACACACAGAGTTAGTGTTGAGATAGGAAGATTAGATTAAATTAATAAATAATAACATTAATGGCCATATCATGGCGACGTCACCTTAAAAACACATTTGTTGTGCCTCAAACAGTGTGGCGTCTATTGTCTAGTGGCACAAAAAGCTGTTTGACTTTTACCACAGAACAAACAAACAATACTGTTTATTCTGTGCTTTTACACACACACACAAATATATAAGCACTTTATATGATATCTTTAGCTAGTATTTTATCTTTACACTGCCACATGTGGGCAATTTACCCTAATACAGCACTTCAAGTAACAGCTGTTTCACAGCTGTTTGCTGTTCCACCAAACAGTTCAATTAATGCACTTACTTCCATTCTGAATTCATTCGATTGTAATTATAGGTGTTGCACATTAGTTTCAATTCCATTTATTTTCCATTCATTCTTAAGTGTGCTCGATAGTGCCATTTGCAATTTAAAAGTTCAGCGATCAAGCAAAAAGATTTATCATCTGTTTTAATGCCATTCGGTTTACGTTTATTGTGAATACCTTCTTGCACAAAACTCCTCTCATTTGTGATGCGTTCGCTTTGCATTCAGCAAATTTCGTGCACAAATTGTCATTACACTAAATCAAAGGAAAATTTGTTGAATTTATTTAAATTTTCTTAAGCGCTTATTGTGGCGACGAACTCCTCACCTAATAAAAATAAGCTGAATAGCAATTAACTCCAATTCAAAATGGCGAACTGTAACGATTTATAATTGTGAACGATTACAAAATGTCTTCAAAGAGCACAAATGTTTCCGGGTTAACTTTCGCAGAGTCATATTAACGGTATTTTTCAACACTTTTGGGGCCAATGCATTTGCTAAATATTCATAAACATGTGCTTACACTACTAAAGAACCAACTTTAAAATGCAGCAATATGAAAAGGTGGTAAGTAAGGTAAAGGTTTGGGAGACTGAAGAAAGAACTTGTGTAGAGTCTAGTTTGGGAGACTGAAGAAAGAACTTGTGAACAGGCGCACTCAAGGGTGGGTTCAGCCTCCAAAGTGAACTTGGGAAGTGGATGGCAGATAATCAAGTTTGTGAAGTTAAAGAAAGATCTAGTGAACATGCACTCAATTCCGAAGGTGTGCGAGGTTGAAGAAAGAAGTTGTAAACAGGCATTCACGTAGCCAGTATCTTTCTGCTTTAATCACCAGTGGTACTTAGAAAAAAATTGTATTTATCTTTTGTGTTATTGTTTTAGTTTTATTAAGTTGTTAATAACATTAAGAGGCAAATGTCACGAAAATACTTGACAATAGATAAGAATCTACTAAAAGATTACAATAGTAGATAACCCGACAGCCCGCTTGATGGCCTAAAAATGTATAACGTCGAGTTCAGGAGATGCAGAAACTGACGCCTACCAAATCAACAGTTTCTCGTATCGTTCTAAATGTGCTTAAAGTTGTTTAACATTTAACCATTCCAGTCAACATCATATTTACCAGTCAATATCCCTTAAATTCGCACTTACTATAGTTGATTTTAGGCGCTGTGCAGTGACGCACACAGGATTTCATTTTGCGGGGAGAAGGGTTGGCGCCCAATTCTATTTCAAACCATATTTTGCACCAGCAATTTTTGTATTTGAGGAGATTTGAACCAACCACAACCCTCCCATGTATGCGTCACTGGCGCTGTGTAAATTGTCCCTGGCAAGGTTCCCAAACCGATACATTTTCGACAAATAACTGTCGCACCCTGCCAATATGCCGCTGCATTCATCACGAAAGGAAAAGTGTATAATTTGCTTGAAGCGAAACTCACAATGTTCCTTGTTTTTAAATTATTTTTTATTGTTTTTTTTTTATAATTAAGAAACTGTAATTTCAATAAACTTAAATATTTCATCAATCTTCGCCTCCGTTTCATGTTTTAGTTGTTTTGTTTTTGTTTTTAGTGTTAGTTCCGGTTGTTGGTATCTCATTTGGTTTTCATGTTCATCTTTGAAAAATTATTACGCTTTTGTTTTTGGGTTTATAATTCACATTTATGTGAAATATAATTTCTTTACATACAATAATTTTTGCGATTTGCATTTTGCATATTATTTTGCTGGACAATAATGTTATTATAATAATATAATTTTTGCATTATCATATGAAAGAAGTTATGTTTTGAATTAAAATTGAATAATTAGCGTTTTTGTTTTGATTTCTCATTTATTCATTCCATATGCGCGTTCTCTTTTTATTAAAAAGGGACCTGCGGTACACTTCTTTTAGTTATGCAAAAATTAATTGTTATTCCATCATTTTGGGACATTAGGAAGCAGTATAGGTTGTTCTTGTTGTTGTTATTATTATTTGTGTCTATCTCCTTTGGTATGTTGTATGTATGTAAATATTATGCGGTATGCTTTAGTGGTATACGATCAGCTGCTAGTGGTCTTGGGCTTGGATTTGGAATCGAATCGAATTGTGAATGGTAATGGAATTGTGGCAGGCAAGGAACTCTGGTGCTGGGCGGATGACACCAACATTCAAAGAACACAACTTGAATAAATCAAGCACAAGATCTACGATTCAATGTTATACATACATAATTATGCAAATATTTAACAAATATTTGCTGTGGTCAAAATTATAATGTTACTTGCTTAACAAAAATGCTTAACGAGTGTTGGTGTGAATGTTGCGCGCGCTAAGCACAACATCCAGACAACTCAAAGAAGTCAATTGATGTGGAAAAATCTTTCGTGCAACACCGTCAGCGGAAACTTGCACTTTTACGGCGCCCAAGTTCGGCAGCGCTTTCCGTTTTAAAGTGCAACGAGCAGTAGCGCTCGCATGCCCACTAACATAGTTACTTACCAATACAAATAAGTATAGTTTAACACAGACATTCACACATATTACACGTATATTAAGTAATTAAATGTGATTCCTTTCTTTTAAGTTACGCAAATTTTTGTGTTTAGCTCTGACGCAACGTTTTCGTTAGAGTTATCGAGCGGGCATACACCGCGCGCCTCCAACCAAATGGTGAAACACTGCTTAGCTGAGTAATGATTGCAATTTCGGCACGATTCGTCCATTCGCCTGGTTCATATTGCCCGCCAGATAGAGAACTCTAACCTGCGTCCGCGCACTTAAAGTCATATTTGCTTGTTGTAGTTGTGGTCCTGTGCCAGCAATTCTCCTCTATTGACAACGTACGAATTTGATTATGCATTTTGCAGCATTTGTTCGCCTCAGTACGTGGCCAACGTCAGCTATGCGACTTTGTAGCTTGGCTGCTGTTTGCAAGCGTTCACGTTGACATTTACACACACATAACGAATATACACATTCAGATACGCACACATATATATCAATATGTATTAAAAATGTAAAACAGCAAATTGCTTGGATTTAAAAGTGTCTGGGGGTTAGTGGAGGGACCGAATATATTGTTGCATATTCTTTACATTTAACACACATTTATGTGAATTGGTTATCGCCTGAAGAACACTTAACCAAAGACTGCAAGTGTACTAACTCGAGCACTGTACGTTAATCGACGGCGCTCACATACAGACATTCATGATTGTGCAATTGAGAAGTGTACAAGTACGAGTACGAGTGTTTTAGTATCGATTGTGGCGCTATCTCAGCTTATAATGTTCCATAAATTTAATCTAACAATGTTTGCTGACAATTTTGCCGAATTGTTTCGCTAGCAAATTCAATAAACAATCTTTGATTGCACAACCCAAGCCGCAGATGTTGTCCAATGCGTTCGAATGATTAGATTGCATGCTTCGAAACTGGTTAGCGCTGACTAATATACACAATTTCAATGTTTGCTGTGATTTTTTCGGTTTTGTAATCCGTCTACAAATTGCTAACATAAATTTGCAGAAATCGTTTTCCAACCAATTGACTTCATTTGCACTAAATGCAGGACTGTCGCCGTTGAAAAATTGCACTACTTTGACAACAAAACAGTCAAATATAATGTCAGAACTTGAAATATTAAAAAAAAAAATACCAGCGTACAGCAAAACAGAACACTGATTGTATTGAAAGCATTGCTGTGCTTAAGGAAAACATACATTAAACATGAATTAAAAACTTATAAAAATACCAAAATAGAAAAAATTTATCTATAGAATTAAAACCAAAATCGAATTCAGCAATAATTTAAAACAAATATACTAAAATTGAAAATAAAAATAATTATAAAATCTTATAAAAAAAGTATGAGTAGAAGTAAGCAAACACCAAGATATAAACAATTGACATTACAAAAAAATTATAATAAATCAATCTAAATAATACAAATCATATTTTTTCCAACATCTGAATTCTTAACCTAATTTTCTATGTGAGCATATCAAAGAGATACGCAAACCAAATATTGATTTCAATTAAAATTCTACTAAAAAATTCTATTTAAAGTTTACAAGTTGAATAACAACTGAAAAAAGCAGAAAACCAGCGAGTGCCTAAAAGTATACTCTAAATTGTGCCAATTGTATACATAGAACAAAAGTCAAGCATTTCTCATGAACACGAATTGCATTGAATTCGATTTTGCTCACAAATTTCGCAAATCGTTAAGTGTTGAAAGTTCGCGCCAACTGTTCCCTTCATCTCTTTAACTTTCATACAGCGGCACACTAAAACCAGCTCTATGCTTGCGCCAGAAAAAAAAAATGTTTTCCAGCAGCTTCCACAAAAAAAAGAGGACAGTTTTAGTTGCTTGCTATGGTACACTGGCGCCAAGCAGGTAAATAATCCTTCGAGAAAATATGAAATACAACTTTTCTACTATCACACCGCAATCCTCACAATTCATCTACGAAGAAAAAACATATAAAATATAAGAATACAAACAAAACCATTGTGGATTTGAGGACAACACAAAACGAAAAACTTGGCGTGCACCAAAGCAGTAAGCCTTTCAATAGGTTATTAAAGGTTACTATCTATGATCATAATCGTTTTGCTTTAGTCGACAGTTGTTCTTCTTTGGCTCGCAATTATTGCTAGCATCATTCTGAAATTTGCGGGTAACATTGCTATGGGTTTGGTAGGGGTTTTCTGTTTTGTTGTAGTTGTAGTGTGTTTTGATTTATTATGAAGCGATTCTTTACAAAAGAATGTTGACAATTGTAAATAATGTAAAAATAAAAACAATAGCGAATAACGTAATAACGTTTTATTTAGAAATTTTTAAAAGTACTCTTTTGACAAATCAGTTTCGAAAGGAAAAATGTTCTAAAAAAATGTTAACATGGGCCCGGGAGATTATCAGCAGAAACGATAATCCCATAAGCACCCATTCAGGCACAAGCGCGCGCACACACACACACACCTTCATAAGCCGAGTGTGTGCGTGAACGCGACGCTTGCCGCATGACTTTCTCTGCATTGCTCTTGCTTAGACCTTTTCAAATAATTAAAAACCTCTTACGGAATATACATTTTCGACAACAAAAATGAAAAACAAACAGACGGAAAAGATAAGAGAATGACTTGGTTAATATAAAAAAACAAAATCAAATTATTTATTAAAAAATAATAAATAATATATAATGCTCTGCCTAACAAAAAATTACGCTTTTATAGTTTTTGCTATTTTTGATAGAATTTTGCAAAACAAATTTATCTGGTTGTTATTGTGGTTGTTGTAATTACAGTTGTTCTCAATTAATGCAAATCTTTTGGTTGAACGGTTGCTTGCTGTCGCCCGATTGTTCGAATGGCTGGCACAAGCGCGGCCGCCGTTCGCTTGGTTTTTGGAAGAGAAAAGGAGATTTTCAAAATTTCACAACTCTTCCAAATTGTTCGAAACTTTTCGAAAACACAAACAGCGACGCTACGCTCTGCGCGGGCACACACACTGCATGTCTGGCGCGAACAAAATGGAATCGAAACAAGCGATTTCAATTCGCCGTACGTGCGCAGCACGCGCGCCTCGAATCGAGTCTAGGGCCTGTCCAGCTTCTCATCAGCGCCGCAAGTGTATTGGCGCCGATGCCCGCGAGCCGATTGACATTCCATTCTGTTGCGCGCTTCAACCGCGGCCTGCTTTCCAAAATACACTCGAAATTTTGTCGGTTGCTTTCTGTGATGGTGGTGAGAGATGTTGGTGGCGGTTGCTCTTGAATTGTTGTTGATGTTGAAGCTGTAGTTTTTCCTTTGCATCTTCTGCCGATTTTGCATTCTCTTTTTGCTGCTGTTGTTTGCTGTTGGTTTAGGTTCTTTATTTTCATTATTATTGTTATTATTAAATTTATATTTCTTGCTTGCTCGCTTGCTTTTGCTTCTGTTTAGATTTTGTTTTTTCTTTCTTTTCATTTTAATTTTGCTGTTGCTGTTCTTGTTGCTGTTTTGTTTTTTTAATTAATATTTGCATAGTCAAAAGGAAACAATTTAGTTTGGTTAGTTGTCACCACCCTCCTGTGGTTCATCGCCGTCCCCTTGCGTATCCGACGTCCAGAGGGTCAAGTTGTCTCTCAACAGTTGCATAATGAGTGTTGAGTCTTTGTATGAGTCCTCATTGAGTGTATCCAGTTCAGCTATCGCATCATCGAATGCCTGCGTTGTCGGTCGGCGAATTTGAAAAGACAAACAAAACATAGTTAGTATTTTGATCATTGTTGTTGTTGTTGCTGTTGCATTAGCACAGCATAATCAAAATGCAAAATATATACGATCAACTAAAAAATTTAAGCATTTCAATTTAGAACAATGAAATTCGTTCGTTCGATCACTCATTCAGTGGATTAGTACTCGAATCGGAGTGGCGTACCAACTGATTTGTTTTCGGAATATTTTAGTGTTTAAACGTTTTCAAATTACGAAAATCTCAACTTAAAATAGAGCATAAAAGTATGAAAACACGTTACATCATCATCGGCGGGCATACTGGGCAAAAAAATTAATGTATCAAGTTCGGCGTTCAAACGTCAGTTGGCTGATCGACAACTTAGATGCGGTGAGGTAATGGATGGACTAAAACAGTGATGGGCACTAACACAGCCAAGCATTTTAGATATGTGTGTGTGCGTGTAGAAAACACCCCTCGCACAAAATTAGGCACTCAATTTAATTAATTAATTTAACAAAATTCTCTTTACACAATTTTATGTGCAGCTAGACTTCAAAATGTTTATGTGATAAGCGGTGACGGCGGTTCAAGTTTTTTTTTTACAATTCATAAAAGAAAAGACACAAACAAATGGTCAGTGTGAAAAAAAGCGAGCAAATGAAAGCAAACCTAATGTTGCTCGCTTGAAATCTGAAACGACGCTGAGACTGCTTTCTATTCATGTACGTGTGTCCGGTGTCGCTGCTACACGCGAGCAGCAAAATGGTCCTCTCTGAACTAGATGAAGGCGTTTGTATTTAAGAAAAACAATAACGCCACAAAATTCGTTCTTAAAGTATAACTAATAAAAGAAGAAACCAAATCTGTTTACATATGAAATAAAGTTTTACACCTCATTGTCACCGGTCGTGAACAAACTGCAATTATCAGCAGAAAGTAAATAGATTTAACATTTTTAAATCGTTAAGTCATTACTTTTAACTCGTTCAAAATATTGACGAAACTTATTCCAAATCTAAGTTTTTTGTTTTTATTTTTTATGGTCAAAGCAATTTAAAAATTAAAAGTAGTTTTTAAGTTTTGAAAGTCATTTCTGCCCCCTGCAGACTTTGGCAAGATATACTCTATAGATTTTTTATGTAACTAACTAAAAGAATTCGCTTGAATTTAAAAAAGTCATAGTAAACGTCATAAGAAATAGTTATAGCAATGATAATTTCGTCTCCTCGCAAAATTGCTAATATCACTTTTACATTTTTCATAGGCAAATATCTACGGGCACATATTAAGTTTGAAAAGCATACAATAAACGAGCAATTTAAAAATGTTCCAACATCATACAAACTTTATCGTTAGCATTGTTTACGGGTGGGTTTACATCTACGATTAGCCAACAAAACTAAAAAAACATCAAAGCAAAATCTCGTACAATTTATGGGTTGGGAATTAAAATGCCAATAAAATAATTCTCCAATAAACTTCAGGCAATGCATGCCGGTTAGAGGGTGTGTGAGAGAGAGAAAGAAAGGCAACCACAGATTTGGATGGTGACTGCGGCAATTCGGTCAGTGAGCATTGCATTGCATTATGTTGAGCGAGTTAGCAGCGTATTTAGCTTAAACAAGAAAAGTAGAACACATACAGAATACATTGTGTGAACTGAGAGCAAAACATAAACAATATTAACAACAAACACAAGAAATATGTGTAGAAGAAAAAAATTCAACCTGTTTAGCTAAATGACAAGCCCGCGCTGGCGAATTGATAATTTCATAATAGAACACGGAAAAGTTGAGCGCGAGGCCTAATCGAATCGGATGTGTTGGCTGCATTTTGGTCTTGGCAATATCGAAAGCCTCCTGATAGGCCTTTTTCGAATCCTCAACCACGGCTGCATACGAGTGCGCCAGTTATGCGCAGACCAAGTCGGAGGCGAAGGCGAAGCGAAACGATGGAGCCGTGCCGGGACACCGCATAGAATTGTGTGCAAATGTGCAAGTGAATCGAGTACGAGTGTAACGGAAGACGAGCGCGTCATTGCGGCGGGTGAACAGATGAGAGATGGTGTTCGAGAAAGTGCGCGTTCAAAATGAGAAAAAAGGAACAATAAATTAGGCATTACTTTATTATTTTGAAAACAATGGAATTAAAATAACTAAAAATTACAAATACATAACGTAATGAGAAAGAACAATCAGTAGTAATTTATAGAAAGCAAAACACCAAAGAAAAACTAAACAAATAAAAATTAACAAATTGAAAAACTAAACAGAATATTAAGAAACCCAATTGAATTTTAAAATAAAAATAAAATGTAATTACAAACAAAAACATTTAAAATATAATTAAAAAAAATATTTTAAAACAAAAATTATTAAAAATAAATTTAAAATAAAATTAGTCAAAATTGAATGTAGAAAATCATAAAAAAAAATATTTTAAAATAAAAATTATTAAAAATAAATTTAAAATAAAATTAGTCAAAAATGAATGTAGAAAATAATAAAAAAAATATTAAAAAAATATATAATAAAAGTAATTTAAAACAAAATAAATAAATTTAAAATAAAACTAATTCGAAATAAAAAATAATTAAAATAAAAATTATTATTAAAAATATTATTAAAAATATTATTATATTATTTAAAATAAATGTAGAAAATAATAACAAATAATAATAAATTTAAAATAAACAATACAAGTAATGCAAAATAAAAGTAATTTAAAATTAAAATTAAAGTAATTCAAAATAAAAGAAAATAATTCCCAATAAAAAACGACAATATTTAAATACCACAATCAGACAATATAGAAAAGCAAAACAACAAAATTAAAACTAAAAACAAATTATATAAACAAATACAAAACTAAAGCAGTTGAAACGCTACCACACACGTCTGTGGAAATAAACTAAAACATTATAAATATTTATAATTGCAAACGAGCCCCCAAAGAGATGATGTTGCGTGTTTTGTTTTGTTTTGTATCCATTTTCGTTGCATTATGCTAATTTACACTCTATTTTCGACAAGTTGCGAGTCTTTTGAATTTGTATTCATTTATTTTGTTTGATTTTGAAATGCTTCAATTTTTATGCCAACCTTGTGGTTGTCAGCCACGGTAATATTAACCTGTTTGGCCAATTGGCAAGCTTTGTCTGGAGAGTTCAGAATCTCATAATAGAAGACTGAAAAGTTAAGTGCAAGACCCAATCGGATTGGATGTGTTGGCTGCATTTTTCCCTTACTAATTTCAAATGCATCCTGGTAAGCGGTTTGGGAGTCGTCTACAACGGCTGTTCATTTAAAAATGCAATTTGTAATTTTTTTATTTTTTCATAATTTCATTTTTAAATTCAAGAAAGAGAAATAAATGCAAATTAGTTCATTTCTTGGGGTGTGGTAAAAGGATTTAAATGTTAAGTAATGTTGAGGAAGTTGTGGAAGCACAACGAGTGCTGGAAAGATGGGACAGGGCATAGGTAGGAGATAATAGTCAGATAGAGACTGTTGACGGGATACTTACTGTTGCGTGCGTCTCCTGTGGCCACCTCAGCTAAATACCTGTAATAATCTCCCTTCATTTTCAGGTAGAAAACCTTGCTCTCTGGATTACTGGCTTTAGGAATAAGGTATTTGTCGAGAAGACCCTGTAAAAATAAAACAAAACTTGGTCAATATGAAATAAAATCGATTGGTTGTGCACTAAATTACTTCTTCTTTCTATTAAAACTTATGCACAAAGTTGTGTGAAATATTGTTGTGATTACATTACAAACGGTTGGCTTCTTTTGGAACTGACTAACCGAAACATAACCAATAACATTACTTTTTTCTACCCTCAAATGCATGAATTATTTTCTCTTCTGTTTAACCCTCGGCTGCATGACAATGCATATATGTATGCAATGTTAACTTCCGTAGAACTGAGAACTATTATATTTAACATATTACAGTCGTTCATTCTTCAGATGTGTGTTTTATGTTTAAACATTCGATTTCTAACGAAATATCGCGAATAACATTGAAAATATGTACATAAGAGTCGAACAATTCGATTTCGATTTGGTGAAATAATTATGTTAATTGCCGTCGCTCAGCGGGATAGTGCGCTGGATTGTGAGTATGCAATGACGCTCGATCTAGGTTCGACTCCCCGTGGTGTTGGTTACTAAAATAAAGAAAAATACGATTTGCCTTTCGGCGAAGCGTTCTCAACAAGATATGGCAAATTTCTGCAAAACTTCTTCCATAGACACAGGAATTAGATAATATTTTTTTTTTACCATTAAAACTTAACAATAATATTACGACAAAAAGTTATTTTCTCAACAGAAATTAAATTGACTGGAATAGTACTGTACGTCTGTTTTTAAGTAAATTGCGTTGCTTCTGAAGGATCAACAGTTTTTGACCCTTCCTGAAAATTTGACATTTTTGAGTTGTGATTCTTTTGTGCGCTATGTCAGTTCACCTTGGACGGACTTATGCATTTGTAAATCAAAGCTTTACGTGTAAAAGTTTATTTTATTTGTTATGGTCGCTGGCTGGCATGACGGCTAATCCCTACAAGTTAATTGAGTATTAAAAATGTGCACACGTTTCTCGCCGGCATTACTGGTTTGCATAATCCGCACAGCTTGTCGATAGTCGTACCACTGTTTGTAGTAATGCTGACATTTGTGTGCAGCCCGTAGAGTAGACCCTTTATTTTTAGCTTCTGCAATGCAACAACAAGCACAGCCAAATCTCAGGTGAGCAAAGCTCCTTTCTCAGCAGGAATCAGTCGAGTACAATTTGGAGGAACTTACGCTCAAAAAAATTGAAAGGCGGTTCAACAAAAAACTAGATAACCTTATTGTTTGTATTTATGATTTTTGCAAAACAAAAAATACCTACATCCTACTACGCAGGAAGTTCAGCCTGCGCACAGTCATTGCGGCCCACTTCTTCGCCGCACAACAATTTGCACATTTAAAAATATACACAACACACCAGTGGCGGGGCAGCCGAGGCAACTGGAGTGTGAGATGATATTTTAAGACAGCTCTCATAATTAATCAAAGACCCAGCAGCACAAAAACATGGAATGTTCAATACCTAGACACACACACACACACACACACACACAAACACATACAATGTGGGCCAGTAAATATTAATAAATGCCAATAAGCACAACGCGCACATTGTACGTGTGTGAAAATTTGTTTTGGGCTACAAAAACAATGTGTTAAATGAGTGCTATGTATAACTGCGCCCAACATGTGCGCGAATGTGTGTGTGTGTGTGTGTGTGTGTGTGTGCAGCTAACTTTACATCCTTGTTGAGTGCTTAGGAACGCGTTAAAGGACGGCTGGGGAACTAGTACACACCAATAAATTGTGGGCGAATAGGTAACAGCAGCAGTTACAATAGCAACAACAAACATCGTGTCTATCTATACAACTCAAATATTGTGGTGCACATTTTCATGCGCTATGATTAATTATATCGATCACTCATTGTCACTGCGGCACGCTGCAATGCCAGAAAAAACGGCTGCGGCATCGCAGGCAGCAATTCACTGGCAATAATTGGATCACAACGCAGCGTGCTCCACTTCACGCACGCACACCGCACTGTGTGCGTACGCGCGCCACAGACCAGCCGCAAGCATTGAAGCATCTGCAGCCGGCCGCAAGTCCGTTGCGTCGGTCACTAGTCTCAACACCGGCGACGGTGACATTATGAGCTTTTTCTATCAATGGAATTTCCCCAACACTCTGTGCAAACAACACGTACGCAGCAACAACGTAGCAACATTGCAAAATGTGGTGGCGACGCCAGCAAGGAGGTGCAGCGTTTTCACAGCTGATTGGCGATCAAAGCGAAATTGATTATTCATTATTGTTATTAGATGTGTGCGCACACATGTACGCAAATATACATAGGAGACGCTAGAGCAGAGGAGCGAGAAGGACCGAAATGCCATGAAAACAAACTGCCTGAAAGCGACAGAAATGACAGAATGTGTGGCACGAAAGTTGAGCAATAATGACAACTGTTGATAACTCGGGGACCAACAGCAACAGGCCATCATTACTACAGCACTACTTTTTCTCAATTTACTTGACATTCAATCAATTTGTTAAGTGTCAAAGCCGTGTCAAACTGCACAAGCAGCAAGCGCTCAAATACACAGCACTACATACAGCAGCGCCATAGAAAAGCTGCAAAAAGTTAGCGAAAAATACATACGGCGAAAGTACGCCCCCCACGAAGGCTTCGTACGTGGTGCGAATTGAAAGACCACACACACACACATTTAAAAATAGACAGTATCGATTGAATTTCAATTTGCGCTATTAAAAGCAACGCGCCGAGGACAGCAAGGCGAACGCAAGTTTAGCGCCACGGGCGGCTCGCCCACCGACAGAGCCCCCCGTAAACGCACACCGACCCGAGGCAGCATCGACCCATCGAGAGTGCCAGAGCCATAGTGAAATATCGCTACTGCTGCTGAACAGCGAGATCAATGCTGATTGTTGACAAAGATGTCAAAGGACAGCGCAAAGGTGGAGGTGGAGCCGAAAAGCGAGCACAAAATAGGCCTAAGTAAATGTATTTGTGTGGGTGTCTGTGCGGATAGCATTGTCCGAGGAGCGTACGATTGAATTTTGTAGCAAACACCCACCTACATCAATGAACTTGGCTGTTAGATTTTGCAGCGTACTTGTTGTTGCTTCAATTTCTGCTTGGCACTCGTTGCCTTCAATTTAATCGACTTATTGCTAATGTCAATAAGCGTTATCGTGCACATTATTGCTGCTACTGTTTCTGTTGTTGCTTTAATTTTGTTTGCAACACCATTCGGTTGGCAAACAGCGGCATGGCCGCAGTCTGTTCGCAATGTATTCGGTGGATCTAAATTCAATTGGAAGGTGTGTTGTTGCTTTGCCTTGCGCGTTTTCCATTTTCTCTTTAGCAGTTTTCACTCGGCCCCTACGCTCGCCGAGCCATCGCCACTATTTGTTCGCTATAAACGAAAGTGAAATTGCTCACTAAGCTTCGGCACTTAAAATTAAATGCCTGTTTTATTCTTATTGTACGCTAACAAAAAACCTGTCGCCCACGTCAATCGAAGTCTTTTGCTTTCTGAGAAAACGAACATGAAAAATCGTTGTGCAAATTTCTGCAACATTTTCCTCATGAAATAAAGAAAAGTAAATTTTTTAAGAAGTTAGATATGGTTTCATTACCAACTGCACGACTGATTACAAAAAACGTGTGTCAAAAGCAATTTTTGCATATTTTGGGTTTAACCCTCCACAGCCATTAATTGTTAATTTTGTCTCGTAAAATGTAAAACGCAAACTTGACTTACCAAAACTTCGTAACAAATTTCCCTAAGTTCCTTCTCCACGCGTTCTCTGTACTCGCGGGCGAGCTGTTGTTTTCTGGCGGAGGATTCGGTTTTTTGCTCAATGGATGAAATTACTCTCCATGATGATCTGTACAAGGCATACAAAGTATAAATAACAATTTGCTGTAGTAATGCATTCCTGACGTATTCACAGACAACTTGAAGCATTTTAATCGAACAATTAAATAAATTGTTCAATTGATTGTCTGCTCGAGTGTTGTTCTCACCTGCGGGCACCAACAACATTTTTGTATGCAACGGAGAGTAAATTTCTTTCCTCATTTGACAGCTCAACACCGGTTTCTGTGACTGATTTCATAGCCTGAGCCATGTCATCGTATCTGCAACGAAACAGCAAAATCAATACACATTTGAAAATTAAAAGTGAAAATTGCACAAAATTACCTTTCAGATTGTTCAGCAAGTTTTGCCTTCTGGACCAATTCCTCTTTATCGACTGTCGACATTTTGATGTGTTGTTGTTCTTATCAAGAGTTTAAAGAAAAAAACTGAAGTTGGGTTTTCCTTTCAACCGCCAAGAGAGATTACAACGCAGGGAATCTAAAACTGAATGCGTCGCTCACAGTGTGACTATCTGCAAATGTACAAAGAGAAACAGGATTGAATGAATTATTATTGTATGCGTTGCTACAGCAACAAAAACTAAGAGAGTCAAGAGTATTTTTAATGAATTCAAGTTGGGCTAATTAGAATTCATAATTAAAAGTGTTCGCTCCAATCCCGCGGGCAATGAAATAAATTACGCCGCAGTAAACGCAATTCGCGTCAACAATACAGACCACCACGCCGCTCCAAGGCAAACACACGAATGTGTACCGCAGTAATTATTCAGTTAAATAAGGAAAATACGCTACAGCGACAGCGCACAAAGCGCCAGGATAACTGCACAAAGTGCGGCTGGCTACTGGCAGCGTCATCGCATTCATAATGATTAAGGTAAAAGTGCGGCGCGCACCATTCGAGTGGTGTGGAATGGCCGAATGGCAACCAATAAAACAATTACAACTTGAGTGGAAATTCCACAATTCCGCAATTGCCAATTGCGCCTCCATGATAACCACGGAAGCGTCAGCGCAAATAGGAAATTAACAAATGCCGACGACGACGTCAGCGATAGCTACTTCATTTTTAATCAACCTTAAATTGCGGGCAGCATTGAGGACAGTAGTGCTTATCTGCATTTTGTCACACACCACATGTGAGCGAGCGCGATTGCATAATCACAGTCGGATTACCGCACAGCACACGCACCCAGCCCCGACCGCCAACAAACACGCGTATTGTCACGGCGTTTTTTGTTGTTGCCTCCTTTATTTGCATATTGTTATCTTTGCTGAAGGCAACAACAGTGTAGACCACGCAAGGAGTGTCCATTAGTGCGCACACACGCCTCGGTGGCAGTGTAGATGTGTGCATGGAAGCATCGCTGCACTGCACAATGGCGCACTTTGCATTTATTTAGGGACTGGCGGAAGGAGTAGCTGATGATAGCTGGTGGCATTGGCTAACGTAAACAAACCTTGACAACAAAGAATTCAGTTACATTTACAACAAAGTCAAAAACAAAGTAACGGAAAGCTCAATTGAAATTTTTGCTTTCAGTATTCGAGTTTTAATTAAAATGAAACGGGGTTGGCCACCTGGCAATCGCGTTAGTATTCCCGAATAGTCACCAAGTGCACAAATTCGATTTCGTCGCTGCCAATCAACGTGCCATAAATACAAAGTTATCACTTCATTCAGAATTAAAAAGTAATCGTCGACACTTTTTGTTCTTGGCAACAAACTTTTCTAATAAATAAATTCAGCGACTCATTCACCAAGTTCGTGGGGCAGTATCGGGCAAGAGGAAATGTGCCGGAATTCATATGCGTGTCGGCGCAATGTGCGTTCGACTCGCTGACGTATGAGTAACGTTCGGCGTTTAGTCACAAACCACAATGCGCCATGATGTCATATGACACCGCTAGCTCACAACAACGACAACGCCAGCGCGAAGCTCGAGCCTGGCTGAAAGCCCTTTTTACAATTCTTCTGGTTTTCTAGTAAACATGAATGGACCCAAGAAAATCAACTTTTGTGTTTATTACAAGTGTGATTTTGCTTTTCTGTAAACAGTTTATAAATAGAAAACGATCGTCATTGTCAGATGAAAATATTTTGTCATTTCAAATGCTTCATAGATGAATTCAAGTCGCATGCACAAATTAAAGCACTAAAAAAAACTATGAACTATGTTTCCAGGTGAACACAGGTCGATATGTATGTCCGTCGTGTGTTTGTTCAGTCAACTGCTAGTTTGCTTATTTGCTCGTTTGCGCAAAAATTTGGCGTTTTCGCCATTTAAATAGAAGAGCGTAGAAAAATGCCAAGGCGCCAAAAAGATGTCAACGACTACAACGACGTCGCTGCCGCACAAATTTATTTACTGTTGAAATTTAATTTCTCATTTGAATTTATTATTACAAGCGACACTTCTTTATGCCGTTCCCCCTGCACTAGTCGACTACTATTCGGTTGCCATTTTTGTCCAGCAATCAAATATCTGATTTTACCAAAATGGCTAAGCGGCTAAGTTGGCGTTAGCAAATAACAATACTCCATAATTGTGTTTATATTTAAATATTTGCGCGAAATGTTTTCGATGGTTCATTATAGTGAAAAGGTGGCGCTACTTTGTATTCACAATATGGATGGCAGCGACCGACGAATTTAGTGAAGAATTTTAGCTTTGAAGCTTGGTTTCTTATTTGATGTTTAATCCAAACATTATTATCTGTGAAACAACGAACAAGGCATTTAAATTTGAAGTTATTACTGCAACTTTTAACTTTTATTGCTTACAATCGAAAAAACGTTTGAGGAAAAACACATTTTTGAAGCTACTAGATTGTGTGCAGCGGTGTGAGCTTCGTTTTGAAGGCTGAATTGTCTTATTTATCTTATTTATTTATTTGAGGGGATAATTACACCATTTAATGTCAAGCATTGCATTGGTACTTAAAGGACACAGTGGTTTGATATCGGTTAAAGAAACTAGCAAGTAACCAGCATGAACTGCGGCAAAACCTTATTAAAGTTACTTGGACCACAACATTCTTGATGACTTTCTGCAGATTGACCACAGCCACAGCAGCAGTTAAACAGCGCAAAAACTTGCTGCAAAGAAGCTTCTAAAAGTGCGCTAACTGTATGGTTTTCTTTTTTAATACATGTCTCGGTGTTTTTGTAACACAGCAACGTAACAAAGACGTTATGAAGCCAAACGAACACATATCCAGCCGGCGCACGTTTGTTGCGAGCCACGGATGAAGAAGGGAAATGAGAAATTGCCACCGATAATCTAAAATTAGTAATGCACAAAGGTCTGCACAGCAACCACCGAAGCAAAGCAAAGCAAGCCCAGCACGGCCGGCCAGCCAGCAACACATCAAACTTGGCATATAAAAATAGAAGGCCAAACATAGACTCATAAGCTCCTATTAGGGCCATGACGTTATTTCGTTATTTACTGCCAAGCGAGAGCGCCAAATGGAAAAATCCAAAATGCAACAAGCGACATGAACTAACGACGAGCTATACTGCAACAACTAAACTGCATTTTACAACAACACTGAGAGCAAATATATATGTAGACAACAAGCAGCAAAAGCGCAACAACGGAGGGGAGGGCGGCGAGAGAAACGAACGCGACCGCGACTAGAATGTGGCACGTAGTGGCGGAGCACAAAAATGTGGCACTGCAGCAGTTGTGGAGTGAGTCATGCTCATTCCAAAGCGAAAACAGCAATAAGCGCGCAATGGCGCAACGGCCAAGCAGACAAACTAAAAGTTGTGCAGATTGAAAAGAAAACCATGGGGAGGAGGGGCCGCGGAATAGAAATGTTGAAATATGCGCCACTAGTATGGAATGTACGCACGTACACACACTGCAGGCCAGTGGGGAGCGTTTGCAGCACAAAGAAGCAGACAACTGTACCGACGACGACGACGTCGAATTAATTACGCTGCCAAAAAGGGGGGAGAGACTCAAGCAGCAGGAAATAAAATGCAAATGTTAATTGAAAACGATTTTATGATGCCAGTCGAGTCGAGCAACCAACACCACACGCACAAAAACTCAAATGTTTCCTTAAAATGTGAAATTGTATAAGAACACTTAATTTCGAGCCCAAGTCGAAACGAGCTATGAATCGCGAAATCAAGTGTTGTTTGTCAGCTTTATAGATTTTTGTTTCATTTAAATGGCACACTTTTCTAGTGAAATGTTGCACACAAAACACTTAACACTGGAATGCTAATCTCATTTTGCAACTGTAACACAAAACGTTCACAATCTTAGTCGATAAGACTAGCATTGGTACTGCAGTGTTTAAGGTCATGAAAAAACATTTGCATTTTCCAACAAGTTTCCACTAAAGTCAAACATGATTTTAGCTGCTAATTTTCTTCAATTAACTGTATAATTAATTTAATTTTTTTAAATAATTATATAATAATGTTTCCTTTCCTCTGAGAGATCTTTAAGTTCTCACAAGGCCCCTAATTCTATTAGGCCAAATAATCAAAATATTTTGAGATAAAATTTAGCTTCAAGTTTTACGATAAATCGCATTGTCTGATGCCAACTTTAGAAAAAGTTAAGCGTTAAGTTTTTTGAACTTTAAGGGAACATTTAAATATTGTTGCAATGTTTGTTCAAATAAATATGAAAGCAACAATAACACAACCACCAATGAACTGACGAACAAACGCTAAAATAGCACAAAGAACACAATGAACGAGGAGGATAACACAAGATCGGGCGAATGCTGAATCGAGAACAAAAAAATATATGTTTCCCCTTCCTACACTTTCATAAACAAAAAACCAAAAGTGCAATAATTTCGGAACGTTTGAGTCATTCGACCGGCAGCTATTTCGAGAACACCACACATGAGCGGTACACATGTGTGTGTGTGTGCGTGTGTGTTAGTCTATCTGTGCATATGTGAGTGAAGCTTTGATGTGCAGAGTTGCCAGAAACACGTTCATAAACTTTTACTAAATTGTTTATGAATTTGACAACTAAATGCAACAATTTTCAACAATTAATGATTGCGTGATCAACAGTAAAAAACACTGACAATTCAATCTTATTAAATAAACGTTATACGGACGATAGGCGAAATGCTGCGACACAAAATATTAGCAGCAATTTTGCCATTGCTTTTGCATTTACACAACGAACACGCGATGAGCACTCGGAACCGTACAGCCAGAACGGAAGCAGCCGTCTCACACCCGCTGACGAATAGGCGGGCTGACTGGCTGGCTGGGCGGGCGGCTGTTCGTTCGTTCGTTTGTTTGTCTCGAAATCAATTATTGCGCTTTCTTTCTAAGCGTATTCGGGCATTCGAAAAAGAATTTCACCACAAATGGGCGTACGGCAAAAGCACGTTCAACAAACTCGCAATTGAAACGCAATTTGTGAAGTGAGAAAATATTTGCCATTATTCTTTGACTTATGACAGAAATTTTAGCAATGACAGAATCCCAAAGCAAATTGAAATGAAAAACGGTTCATTGGCATTCGTGTGTGCGTGTGTGTGTGTGGGCAGTGATCACGGGCGAGCGTGTGTGCGTGTGTACAGGCGTCGCTTTTATAATTTATAGCGCCGAAGCCGGCCGGCCAAAGAGAGACATTATCGAAAATAAACGCGACAATAGCGAACCGTTTACATCGAATAAACGCCCGTCGTCAAGTGCCAATGCCAAGCACCATTATTATTTTTTTCAATAATTGTCAATTTCAATCCAAAGTGAACCATTTCAAGCCTGACATTGCGTTCCAAGACTTGATCAAATAAAAAAATGTTTTCAATTAAAAGACAACAACAAAGCATCTTATAAATACGTTTACAAATGCCAAAACTTTTATCTTTACTAATACTGTATGCGAGTAATTGAATAGAGCGAGAAACACGTGTCCCTTGGCGTCCCTCCCTGTCGCCCTCACCCAAAATCTGCAAGAACGGAATGTGCGCAAGTTTGGGCAATTCACACACTCATATACACACAGTTTGTGTTGGCCGCGCGCTTGTGGGTGGATTTAAATTCGCTCACATTTCCACAAACATTTCTCTACTCTACTTTTAGACTGTCTCACACAAACACACACACACATTTTTTGTGCAATGTAATGTCTGTGCTCAAGGCGGCTGCTGGCAAAAGTTCCATCGCAACGGACAGAAGGTGAAGTGGCGAGAAAAATTTCCATTTCATATAAATAACAAATGCTTTACAACATCCTAATTAAATTGTAAATCTGAGTGGATGACATGTGCGATTGTTAACTGCAACTGCGTAGCGATACTTGACCAAAACCACGTCAAACTTGTAGCTGCCTTTTATAAAACAAACTTTGAAAATCAAAGCAAACACTTGGACTACATACACACTAAGCCTTCTCAGAATTTTACCTTTCTACATATAACACCAACAACCTACTGTCAATTCAGTTCGTAGTGAACACAAGTCAAAGGGTTGTGAAATCAATTTTTGACAACCAACATCAATTTAGAGTAGGTTAGGTAAGCTGGCAGACCAGGAACATAGTTGGGTCCCTAATAGCACCATTTAGAGCTCCTTAGGCCGACGTAAATGGGATGGATAAGCATGTGGGTGTTCCCAACAAAGTTCAACAGCAACTTAGTGTCGTGCTTGGGAGCCCCATCTAGCCAAGAGATGAACGGGACCCCGTAAGTGAGCAAGGTGCAGTCTTGAGAAAGCCGAAGAGAAGCAAATAATGTGCTCCAAGGTTTCCCTGATACCATTTTTGCTTTTGTAAAGTAGCTGTTAAGCAGTGCCCGTTATTATGCCTACGATGACTCTGCAGTTCCTGCGCGGGAGCGAAAGAACGAATTTTGTGAGTCCGAGCATTATTCTAGCTTTTCCATCCAGACTTTGTCTTTCTCTCTTTCTGGTTGTCATCCAGACCCTGCAGAGGCATTGGAAAGTTGCTGATTTACCCATCTAGCAACTTTTGCCGACAACATACCCAATAATTATGCAACTTGCAAACTTGCAACATGCAACTTGAAAACTTGCAACAGGACCAACAAAAATTCAAGAAAACATTTCTTTCGGTATACATAAAAACGCGTCAAAACATCATATAAACACAAACACTGCCCAGTCAGAATACGCCAAACATTGCAGCACATGAAGTAGTAACACCTCCAAAAGCTGACGCAATACCTTAGCGATTTTAATGCAAAACAAATCAAACTCAGCAAGTAATAAAAATAAATAATATCCCAAAAATAATAATAAAACTATAAAATGCTACAACCATAAATACGCAACGTTGGCGAAGCATGAATGCCTTCGGCGGCTGGTACGCGCACTTGACATTCAAAAAGTGCAAAAATTATTATGCCGCGTCAGTTGGACAGTCAGCAAAAAAAATTAAAAACAACAACTACATCAACACCGTACACACACACACACAAGTACACGCCACTCAAAGAAATTAAGAATCTGCACATTAAAATTATAAACACAAACGCTCGTTAAAACAATTTGAAAATAAAAGTGACGAAAACGACAGAAAGCGAAAAACCACAACGGCCCATCACGAAGCCATAAAGGAAACGAAACCGCGCTTAAAGACAGCGAAGCAGTACAACGCCGCGAATAGCGACATTAGCCGCCGAATACAGCGAAAACGAAAGTCAACAAGTTGGCGAGACCGAAACGGAAGCGTAAGTTTGGCACTCAAAGAGACGCTGACAAGGCGACAAGGATAAAGCAATGGTGACAATGACAACCACAGCAACAACCACTCTACAGAATTTTGCCGACCAGCGGTGCGACCCTAAGGAGCAAAATTGAATTACACGCCCACTAAGTATGAAGTGTGCATCAGCCTAACAAGCTCACGAAAAAGCATTAGGACTTTTAAATTTTAATTCAAATTCAAAGAAAGCAAAGGAAAAGGAAGAGACAGAAAAATGGAAATAATTTCGTTGTCAAGCGCGCATTTTGCAGGCTGACTGGCCGCAACCAACAGGCGCGACACGCAACGCACAAAAATTGCAGACAAAGCGCAGAGCAGGAGACGAAATAGCAGCAACAACAACAACAATTACTACAACGACACTTGGGATGCGAAGCGAGATGCCACAATCGCGATACGGCAACAACAACCAGCAGCAGCAGCCACAGCACACCCAACACCCACACGCCTTACCTGGCAGCACGCCATAACCCCCCCACCTCATCCATCAGACACCGCATCCGTGCAGCTACCGAGGATGAAAGCAGAAAGCAGAATGTGTGGTGTCTGCCCGCCGGATGACAAACGCGTGCAAGCGAGTTTTTTTGTGTGTGGTGTGTGTGTGAGTGTATCGCTTGACATACATTCACACATGCACATTTGCATGCGTAAAGGCACGCATTCGCCCAATTTACGAGTACATACTACATACATATAGATAAAGCGCGATATGCAACGCCAGCATCGCCCACTCAGCCGATGGCTGGGAGCCGGAGGGGACATAGCACGGAGAATTCGAAAATTCGGCGAGGAGCAGCACTCGTACGCATAATTAGGGAGTTGAGTGGCACACAGAGCGCGACAAACGCCACGGCCTACAGACAGACAGACAGACGGAAAGGCACAGACAAGCCGTATAAAAGATCGAAATTTGACGGCAATTTTAATTTTTGTTGACACAACATTATCAACGCCACGCAATGCATTCGATATTATTTCCAAGAATTTTTGGTTTAGTGCCCAAGTCAATCCTCAACCAAAACGCAATGACTGCAAATCCGCACTGATTTACTGATTTCGCCGCAAATGGGAAAAAGCTCTTTTCAAATTCGGCGAACAAAAGAATATGATTCGCGTGTGTGCGGCAATCGAACCGAATGGAGACACGTTCACGGACGGAAGGGGTTTTACACGACTCCCTGAAGAGGTCAGCGAATTGCTGACAAGGTGGAGTTTTTTCGATCTTCGCTTGTGACCTTTCAGCGTGAGATAACAATATCAAAATTAAGAAAAAAAAACAGCAAAAATTCACACCAAATTATCTTTGATAAATAAACAACAATCGCATATCTTCGTTTGTTATAGAAGAAAATAATTGTTTACAAGAAAAGAATTGTTTACAAAAAAAGTACTTTCAAATTAAATTTCCAATTTTTCCTTCTTTCTAATTGTTTTCCCTTCTCTTCAGCATTACCCACTCGGACCCTTTACGTTTGGACAAGCTGCTATCCTTGCCACGCCAATCAGCTGTAAGCCGTACTAACGCAACAACAACACCATTAGAAGTGGCAGTTCGCACTATTGGAAATACGTCGCAGCGCATACATCATCCAAAATAAGCTCATCAAAGACAACAACCTCAGTGTTTTCCAACAACACCACCTACCTAGCGGCAACAGATGTACAGAAGGCGCTCTACACAACCCAGTAATAAACAGTCACACACGAAGGCGTCTCTCCTAGGGGACAATAGACGGCAGCCCTATTACATAGGAATGCTAGCAATAGGCGAATCACCCACCCTGGCAGAATTTCAATCGATACACAAGGCCTAAGCTTTGCTGAGGGCCTATGATGCGAAAATCAAAAAACATGGTACAATTTTTATGTTGCAGTCTTCATGGCGCAAACAACAAAATTATAGTGAGATTCATGGAGATTTCTCTCATGAGTCGCGCTTTCTAATGACATCGCTTTTTTCGACCTCGTTTGTGTTTTCATAGACGTTGACAACTGTCAGCATAGTAAATATATTTGTAAAACCCAGCCATGTTTGGTCACTTTAACATTCAGTTAACATTTTAAAATTTAATTTAGGTTAGGTTAGGTTGAGGTGGCTGCCTCTGTATGAGACACACTTAGGCCTCTTAATGGGCCCGTTGTCAGTTTTTCTTTTCACACTTGGAGGTTTTGCCATTGCCTGCCAAGAGCGCACTTGTGCGATTCTTGTAATTCTCATTCCCTTCATGTGGATAGCGACAGAAGTAGATGAGTATTTTTTCCAACCCAAGCCAGGAATCGAACCCGGGGCGCTCGGTATGAGAAGCCAGCGCGCTACCCGCTGAGCTATCGAAGCCGACAAAAAAAATTTAATTTTTTTTTAATTTTTTAAATAATTAATTTAATTTAAAAACTTAAAATTGTAATTCACTTATGAAATTAAAAATTGTTTAAGCACATAAATGGCAGACACAGTAAAACTGGCGCTCCCATGTCAACAACATAACAACAACGCCCACAAATGTGGCATGCATGTATGCTAAATACAAAATTTCATATACAAGCCAGAGGACAAACCAATTAGGAACGCTGAGTAAACAATGTAGACAATTTCACGTACATACATAACTTCAACTTTTTCAAGTTTCTTCTCTCAAAAACCATAACCAAACTTACATAAACAAGCTGAATAAAAAGGAGAACAACAAATTACGGGTACATTATACCGTTTGGTTTGTTAAAGAGTTGTGAGTACCTTGCAACTACAAAGTTTTGCACGAAAATAAAAAGTTCATCTTAAAAAATAAATTATTACACAGTTTTAACAAGTCTGTTAATCGCATCACAAACAACTGAAAGTTTTCCCGCTGAAACAAACACATACATAAATTTCTCGAGTTAAATTCAGCTCGCTATAAAATTTATAATTAAAATATTAACACAGATTCCAAGTGTCATTAGTGGCTCGAAAAAGTTGGCAAGAGATAAACAGCTGAAGAGTGTTGCACAAATAACGAGTGGAAAGTTGAAAATGCGCCGAAGCGCACTGAAAAGTGTAAAAGTTTATGTGCGATACTTTTGAGAAAATTGCAAATTAATTTCAAATCAAACGGCAATGCGACTGAAAAGCAAAGAACGAAAAACGAGCAACAACACATAAAGTAGACGAACCGACAGTGAAGGCCGAAAGCGCAAACACTTTTCAGCTGCAAGCCGGAAAGTCGCCTTCAAAGTTTCGCAGTTTCGCATGTAAACTTCAGTTGAGAATTATTTGCTTGTTTGCCAACTGCACAGCACAAACAACAAACAACACAACGCGCTGTAAAGGGCTACCAGACAAAAATCGCAGACTGCACCCATTGCTGACGTACTTTTGAGGTCAGGGCAAACAAAAATTATAGTAAACGAAAAACAACAGTGACGCCAGCGAAAAACTGAAAATAAAAAATAACTAAAGTGAAAAAGGGTAAACGAAAACTGCCCCAAAACGTGCAAATAAAGGAGCGTCCGTTCGTGCATCAATTATGAGGCGATGTGATAAACGACAAGTAATGGCATATTCACAAGGAAAATGTGTTGAGAGGGACAGGCAGTGAGTGGCAACACGATGGCTCCGTCAGCAAAGGGCTCGTTATTGATTAAAACGGCAACTGATGTACGGGCGGCGGCTGGGCAGCGAGGCGGCTTGGAGTGACAAGTAGGCAATCGACATCAGCTAGCTGGCTGTTCATTTCATTTCCACCCACAGGCAACACAAAATCAAAATCCAAGTATTGTCTATGTTCACCTGCTTCCTATTGACAGTATGTTGAGTTTGTTTTGATTCGATTTGCAGCCAGATAAGGGTCGACAAATTTAATTACTTGTCGCACGTCTGTTGCGCGAATAATAATTCCGCACTGTTTCACCTCTACCAGGGTTGTGTTTCAGTTTGGAGTTTACTCCCTGCTTCGCTTTCAATCGAATTTCAACATGTCGCCAAGAACACAACACACAGACAATTAATTGATTATGTTGTGATAAGCAATTCCAAAGCTCACACACAAACGCCCAGAGACGAACGCAAGCGGCCAACGAATTCTGCACGCGAGCAACTTAAAATCGCACCGATTTTATGCCAGTTTTTTTTTTGCAACACTCTTTCGCACAACTCAACGATGACTGACTGTCAGTGCCGCAAGTTCGGAGTTACACAGATGCGAACGCTGCCGCAGCCAACAACTGCCGACGACAACGACAACGAGCGACACAACTGTCTGGTGACGAATGAGCAATGACGGCGAGAACGATGTGGCGATGTGGCAACGACGGCCCAGCTATGTCGCTGACGAGACTTGAATAGCAACTGACGTTGCCACTGCCACCACCACGGCAGGCTGTACACTCCACCGACCAGCTATGCTCCATTGGCCGCTGCCAATGCTGATGCTGCGCAACGAAACTATCGGATGAGTAACGGCGGGCGAGAAGTTGGCAGCGAAGTAGCGGCAGCGCCATGTGATGTAGGGTCGCGATTGTTTCGCTTTCAGCTGGCTGGCTGGCGGCCGGGCTGGCCGGTTGCTGTGGACTAGATTGTGGTTCTATTGGCTGCAACAAGAAAAAGGCAGCGGAGCGTGCACCAGAAAGCAGAAAAAACAGCATATACTAAAAAAACAACAACTAAAGTACAAAGCATTAGCGCAAACACACACACATACACATATCTACTTAACCGACTCAAATGAGACGAGCTGCTTACATTTCCATCGAATTGTATTGTACATTAAAGGAGAAAAGTTTGCCAAACGGGAAAATGGGTCCGGGTGTCTGCGGGGTTAATGCAGTGTTCTGCATGCTAAAAGGCAGAATTTGAACAAATCGCTTATGGAAACTTTCGTCCAGTGTTCTCCAGCTAGAAGGTAGTGGGTTCGAAACTTACTATAAGTATGCACTATAAAGTTAGCCGTTATGTTTATAATACGAGTATTTTCAATGTAAATTTTCGATATAGAAAATTGTGGTGTAATTTTGATTTACAAGTAATTGTTTTTGTCCACATATGAGATGTTCAAATTGCAAAGTTTTTAGATTGCAATAATGAAAATAATGTTAAACCTCAAAAATTAACTGTGAATGAAAATATCTGTGATTTGTTATCGTATTGATTTTTTGGCCGGCCTCGATAGTCCAACTAGAAGCGCGCTCGTCAATAGGAGCGCAACGAATGGTTAACCTCTAATTTCGTTAATAACATAGGGACCAACTCCGTCTTTCCAACTCCTACGAGCGCATCCTTATCGAAGCCCAAGACAACGCCATGCTTAAGGATCGCCTACACCCATTGTCTGTCTGCTATAGCCACATTCGCCGATTCATTCCGTACGAATTGCAGTAGTTTCCGTTGATGAGCTGCGCTTCAAGCCTGTCGCACAAACAAGCCAAACTGTCTCAATTACGATGCCAATTAGCTGATATGAATAATTTGTGTCCGTGCTATGTGAAAACTGGATTATTGTTGCTGCGGGCGAGCATTAGTTAATTATATTTATTTACTACTGGCACAGATAATTACGAGCTATTTGCGGCTGTCGTTAATTTGAGAGCCGCACTCACGCGTTTAATGTGCAAAAATTACAAATATGATGACGCTTACATGCGGCGCAAGAGACAGCAAGGCAGAGACAGGCCGCACCAATGCACAGTGATTCGACTCCATACAACCTCGGGACAAAATTAGAATCCGTTCGTTCTTCATAAAATTCGTATACTAGTTAATCATGGTCTGCTGAATTGAAATCTCTATTTTGTATTTCTTAAACTTTTGTAGTTTGGCAATGCCTGAGACTTAAATTTGCAAATTTCGTAATTTTTGGAGAGCTATAGCTCCAAGTGTGTTGGCTAGATTTTTAAGATTTTACATTTAATCGGTATCGTCAACATTGATAATTCCAAAGAGTAACATAAATTGTCTTTGGACCCTCTGGTTTTGCAATAAAAGCGATAATAATAGATGTATGTTTTGCATTTGTGCAGATTTTTTCATTTTTCATGCTGATTGCATACTTTTAGGGATAAATAAAATAAATGTTGTCAAAAAATAGGTGTTTAGAGCACTTTTCAAATTGAATTCTTTTCTGAGATCGGAAGATACCGGAGGATGTAATCACATTATCCGACAAAGAAAGAATGCTTCTTAAAATAATAAAAACCCAGGAACATACTTTCACATACTTTTTAGATATTTTCTTCTAAGTTTTGCCAATTTTCAGATTTTTAATTTAGAAAAATATTTTAAATTAAAAGCGAAGTAAAAGCCTCAGCTTTGCAAATTTTGAGAAATCATGTCATCATTTCTTAATTTATATTGAAAGTTTTAGCAACTTCTTGGTAACCATGTATTTTTACAATTTTTTTTACTCAATAAACTAAAAACCAGAAAATATGTGTTTACATTTTTTTGTGAATAAAGTTTCAACTTTGAGCCGCTTTTGCACAGACCCTAATTAATTTTTTGCACAGATTTTTTGGGGTTTTCAAATTTGGAGTTTAACCTTTCAAATGACATCAAAATCTATAAATTCTGAGACTAAATTTTTTGAATTTTGTCTATGGAACGAATCACTGTGCAATGCACCGATTCGACCACAAAACATATAGTTTCGAGAAGTGACATATTTTAGTTTTCAGCAAGAGCAGCAACTTTTTAAGGGGTTTCAACTTTAAAGCTCGTAATTAAACAAGCACGGCCACTACCCACACATGTCACTCTGCACACATTAACACACAAACGGTGCCATCAACAGATTTTGTGAATTAATTTAATTTTTATATCGTTGTCTAAAAACAACAAAAACAACAAAAGCAGCAGCAACAACCAAGGCGATCCATTGTCAGCTCAGCGCCATGAGTTGTCGATGCCGTCTCGGCTAGTTGACTTAGGTTGGGCACTAGGAGCGACAGACGAACGAACGGGCGGACGGACAAAGGGAACGCGCTCGATATTACATGACAACGCCGCCGCCACTCTGCGGTACCACAGTGACAGGCGACTGCAGGCGGCAGCGGAGTGCAATCGGGAATTTAATTGAAAAACTTGCAGTAGCAGCGCGCAAAGCAAAATAGGTAGGAAAAACGTAAAGCGAATAAAAAACCAATGAAGTGAAACATCACCGCACCGAACCCACTGCCGGCGGGCGGGGAGACAAACACACACGCACTCATAGACAGAGAGATATAGTATGCATGTATAGTATGAGTGCAAATGTGTTGCATACTTTGGATTAGCTTTTGTGCCAAACGCAAAACTGTGCACGACACCGACCGTACTGCTTTTATTTGTCCGCTTGTCATTTTTTTTGTTTGTTCGCTTTGTTTTTGCAAAATGTGCCGCCGCATTGATGCGCGTTCCAGTTAAAATCAACAAGTTTATTGGTGGCGCTTCGACGCACGCACTCGGCGTCGATTGGCGTTGTTACCAATTCTGCTGTGCGCTAACGGTCCACTATGTACTCCGCATACCGACATATATGTATGTATATAGTATGTGCCAGTTAGCACAGCAACAACAACAAAAACGCACAGCAATCGGCCAAAGACAGAGCAATCAATGAATCCCGCATGACCCAAAACCATCAACGGCCAACTCCCAAAACCCAGTTGCGGCATTGTGCTGGATTTGCCGTGCAACGGCGAGCGACCAGTGGTGGGGCCGGCACTGCGGCGGAAATAAAGTGAAATGCCAAAAATAACTGCCGTTTGCTATTGCGCTTTTCCTGCTGGTTTCCTTTGATATACGCTGTCGTCTCGTTTTATTTTCTCATTTTCTGTACGTTATTTTTGAAATTAATGAGTGTTTTGAACTTTTGTCCCGTACGTTGAAGGAGCCACAACAGCTATGTATGTACAACATGTAGTACATACATCCATACTCATACATACATATATATATATATGTATATAGTCGGTCTTTTTCATTTTGTGTATGCCTCCTTTTCTGTAGGTACCCAGCAGCCGCCGCGCCGCAGCTTCTACACACACACACACACACATTTTCATATCCTGGCCACGCGGCAAACGCCTCCACAGCTTAAAAATATCATGGGAGCGTCCTTAGCCTGTGCGCTTAGTCGCTCTACGCCAGCCTGCGCCATTTGCCAAAGGCGTAAAGCAGGCTTGGCCAACTGGAGCGACTGCCACAATGTTGACGGCAATGTGTGTGAGCGTTGCTGCATAACAGGCCGCGTCGCTGTGACTGGCAAGGTTGACGGCGCGCGTGTGGGCTGATTGACTAATTTGTAGTTAGGATGAGACTGACACGACCCCGTAGTACCAGCAGCAATAGCCGCAGAACTGGACCAGCAACCAATCACCAACCGACCGAACACCAACCAGTTGACAGGCAAACACAAGAAGAAAAACTGGAAAAATGTTAAAAATAAGATGTCCACAGCACAAACTGGCACAAAGGGTCAGCTGCTCAACTGTGCTGGAAGCGCCTGCGATGTCAGCGACGCCAGCGTAAACATAAATTCGCCTTTGAAGCCAATACGATATCGGCGAGCAGCATAAATTAGAGGATTTAAAGCGACTTTAGTGGTAAAAGAAACGGCAAAAAGGACACGCAGTGAAATATTCCAATCAAAGCCGCATTAAAGCTGCTACGGAGGGAACATTTTACAACACCAACGCACAGTAGATATGGTAATAACTGTAAAATAAGTTTAAACCATGACGAAATAAACATTGCCTTTGCCTGTCTGAGCATTGCAGCGTGTTTCATGCATTGGCTTGGCAAGAAAGTAATTTCAAAACAAATCTAACAGGCGTTACATTTGTTTTAAAGGACTTCTGTCAACGTAATGAGTTTTCCCCTTTGACATTTGATAGCTGTCACATTAACTTGAATGAACTGCGCGCAATTCTGGTTCAAGCTGTTAATTCACTGCCATTTTAAAGTGGAGTGAAAAAACGGTTCACTGAGACTCACAAATATAATAGATAAGAAGTATGTGGCGTTGATTGCTTGACAGAACGCAAGTATCTTAAAGATCCCAAGTTGGGGATTTTTTACTCCAAGACGGCCAAAGTTTTAGCCGTACTACCGAAGGTTATGGCGACCAAATCAAAGCCATAATTGGGTTGAATATCCATGTAAATGTGCGAGAGATTACACAGAGGTTAAATGCATAGCACACAACGGTTGAAAATCATTTAAAACGTTTTGGTGCCTTGTAAAAAAATAATTACTGAAGCTTGGTTGATGTCACATCCAGCATATAGCCCTGACCTTGCAGCATCACAAACTCTTTGAATGTCAATACCTTTGCTGATAGGGACCGGAAATTCTATAAACTGAAATTGGACTTGGTTCCTTTCATTTCTGATGAGAACCACAAGTTCTATGAGCCAAAAAGATGGCAAAAGGTCATTGCAAAAAAAAAGGGGGGAAAATATATAATTGATTAATGTTGATTCGTTATATAACAGATTTTACTTTCCTGCCAATCGAATAGATAAGATAGGGTTGCCATATCAAAGATTAAGGGGATTTTAAAATATTTTCCGTGCTGCGGGTTTGTTTATACATAATTTTTAATTCACACTTAATTTTTTATGAATTTGGTTTTTTCTTGAACCAAAAATATTCATAACAATCTTTTCAAGTTATGTTCATCCATTCAAAATGTTTTATTGTTTTTGTTCGTTCAGTTAAAGATATGTTTTGTTATAAAATGTTAATAAGAAACATACAAATTTTAATAAAAACTTTCTCCATTTTGAATCTCCGCATATGGGCATTCAAAAAAATTGTTACTCTCTATGTACAGAAACCATTTAACTTGATTAACTTTAACTTGGAACTTGTTAACCCAAATACGTTATCATAAAAGCCGCAACCAACTAAAACTTACCTCAAAAACGATTCGCAAATGTGTCAAAACAAAAGTCGCATTTCCCTCATAATCAACCAACCGCATATGTCGTGTGGGCGACAACGCTCAAAGGACAAGGTCTCATATGCCACACAACATTAACAACAACAGCACTGAGACGTGGCTCCAATAGCAACAAATATGAGCAAACAACAAAACCCAAAACACACACTCACATCAACACAATGCCACAAATGGTAGTTAACATATGCTCGACTATAAAGTGCGCAAAGCCAACAAAAAAGGAACAAGTTAACAATAAAACACAAGAACAGTGAAAGAATAAAGAAAAAAAGCATAAAAAAAGTTCATTTTTATGTAACATTGAAAAGTGGCAAACAATTCTAATAGTCGGAGAACAATTCCGCCACATATGCATGAACAGTTAACTTGATGCATTGCCACACACGCACACACTCGCACACGAGCGCGTTTTGTGCATTGTGCTTAATGCAGCAGCTGTGGAGGGTGGGGGAGGGAGGGGCGGCTGGCTGGTAAAAGCCAGCTGTGAATAATGACTACGGAAACACTTGCACGTCCTTGCAGGGCGCGCAGTGCAACAAAGTGTGCCTCGTGGGCCAACAGCAGTTGTTGGCTGACAGTTGCAACTACTCAACCAGATAACAAGATTGCACATTTGCCATAACTAAGGCAGCACTATTAAATCACTCGCAGCCGCCATGAATTTCTCAAATTATTGGACAAAATATCAAATAACCATACATAAGTATATCCACACACTTACTCTCAATAAGCTTAATCGTCCCTTAGTACATAAAACACTGAGCAGTCCTTCAAACAAATAAACCGCTGCTGAATAACGTTGGCCCAACAACAAAAAATCAATAACCCACTTCATTTAAAAGCGTTTCTAACAAACATACAAGACGACACACATTGGCCCATAATTTGGGCGCACTCAACTGTTAGCGAAAAACCACCCTGCAATACCACACCACCACAAACAACAACAAAAAGAGCATTCATTGCAGCCAATTCAAAATATATGGAAACACAGGGGAGAGATATGCTTTAGGTCCCTTCAAATTCCATTACATTAAAAACTTCTCCGACTCTTATGAATCTCAGTAAGAAAATACGAGTATATTATTGCATTTGCCAGTATAATCACCAACTACCACAGCGACGGCACGATAGCAGGCAATCTCAGCAGTTAAGCGCCAACGACTCCAAGCAACTATCAACAACTAACAACCAAGCACTATCCAGCGCTGCTGGTGTTGGCAACAATGCCACACCAAAGATGCTGATTATGTTATACACGATGAAATAAAATCAATAATGTGTCCTTGCGCAATTTCAAATCCACTACCTATACAAATTCGCACTCGTTTATGCTCACAGAATGTCGAAACGTGAGAACCAAAGCAGCAACAGCAGCCGCAGCCACAGGCCGACAACGCTGGCGCCGACATGGGCAGGAATGCAGATGAGCAAAGCACACTAAATCCGAAATCGTTCTTACAGCCTTTATACATACGAAAATAGATGGGGGGAAAATGGTTTTTGCTGTTGTAATTGTAGATGAATATGAGACTCAATAGCTGCTGTCAGTTGGTGACCATGGAAATGGAAATCTATTGAATACAGAGCTGCCATGCGACACGGGCAGGAAAGCAGGGAGGCGCGTAACAAGCTACTAAGGCAGTCAAGCGTACTGTGGAGTACATGGTTTTAAAAGCCTCACGAAGAAGGTGCCATCACCAGAAACACTAATGACAATGTTTAGCAATATTCGCCAATGTGTGCGCCAGCGAAAGATGAAACAGTTTGCCACACTGGCCGAACGTTGTGTCAACAATTGGATGCGGAATATAGGGGGAATACAGGGGTGTGTGGGCGGGTAGCCGGAAACGATGTGGCACTAACTTAACAACAACAATAACGAATTCAAGTGACCATTAAACGTTTGAAATATTGATAAGCAGACAATATGACGTTCAAAGTTTCTTACAGAATGCCGCGCATAGGTCATCATGAATTTAAGTTAATTCGGCATTTAATAATAGATAAAATAACTTTCAAGGGCAATCAAATTGGCCAACAACTAATTGACACAGAATACATAAAGTAAACAATAAAAGAGACATTCATAACGCAGCTAAACGACGGCCGCGCGCCGCCAGCCACATAAACGACATTAGTGCGACATTAGAGCAACGGAACACAATGAATTAATGCAACACTTCCGGAGAAAGAGCCTCCGCTGACACTCAGTCATTCCGGGCACAGGGCACACAAAGCACCAACATAAATTGTTGCCCGCCTGGCTGACTGTAGTTGTGAGCATTGTCTTTTCATTGGCAGTAAACGCCCAACTGCGGCGCAACATTCAAACGTCATTCACGTGGAAGAAATGTACGCCTGGCGAAAAGTCACTGCGAGACAAGAACCACCAACGACCGCAATTATACAGCGCGCAATCATAAAATTGAGATGGTCATTAAATTAGGATTTCAAAGCCGAAATTGTGTGCATTTATCTCAACTTTGACCTACGCCGCTTTGCAACGCCATTTCAATCCAGTGAGACTTACAATGCTCTTTAAGCCGACAATGACTATGAAGTAATCCAACTCTGGCTTCAACTATTTACTTGTTTGTTTTTATTTTGTGCTTATTTGTTGGCGATTTAACGAATTTTGTTTTCGCAATTTCTGTTCCAGTCAATGTTTTTGTTGAATTTGCCAACGACACGAACTTGAAGTCGCTTAAGTGGGAAAACTGTTTGCCGCGTTTAGTCGCACATGCGTGATTATAATTGTTATTTGCAGAGCGATTAATCAATTGTCAAAAGCTATATTGAGCTGAGCATAAAATGTTGAGCGCTTTACGGATGCAATTATGGTACAAAACACAATTTTCACGAGGAACTTGATTATACTTGTCATTTGACTTTTCTTTAAACACTCCACAAGTAGTGAGATAGGTGTAACTGGCTGACCGCGATGGCCACACATAGACCACTATTGGGTCCTTAGCGATACCAGATGTAGATCCATTCAGGAGTTGTGGTAGTGATCCATTGGAACAGGAATATTTTTGGCAAATCATAGCAGAAGCTTTGGCTCAAGCGACAACTTCTGGTCTAGTGCTGTAAGCTCGTGCGTCCCCTAGGTTGCCAACGGGACAGAAGCGGAGCATGCCACTTTCCGTCAGGCTCATCCTATGCGCATGAACCGCCGAGGCAGTGCCCTGTTCGTACGCCCAAACGAGACAATCCAGTTACAAAGTTCGTAGATCTACTGCCGTGCGATCTTAGTTTGACTCTCGCAGTTCGGCAGGTGGTTAGGTCCGACCATCTGGCGTCTGCCTTCCTTCATACTATTATCCATAGTGTTACAACAAGTTATGAAAGCCTTCAATATATTTTATGTTCAATTATATACCCTACTATATGCTCTTTATATACTTTCAGAAGAGGTACATGGACATTTTTGGCAACGTGATTACAATGATGGCGGCAGCAGCAGCACAACAATTATATGTTTTGTGACGCTTGAATTTTCACAAGTTCGTATTTGTTTGGTAGTGTTGAAGTTGAACAATGAATAATTAAAAATCGTTTGTTAATTTTGCTAACGCAATTACCAAAATAACAAATATTCCGCATATGTCTCATGTAGAAGCTTAGGAAAGTATGCAAACAAGCAATCGATATCAATTACTTTGGTTTTGCGCCTACGAAATAGAGACTAGCTCTAAGCTTGGCGATAGCGACATCTGTGTTCGGTGTTCGTGTTGTCGTGCTGTCGTCAAAATAATGGTTCCCATACGATTGTTCTCATTCTATATTTTGACAGATTGCAATTATAAGTCGAATCGTATTGAATAATTAAGTTTAAGCACATAGAAAATTAATAAATTAATAATATCTATCACAAATTTCGTTTTCACTGCTTCAGTTCATTTGGCTAACTTTACAGAAAACAAACATGCGTCGTTTTTTCTACGCAGGATGAACTTTCAGCGTTAAGAAGCGTGTCCTTGTCTCTAAAAGTGTCGTTTCTAAATCGATAGTCCTTGCATTTATAACTTAAATACCTAAAATTCCTGCTAGTCTGTTTGTGTGAGACATGTATATAACATACATACATCCACACATACATACATACATCACTGTGGCACTCTACAGGTAAGACATGACCAGAAGCTGCCATAAGAAAGCATTTTCTACATTTGATCTAGAAATTTGGCTCGAACGAACCACAATCCGTCAAGTCCAGTGCGCCCTGCTACATGCTTTGATCTCGTAAAAACAGATTGACTAAGTGTCATTTTCTTTCAATCTTTTACAAATAAACACGCTGCACTGCATTATTTCTGCGAACGAAAATTAAATCACATAAAATCATGACACAGTCACACACCGAGAAACTGAGGCGTTACAAATGATTCACAGACTTAAATTTAGCGCTTTATGAGCAGTAAAACACACAACAAAACAATGAAACACATTTGCGCAAAATTTCCTTCGAAACATGTGGGAAAAATTGCCGCTGGCTCCAATGCTATCCAGGTGGAAATGGTGTTGAAGAATGCGCAGAATGCTATCAAAGTATTCCACCACTTTTGAAGTGCATAAACTCAGCTTAGGGAGAAAGAATAGAAAACAATTAATAAATAACCAAAAGAATTACTTTCAGCAAGAGTTCAGAATAGCAGAAAACTTCCCACTGACATTTTAATTGACAACACGACATATTCATTCATCCGAAATCGCAACAATAAAGCAACAACTAACTATTCGATCGCCGCACAATCAATCCACACACACAAACACACAACTGAATTACACAAACAATTTTTTCTAGTAAATTCAACTTTAACTTTGGGCTGTGGTAGTTCAAAAGAAAAGGCACAACGCGAATTGAAGAGCAGAAATATTGACGGCAAAGTTAAAAATAAACGCTTGACATCGGCGCGAAGAGTGCAAAAGCAGCAGAAGCAAAGTAGAATGTCAAAAACGAAGACATGCAAGAAATGTGAGAGCAAAGCAGCAAATCGAGAGAAGATAAACGCATGAAAAAGAATGACTTTGGGGCTTGCGAAGCCGCTACGACTGCAATTTCGTCAAATTTTAATAATGGGAATTGTACCAAATAAGAATAAAATGGCAAAGAAAAAATTAAAAGTAAAGACACCAACGAATAAGTTGCACGAAAGCAACGCGTACGCCGCGAATGCCGGCTAATTTGAATTCAATGAAACCGCACAGAAGACAGCAGCAGCAGCACGCTTTTGCAGTTTTGTCGCAGTGTATGTCTTGAATGAAAAGCTGCACCGCAATGCGACATGCAGCGAGGAAGACAGCTTCACACGCCTCAAATCCGATCGTTTGCATTGCCCGTCCGAAAACATTAACCCTTTTAGGTGGCGAGAGTTGGCAACTGCGGCAGTTGTTCCACACAATCTGTTGTCAGAACTAGGCGCCTGTCGTTGTTCAACACTCACTCATCAATCATTTGCATTGTTCTCGGAGCGTTCCCGAGCACGACATTGAGCCGCTCAAGGTGCTTCGCCGGCGCATCTGTCTGTCAAGAGCGACCGCCCCACGGCCAATGGCGCATCTCTCCCTCGCCGTTTGGCCAACATTCAAGAATTAAGTGTGCAATAGATCGAGTGAGAGTGTAAATTGCATAGCAGCGGCCATAATAAAGTAGCGCTTATCGTCGTAGCGCCGACGGGGACATATTTACCCAGCAATTTCTGCTCTGACTACTGAATGCGTAAATCAATTTACGTACGTCGCGCGCGATAAATTTCGGCTTTATGATGCGACATGTGAGTGAATTAATGCGGGATATGGCCGAAAAAGAGTTGCCAGCTGCCGGCAATTAAAATTAAACATTCGCTTAAATTCACACCTTGACACAAAGGCGATTGTCCCAATGCGACATTCAGCAAGTGCTAATGAACGCATAAGCGACACGCGCTACCAACAATCCGAGTGCCGTTCAAGTGCAGTGAGTCAGTGCTGTGATTGAGACACATTGTCGGGAAAAAACGTTTTCCCATCGGACTCGATTTACACATACATTAATACTCATGTACTACTACTCATGTACTACTGTAATACTCAATGTCGAATTAAGTTCTCATAGATTGCAATTATTTTTATGATGCCGGCATGTTCGTGCACCATTACTGAAACTGTTTGTTGGACCAAAGAGCCACAAGTAATTGAAGTCGCTTTAGCTCGAATTACTACAATAAACTTGTTCTCTCTCGTTATTTGGACTAACCGCGATTTTTTATTTTCCAGACTCCCAGACTGTCTGAACTTTATTATTTAATGAGTGTAGTTAGATCCCTCATCGGACTGCCGAATCAGTTATATAGTATATATCAATATTGTTGGTAAATTAAAGGGAAATGAAAAAACATAACCAAACCCTAAAGGTTGTGTTGAAGAACAGAAGTTCTTTAAGTTCTAGAATGTGAGGCACAGCATTTCAAAGTATAAAAATAAACTTTTAAAAGCAAAATACCAAACAGAAAGTCAAAATTTTCGAATGAGCAATTTGGTGCAAAATGGCGACCGCCAGTCGAACGCAACTCTCGGCACCACTCCCTCCTCAATGCGTCATCGTGCCTTGATATTCCATGCCATCATCATCAACAGCAACACCAGCGCCAGCGCCACCAACCTCCTGCGTCCCGCCAATCCGTCTCGTACCCAATTCGCAAATTCAATTCTTTTGCCATTCCAGTCAAATTTATAGAGAATAATTAAAGTCAAGAAACGAATATCCAATACGATTCTCCAAACCCAAATCGTGCACTACAACAACTCTTGCGAAGACCGACGCTGAGAGGCTGCCAAACGGGAGCGCCAACGCGCGTTGGAGAGCGTGGTGGAGCATTAGAAATTCAGCGCCGCATGAATTCAAATTTTCAAATTCGTTTCGCTTCGCATTGACGACAGACGAATGATTTTGCAACTAAAGCGAGCAACAAATAGAAGCTGACTGAAAAACGGCAAAATCGCAATGAAACGCACATACACATCACCGCAACCGCAAACGGAACGAGCTGAAACGAAGTTACTACACCCATGCTGCAGAAGCATGCGCAGAGCAGAGCGACGGCTGTGCAGGCAAGACCGACCAAGGAACACAACGAAACGGCAAACTGATGCAGCGATATGTGGGGGCTGCACGGCCCGAGACATAACCACACAGTCACAGCAGGCGCGGAGAATCGGGGAGGCGGCGCAGAACGACGGCCGTGCAGAAAAGAGCCTGCAACCCGACTGAGGCTGAATGCGCCGACGAGAGATCAAAGTCACCACCAACACACACACATTGCCACTGCAGGCCAGAACGCAGGCCGTGCCAGGCTAACTGGCACATCGTCAGATACTACTGGCAACTGACTGTGGCGGCAGCGACGCCGACGCAGACAGCGACCACGACAACCGCTACGACTGCAGGTAGCTCCGCAGGTGGCGCAGTGCGGAGCGCGAACCGCATACTCGTCGCACAGCCAGCTAGCGGTAGCGAGGAGGGAGCAAGGAAAGAGGTGCGTACGAGTGCGAGCGAAAATGTGCTGGCAACGGTTGAAATCGAGTGCGATTCGAGCGTGAGCGAAGAAAACGTCAAGTAACAGCAGCAACAGCAGCAGCGGCAACAACAACAGCTATTAAGAATTTGGTATCCAACAGAGCGAACGTTCGTACGAGCCAGCAGCACAAACGATTTAATCGCGAGGCAGCAATGTGCTGCCCCACCGTTCTGTGTCATACGAGGCCCATGCATGCAGAGTGATGGCGTAGCGAGTGGCCGCTAACAACACAGCAGCACCACGTTGGAGCACAGGCACACGAGCGCTCATTATGCCGACACAGGCGGCTCGCGCCAGCAACACAGCACAACGGTCGCACAAAAATAATCCCCGAACGATGACAGCGGCGGTGACAATGGTGCTGCCGGTCAGTGTTACCAGATGGATCCAACAGCAAATTACTGACGGGACAGTTTTGTGGTCTTGCGCCAAAGAAGAGGTTCGGCAAGTCGTTGAGGACGGAATCAAACTCAAGTCAAGCTAGAAAGACACGCAAGTGCGTAGGGGTTTCTACAATTAGTGTGCCGGTTTCGTGGGAATTAGCACGCTACATTAACGTCGTTTATGGTTTTTGAATACACGACAGAGAGAGAGAAGGCATTTTTTCTGCCAGTGTCGTTGGTTTCGAAAACTTTGGGAATCGTTCTCTTCCATAATCCTGAGAGTGAAAAGTTTTCAGAGGCAGAGAACAAGCTATTTGGCACGTAACAAAAGTGTTTTTACCTTTTTGTGGCAACACTTTTCACGGTGGCAGCAATCGCGACCGAAACGGCGACGCAGACCGAAACGTCAAACGGATGAATGCACGGAATGGATACAATGAAATTGTATCGGAGAAGAAAAGGCAGGCGCGGCAAGGAGGCAACCGTTGAAGAATGTTCCGAAGAAATACTCGAATGACGACTTGTGGCTATGAGATACTCAGGCGCATTCACACACAAACACAAAGCCGTCTACACACACACACATACACAATGACAAACGACATACGACATAGAAACGACGTCTAACACTGTCCCATGCAAAACACATACTTGCGAACACGGATAATATTAGCGACAACCGCGTTGGGCATACCTCCGATTAGATTTGAAAAATAGACTGTCTTCGCAAGAGCAACGAAAGCAGGAGAAGTCAGAAATAACGAAATAGAACTAGCGGACAGATAACGCCGAACACGGATCTAATCGCCTAGTGAGTGGAGGGGAGTGCAAAAAGTCCAACATAATCGGTAAGCACTATCAGTGTTGGCCGTTCCAAAATCGAAATTCCTCAGCACATGTCACTGCAGCGTCTTCCATTTAGTAGGCGCGGACACGCCACTCCCCAGACCAAAGACTAGAGGCACACTTTTCGCTTGACAGAGCCGCCGCGAATGGAGGCAAAAGTGGGTGGGAAGTCCACTGCTGCCATTGTGAGCGGGCAGGCGGCGGGCGCGGCGCCGCAGACGGTTCGATTAGCCACACATTCCTTTTTGGGTACACAAACGCACATTTTCTTTTTCATCGGTGGAACGGCAAACAATCCGAGCGATCAATTTAAGACGAACACACACTATTGCGATATTTTTGTCCATAATTGCATGTGGCGGCAGGCGGCAGGCAGCGGGAGGCGCAGCTCTACAGTGGACAGCGAATGGGCAACGGCGGACCGCCAATAAAGGTGGGGGCCGCAAGCACCAGCACTGGTGTTGGTGCCGTTGCCGTTGCCACCGTAGACGCCAGTGCGGTAGCCGCCGCCGCCACCGCCTTCTTTGCCGAAGCCAAGTTGGATGACGAAGAGGAATTTTTTCACACAGCGTTATTTTTTTTTCTCGTCAGTACTTTTTGCGTAGTATTTTTATCGATCGAGTTTGACGTGTGGCTGGCTACCAGCGCACACGGTACGGGGGAAAATTGCGGCGGGGCGGAGCAGAGCGGCCAGCACAATTTTCGCAACTTTCAATTACACTTTCCGCAGCGGACAGAACACGCAGTTGTACACAAATTAACGTTCGTAATCACCGCAGACGGTCTGAGTGCATTTTGCGATATTTTTCTCAACGTTTTTCTTCAATTTACAAATTTTTTCCTTTTTTGCAATTGGAAGTAGGTAAAAATTTCATTTTACTTACTTTTGCTTCAATTGAAATGACGACGACGACTACAACGACGACAACGAAGACGAACGACTGAAAGCGACGACCACTACACACAGACGATGGAGGAGACCACTGCCGCCGCTAAAGTGCTCCACGTCGAGAGAACGGCTGCTCACGACCGACACCGAGCCAGCGCATACATCCACGGCCAGGCGGGTGGGGCGGACGGATGCGCTCGCGACCTGAGAACACGAACAGACCGAGTGTAGAGAAATATGGGCACGAGTACACGAGTAGCCAAATAACAGCGGCCAATAAACGAACAAAAACAACAAGTCGAATACGAAAAATATAGTATTGCAGCCAGGCGCGGATCCAGAAAAATATTTCGGGGGGGGTTTTAAAAAGTAATTCCTTAAAATTTATAAAATGTCTTTTAATTTGTATGTAGTTTTATAGTCGATCCACATATTTCGGGGGGGGGTTTCAACCCCCAAAACCCCCCCCCCCCTGGATCCGCCACTGATTGCAGCAGCGACGGCACAGAAAATATCTGAAATGTGGCTGGTAACACAACCAACAACAATTCAACGTTCTAAATTGGGAGAGTTTGCGAGCAGTACGAATCTCACAGATACCGAGTGTACTATGGAAACTACTGGCCAGTGGAGAGCTGCGCGCTGAAAAACTGTTGAGCGGCGGCGAACAAGCATGGTTGGAACAGGCGGTGAAAAACGCTCGGCTTGTGGGACAAACAGCGTGCAACTGCTGTTTGGGCGGATGGCAACCCTAGGCGAGCTTGAAACCGACTTGCACACCCATCCGAAATTGACGATTACAAGCGCCGGTGTGGGTGAAATCTAACGAATTCAATCCCAACAACAGTTGTTTGCTTTCTGGTAATGCAAAGTCAGAATTGGAAAATTAAAGCAAACGTTTTAGATTGTTTTGTCGTCGGTAAAATCGAGCTTTCCCGATTTCTCTGTACTTAATTTTTGAACAACACTTGGGAAAATTGCTATCAATTGTAAGATAAAGGTACCCTAATGCAACCTATTGGTTGCATTTGCATAAACAATTTTTTTGTATGTATGTACGCTTAGCACTCAGCCCGATTAAGTAATCCACCCGCTTAAGTACCTCAAAAAGATTGCATTTATAGGTCAAGCACTCAGGGGTTTCAAACTTTTCAAATTGAATCAAATTTTTCATGGCGATAACTTTAAATACATCGAGAGAAAGGATACAGAATTATTAACTAATTATTACATCCCCTACTTCTTACCGTCTGAACCTAAACTTAATTAATTAACATTAAAGCTACACTTGCGCTCAAATGCAAAATATCTCATAATACTTAAAATCGAAACGGTTCACCTTTCTCCCATTAAAAAAAATAAGATTTGACGAAAATCCCAAATAACTCTGACCAATTATTACCTACGATCTAAGAAAACAGTTAACATCAATTGCAATATGTAAAATCGAATTTTTATAGCAAAAATATCTGTCTGAAAATCATTTCGATTTGAGGAAATGTTTTTCTACATATTTTTTCAGAGTGTAACCCCCCGTCTGTATCTACAGTTCAGCGGCATTAGGCACCTTATCGCTGACTTCGCGATTAGATTTTCGCTCACAAATAAACTCGACTGCCCATAAAACTATCAACAAAACAACTGCAACAAAAACAACACAACAGCACACATCAAATACCTTTACACCAGCGCCCCTTCAACCGATTTCAGCACCCCACCCCTTAACCGGAGAGGAACTTTCAAACGAAATCAGTAGTTATCGTAAGAGCCAATTCGAGCGAGAAATCATTCATTACTGAAAAGCACGTTATAAATATTTGCAATTAAAGAGATTTTGTCAAATGCTGTGCACCACGTGACGGCCGCGTTGTTTGCTCGTTTGTGCACTCAAGGATGAAAATGAGAAAACGAAAACCGAAAAACAAAAAGGGGCAACGGCAACAGCACACCTTATCTGCGGTCGTAAAGAAATAAACTGCTCCAACGCACATATACATTTAAATATACATACATACGTACATATGTACACGCAAAGCACATACATATATACATACATATGTACATACATCATACATCTGACTGACATACACTAGTCAGAATAAGTTTGCGTAAAGGCAAGTCAGAATTATGTTATGATTAATTTTGACCTAAAAAATAGGTTTTCTGTTCATAAAAACTTATCCACATTATTCATATATGCCTTAACTGCACTTTTTGTTCTGTTTTAGATGCATTAAAATAATAATTTTCCATGTATTCGTATTTATTGACAATATACTCACAAAACGGTGCAGAATAAGTTTGCGTACAAAACTAATAACGGGAATTTCCGGTTATGCTCTTTATTTTTGTTTTTTTTTTTAATTTGTATTCCATTGATTCTCAATTATTTTTAAACGTTTATGTGCTTGATATTATATAGAAAGCAATAGAATCCAACAGAAAAAAAAATTAAAAATGAATAAAAGCATAATCTTAGCAAAACTTTCCAAAATTGACAAAAAATTTCATGAAATTATGGAAACTTTTGAGAGAGTACATTCGTCATTTCAAAAAACCATCTTAAATTTTGAAAAAAAAAAACCAGAAAATCTTGCTTCTTTGCTATGATCTGGCCATTTTCTTAAGCTACCCAAGCAATAGGATTAGATTGTTTTGCGATCAGTGCATCATAATCTTAGGCTAGTTGCATCCAATATCTTCAGAAAGGTACAGAAATATTTAATAAAACCCAGTAGCAGTGCCTTTATAAGAAAAGTCATGAAAAAAACATATTTCCCCTACAGAATAGCATGTAAGAAGCCCATATTTAGCTTACTAACAAGGAGCACAGAATTTCTTTCGTGAAAGAGTCCATAAAAGTCTAGAAACCCGGATTTCCGGGACGATGTGTTGTTATCTATGGAGTAGTAAGATTTATTATTCTCTTATAATGGCTTGGCATATTTGACATTAAAAGGCATCAACTAATTTGAAGAGGTTTCAGTTAACAACAAAAATCTGACATTAACAATAAAGCATAGCATATGAGGGGGTATGGTATGGGGCTGCATGTCTAGTAAAGGAGTGAACAGGCTGTGTTTTTTAATCAGAAATGGTTCCGAGGGGTTATTTACATAATCTAAAAGCTTATGTAAGCCGAGGTTTAAAAAATGTTGATCAGGTTCCAACATTTCTTTTCAACTTGACGATGACCTTAGGGCGTAATGCATACGATGTGAAGCTATCTTTGCTATTAACTGACTCAAAAAAGATGAAAAAGTTCCTCCCTAGTCACCTAACGTGCATTTAATTAAATATATGAGGGGTTGACTTGATTCCTGAGCCCGACAACACTCCATCTTCAAAGATATAGTAAACAAATATAACAATTCAAGCATATAACAAAAGAAGCGCTGAAAACACATAATTTAATAAAATTTATGCCGAAACTTCTGCCGGGAGTTCCAATATGAGAAGCATATCCAAAAAGTTATTAATTTTTGGACAAAACTAAGTTTCAAATAAATTTTTGCTACATAACCTTATCTTGTACGCAAACTTTTTCTGAGGTGAATTCATAACACATTTTGTTTTTGGCCCTTCTTTTACAATTTGGTCAAGTTTTTGTTATTATTATCTTAATAGAATAAAAGAACTGAGTTTATGGAAAAAATATAAAATATTTTGTTTTTGAAAAATTACTTTAAGTGATTTATTTTTCATATGAAAAAACGATGTAGCCCTTGTACGCAAACTTATTCTGACTAGTGTATATTGCGCGAAACAAACACGAGCGGCTCGTCCATATGATGCATAGCGCAGCGACACGCTGAACGCTGATGGGCTTCAATTGCCGGCAATTGCAGCTCAATTGGGGACGGCCACCGGTGCGCAGCCCTAGCCACAGCCCATCTAATTTGCACTAAACCCCCGCTTAGCGCAACGCTAAAAAATACGCTCAAACGTGCGCACACATCGTGCGGTGCGGATATCGATAACGGCACAGAGTAGTGACTTTCGATAGCGGTCTCCACCGATTTCGTCACCAGCAAGTGCTGCGCAATTAACCGTTTAGCACAGTGCATGCAATGATCCGCCACCACCGCCATTACCACAACTTCGTCTGCGTGCAGCAATGCAAAAAAAAAACGCTCCATCATCGGTCGGTTAGGACACCTTATCGTCATCGCAAACAAGTCAACCCTTCAAGCGGCGTATTTTGATAAGCACAACGACCACGCAGCAAGTTAATGAAAATATTTGCATACGTGAACACACATCAGCACAAACATATGTTTGAATGGATGTGTGAATGAATGGTCCGGCATCGCGCAGCACAATCAGTTTCTTTTCGTCAATGCAAACGCGTATTTTTACCCAAAAGTGCTAACAATAGTCGACTTTCCATTATCGCCTTGGCCAACAGTGATTTGCTGAAGCATGAGCGAAGGGCGCAGAGCAACCATCGCCTCCGATGTGTCGAGTTGAGGGACCCTAAAAGCCAGCGCCATTCAGAGCTACGGGTGCTAGCACTTCTATGGCTTCAATTTCTACCTTGAATATAAGTATGGAGAATAATACGTTTTCGGTTTGATTTGGGGCCTAGTTTAAGTTCAGTATGACAATAAATTTCTATTTAGCTTAGGCCACATTTTTTTGTCGGGTTCTATGAAATAGAAAAATAGTGTGCCATACTAAGGGTATTCACAAACGAAAATAAAGTTTGCAAGTCTCCTTAAATCTGTAGGTGCCATAACATATTTGAATATCTAAACGAGGCTCGACAGAAATCCTTGAAGTAAGTGGTTTTCACAATATTGTTATTACATAAGCTTTTTAAATGCACACAAGAAAACAACTCGTTCTTTCAGCTGTTTAAATAATTCAGAGTGACACTACAAATCCAAAAAATCTTATTTTACTCATCTTTGTTATGTAATATTAAAAATGAAACTAATTTTTCAAATTTATAATTTTAATACAGCAATTTGCTCAATTATGCTATATTATTATTACCAATTTGTTTATGAACCAAATTCAATTTAAATGTTTCTATCAGCCAACGAAATCCTCAGCGATCCAACAGCCAGCGTACGTCCGCCGCCGCTGCAACCCTGTTGGCGACGTTTTCTACTGCATTGCTGCGGCACGACAACTCGGCCGCTGCTGCGTTGATTCAGCGCATTACGTCATCAGCGCGTCAACGAACGCGGCGACAACTGCGACCGCAGAAACGCAGTTGCAAAAATGGGCGACAAGCTTAACTGGCCATGGACACCAGTTAGAACCCAGGATAGGTCAAAAACAGCGCAGACAACTTATGTATACCATTCCATACGAAATTCTTTAGACATACTCGACAAAGACGAATCTGCTTGACCTCTCAGAAAATGTTACATCTTGCCAACTTCTCCAGTCGACCGTCGAGGTCCTTGCCTGGCTGCAACGGGTAAGGAAAATTCCGGCGTGCATCCAAACCAGCTTAACGGCACTGAATTCTCTGCCTGCCCATTGCTGGCTCTTTCGCACACACACCCCTCTGTATTTGGTTGTCGCATACGCATCGTACAACCTTACAAATTCTCGACTACCATTTAGCCCGTATCCACAAGTCATTCTTACTAAACTATAATCATTTTACAGAATAGTGTAGCTAATCGCACTTACCACTCTGTTTGCAAATTGTTCAACAATTTAGTTCACGTTTTATTTCAATTTTTACAAACTTCGACAAAAAATCCGACAATTCTTTTCTCACGCGTTGACGAATCGATGACAAATGTAGTGTTGCCAGATCTAGTTTGACTCTACAGCGTGCGGTTGTTCGCGCAGCGTACCAAAAGAGGGTGCCTAATTTTAATTTCGATATTTTCAAAAATTCACCTACACTGAGTGATATGACGGGGATATTAAAAGTTATTAAAACCAAAGTGTGGGATTTGCTACATCAAGTTTTGCTTACATTGTCGTTGCTTACTACGTAGAATACATGTGTTGGTAATTGGAAGAGCTAACACAAGTTAGTGCCGTATGTATTGCAATCGGAATCGAATGAATTTGTTAAGACAATATAAAAGAATGAAAATGATTCTTGACTTATATTCAGGAACATTTTGGTATGTTTCATTACAATCCAAATAATGTGCCCATATACTGCGATAATAAATGCAGACATTTTCTTGATAGTAATATTTTTTGCGAACGAAAATCATTTTTATGAAGATCGGATATCTCTTAGGAGCAGGAATTTCTCGAATTGTGCCGGAAGCGGGTAGCCTCCGTTGATCAGATAAGTTGGCAACGGTATCCCAGAGAAAAGAGGTTGTCGAAATAAAATGCGAATGGCAGTTTTTGTACATCTTCCGCAAAATCGTCTATCATGCATAGAGGTAGTGTTGCGCAAGTGCCGAATTTTTTCTTATATTTGGGATCCGACTTTGGGTTCTTATCTTCTTACCAAAAACATTGTACTTGAACCCAGTCCCCTAGCCCGTCCAGTGTTACCAAATGATAACAGGCACACAAAACTTCAAACAAAAGTTCATAAAAGGAATTTTTAGAGTAGCACACTTTTGGGGCATTGCTCTCTTCTTCAAACACTTAAACAAACACATTTTATTACGCGATCAAGATAATAAGTATATATTTTAGACGTACTTACTTTTTCATGTACCCTATTTTGCGCTCAACATTTTGTTTTCGCTTTACGATGCACTGCTTTATACGAAGAGAAACGCACTGTCGCCCGAATAATTTTAAGTGAAAGCAGAATCAATTCTCAATGAGGTACCAAAAAGGTGCATGCCTGAGGCGATTTCGAACGTGGGCAACTCCAACATCTTCGAAAGCCGCACTTCGAAATTCAAAATGTTTTTTTTGTTTTAGGTTGCACGTGTTGACCAGGCGCTAGCTACAATCAAAAAGTTGAACAGGAATTACTGCCCAAAACACTTAAGACAAATCCATAAACAGCGAAATGCCACGCTCCAAAAGGGATAAGAAAAGTGGGTAAACTTATCCGATACGGTTTTTCTCAGTATTACAACGACTTTAATGCTTTTTTGCAATAGTTTCGCTGACGAAAACCGATCGCAAGGGTCTGGCATGGAAGCAGCAAATCATCGAGGACTTGCGCCGGTGCGTTGAGAAGTATCCAAACATTTTCGTTTTCCAGGTGCAGAATATGCGAAATAATCTGCTGAAGGATTTGCGGCAAGAATGGAAGGCGAATTCACGTTTCTTCTTTGGCAAAAATCGCATGATGCAAATCGGCCTGGGACGCACCAAAGCCGAAGAGGTGCAACCAGATTTACACAAGGTAAGTAGTGTGCTGTGCAATTAGAAAATGTTGAGGTTTTAATTACATGTTTTGGCAGCTGTCCAAGCGGCTGACAGGTCAAGTTGGTCTGCTCTTTACGGAGGTACCCAAACAAGAGGTACTGGACTGGGCCGAGAAGTACTGGGCGGTCGAGTATGCGCGCAGCGGTTTCGTCGCCACGGAAACGGTGATACTGCCTGCCGGACCGCTTGAGGACTTTGCGCACTCGATGGAGCCACACTTGCGTTCGCTGGGTATGCCCACAAAGTTGCAGAAGGGTGTGGTTACGCTGTTTAACGACTTTACGGTTTGCGAAGAGGGCAAGGTATTGACCCCGGAGCAAGCGCGCATATTAAAGTTAATTGCCAAACCTATGGCCAAATTCCGCCTGACCATGAAGTGCTCGTGGACAAAAGAGAGCGGTTTTGAGCTTCATGTGGAAGACGATGTGGTTGACGAGGAGGACGAAAAGACAGACAGCGGCCAGGGGGAAGAAGTCGAGGAAGAAACAATGGAACAGGACGAGTCTGACGATGATACGGCTGACGGCGAAGAATAGTAAACAAATATTTGTAAATGCAGTTAGTTTAGTTAAATTAGAGATAAGATTTATTTTTACAAACTAATGAAACATGTTAAAAACACGTGCGTGGGCATTTTTAATCCGTTCAAGCGGAGGAGGACACACTGCCGCTTCCACCGCCGCCACTTTTCTTCGTTGGCTTATAGGCGATCACGTAGCGCTGCGCCACCGGCAGTGGATCTGCGTAACCATTTGTGCAAGAGGAGTCTTCGAAGAGTACCAGATAGTCCTCTGTCGCAGTCTGGGGCAACCGATGTATAATAGCCTTGTAAAAACACGTCGTCTGTGGATACAGTGCCATTACTGTATCAAGAGAAAGAAGCACGGTAAAACCAAATAAAGCACGATAAAGTCAAAGCCGACACGTACCTACGGTGTCCTTGGGAAAGAGCGCATGTCCGTCCGTTTCCGGATTGGCACGCATCAGCGGCAGCGGTATGATCTTTCGCTTGCTCAACACATGCCGGTCCTTCTGCTCCTCGTCGATGTCGATGACATCGTACTTGTTCTGGCGATGCAGAAACTGCACTACCTCAGCCAGGATCCAGTTTTCCTCGTCTTCGACACCCTTTACCAGCGCAGCCACATTGTCACCTACCTTGGCAATGTAGTTGCTCTCCGCCGGCATAGCGCCGCACAGCGCAGGCACTTTCTCTCCAGGTTTGCTGACGAACAGCGGGAGCGTCTGCGCTGAGATCTGCACCATCTTCATGAGCGCACCGCGACGTATAGCCTCCTTGTTGCCGGCATTGCGTGCCGCAACGCGACGCTCGTTGCGAATGTTGCGTATTTCCTGGATCTTGTCCAGTGCGCTGCGAATAGTGCTCTCCTCATGGGCCGCGTCTTGCAGGCCGGTCTTGTATAGCACCTTCAACTTGGGCGGCGGTAGGTTCGACTGCTGCGCACGCTGTATGCTGTTCACATTGGTCTCGGAACGCCGGCGCTCCTCGTCAATCTGATGTATCAACCGTTGCAAATCCTTCAGGCGTTCCTGTGCACAAGCGAGCAATTAAGCTGTTTGGCTATCCGCAAAACGTCTCTGTGCCTACCTGAATCTGCAACGCGGCGCTCTCTGCCGTAAGTGGCATTGCAAGTACTTTCTCAAACTCGAACACACTATTTTAATTTGCAAAATTTAATTTCCTGAAAATCAAATTGTTCACGTAGTGGCGTCGGGTCGTAGAAGAAGTCAATAGAACTAGGAAAACGTAAACACAATTAGTTGACAGCTAGCAAAATACTAGTTTTGTCTCTCTCTGGCGTGTGCAAGGCAGCTGGACTGTGCGTGGCTGCGCTTTTATGCACAACAGCTGGTAACACTGGCCAGAGCCACCGCAGCAGCAGCAATAAAAACTTCCACTAATTGTGTGCTAAATCAGTTTTTATTTGTAGCAATTTTACTTAAATTGCACAGAATTTAAAATAAAAGTAATCTTAAATAATTAACCTAGCGTTTTTGACAAAGATGTGCGGTTTACTTTTTCAAGTGTGCTAAATTCAGGCACCAATAGGGCGGCAACGAGCCGTAGGCGGCGCGCGCTTTTTAATCCACCACTCGAACAATAGAGGAATTTTTGGCCTACACAGGTGAGCAGCCACGATGGAAATGGGCTGAACTGAACTTGGGCGCGCAAATGGTGGGCTAGCAGGCATCTCTCTGCCGAACAAATCTATATTTCACTAAAATTTATTAAATTGAAGTAGGTGGATCTGAAATAGTTGATTGAGCCAGCTGCCGGACAAATCTCTGAGTAGTTGTTGTTTTGCCATTTACCAAAGAAAGTCGACCTCATTTGCTGTAACCAAATGCTAAAAATTAGCGCTGCACATTTTGCAGGTAATCGAAGTCGACGGGCAGCAGAACTGAATGAATTGGTACTATGAGTGCGCAGAACCATAAACTGAAGATCAATAACAGCTACGAATCGGAACGATCATCGGGAAGCGGAGTAAGTGGCGCTTATATAATCACCATTTTATGCTTATATAATATGTTTTCATAGTTTTGGTAGAGGTACTTGAAAAGCTTTTGTCTTGGTGATCAATGGGCGTGGCCTTGTTCAGTTCTGTGTAGTCGCATTCTATTTGGGATCATTGCCCACTGCAATAAGAATGCCAAATTGTATGATTTCAATAGTTGTAACGTCAACAATCATATTAACAGTGAGATTATTGTCATTATTAAATCGTTCCAAGAAAATTAGCTCGGGGCTGGACATTTAGCTAAGAGCACTGCGTAGTGATTCAGACCCTGACGGACATAAATTATAGCAATTTGTGTTCACTTACAGCTCAGGTACTTTCTTTCTTGATACTGAAAGAATATGATAAAAGTTTCCTATTTATAATAATATATTTAGAGCTTAAGGCAGCAAAAACAAGTACTTAAATAATGATTAAATGAATTTTTGGTTTTAGGATTAAATTATTGTCAACAGCTGTATAGAGAAGACTACGAGCTTCTTAGGTAAAATCTGAGTTAGAATAAACAAATGAAAACTTGCTCTGATGCCGCACTAATCTTTCCCCATAAATGTTCAATTGTTTTGTTTTTGATAACTGTTTTTACATCAGTTAAACTACACTATGTATATCAATTTCGATATGATTTCCAAATATCTGGTGTAATTTTTAATTGTAAAAAGTGTATGTTTTCTTTATCACCTGCACAGTCGTCGCTTAGCGATCAAAATGACTGCCTGGTATCTGACGAAGAAAATATGCACCTGCCATATCTACTCAAACCGTTGTCCGCTACTCGAGAATTCGGCTCACCCCGCCACAAAGATGTTTCACGTATTCCGCCACTGGTATCGCTTAAGCTAACGCCCACTGTCACCGCTCACATGTGTGAGAGTACACCAACATTGCTTAGCAGATCCGCTTCTCTGCGTCACGGCATCCCGCTTCACTCCAGCCAGGAGTCTTCGTTTGAAGGCTTCGGCGACAGTCCATACGGAAAATTGCAGCAAAAGTTGTACCCAGATGCAGCTGCGCCACCACCACTGCTCGACGAAGCTCTACCCAAACCGGAAGTGCAGCACTCCAACGCTAACGCAACGTTTGCTAGATTTTATGACATGATTGTCGAGGAGAACAGTTGCAACGCAGTAGACATCCAGCTCTCCAATGAGCCCGCTGAAGAGAAAATGCAGAGCATTGCTACTGTTGCTACCACAGATGTGTCTGCAGTTGCTGCCATTCCGGTACAGCATACCAATTCGTCTTCTGCGGAGTTATCCTTTAACGGGAAAATAAAATGTATGTCTGTATCGCCCGTCGAATCGCCGTCAAAGGGCGTCGATGCACTCGCACCGCTGTCGTATGCACGGCCTGCAGCGCCGTCAACCCAGAACACAGCATCGTTCATATTGGAGAGATATACCAATGAAAGATCGCCCGATTTGTTTGAAGATGACGATGACGACCCAGAACAGGAAGTTGACAACAATGGGCACAATAATGTTGTGGACGCTGCAAGCTGTGGAGAAACTGCCAGCAGCAGCATTGCCCCAGAGCACAAGCGATTGCTACATTATTCCGCCAATACTGCGCTCGCTTGGACCGATACGCAAAGCAAGGAGCCACTCGACACTAGCCTAAGCAACAGATCGATCAACTGCCCTACTGAGTCTAGCTTTGCCGACGAACAGACGCTGGATGGTGGCACGCAGGCAGACGTGGATCCGCAGGGCTTGTACCGTAACAACTGCCGCCGCGAAAAGGAGCTGCTTCGACGCATACGCAAATGCTTGGCGGGAGTGCCACCGCCGCCGTCATTGACCATTCCGCAGTTGGACATGTTCAGTGCGGTGCTGGGGCGCAAGCAGGAAATACTCAACTTTCTTTCAGACGTTATACAGCCAACAAATGACGACCTCAGCAACGCCAGCTCAACGGCCAGTCTATTCAAGCCAACGCACTCATTGAACGCTGCCAAATCGTTGGCATGGCGAGACGTTTTGGGCGTACGGCAGCATGGGCTCTGGTAAGTCCGATAGAGGTTATCGTGTGGCTGCTGCATTTTTCTAATTATGTCTGCCTTTTACAGCTACAACTTAAACAGAGCCTCTGAGAGCAACGAATACCTCGGCCTGTCGGTTATAGAGCGTTTCATTGGCGCCGAAACTGCTTCATCGTATCGCAACTCGCCTTCGAGTGCCAAGAAGCGGAGCACGCGCATGAAGTAAGTTACTTTAAGTGCAGCTTTACCAATTTCAATTTCCATTTTTGCTATAAAAGAACTCTCGATGTTTGAATGGATTTGAATTTACTTTTATAAAATTTCAGACTAATAGCTCAATCGCCAGGCAATCGCTTAAGCCATCTGGCCAAAAGACGTTCTATATTTTCATCAGCCAACCTGGCCACTACATCGCAAAGAGCCAGCAGTTTACTGGGTCCACAAATTCTGCTGGACAAAAAGTTTGTTATTTTGTAATAGCATTCGATTTCGATGCACTAAAATGGACTTTTTAATTTCAGAAAAAGTAAACATCGTCGCAAAGGCACGCCAAAGCGTAGAACTCCCGGGAGTAAGAAGAAAAGTAAGTTTGACACTGAAGTCCCCACTAATGCTAAACTTAATATTTCCTACATGTTGATCCTGAAACCTGAATAGCTCGCAACACACCCTCGTCATCCGCACGCAAACGCCTTTCCCGTAACGATCTCAACAAGCCTGGCCCATCACGCGAAACATCGAAGCGTGCACTCTTCCAGAGTCCCGCCAAGCAATTCGAACAAAGACAAAGTCAGCCCAAGCCCGCACTCAGCATTAAACCCGAAATTGCTAACCGCGTGGAAAAGTCGAAGCGGGCGCTCTTCTCACCTGACAAACAGTCGCAACAGTCAAGTTCCTCACTGTCGGGCTTCTTGTTGGGAGCCGACACCAACAGCCAGTCGCAATCGCAAAGCTCGTTTTTTTCCAGCCGATTCACCACCTACTCTGCGCTGCAATTGGACTCGTTGCTAAAACGCAAGCGAGCCGCAGCCACTGAAGACGATGCCGATGCGCAGGAGTTTTCACAGAGCAGCAAACTGTTTCGCGGCAGCGCGGAGAATCTGACGCCACGTGCGTTAAAAATTAAAAGTCAGAGTTTTTGCATTGGGGCCGGTTCCTCACGCGTCGTCGGCAGCAGCTCAGCCATGGCCGACACCAGCGCTGGTTTGATGGTTGCTGCAGCGTCGCGCAGAAACGTTGTCGGAAGCAGCAATCAGTTGTGCGACAGCAGCAGTACGAAGCTAGGTGGCAAAATGCAGCGTGCACACTCTGACATGGCAGCGCCAAGCAATAGTCTCACTGAAAATCAGAGGAAGGTGAGCGCGTCCGTCTTGCTTGTCGTATGTAAAACACTTTTAATGTTTTTTCTTCGTTGCAGAAACTACTATGGGCCGTTTCGCAAGCGCTGCAAGAGAAGAAAGTCACCACTAAACACGAGAGCTTCAAGCAGTACGCAGCGGTGTTGGCCCGAGTGGTGCGACGCATCTTCCAGGAGTACTATCAGAAGAGCAGCACCAGCAACAGCGAAACCATGTTGCGGTAAGTAGGCAGCCCGTCTTGACGTTTACGTGCAGCATTCGCTCACCCACTGCTATTCTATGCACAGGTTGTCGAAGCGCTATGCCTATCACGTGATCACCGGCAAGAATGCGGACGACATTTACCTGCAGGCGAAATCCCAAATCGCGCAATACAAGCTGCAGAGTAGCTTCCGCACCAGCGGCTATGTGGGCCCGGAGGAGTACCAGCAGCGCAAACTGTCGCAACAACAGCAGAATACACTTTTGAACGCTGTCAATTTCAGTGGTGGTGGATCTGTACAAAATGTTTTCAACGCCGACTGTTCTATGGACGCGCTAAGTCTGAGCACTAGTCAACCGTCGTCGTCTGCACTTAGTGCCAGTCAGTCGGTAAGTGATGCGGTGAGTAGCGCACAAGCTGCGTTCCTATGCGAAGTCGCTGGACCAGATGCGAAACCAGCAACGCAACTCAAGCAGCCCATACAGGCAAGTGCGACGCTACAGAACAGTTCGTCCAAGAACAATTTGTGCGGCTTTGCGTTACGCGAAAACGTGAACGTCGAGTGCGAGCAACGACGCTCAGCTCAGAAGAACTTTACCGGCAAGGATCAGCGCAACATGAGCCCGTATGCTGCCGCCAGCACAGCTCCACTTACCGGTTCGATCGGACGGCCGCAGCTCATTACGGAGCAGAGCAGCGCTAAAGTGAAACGACAAATTACATTCGACAATTGATATCATTAGGCTAGTGCACTGTCAAACCGTTAAACTGTAACATTTGGCGTTGTGTTCACAGTTGTATTTTGATAGCATAATTCTATTTGCACCACGGTTGTAAATGACTTTTAAATATTTAATATTTATGTAGCATACGGCACGGTCTCGCTCGATTTCGATAATGAACGCGGCAACTGCGAGACGTTGACTGCTGGGCTTTGTTGCGAGTCGAGTGAGAACTTGTGCTCATTTTCAGTTATTGTGTAATTCCTAGTAATAGTGACTTAGTTGTAAGCCGAATTTTGAGCAGCATTGCGCCGTTGCATGTAATTTAACAAAACAAGGAATGCGACAGTCTATTAAGAACACACATGGGAAATCACTTGAAATTTTGCGATAGAAAATGTGAATTTTAGAAAAAACCATATTATACTATGGAAAAAACAATAAAGCTGAATATTTTCAAAAATGAAAATTGCATATTGTAAGGCGACGTTCGCACTATTATTCTGTATTACTAAGAAATCAATTTGGAAATTGCCCATAAACGTTAGGCGCTACGCGTGCGATTGGCGGATTGAGTCAGAGCTGAAATTTGTTTGCATTAAAACTTTACAAACTCAATTCGCGCCGAAGCGGCCGATCTACACGATCTACAATTCAATAAAGTTTAAGCATCTGTGGCGATGTCGCATTTCAACAGCCTTCCATTCAAAGATAATAAATTTTCAAATCACTCTATTTCTGCCATTTGTGCACTGGCGAAATGTGCCAAGGTTTGTTACACAACTCTGATAAGCAACATTTCGATTCGGTGTTTAGTGTAAAGTGCTGTGCACCACATTCGCTTACTGCAGCATGAAGATTGGCATTGTAGGCTTGTTTCAAAATTGGTTGATGGATTTCTTCACATAAACAACAGCTCCATTGAGCGCACTGCCAAGCAGCTGTGCGAATATGAACAGTTGACGTATTTAAATCGCAGTGGGGTCAACTAGTAAGTGCGACATATGTATGTATCCGTATATTTCCAGGAGGAAGCAACAACATTGCCCACACGTTTACAGCAATATTCTATTGGTTTTGCTTAATCAGCACAACCATATAGGCTATAATATGCCAGCACGAAACCTCACGACCGATTACGGAAAACCGTAGGCATTCTCTTTAGTATTTTTAGGAAATTTGCTACCTTAATTTCTGAAAGTGAATATTCTTATTGTTTGCAGCTGCTTGAAGACATGGACTTGCACCATTTGGGCGCCATCAGTCAGGTGGAATTTCTTCACTCGTTTAGCAAAACTTCGGACTTTGTGCACGCTCGAATCGTAACACCGCTGCCAGTTTTACTTCAATTTATTGTTTTGTTTTCGTAAATGTTAATAATGCTTACAGTATGTACGATGCTAGTCTAAATAAGCTAAATAAATTACACACACATTACATTCTACAATAATTATGTATAATAAAATATGGAAATGAACTTAAGAGCAAAACTCAGTACGTTGGGCGAAATTTTCGCTTCGAGTTCATCTCCCGTTTTGTCTGCTGTTCGCTCTGTCTACTTTCTTAGTGCAAAACACCAACTCACAAATTAAAAATATTGACGCAAAACGAACAACTAATGGAATTTGTTGCTGCTTCAAAGGAACAGCCACTCGTTGGGTGCTCGATGCTGCCTTTACTTGCGCCAATACTGCGCCAACTTGTGTATCTGCTCAACGAGCGCCGGCATAACGGCCGTTATCGAAATGTCCAGCAGCCCCTGTAAGTGCTGCACGGCCTCTTCGTCCGTCAAGCCCAGCTGCAGGTTTTCCTCGACCTTCTTTACCGCCTTGTCCGGCTCGAGCGCAATATCGGGCACCGATGCGTCCACCATCAGCGAGAAGAGATTCAACATGACGTTGGCGTGACGGCGCAAGTGCAGATACGCCGTGTAGCACTGCTTGCGGAACTCGTGATGATGCTCCGAACTGACGCCACCCATCGCCTCCACCATCTCTTTGCTCAGCTTCATAGGCGGCGGCATGGGCTTGGGATCGCGGCCCAGTATGTAGCCAAAGTCAATGTGAAACAGTTTACCGTTGGTGGTCAGCAGCAAATTGTCCAGGTGACGGTCGCCGACGCCTGCAAAAAAACACAGTTTTACCAAATTACCGAGCACACACATTCACAGTTAACGCCACATACCCAACAGGTACGTGATCACGCAGTAGCCGGCACAGCTCTTGATATACGTGTCCATGGTTTCGGCGGAAATGCCGTACGGTCCGTTCTCGCACGGATTGTGTTTGCGGAAGAAGTTGTGGATGCTGCCCTCGCGCGCCAACACATCGGCCACCGTAAACGAGTCGATGTACTGCAGAAAGCCGTGCTTAGAACTGGTGGCCAGCACCTTGTAGGGCGTCAGCTTGAGGTCGAGGTTCTCGCGACGCAGCAGCTTGTCCATCAGCGTGATCATTTGAAGAATGAGCTGATCCTGACGCAAGTCATCGCCGTGTTTGAAGATCGCCACGTACTCGTGCATGGCAATCGTGGTGACAAACGTCAGCCTGCAAATGCAAACGAAGCACATTTCAAACAAATGCTACACAAATTAGAATGCAAAAAAGTCCACTTACTTGGCTGGCATGAGTGCACTTTTGAAGAGCGATGTTTTTGCCGGAAGAATTTGCGTTATATAGATGTCCGGGTCCAGCGGAAATGGTATGGGTTCAAAATTAGTAAAGTTGATTTTGAATGCACCAGGTTCGGCCAATAACTTTTGGAATCGCTCTGTTTTCTTATTACGATTTCCCGGCTCTTTGGCAACGATTTTCACTAATTTTACCAGCTCATCGATAAAACGCTGCTGCTTCTTGAGACTGTAGAAGGTGCCGCGTAACTGGAAGTTGCCTGCAAAGCAAATATACCATTGAAATTTCATTCACAATTGGAACTACTATTGCACCCACCATTCTCCAAGACCTTTAAGAACATTTTCAGCACCATCATATACATGTCGTGCACGCGCTCGTCCTGCTTTCGTATGGACTCTTGGTCCTCGACCTCGATCGAAAGATACCAGTACAAGTAGTTGGCCAGCGTCGGATTTTTGCAGGCGCGCTGTATTAGGAATGTGCACAAGTCTCCGGGGCCACTGCTCAGTTGGCAGCTGGCGTTCACGTTCTCGCTTATCAGCGTATTGGAGCTGTCCGAGACGGCCGACGCCAGTGAAGCGGCACTGTCCTCGCGTGCGTCATCGTCGCCGCCGACGGCCGATGAGCTCGCCGAGATGGCCGTGGGCAGCGTGCGCGTCGACTTTTGCCCCATTTCCACCGGAACTGCGGTGCGCTGCATTACCGATGCGACGCCGACACTGCGCTGTATACCGGACGCAGCAATCACGGACGAGCTGCCGCCGGTGGCGCTTGTCTCCGAGCAGATGGAGCTCTGATCGAAGATGGTGGAGTTTCCGTCCAGGGAGTGCACCACGTCGTGGTCGGGAAAGATGCGTTTGTGCGATTCCATGATGTCGTTGAAGTTCTCGTATTTCAACGCCTGCACCAACTGCAGCAGATACAGCAGCAGATCCTCATCAGGCGCCTGCGCCAAGCGCCCGATGGCGTACCTGCGCACCTGCGGATGCGTGAACTGCGGACTGAGCAGCTCCAACGCATCCTCCACGTCCATGGGCTCCCATTTGGCCAGCAGCGAAAGCGCCTGCAGCACCTCGGCCTGTGTTTCCCAGTTTATACATTTGAGAAATTTGGTCAGCGCCTTGCGATGTGAACACAGATAGAAGCGGAATTTCCACAGCAGGTCCTGCTCCTCGCTGCTGAGAACGTACGTGGGTGGGTAGCGGTACACAATGGTGTGCAGTTGATCGCGTATGCTGTGGGCGCAAACCGAAAGAGCAGATAAGGAACAGATTAAAGCACAAACGGCGATTATCGATTGAGTTGGCAACAAACCTTGCGGTCGGCTTGGCGTCACGGTCAGAAATGCGTGAACGCTCGGAACGCGCTAAGCGGTGGTGCTTGCGCTCAACCAGATTCTCCTGTAATATAGAAAATACAATGATTAGAAAATTAAAAAAGGAATGAGTACAAGTTCTAAAAGATTTGAAGCCTACCCGGCAGCTGCGAAACCATTGCCGCGCCTTCACGTGCCAACCACGCAGAAAGGATTTGCATTCAAACTTTATCAACATCTGCCAACGCGTACGAAGCCAAATGCACACCGCGCGCAGTCTACATGACAGGCGACAGCGCAATTTGAAGCGCCAGTTAAGGAAGTTGAAGCACAACAGTTTTTTATTTTAAGTCTTTGCAATGTTACGCACAATTTACGCAAACTTTTAAAAACATTGGAAAGCGCTGCGTACACGTTGTATCAGTGACAACCAAGACTACTCAACTGACGAATAGGCAAAGCGTGGCTTAAGCGCATTTTCACGCGCATGTTTAGCAAATCGATGACAATGTCTCAAGGGTAACACTCTTCGGCCAGCTGTTGGTCGGCCATGAAATCGAATTTTGACTTTCGTTTTCCTTTGCCGATTATTCTTTAAAGTGTTTCTAAACGGCAGAAATGGCAGCTGTTAACGTTAAATTAACACTGTGCAGCAAGATTTTTAAGTTAGTATAAAACTTTGTAACATCTGCGGGATCAGTTAGACACCACCTTTAAGCCTAACTTGGAAAAATGTTTCAAAGTTCTCAGAGTTTTTTAAAAAAACGCTTGCTTTGACATTGGATTGTCGAGGGATTAAACACTACACGCTACCTGCCTTTGTCGTAGGTGTTGGGGCTATTTGCTTTGTTGCTACTCACCTGTAGAATATCCGAGTCGGGCACAGTGACCAGCTTTGGTTTCGATAGCACTTTGTAGCTTTTGTCTCCCTCTGGCTCAAAGTAAACAATGGAATACTGGTGAACAAATAAAGCAAAAATACAATCACTATTTCTTAAGCACCATCGTTCAGCACTCACATTATAGTAGTCATCAACCACCACCGTGGGAAACTCAATCATTAGAAACATATAGTCGGACATTCGTTTCTCGCGCTCGTTTATGACCTCGATCTCGCGGAATGTCAGCCGATCCAGCCAGTCTACTTTCTGCACCTGTCCATTGCGATGCTTCTTCGCTAGCTTGCCCAGCCGTTGCATTTGCGATTTGAGCGATTCCTTGCCTTTGCCTGGTGTTTTGGTAGGGTAACTGCCATTGCCCTCGACGCCCAGCCACACACGCAGATCATACATGCCCTGTCGGAACATGCCGTTCTTTCCGAACAGCGAAATTGCAGTGCCGCCAATGATGGACGTCTGGCCAGCACCGGCGCAGTCGAGTATGGTTAGCACCAGCATTGCGGTGCGTGGTAGATCAGAGAACTGCAGCGGCAGCGTCACCCACTCATTCCAACTCCAGCGTTTTGTGAACGCCTTGTAGGAGGTGGTTACTGGCAGACAGTAGGGGCGACTTTTGTTGTAGATCTGCAGACGCACTTGGAAAGCGGGAAATTCCTCCGAGTACAGGCCAGAGAAGCGTAGTATCGGGTCCTCCAACAATTTCTCATAGTCCGGCTTGCGCTGTTTGCCCTCGAGTGTGCCGCTGATGGGTGATGCAAAAGCAAACGATAAATAGTACAGCGTCGAGCAACAAAGGCAACAACCACAGCACCAGCAATTTTGTAACTTACACCTTTATCTGCACGGGCTCGTGCAGCGACGAACTGTAAATGTACCGGAAATGATCATCCGGCTGTTGATCCATGCTTGGTTATCCTTTAAATGATGGTTTCTGTTTTATTTATTCCACATTTGCACTTGGCAAAAATTGCGTTTTGTCACTTTCAGGATTATCATATATTTCCGTATTTATCTCAGCTGTTAAACAGCTGTTCAGGGTTGCGGTGCACACAGAGAAAATTAGTAGCAAGACTTAAGTGCCCAAGTCTTGCCGCTTCGGGCCTATTTCCACGCTTTAATGTTCTTCGAATTTAAGTTCTTGGGAAGTAGAGGCAACGAAAAGCCGTACTCGTTCGTCTAATTCGCACAAGTTTTTTTTTTAATTTACATTCGCAAACAGAAATCTAATTGCCGAAGTAACATTTTCGGAAAAGTAAAAGAAAACATGGAATAATTACCACTCAAAACATACAGTGTGGAAACGGAGTGTTACGATCTACTGTGGCGTTTTCTCTGGTTATGCGTTCTGCACCAACAAATCCAACACAAAACAGACCATAGTTTTTGTTAATTTTAAAACCAAAGTCAATCTCTCTTTAAAACGTTTTCAACTCAAAAACTAAACAAAACGTTCTGCTGAGGAAATCACAAGATGTCTGGACAGTATCCGACCGGCTATAACAGCCCATTGGGTGGGCATCGTGGCCAATTCAATCCACAGCAGCAGCAGCAGGCTCCGCAGCTAATGAACCCATGCATGCCCATGGGTGGCTACCATCCACAGCAACAAATGCCCGGCGGCATGGGCATGGCTGGTGGCGGTGGGCTTATGGGTGCTGGTATGAGTGTGCAGCAACAACAACAGCAGCAGATGCAACACCAGCAAATGGGCGCTGGCAGTCAGATGGGCAGCGGCGGCATGATGACGGTGGGTGGCACAGCGGGCATAAATACGGCTGCAGGCAGTGTCATGCAGCAATCACAACAACAAATGGGTGCCGTCATAACGATGCCACAGCAACAGTCACAGGTGCAGCCGACACAAAGCGCCGGCGGCCTTATGCACGCGCAGGGTGGCGGACAGCCGCCGCCAGGGAGCAACAACATGCTGGCCATTTCGCAACCGAACCCACACAAAGAGATCAACATTGTGGCGTTGTCGCGCTTAGGCCAGGAGACGGTGCAGGACATCACGTCACGCTTCCAGGAGATATTCGCAGCACTGAAGATCATACAGCCGACGGCGAATCGCGACAACAACACAGAGAAAAAGGTGCAGGAGTACTTTCGCACCATACGGCTGCTGTTCAAGCGCGTGCGCATCATCTACGAAAAGTGCAATGACGGCTATCCGCAGGGTATGGAGTACACGCCCGTGGAGAGTCTGATACCGTACAGGGACGAGCCTGACCATCGCATTGAGCCGACGCAGTGCGACGAGTACCGCAAAGCGCTACAGGAGAATCAGGAACTGATCGAGACAGTCAAGCTGAAAAATCGCCAGCTGCGAGAGATTATTGATCGCACGCGCATTATTATTTGGGAGATAAACACAATGCTGAGCATGCGGCGCTCGTAGAAAAGAATTCATATGACCGACGATGAAGTATTGGGGTAAATAAAAGAAAAAATAAACCACTGCTGAAAGTAATCTTCGGCTGGAGTTTTGATCTAATTTACTCAAATGCATTTAAGATATTATTTCCATCAGAACTGAGAATTGAAGCAACGCAACATTTTACATTGAACATGTGTACTTAAGACAAAAGTTACATTTCAATTATTCTAGGTTCAATCATGTCAGCCAGTTTGATATTGATGAATCTCTCATCTGACGACTCATCCAAATTGTAAGCAAACTGCGCGGGAATGTGCTCTTTGGCATGGCCCATATCTGCAAAAATACAAACATTTAGATGTTGCTTACATCTGCTTCAGCAGTTTCCACATCTTACCGAGAATCGCAATTTTTATCTGCTGCGTACGTCGATTGATGTGCTCACACCTGCCGGCAATGAATGGCGAACCCTTGCGCTTGCTAGCATATTTCTGGCACTCTAACTGCAATGAGAGGTTTCGCTTAACATCTAACAACAATCAAAACACAACGAACCGTACTTTAAAAAGCAAAATATCGCCAGGCGCCGGACGTTTTTTTAGCACCGTAGAATATGGCAGCATTTCTGCGGCGCTCATGTCGCCAGGATCAAAGGACTCGTCCAAGGCTATTGATGCATTGCTTGATCTCAACGCTCGACCCACTAGAATGGTGTACATATGTATGTGTCAGTTTAAGGTGCACGTGTTGAGTGGCCGTAATTACCATTTTCATTCTCGCTGAGATCAATTATTTCGGTTAGGTCGGGCTCCGAACAATTCGTATTTTCCTCGTCTAGGTCAATAACGTTGCTTTCTTCCAAAAGCGCGCTGTCTGATGCCACCGACGTTTCCGCATTCTCTGTAACATCTATTGTGACGTCGTTAATCTGTGAAGACGAAGCGTCGCCAGCGGGCTCATCATGTAGCGACACTTCGACAGCGATCGACTCATGGGCCGGCGAATCCATTTTCGCCACTTCCTCATTTTCGGGTTCAGTTTTAGCAGCCTCATCCGCTTGTGAAACACGCTCTGCGTCGATGACTTGAACTGCAACTGTATCAGAAGCACTAACTTGTTCACTTGACTCCATTTGTGTTGGTAATGTTTTAGCGTCGTTGTCAGCGACTGGAGCCTCTGCTATCAGTCCAATATCTGCGACAGGCGGCAGCACAATGTGCTCCCGAATATGTACGTCGCATTTCTTTTGGTTGGCATTTATGCCTTCACAATTAAATACGCGCGGTTTGCGCGCTTCTATGTCGTCCAAACTGCAGCGGAAAATTACATTAGCCACTTTAGGTTTGGTGTTTTTCGGGGTGGCGTCCGCAGTTTGGTCCAACGCTGTGGTACTGATGGTGGACACCATATTCACGTCTTTCGACTCGCTAAACCGCATGTGAGACTTTTCTTGCAACGGAGCATCGTATTTAGACATTTTCTTCTTCGAGCTTTGGCTGATGAACGTGGATGACGGCAAGCCTGAAAGCAAATTTATTGAGCCATTTTGATGCTCAATAGCTAGAAAACAGTGTAGGAAGAAATTCGTTAAATACACAAGCCCTACATACTGCTTTGAATTCTTACTTACCCGGCTGATTCTTCGCGTTCCCGTCCCCGTTGCCGCACTCTTTTTGGCTGTGTTTTGTTTTAGCTTTTTTCGGACGTTTGCGTTTCTGTTTGACAGCGACCAACTCCTCGGCGACGATTTCGTCTGGTGGCTGTTGCTCGCTAGTGCTGGTGATTTCTTGTGACTTGCTGGCTCTCGTTGGGTCATATGCCATCGTGACATGTCCTGCCAACGGTACGTTTTTCGACCGTTTCGGTTGGTTTGGCGTAGAGCTGCTGAGCTCATTGCCCAGTGAATAGTATTTTCGCTTTTTCAGGATTGGTTCTTGTACGTCCACCATCTTTTCATCGTCCACCATCGTACCTTCTGGCAACGTTGCAGTTTCATCGTGTAATGCTTTCTTTGATTTTCTTCGCGATTTCTCTAGCGACTTTTTGGGTATAAATGCTCTGTAAGAATACAAAATTATCCATTGACGGCACATTGTTCTGCATTGGAATAACGTACTTGAGCGCTTCAGCAAACTTTACAACCTCAATGGGTTCCTGCGGTGGTATGAAAAAGTTATCGTTCGTTTGGAAACGCACCGCTTCCACATCGAAAATTTGCTCGACACGTTGCTGCAGGCAAGCGACGTTCTCCCATTGCGGATCCACCAGAATCAACACGTACTTGCGTTCATCATCGAAAAAGGTGGACAAATCGATTTTAATCGGAAACTTTTGCATTATTTCGCATTAATATTTTGTTATGTTTATTCTCAACAAGTAACACCGACAAACAAGACAAACAAATCAGCGATAAACAATCAATCAAACAATCGGCGCTGAAACAAATTTTTCTAACCGTATTGCTTCTTCTTCTTTTTGAGCACTGTAACCAATAGCAATTATTAGATGCGCTAACTACCGATTGTGAATGCCTTACGAAAAAAAAGTGTTGTTAACTCTTCAGTCGTTTATATTAAAACTAAAAAACGAATGTTTTTAATTCCTTAGTCGTTGTTTTGGAGTATATTTGAAGTTACTTATAATAAACAAAAAAAAAAAAACACAATAGATGTTCTAGGTCGCAACAAAATAGCAGGCAAATTTGAAAATTTGGAAAAATTCACAATATTCTGGCTATTCATTTTGACACGTTGTCATAGGATTCGAACAATAAAATTACTTTTAATAATTTCAAAAACTTTTTGCAGTTCAATAGATAGATAACTCACATACTGACGGAAAACGTAGCGGGAGACATGGAGTTAAAAAACGAATTTTTTTTTAATCAGAATCTAAATTGTATTATGAACTAGTTATGTTTGGTTTTCAATCGTTTTTATACGACGGAGGTCTGAAAAATTGTTTACTGAAATTTTCTATTGAAAAATTTCTACTTCACCGCTTTCATTTAACAATTGTTTTCAATCAAATAATTTTTTTGATAACAAAACAACCACATAAACAAATCAACTTTTATGTATCGAACGTGATTCTGATTCGATATTTTTTTGTCTTAAATTTATTTATTCAGTTAGCGGCACATCACTAGTGGTCATTGCAATGTATATACATATGTATTATATAGCTTTTCCTTTCATGCACTAAATAACTGAAATAAATCAACAGGCATTTCATTTTGAAGTTTTGATTTATTTTGACTTTTGTATTTTAATAATAAAATAGTTTCATTCCAATACTTTTCATTGAGAGTATAACAACAGATAACTAGAAAAGGTATAACTTAAACGGCCATTAAAACGTGCCTGTCTCTACACACGCCTACCGCGTGCCAATAGTGCCTGCTGGACATCGAACAAACGCAGGTATGCAGGCTCGATTGTATAATCAAATGCAATAGTCAATAATACGTACAAGATAATACATAAAAAATGTTGTATGAAACGTACGCGAATAAAGCTACTTATTAGAACTATAGTTGCAGTTGAATCGTGCACACACACACACATATGCCTAAACATATGCATATATATGTGCAGTGTCCGTTAAAGGGAGACTTATGCTACAATTTTACTCGCTACAGTATTCCTCAGTTAATTGATTTAATCATTAATCGATATTAATGTTATTTAAATAGTTTAATACATATTTCGTAATAACACTTGTGCGCATTAGTTGCAGTGTAACGTTGCTGTTTCGGTAGTTAATTGAGTTGATTTCTTGTGTTGCGAGAATTTGCTTATCTAGTTTTCGCTATGAGTAAATGTCAACATTTGCATGCTTCAATTTTAAAATACATACACACACATGTAGGTGGCGCCTACCAACACATAACTTTCGCGATTTCCTACCAGCGCCGGGCTAAAGTGGCCCGCGGCCCGATAAGACTCAACACCTACGACGATAGATACAATATTGCGATAGTAGGGGGGCGGACTACAGGACTGAGTGGTGTATGACGTAAGGCGTTTAAAATTGCAGCGTGGCAGTGCGCGCGAACGACGAGAATAATCGTAGATGAAATTAGTTTGTTAGTCATTGGAACTCGTCAATAGTCGGATTAAAAGTTTGGAGGAAAGCCAGAAATTAGCTTAAGGCGTATTGTGGGTTGTAACATGTTCATGTTTTATAATAAATTGAAAAAAAATCAACGTTTTTGAAATAAGCAAAACCAAAACGTGCATCACTCATTTCGGGCAGATATTTTGTACTGCCATAGATAAATACTGGCAGACCGACCCAGCAATAACGAATGAATGCACATGTATTCAAAAGGAATAGCATATGAAGCTGGACTGCGCCACAGAAAGTAGAATTGCTTAAACTTTACTTCCTAAAGTCGACGACTTTCTCGATTATTAGCAGTGTCACTGGGTTTGTTGCTTTAGCCGCTTCCACTCGTCACGCCCCCTACACATGACACGACGTCTTGCACTTACATTACGTATGAATAATTCAATAAAAACCTAACAGTATGTTTCCGCAACTTTCTTTGGCTTTTTCTTCCTAACCGCCGCATTCCGTGTTGTGACCGGCCCGTTTAGCTGTGAAACACTAGTTCGCGCTTTACGCTTAGATATTCTTGCAGCTTTGGTGGAATCGGCAGCTTAGCAATTTCATCGGCTGCGGCGTGTTGCTGTATTACTCGACGGCACAGATCCTGCAGCGTCGGCATGCGGAAGTAGCGGCTCAGCGGGTACTTCAGTATCACCGGGCACGGCGGCTGTAACTCATTCTGGACCTTCACGAAGCAGACAAAGTTGTCGTTGGTGCAGCGGTATAGTATGTCTTCGATCATCTCCACAATTGACTCGTACTGGAGCTCCTCGAAGTGCCAGTAGTTGTCGCGATACTCCAGGCGGTAGTGCAGCGTCACGTTCACAATGCGGAAGCTCAGCGTGAACTGGCAGTCGCTCGTCTCAGAGTCGCGGACCAAAAAGGAACCGGTGGGTTTATCACTCAATTGACGTTGCGCATCCCGTCGCGAAATCTCACCCCAGTACCAGACTTGGCTGTTGAAAATGGCATGCAATTTAATGGCCTCTCCTAGCACCGTCAGTAGAAAAAAACTTACCTCAACATCTCGGAACTCGCCTTGTACATAACGCGGTTCGGACCAGCATCCTGTTCCGGCCACTTCTTTTTTATGAATCGCTTGTAGTCATGCGTGAACGGGACCATTTCCGGCTCCTCCAGGCCAGTGCCGTGCGTAAAGCTGAACGTTAGCTGTGGCTCACGTATGGGCGAGTGTGTTAGAAATTCGGCTGAAGCATCGGTGGTGCCACCCGCACCCGCGCCATCGTCGTCGTCAGCATGCCGTCGTTGGCGCAGTGAATGAAAGCGTAATCCCATCTTCTTGCGCAGCCGCTGGAACACACTCTTGTCGTCTTTTCGTTTGCGGCTTGTGCCCGTCGCACCCGACTCATCGGTGCGCGTGCGTTCCCCACTCGCTACAAGGCGCAATGGCTCATTGTTATTGTTGGTGCTCTCCAGTTGTGCGAGAGTGGCCGTTGGCGGTAGCGTTGCGGGTGGTTCCGCGTCTCTGGAAGTGGCTAGCGATGTTTGCGATTGTGACTTCTTGCGTCTGGTTAGTGAGTGGAACCAGCTGCGCTTCTCCTTCGCCACACACACCGAAGCAGTGTTGATTGCAGCAATGGCGGCGCCAGCACTGGTGCTGGCAGTGCCGTCATTGTGTGAGCGCAACTCAGCGGCGTTATCCATTTTTTCCTCGTTCTCGTTCATTTCGATTTTGCAACATGCTCCTGGTCGTCGTCCGCGTCGTGCTGGGCTGTACACGCTGCGTTTCACACCATATTCAATGCCACTTCCATTGCTCAAGTACCGATAAATTCCTTGCTCTGCATGCGGTGACTAATTCTTTTAAATATACCTGCTCACGAAATGATTTCTTACTAAACATTAAACACGGAACTATATATAAATTCCAGCAGATAAGAGCGTTTGTTTTCTTTTTTACTTCTACCACTATGCGACGGTGATGCCAGATTGGCGCCATTGTCAATGAAAATTTCAAGATGTTATTCAATCTAGACAATAAAAAGCATACAAATGGAAAATAATACAATACAAATTTGCGATGTGCGCACAATGTTCCTTTGGAATATGAAAATTAGCATTGTGTCTATATATACGAGTGAAACCCTACTCGCATAATTTGTTATCATATAATGTGTGGCAGCACCACGGAGTGATTGCTAGTGCCTTCGGCGGTTCGGCTCGTATCCTTTCACTGCAGCCTAATCTTGATCAACCGATTAACCTTTCCGTAGAAGGTAGGTTTATAATTATTTAACAACATTTTTGGGAGAATTAAAACATGAATGAATGTTAAATTCACAGTATTTGTATGTTTATATGTGTAAGTTATCAATTATCCGTACTGCCTTATATAAATTTGTATACAACTTTTTTTTGTAATCTTAATCTATTGCAATAAAAGTATTAGTTATAAAAGTATTTGGATTTAATTTTTTAATTCTATGGGTTTATATTGCGAAATGAGGAATGAACATGGAAATTATGGCCGAAGCTGAGACCGATCGATTTCTAAGCAAATAACTGTTAATGGTATTAAAAAAAATTGTTGTTGGTGTTAGGGACAGCTTTGCAAATTTTCAAAAATACACATTCGTAATAATAACAAAACCATTTCCTCCCAATCTAACTTTTAAAGATTTATTATTATTTTTGCATTACACCTTAAAATGTTATTTGAGTTTCAACCTTGATGTTCTCATCTTTGCCTTTTGATGCAAGATTGTCGCTTTTGTCCGTTTCGCGCGCGTTGGATGATGGTGCTGCCTTCTCCAGTCCAGTTGCGCTAGCTTCGTCGTCATCCGCAGCTTGTTCTCCGCAGTTGATGCGATATGCCTTGAATTGGCCAATCTTTTGCCCGTCAATGTAATGGAAGCTATGAAAGCATTTGCTGCACAAGTAGGCTGGATCGTGCAGCTGTCGGTCGCTGTGCTGCACAATGAAGTTGTAGCTGCGCGTGCCGCACATGTTGCACGACCGGATATTGAACACGCCAAACGAACAGAGGCGCGGATAGTGCTGTCGCACTGTGCAGGCTGCACCGGAGCGCAGCAGCTCCACCTGCGAGAATGTGAAGACATGCTCGCAATTGCCGTGATGCTGATACAGCTGCGGAAAGCCGAGGCTGACAGTCAGATCGATAAAACGCGTGCTCTCCATGCGCGCCACTTTGAAGTTGAGATCTTTCAGGCCAGGCGCTCTATTCGCCCAGCTGCGTATTATGTCGCTGTAGTCGGCGTTGCTCTCATTGCGTTTGTCGTTGTAGAAGGTGTCGGTGATGAAGAAGTAGCCTGGATCGGTGCTTTTGTCGGGCAGCTCGGCTGACGGGTTTTCGCTTACATCGAAAAAGCGTTTGCTTTTGCACACGCAGCTGATGCGGTCGCGCAGCTCCGTCAGTAGATTCGAGCCCAAGCACTCGAACTCCTCGGCGAATACGGGCTTTTCCAGGCTCTGGCCGATGTGCGTGGCACGCGCCGGTCGATAGACGCGTATCGTTACAACCACGTCGTTGTAAAAGTCGCACTCCTCGTTCTCGTCCTTGACTGGCAGCGGCACAAGTTGGTAGATATCGCGTGAGCGCTCGAACGGATTTCGCGATTTGGTCTCCTTAGCCTTGAGCAGCACCTCGAAGGTCTTCAGCTGTAGCGCGTCCGGTGGAATTTGGATGGTATTAATGCGATTAAAATTTGTTATGCCGGGTAAGAACTCCGTTACGCGGGCATCATCGCTCTGACACAGGTGTTCCAGCGAGCAGTTGTTCATAGCAGTTTGAAAACGTTGTGGTGCGGTGAGCAGATCCATTGCCTGCTGAATGTCTGTGGACGTTTGTGGCAAAAAGTCACTTTCGAGTTGTTGTTTGTAGTCGGCCAAGAATCGGGCGAGCACGATGGGCGGCCGCATTTCTTGGCCGAGTATTTCCTCCATTGCTGAAGTTTCGATGCTCTTCTATGGAAAAGAGACAATTGTTAAAAAATACAAACACTTTACCAAAATTTAGTGCAGTCTTAAGACCTGTCGTATAAAGCCGTTAGCCCCAGCAACTATTTAGTAATTCTTATTTGTTATAATTCTAATAACCTATGATATAAAAAAGTATGTTCGACTATGTTCGTTTAATTGAAAATTCAGATATCTGGTAAAATTGGTACAGCGGGAAATTGTCGAATCGCTTCATCGTAGCTCATGGTGACTTGAAGGCTCTCCTCTTTTAATGCGTTACTTGTTGTAGCCGCATCATGTGTATCCACATCGGCTTTCGTCTCGGTTGTAGCGGCCGTTGTTGGTGCTTTGCTTTCCACAAAGATGCGTTGAAAGTTGATGACTTTGTTTGTTTTGCACACGTATTTGTACTTCTGCTTGCAGCTAGTTTCGAAGAGCGGATCGGGAGGTGGTGCGTCTGGGTCTTTCTCGAAAAAGACGTCCGTGCCCATGGCAAAATCATATGTGCCTATAAAGAAACTGTGACTTGCGCGGAATTATGAGCAGAGAGACGGCGCTCACCTTTAAATATATTGCCGTTAATTTCGGCCACGGGCTGGCTGTCGATGCCAATAATTTTAATGGCAGTTGCTTCTGTAATCTCACCCGGCATTAACTGGTTTTTAAAATCGGCATAAACTAAAAACTCCTCCTCCTCGTATTCGGAATCGTCACTCATTGTTGTACAATGACTTTTACATATACTTTCCAATTCAGTATTTTATCATTTGTTACCGAAATCGGTAACAAATGGTACTATAAAGAGCAAATTCACTCGGATTTACTATTTCCAGAATTTCGTAAACAATGTTCAGAGATAAGCAATCACATTACTGCCCATCAGCTGTTTGGTGCCAGTGCTGCAAAACTTACTAAATGTAATAGAATATAAGCTTTTACTTTTTGAATAAATTTAAGATTGCGTTTGGTGACGTAGTATTTTGTACTTAATTAAATAATACTATTAATAACATGAAATTGTATAATAATTGTAAGCGTAATAGATTTCGTTCGGAATAGGCATGGATTGTAGGTTTTTTGATTTCAAGTATAAAGCCAGATGCTCGACGGGAACGACGGTTTGCAACTTTAAGCAAGTCCTCAAAATCCTATGTTAACATTTATACATACATTTTGATGATAATTCGTATACATTTTATGTGCCTCTTATATCACATTGGAACACACATATTGATTCCACACGATTACGTGCACTTTGTGTCACATATCTATTATTATTCTTTTATTATTTTCCCATTCATTACTTTGATATATACTATTGAGTTTTTCTAAATGTGTTTTAAAATGTTGCAACCATAGTCAAATATTTGACTATGGTTTTTTAATAGCAGCTTCCATAGTGAAATTAATAAAGTGTGCCAGATAGCAGGAACTCTCTCTTCATCGTACACTTATTTTCTGACAGTTATTGTCATTGTGCTGACAAATGTCAGAGTTCAAAACCCGTCTGTACCGTATGAAAAAATTTCAAAATAGTTTTTTGAAAATACGTTCTGCACCAAAACCGGCACCAAAAACTCAACTACATGCCAGCAAAATCGTGCTGTCTGTAAAAAAAACGCACGGCAATGCAGTTTCTATGTTTTTCTAACATAAAATACATTACGGAAATATATATTTCTGGAATACTGAAAGTAAATTGTAAATGTTGTGCAATTTTAGCGACAACAAAAATAAAGGTTAATCGAACTGACACAAATAAAATGACACATTGACAATTGCTACTCAGAGAAGTAAGTGTACGTCATCTACTTGGTACACTTTATTGATTTCACTATGGCAGCTTCAATCTCTTCTATACAAGGTCGCATTTTTCGCCGTACTTTTGCGTACGATGGCAGCACTATCACTTGCAAGTGACAGCTGCTACGCACATTGACATTTGCTGCCAACCGGTGGGTGACGACGGCGGAATTTCTACGGTATCGAAAATAGTAATCAAGTGATTTTTCAAAGTGCAACATTTTTGTACTATTTGCTGCCGATCGTGACCTAATTGCAGAGCAGGCACGGCTTTAACGAATTGCATCCTTGGGTAAGTACTCACCTGTGAGGGATGTGTATGACACGTCTGCGAAAGGAGGTGACGAAAGCGCGGAAAAGTGAAAACGCTGCGAAGTGATATTTGCCTTCGTTTCTGGTTTCCCCACCGAGACTTTCCTTTGCTTTCCGTGCGCTTATACACGCACACATAGGGTCGCGCGCGCTTAATATTCGCCCAAAATGGCATCGATAAATGTGGCCGCCATCTTGGGCGAATTGATGCGGGCGATAGTGTGAGTGCGTGTGTGGGTAATGCAAAATAGAAAACCAAACGAAGAAATAAAACAAAAAATTTAAACGTCGTAGAGTGGTTGCATGAGAGTGAGCGCGATAGCAACACAAACACAGAAGAAGAAACAGCAGAGGCGTAGACAGACGCGGCGTTGAAAAGCTCTTGGGGTGGAAGCTTATATTTCGGTTTCGGCAGCTTAATTATCGATTGGCAATGGCAGACGAAGATTTATCGTTGAACGAAGATCAACTGTTGGAGAATCTGGACGAGGCTAATGGCGATCACGAAGCAGAACTAATGAATGAAAACGAGGTGAGTCGCAGAAAAACCAGTTTAAAAGAGTTGAAAAGGAAAAATGGAGCAGCAGGAACGCCAGAAAGCTCGAAAAAGACGCCATCTCGCGAAGTGCAAGTGGTGTGTCATTGAGTTGGCGTAACTGGGCGTGTGCAGATTGAAGTTAAAAAGCCAAGCGAATCCAAGCCAAACGCGACCAGTTGCCTGCAAGTACTAAGTGCAAGTGCAATTTTTCTTTTTCTCTTCCCTCCGTTCGCTGCAACTGCGTTGTGTTTTTTTGTATTCGTGCGCTGACCAACGAAAAGGACGAAGCCAATATGCAAATCGACCCCGAACTGGAGGCAATCAAGGCGCGCGTAAAGGAAATGGAAGAGGAGGCCGAGAAAATCAAGCAAATGCAATCTGAGGTAGACAAGCAAATGGCCGGCTCGACGACGGGCCTCGCAACGGTGCCGCTCTCGCTAGAGGAGAAGCAAGAGATAGATACGCGCTCTGTGTACGTGGGCAACGTCGACTATGGCGCCTCGGCCGAGGAGCTGGAGTCGCACTTTCACGGCTGCGGCACCATCAATCGCGTGACGATACTCTGCAACAAGGCGGACGGTCACCCGAAGGGCTTTGCCTACATTGAGTTCGGCTCGAAGGAGTTTGTTGAAACAGCCTTGGCCATGAATGAGACACTCTTCAGAGGCCGACAGATTAAGGTGCGTCTTTTTGTGTGTGTATATGTTGACGTCGCCACTAATTATTTGTTTGTTTTGTATATTTGCAGGTTATGTCGAAGCGCACCAATCGTCCAGGACTGTCCACTACAAATCGATTCGCGCGTGGCAGTTTCCGCGGGCGAGGCGCACGCATCTCGCGCGCCTGCTGCCACACCTCGTACCGTGGCTCGCGTCGTCCAATGTAAGTGCAGCGCTGCGTGGTAACGTTGGTGTGATGACGTGCTAAATGCGTTTTGTTTTTCGTTTCAGAAGGGGTTACCGCGGACGCGCCAACTATTACGCACCCTACTGATTAATGTTTTATTCTTATTACTAAGGTAAGCCACTGTCCCCCCTGTCCTTGTTGGTATTGCTTTTATCTTCGTGCACTCTTTGGTCGGCAAATGAATGTTGCGAGATTATTAGATTTGGTTAGAGTTTTGACGAAGTTAAACTAAGCTAGAAGTTACTTGAATAATTCATTGCTACTCTTAGTAAGTGCCTACTTTAACGCATCGATTTTCTATGTAGGTTTTTTATTAGACTCTGACTTGTATTTGCTTCCATGGAGTTTTGTTTGAACTGGCCTCAAATCATCGTTTTTTTTTGTGGTTTTCAAATTACTTGAAACTAGTGGCAGGTGCTTTTATTGTGCACAATTTGAAATGTTTCCTTGGATTCGTAGTCCTCTAGTTTTCTTTTGCTTTGTCTGTATGGTTAACAAAATCTGATTTTGGTTAACAAAATCTGACTGACCAAAAGACCTAAATGTTGTTAATAATTAAATGTTGTTCCTACAAAAAATAGGAAATTAGATAAAGCAATTTACATTTGTAGTCACTTTGAAAGCACTTAGCTTTTTGTTTTGTTTAACATTTTCTTAGAAGAAAAATATCACTTAAAACTTCTAAATTACATAACCATTGCAGTTTCAAAGTTCAAATAAATAAATTCCGAAGTTCTTATCAAACAATTTATTCCGAATTTTTTATGTATTCCTCCCATCCTGGTTAGACACATTTGTCAGATTGAACTGCTACCATTGTTTGGGAGGAATCAAACTTTACATACAGACAATCAATGGTCACGTTAGGTGTATTGGTCAGAATGGACTGATACCATTGGTTGGAAGGGTAGAGTTTCACAGACAGAATTAAGCAAAGTAGCAGTTTTTCTTTTCCTGTTGGGTGTAGCAGTAGTAGCAGTGTATGTAGCTCTTTTTATTTCGTCTTAGCGCTTAAAAAAGGGCGTTTGTGTTTCTGTCAAAGCAGTTGGCCAGGAAGAAGGTGTTGCCTCAGAGCCCACAAGATCTTTCATCAAAATCCTGTCTTTCAGGCTTCACTTCCTCCCATATTTGACGAGTTATTTCGGCTTCATGAAAGCATATTTTGTGCATTGGTTCGGTAAACCAAAACATAAGCTTATTTATCATATTTGTGTTTCAATTGTAATTGGGCACTGATAAATGTCTACACTCTCGGATAGCATTTCCGGTCAACTAATTTGACAGAAAGAACAACAGCGCATAAACGCGACGCGGGTGCTTAGCGCCCGAGTAAGCGATCTAATTGTGGTCTGCCGCAGCTGTTTGTCCAGAAAAACCAAACCAGATATTCAGATGTTGCTTTAATGGCTTTTTCGTTTTGAATGTTTTATTTAAATCCGTTTAATTTGATTTCAGATTTTTTTTACAAACTAAAAGAATGATTTCAAAAAACATTATACGGTTGCCAATCTTCACAAAAAAAAAGCGAAAAAGCAATATAGAATGAACGCATGAAAGCGTAAAGAAAAAATACGCAACAACGGCAGCGAAAATATTTAAAAAACGGAAAATGCAAACAAAACTAAAAATATCGTAAAGCAGTAAGAAAAAGAGCAAAACACGCAGTTGAATAACGAAAAAGGGGAAAACAAAAATCAAATCGCAAAATGAATCGAAGCGAAGCGAAACGAGTGCAAACGCGATGGAGTTTTGCATTGTTGTTAAATTTGGCTATAATGTTTTTTGAATGACCAACACCAAGATTCCCATTAAACGATTTTATTTTTTCAACCTTCAACCTTTCAAAAAAACGTAAAAGATTAAAAGAAAGAGCAGAAGAATTGTAAGAAAAATAAAAAAGCGCATAAAAGCATAAGAAAAGATGAAAACAAGCAGTAAGAAAAGATGCAAACGAAAATAAAACAAAGCAAAACAAAATGGACAAAGTATACAAAGAAAGAAAGAAAGAACTGAAAGGAACAAAAAACAAAATACTTCTGCAAAAGAAAAAGAGGAAGCGAAAAGAGAAAAAATGTACCCAAAAAGAACAAGAAGACCAAGAAAAGAGAAGATGAAAAAGCAAAAATGAATGGCAGAAAAAATCTCAGCAATAATTTGACGAAAAAAACAAAATAGACCAAGTGGCAGACAAGAAGAAATGGAAAAACACACACACAAAAAACCAAAATAATTAAAAACACAATAAATATGAACTAAAATTGCGTAAAAAAAATAAAATATTTAACAATTCTATTTGACTTCCGTAGCGAAGTTGCTAAAATTCATATTGATGGAAATATAATAAACAGAATATTATAAAATAAAAATAAAATCGATAGTAACAAATGATGGCGTTTTATTTCAATAGTGATAACAAAAGTAATAGGTGTGTTCAATATCAAATTGTTGCAAGTTTTTACTGAGAAAGTGCATAAGTGAACAAAGCTCATGTTGTCGTGAAGCTTGTTTGGGGTAAGTACGAATGCGATTCGATTTTGGTTGAGCATATCCGCAATCAGGACTACGCTTCAAACCAGAGACAATAAAGACATTACACTTCGGGTTCTTCTCACTAATACAGACTCATTTTTTGCTGTCACATAAATACCCGCCCTCACATAAATACCCGAGACATTTAGATACATTTGTTTTACGTAGTCCTTGCTTCAAACAGTGGAAGTGAAAGTGGTAATAATGGTCGCTCTCCCGACTGCATTTGGTTTAGTCTTGTTTTTGAACTGTTTGTCCGACTGGTCCGCACAACTTTCAAAGGAGTCGACGTGTTGGAGTAACACCTATTCCTAAGTTGCTTCGCTCCAATACTGCAACAAATTTCTTCAAGTTGGATACTGTATCAGTCAACTATGATTGGCACACGCAATAACTTTCGAAGGAGTCGAGGTAATTACAAAATGTGAACAATTTTAACCCACTGTGTTCTCTAAAAATTTTAATTATTTCAGTTGTGATCCAGAAGTTAATCGAGCATGTGCTGCAAACAGTTTTCAAGTCAAATTTGGACCGAAAATATGATGGGAACATTTCGTTCCGTTTTGCCATTCTATGAATTCAAAATCGTTTGAAATGTAATCTTCCGTGAACCGTCATTCGTTTTGTAGCACACCTCGATCAAATTCATTTGATTTTAAATTTCGATTTCGATTTGAAATCACGCGATTTGCAGCACATGCTTTTATTTCAGACACTTTGGCGTCATTTGATTTTTTTCACAAATACAGTAAAACCCGCTTGAGTACCTCACCTATAAGGCAAGTTTTTTGAGGTACTTAAGCGGATTGTGTATTTAAGCACACATAGCGTATAGTGCTCACAAATATTGAGTACTTAACCCTTTTAGTGCCGGGCGAAAAAGAGGTGCGTATGCGAGAATAACCGGCCGAATTTCACAGTTTTACTAGGGTTTGGGAAAATGCTCATAAAAACCAAACGAGAAACAATATTTACATGATTCAAAAAGCAGTATACTAAGGATGAAATAGAGAATAAATAGAATTTTCGAAATTCTGTATTGCTAATTGTTGGTTTGTCAAAAACAACAATATTTGACACAAACGGAAAACAACGGCAATAACAAAAATGACGCTTTCAAACTGCAACTGGGACGAAATATACTGTTCACAACGACGATCGAGGAGACAATAACTGATCCTACGTCTCGCTGCGACAATGCAACGTTATTTCGCGAGAGTCTTCAAAGAGTCTTCTTTTATTATTCTCTCGTAATGAAATTAGATCATTTATAACGTATTACAAATTTATTTTGAGATAGAGTTCACCCGCAATTCGAATAGTAAAGCGTTACAAGGCGCGGGCCGATATATCGGCTCTGGCACTTCTCGCTAGTGCAGCCAGAGCCGATATATCGACCTCCGGCACTAAAAGGGTTAAGCGGGATAATATAAACGGGTTTCGCGGGGTGCTATTTAAAATAAATAAATGGTTTTATCGTTAAACCTGATTAAAAGATATTGAAATCGCTTTAAAATCCAAGTTATTCAATCTAATGCATTGTTGGTCCATTATTGTTGGAAATAATGCACTGCGACCTAAAAGATCTATTGTGCTCCCTTATTTTTTTACAGTACACATTACATATTAATTGAAAACAAGAGTCAATCTAATTTTTCTACTGAAATTCCGAGGTTTACCTCTCAGCGGTTAACTTGATTGATGATTATAAATAAAGTGTTTACAATTAATTATAAATTGATTAATCCAAATTGGTATAGTAGTATTTTAGTGAAGATTTCACACGAAAGAGAGGTTGTGAAAGTGCAACTGACAGTCAAATTGAAAATATTAATATGTACATACATATGTCAAATATTTTTACTCAACTGCCAAAAAACTAGTGATTTCAGCCAATAGCCTTTTTTATGCAAAATAATTTGATTTAAACCACAGTGATAGTGATTTAAGCAAGCTGTCCCGATGCACGGTGCCAAAAAAGTCCCGATAAAAAATACAAAAAAGATAAGCCACAATCGCAATCGAAAACGCCAACAACAGCTTTAAATTTTGGTTATATGCGACTGAGACAACCGATATTCTAAACGAGAATTAAAGCATAGTATACAGTAAACCAGATTTTTACACGGCTCCATAGTTCTTCATAAGCTGGAAAAAATAAAAAAAGTTTCTCTATTGCATTAACCGAACACCTCTCAAATCGCTCACTGATTCATTGAAGTGCAGCCAACACTTTCGATCACTTTATTCCGAATCGTTACTACGCTGGCCACTACAAAAATTGTTATGTTAGATGTACTGCCGCCAATACAGCAAAGATTTCCTAGAATTTTCTTGGAATTTGAAATTTTGTTTGAAAACCCACTAAGTTTGAAACTATGGTCTATTATTCAGGGTTAATTTTTTTGAGCATTATGACATAAATGACAAACAATTTTTCAAATTACTCTCTTTTTGTCATACAAAAGAGAGGCCGGTACCTGGTTCACTTGAGTAAGGTACTTGGAGTTGAGATATTGAGTTGGAATTTTGACGAAAAGCCTCAAGCAGTGCTGGAATTCTTGATACTATTGTAAAAACTATTATTGTTTAAAAAGTACGTTGGAACACAAGCTTGGTTTTTGGTACACACTGGTCGAGTGACCAAAAGAAAAATTGTTATTGCCTTTTAGCACTAAAAACAAAATTTGTTGCAAATTGTGTGGCAACCTTAAAAGAAAAATTGGTGACATAGCTTAACATCTCTAACTAGTTATCGACAGTTCTTGTCATATCTTCGTTATTTCGAATCAATGTGAATTCATACAGGTGATAGCAAGGCGAATTAATACAGGTGACCTCGTTGGATGAGGCGAATTGATTTTTTTCTGGTGGAAAAGGTCTAACAGTTAGGCTGAAACGTTCGTATCGTTTTATAGAAAAACACATTTTTTTTTGGCAAAATTCGATTTTATTATTCAACATAGTTGCCATCGAGGGCGATACACCGATTATAGCGATCTTCCAACTTTTCAATACCATTTTTGTAGTACGATTTGTGTTTAGCCTCAAAATAGGCCTCTGTTTCGGCGATTACTTCCTCATCGGCTTTAAATTTCTTTCCAGCGAGCATTCTCTTGAGATCTGAGAACAGGAAAAAGTCGCTGGGGCCCAAATCTGGAGAATACGGTGGATGCGGAAGCAATTCGAAGCCTAATTCATGCCATTTTACCATCGTTTTCCTCGATTTGTAACACGGCGCATTGTCTTCATGAAACAACACTTTCTTCTTCTTCAAATGGGGCCGTTTTTCGCGATTTCGTCCTTCAAACGCTCCAATAACGCTATATAATAGTCGCTGTTGATGGGTTTTCCCTTTCCAAAAAAAATTATTCCATGTGCATCCCAAAATACGGACGCCATAACCTTACCGGCCGACTGTTGAGTTTTTCCACGCTTTGGATTTGGTTCATCGCGTGCAGTCCACTCAGATGACTGCCGACTGGACTCCGGAGTGTGGTGGTGGATCCATGTTTCATCGATTGTCACATATCGACGCAAAAATTCACTTCTATTGCGGTTGAACAGCTCCAAACATTGCTCTGAAGCATCGACACGTTCTTGTTTTTGGTGGATTGTGAGCTCGCGCGGCACTCACTTTGCACATAGCTTTCGCATACCCAAATATTCATGAACGATATGTCCAACACGTTCCTTTGATATCTTTAGAGTGTCAGCTATACAAATCAACCTCAATGTACGATCTTCCAAAATCATTTTGTTATGATTATGATTTTTTTATGTTTTCGTCCGTAACAGCCTCTTTTGGACGTCCACTGCGTTCATTGTCTTCGGTGCTCATATGGCCTGTACGGAATTTAGCAAACCACTTACGAATGGTTGCTTCGCCCGGCGCAGAGTCCGGATAACACTCATCAAGCCACTTTTTGGTATAAGCAGCACTTTTTTCATTAAAAAATAGTGTTTCATTAAAACACGAAATTCCTTTTTATCTATTTTTTTCAAAAAAAACCAAAGTTGCTTCACTCAAAATGCTGTATCTGACAAACTTATAATCAGACAGCTGTCAAATTTATACACGTTTCTTTTTAAGGTTGGTACTACGTAAAAATGATACGGATTTTATTCCAGTGGTGCCATCTCATAGAAACGATACGAACTTTTCAACCCAACTGTTAGATTGTCAAAATGCCTGTGTAAAACTTTGACAGTTTAAAAATAAAAAAGCAAGCTTTGTTCTGATTGGCTGATTTTGACAATCTAAACCCAGAAAACAAAAACAAAATACATTGAAATTTTGTTGTTGCCCTTACGCTATCACCTGTATCAATTCGCCTTGGTTGCTTCGTGCTGGGCGAACTTATATTATTTTTTATGGATAAATATGTTAAAAAGTCAGTTGGAATTTACAAACTATTAATAAATCATTATTACCTACTAATATTAATTACTTGCTTCTATAAACAGCACTGTTCCCGATTTGATGATTACTTAGGGTTGCTTTAAAGAAGCTATTTATTTTTCTAATGGTTTCTGGGTTTTTCTGTTTGAAGTGTTTGTGGTCGAACCATGGTTTTTTAATGATTTTAGGGTGTAATTGTCCGTAAGTTATGCCCTTTGTTTGTGATATTAGATTGTATTCTGTGTCCCATTCAGTTCTAATCCTACCTATGATTTGATTTATGGCTTCTTTGAGTGTGAGTTTGTACGCTAGTTCTGTTCCTTCTGTCTGTGCTATTTTGGCCGCTTGGTCAGCCAACTCGTTGCCCTCTAGGTTTGTATGGCTAGGTATTTGGTGTATTTCTATAGTGTTGATCAGGGGCGTAGCCAGAACTTGGTCATGGGGGGGGTTTTAAAAAATGTGTTTGCCAGTTTAGTATTACATGTTTTTTAAAGTAAAGTGCACTTTCCAAATAGGGCATTTTGTTGTGGCTTATGTGACTTAAGGCAGGTTTCTACCTTGTGCGGCCGAGAAAACATGTGTTTTTGAAACATTTTTAATGGGAAGGTTTTTAAGATAAACACTGGAAAATTTTTTCAGATGTAGGTATATGTTTATTGTACAAGTAAAAAAAGTTTCAAGATAAAATATGCAAAGGGGGGGAGGGGGCCATCGAGCAATGGCGGCAGGACTTCCTTACTCGCGGAAGTCCTGCCGCTGTTTGAGATGACTTGAAACACAAAAATGAAATTTTTTCTTATTCTGTATCCTTTTGTCTATGGCAGGAACTAGGATTTTAAAAAACAAATGAAAAATGAAGGATATATGCGATTTTGACTAAAAAACTCAATTTTTACCTACTTTTTTCAATACAAATTTCTATTTTTAATGAGAAAAAATTATTATTTCTTGAAGATCCTAGTTCGTGCCATAGCTAAGACCTTGATAAATTACTGTTTAAAATTTCGTAGCTATTGCTCAACTCGTGTGGCCTAAAGCACTTCCGCCAGGTCAAAAAATGTAGTTTTGAGAAAAACGCGTTCAAAGTTTTGCTTCAGCAGGTCGGCGCGCTCGACACCGCTACCTGTTTCTATAAATTGCTTCCGTAATTCGAAAGATTTCAACTTCAAATTTTGGGAGCGTATTCTACAATCATGTATTAATCCAAAAATGCATGAAAAAAAAAATCGATTTTTTTTACCGCACAAGGTAGAAACCCCCCTTAATGCATTAAAACTTAAATTTTGTCCCTGATTTTTAGTAAAAATTTCATGAAATTTGGTGGACTGAAAGCGAAGTTATTGCATTTGAAGTGGAAGTATGTTTGTGTCATGGTACAAAAATGTGCATCGAACAAAGATCCAATATTAACTATTGTTTTAAAAATGTTTAAACTTTAACCGAAGCATTTTAAGTTTATGGTGATTATCGTTTATGCCGTGGCAGAGTTCATAAGTGGTAAAAGCGATTTAAAAACGATTGTCAGAACATAAATGATGACCAACGTGTTAGCCAACTGAATCCGCGATCACCGTAGATCAAAATTGGGCGGTAATTCATAAAAGATTAGCCAAAATCTTCATTGAAATTCTTGAAATTGGATTTAACCTTCGCTTTACTTATACCCACCCGGGCGATATTTTTAATATTCATGTTTAATATCTGCACAAATTTTAAGGTAATTTTCAATAATATGAAAACAAATTTTTTTTAAATTTTGTTCATATTTAAACTTGAATTTTGTCATTTTTTATACAAATGTACCTGAGTGATCCCAAAATCAATCATTAAAGTTAGGCCTTTTTTCGAAATACGAACTATCGCCAGAGGAAGATACTAAATACTGAAGTATGAAAACAATTTATAAATTAATAAATATTTATATATTTATTGTGAGTTTTACTCAAAATAGCGGCGGAAGTACCTGGGATCATCTTTAGTAAGGCGAAGGTTAAGCATAACATAAATTTATCGCATTTTAACTGAACATTTGGCTATCGAAGGATGCCATCCCATCTAACTATTGACACTTGTTTTGACTGTTTTTTTGTTTACTAAAAGTCGAATTTTAACCATCAACCACTCCTCGTTTTCACATGATGTGGCACCGTGCAAATTTCACCTTTTCAAAGAATGTATTTGCCGATGAAAAAAGCGTTTTGAGAACGTAGAAACCATCCAAAAGGCTTGTACCGACATCCTAAAGGACATTCCGGTCGACGAACTAAACTACTCTTTAGACATGTTTTTAGAACATGCAAATCGCTGTATTAAGCCTAAACGTGACTATTATAAAAACAAATTAGTTTCGGTGAAAAAAAGGGTTTTGTTAATATTCTTTTAAATATTTAAAGATGAAAAGACCTTTTTGCTAATGTGGGAACGTACATACGATGCATAGTGATTGAAAATGTTGACAAATTATAGGCTATGGGGGGGGTTCTGACACCCTAAACCCCTCCCTTGGCTACGCCCCTGGTGTTGATGGTGTTGTTATTGTTAATTCCTTTGATGATGTTCTGTGCCATGAAATTGTTTGTTTTGTTGTTTTGGAGTGTTAGCGCTCCGCTAGGGCTGTCTGTTATAATTGCTATTGAGGAGAGTTTTTATTTAGAGACATATTGGATTGCTTGCTCTATTGCTATGAGTTCTGCTGTGGTTGAGGAGAGTTTGTCTTTTATGAAGAAGCTATGGGTTTTGTTGTTGTTTTCGTGGTAGAAGGCGGCGCCGGTAGTGTTATTCTGGATGGATCCGTGAGTGTAGATGATGTCCATTTTTTTTCCTTTAGTTTACTTATTTTTTCTTTGAATATTTGTTTGGTTATGTCTTTTGGTACTTGATTTTTTGTTTGGTTATTACTGTAGAATTTTAGGAAGTATTTTATTTTATTTTGGTGCGTTGAGTTTTGGTTGGTAAAGGGATTGATTTTGTTTAAGATATATTTGTGTTTTGGTAGACCTGTGTTTGTAGGGCGAAGCATTTTACTAATTCTTCTGCTGTGTAGAGTTCTAATCTTTGTTTCGGAGTTAGTTCGGTCGTCATGTGATATAGTATATTACTCGGTGTAGATTTAATTGCTCCTATGCATTTTCTTCTTGCAGTCGCCGTAGCTCAGCTGGCTAGTGCGTTGGACCGCGAGTCAAATGCGACGCTCGAACCCAGGTTCAAGACTCCGTTGCTGCTAACACCGAAAAAAGTAAAACAATTTTTCTTTCGGCGGCTGTCCTCTCAACAGGAAATGGCAAACCTCTGAGAGTAAAATTGCCTATGAAAAAGCTCCCAACTCGCCGGTCGGAATCGGCATAAAACTGTAGGTCCCTTCCAACCTTGTAAAAATTCGCACGCACAACACGGATGGTTGTTAGTCGCGGTATCGGGCTGTCGTGCCAGTCAATTATTATTATTATTATTATTATTATTATGCATTTTCTTAATTGTGCGTTTATGCAACTTTCGAGGCATTATTTTTGGAGTTCGCCAGTGTTGCTGCTGCATATTCGATTTTGGGTGTGATAAAGGCTTTATACACGGTGGGCGGAAAGTTTCTTATACATCGTTTAAATTGTAATATACTTAAAATTCTGATTGCTTGTTTTATTTGAAAATGAAATGGGGAAATCCCCTATAATGTGATGACTTGAAAATCCTAAGCAGTTCCCTCGTAGATCTACAGCGATTTTAATGCAGGACGGTACGCGATGTCATACGGCGAATCAGTCAATAAGTGTTGCTAAAAGTCTATTTAAGCTAGTATGGGAAGACTGGCCGGGAAATTCGCCAGATCTTAATCCTATTGAACATAACTGGTCCAGGATTCAAGACTTAGTATTTCGGAGTCCAAAACCTGTCAATAGACTTCAACTCATTGAGAGAGTAAAAAAAGAGTGAGATGCCATATCATTGGCCGAAACGTCGGTCTTGTGCGAAAGTTTCCGAAAGCGAGTCCTAGAGTGCCACGAAAAAAATGGCACACATACACAATATTAATGATCAATCGAATTTTGCTTAGGTATGATTTAGTGGTTTAAATAATAAAAATTTTGAAAAGCATATATGTATATATGTAACTTTGCTGCTAGGTGGATTCCTTGTTTGCAGCCATTTATTAAGGGGGTCTTCTGGTTACGAGCTGAAAATTTAAGTCTATTTTTCGGAGTAAATTGCGAAGGAACTACTTGAGATAATCTAGTATTTTTTTTTTATTTTATTGATACATGCTTTATCTTGTAAGATAAAATTTTGAAAATTAAAAGTCATCCCACTCGCGACTTTAGAACGACCTTGAGGTTGCTGCTTTTTTCAAAATTTTTGGTAAGACTTCTTCAAGAAATATTAATCGAATTCGATCAATTTTTTTTCAGTCATTCAGGAGACATATGGCTATGTTTTCCCGAGTACGATTTTTTTTATTTTGAAAATTTTCAAAACTAGGAGACTTTTTGTAAAAAGCTTGATTTTCGACCATGTTTTTTGGTCTATTGGTGAGTGTAAAAATGGAACAAAATAAAAATGTCAAAATTATTATCTCAATTATTATCTCTGGATTATCTCAAGTAGTTCCTTCGCAGTCTACTCCGAAAAATAGACTTAAATTTTCAGCTCGTAACCAGAAGACCCCCTTAATTTTATGAAATTACTAGTTTTATTGATTTTTGTTATAGAATATCGTATAGTATGGGTCCCTCCATTTCTCAGGTATGATTCCTTCTTTCAGTTTTTTTCTAAAATGTTGAATATTTTTTCTAACTCTGTTTCTATGCTGTTTGCATATTTTTGCATAGTTTTTGCATATAAATCCGAAACCTATTTATATTGAAGCAATCGTCCTTTTAGTTTTTTTTTTTATGTCACTGTATTCTAACTTGTGAAAAAGATTTGACGAATCAATACCGTTCCGTTTTTTATTAAATACAACTTTTTGTGCACACCATTTCGAACGCATAAAACAAAAAAAACTTTTGAATTGCTTATTAATAAATATGTTACTAAATTGGCCTTTCACTTAAGGGGCACAACTAGTTTGACCGCCTGAAAAAAGAAGATTTTTGTGAATTTTGAATTTTGTGAAGTATTGCATCGAATGTTTTAAAATTTTGCAGATATATTTATGCATAAATAATGAATGCAAAGTAATTTTTTCAAATGAAAATATTCGATTTTCAGCAAGTTATCCACCATCTCCTGAGTCTTCAAAAAAAAAAACGTTCTCCCACTGCTGCAGTGATTGTAGCCTTCGCAGTGCCTGAAATCAAAAAACCCAAAAATTTTACTTAACTAGGTTATATTTCCTGTACAATGACCCTCGGTTGTAAAAAAAAAATAAAATGCAACAAAATGGGGGTTTTTTGAAAAAAAATGCAAATTTTGCTGAAAAATCTGATGGTTTCTGGCCTGGCATAATTATACTTTTCATCCTATCATTAAACTGGAGGGTCATTGTATGGAAAAACAAATACACAATAAGCTAAAAAAAGACCCAAGTCGATCGGATGATTTGTTATCAAGTTACAGCTGCAGCAAATTTGAAAAATGTAGTTTTGAGAAAAACGCGTTTAACAATAACTCAGATACGGCCGTCAAGTAACGCGCCATTCTAAATAATGAGAAGCTGCTATGTAGAAGGCTGTAACTCAGAAACTATTTAAGATTTTCACTTAAGATTTTAATATGTTATTTTTAAAGGTATAAATTATCGAAAAATGCAAAAACAAAAAAAACGAAATTTTCAAAATTTCAAACTAGTTGTGCCCCTTAATTTGGAGCTTGGAAAAAAATTGATACAATTTGCTTGAATATATACGCTTGAAGGTACACTCCTATGCTGATATTTGATACGATACACTTGGGCCAAAATTCCATCACTGCTCTGAAGGCTTTAAACATTGATAGCAATATTGATAAAAACATTGATAGTAGGAATTTGTTTTCTAAAAAAGCTTAATACTTAAAATTAACACAAATCGATTCACAAACTACTATACAATTTTATTATTATCACTATCTTCTTTAACTGGAAAAATATTGAAAATCTATTGTGTTAATCGTGTTGCTTCAGCAGGATCAACAATTTGTGAGTTGTGACTCGTCCGTATTTAATGTGCGATACATGTATGCAAACCAGTATGGGGAACCTATATGAAACTACTATGAATCTAGGCTTTAAAATCTGACTTGATACCCGGTTCACATGCATAGAAGTTTATAGAAGCGTATTTATATTATTTAGTCGCCACTGACTTTATAATTTCTTCATACAAGTGAATGAGTGAAAGTGAAAAGCCACACACACATGGCTTCTTGAAACGATCTTGTAAATGGAGTCTATGGTCAATCGATTGAAAAAAGCATTTCCCGACTCCAAAAGACCAAATCTATTTCAAAGGAATGACTCGTTCATCACACACAGCCCCATCTGTGCCAGCTGTCCAGCGACAATTAGTAAAACTCATGACGTTCATTTTGTATGCACAATCAATTCATTCCGTTGTCATATTTTATTCGTGAACGAAAAATTACATCGAATGAATGAACAAAATGGCAAAATTGTTTGAACGAAAAAGTTAAATGCGAAAATAACAGGACGTTTCAGATGATTCAACCATACTATTTCGGGTATAATACAGACGTGGATGCTGTTGTTTTTGCTGTTGCTTCAATTCGTCAATGTGCGCGGCGGCGGCAGCGGAGTTTCGGGATTTGCGTGCCAGTGCCACTGTTTGTAGTTGTTGTTAGTGTTGGTCTTGACATTTGAATTGAGGGCACGCCAGGAGCATTAGTTCTTCTTGAGGCTCTCCTGCACCAGCGGCAGGTTCTTGCTGATGAAGCACTTGAATCCGCGGTAGGCCCATGTGCACGAGTCGGACTTTTGTTCGTTCTTGTCGGCGCACTTCTCGATGTCGGCCTTGACAGCGTCCTTGTTGTCCTTGTTGTGGCCCAGCTGGGCGATCAGGTTCGCGGTCTTGAAGCCCTCAGTGGGGCTGAAGAGCTGGAACTTGTCGAAGATGCACTCGATGTAGCAGCGGGTCACCTCATCGTCGGGGAACTCGAATTTCTTGTACTTCTCGATGTGATCGGCGGGCACCTTCTTTGCCTCCATGCACTCCTTGCGCGCCTTGACCAAATCTTCCTGGTTGCGCAATTTGTACTCCTCGGCGGCGGCCTGAATAGCGGAAAAAACAAGAAGTTGACAACAGTTGCAGCACGCAGTCGGCAACAGGTGGGCAGAGCGATATGCTTACCAACGCGAATAGAGCGAACACAACAACTACGATGTACTTCATCTTCGATTGGGACTGTCGGTGGTGTGTGCGAACGTGCAGAATCTGTGAAGCAAGGCGGTTACGAGCGCTCGAATGTTCAAAATCAGACTGATGACAGTTTTGCATAGAACGTCGCCTTTTATAGTGTCACACGGTCGACTGAAAACGTTGAGTACGTTGTCCATGTCAACTGAGTGGGTGATGTTGCTGCCGCACGGCAAGTGCGAGTACATGCCGCACATAGCGGGGGGCGCGGGCGGACAAGTGCAATTTGTGGCTCGCATTCAGCACGTTCGACCCGATGCCAATCAGAATCAGAAAGCACCATTTACTGCATTAATACAAAAACGTCGAGTGAGCGGCTTAATCGTCCGGCCGCTGAGCAGACAAAGCGATCGCGTTGCCGCCTATTGGACGTCGGCTGACCGGCCGCTTTGGCAAAATTTGGAAAATTTTTAATGTGTAACGAGCTTAATAGCTTCTGAATACGTATTTTCGTAAAAAACAAACATGAAAGAAAAGAAACACAAAAACCGCAAAAACAAACAACTGATTAAAAGCTAATTATGACGAAGCCAGGTTTAATGAATTGTAAATGAATTGTGTCAGCGCAGGGGACTTCACTTTGAAAACCATTACTGTAGAAAGTTGATTCCATATAGCCTGACTATAAGGAACCAGCTAACCATATAGCTTAGGCTTCCCAACTATTAAAACGGTTTAGGGAGGACAAAATTTGGCTTGAGGAGGACTTTATATGGGAACTATTTTGTTTCAGGAGGACATAACATTCATTCAATATTTCACCATGTTTTAGAAAATGCAAGTGTAAAAAGAGAAAACCTAAAAGCACAAGTAAATTTTAACTTTTTAACCACTTTAAAAAATAAAACAAACCGCATATTTGTGCGACTGTAATCAACAATATCAAACAATATTTTCAATATCAACATCGAGATCACACAATGCTTTTTTTAATGTAATTCGTATTATGTGCGCGTGACAATTGCCTTTTAATATATTTTTTTGAATTCGTAAGATTAACGAATTCTTATTATCAGCAGGCACACAACATTTTTTATTTTTAAGTCTAATTTTTCCAATGCGGCCTTAATCATGTTGAACATTCCATCAGCTGACTCATCCGGATTTTCAACGAAGTCTATAATTTTATTTTGAATGCCTAAAGCAGCATCGACATATTGGACACAAATTGGAAACATTTTCCTCATTAATTGATTAAGTTGCCACACTTGAATAAAAAAAAATAAAAAAAAATAGAAATTTAATTTGAGCTTGAGGAGGACTTTTTGACCTTTGAGGAGGACGGAGGACATTTTCTGTTCAAGGAGGACTGTCCTCCTCAAAGGAGGACGGTTGGGAAGCCTAATATAGCTAGAGATACGTTGGTTGCAAAGAGATTGAAGCGATAACACGACATTTCATTGGCACAGCATCTGAACATAACCTAACCTAACCGAACCTGTAGTTGTTAAAAAATGACCTACATGTATATAAAAAAAGATATCTAGGCATACTTACATCGAATGCGCGAGAATCGAGCACCATTTACGACATGTCTATTGACTGCGTCTATTGATGTACATATTTAATCAGCCAAATATTGTCCAAAAATGTGTGAACGGAAAGATTTGGCATTAATCACATTGTGTACGTAGATGCATATTCAAATATGTACATGGATTGCTATGTGTATGAAATGTACATATAAAGTATATATAAACATAGGAAGAATTTTCTAGAGGTAAATGATGCACCGCTCTACACAAATCACACATTGTTGTACGCGAAGCAACCCAGTCGGAAATTTGGTAAGGTGATTCCAAAGTAATGCATGATTTATGCCTTATTTCGTATGCTGAAAACAGAGCCTTACAGAAGTAAGGTATTCGTAAGCGAAGTTATGAATACTTCAATTTTAGGCTTACAAAGTAAGTAAGGCAAAGTATGTATGAAAAATTTAAAAACACGACGACGTCCGAACGAAGACAAATGCTTACCCGGTAAGGTATTCGTATGCGGAGTTATAAATACTTCAATTTTAAGCTTACAAAGTAAGTAAAGCAAAGTATGTATGAAAATAAAAAAAATATAAGCTACCAAAAGTAAGGTATGTATGTTCCGAGTAGCTCCGATTGTAGCTTACGCCGAGAAAGCAAACAAGAAACCAAAAGAAGTAAAAAAAAAGTCGATTTTAAAACCCGAATGATTGTTCGTATCGTCATTTCCAAGTGCACTTTACTTTTTAATGTATGTGAAATGTACATATGAGTAAAACAAGTTTGGAAGAAAACAGTGAATGAACAAGCGTAGCGGGTTGGGCTCGATAATCTAGAGGGTAGAGCGCTGGCTTGTCATGCCAGAGGCCCTGGTTCGAATCCTAGCGCGGGCTGTTTGAACACTCATCTATTTCCATCGCTATCCAGAAGAAGCAGTTGAGAAACGCACAAGTCAGCTTATAATTATAGCAATGCTAAAACCTCCATGTCTACCTTCCATCGTAAGTGAAGAAATCAACAGTGCTTACATTATCTGTAGCGAGGAAGGCATAAACGGAATAGGTCGTTTTTTTAAAATAATTTTAAGCCCATTCCAATAGCACATTACGGCCCCCTTACGTTTTCCTTCATACCGCTACATTACTAAGTAAAGTACATTTGGAATGGGAACGCCTTCGGAGAGATGCTTACTTTTTCAACAATGCGTAAAGCATGTTGGGTATGCGCTCACTTTCGCATTACCTTACTATACGAAAAAGTAAACAGTATTTGGAATGCAAGCACGAAGTATTCCGAGCATTTTCTTTGCATTCCTTTCTATTTACAATAGTAAGTGAGAGGGTAAGCATGTGTGATTCTCTTTATACTTTACGAAATAATGCTTACGTCAGGCGGCCATTTCTTTAAAAAGGTAATGGGAATTCGTTAGAGAAATATGGAGTACTCCACAACGAAAAATAAGCATGCCGTAATGCATTGATTCATCGTTCCATTTCCGACTGGGAAGTGTGCGTGTTTGGCTGTGTGATATGGCCTGAGCGCGTCCAGTGCGCCTGTGTGCAGACTGTCGCACGCCGGGCGCTGCATGCTGCCTCCAACGGCACAGATCAGCAGACAATGCCCTCGCCAACGTGATGCTGCCACTACGCCGCTTATGTTGCTGGCCGCTATACAAACACACACACACACACACACACGTACATACATGAAGCAATTTTTGTTCTGATTCAATTAATTTTTATCATATTAACGCACATCTGAGCAGTACTTTTCCATGTGCTCAAGCCGCGAGATAATTCCATCGAGCGGACCACTAACGCTGTCCGCCACTCGGACACATCAGCAGTAAAATCAACAACAGCAGCGCCGCATCAGCAACTGCGACGCAACTGTGAAGTATGTTTCCTTGCAAATTGTTTGGTTTTGCTTGTGAACTGCAATTTGAAAGCCGGCAATTGCTGGAGCTGGCCGACGCGGCGGGGGTGGCAGAGTGGCGCGCCGACACGACACGACACGGCCAAACAACAGCCACTTGGCTCAATTGTGCGTCGGTCAAGCGGCAAACTCGGTCGGTCAGTGGAAGCAATCGTGCGAGAAGAAACATTCTAGATGTGTGGAGCATGAATTGAAACGAGAAAAGCGCTCGCACTCGCGAATCGTTGCACGAAATTCGGCTGAGCAAGGGTGCAGCAACGAGAACGTGTGTGTGGATGGGGACGTGTGATTTGCGGTGGCGCAGAAATCTTCCACTGCGACTCGCAGCTGACGTGAGGTGAAAGCGGCAGATAGACAGGATCCTCAAACTGAAAAGTTTCGGACTGAAACTGAAATGTTTTCCCTGAAGTAGTTATCTGTTAGCGTGTTTGAAAGTTGCAATGCAGGCGTTTTAATATAATAACAACAATTATATTTTTTTGGTTTCAGTTATTTTGTCTGCAAATTTTTACTTACACACCAAAACTACAATAAAAAAGGTATGCTTGAATTATTGCTACCCGAAGGTTGCTGTTTTGTGTTGACAATTATCAATTTTTGGTTTTAATTAGTATTTAATACTACATAGAATGATTGGCCACAGGCAGTTGGTTGGTTTAATCACAGAATAAACAAAATACTGTTTATTCTGTGGTTTAATGACGGGCCATTTTCTATGGGCAAATCACGTGCAAAAGGTAGACAAAAAAGGAGGGGGTGGAGTAAACACACTTCTTTAATGGTCCATGTAGAGTCATGTCCCAAAATAGGTTTACAGCTATTAAAAAATTTTTTGTTAACTTTTTATTTAATTTGGGTTTAAAAAGAGACTGCAGATTTCTATCCAGAAATCAAGAAACAAAATTGTAAAAGATCCCAATTTTATAATTTTGATTCCCTTTGGCATTCTAGTGTTAAGGAGTTTTATGCTTTCTAAAGTTGCTTTTGTTTTTTCCGTAATTGCATTAAGATTCATGAAATAGCTTTTAAATATTCTGAAAGTGAGCTTGAGAACGTGTAGAGAACTTCTTAAATAACAATTAAAGAAACTATTAATTGTGGACACAATGCAAAAACATAGCGCACGCGACCATTCGATCATGTATTTTTTGTAGTTCAGTGTAAGCGAGATTTTTTTGGGGCTATTTTTGAGATTTTTTTATAGGCAAACTACAAATTTGTTTTCAAATACATATATCGAGCCGTTTCCGTGTTTTAATCGTCGTTATAAGCCAAAAACTAATTTTTACAGGAGACTTTTTTAGTTTCTCTGCATTACACAGTGATTCGACTCCATACAACCGCGGGACAAAATTAGAAGGAGTGGTCTGTTCTTTAGAAAATTTGGTATACCAGTTAAGCATGAAATCTTTTCTTTTTCTTAAACTTTTGTAGTTTGGCAATGTCTGAGACTTAAATTTGCAATTTTCGTAATTTTTGGTGAGCTATAGTAACAAGTGTGTTGGCTAGATTTTTCAGATTTTACATTTAATCAGTTACGTCTACAATGTTAATTGCCAAGAGCAGCAGAAATTGTATCGAGACCCTTTAGTTTTGCAATAAAAACGAGATTATTAGATATATGTTTTGCATTTGTGCAGTTTTTTTCATTTTTCATGCTGATTGCATACTTTTAGGGATAAATATACTATAATTTGTCGAAAAAAAGGTATTTACACCACTTTTCAAATTTAATTAATTTCTGAGATCGAAAGATGTCAGAGGATGTAATTACATTATTCGACAAAGGAAGAATGCTTCTTAAAATAAAACAAAATTCAGGAACATACTTTCACATACTTTTTAGATATTTTCCTCTAAGTTTTGCCAATTTTCAGGTTTTTAATTTTGGAAAATATTTTAAATTACATGTGAAGTAGAAGCCTTAGGTTTACAAATTTTGAGAAAACACTGAAAGCAAAAATGCCCAAATCAATTCCTAGTCTATCTTGAAAGTTTAAGCAAATTTTTGCTAACCATGTATTTTTACGATTTTGTTTACTCAATAGACCATAGTGAAATTAATAAAGTGTGCCAGATAGCAGAAGCTCTTTCTTCATCGTACACTTATTTTCTAACAGTTAATGTCATTATGCTAGAGTTCATGCCAGAGTTCATAACCCGTCTGTGCTGTATGAAAAAATTAAAAAATAAATATTTGTTAGAAAAAGGAAATACGTTCTGCACCAAAAACGCAACTACATGCCAGGAAAAACGTGCTATCTCTGCAAAAAACGCATGGCAATGCAGTTTCTATGGTTTTCTAACATAAAATAAATTATGTTTTAAATGCAGGAACAACCAGGAACAAACGAAAAATAGGAACTTTTCTACGTTTTAGCGCTATAACTCACGATTTATCGTCACTTACAGTTATATAGGGTGTTTTTTTTAGAGGTTTGCTTTTCGAATAGAGATAAAACTGGCATTTTGTGGTCAAATCTGGCAACTCTAATGTCATTTACGTTCAGTTTGGTTTGCCATTTCATCATGAACAGGTTGACAAAAGAACAACGCTTGCAAATCGTGCAAATTTATTTCGAAAATAATGGTTCAGTTCGCGAAGTTTACCGCAAGCTCCGTCCATTTTATGGTCGACATTATCGTCCATCAGAGCAATTAATTCGGTTAACCATGGGTCGTTTTCGCACTACGTTTACTCTATGTTATAATACGCATCCGCAGAGACGTCGAACAGTGCGCACCGAAGAAACAATTGCCGCTGTAGAGCAAAATGTTGAAGAGGACCCAGTCAGAAGAGGAGTCAGTTACCGTTAACCGGTATAGAGCCATGATATCCGACTATTTAATTCCCGAATTGGATGGCATGAATGTGGATGAGTTGTGGTTCCAACAAGACGGCGCTACATGCCACACAGCGCACGTCACAATCGATTTATTGAAGGAAACATTCGATGAGCGCATAATTTCGCGGAATGGACCTGTCAATTGGCCACCAAGATCGTGTGATTTGACACCATTGGATTATTTTCTTTGGGGATATGTGAAGTCGCTCGTCTACGCCAACAAACCAGAAACGTTAGGGGACTTGGAAGCCAACATTCGTGGCGTTATTGCCGACATACGGCCCCAAATGCTCGAAAAAGTGGTTGAAAATTGGACCTGTAGAATTGGCTTTATTCGAGCCAGCCGCGGCGGCCACATGCCCGAAATCATATTTAAACATTAATGGCATAAAATTATCCTTCCAATAAAGCCAAATTGATGGACATTAAAACGATTTTCTTGTGTTTTATTTCAATTCGAAGTTCTATACCTCTAAAAAAAACACCCGATATGATACTCCAACTTCACATTCTTCCAGGCTCTTTCAAGCCTTAGGCTGAACATTTTGCATTCAACTATGTTTTTTTTAGACATGCAATTCGTTTGCCCTTAGAAAGATATTTACAGTACATATTAGTGCTAAAAATGGTGAAAAGGTTTTCTTTTAATTTATACAAATATTTTTGCCATATACTCGCATATAAATATATATTTCTGGACTACTGAAAGTAAATTTTAAATTTTGTGCTATTTTAGGGACAACAAAATAAAGGTTAATCGAACTGACACAAATAAATTTACACATTGACAATTGCTACTCAGAGAAATAAGTGTATGTCATCTACCTGGTACACTTTATTGATTTCACTACGCAATATACTAACAATAGACTAACAGAAAACATGTGTTTAAATTTTTTTGTGAAAAAACTTTCGACTTGTGCAGCTTTTGCACACACACTAAATAATTATTTCCACAGATTTTTTGGGGTTTTCTTAGTTGGAGTTTTACCTTTCAAATGACGTCAAACTCGCTAAATTCTGACACTATAAATTTTGTGAATTTAAAAAAATAAAAATAAAATTGACAATTGGAAAAAATATTTGTTTAAAAATTTTGTACTACTATTTTCTTTTTTGCTACAGAGCTGCAATTTCACAGCAATCAGTTTATGTAATATATCATTCAGTTTATTAAGTATCATCAAAGATGCAACGAATTAATAATATTTATTATTACTGGTATGAAAATGTATACATATGTATGTATTAAGTTGTAATTATTTTCATTATTTTTTCTTGGATTTGCTTGCTTTCTTTCATTCAGATTGCGGTTGAGAAAACGAATTCTAAAATACGTCTTCCCTAAACAACAACGTTTTTTTATATGTGTTCTTATCAATATGTGACGCCTTAGACCAGAACCCTAAAATAATTATTATTCCTTACTTTTTTATGCACCCTTAAAATTTTATTTTTATTTATCAAAAAAGCAAATGACTTTTAATTTTGCTCGATTGAATCTACGTGTATATTTTTGTATCATGGAACGAATCACTGTGCATTGGTCTAACATAATTGCATGATTTTTGGTAAACACACTTAATTAGGCTTACACACCGAGTAGATATAATTTCAGTGGCTTCAGCTAAGCGTAACGGCGTTGTTTTTTTTTTGGTCATACGATAATTTGTGCGGGCACTTTTATGGGCGATTAAAGTTTTGCAGTGGCATTAAAATCGTTTTTAGATACAGTTGCCGATTTTCGGGTTTTAGTACGATATTTATTATAAGAAACCTTTCTAATCCTGTTTTATGTTCGTAAGAGTCAAATAAACAAACTAAAACTGAAGTATATTGGTTCACGACAGAAATAATTTAGAAGTATTTATCAAAACCAGTTCATTTCAGTAAATTTTTGTCAGTTTTTGCGCTTTTACACAAGGAACAGTGTCTGAATTGTTTCTAACTGGACTTTCAGAATAACGCAAAATATAATTTAAGTGAATGCGAGTTGTTGCGGTGAAAGTTTGCTCCATTTTTCTTATTAAATATAGACTTTGGTCTGAGCTCTTTGCTTCAGGCTACACGTCTCTGCATCTCATCTGCATCGACTTCAGGTCTGTCTCCCGTACTTTTCATCTCAATAACAAAAATGTTTTGCCGAAGTGGCAACGATTTTAAAATGAAATATACATATTATTTTTGCTTAATTTAAAGACTTTTTTTAGCATAGTAAGAATGATTCGATTCAGATCAAGTACGCATAGCTTTGTTCGATAACTCATTGCCATTCTGAAGGAATTTTCATTATGCCTCTCTCATAAATGCATAAGACCCTATCAACCAAGCTCCTAGAGCTTCTGTTGAGTCACTGTCGATGTATGTGGCCTGGCCTTGTCTAGATGGAACAGAATTTCTCTCTTATTGGGCAAAGCTGGCTGCTTCTGAGCGATTGCTTCCTTCAGACGATCCAATTGTTGACAGTACAGGTGCAAATTAAAAGTTTGGCCATAGGGACGCAGCTCATTGTAGATGATGCCATGCTAATCGCACCAAACCAAAAGCAAAACCTTCCTGATCATCAATCTTGATTTAGACACTTTTAATCACCAGTCACCATCTGCTTCAGAAATGAGTCGATTTTGTTTCAATTCAGCAGCGATTCGCAGATGGAAATTCGATCTTTTTGTTGCCTTTACTTGTGTAGCACCCAAACATCGAACTTATTTTTTTGATACAGCCTTATTGAAGTGACTTCAAACGGTTATGCTTAGCTCTTACTGAAACGGAATCAACGAAACCAAAAATTGCTCGGGATTGACTTTTAAAGCATCTGGACTATGAACACTATTAATATTTTCGGACGCCTGGCTTGCGTTGTTGCCTGTATCGAAGAAAGTCCGTAAAATATGGCGTATTTTCTCTTTCCTGTGTCCATCTTTAAAGAAGTTTGTTTTAGTACGAAATCGTATTCTTTAGTACCATCTGGTGTAGCCGTAACCCGATCGCACTTATACAACGCGAGATACTGATTACTTACGCATTGACTAGGAGTCAGTTTACATTTCAGCGATCTACGTGAATTCGGAGTATGGCTTGAAGAGGCAGTAGGTGCAGCCATCTGGTCAACTGCTCAGTTGTGAGTCAATGGCTTTGTCACTTACTCACCTAATAAGTATGTTCTTCAACAAATTAAAACACACCAGTTTCGAAGCAACACAAGCAACATTTATTCATTTCTTCATAGCTAGAATGATGCATTTTTTGTCCTTTGTGAGTTTATTTTCTCAATTGGTGTATTCTCATTGTTTGCGTAATAGTAATACAATGGTTATCAACTATAATGCATACTGCGTATGTAAGCAGTTAAGTGTTTAATTGTTTCGGCTTCAATTCAAATCTGTAATTTCTGAGCTTGAAAATTCAGGCGGCTCTTAGTTTTAGGCCATTCGCAAGTGTATATGTTATGTATGGGTATTGCTATGTATGTATGTATGTATTGTAGTATGCTGAATGTATGCTTACCAGTGCCATGAATTTCATAAGCATTGCAACGTAAAGTAGAACCATTTAATTAGGCAAACTAAAGTGACACGAAATGAATGTCAAATCTAGCTTAAGTGAAGAGCAACGTGTGCTGCTGTGTTGACTCTTCTGTATCATTTACAACGTAGGTATCACAATGGCTAAATTCATTAAAGGAAAACGACAACGAATTCAATTTAAACTAAATGCACTTAAAATCATAGAGGAGACCTTAAATTATCACAAATTCAAATTATTATAAATGGTATGCTGTTTGCTGTTATTCTTGTTGTTGTTGATGTACGTGATGGCGATTGTGCAATCAGTGCGAAATTAAATGCTAACTAGATCGCCGCTGCCAAGTCGCCGGCTGGCGCACAATGTGTCTTAGAGCCTTAAAATTATATGCAAAATTTTGCCAAATTGTGTGGAAAAGCAGCGTGTCTGTAGGAAGCCGTCTTGTCTTCGTTGATGAATGTGTAAATTTGTAGTTAGGCCATAACGCGCTATTTATGTGATTTTTGTTTTTCATTTGGAAATGTCGAATATTGTCATCACAACTGTGCCAAATACTCAAAAGTTTACGTAAAAATTAGGGATAGTTCATAGTGCGTTCTGCTAATTTTTTTTTAATAATTTCAAGGCAAAGGATTTCAGTGCACTGCAGGCACTGCCCAGTGCAGAGCAACGTGGGCCAATCATGCAGCACACGATGAACATTTTTGTTCTAATTTCTTTCAATTCTTCTTTGGAGCACAACGTATCGCACACTCAATACAATAGGATCACAACTAAAAATTTTCCAAAATCGACTTTTTGCCTTAAATCAATTCACAGAACACATCTCTCACTACTTCAAGAATTGCATTCTTATCCCTAACTTCTTTAGCTGGAAAAATGCTGTATGTCTGCTTTAAAGAAAATTGCGTTGCTTCTGAAGGATCAACAGTTTTTAACCTCTCCAGAAAATGTGACATTTTTGAGTTGTGACGCTTTTGTATTTCGCGTGCGGTATGTCGCTAAGCAATGGTCGCTGTTGTTACTGTGGTTGTTTTTACAACTTAAATTTGCCTTATTTCGACGCGTACTTTAACAACTGGTGAAAAACGTTTGCGAACATAAAAAACAGAAAAAATCAAATTAAATTTAAATAAAAAAATACTCTAAAACGAAGCTTAAAATGTGCAAATTGCATAAACTGCAGTGTTTTTAAAACTATTTTGTTTTGTTTCTTTAGTATTTATGTGTTGTAAGCATTGTGCTCTCTTTGAATGTTTGCTGCCAATTTGGCACTGCGTTCGAGACAGTCAGAGAGCACATTAGTTTTCTGGAATGGTGCTTAAAGCTTTGTTCAGCGTGGCATTCACCTCCGTTGCGCTGTTGCTGCTGGAGCTGATGCTGGCGCTGCTATTGGATGCTGCGGCGGCGGCGGCGGCAGCGGCAGCGGCTGCTGCGGCAATAGAGCCGTCCAAATCCAACTCGACAGTCGGTATGGGATCGCGCCAATAGTTGAAATTCGAAAACTCCACGGAGCACTCATCGTCGCGTATGGGCGGGAACAGTTGATCGACAATGTACGTCATGCTGCAATAGCTGCAAAAACGCAAAGAAACCAATTGTAATATGACAAAAGATGAAATTCGTTGATATAATAAGTAAAATAGTGCGCTTTTGGACAGCTAAATAATTATTAAGTATAGGAGAGCATAAAAAAGTGTAAAGGCTAAATGTGGTAATGCTCAACGTTTTGTTGACAATAGACGTTTTCGTCTATACTTGAACAAATAATTTTCAGTATTCCAGGTAGATGTTGATCGTCTGAACTTCTATTGCTGGCCTGAACAAAGCCAACTGTGCCACAAAATGCTTACACTTTAAGAGTTCAAACTGTATTCAACATACTTTCAGATTCTTCGGACGTGGTGTGTGCTAAGAATGTTTGATAGGTTAGCTCTTTTAGGTTGCAGTGCACTATCCCCAGCTATAATAATAAGTTAGATTAGGTTTAAGTGGCTGGATAGATCTTAGCCTACACCAAAGCCAAGAAGCTGGCCCGTTGTGATGCCATATGCAGCTTTCTCGGTTGCACTTGATGAAACCATCTGAACGATGTTATGCACCTGAGTTGTTTTTATATCTACATAGAATATTTTGGCGAGGTATCGTAGAAACGGTTGTCCTAGTATGTGTAGGCTTCTTCAACTGAGTGCTGAACATGTGTGTGCTCTAAGAATGTTGCGGCATTCTCGTTAATTATAAATATATTTAAGCAAATTCGTATTGCAACAAATAAACAAATAAATAAAAGTAAACAAACTTGACTAACAAATGTGTGACGTTCTTCTGGAAGGCAATCGACATCAGCCGAAGTATCTGAATATAAATATTCGCACACCAAATCTGGCTGCTTGAGCAGATAGTTGATTATTAAGTAGTGGCCACTTAAATGATATTTTGTTTTGTCTTTCGGTGTAATTTTCAGAGTTTAACGTTTCTAGTGCATACATTTAGGAGATTACCATCTTTCAGAATAAATACAAACGTCTTTTTAATAATTTTCAATAGAGATAAATGCTTTCGCGTCCATTTTTATCAAGTTTATAAAATTTTAAAAATAATTTATAACAGAACATAGAAACTATAAAAAATGTATATAACCCTATTCAATTATTGCGTATTTTTAACAAAAATATGAATATTCAATGCGAAACAAAATCATTTTCTTGCTCAGCCTGCCAAACCTTTACTTTTTCTTTCAGTAAAATCTATACATCAAGTAACTTTTCCATAACAGCACTTTTTTGATGTATACTTTTAGGAAATATATCCTTTTTCATAAACAAAAATCCTTTATATAGTTTTCAAGGCTCCAAAACAATGTTTTCATGACAAATATATTTCATGTTCAATTTGTGGCAAAGCATATTAGTATGTTTTGTCTTTAAAACACTAACTCTACTATGCTGCTGAGCTTTTTTAAACACAAAAGTAAAGTTTTCAGAACATCAACATAAAACAATACAATTCCATACTAATCAGTCATTTCTTATTTACAGCATGAAATTGTTGATGCAAACTAAATACTAAAAACAAATTTTGTGTATATAAAATTAGTTAACAATTTACAGTCAATATACAAAGTGTGTCTACTTCCAAATCAGTTTTAGCGTTTTATCGAATTTAATACAATTCCACTTCCCATTCTGACTGTCACACATGGCCAATTGTACAGTACTAAATGTACTAGACGATTTTTCGCAACACTAACACTACATTTTGTAAAATTATTTAACAATTCGTTACACAAATTTCATGGTATTCATGAATAAATAAAACGACCTTCCAGCCAAAAGTTGATCAATTTAACAGTTTTATTTGCCAAAAATGCAAAATTCGTTTTTTGCTTCTTGCTGCCTTTGCAATGCTTAACCAGCAAACAAATATACACCTGACAGCCAGGAACGGGGCTGCTTGTCGGCTCGTTTTAAGGCACAAGTACTTATGTAAATGCCTGCAGACTTGTTGCGAGAGCCGAAATACAACTTTTCACATTATAACATATATATAGTATAATAGATTATCAGACATTATTATAAGCTACATTAAAATGTAAGGAATAATATTGAATATATATATAAAATTACAACAATTTAGACATGACAAGAGCATTAAGTTTAAGGTACACACTGTAACGCTTATTTTCATAGAGACAACAGTTGAACATATTATACAAAATACACATAGAACAAAACCATAAATAAAATATATGTTCGGAGATAGGCACAACTTACTACTAGACACTTCTTAAATATACATACATATATATGTAAATATATACTCTGAAATAGGACACAGCAATCTGACTTAAGTAGCTACTTTTGTCATCATTGATAAAGCGACTAAATTGTAAACATTCCTTTCCAAACAAAAAATATCACAATCAATTTCACTTGTTCATTTTGTGGTTATGAGTAGCTCCTCGATTCGCTCGACTCAAGTTCCAACTAAATACTGCGTTCACTTCACGCTCCGCTCAACCGTTGGGCGCGTTCAAGTGTGCACATTCAACACGCGCCGCTGGCTGGGCAGCGCATCGTTCTTGGCGTGCAAGTGTTGCTGCTCGTATTTGGCATCCAGCACGAGACCGTCGTCCTCATCATCAATAGCAATGCCATCGGTGGCGTAGTCGTCGTGGTAGATGTCATCTGCGTCGCCCCCGTCATCGTCCGCACAGGCGACAGCATCGCTGTCGTCTTCGCAGTCAGTTTCGCTAAATTGCAACTCATTCTCGTCGTCACTTTCGTACGCCCTTACAGTGCTGTCCGGCGGAAAATACTCATCGACTTCGAGCGACTGATTGATGTAACCCCTACAATTTGATTGTCAAAGTGGGAAGAAACTTTTAGCATTGCCGTGTGCAAACATTTTTCATTCTCGCCGTCTTTTGTTTGTTTGTTTGGGGTTCTTGCAATTTTGCACAGTGCACAGTGGTACTTAGTGGGGTAGTGGTGACAGTAGCGTTTATTCCTCACACATTTTAGCCAATTACATGAGTATTAACATGAGCATGTTCAACGATGGAGCGTTAGACATTTCGAGACCTGCAGCCAGCATTAAAGCCACATACCAGCACAAGTAATACACACACGCAAATACATATGGGAACGTGCGTGTATGTCCTATCACTACATACATACATACAAAGGTAAGTGTTAGCTTTCAGCGAGACTTTTACCACATTTAGCTCTGAACACCAATTTGAGAATGCATGATTTGGTTAATTGTACGCCGTGGGCATGCGGACTCGAGGAAAGCGCTACGCAATTGAATGAATAGAAGAGAAAGTTGGTTGGCTGGTACTTACGATGATTGGAATGTTTGTGTTAGTTCGTGCTTCAGTTCGCCTTTGGTGTTGATGGTGAAGATGCGCATTATCGGTATGCCAACAGCGCGGTACGCCCAGACGTCCTACAAAAGAACACAAACACAAATGTAAATATGCTGTTCGAGGTGCATTGTTGCGCTTTGACGCACATTGATGCGATTGCCGTAGCCCGCGTAGAACGGATCCTTGAGTGGGAATAGTTCGCGTATGTCCGACAGACAGGCGATTTTAAACTGCTCCGGCTTGCGCTCGATCACTTCGCGATGGAACGCCGAGATAAGCGACGTTGGATTCAGCAGCAACGGCCCGTCCGGCAGCTTCACGTCTCCCTGCCGTATCGAGCGCAGATATTCGCGCGTGGCACGCGACTGCCCAATGGCACGTGCCGATAAGTACAGCAGCTTGTAGCCGTTTTGTTCGATTTTCGAAAAGAGCTGCGCCACACCCAGCTGCGCCCAGTCTTTGCCGACCATGGGCAGCAGGTGGCCCAAAACGTCCGACTTGGTAATGGTGCCGTCAATGTCCGAGATGACCACTTTGTCGTTGTGGTTCCAGCGGAACAGATAGCACTTGCAACGTGTGGTGCCCTGATAGGCGGTGGTCACGCTGAACTCAATTTCGTTCATGCCATCCTTCAGGTTTAGTTTTTTCTGAATAGTGAAAAATGTATGCATTTATGAAATATGCTTTTATTTAAAAAAAATGCACCAATGCAGTCGGCTTGTGACACTTACAATGGCCTCCGAACTGAGGCGCAAACTCTTCTTGAAGCGTTCGTTTTTGTTGAGGCTGTCATTGTTGTTGTTGCTTTCGCTTTTCGACGAAGCTTGCGACAAGTCCTCCAGGTTCTCAACCATGGCCGATGTGTTCTCAGCATTCAGCGTCGAGTCCGTCTTGCTGAGCGTATGCTCGCTGACATCTGGCGAGTTGGGACGCGTCGTTTGCGTGCCAATAGCAGCCTGATCGCCATCTGCAAGCATTAAGTCAAAAATTACTCACTAGAAGTGAAAATGTTGGCTTAAATCAAATGTGCACAAACCTCCGACGTCCGCTTTCTCCTCAATCTTTGCAGTCTTTGCATTGCCAGGGGCCGCATTCGGGACGCCGCTCTGCGAACGACGCCAGTTCCACCACGGGCGCTTTGCCTGTGCAGCCGCTGCAGCGGCGCCGGCCGATTGATGGCCGTCCGGCTCATGTTTGTCCTCGTTGCCGGCGTCCGGTTTGCTGTTTGCCATTAGCTGCTCGATGGCGTCCTGCAGTGGCGGAAATGAGAATTTCGATTAACGATCCGAGGCACAGTGCCTTACACAGAACATTAGCGCAGGAGCAGTGCTTACTTTGGATAAAATTGCAAACATTTTAGTGAAATTACAATTAGTTGCGGACTTACGTTAGTCAGAGGTTTCTGGAATGTTATTATGGTCATGACAATTGGACATGCAGCCGCCCACGTGTAGTATTTACCATTTAGACGTACAACTAAGTTTGGCGATGAAAACAAGCTGGGATTCTCGCACACCTATCGTGAGTATTACATGGGTTGATTTACGATTAGTTTCACGATGTCACAATTGTGTACGAATTGTTTAAAAAGGATTTAGGACGAGGTAACGCGGCCACAACGCATGTGACTTTGGGATTTCGCAATTACGCTTACATACAAAAATACATGTACACTATAAGCCACTTAGTTGGCAGTACAAGCCCTTCAGAGTAATTGCAACATCCCATCGAGCCCGATTTATATCATACAATATATTATAGATCAATTGTGAATTAAGTTTTTAATCATCAGCAACATAAACTACTTGAAATAAACTAAATTTGATTCAATTGATTTTCAATATAGACGTGCCGTTCCCAATATCGAACTAATGATATCAAGCTTAATTTATGTCATCACTTTAATATTCCAGTAAAACTTAATACAATTCGTGGTACTTCAAAGAGAATAATTTTAACGCAACAAAAACTGATTATTTTCTCCCAATCTGGTACCGATCATGTGTGTGAGTGAATCTTATTCGAGTACTGTTCATGCGTGTATTGAAACAAAACCAATTACAAATTACAGTGTGCTTGTGCAGTGTTTGCATGCTGATGACATGTGTGTAGCGTAGCACATTTATATGCAAACAAATATTCTTTGTAAGCAAAATTATTAAAATAACACACATAGCTTATAAGCAACATTGAACTGGAGCCCATGCGCTTCACTACTTACATCCGAATACTTGATGAGATGCTGATCGAACTCCTCATCTGATGGCACACCCTTCTCATTAACACCACACAATGACATTGCCACGAAGTCTAAGTACCTGTAGAGGGGAAAACCAAAATTGTCTATGATTGGCATTCCTGCATCCTCCGCACTGCTGCGGCACACTTACTTGGCATCTTGCAGTTTGCCGTCCTCGTAGTCGGAATCGACGCTCTTCTGGCCCTCCATCGAGCTGGGCGAATGCGGCAGACTGGTGCCGTTGCCGCTTTCGCAATCGTCCTCGCCGCCGTGCAGCGCCGATGTGGGCGTTTCCTCCTTCGACAGGGTGGCCGTGGGGAAATAAAGGGCCACCATTTCCGGGTCGACGCCTTCGGCGTCCAGATCGGACAAATATATGCCGCCGTCATTGGCCTGCTTGCGCATCTTATTTGTCTTCTTCATGAAGTTGAACATGCCGCTGAGCATGGAATTGCGTTCCATATTTCGCTGCGCCACCTGGTCCGCAACGTTTTCGTTCTCGGGCGTTGGCAGTTCGCCCCACTTCCACGAGGCTGAATTCGACATGCGCTCCACGTCGGCGTCCTTCTCGCGCAGTGAAATCTCCAACTCACTGTCGCTCTGTATGGGGGTGGAGGGACGTCCAGCGCCACGTCCTGCACCGCCACCATTGCCGCCCGACGAGGTGACTTCAGTATCGCTGAAAAAGTGTATGTCCAGATCGGGTATGCGTGTTGAAGGTGTTATCGGTGATGTTTGGCACGTTTCGCTGATCGGACTCTCATCGCCTGCCGTAGCCGAGACGAGTGGTGCCGATTGTTGGTCGTTCGACTTCGTTGTGCCCTCATCGTTGGATGATGAATTAGTGTTGTTCGACATGGAAACAGAGGTGGCGTCCACTTCTTCTGCATTCTGACCGGCGGCCGCATTTCCTTCCAGCGGTGTGATGCTGCCCACCGAACTACTGGACGACGACTTGCGCTGCGCATTCTTCTTCTTCATTTGCGACTTCTTGCGGCGCTTCTTCTTGCCCTTCGACTCATCCTTAATGCTAAGGTTGTTGGAGTTGGTTTCTGCAGGGGGATTGCAGGTGGCAGCGGCGCTGCTGCTTTCTTTGGTATTTGTTTCGGCGGTGAGTGTAATGTCCAGTGTGGGCTTTGGCTGTGCCTTTTCTTCGGTTTGTGTGCTGTTGCTCCATTCCTGCGAGTAGTATGGTTTTTAATAAAAAACAAACCCAGTGTGAATGTGAATGAACAAACCTTATCGTTATCGGCAACATCGAATTGAAAGATTTCCTCATGCTCCGCCCACTCTTGTCGCAGCTTCTGTGTGGTGTACTCCTGGAGTTTCTCGCTGAGACTGCGACGTTCTAACGTGTTGTCAGTGTGTCTAAAACGAATGAAATGGATGCAATGAATTTTCAATTGCCACAATGAGATTTTAGTAAATTAGACAAAAATACTTAATTTTTATGTTGAGATGGAAACTCAACTTTTAAGGCACTGCAAAATGTGAGTTTTTTATGCTAATTGGATCAGTTGTTGATTATTTGTTATGAACAAATAATTAAAAAACATCAATTGAATTAGAGTACACATTCGTGCATCGTTTCTAATTAATTTTCACGACAAGCCAGTAAATTTTTAATTATTTGAAATCAGATGAAATTTTATAAGTTATAAGATTTAAGTCTTATGAATCATTTCTTTAAGCAAGAAGACACAGGTAATTAACATCAGGTAATCAAATGTGCAGCATCTAAGTAATTAATTATCATGAGTCAAATAATCAAAGCGTTAAAATTGGCTAACCCAATTAATTTTAGATCACTAAAGTACATTTTCATTATGCGTTAAACTAACAATGATAAATAATATAAATGAATAATAATATAAACTGATTAATGAGTAAAAAAAATTCTGAAAAAATATTAGTTTACAGATTATGTCATGTCAAAAGTCATCAACTCAAAAGTTATATTTAAGTAATCAAATCCTTATTCACAATGCTTGAATGATTAACTGAAAACATGACTTAAATGATTAATAATTATCTTATTAACTCATTAAAATTAATTAATTAATTGATTAAATAACTAGATAACACGGATTATCGATAAAAAATGTCTACAATATAATGATTCATTAATTAAGCAATTTATAAGTTCATTATGAAATGATTGATTAATAGTAACAAATATTCAACTAAATGAACTAAAGTTGCACAACTCCAAATTAAACAAACTTAAAGTAAGCACTAGAACACTACCTTCTGTAACTGAAATCTGAGACTTGATTCTCAAATTTCGGCACATTATCATCCTTTTCAGTTTCTTTTGAGAAGTCAATCGAATTACGTCTTGGCAATGGCAACGGCAGTTGTATATCATCACTAGCAATTCTATGAAAACATAAACGAAACAAATGACAGTCATTAAATAAAAATTATGAAGTCTACAAGTGAATATGCGTAAGTGAAAGTAACAAATGTTGGCAAATTATAAACAAAAACTTCACTCAGTAAAATGCTATGAAAATTTTGAACCCAACGCGTATGCCACTAAAATGTTGATTGCATCAACTGCGCTGCTTACTTTGATTTAATGTCCGAATCATCTGCTTCCAATGCGATAGTCGTGTACTTCTTCGGAAAGTAGTTGCTTGGTATGGGCGACGTGGCCATATTTTCGGGCAATTCTTCGACATCCTCCTCGGGGCATTCCACAACGAAGAAGGCTTCACCGGATTCGCCCAGTTTCATGTGTATATCGACGGGCTCGCCATTGATTTCGATGTCAACCTGAAAATACCCAAAAATCACAATCAAGATTGTAAAGATGTTTGAAATGTGCTTGACAAAACTTACCACTTTCTCGCGGCTGCGCAGCACGCCCAGTTTGCCGAATCGCACATGAAACGGTGAACACTGAAATTCGCCGTCCGGTTGCTCCACGACAATCACATCAATGGCACCGGTCAGCGTGGCGCCGTTGATCTCGCTGTAGAACTCCTTGAAGTTGCTAAACACCTTCACCAGGCTGTTCATCCTGTCGAGTTGTCTGCAAACTGTGTCCTTGACAGTACAAAGCTAGGCGTGCAGGTGCTTGCCGGACGCTCTATTCGTTGTTGAATCAGCGCGACTTGCGGCCACTGAATATTTGTCTAATGATTGGCGATTTGGTTGGTGTGTTGCAGCACTTGCGGCTACTGGGAAACTACACTTTTCGCAATTATTTCGCTGCCATTTTATTGCAGTTGACTGTTAGTGGTTTAGCGTGCGGGGCTGCTGCTGACGTTGGTTTGCAGTTATCACCAAGAATTGCGCGACCTCTTGCCGACTCGGTCGGGTGCTGCTTATCTGCAAGTGGACAAGGGGAAAAAGTGCGTGAAATTAAATTAGTTTACGACTAGTGGTAATCAGTAATCATGCAACTAGAGATAATTTCGGTGCGAACGTTTGTCGGCCATTATTTTGGATTTTTTAGCTTTTCATTGGAGCGAATGGGCGGATGATTGAATGAAAAATGGAATTTTAATAAATGTATTGACGATAAGATAAAGTGTACTATATAGTTGATAGTAAGTATGCAAGGAATTTTGTGCAGAATTTTCATGAACTTATTTATGAGGGCAGGCACAGTCTTAAATGAGGCTCTTGGCATTTCGTGTTTTTGAAATTAATATAAAACAATTCACCATTACAATGCAGATATGTAGGCATTTTTACCCCAAATTGACATTCAAATTTTGCAAAATGAATATTTTTCATGGGTTTCCATATAAACCGAATGAATTTAGCAAATGATTTAAATGAGTGACTAAAGAAAACCAAAAATCTACGTGCCCGAGGTCAGCCTTTTGTAAACACATACATACTTATGTATGCAGTGCCGCGCAAAGGAATATTTTGGGGTTCAAACCCCACCAAATATGTTTTTACAAAACTTTCGGGTGGCAAATATGATTTCAAATGACAAGGTTGTAAAGTTGTTAAAAGTTGTATACAAACAACTCCCCTCACCAAAGCCCGTGTGCGCCACTGTATGCATGTATGTACATGTAGAGCAATGTGTTCTGTGGCTGAAAAGACAATGTTTCAATATTTATATGTCGCTGTTGATAGGCGATTTGTCTGCGCGCAAAGTCTGTTCTGAAACAAACAGATATACACACATTTATACATACTATAGGTATATACTACACACGAGTATATAATTATAATATTTTTCACCCATCGCGCTAATGCTGTCGTACGCTCAAAAAAACAGGACTTCTGTTGGCTGTTTTTTCGATTTTAGTCACAAGAATTTCAAAATAGATTTTCGCCCAAAAAAAAGCTACAAAAAACAACAAAAACGAAATAAATTAAAACAGCAACAAGAAAAAGCGCGACTTTTGCGGCAAGGCGCTGCAAAAGGCGAAACAAATAATGTAAAAAAATTATACAACAACAGTCACAACAAAACAAAAGCACAACAATTTCTGCGCAGTAATATTGTGCGCCAAGTGTCGAGGAAAAATTTTTGGCAATGCCGCCATGCAGCAGCACCGCTAACAGATATCTTAACACGTCACGTGGGGTTATGGAAAATTTTGTGAAAATTTAACTAGAAATAAGTAAAAGTAAGAACAAGCAACAAGACTGTCACTCACATTCACGCACGCAACGCTCGCAACATTCCAGCGACATTTGTCGTCTGTGTAGAATTGAATCGACCACACTTGGCCAGTTGCGGCGGCCAATTTGAATTCTAATCAAATGTTACAGCCACGCGACGCGTGACGTCAATCGACATTGATTGCAAATATACTTTGTTGCTGCCCTCTGGTCGTTTGGCACGTGCCAGCTTTGCTCCAACATGTGAATGTGATGGCACAAGCGTCGCGGCGCATTTGACCATTGCAGACAACGCCCGCATTGTCGGTGCTTCCGCAACAGCTTCGCCACCCAAGAGCCGACAAAATCGCTGCCTGGCTGGCGGCGCGAAGCCCTATGAGTGCGAAAACTGGAAACGTGAGAAATTCCACGCACAATAAGCGGTAAGCGTTTAAGGCGCAATTGCCGCGAAGTATTTCTGGGTATTTGGTTGCAATTCTTCAGTGATTATAAACGAACCAGTTTTTTACTAATCAATATTTTAATTTTTTGTGAATTAATCAGATTCTATTAGCTTTTGAGAGGGAGAGATGTGCGCGTCTCCCTTGAGTTATCAGCAGACTTTAATCGTTTTCATCTGGAAACTCGATTAACCCTTTCGCTACAGGTTTTTATTGGGGAAAGGTAAACTTTTATGTTTTAGGCTTCTATGTGGTTATATTAGCAACATTCCATAAGAATTTTTTTAATTTTTATACTCGGACCCTGTATTTTAGAGTGGTTTTTCTATGAGAGCAACCACATCGTTGTGGATGTAAAAATTACTTAAGGCAGGTTTCTACCTTGTGCGGCCGAGAAAACATGTTTTTTTGAAAAATGTTTGATGGGAAGGTTTTTAAGATAAACACTGGAAAGGTATATTTCAGATGTAGGTATATGTTTATTGTACAAGTAAAAAAAGTTTCAAGATAAAATATGCAAAGGGGGGGCGTGGGCTATCGAGCAATGGCGGCAGGACTTCCTTACTCGCGGAAGTCCTGCCGCTGTTTGAGATGACTTGAAACACCAAAATGAAATTTTTTCTTATTCTGTATCCCTTTGTATATGGCTGGAACTAGGATTTAAAAAAAAAAAATGAAAAATGAAGGATATATGCGATTTTGACTAAAAAACTCAAATTTTACCTACTTTTTTCAATACAAATTTCTATTTTTAATGAGAAAAAATTATTATTTCTTGAAGATCCTAGTTCGTGCCGTAGCTAAGACCTTGATAAATGACTGTTTAAAATTTCGTAGCTATTGCTCAACTCGTGTGGCCTAAATCACTTCCGCAAGGTCAAAAAATGTAGTTTTGAGAAAATCGCGTTCAAAGTTTTGCTTCAGCGGCTCGGCGCGCTCGACACCGCTACCTGTTTCGATAAATTGCTTCCGTAATTCGAAAGATTTCAACTTCAAATTTTGGGAGCGTATTCTAGAATCATGTATTAATCCAAAAATGCATGAAAAAAAAAATCGGTAGAAACCCCCCTTAAACAAAACTTTTTACGCATAACGAAAATTTTAATATTTCTTCATTTACTTCAGCCAAAACTAAAAACAAAAGTATCTAAATTAAAAGAAATCGTCAAATTAAAAAGTTCTCTAATTTTTTCTGCTTCTTCTTACTTTACTATGTCAAGATATACCATTAGAAAAATGTGTATACTTCTCTTCTTTAAACTTAAATATTCAGTTTATTAATTTCGTATTTCGTACTTCAAACTATTCTAAGGACCAACAAAAAATGTATTCTTGAAACCACAGAGGGTTCAGACGTCCACAAAGTAGCATGTTGCCATATGGCAACAAAATAGCGAAAGGGTTAAGTGACATTTGAAATAATCACAGGTCTAGTTGCATTTGAGTTGTTGTTTTGTTTTTAATGTAGCTGTTTACACAACAAAAATATACGAATATTAAAACTGTTAATGATGTCATTATCTGATTAAACTTTTAATGATATTATTATTTGAGAAAACGTCGCATTAACTTGGTGCCGAGATTGAGTCATTTAACACCTTTAGACCTTTTTTTCAGAGTTAGGTGCAGTGTCTGGTTTACACCAATGCCTCCCTGCGCTTAGTTAGATAAGAAATGTTCAAAGACAACATTGAAATCACAGTAAATTCACTGTTTTACGCCAATGTTCCCCAGCACAATAAAAGAAGAGCCCAAGGATAACATTTCGCCGCCCCAAAACAGACGCATTTATGTCAAAAAGTAATCAGAAATCGGGTCAAAAAGATGTACTCTACCAAGGATGCAATTTAAGTAATAATTGCAGGTCGAGCCGAGACCTTTGCGCACTGCAACTAAGAAGGATTATTGTGCCCATAGATCATCTGATGTTTTATATGTTCAAGTATTGAATCAGACTTTTAGATATTTGCATCTGGTCCCCATCAGTGAGGCTATGTTTCTAGGAGACTTTGCACGTCTGCATGCCAGTACTAGGCAGTTTGTAATAACAGTAAAACCTGCTTCAGTATTTCACCTATAAATGCATTATTTTTGAAGTGCTTAAGGGGGGAACTACCTTTAGACACTTAAAAAAATCGATTTTTTTTTTTATTGTTTTAATCGATAGGTATATTGCCTTAGAATATCGTGTCAAAGTTTCAAAAGGTAATTCTCGAAATTGTGGAAGAGATGCATCCCGGAAATGACTGGCGCCGAGCTCGCCGAGCGCGCCGAGCATCGACGCCGCGAGAATCCGCAAACTTTAAACAGCATTTTCTCGAAACCATGTTTTTCAAAATTGTGTAAGTGATAATAAAATTACTAATGAACAGATTTTCATTATCTAGCATTCATTTTAAAGAGCATACAAAATTGTTCTATCTAAACTAAAGATTTAAAAAACAAAACATTTTTAGACATTTTTTGACTGCATATATAACAAAATTTCTTGTGAAAATCCTAATTTTTTTTGTGAAGCCTGTTTTAGAGGGTTAATTTTCGAATTTCGTAAAAATTTTAGTTCATCGACGATAGAAAACCCTCTCGAGTAAGAAAATGTTTGGTTTTTTTATTTCAAACTAAAATTGCGGCCAGCATGACTTACACAATTTACGATGTCAGCGGCGATATGACTTACAGAATCATTGAAAAATTTGTTAAATTTCTGTTTTCACTTTTACAAAAATGTTTTTTTTTTACCTCAGACATCACTGTAAATATATATTATATTGATTTGAAAAGAACTGTTTTCATTTCCCTGTAAATCGACTGTAAAAATGACCTTTTTTTCGGCCTCTAAAGGTAGTTCCCCCCTTAAGTGGAGCGGGTTGAATATAGCGCAAAGTGCCCATTAACGCTGGTTTCTTAAACGAGTCAGGTACCTATGAAGGCTGGAACTTAGGCGGGTTTCACTGTATGTACTCTCGAAATGTGTGTTGCATTATATTGTTGTCAATTAAGCCTAGTTTCTAAAGATGACTGTTAGAGAAAAAGTTTTCTTATGTGGCAATTAAAATCATATCATATTTCATTATTAATGGTAGACTTTTAGCTTTCGTAGCTTTGTTTTTTACATAAAGCTTTTTACGAGGAACATGAAGCTTTGAAGACATTAGACATTAAACAGCGAGAATTACCTTCATTAAAAACTAATGCTGACTTAAGCGTTGCGGTGGCTTCATGTCCAAATGTGTGGTTTAAAAATATATACAACAAAGTACAAATACAACAAAATAAAATAAAATAATAATAAGAAGTAACAATAACACAGAGAAATATGCCAATTGATAGCACCAGCGAGCGCAAATGATAATGAAGCGCGCAAATCAAAACACAAAATGAAAAACATAATTAAATATGCAAGTCATAGAATAATAACGAAAAAACATACCAATAAGTGTACAATAAATAAATAAAACAACACGCGATTGGGCAAATTTGCTGAAGGAAACTCCCATGGATTACGGTTGCCAAGGTAAATTATGGCTTATTCAATGTTTTCCATTCAGCGAACATTGAAAATAAATGGTTTGCGAAGCAGAAAGTTTACTGCACTCCACTTCAAATGTGAACTTATTGTGCACGCAGAGTACAAACAAATGTACTGTATGTACGTATGCACACACCCGCTGTATGTATTGCAAAGTGTTTACCCAGCAACTGGCTGCCACTGCATTGCGGCTTTGGCTCACAACAGTGAAGCCTAACACTCGAAAAGGCGTGTAACGCGCCACTGCAAGTCTCGACTCTTTACGATAAGCAACAACAACCCACGCCCATACTGCAATAGCAATCAGCCGTACACATACATACATACTCGTATTATGGACGCGCGTGTTTAAGAGTTCCTGCATTAGCTCCGATTTGCACAAGTGCAGTCTTTAACTAATCGAAATTTAGAATCGAAAAATGCCATTGAGTCGCCTAAATAACTACATATATGACATTCTATCAAACACAGACTTGCTATATGTGTGTGTGTGTGTGTATGCAAATTACCACAATTTGGCTAACCGTTAAAGCAATCGATTGCTCATACATGCATACAACGCCCTAAAACTCTAAAACCTAAAACATTATCAGCTGCGATAAGTGGCCGTACAAAAAAATGGCACGAAACCACATAAAGCGGTGAAATATCAATGAAGCTACTCGGCTATAAACTGGACTTTGGGGCCCTGCCGATTTTAGTCATGTTTTGTTGTTCTGTTTTCTTTTTCTTTGTTGTGATGCGGCTGTGATCAGCAACGCAGTGCACCTATAAATTTTGTAATCATAACAGGCTGCGTAGATGGTTTTTATCTTCCTGCTTTTCTATATGACAAACACTTATACCAGAATTGCGTGTTGGCGATTGCAGTCGGAGAAAAAATCGAACGACATTTGCTGGTTTTCGTTATCGCCGCTTACCAAATGTGTTCACCTGACATTTTATAGGGCGAGTATTTATCTACAGAACGAAACTGACGTTCACATCAGGTGTTTTCCCCCAATAGCTAATAAATAGGACTTTTGGCTGTTGATTGAAACATTACAGACGAATTAACACGTGTATGTGTGTGTGTGTGTGTGTGTGTGTAGTGCGTTGATTGGCTGATTAGTACATATGCCGAGTAAATGAGGCATTGTGACTGGAAACTGTTTTGCATTCTGTGTGTGCGGTAAACATTTTTACACAAAACGATATCAGCTGATTTCTGACTCGAGCACGTAATGAGAAAATTAAGTAAACTTTTAAGGAAAAATATACAAACTTTATTCTGCAAGCTAAATAATGTTTTTTATTTACAATACCATATCATACTAGACTACAAAGTGCGTTCCAAAGTTAAAAGGACTTTTGAAATAGGGGCCGCTACCTAAATGTGTCTCAGAGTGTTGGAAAGGTAAATTTTTTCTTGATTTCCAAGTCAATATTTCAATATTTAGTGCGTCTGAGGTGACAGTATCTCTGCGTCATAAAAATAGTATCGAACAAAGAACCAATACTAAGTTTTGAAATTATTACGTACAAATTATAGGTACCTACAGGTTTTAAGTTTTTTTTTTTAATTTGTTACAACTTTTACCGATATGTTTAAATTGATGAATAAAGTTTATGGTAATGATTGTTTATCTCCTTGGCACAGTACTTGAATGGTTGAAGCAATTTAAAAACGGTCGTGAGGACATAAATGGTAAACAATATGTTAGCCAAAAAAATTCGAGATATCCGCAGATTCCATTCCATTGAATTCAACAAAGATCAGCCAAAGTCTTCAGGGATATTCTTGGAATTGCAAAGAAATTGGAATTTATCGCATTTTAATTGAAATGTTCTACTACCGAAAAGTGTGTGCACCGGTTGGTCTGCACAATTTGATCAATTTGATCACGATCCGTTTTTTTTTACTAAAAATTGCATACTAACCATCAACCACTACCCGTTTTTGACCGATTTGGCGCCGTGCGACTTTTACTTTTTCGAAAAAAAAGCATTTGTCGATAAAAGAAAAGGTTTTTTAGGACGTAGAAGCCATCGAAAGGAATTTTTTTACAATTTGAAACACTCATTGGACAAACAGGTGTACTACATGTATCGCCGTATCTGGGTTAATCTATAGTAAATGAGTTGGTATGAAAACCGACAAGTAATATACAAAAAATTACCTAATATATTTAAAAGTTTTTTAGGGGGAAAAATTAGCTAATGCTGAAAGTGTTTTAATTTTTTAGTTAACATTCTCGATTTACTATTTGCCCTTGAACAAGTTTAATTTTTCAAGCCTGAACCTATCCTAAGTTAAGTTGAAGCAGCTGTCAAAGCACAGAAATTGGCGAAGATAGACATGGACCAGTGACTGATCTCGCTGTGATATCACAAAAGAAGAGGCATTAACTTTCTGCAAGATTTGTGGAGAGCCTTGCTCTATGAAACCCCAAATCTTCATTGGAATAAGGCGGTTTTCAGTTAAAAATCGACACGAAAATCTCTTCAACCAATTGTCTAACTAAAACAGTAAGCGAAGTATTTGAATTGAAAGCATTTCGCTGCAGCCGCTGCTCATCAAGCTGGAAATACTACACCCACTCCACTATTTATCAAACATATATATGAATATGAATTTCGCATTATCGTCTGTGTGTGTGTGTGTAAGTATGGGCGAGTATTTCACAATTTCGTAGATATCATACAATTTGTACTGTAATAAATGAGTTAATCATACAACGCAATCGCCACTGTTGCATATCGACAGTGCGTCGCGCTGGCCAGTGGCGTGATCGCCAACTGGCGTTTTGGGCTGAATCAGCCAGGCGTTTGCGTGCGCGTTTCTGGCCTGGCCCGAAAGTGCAATGTACATTGTACAAGCTATTAAAAAGTGGCTGTGGTGTGTCTGCGTTTAAAGTAATTAGAAGTTAATGAAAGACATTCAAAAATTCTAATATTTTTGTATAATTATCAAATCAACATTGTGTCAGTAAAGAAAAGAAAAACTAAATCAAAAAGAACGACACTGAAATCTAGCAACGAAAAGTATAAAAAAAGAATAAGAAAAGCTCAACTTTGGCATTAAAGCGTAAAGTATTCGAATCGGCGCTCGTTACACTGTCAACGAACTTTCCGCATGTGATACAGCGTCGGCACAACAACAACAACCGCAAGTCTGTACCTTCGATTTGTTTACGTCAAGAGCAGAAATCACGCCATGTGCCCCAGAAACTTTCACTACACATTTCACATAACGCACATCTGATCGGCGATTCGGCCGTACACGCTTCCAGCTACATACTTATTCGAGCTACATGAATGCGGCTCCATTTGCCAGACATACAACTCGTAGGCGGTCTTTTCTGCGCCTTTCGACTGTGAATTATGTAAATCCGCAAAGTGCAACTCTGACATAAATTGGCCCATAAAACGCAAACAATTAATGTGTAAACATTGATCATTTCAAACGAACAAACGACCTTTGCTCGGCACCAGAAAATCTAATTATTGCAATTAATTGCATTCCATTGGCGCTTTTTGGCAGCTATGCGCCAACACATGGCCGCAGCAATTCTAGTGCCACTGCACTTGTTTATTCATTTCTATTCGTATGCAGTCGACAGTCAAATAGCAAACAACAGCACAATGTTGACGAGCAAAACAGAGAAACATCACTGCAGAATTGCTGCCAGCGCAGTTGTGCAAGAAGATGCTATGCTGTCAATGCGAAGCCACACGATTCAAGCGATATCTGTAGAGAGACAGTCAGATAGACACAGCCAGATGCAGCAGGCAACAGCTGACGTTGTCGTTGTTTCCTGTAGCTGAAAAGCTGGTAGCGTCAGTTTAGTTGTTTGTTCGAGCCAAAACAGCTTAAGACAGTTTACTATGTTTTGCAATGCGAGCTAACCAACGCTAGTAAGGCCCCGAAGAGAGCTGCAGAGCTGTGAATACGCAAGCTGAAATTAACAACTTACGGCTTAGCATAATTGGGAACATGTTTTCACGAAACGATAGACAGGTTTGATATTTTTTTGTCCAAAACCAAGATATGCTGAAGGAGTTGTCAGAATTCATAGATCACACAACCACTTTCTTGTTTCAAGTTTTTCGGTGCCACTGATGCAAAGCAAAAAGTGAAAGAAAGAAAACTTAAAACCGCTGTATTTATAATTTGGTGAAAGAATTCATCATGATACCATAAGATGTGATCTGTGGAAACATGCAAACAACAGTTATTATAAGTCAAGTTCATATCAAGTAAGTAACAAAAATAATTGGTGTTTTGACGGGTCACTGTCGACATGTAAAAATTATTATTGGTATTTTAAGGCATCACTGTTTGATAGGTAAAGGATGCGATTGATACTTTAACGGGTAGGTCTTCACACACAAGGATGAGACTGCCTTCTAACGAGTTTTGAGTTGAGAGAAGAAGAAAACGTGCTTCACCTTCTATGAACTGCACTCTTTTCGAGAAGCAGAACTCACTTGGGCCATTTCTGTTTCGACAATCTAAGTGATCCTGCCTATAGCACAGTCTCAGGCCCTTCTACCCACTTACTTAAGTATAAATTTTTTCAGTTTTTAGGTAATTGTGTGTTTTAAATATATAAAATTTGCCAACAAAAAAGTGTTTTCGTTAAACAGTTCCTATGTTAGATAAGGTTAAGTTTTTGTTAGGTGGCCCATTGTGTCAACACAGAAAATGGAAAAAGTACACCACTTTCTCGGCTGGAAGGGAGAAGCCATTGATACTCTTTCATAAAGTAGTTTGTAAGACGCGTTTTTTAACATTTCATTGACTCCGTAGATCTGAAGAAATTTCTTTCAATAAAAGCAAAACATTGGATTGGATTTTAACACTTTTATCAACAGTTCGATCAACGCTGAGTTTGGCACTAGAATGCCCGACAATCTCACATACCTAAAATGCCCATATGTAGTCATTTTGACTACACTATTGATTACTGATTTTTTTAATTTTATTGGGTTTTAAGTAGCAAATATGAATAAATGCACGTGAGGTTAAATTAAAATAAGTACTTAAGTTTTATTTTTTTATGGTTTACAAACAAAATTCATTTAAATATAATGGCGTACTTTACACATCAATGGGATAAAATGGAATCAAATTTGGAATTTGTTGATGAATTTTGTGAGTGAATTTTGGGTTGAAAAACTTGGGAATTGTCACAACGTACTATGATGTTATTTTTTTTTATATTTGCAATTATTTAAAATTTTCATACTTCGCAATTGAAGATGCATATTTGTCTATTTATCAGTAAGATTTACTGAAAATTTTATGTAGGTTAAAATGACTACGACTAAGTTAAAATGACTACCATTGGGCATTTAAGGTAAATTTTGCGAAATTGGGGTAAAAACTTTATTCACAATATTTTTAATTTATTTATTCCATTTAGCTTTTAATCTTAGTAAAAGTCACGCAAGATATTTTTTTAGAAATAAAAGTTATTTACAATAAAAGACCTCAATGTAGTCAAAATGACTACCTTGGGCATTCTAGTGTTAAATATATTTTGTAGTAGTTCCTAGTTTCATAATCGTTTGCAACGGTTGAAAATACAGCTGATGAGTGCAAACAAACTGGCTTCAGTAACGACATCGAGATGTCATATTTCCGCTTTCAAACGATTGCAATCGAATGATTCGATGCAATGCAATGCAAAACGAGTAAAAAACGGTTTAGGTTGTTTTATGAACATTTCCAAGGAAATTTAGCGCCACTCGTTTTTGACAACAAATTAACAATTCTTTAAAAAAAAATTTCCCATACACTTTTGTGCATTTCTTTGTTGCCAAATTCAAAAATACTGCAGACTGCAGCACATTGCTGCCCTACGCGGTTAAGCGCTTTTGCTCGGTTGGTCGCGAAACCAGCCCGGCCAGACTTTGTGTATGTATGGGTGTAGCGTGTCGGTCTCTCTTTGTGTTTGACTTTTTTGTTTTGTTTTTGCTCTTTTTTTTACTGAATATAGAAACGTGTATTTCGCAAAGATTACACATTGTCGTTGCTAGGCATAGACGAAAACGTTTGCAAGGTATCATCAAGAATAGTGACAACAACAACAATTGCCATATATGCACAATAAAGCGAAAGAACGATTCGGTAACGATTGAAAGTTGTTTGACATGCAACGGCGGCGGGTGTGACAGACAGGAGTGAAGGCGAAGGTGTTTAGTCAGAGATCAGAGTCCCGTACGGCCGATATCAAAGTCCACTTGGCGTTGAGATCAGCCAAAACAAAAAAATCAGATATTTTTTAAGTAGATGTGTGTATGTGTGTGTAGTTAGCAATAACAATCGGGGAATAAAAATGAATAAAACACAAAATGACAACAACGGAGCACAGCATGAAGGCACTGAGTAGGAGGCAGACGAAACCAGACATAGACGCTTCATTATTCTGGTCGCTTCTGGGCGACGCGAGTTCTGCACGTTTGCCATTCTCATTTGTTTATATTAAATTCGGGCGAAAACAGGCAGCGCAGAGTTACAGTTAATATTTTGAAATCTACTAATTTTTATTTTGGATTTAGTATGAACTGTAGTTGATTTGATGGTCTACCTTTACTGGGGTTGATCCCGTGGTTTTTCTTTTTCTGGGTTTTTTTATATGTAGTCTTTGTAATGTGTTTTCCGCTGTCACTTTTTCTTAACACGCAACGAAAAACTAGTGAGATTCCTTAGTATTTGGTATTTGTCGCTCTTTCTTGTCACTTTCTCACTCTATTTCTTTAAAGCGCGCACACGTTTTTCGCTTTGCGGAGGTTAAAATTGAATTTTTTTTAATTGTTCGGTCTGTCGTTTGCTATGCGTGTTGCAATTTCAAAACGCGAAACCAGAAGCTAGACGTTGTTTACTGCCATACTAACGATTTCCGCGTGCGAACGCTGCTTTGCTGTTTATTGTGTTGTTGCTCCGACAAGTGCGATTTGAAGACTGAAGCTCGCGTCTGGCAGCACCAATTCATATAACCGTCACCAGCCGACGTTAATCGAATTAACTACAGACACACTCTGAAAATAAGCGAGCACATACGCCTATTTAGAGGGGCGACCGGGCGCGACGAGGGCGGTCAGGCCCCCGAACGAGTGAGACAACAGCGACGAAAGCTCAACATCGACAACCGAAGCTTTTGTGTGCGCGCGCCAAACCACGACTGATCGCGCATACGTTGAAAGAGAGAGAAGCACATATAGAAATATCGCATATATGTATGTGAGAAGTGCGCGAGCCGATCTGACGCTTGTCTGCACGCGCTGACGTCACGAATGCGCCGGATAAATGCACTTTACAAGGCTTCCGACAACCGGCCGTCCAGCTGCTCAGAACCGGTAATACCTGTAATCTGTGTGCGAACACACCTCTGGTTGTGGCGGCGCTCTTCGACGCTCGCTCTTTCAACTGCCAGAGCACAGCTGATGGGGCCAGTGCTCTTAAGCTCGCCGCTTTATAACAATGACGTCGCCTAAACCTGCCCCTCCAAAAGCGTTTCACTTCACGCGCAACCAACGTATGCACACATGTAGGTGAGCGCCCTGTATGTGCGACCCGGTGCCTCTCGCTGTGGACGTACTCGGCCATGGATCGTGGTCGCCATGCCACCATATATACTTGCGCCGATTCGTTAGGGTGTAATAAACACATTTACATGCACTCATGTACATATGTATGTACTTGCACATATGTTTCGGTTGTGACTCTGTGGCGAATTCGTCGCTTAAACTGCGCTTATCAGCTGTCACTGGCAGCTGTTGAGCCTCGTCGCCGGCATTGGTGCTGCTCAGCCGTATCTGTTTGCGGCTGGTGAACAGCCTTACATACTCGTCAGCAGTGCACACTAATTTTTACTATTCTTTTTGTTTTACTTTTGTGTGCACTCAGCCGATCGCATGACAATCTGGAATTGAGCTCATGCGGGTACATTTCTGTACAAACTGCTGCAATCATCATTCTGCTGTTATCAGCTATCAAACCATTACCGTAATACCAAATGACGTCCCCGTAGAAAACATGTCGATTGAAACAAAGAACTTTTTTCCGCAGCTTGGGTTGGAAGCTCAATTAATTCTTGCACCATGAACCAATAACCTCGGTTTTCAAAGTCTGGTCAACCTTGGTGGGTATGTAAAGATGCATTTTAGAACAAACATCTAAATAAGAGGTTAACCCTTAAAAAAAAATGCCTTCTTGAATTGAGGTAGAATAAAATTGTCGGGGGGAAGCTCGATGACTAGAATAGAATAGAATTTGATGGGGTTTGTTGCAGTGCGACCAGAAGTCATCTATTGTGCCTCCTACAAGTTGTTAGAGAACATCCCCTAGACTCACCGACCTAATGAAACTTAGTAACCCACTGGGGTTAAGGTGCTTGATGTTCTCTTCTGTAAGACAGAACTGGCCCAGGTAACGCATCCTGCAATGGGAGTCCCCACTGCTGTTCCGAGTCTACAGACGCTAGCCTGTTCTAGCCTGATTGTATGCATATGTTTCTTCAGTCTGCAGTGTCCAGTTAGAAGACCGGCCAAAATCAGCCAATTGCCTGCCTAACCTAACCTAACCAAACCTTTTGACTCTGCTCAAAAGTTAAAGCTGAACGAATTTTCATGAACCGGCTATCTTGCTTTATATATATGCAGTCTGGACGAAAGACGAAAAACTGTAGCTTTTAGAATTAGTTACGACGAATGGACAACAGGGTCTATAAATGCAAGAAGTTTTCGACAAAAGAAAGAAGTCGAGGTGGCTCGAAAGATGCATATGGCAAGTCAAATGCCAGTTTTGTAAGTTAAATAAGAACTGAGGAACTGACGCAACCTTGCAATCCTTGCAAACACATCACATAGTAGAAGCGCTCAAGCAGATTCAAGGATTATGGAACTGATAATGTACGCAGCGTATACCTGGACGTTTTAGAAATCCTGGATCTACTTAGACTCAAGGAACAATAAAGTGGTGCCACAATACAATACGATGGACGTCCTGAGTGTATATCGTTGGTTTCGGCAAATAAGTGAAAGCGTTTTATGTGACTGGCCTAAAAATAAAATACGAAATATTAGATCTCTGTGAACAGTTCTCTCTCTCTGCTGATATACTGAAAAACTGAATATTGAAATGTCTGCTACCAACACATTTCTTCCATGAAAGCTCCGTCACTTTGAGGACTTTCAACCCCACCGGTCAAGGTGATATTATTTGCACAAAACACCCACGCAACGTATTCTGGAACAATGGCAACTACCATGACGTCTTCACGTCAAAGTCTCAACGCATTTTCGCCAACATTGTTTGGTAGGTTTTACTCATAAATTAGTCACATCATAAAAATACTGTTTCTGCTCAGCGATGAATGGCAAAATGGTGCTCCTGCACCTCAAAATATTTTCGTAAATTGAATGTGTGCCAACCAAAAGGCAATTAATGCAAATCAAAGAGTTTGTAAAGAAATAAACAAAAATACCAAATGAAATCAAAATAAGAGAAAATGGGCAAACGGAAAAGCACGTGGCAACTGAAATTCACACAACAAACAAAAACTTACCGCTCGACGTGAACAGCCAAATCAAAATAAAAAGCCAAACTATATCAAATGTGAAAGAAGCATATTTATATTCTTCATTTCAAGCCGAAATTTACAGATTATTTAGTTGTTGAAAATATGTACTTTAAAGTGTTAACTGAAAATTTCATTAAAATAGGTAAATAAAATAAATATTGCCAAAGAGCACAAATACATATTTGCAAGTCTAATATTCAAATTAAATTTGTGTAATTTGTGGCGTTCCTTAATAGAAATCAACATAATTTCAATACACACATTGCAGATACCATTCCGGCGCTGCCCACGTGAGCAACGCAATGGTGAACACCTCATTGCTACCTTCTAAATACTTGTAATAATATACGATTTTAACGATTCTCCTCCCTCTGTCTCTTTTTCTATCTGTTTCTTGTTATGGCAATTGCAATGCCAACGATCCAGCTTAGGCTAGTTTTTCGCCGACTTCCGACGTCTGGCGTCCGTTATAGCACCCCACAGCTCGATTATGAAATCGTCTGTGAATCCGAACGATTCCAGATCGGAGTTGTCGATAGCCTCCGCAAAGTCCATCGAATTGGACTTGTTCGCGCCCAGGTCCCAGATCTGCGTGGCCAGTTCGGTGTCATTTATGCCCATGAACGATTCCAGCAGATTGTTGATGGCCTCGATGCCCGACTGCGTCGAGTCGTCGTACTTGTCCTCGATCTCGACGTTGCCGTTCGCCTTGAACCGCAGTGTTTCCTTGCCGCTGCCGTAGCCGCGGCCAGCTGGCACCTTCGACTGTGTGCGCGGTCCGATGCCTTGGAAGCCGCTCTTCATCGGCTCGACCAGGCGCAGCGTGAATGTGGCACCGGTTGGAATGTCCTTCAGCAGGCGCGCCACCTCGTAGTGCCGCTTGCCCACCATGCTCATGTCGTTCAGCTTCTCGATGTGGTCGCCGACGACGATGTGCTCGATGCGATCGATGACCGAGTTCTCCTTGATGCGCTTGATGAACGCATAGCCGGCGCCATTATCGGTGATGGTCAGGCCGAGCGCATCCTCCGACTTGACGATCTCGATCTCTTTGGGTCGGCCCTTGCGGTGCGCGAATATGAAGTCGTCCAGGCCGATTTGGCCGCCCAGCAGCTTCGTCATGTCCACCTTGTGCGAGTTGAGCGTGCAGAAGAGTATGTCCTCGACGGGTATGTCGTAGCATTCGGCGATCTTTTTGTACAGTTCGCGCACGCTGGCGAAGCCCGTTATGAGACCGGTCGGACTGCCGTGCGCCAGCTGGCAGTGGAATATCAGTTGCGGCTTCGTCACGTTCGCTTCGTTGTAGCGGGCACCGTTCATTGTGGGCGCTTTGCCGTTGGCGGCATTGTTATTGTCGTGTTGTGGCACGGCATCGGGCAGAGACGATTTCGGTGCTTTCTTGGCGAATAGCGGCATAACTGTACTTTACTGTTTTTGTATCTGTTTGTGAGAAAAGTTTAGACATGGGCATTCAAAATTGATAAACAGATGGGGTTGGGTGGGATGGGGTCAGCGTTCTGCGTTCAACTGATCTGCGGATTGGCGGGTTAACATATATTATGAGTAGATGAATGAATATTTATGTACATTGAGTTGTTAGTTGTTGATTTTAAGTGATATGAATTATGAGTGCAAAACATTTTTATTCTAACCAGTTTCTACTCTACACCTGAGTCCGCGGGTATTAAATAATGCTGACTATGCCTCGAATAGGGAGCAACGGTGCGCCGATAAGGCAGTGTTGAAAAAATATTGACGCTTGAAGGTAAGCAGCGCTCGTAAACAGTACAGTTACAGTTTTCATTTCAAAAATTGTAGTAATTATATAAATATTTTCAATCCAATAGTGTTTGATGAAGCACTGTTTGCTGCTGAGAAACGAAATAATGCTGACCATGCTTCGGTGTTATGTCGATAAGGCAGTAATACGAAATATTGGCATTACAAAATTTGCCGAGATAAGAGCGTTTGTAAATGGTTTATGAAAAAATGAAAACTGCAATGTTTTCATAACAAATTGTAATAGTTTTATTAAAATGTTTAGTTCAACAGTGTTAACCTTCATCCGTCCCTCATTTCATTATGCTCATTTGCCCCTAGAGTGTCAATTTGACACTACATGAAAACAGTGTATAAAAATTAATAATTCTTATTGTAATAGTGTAAATTGCAATTTTAGTTTATTTTTCGTGGTTGTATTTATGACAATAAATGAGCTTAAGTTACAAAATATCATTCCAACATTACTGTTACTAAAAAAGTTATACGAGTTTAAAGACAAAAGTAGTGTCAATTTGACACTAAGGACGGATGAAGGTTAAATAAGGCACAGTTTGCTGCTGTCTTCTTTGGAGCTTGTTCATGGTTATGCATGTATTTCTTAACCCTTACACGATTTAGGTATACGATTTTGCATTTCATACACGATTGAAGTGATCGATTCGCGATTCACTTTGGCGACAAATGTACATTTAATGAGTCCGGCACCGCCGCATCGACCGCTATGTGTGTGTCTTTTGCATTTATTTATTTACTAAAAGCACCAAAGCAACTCAGCTCAAATGTCGCATTGTACAGTTGATTTACGCTACACGAAGAACTGTAACGTGGTTCACTTCTTGGTTTTTTCTAACAACTATTTACATCCATGCAACACTTGTACGAGAACCATTCGCACTTTAAGATTTCTTTCAAAATAGTAGCAATTATTAGTTTTTAACAAAGAAAAATGTTGCAAAAATCACCAACTGCCAGTTAAAGTCACATTCACACTAACAAAAATGTTTTGCAATTATAATTTACATCTGGCATTTCCAAGCAAGGCAATTATTGTAGTTTACTGTTGCTTGCCGCCGTTGTGTGTGCTGTGGTTAGAAGTGAGGTTAGGTGTAGAGTGTAGTATGCAGCGCTGAATCGTTGGGCTTTTTCCTAGCCAGATATGCCCGTGTATCGTCAAGTAGTTAAAGTCGAAATCGCCTAAAATGTCCTTACAACTGCTGCGAGGACTTGAGTGCGAATATAAACGTTTGCGAATTTGACACTCACTGCCATTTGCGAGTATGGGTGCCGTGTACCAGAAACGTACGCTTCGTCAGTTGGCGAATGTCTTATCTAGCGGGGCGGAAGATAAGATTTCATTGCTAGCAGTCACGATAAGCACGCGCGAACACTTCTTTCTTCTTCTTTTCGACTGGTTTCGAGCCACACTCGTACTTTACGTTGCCGCAGCGCACTCGACGCTGTACGCCTATGTACACCACAGAAGGAAAACTGATTTCGAGAAAAAAGGTGCAGTGTGTGCCAACCAATTGAGAATAATTGCTTTCAAGAAAATTGCTATACTTTGTGGCTCAGCTTTGCAGTGGCTGTTGCGGAAATGCTCGTGTTCGATTCTTTCTTCAACAAATGGCAGGGGGTCAGGGATTAGGAGACGCACCATGTACTGTCTTATCGACGTGGCGGTCTTGGGCAGTTACATCTCGAGTGATAATGGTCAAAACGCATAGCTTCAGCACTTCTGTGGCGGCCACAACGTTGCAACTCTGCAGCCCATTCAACTTTAATTAGTTCGAAACATTTCGCCACTGCAAACCAATTGCAGCAACAAAGTCCACGTTATTTCGTTTGATCAATATCGTCTTTGTCGCAATTGCGATGCTATCTCGTATCGCATTTTCATGACAAATATTTTATCAGGAACAGCGCAACAAGTTGTAAGATGCGTTCTTTCAGGCAATTTCGACTTTAGGCATTTCTATGTGCTGGCACCTGTATTCTCTGTGTGTTTTTGTTAGAACAATTTTACACTTTTTTTAGCACACAAAGTGTAGTAGTGAGTTTTACTTGAAAAGCAAACAGTACACCGCTCCGCGATAATGTGCATTTACTTTTTCTGTTTCACGTTGCTTGTTTTGCGTTTTTTATTTCCGCCACCAAAAATTTCGAATGTAAACACATACACTTAACAATTAAATAGAATATACAATTTTGACAATTTTATATTCAATTTTGTTTATAATTTTTTGATTAATTACACACGGTCTCGATCGATGTGTGGACAAATTTCCACTTCGAGACTGAAGTCAGCAACCAGCGCACCATTAGTCATGGCAAATAAATTAATTGCGGCTTGTATTTATGAGATGTGATAATGGTGTGACAGGTTGGTGGACTTGGACCTCAATTTGCACTGGAACTATGCGAATTTTTGATAAGACGAATTAAATTGACAAGGGGTCAGAAGAAAGTGAAAAAGTAGGAAGATGTTGATAAGAGGTTTAGATTCAAAACGACAGGAGTAAAATAATTGTCTATGAAAATCAGCTCATAACTGTCAAAAATACATCGACAAAAACGAAAATAAAACTGTCTAGGAACACAAAATCGTACATCTTTCTCAATTCTTATGTTTACACAAAAGTGATTTGTCCTTACAAACTCTTATAGTATAGATACAGATACCGGTTATTGGTTTTTAGTACCATTATAAAAAACATTTATAATTTCAATAAATGAAACAAGTCTAAAACCAATTAATTGCAATAAGTGTTTTTAGGGTTTTTGTGCATTTACATAAGGAACAGTGCTTACATATTTTCTTATTGGATTTCCCTTACATATAATCCATAGCATAGTATCTATGTGAATGCAAGTTACGGGTGGAAATTTGCTCCGTTTCCCTCATTAAATATTCAATTTTGATCTGAGTTTTTTTTTCCAGCAGTTTAAAAACAAATAGACTCCAATTAATGCCATTCATTCATGTATTTAGGTTTCATAAGAAACTTTGCCAACAGTTAACAATGTTCTTTAAAACATTTATTTATTACATATAACATAAGTAAAGAGATTAGTCATGTGTACATGCAAAACACATAAAACAACAAAAACGATATGTTATTTGAGAGTATACTTCAGTAGACGCGGAAAACGAAGGAAACAAAATCAACAGACAATTCTCATAACATTTACTTATATAGGAAAAAATTTACCCAAAACGATGAAAGTGAGGTTAATCAAGTCAAAACAAATATTTTACACCAAACGAGAAAGTGATCACTTGATTAACAACAAGTGACCAAGACCAAAGGTCTATACGGGAAACGCTTTCGTTTAAATGTTGCAAATCCAATACCGGTTCCCCCCAGAGCCGGTTACGTCAATTAAAAACATTTCAATCCAGTTTGATTGACTCATTAAGATTTTCTACCAGAGCCATACTGCATTACATTAAAACAAAAAAATAAACCAGTGAACCAATTATGTTAAAAAATCCAACTGAAACCCGCTACGTCACTCATTGAACGCCGACGTTTGAAACATAATCACAAAACTGGTTACACATTCCAACCGGAAGTTGATATTAACAAAAAAGCACAATAAAAACCGACTTAAATTCCATAATTTAGTTTCCAATCAGTTAAATATTTAATATATACAAATCATGGCGAAAATTATATATTAAATGTAATTTAAATGCAAGCTTGTCGTAGGTCAAAATCTGAACAAATTAAAATTTGACAAACGATCTGTGAAAATTAGCATTCGCACCGGCAGTTTGGCCTTATGAATCGTCAATTTGCAAATAGTGAGTTAGCTTTGGTGTTTTTGGTGATATTTTCACATGAGAGACCACTGCAGCGCACAAAACAAAGCGAGAGAAAGACTATAAAACTTGAGGCCGCCTGGAATCAGATGCAAAGTTTTTGAATGTATCAAAACGGTCAGAATTCAACATGTTTGTTCCCAAAAATATACAAAACAACAGAGGATAACTGTGGTTGACAGTTGTTATTGCTGATAAATCAAGATTTTAAACAAAAAATGTGTCAGCCACGAATTGAGGGACATGTTTGTTTGAATTGTGAAAAACACAAAACTTCCCACGCAAACGATGTCATTTTCCATACAACGTATGCTATATACTATGGATTTGCATGAATCGATCGAGCCCCCTGACAGCAAAATAAAGTACAAAATACAACAAAAACCATAAATGAAAAAACATTCAAGGTCACCTCGCCTGCTCGAGCACCACCGCAGAAAAGCAAGAAGAATATTGCGCGAAAAACATTTAGTAAGAGATAAATGAACAAAAATCTCGGCATTTGCCAATTTGATAAGATCCCAGCGAAATAGCAGAATCTGCAGCGACAGCCATAAAATAGGCTAACACGCAGATTATTTATGCTAAGGCAGCTGGTTGTGTGCATAATTCGGTGGCCTCCAATGCGGCGGTCGCTCAATGATATGCGGAAGACTTGGCGCGCGCGAGCCGCAACAGGGCCGGTTCGAGAGGGGGCGGCGCCGCTGCGCCCGGGCTGGGGTTCAGTAGAAAGAGCCGCGCGCCGAGAGCATTCGAATCAACACACTTTTACGCGCTGCCAATTGGATAAGTGGGACAGTGCAAAGCGTTCGCTTATTTGTCGCCGTCAATGTGTGTGTTGAATGAAATTTGCGCTTCGTATTGGACGCACCGGCAGCAAAAGCAACAACTAGCGAAGCAGCACATTGAAGAACTTTATTGAAGGTCGCACTACTTTGCGCGACGCGTGTTGGCTGCTTCGTATGCGGTTTTATTGTTGTTTTGGTGATATTTTGTTTATTTACTTAAAATAAATATGCAGAGCTGTTTTTATTTATTTTTTAGTGCTTCGCACTTTGTTTTGGCACATTTGAAGCTGCAATCAATAATGCGTCAGTTGGAGCCATTTAATTTTGGTTAATAAAATCCAATGCGCAGTGCGAGCGTGTTCCAAGCGATTGGATCTCTTTATTGTTTGCACAATTTATGCTCAATTTTCAGGCCATTTAGCTATTTTGCAAACAATGAATGCGAAGAGAGCAACAAACTTAAGAGGACACGGTAAATGTTCGAGACGTTGTTGAGGGACGGGCGCGAATGTAAACACTGACGTCTAAAAACAATCAAATTTGTTCAACACAGTTGAACTTCACGGCGTGCGTTGATCGCGAATACTTATTTGCATGAATGAGGTTTCGGAAACTGTTCGCGATTTTAGTGAGATATGACAAATACAGTCGTGTCTGGGTATAGTGAACACCTCGATATAGTGAAGACCCAAATTTTGACATCGAGCCTCTAAATATAGAAAACAATTTTCAAGCAAAAAACAAAAAGTGTATTTTGAGCAAATAAAACGAGTTTTTGAACAAAAATGTTGACCTTGATATAGTGAACAACCTCAATACAGTGAGCAGGCCTTGCAATAATTAGTTCACTATATCCAGACACCACTGTATCAGCTATGATATTGAGGAGCAAATATTTGTGAATTCTTTGCTATGAATAATCAGTGGCGCACACAGAATTTCATTTTGAAGACGGGGGTTTTGCGTACAGCTTTTGAGCCATTAGTTCCATTTGAAACCGTATTTTGCTGCAGAAATGTTTGTACTAATTCGTGACGTCACACAGTAATTCGTTCGATAGAAAAATCATAGTCTCCGAAATGAACGATTTTTATGTCATTTGAATAGTAAAACTCCAACTCCAACCCAAAAAACCCGAAAATTAGCAAAACTTACTGGAAAATATCTATAAAATACGTGAAAATATGTTCCTGGATTCTTCCTTTGACGGATAATGTAAATATGTACATCCTCCGATAACATTCGATCTAAAAAACAAAAATTAATTTGAAAAGTGTAAGTATTTTTTGACAAAATATTATTATTTCATCCCTGAAACTATGCAAGACAAAAAAAAGAAAAAAAAACTGCACAAATCCAAATCATAGATCTATTATTATAATTTTTATGGCAAAACTAAAGCGTCCTAATGCAATTTCTGTTACTCTTTGCAATTCTTAATCTTGACGTAACTGATTGAATGTAGAGTCTGACAAATCTAGAGAAAACACTTGTTGCTATAACTTACCTAAATTAACGAAAATTGCAACTTTAAGTCTCAAGCATTGCCAAACTACGAGAATTTAAAAAAACAAAATGGAGATTTCAATTCAACAGACCAATCCTTCCAATTTTGTCCCGTCATTGTGTGGAGTCAATCACTGTGCATCGATACGAATTCGTACGACAGTCCAAGTGGTGAAAACTAACAGTGAGTGGTTCAGATAATTTGTGGAGTATATACATGAAGACCTTAGCGACACCACAACCAGTGCATTCTTCGAATCTCAGCAGTGGTTAAAGTCCTAGCAACGAAAGTTCCTTCAGTCCGGTGACTTCACATAGCTAGAGAGAAGCAGTATCTTTATCTTTATTTAGCAATTCTTATTGAAAAATGCCATCTTATGGTATAATAAGAAAACGATCTGTTGTGTAGTTGACACAATCGGGTTACACAATGACCTGTGGTCAGGTTATTTGATCATTCATGTGCAAATCATATCCGCTCATTTCTTGTACTTTCATGGTCGTGTGCAAAAAATAAAAAATCTCTGACGTTTGAGAAAAGACCCTCTAGCCTTGTTCGTATAGCTGATAACTATAGAATTCAAACGAATTATACACTTTGAAGAGCTAATCAACTTTCAGCGGCTACGCTGCTGGCTTGGCCATGCCGCCCGAACAATGAAGCTTTGGCGAAAAAGGTGTTCGATGCGGTAGTTGGAGGTCGACCGTGTCTCCGGTGGAAGGACCAAGTTGAGGACGCCCTGTCATAGCTTGGTGTGTCTAACTGGCGAAGGCTCGCGCAAAGCAGAGGCCCCTGGAGAGAGCTTTTATGGAACGCCGTGACCCCGTAACGGCTTATTATGGCCAGTTAAGGGAGTGTTCCCGGGTAGAATGCCGATTTTAGGCTGTTTTTAAAAAAATTATTTTGGAGCTACAAGGCAACATGCAATATTCTGGTTTTTTGCTTGTTGTTCCTTATTATTTGGAGAACAGAAACTCATATTTGTGTCAAACAATTTTATTTTCTAAGTACAAATTTTCAGTGGTCAATGTGACCTTGTTTTCACTGCTGGCCGATAATAAATTTCGGGAACCAGTAATCTGAAACAGAAATGGGTATGCAATTATTAATCTGCAATAAATTCCGCGGATGGTAAACCACAGTTTTAGTCAAAATGTTGATTAGAAACAAAATGGCGGCCATATGAAAAAAAATTGTCCAGTTTTGCCACCTTTTTTTACCTTTAGAGTGCTTGAAAATATATTTAACAATAATTTTTTGATGAAAACTTTGGTTTAGCATCCAATGAAAACTATCTAGAACATTTTCCCAAAATTCCAAGTCGATACCTCTCATAGTTGCTGAGAAAAATTATCGGCCAGTACAAAAAATGTGGTTTCGAGAAAAACGCGTTTAAAGTATCATGCGCAATGTATCAGCGGAGCAAAAAGAGCTGAGATTACTTCAATTAACATGCAAAAAAGTGGGTACTGAGTTTGCGGATTGAAAAACGACTTTGGGTGGTGATAGTATATAGTATAAGGTACAATAAAACGCCAAAAAAAAAAAATCGAATTTTTCAAACTTCTACCCAGGAACACTCCCTTAAGTAAGCAAGTGATCATGCTTCGAGCATCATCCTGCACTAAGTTTAAAATTAAGTTTGAATTAATAATGAAGTTAATAAAGCGGTCGATTACCTACGCAATTCGCCCTCCTTTGAAGATCCAGCAAAAATTTAAATAGCCCCATAAGCTTTACGCACTAAATTGTTTAATTTTAATTGTTGTGTTTAATTGTTTAGCAACCATATCACTTAGTATCACAAGCGAGAATTATCAGTTCTGTAGGATGTTATTGCGCGTCAACCATTCCATTACTTGGGGTGAAAACGAAAAACAACAAAATGCTTGGAACACATAGTTTTGTGTGATTACTTGTCACACTTGCGATGTATGCATCAAAATCCACGACAGCAACAAATCAACAGCAATAAAATAAATTTCAAAAAACAAAAAAATAGCAAATCACGTGATTATACACGGAACCATTGACATTGTTGTCTCGCTGACGCACAATCTGGAATCCATAATTCACATCAGCTGGCGCGCTCGTGTGTGATGCTTTGAGTGTGACGAAATGAAGTGGCCAAGACGATTGGATGCGAACGGCAATATGGCGCCCGTGCAACCATTCACCAGGTCGACAACGTTGTAAACAACTTTGCCATTTCGAGCGGCGCCTGGCGACGAGTGTCTACGTTTGGTTGCGCATGTGGCGGCAGCGAGCGCTCCCGCGATCACGTTGCGGTCGTACGGCGATTGGCTGCAGAATGTGGGCACGTCTGCTGGTCCCAGTGCGGGTTGTCAACCAGTCGAGTGAGGGGCGGGCGGGCGGGCGAACGGACACAGCATCACACGTATGTACCAACACATAGAACACGTGCACGCCGCGAGACGCAGTTAGAATGCTCTCAAGTAAACAACGTTATTATCGCACAATCGACGCGCAAATAAGTAAATGCCGCGCAGCATAAACAACTTTGTTATTGTTTTTGTTATTATGGCATCTGTTGTTGTTAATGTCATCGCTGTAGTTGTGCTATCTAAGCGTGCAACGTTCTTGTTTATTTACATTTTGTAAACAAAAACACTTAAGAGAATTTAATTGTCGGCGTTTAATTACGGCAAATGTAATAACAACAACGGCTAAGTGCATTTAAACCACAGTTAATGTTATTGTTGAGAACATTTATTTATTGCATTTGCCGTATTAAATTATAAACTTGCAGTTGTTGTTGCGGTGTTGGTTGTTGTTTCAAGTAAAATGCAACACTCATTGCCGCTGACAAGACAGATTGACATCAAAGAATAAAGCCATGGCAAGCGTTGTGCTTGCGCCATCGCCGCTGCGTTCCATCTCTCTCCCCCTCTGTTGCTCTCTCTCTCACTCTGTGCACTATCTGACGTTGTTGGGCCAGACCTGGCAACACAGTCAGCCAGTCAGTTTTTACCTACATACATACATACTTATATACAAAGTAAGTATGTACAAATTAGTTTTGGTTTGTGTTGTTCTTTTTCAATTGAGTTGCCTGAAAAAGAACAACAAGAGCAGAAATGTTCGCAGCAAAACAACAGCTGGCGATTATTCATATTTGTTTCTGTTCTGTCGCTGCTGTTGTTTACTGCACATTACGGTTGTTATTGCGTAAAGACGACGACGGAGTCGAACAGGTGCAGTGGCACGGGCGGTGTACTTGTTTGTGTCTTTTATGTTACATAATAAATCATGCAGCTACCTTGAAATCGATAATGTTAGGAGGCCCTGATTGAAGCTGTATTAGTGCATTAATGCATTTTCAATCAAAAATGCCACCGGCCATTACATCGAGTGCATCAATAAATTGTCGTCTACTTCAATTAAAGCACTTTGAGTGTCAGCAATTGAAATGAAAACAATGCTCAATGAATGATGCGACTCGATTGTGTTTGCGGCAACCAATAATATTTGACGAGCCCATATGGATGAAATGCTCATCGAACGAAGAAGCTTAACTCTCTTCCAAACAGTTTCTGAAGCCAAATCTTTAAAAAACGTATGCTTAAAACGATAATTTTGATGGCTTATCAAGTGTCTTGAACTAAAGCGTTTTTTTATTGCAGAATAAGTAAGGATTTGCATACAAATACTTAATAATTAAAAATAAAGAAAAATTCTTCAAGAGGAAAGACGACTATAAAGTCACCTTCTTTGCTACTGCATGACTCTCTCAAGATGGAGATGAAAACCTCTAGGCTGGCCAGTTTTCGACAACTTGAATGACCTCAGATCAGTTAATTTAACACTAGAAGGACCGCAAGTTTTCCATACCTACAAAGACTACATATTATATCCGCTGATATCTCGACACATCGGATTTGGCTAATTGCAATCGTAGAGCCCTTGTTGTAGTACTAATTGTAGAACCTGATAAAAAAAATAAAAGTCATCAAAGCAAAAGTTTATAAAAATACTAAAGAAAATACAAATACAGTCGTGTCTTGGTGAACACCCTATATAGTTAACACCCCGATGTAGTGAACACCCAAATTTTGACATGGAGCCTGTAAATATTGAACAAGATTTTAAAAGCAATTTCAAGAAAAAAGCAAAAAGTCATATATGTAATACTTCTATATTGGCAGCAACCTATCTTCACAATGTGTTTTCATTCGGAAATCAAAGGGAGACAAGCGATGAGACAGGAAACACGAAATTTTATGAATGTATTTCTATGCGTGTATACATGAGCACTTCTACACATGAACAACTGTCAAACTGCTCCAGGGGCGGTTGAAGAAATTTCAGTTAATTTCGACAAATTTTTATTTTTTTCCAGTCAATTTTTTCCCGCCTGAACGCACCTGACTTTTTGACATTTTTGACCAATGTCGTTTATATGCTTTCTCGCGCATATTTTACTATTGCTGTACTGTAATGTTGGCTAATGTACCTTGAGCTTACTGCCAATATAGAAGTATTACATACATATATGCAAAAAGTGTATTTTGAGCAAATAAAACGAGTTTTTGAACAAAAATGTTAACTTTGATATAGTGAACAACCTCAATACTGTGAACAGGCCTTGCAATAATTAGATCACTTTATCCAGACACGACTGTATTTAAAAATGAAAAACCGTCAAAATTACCGCAATGGTCTTTCTAGTGTTAAGAAATCTGCCAGAATTCATCGCAACCAAAATTTTAGCTTCGATATGACTTGCAGAATAGACCCATTACTCATATGTTTACTTTACTCTTTATGTTTAGTCCTGAAATACTAAATAAATAATATTTTGCAACTCTATCACAATACGCTCGCAATGTTAGTCGAAATGACTAACATTAACATTCCAGAGTCAATCGCTTTGCTGGCTCAGTAATTAGAATGTAAACACTCGAGATTGAATTATATTACATGAACAAAATAGTTGTAATGCAGCCGAACGCTGGACTTATAAAAAAATACATATATCTGAACAACAACACAAATTTAAATTACATAATTATTTCTAAACAACTCGTTCTGTTATTTGAAGGTTAGTTCATTGGATCGCTTCTAGTGTGTTGTGGTTTAAAGCTCCGGTGCCAACAACACCGAAACCAGTAAATACGAGGTACATACAAACAATACAGACTTTTCAAAATAATTTTGTTTCTATTTGGCACCGATACAAAGTTATAAGGGAAAATTTCAGATCTCATGTGAGCGTGAAAATACACATTTGAGGACACTTGACACTTTTCAACACTATCCAACCACTAAAAGCACACGATTCAGCTATGGTAAACAATTATATAAAGAGGCACTATCATTTCTATTTTCTAGCACGAGTGCACAGTGAATCATCACAAAATTGCCGATTCCGTTCCATTTTCCTTCTACGTACTTACACTAATCTTCATTTGTTTTTATATTTCCTACCAAACACAATTCGCTCTTAAACTTGTTTAAGAGCATTTTCACTACAAGAGCTTTTAACAACTGAGCGCTCCAAACGGCGCGATCACAACAAAAGAGCGAAACAAGAATTGCAAAGCTTGCGAAAGATTTCAAAATTGTTGAAAGGCGTTGTTTACACGCTGAGTGGGTCAAATCGTTGGCGCTTTTTCGTTGGCCGGCTAACCAAAATATTTGCCCAAAGTTGTGAATTGTACCGTCGCAGCGTGAGCTCTAATGTACGACATTAGCTAATTTTTATCGAAGGGAACCGTGATTTTATCAACTGATTGCCAAATTACCAAACGATAATCACACTGGACGCCGAGCACAACTTAGACAGCGAGGTGCCGCAGAAATGAGGTGACTTCTCTGATAATGACTGTTTATCGTTGGGACTGTGCGTGGTGTGACCTGACGTTCGTTATTGTTTCGCCTGGTTGTGGTTGTCCCAGCTATGGCCAGTTGTAAAATTAGTAGTTTCTGCAGCCGAGAACGGTACCCGAAAACGCGAGACACACTGTGGCGTGTTCGAAAGGGCCAACAAACAGTTGTAGCAAAATATGGAGGACGATAAAACGACCGAAACGAGACTAACAAGCGACTATAGCAACAGCAAAAGCAAAAACGTGAAAAATACACACACACCGACACTACGTAAAGCCGAAATTTCCATCTTCTCGATTTACTGCACACAAATATGGGAATTCACTTATTCGCAAGCGATTTGTGGTAAACGATTCGTAAAGTCCGAAACATGTGCTGTCGAAATGGAAAATGTGCGCGGCGTGGATGTTGGTGCTGGCGTTGACTGATGACGTGCAAATCGCACGTTTCACGTTCAACGAACCCAGTGCTACACAAGTCGATAATGAGTCGCGCGTGGCTGCGGCATTCGCTGTTGTGCCATCACCCTGTATGCGGTGCGCGCTCCACTGGCAGAAAGCGAACAGTAGCAACTATAAAAACCGGCCACTGACATCAACAAACTCTGAGCTACCACTCCAGCTACCGCAACGCTCACATTCCACACTGCAATGACATTTAGCAGTTCGTTTCACCTCGCTGAACCACTTTGACTGCGCTGAGCGATTCGCATTCGCCAGCCATGTCCAACAACAACTTGGCCAGCTGACAAACAGCAAATATAACTTGGCAGTGTTTTGCACTAATCGACTGCGGCGCCTTGGTTAGATGAATCACCAATCACCAGCAGACTACGACTGCGAAGGTTACAAATTCGAGCTCAACTGGCACTAAACACGGAAACGTCTTTCCGTCGAAAAATCGATGGCTTGTTTGGAGTGACAATTCATACAGAGTCTGCCTGGGTTTTGCTTTTAGCTACTACTAAGTACTCCTGATGGAAAAACTAGAGCAATTGATTTACTCCGAAAGGGTCTTTGAAGCGAGAATTACTAGATAACTTTATTGCCAGGCATAACTCTTTGACTTGGAATCACAAGCGCTTTCTTGAAATGCTCCTTGCGCTCGTTCTTCTTTTCACATTTCAACTGAATTCAAGACAATGCTACACAAAATTGCCTTTTAGGGAAAATGGGATTCATAGGGATATTATTATTGTTCAAGACTACTAAACATAGCTATCAGTAGTAATCTTTTGTGCATGCCTTGGTTCAAAGGTTGAGGCTTGTTATTATTGCAACATTCTCTGGGATTCTAAGTTCCAGATGGTCCACGGGGCTAAGTTTGCCGCTCCTAACTGAAAATATATTTTTCAGCTGAGTGCAGGGAATATATGTATATATATTTATACATATTTCTGATTGTTGACTGCATTATCTGCAGACATCCAAAGAAGAAATTCCCATTTTATTGAGATGATATTCGAGTGGACAATTATCCGTCAGTTATACAGTGAGCATGCGTGGGGGACCTCTTAAGCATGAGGAGTTTTGTTAACACTCTTCTCTCTGGGGTTAAGAACCGTCTTGCTTGGGATATTTTCGTACTAATTGACCATTTATACAGATGTTTCTGCGCGTATCAGTATTTGTAAAAAAAAAGAGATAATACTCTTCTTCCTTAATCCTTTCGCTATTTTGTTGCCATATGGTAACATGCTACTTTGTGCACGTCTGAACCCTCTATGGTTTCAAGAATACATTTCTCTATTGGTTCTTAAATAGTTTGAAGTTTTAGGCATAGTACAAAAATAGTAAACTGAAGTTTTGAATGTTATATTGAATTGAATTTTTACTTCAATTCAGATGCTTTTTTTAAATAATTTAATCTAAGGTAAAATAAAATATATTTATATATATATATATTATATACATATATATTATATATATATATTATATATACAATCTAAAAAACAGGGTTCGGTAAAAAAATTCGAAAAAGTAGTATCGGATGTTAACGATATAACTACACAAAAGATTAAATCGATGAATTGAAAATTTTAACTTTTCCCAGTAAAAACCTGTACCGGAAGGGTCAAATGGTAATCCAACCTCTTTACTAAGTACTAATTCTTTGTCCCTAACATTGATACTAGTATTGTTCGGTGGTCGAAACTCTGAAATGAATGCTATTTATAAGGGAAGGTATAGGTGTTCAAATCGTTTACCTATATTTCTGAACCGAATGGAAAAATTTGTGTGGCTCTGCACATCTATGAGAGGTACTTTCAACTGAAAGAATTTTTGCAATCTGGTGCAGAAATACGTGCGTAAAAGGGAGTCCAAAAAATTTGTAGTAGATATATTTCTGAACATAAGACTTTGTACAAATAATAATAATAATAATAACTTGGCGGCACAATTACAATATTTTCTCAATCTTTATAGCAATCTATCTACGTTAATACTTAGAACTAATCTCACACTCGTAAGTGTCAGTAACTGTCTCGAAGAACTATGTGGACGTTTGCCCCATTTCGAAGCATTGCGGTGGTTCTAAAAGGATGTAAAGGTTAGGAGACCAGGAAGGAAGAAGTTGTGAACACTAGACTTGAAAGTCATAGGTACTGGGGCACCTTTTCGCAGAAAGACCATTTCACAATCGCAGGAAAACGCTGATATTGATTCATGTTTGTAGACTACCAATAACTACTCCATTTTGATATTGTTAAATCCAATTAGCTTTAGTTATGCAAAATAAAAGAAGTCCTACACTGTACCGCTGGTGTTATTCGCTCTGTAGAGTCCATTGCTGTGCACATGAAATGACACTAGATACACACACACGCATTATTTATAGTAATTTCTATAGTTGAACAGCGGCAAAGAATGTCACGCTAGCCAACTTATGTAAATTGTCTCACTTCCGCTTTTCTGTGCGGGCACGCAATTGCAGCCGGATGGTGGAGTGGATTGCGACATACTCCAGTTGAGAAGCACGAAAGCAACACATATGTACATATATGAGTGTCTATGTATAGTTATGATTATGTACAAATAGTGCTTATATGTACAACACACAGAAATATAATTTGATATTCGATAGTCGGCAAACTCATGTTGGACGCTTCAAAACCGATTCTAGTCTATGTCACTTCTCGGAAGTCTATAAGTCCAATTTCATTATAATGGACTACTGGAAATTTAAGCCACTTTATGTCGAGCTAAGCGTAAACTCTGCCATACTCGGTTGACGCTAAATCGGCATTAAGCGACGAACGAAGCGCGAAAGCACAAATTCAGCCAAAGCCGGGAATGGCACAGACGATGCTGTCAGCGATTGCGCATCAGAGCCGCTATCCGAACCGATTTCAGTGTGTTACTGGACAAGCAGACAGCGGCAAATTCACGCCGTGCTAACTCTTTAATTCGCTTGATAGTTATGGCCATTTCCAGCGCCACTGGCCAGCTCGCACACAGCTCTGGTCGCTTTGCCGTCTGACCCGCCCTTGTCTGCTTACTCACACGTCAAATCTGGGTTGAAATTCGTTGTAATTTGCTGGGTTTTGATGTCTGTTTCGCTGGCCATGTTAACACGTGCCGGTGATAAATTATACGCTGGCGCTGAAGAAAGTGTCTATAACAGATGTAGCCAGCGCAGACTGGAGGCAGTTATGGCGGAAGCACTAAACCTTCATCTGATAGCCAACTGAAGATGTAGCGGTAAATTTGAGTGAGTATTGTCGGTGTTGCTGTTGTTATTGTTGTGTGTGCTCATTAAAAAAACATTCATAAATAGAATGACGAATTCTTTGAAATCTGTTTTTGTTCAGATGTTTGAAAGGTTGGTGTTTTGTGCGATGTCTGGTGCGTGATGAGCTTTTCCGTTATAGAATTTGTATGAAAACAAAGTTCAAAGCGATTTTACATCTGCGTGTTTGAAGCGAAAGTGTTACAACAATTTTCGGTTGCTGCCAACTCGGCTAGAAACAATCAAAATGCTCCAAAGTGAAGGTGTCGAAGGACGAAGCTGGATTTCCTTTTGACAACAAGCATGAGTAGGAGGACGAGACAATAACGAAAGCTAAAGTGGTACTAAATTTTTTATTATAAAAACAGTTCGACAGTTGATTCAACTAGACACACTTGGCCTAAGTGGGTCTTGCGGCTGACACTTTAACCTAACCTAATCATGAGTCTAGTTTCTATCGAAAAAACGTATACAAATTGGGCTTTTCGTTCACATCAGGTCAGCTATATCAGGATTTATTATTCCGTATGATTTTTCTGACCCACTTAGTGATTCTAGCTGTGATTTCCATGTGATAGGCGTTACTACGTTAATTTGTAAAATACATACATACGAGTATGTGGCACTATTTCAAATACATGCACACACATCTATAAATTTGCACAATGTCATGCCTGAATGGAATTGTAATTACGGATCTCTTAAAAGTACTGCAAACCGCCGGATTTGGGAGCCGACAACACGCACGCGTGCAAGAACCTGCAAAGCGATATACCGCCTGACGTGCAAGGCGGCCCTTCGACCAAACAGCTACCGCAGTTAGAGGCAACAGCGACCGCCCTCCGAACAGTCGCTGGCATTGAAAGTGGCAAGCGAGCGGGCACTTGTGACTCACGGTACGGCGAAATTTGCCATTTCGGGGACAAAATCAATGCAATGCCGGCGAACGACAGATCCAAAAGGAACAAAGGCTTAAAACGGAAGTGAAACGAATGGCGTGCAAAGAGCGAAAATGAAACAGCAGCGAAAAGTATGTGCGATACCATACACACCCTGAAAATTAAACAACCCCCTGGGTGGGGGTTGTAGCTGTTGCCAGGCGTGCACCCAACATGCAACCGGCAACCATGGCGCAAACCATCGACACCGTCGAGCAAACAATTTGCGACTGGGGAGTTGCCTATTGGAAGTGTTGTACTATTTGGCTGGCTATGCGCACGCGACTGAGGCCAAAGAGAGTAACGGTGGTTGTGGTGCGGTGGGAGGCATCAACTGAGACGATGACACAGCTGGATCGATGGAGCTGCGAACAGCGAGTACCATGCAAGATATGTATGTAGTCTTAGGCACGGAGTAGGAAATTTCTGACCTAGGACTACAAAAAAGCATAAAACTTGGATGCGTTTTGGGGCGAGTGGGCGTGGTGACGCTTTCCGTGACCCGCAAGTGCATCGCTTTGATATGAAATTTGTAATACACCGAGGAAGGCGTAGCCGGCGTGGAAACGTCTTGGTTGTGGGACAAATCGATATTACTATGTTTATTAATTTGTTTATTTCTGCTTTGCTTGGAAACTTGCAAATCATAGTGTGGTTTAAAGATTATTTAGTAGGTAGCTGTAGGTTATTGTTAAATAGAATCATTAAAAATTATCTGGGAGAGCAAAATTATTACAAACAAATGCAATGAATGTATAAAAACTACAGAAAACAAGAGACAATACATTTTTTCCATACTACAACATTCAATCTGGCAATTGACGAATATCCCATAAAACATTTGGCAATTAAATATTTTGCTTGTTTGTCCAAATATGAAATGTATTCTATTATTTTTCGACTGAGAAAACTAATGTTAGAAGAATGGATAAATGATGGATAAATGCTTATACTTATATGAAGATGAATGGATGAGGAAGAAGTGAAGGGAGTCAGGAACAATTGAGTTTTGAGTAAAAAAGAAAACACAAGGGAGCTACAAATATAAAGGAAGCAATAGTTGTAAAAGCAAAAGTGATGAGTGTTTGTTTGTTTGTTTGTTATCCCAAAAACTAGTCGAAATGAAATTGTTTTCATTTGCTTGTGATGGTGTTCTATAATAAAACAAAGCTTTGTTGCTGTTTCAATTATGTTTAATTCAAATTCACAAACAAGCCTGTTTTTCTTGATTGCTTTTTGACTCCTCCTCGATACTACGTAACACGTATTTAATTTTTTTTTTTGTACTTTGACCAACATTTAGGCGAATAGAATTCTTCCAAAAACTCAAAAATTTGTTCCTAGACACGTTTTTTAAATTGAGTAACACCGTCTCAGTTTCATCTTTTTATTTGCAATGGTTTTGAGCCGACTATATATATATATATATAGTTCTTAGATAATAATCATTGATCGAATTTTTCCCACTTCCCTCCCGCCAGCACCAAAAGGCTGCACACTTGACGGTAGCCACACTTTTATATATACAAGGTTTTTTTTATACATACAAGATTTTTAATATTTTAATTATTTAAGTCATAGCTCTTGTTTGGCTTTCAGCTGCGAGAATGTGCAATAATTACAAAGCGCGTGTTGCGGTGACAAAACTAATGGCAAAAAAACGAAAAAACTTGTGCAAAAGCAAATGTGCCAAATCAAGCAATAAATAGACATAAGAGAAACCATCGAAGATCACAAAACAAATATTATAAAAGAAAATTATTTACAGAAAAACGTATCTACGACACCTTTCACTTTAATCGTGGTGCGGTTGTGTGATGTTGTTTAGTTTTGTGTGTTTAAAAAGTAAATAGGTCCCAATAAACGCATAAATGTGCATTATGTATGTCGGTATGTATGTACATATAGTATGTATGTAGTGAAACTCAAAAGGGCAAATTATACAATGCTAAAACAAAAAGGAAAATCCAATCGGGCTGGCAACTTACCACAAGCGAGCCAGCGCAAAATTTGTGCCGATCCCAGGGAAAATTGCAACTTTGCTGCAGCTCCTCTTGTTGCTGGAAATCTGCTGGCGCAATCAGCCCGTGTTGGTACGGCTGCTGCTATTAGGTGGCAGGTTGTTTGACGGACTTTTCCTTTGCCGCCTCTACGCGCTTTTCACACTTGTTCGCTTGCACCGGATTTCGGATCTCGCACGCTACACGACAGCCACACGCAGCGCGATGGGGCTTGGCAAGGCGGCGGCGACGGCAACGACAAAAACCACAAATTCTGCTCCAGACTGGTTTGCAACAATTTTACTTTTTCGTATTCACTTTTTTCACTTGCATCGAGCACTAATTGAAATTACGTTACCGCAGCCCCTTAATTTCGTTCTACATCATCATCGTCAACATTGCCTTTTGTTGTTTTACGACACGAATATTATTAACCTTTTCTGTATAAATTTGTTGATTTTGTGTGCTCTTTTGGAAAATGAACGGGCGCAGCAACTACAATCGGGCACTCAACAACCGACCACTCGGCGAATGAAAATGAGAGACGACAAACTTTCGCTCGACTCGCTGCGACTTCACTCTGCAATTGACCAGCAATCTTCCGTTTTCGTCATGAATTTATTTTCCAGCATGTTTTGCGGTGGACTTTTATCATCGTTTTTGCGGCTATTGTTGTTGGTTTTGTTTTTGTGAAAGTGCATCGCTGAGAAAGGAAAATGTCAAAAGCGAGTCAAGCTGTGTCTTGTCATGGGTCGGCGAAAAAGAGATGACAAGTGAGAACATTCCAATTGGCAGTTAAGGTGCTGCCACACTTTAAGCTATTGGAATAATATTGGAGCTAGTGCAGCAAAACTCTGAGGTTTAATTTCATTACAATTTCTTTAAAATAACAATGCAAGTAGTGGGAGAACATGTAAAATAATTTTCTACTACACTCTTGCACTTATCAATCAATTCCTTAAAAAATAAGTTCATGTCCATGTGCACTTAACAAGCACAATAACTAATTTCGTTTTCCTTTTCCCCAAGCGAACTTTTCTCCTGGTCCTCAACGAAATCAATTTTAAGCGAAGACAAATACATGAACACATTTTTTTTTTTAAAGCACTTAATTTAATAGTAAAACAAATTATTGTTAAATAATTGTGAAGATGTTGAAAACTAAACACTGTACATATTGATTTCAATTTTTTTGTTTTTAGAAAATCATAACTCCACGATACTGAGAACAGTATCTCAAGAAATTTCGATCTACAAAATTGGTTCACACAAACTTTTTGCACTAAAACTAATCATTAAATGGATTTGTATCTATTGGTAACTCTATATATTGTGCGCTGCCGCATGTACTGCAAGCTGTCTCATTAATCCTGACCGAGTTTCTGTGCAGAGTTCCCAGACGTGCCTCGAATAAAATATCATCGATAGCCTTCTTGGCGTAAAGCTTTTGATCTCTGGTCAAATCTCTGTACTGATATGACCAGCTGAGGCCCAAAATGTCCGCTTCATCGTGCCCATGTTTCAATTGTTTGTATGAAGTATTGTCTGCAGATTCGTTGCGTCTTGGCGGAGGACTCGGAGTTGATCTCCGTTTAATGCTCTGCTTCATCTTCGGCACAACGTACTGCAATATATAGAAAAATTATAATAAATGAGTACAAGTTCATATCTTCTGCGATTATTTTGCAGATATTTGTAGTAGTATCTCCTGATTCGGAGAACAAGTTTACTCTGTTTTACTGATTACTTTACACATTTTGCCACACTTGCATGGTAAATGTCAAAAATTCACGCCGCATACATGTTCGCCAAACATTACTTCTTCTGAATTGCCTAAAGTTTAACGCCGTCAACGGACAGTGGCAACTCTCGTAATCAACGAAATTTGAAGGTACAGGAAAATAACAAAAAAGGAAAAATGTCTATACAAAGGGCCAATGTTTTTACGAACCAATGTTTTGAAATTGTAGTTCGTTGCGAAATCACAAAAATTTCGAGTAATTGGTAAAAGTGAAAACTTACATCGTCCCTTAGAAATTCCAAGTCTTCAAAATACCACAACGACGGCATGAGCGCGTCATCTTCGCCGATTCCACACAGTTCACGGTCCTGGATTTTCTTCAGTTCTCTTCTAAAACAGCATCTCAGAGAATTTATTTTCTTTTTTACCGTTTCAACTGAAGCGCACGGATCAATTTCTCTTAGTTTTTCCGCTAAACTTTCGTATGCTGCCGTTTTCAGCACTTTGTTTTTATACGATGCACATTTCGCATTCCAAAGTTCTGGGCAATTTTTATAAAGTTCAATAAATTCACTCCAAAAGGTTTTATTTACTTGCGAGGCCATTCTCTTTCCACGAAATCTCAATGACAATCCGACCGAAAGTTAACACTCGCATACATGAATGCCATACTGACGAAAATATTACAGTTTTGTGATTTCGACAGTCATGCATGTCGTAATACCATAAAGTGTTGCCATACTTTTTGATTAAAAACCGTTCCTGAAGCTTGTTTAAATTGGCAATTATTTTAAAACTAATTTTCAAACAATTTCTTTTAAGCAACTTTCCTCAAGAAATTGTATTATATGTTTATGGTAGAATATATTTTTTATGAAGTGTTTAATTTTAAAGATAAATTAAAAAACGGCTTTGTCAGGTGCTCAATGAGAAGAAGCAGTGGTTAAGGCCAATTAAAAAACGGCTTTGTCAGGTGCTCAATGAGAAGAAGCAGTGGTTAAGGCCAATTGAAGAGGTGGTCGCATTAAGATCCACTGAGACTGTCAAAATTTTGTCTATAACCGAGTTATTTATAGCTCGGAAAGTTAAAACTCTTCAAAATCAGTATAACCATGACAACTAAAAAATAAAACAAAAATGATTTTGTCAATCAAGCCCCAAAAAACTGAAAAAAAAAATTGCATTGAAATTTTGTTTTTGTCTTTATGAAATCGCTTCGAGTGAATCTACATTATTTTTTTGATCATGCATGAATGTCATACCACTGCTTCGAGTATGTTTTTCGTGAGGCCCATTTACAGCAAACCTGGCTGAGTACGATGTGTGAGACAACATGCCATGCAAGCATACGAATGTAAGTTTCCCTTATAAATATTGTAAATTTCTTACACTTACAGTAAACTTTTAGACATTGGCGACATTGTTTCCAGTAAACAACACAAATAGTTGCTTCATATTCAGAAATATCATCAATCAATATTTACCTCAATATTTACGTCGAACGTTGTTTCACCCAACATTCCGTCATTGCCGTCATTGTCCTGTTCAGTAGTGTCTTCCTCCACAAATTCTTCCAGCGGATCCTTATTGTAGTCGCGCAGGAACGAAAAATTATCAAAGTATCGCCAACTGATGCCCGGCGGCTCGCCGTTCATTCTGTTCCGTCGCATTTTGCATAGTTCACGCCTGAAGCACGCTCGCAAACTGTTGATCTTTCGCTTCACCATGTCCACATTGGCTCTCGGCTCGACTTCCTTCAACTTTTGCACTAGCTCGAGGTACGCCAGCCGCTTGCCTCTGCGGTCCTTGTACACTTTGCTGCCATACTTCCACAGCACTGGACGCGCCTTGTACAGCTCGATGAATTCTTCCCAGTAATCACTTTCGCGAAGTTGGAGCGTTTTGGTGATTGGGTTTCCTGGCATTGGTAACAAGTAAGTTGAACCATACGTAAACAACGAGCGAACAAACAATTTACAGCGAGCTGTTTCCACAAACTGGCGAATGCTCAGCCAACTTGCACGCTGTCAAATGTCGAGCACGAACATCAATAGGCTTGCCAACTTCACGCAAAAAAGGAGGCGTTGGTTTAATGGGGAAAAGGGACAGATTTGAAAAAAAAAGAATTTTAAATATGAAGTTGAACCGTTGAAGATAACATTGGGGAATATTAGTAGGACGGCATCCCAAATAATATAAAAGACAATAAACTATGCCGAAGGTCACCCGTGCACAGAAAACAAACAACACATGCGACGTCGAGCCTATCAACGAAGTTTAATGAAAAATTGCGCGAAATTTGAGCTCTCCACATCATCGATTTAAAGACAGTTTGTCTGTTTGAAAAGCAACAATCCCCAACGAGTATAAAAATTGCAATATTTATTACTTTAACGTGATCTTAAAGTGTTTGCGCATTCAACTGGTACATTAAGTTAGCGTTAGACATTTGGCTAAAAGGAAATCCGATTAACAGTAGTTAATATTTTGCGTTTTCTGCTGCCTCCTGCTACATAAACAACTTAAACGAAAAGTGGGTAAAAAATATGATGGCTAAAAGTAAAATAAAGGCACACAATATTCAAAAGCGGAAACGCGTAAATATTACAATACAAAAATAAAGCGAATTGTGCTGAATTGTTTATAACACTTGCATTCTGAAGCATTGGCATTGTGATAATAGGGCATAGAATAGCATTAAATGAAAATTTTTGGACAAATATTAAACATTTTAAGGTGAATTGAAAATCAGTTTCGGAAGGTTCGGTGGCAAAATCCTTCACAACGGAATCGAATTCATTGAATCACGTGTCAGTTTTCACTGACATGCCCATTTAGCTCCTCGTCGTCATCATTGTCATCGGGCTCAATCTGTTCGTCCAGCGTTTCCAGTTTCTGATTCTTCAGACGAAGCTCAAAAACTTCGCTTATGGCCTCGCGGAAGCACAGGAAATTGTAGTCTATGACACCCTGTCGTTGGAAATTCTCTTCACGCAGTATACAGACCAGTGCGAGAAATCTGTTGACCTCGCGCAAGTACAAGATCGTATTGTTGTTCAGTTTAATTAGACTAGAGCTTTCGTGATCGAAGGCGGTCTCTTCAGAACTGTGAAAAAAAAGAAAACTTAAACTGATGAGTTGGGCCTGAGAAGCAAGCAACCATTCGGCACTTACCTGTAAATGCTGGAGAGATCAATGACTACGTCAATCATGTCACAGCACAGCTCGTAGCTTTGCATATCCACCGGTGAACAGTCTGTGGCGATATATATCTTAGAAACAACATCGAAGAGAAACGCCTTCTCAATGCCGGAATTCTGAAAACATATAGAAAACCATAGTGTAATAAATAAAGTAGATAAAACAAGTTTGCTTCAAATTATGCCAAAATCTATACGAACTATAACTTTTCGCATTGCAAAGTACAGAATATGTATAACTACAAAGGTTAAGGTTGTACCAAGTTGCATGGTAGTTTAGTATTTTTTAACAATTAATCGCTACATGGGTGAATACATATTTAACACTTTAAATTTCTTCGATAAATTATTTCATCTATTACCGATATGAAAATATTGAGTAGATTTTCCAATGTCGGAAGCTGTGGTATCAGCTTTTGCACCACCTTGGAGAATGCTTCGAATATCGAATGGTCATAAATGGAAGTGAGATGGAAACTTAGGTGTATCTGGTTGAGGCCCGCATCGCTCAAATCGTCCGAGGCGCGTTGGTGAATATCGCGTTGCGATTCCATTTTTGAATCGTCGCTGATGCCATCCACCTGCAAAAATAATTTAATTGTTTCTCTTTGCTTTAACATTATCTACATTTTTTTAACTTTCATGTAATACATAATATGTGAGAATATATAATTTCATGTTAATATATTTCTTATCAGCCGCGCACTTGCAACTGTTCTTTTCTCACAATTTTGCAGAGTGATAAGCCACAAAGCTGCAGCTGCCGCGGTGACCCCCATCGCCCCTCTTCCCCTTCTCATGAGAGCAGCCGTACGCACCTTGTGTATGAACACTTCGAACTTGATGCGCGGATTCACTTTGTATGCCTTGATGACCGTGTTTTTGAACTTTGTCAGCGCCTCGTTGTAGTCGTCTTTTGCGTCGATGACAAACACCAGCGCGCCACACCCGCCGAATATCAGATCCGAGTCGAATGTCGGGTCGATGAAATCGATCTGGCCGGGAAAATCCCAAATCTGAAACTGCACAAAGCTGGAGTTGTTGATGTCGTCTTTCACGATCTTGCTGGTCGACTCCAGGAAGAGCGTCTCGTTGGGCGACATTTTGTGGAAGACCACCTTCTGTATGGAGCTCTTGCCCGACCGCCGCAGCCCCATCAGTAGAATGCGCGGCTTCGACTCGGTGCCGCTCATGCCCGTGGCATCTAGACCATCTTGATCGAAAGCTCCATAGCCGAAATCTTTGGGGAATGTGTCCACATGGTAGTCGTCATCCTCGTAGCTCTGTAATGCGCCGCGCTCGAATCAGTTTGACTAGCCAACGGCTACAGTTTTACGGCTTCAGCTTACCATGTTTGCGCGTAGCCAGCGTCTTCAGAACGCTTCATCGACGTTGGCGCATCCAGTACCTTAGTTTGTTGTTGTCTAAATGTGTACGGCCGCCGAACGATGATTCTGTCAATGATTTGTTTTGTCCTATTGCTTGCTCCGCGGCTAAATATTTTTCAATTTTTTAATTTGCTCGTCAGAAACACTGCAGTTCTACGCATTTGCAAACAACACAAGTGGCATTTTATAAAAACGTCGCAATCAGCTGACTATGACGTTTCCGCTTGCGCTGCGCATGGGTTTTCGCGAACGAGCGCAGCAAAGTAGAATCGTTTTGGCTGTTTTGCTGTGGTAGCATTTCTTCCAAAGTGGCATGAACTGACGACAAGGAGTTTCAAGGCACAATTTTCGGCGATGCTAATGAGCAACAACAGCAACAATTGCATTATTGTTGTTCTCCAAACTGCGGTCTGTGGCGTGGCAATTCAGATGTGGTGCCGTGGTGCATATTTATTGAGATCGTGAATTGGTTGCTTGACCGAATATCCTTTGTTGGCCGGTACCAAAGCTCGACTTCGATTTCACTGCTGCCTTCTTTCAGTGCATTGTGCGACTAGGCAAGTATGCGAGTAGAAAAATTGAAATAACAACTGACACGCAAAACGGAATAAAAAAACATATTTTGGCAGCATCGAGCAGATTTTTATAATAACAGTTGCAGCAATTGCTTCTCTATATTTGTGATCTAAATGTTTATTATAAAAAATGCATTAAGGGGTTTCCGTATTCAAGGCGCTTTGATGTCGTTCTACGCGGTGGCGCGCGGCCATCAAGTCGGCATTTATGAGAGCTGGTATGGTTGAAACATTGATAACACCGGGTCGCAGTTGCTGAACGTTGGTTTGTTTGCAGGGCTCAGTGCGAGGCACAGGTGAAGGGCTTCAAAGGCGCCAGATACAAAAAGTTCAATACGCGCGAGCAGGCGCAGGCGTTCCTCGAACAGACGACTCCAGCCGCCACAACACCTCCGTCTCGTCGTGTTGGTGGCATTAAAGTGGCCGAAAAGCGTGGGAGCAGTTCAAAAGACTATTGGCCACAGAACGATGGCGACCAATTTGACGAGAACGCCATAAGCGAAGCGGAGATGGTGCGCTCGACATGACTTTACCGAGTCACCGTGGGACACTAATACGCTTAAACTCTTTTAGTTGGCCGCTGCTGCTGCAGTGGAGGACAGCATCAGTCGGCCTAAAGGTAGCAGAAAACGCAAGATTCCCGGCTGTGGACTGCCGTCGGATGAGACTTCTGATGTCTCAATAACCGTGGGGCAAACAAACATCGGCACTTACAGATTCGACACCGACATAGAGAATTATGTCATTGTGTACACTGATGGCTCCTGCATCAATAATGGACGAGATAATGCTTCCGCCGGTTACGGTGTTTACTTCGGTGAAGAACATCCGCTGTGAGTTGCTGGCGCTTTCTCATTGGAGTTCCGCTTTTGATTTCAATTTGTTTCGATTCGGATACAGCAACGCTGCCAGACCGGTGGACAACCGGGTCACGAACAACGTGGGCGAGATTCAAGCAGCAATATATGCCATTAAAGTGGCCAAAAAAGTGGGCATAAAAAAGCTGTGCATTAACACGGATTCGCAGTTTCTCATCAATGCTATTACGATGTGGGTGAAGGCGTGGAAACGAAGTGACTGGCGACTAAAGAGCGGAGAGCCGGTGAAAAACCAAGTTGACTTTAAGGAACTGGACGAATTGCTCATGGACAATTCGCTGCTCGTGAAATGGGTATTGTTTGCATTTCACTTTTGCCTATTTGCTTAAATTGAACATGAAATTATTGCAGAACTATGTGCAGGGGCATGCGGGTATCAAGGGCAACGTAATGGCAGATAAACTGGCGCGAGAGGGCGCCGAAATTTATAGGCGCTTACATAAGATGGTGAATCTATAGACTGGAGTGGTTATTATGTTTATGTTTTAGGTGATTATTCGAAGAGCAAAACAGTTTTTAGAACTAAAAATTGACTGTATGCTAATTGTGTGGATACAGTTGGTACTGTTTCAGCAATGCAAAATTTTCTTAAGCAAAACATTATAATATCTTTATTGAAAATGAATCAAAAATTACAAATGCGTGAACTGAAACAGCTTTTATTGTTCTACATTAAATGTTTCTGTGCAACCGAATGGGAAAAAACGAAAAAAATTCGTATTAAGGAGTTGTATGCAGACAATACACTACTGTGGGCAAAAAATAGTAAGACTTTGTTCATCATATTATAATTATTTATTCTTCCAAATCTATTTCAAGAAAATTGAGTGATTTAGGCCCAAACGATCTTTTAAAATGGTTTTCACTGATCCTTCCGATATTCCAACGATGCCAGTAAGGTCTCTGACTGTTAATTGTCGATTTTCGAGCACCAATTCCTTGATTTTGTTGATGGCCGTCCTGGACGTGGGTCGTCGTCAATGCGATCTCGACCCTCTGAACAATTTGTACCAATCAAAAACACTTGCTCGCGACATACAATTATCACCGAAGGTCTTTTGCAACATTTTGAACGTTTCGGCACCAGAAATTTGATTCGGCACACAAAATTTAATGGAACTTCTTTGTTGAATAATTTCACTCATTGTAAAAATCGCCGAATGCACTTTTTGTACTTCAGACAAGACAAGCGTATACCAGTGCTGATACCAGTTTATATAGGGTCGGGAATATCGGCTGTGGGGCGGGAATATCAGTTGTTATGTGAGAGTATTGGAGCATTTTATGTGTGGATTGTAGACTTCCCCTTCCCGTTTCCAATCACTTAATCGCGGCGTATACTAAACACTAATGATTATTTTGATGGGACATTTGGCACAGATGTCACTGACAGTCATAGCAACCTAGAAAAAAAAAGTTCGACGAATGGGCTTCCGCGCGAAATTTAAATTAAAAAGTCTTACTATTTTTTGCCCACACTAGTATTATTAGCCCACACTAGCAGCCGCCGTGGCTCAGTTGGTTAGTGCTGGTTAGTGCGTTGGACCGCGAGTCGAAGGCAGCAACCTCAGGTTCAAATACTGCCTGTGATAACACCTAAAAAAAATAACGGGAAAACTCGTTTTCTCTTTCGGTGGCTGTCCTCTCAGCTGGAAATGGCAAACCTCTGAGAGTAAAAATTGCTTATGAAAAAAGCTCCCAACCTGCCGTTCGGAACCGGCATAAAACTGTAGGTCCCTCCACCCGCGTACAAATTCACACGCACAACACGGGTGGTTGCGGGAAGCTAGGCCTTAGTCTCGCGTAAGCGGGCTGTCGTGCCAGTCAATTATTAAATTATTACTAGTATTATTATGAGTGGACCCATATGACAATTATTAAGAATAACTTAGTAAAATGTAATATTAAGAAAGAAAAGATTTGAGTTGTATTGTTGAGCCGATGATTATAAAACAAACTGGGGGAATGTTGGTTCACATTTGTACAATGTCGATACAGAAAATAATTGTAATTATTTACTTATTTAATAATTGTATTATTTACTCGAAAAATTTATTTTTCAACAAAAACCATGTAGTGATTTAGTTGCACTGTAAGTAGTATCAAAATATAAATTCGTGATTTTTTAAAAAAGTATTTGATGTATTTGTCAGTATTGCTTCAACAGAAATAATAAATTTAAAACCGTGCTGATGGTGTACCTATACCTAAAATAAATATTTTTGGACTGATATTTTCACAACGGAATTTTAGCTATGGCTATAAGTTTATAGAATTTAGCTAAGCCATACTGAAGGCAATGGACGGAATTTTATTTCCTTGGTTCGTGTGGCAACTCCGTATAGTAATCGAAATATCAGCTGGTGCCCGTCATAACCTCTAATTTTGGACGCATCCCGTCAAACAATAACAAAGTAGAAATTCTCTTGTAAATCATAATTTATAGGAAAAGTAGAATGAGGATTCGTTGTGCAAATAATAGGATGGTTTAACACAATGTTAGCGCTGCACGTTGTGTTTTTCACGCTGTTGATGTCGGCGCTGCCGTTGGCGCATTACTGCATTTCGATGCACACAACACCCATTGTGGGTGTTGAGATGACTGACGCCGGCCTGCACCGGTAATTTGCCAATGTTGCGGATCATTTATAGCACACAAATGCATTGAAACAATTTTTTTGTGACACTTTTTGCAGTGACTTGATTTACACTGTGCAATTCGATTACCCGCTGGCCGGCAAGGAGTGCGAGTATGCGCTGGAGCAGACGCTGCCGGCAGCTGTTTACGTCAGCGTGGACCAATTGGACGACCTCAAGCGACTGCATAAGGTTCATTGCATAGATGAAATATACCAATATGCTTGAGCTTGTTTTGAGCTAATCTTTTCTGATGTCTTATCACTAGCTAAATGCCATTTACCCACATTTTGTGGACATCGAAGTGCCAACTGAGAAGTCGAAACCCTTTACGGTGTTGCTAAAGGGTACGCCAAAAATTACCGCCAGCCATAAGCTGCCCATACATTTTCGTTATCATGCGCCCAGCAGTGAACGGTAAGCCTCCGACTTTGACTTTTTCGCTCATCGCTAGCGACGACTGGAACTCTTTCAGCACACACGCAATTGTGGACATTGCCACGCCTGCCATGTATATGAAGTGCCCGGACAACGAGAGGGACTTGATTGCGAACGATGTGCAGACTGTAGCTAGCGTCAAGTACTGTCTGCTGCCACACGCCAGCAGATTTGAGGCGTATGAGGTGGAGGACGATAGCGCGCCAACCACTGACGCGGAAAACTGTGACTGGATATTGGTGCAATTCGATTACCAGCTGAAATCGAAACTTCGCGCCAAAATACCCATCGGCAATGAGAAAGCCCTGCCGGCTGTGCTCTATGCCACAATCATAGCCAGCTGGATCATATCGCTGTGGACGGTGTTCCGTACACACGCCGTACCGCGACGTATCAACTACAAATTGGAGGAACAACGAATTTTGCAAAATAATAGCAAGTGATCTCTGACAAGGCGACAACGTTTACCTTTCATGATAAGATATACATAGAATGGGATGGCTCGTGCACATTGTAAAAGGTTGAAGCTGTTAATTGATTTGTTTCTTTTATTAGATATAATAAAATGTATGCGCCAAGTGAGTTATACATAGCTTACCTTCATAGCTCACTTACTGTCATTTCTTAATTTGCGATCTTAAAAGCTTGTTATAATTTGCTGAACTTGTTTTGAACGTTGGAACATAATTTTCCCCACTGTCTGCAGTCATTGCGGGCGATGTTTTTTCCTTTTATTGGGCAAATAAAACGAGATTCGGCAAGATGAGCTAAACACATGTGCGTTGGAGATCGTAAATAATTTTGAAGGTCGTTTTTAAGATACATATTCACTTATCTGTGAGACAACAACAAAACAAACTAAAATAAATAAGCATTATTTACTTGATGTCTTACCGAAGATTTCCCGTAAAACGTCTGTCTGACTAGCAACTAAATATTTGTAATGCATTGTAAATGCTGTCTTAATACAACACGCATAGAAAAAGCAAGACGAATCGGGGGATTGAAGGTTTCGGAGCATTAAAAAATCAAAAGCAATAACAGACGAAATCTTTCCGTATTTTTGGAAATGATTACCGCCTAAATAGCGGTTTGTGGACGATTTTGTAGGAGCTATTGTGATAAAGGGTTTGTCCAGCTCAAGAAGCGAATAAATTGCGCTCACTGTGCACAAATCTGTGATAGCAGAAAGTTGACTAAATATACCATATAACGCTTCTAGTTTCAAGAGATGTGCCAGATGGAGATATATTGGCCTGTAGAGATGTGTTACAGCAGTTACAGAGATAACATGAACCACGTTAAGCGTCTGTGCCACACATAACGCTTTACTTAAACTTGCTTGAGAAGTTTCCTTCCGTTGATAAGTGTACATTTCAAGCAGACGCTTGAACATTCATAGCTGCACAACGTTTATGTCTTTTTTACTTTAGTCATTGACAGCATTGCAAGAAAAAGTAAATTTATTATCTCGCAGTCAAAGTCAAGTGACATGGAAAAATTCCCCATGTAACCAGCAGCCTTGAGTGCTCGCTGCTATGCTGTAATCTCGTTGCCTATCTGAGTAATTGCACATTGATTGACAGCATTAATCTTTTGCGCTTATTAGCTCTGCATATCCCAGACGTATCGTCTGGCGTTCGCTTGTAAAATGTAAACAGTAAAAGTAGATCTATTTGCTCCATGTAAAGAAAATATGTTGAAAAAATATTTCGGTGTCACAGTGGTCAGCAATCGTTGTTGTTTTTATAGAGATTCTCTGTCTAAACAACAGCTTTTAGATAATTGAAGGAAGTCCCATTGATTAGAAAAATAACAATAAATGCAAAGCTGATTTTGATAAAAATATTGTAACAATTTATGTTTGTATTTGGTAAACACATTTACTACACATACAATTTAAATTCTATCAGTTCTTACACGCTTTACCCACCTACATTCTTATGAGTCTTACACAGCCAAATCAGCTAACACCGTTTTTTAAAGCTTACGAGATTTGAGCTTCACATAACTTCTACATACAACTGAAATAAAATCTCAAAATTGATTTGAATTATTTTGGCAAGTGGCACGACCAATGCATGTTTGTAAACATTTGTCTCGCGCATAAAATCTTTACAAAAGTGTAAATGAAAATTAAGCACACACAGCGATATCACACAAAGATTCCTACCGGAAGTTTTGTGTTATTTTTCGCTTTTTTTGCTGTCTGGGATGCCCTCATTCCATGGCTGCACAGTGGCTTTACCGAATATGACAAAAAGCGAATTGGACACCAAGTACACACCCGACGCTATGAAGAAGACAGTGCGCCATTCGCTTGGATCCTCCTGCAAATAAATTGGCTCAAATTAGTGTAATTTAGTGTAAATTAAACTCTTAACTGTTGACAAGCTCAATCGATTAACCTCACTTTTTGAGATGTTTTAGACTTCAGTCTCAAAACTTTTCTCGGACTCCATGAAGTGATGAATAATTTCAAAAAGTTAAGCTTGTGAGTGGAGATGTTTGCATGCACCTACCTCATTGGTGACGATGGCGCCCACCAAAAGCGGTGCGAAGAGTGAGAACACATTGGCCAGACAATTCGAGATGGACATCATGGGACCGGCGAAATTCGGTGATAGGTCCATATGATTTACCAAATAGCCACAGAAGGCGGCCGCATTGAAACCAACGCCTATGGTCAGCAACGCAATGGCCGCCGTGCTTTCGTCCTGCGTCATGTAACTCATGGCAATCAGACAGGCCATCGGTATCCACTGTCCGACGCTGTTAAAGAGCTTCCGCGACGCAGTTACGCTGATCACATGGCGATTGATGAGCAAATCAGAAATGGGGCTGAGCACGAGGCACAGCAGCCACATGACGAGGTACGGCAGCGCCGACAGCAGCGCATTGGAGTTGACGTTCAGCTTGAGCACGGAATTCATGTAGCTGGGCATTTCAGTGAGCAGCGTGTAAAAGCCCCATGTGAAGCCACACTGGGCCGCAATCAGTCCGTAGAACGGCAGCGACGTGGCCAGCGCCTTCCACGGCACAGGCATTGACTGTTAAAGAGATTTTTTTTTCAAACCATTGCATACATACATATGTATATGTTGGACCAAGCTATTAATTAAGGAGCAATAACTATAAAGGATATGAATTAAAAACTATAAAGGATTTGAATTAAAAACTGTACTGTTTACATCAGCGGATTGAGCGTTGAGATATGTTAGTCTTCATGTAGCCGCATTTCCTGATATATATGTATGTATGTATATATATCGCACATAGTTTTCAATAATGACATATCACCCCAACGCCAACTCAGATTCTGGCTAACGCGTTGACTGTACTCGCTTACCTCGCTCTCCTCTCCGCTGCCAGTCAGACTTTCGATGTATTCGCGTTCGGCGCCCGATATGCTTTTCGACGTTTCCGGCTTGTCAGCGCCAAAGATGAGGAATATCACCGACCAAAGCAGCGTCGCGCCACCGGAAATGTAAAATATTCCCGGCCAGCCCATGCTCGAGTTGAAGATGACACCGCTGCTGGCCAGAATGATTGCGGTGCCCAATTGCGCGCCCGAGTAGACGGACGTCGCTAGAAAGCTGCGCTCTGTGCGAGGCGCCCACTTGGCCAATAGCGTGTGTATGCCGGGATACAGCACGCCCTGCGTCAGTCCGATGAGCACGCGCAGCGCGCACACCAGCTGCCAGTTGCCATTAGAGGCGGCCAACGGATGCAGCAATGTAATGATCGATGCCGCGACTGTGGCGCCGCCAAGCACAATTTTGCCTCCGTATCGTTTGGCCAGGAGGCCGGCCGGCAGTTGCGCCACCACATAGCCCCAGAAGAAGCTGCTGAGTATGAGCGACTTGGTGGCCGGGTCCCAGTCGTAGAAGGGTGCGCCCGCTGTCGCCTGAGTCATCGGCACGATGGCAGCCGAGATATTGACGCGCAGAAAGTAGCCAAACACCATGCCGCAAAACATGAGCAACGCCTGCACGTGCCGCACGCCGAACGCATTAGCTGCAAGAACGAAACACAAATCAATTAGCCACAAATAAACGACACACTAGGCAGCGGCTGGACAGTCGTTGGCATAACCAGCAGCGAGCATTGCCTCGGTGGCGCGCACACTCGACCAGCAGCGGCGTGGACTCGGCGACCAGCAAGTAGACCATTATCCTGCGAGGAGCAAGCCAGTCGATCGACACTAACTAAGCGCGCTGTGGCTGCGGTTCGTCTGCGCGCGATCGTGTTGTGCACAGGCGTTGGTATGCGTTGGTGCAGTCTTTCTGGCCCGCTCAAGGTTGTGCGCCCGACTTGCTTTTGTTATTGCCGATAGTTTAGCTTCCATCACGCAGCACGCGATTGCAGCGCGAATGCAGCGTCAGCCTGATACCGATTTCAGTGGTTGCACTATATGTACGTATGTATGTACATATATACAACCTGCGTATGCACTTCGTAAATATTAATGTGTGTGTTTTGTATACGATTGCTTCATTGTTATTTGGTTTAAGATTTTTAGTTCATATTTTAATAACATTGCATCATTATCACTTATGGACATGACCAACACCAACGAGTGTTGATCGATTGCAGCGGCGTAAATGCTGTATGCACAATATGTACAAACAGTCGGACAGACAAACATTTCAACTATTGATAAATAAAAAATGCGATTGCGACTTCGGTACTGTTGCCCTCGAATGCCGAGTGGTGATTAAAGAAAATTTGGGTCTTTTACAAAGTAGGAAATTGGACAAGAAATTAAGGAGGTGTAGGCCACCAACTGGAAACAAAAATGATGTTCTATCAAGTCTACGTAGGATTGGACCGTAGTGGAATTGGGTGTTGTTGCTGTTGTTTCGGATTGCAATTTCGATGCTACAACTTCCTAGTGCTGTGTAGAATTTTTGTGTAGGTGAAACGACTGCACAACTATCACAGCAGTAGAGCTGAGTATGTTTGGTCGAAAGCAGTTCGACGTAGGGCGATGTTATGCTGCCGGTCACGGATAAAATTGTTGTTGTTACGTGCATCTGCAGATGCTTGAGCTGTTATCCACTTCTTAACTGCGACACAGACGGGTTCTCGCATGGGCCGTTCAAATTTTTATTATTATTTGTATAAGATTTGGTTTATGATATACCCGAATAATACCCTAAACCAAATCTGGTGCAATCGTGCACAATTATATTTTACGTATTATTAAAACACAAACCTACCTATCGCACATATAAACATATATCTGCACATTCGCGTATGAATACTAATAACAGAATACAAAACTGGCTATTGGAAATTAATTGCCACAGCTCAATAAACAATTTGAACGGCAATCTTAATTACTCCAAATCTGGTTTGTTATCATTTTTTTTTAGCTACATTTCTAATGACAACCTCAATGACCGAATACGTTTTGTAAACAAATATTGACATGCTCTCGCGCATTTATTAAATTTAATACACAAATACGTATGTACATCTACATATGTATGTATATTTAAGACCATTAAAATATAGTTAGCACGTGCTATGGTGATTCACACCTTTGTGTCAAACATACATACAACAAATGCGTATCACAAAATTTAATTACAATGTCTAAATTTTTAAATTTTTGTTTTGAATTAGATTGGAACTTCCATATTTTGGATATGGTTAAAGTTGTCCAAAGTTGTTTCAAGTCATCATCGATCAAGGGGACATGCGTGTTCTATATGCAATTTTTGCTGTTTAAAGGCTCTGAAGATGTCATCATAATGGCAAACATTTTTGCGTCCCATTCAGATGGACACTTTAATCTAACCTAACCTGAGTCCATAGCATCAATAGATCTTGTCGATGATGCTGATCTGTTAGTTAAAGCCCTACAATGTTGGTTTTCCATGTGCATGAGTTCAATACCACTGAAACTGACCAACGTTTTGGTACGTTATTGCTTTTTATATAGTTTTAAGCATACAACAACAAAATATTTTAATTATTTTTTACACATAAGCTGGTAGTTATTTTGTGTTTAATTAGCACATTCAATCTGTCACAAATCTATATGTTAACATCATACCTACATATATTTATGTACGCAAAGGCATTAAGTTTGCTTACGCTTTTTGATGTCATCCATTGCTTGATTGCTTGAAGATTTTCCAAAACCCATAATCGGGCCTTATAAATGCGTCCTGCACTGGTCGTTAACGCATGCAACTTTGAGCACAATCTTAAATCTTAAATTTTTCCATACACTTAACCAGAGTCCGAAACGTGTTTTGGAGTACTTTGCAAGTTCATAGTCAATGCTCTCTCACCGCACCACAAACAGCAACTAACAACGCGCACTTACTGGAACTTCAGCCAGCCCATCTTTCGTATTTATAGCGTACACACTCGCGCACCTGTGTCCTATCAAGTGCACCCTTTCTGATTAGACTGTCCGCTAATCTAGTGGCAAGTTCTATCGGCAAAGGTGTTCAAGTAGCGTCGTGGCCGGCGTTCGTCGACAAGTGTCGGTGTGAGTACAGACACACGCTGCAAAGTGAGTGCGTGAGCACTGTGACAATAATACGAAATCCGGGAAGTATGAAGAACACAATTTTATTGTACGTTATTAAAATTCCGCTTTATTTATCGGCGCAGTCCCTGACATCCAGCACAGCGCCGGCTTTTGTATGCAAAATTGTTTGGAAGCAAACACAAAAAGGAAAGTGGAGTTTTTTTTATGAGAATGGCGCGAGACTGATAAAATTGAGATAATTTAAATAGAAACTAAATTCATATGTGTTATGTGTACACATACTGACTGTAATAAATCTGTATATGTACTGTATGTATATATTGAAGCAATCGTCCTTTGAGTTTCTTTATGTTTGTCATTGAATTAAAAATTGTGAAAAGGATTTAACGCAATAAAACCGTTACAGTTTTATTCATTCAAACATTGTATGCACCTCTCCAAATCGAACATAAAAATCAAAAATATGAATTGTAATGGTCCAGATGGATGCTTAGATTTTGTCTTTGATCGGCCGAATCGAACAAGTAATGTTAGTTCGCCCGTCGAACTACTTATGTATGTATGTATGCACCATATGGCTGCTGCTAGCAAAAGGTAAAAAAGCGAACCCCTTTGAAATTACCCGTATTCCTCGCACATATTCTATATTAATACCCATTATTTGTGCTTTATAACTACTAATAACTAAGTACTAAAAGTGTAAACGTTACAGCCGAATCGTTCAAAATATGAATTTGATTGACTTGCATAGACACGTTGTAACTGCCACACATTTTAACAAAGGGACTGCTATATGCCTAACTGCTACAGGCTCCCTTTTCCCTCCCGGGCCCAATACCTTTCATTCTTAAGTAGTCAGAAGTGCCGTCTTAAGTACTTGAGATATGCAGACGCATCGAATTAGTGGGCATTAAATGAAAAATTGATTGAATAATACCACAGACAAATTATATTCTATTACAATGCTGAATGAGTATATACGAAAGTAAGCGCAAAATATCATTCACAAGTTTGTAAGTGATCACACAATTTATCACTGCTCATCTGGTCCCTTTAGTTTTATTGCATTTAGATGTGGCCTGTGGAATCAGCGATGCCAGAGTTTTATATTACCTACACTTGGAAAAATTCTTAGCCTTCAAAATAACATTTCTATCATTTAACACTTGAATGCCCGACAATCTGACATATCTAAAATGCCCATATGTAGTAATTTTGACTACATTATTGTTTACTGAATTTTTTTACATTAAATTGGTTTTTAAGTAGCCAATATGAATAAAAGTACACGAGATTAAACTAAAATAAGCATTTAGTTTTTATTTTTTTGTGGTTTACAAAGTAAATTCATTTAAATAAAATAGCGTACTTTGCACATACATAAATAGGATAAAATGGAATGAAGTTTGGAATTTGTGAATGCATTTTTTTGGGTGAATTTTGAAGTGAAAACCCTGGGAATTGTCACAGCCTACTATGATATTATTTTTTTTAAATGTTTGCAATTATTTGAAATTTTCATATTTCGCACGTGAAGATGCGTATTTTTCTATTTATCAGTAAGATTGGCTGAACATTTTTATTTTTTAAAAATTAATAAAAGTCACGTAAGAAATTTTTTAAGAAAGCGACGCAACAAAAGTTATTTACAATAAAAGACCTCAATGTAGTCAAAATTACTACCTTGGGTATTCTAGTGTTAAAAAGCTTTACATCTATATCATATCTTAACTATATATTAAGCACAAATATTTTTCATAATACAAAAAACAAAATGTATTGCAAAGCAATCGAAATAATGTGCAATGTTTTCGAAAAATTGATATTTTCGGCACCGCTGTCTGTTTTGAATAATATATAATCTAAAATGAAATTTCCATTACATCGATACAACTTGGGTGCTTGGCAACTCTTCTTGCGAATGCGCTGCTACAGTTGGAACTTGGCAATTATCATTTCCAAAAATCACATTTTATCCAAACTGGAATTATCCTTTATTATAGCACCAAGTAAGGTGTTCGGCTTCTTACTTTTTGTGGGTAGCAAGTTCCTCCTCCATGTAAAAAACAGCAATGAAAAACTATTAAAATTTAAGTAAACTGATATTCTTATTTCGGAATTAACAAAAATAGGCTATTTTGATAATTGGCTATAATTAAAAAACCCATGCTTTGAATCCACAAGAAAATACATTTTTTGTTATACAACTTTCTGAAAATTCTTGGACACGCAGTGGCAACACCGGCTGGACGTCACGCACATATCGGAGTTCACCCAACCATACAAGCTAAATCCAAACACTTTGTCCTGCTCCAGAGACGCGTACTAAATCGGAGCACCATAACTGCAGGTTTCGTGGACGTATTATCATGTCAACAAATTCAGACAGCAAGGAAGATGCGCGCAACAAAATACCGCGAATTATGACGTTCCGACCCAGTTACGAGGAATTCAAGAACTTCGCTGGCTATGTGGAGTACATGGAGAGTCGCGGCGCGCATCTGGCCGGCCTGGCGAAAGTGATACCGCCGCCTGAGTGGGTGCCACGCAAATCGGGCTACGACATCGAGCACATAAACATGACCATACCAGCGCCCATCTGCCAAGTGGTCTCGGGTAGGTGTCGCAGCAGGGCGATTGTCACAGCCGACTTGACCGACGCTCTTTTGTGTTTTCAGGTAAACAGGGTGAATACCAGCAACTCAATATACTGAAACGCGCCATGACCCTACGGCAGTTCAAGGAGTTGGCTGAGTCGGAACGCTATCAGACACCGCGCCACTTTGACTATGAAGACTTGGAGCGCAAGTACTGGAAGAACGTTACATACATAGCGCCGATGTATGCAGCAGACATCAAGGGCACACTGAGCGACTCGGACTTGAATGTGTGGAACATTGACAGGCTGGACACCATATTGGACTACGTTAATAAGGATTACGGAATTGAGATTGACGGCGTCAATACGGCGTATCTGTACTTTGGCATGTGGAAGAGTTCGTTTGCTTGGCATACAGAAGACATGGACTTGTATTCGATTAACTATTTGCATTTCGGAGCTCCGAAGACGTGGTACGCCATTCCGCCTGCTTTCGGTAGGCGACTGGAGGAGCTGGCCAACCGTACGTTCTATGAGAACTACCAGAATTGCAATGCACATTTGCGTCACAAAATGACGCTGTTGAGCCCTCAGGTCTTGCGGCAAAACAAAGTGCCTTTTAATAGGATCACACAGGAAGCTGGAGAGATTATGATAACGTTTCCGTTTGGCTACCATGCCGGCTTCAATCACGGCTTCAATGGTGCTGAATCGACGAACTTTGCCTCGAAGCGTTGGATTGAATACGGGAAACGCGCCAGCATCTGCCATTGTCGCAAGGATATGGTCAAGATATCCATGGAGACGTTTGTCAGACGTTTCCAACCGGAGCGTTACGAAAATTGGCTGAAGGGCATTGATTACGGGTGCCATCCGGAGGAACCGGGCAAAATCTGTGCCGCGCCACCGCCCACCATAAACAAGTACCAGTACCCCAAGAGGTATGCGCACGTTGAACTAATGCAAAACTCACTCACTATCCACGTATAATCGTATATTCCTAGGAAACTCTCCGAGTCCGCTGAATCGGTGGGGTCGCTAAATTCTACCTCAAAAGCCCACGCAACTGAACAGAAACGCGGGTGCTCGTCGCTTGCAGTACGTGGTGATGTCGCTGGCTATGGTAGCTTTTCAAAGATACCAAAAGTTGTTCTAACAAAGATTGACAGTCCCTGTGCTAAGGGTATGGATTTCAATGCCATTGCCGTAGTGCGTCTGAAGCGTTTATGGAATGAAATGCCATGCGACAAGGAAGGAAAGAACCTGCTCACAAATGGCATTATTAAAAACACCAAACGGATGCGTTTCCAAACCAAAACTATTACGCTCGACGATGAAGAGTAACTGGGGGGAAACAGATGCAGCTGGTTTATGCTGTTGATGTTATAATGAATAGATTCACAAGAGACTGTAACTAAATACTTCTGTATAAAGTAAGATCTCACGTCCGCTGTGCACGTGGCGTCATTTCAAATACGCTTGCTCGAATGCCAACATCAATTATTATACACGCGCATTTTGAAGAAAGTAAATCCGAGTGTTGCGCAGCACTTCACGTCTAATGCGTTTGCATGTTTGTACAACTTTTTGTACGAATTACTTGGTTAGTGCAGAAAATGAAAAATTCGGTTAGTGTCAGGAAAATGCAAAACGGTTACCCAAAATCGTTCGATACCAATAAAGGATTTCAGATGGGTAGACTGTGCAAACCTATCAGTAAATTTAAATTTGTTCATGTTACATTTAGAAAGTCTAGCAATATACTTTTTTGTAATGTGTATGTATGATTCAAGGACTGAGAAGAAAAGAAATAAGTTAGCAGCACTTCCGTGATGAACTGCGTGTGATTGAGCTTCTTCTGCTGCACCTTCAGCTCAGTCTTTAGCGGTTGGTTGATATTGATGCGGAGTTTCTTGTTTTTATATTTCAAAAACAGCTCCATCACGGAATTGGCACTGAGCGAATTCTCGTCGTCGGCGCACGTCAACAGTTTGACCTTTAACATCTGCAGCACCTGTTGCAATAATCGAATAGAACACTTGTACACTGATGCAAGCACAAAAGAAACAGTTGGGTGGCGGAAGCGGGTTAAAAAGCAAGTACCTGAATGAGGTTCTCCAGTTGGATTTGTGTGTTCTCGCCCAATTGTTGCACTGTGAACTTCGTCTGGTCGTTGAACTGCAGCAGCAAAGCCATCTGGAAGGTGCTCGTCTGAAGCGTGTATTTGTTATGGTAGCAGTTCGTCAGCAGCTCGCCTTTGCACAGGTGGAACAGCCAATTAACCCTGTGGCCAATTAAGATGGTGCTCCGCTTGAAAGGCAGATCACCGCGATGCTGAAGTCAATTTCACGTCCGGTCCGGTCGGTCATATTTTGATATTCTGTATATCTTGCACGCAGTTCATTTCGACAAGAAGTCTTCACTCTCTTCGATGTTCTTTAGCAAAATTAAATCGACATGTTCGCCCTTGCGGCTCCTTTTGATCATGATCAGTAACGCATCGGTAATCGGCTGCCAACATCGATCGAACACCAGCTGCCACCATAGCCGCTACACAACGTAATCGATCGGGTACGGGCCGTATCTGCCCTCGGCGCGATCCGAAAACACCCAGAATTTGCTCAAGCAGTTGCTTATGCCATTAAATGTGGGCTGATACCGTTTGTATAGCTACCACTGCTCCTCGTAGTAGCATCGCGCTTCGAAGCGAGCGTCTCGCCCGACCCACCGATGGGCGTTTCGACGAAATGGATTATGTGTTGGTATAAATAAAAGCGATTCTCCTAGTTGTATTCAATTATGTCCAAGGCACTCTGTGAAGGTGTTTGGTTGCAGCAGTCGAATACGAAATCGTAGGTCGCCACATATTCAGATTTAGCAATGGTTTCCTGTGTGAGAAGGCGTTGAAGTATTCCAGTCGACTGTGGTGCTTGCACATATTTTGTACTTGGAATAGGAACGCTTTAATAATAGTTGAGGAAATCTTTCGTACTATCGGCCGGAAGGTTGTCCGAAAAATGTTAAATTGTCTGAATGCCCGTACGTCGTGTCTTCTGAATTGCTAACATACTGTATGTATTTATCTGTGCATGTTTACATATCTACATTTGTACACACATAACTGCTTATATTACTTAGGGGATTACGGGGAAATGCCGCGCAAAATAGTGTTTCGGTCTGTATTTTAAAATTTCCGAGCATATTCCGCGCTTGCACTTATTTGACTTTTCAGATCCCAGCATGAAGTTCGGATGGGGCTGTTCGACATTTTATTGGCAAGTTAAACAAAGCTACGCTACTAATAGTTCGATAGAGAGTCCAAGTTATTGGCGCTTTTGTTTTCGTTCATAAATACAACAGCACAGCGGCGCATATAGTTCATCTCATTTATAAGAGAAATTCCCAACAGCTCGTCAAATACGGTCGCATAGTGATAAAATATCAGAAAATTGGCCAGTGTTTGAATATCGTGAATATTGCGCTTGCATGTAGTACAGAAGTCGACATGAGTGTTAGTGCAATAGAAACACAGAAGGGTTGTAAAATCGTTGTTTTAAGATATACAATATATTTCATTTGTGTGATTACGATACATGAAAAGTACTTCAGTTGTATGTGTGTCACGTGTGGTTGTTTTTATGGATGTTAGGCAATTTCTAAAAAATGGTAACTGAAGGGATATCGAAACTGAGGAGGAAGGGAATGGAGTTATTTTAATTATCCAGTGCCAGTCGCCCGCACCACCGCGCGGCGCCTTTATGCCAAATAGCTGTACGTGTCCTTTTGGCCCTCCATGCGCTCCAAGTATTCCTTTTCAATGAGTATGTCGATGCACTTCTTAATCACTGGCACCTTGGGCTTGAAGCGCGACGACAGCTGATTGAGCACTTCCGTGATGAGCTGCGTGTGATTGAGCTTCTTGCGCATTTTCATTATTCGCACAATGGCGGCCTGTATGAGTAGTTTGCGATCTTCCTCGATGTGCTTGTGCACAGCCTCCTGCTCCACCTTGAGCTCAGTCTTTAGCGGTTGGTTGATATTGATGCGGAGTTTCTTGTTTTTATAGTCCAAAAAGAGCTCCATCACGGAATTGGCATTGAGCGAATTCTCGTCGTCGGCGCACGTCAACAGTTTGGCCTTTAACAGGATCTGCAGCACCTGTTGCAATAATCGAATAGAACACATGTACAGTGATGCAAGCACAAAAGAAACAGTTGGGTGGCGGAAGCGGGTTAAAAAGCAAGTACCTGAATAAGGTTCTCCAGTTGGATTTGTGTGTTCTCGCCCAATTGTTGCACCGTGAACTTCGTCTGGTCGTTGAACTGCAGCAGCACCGCCATCTGGAAGGTGCTCGCCTGAAGCGTGTATTTGTTACGGAAGCAGTTCGTCACCAGTTCGCCTTTGCACATGTGGAACAGCCAATTAAGCTTGCGGCCGGAATGACGGGTCGCGTAAAATGTGTTAAAATGTTGCACGGAGCGCTCCAATTCAGAGGGCAGCAAGAAGCTGGTACTCTGGTTGAAAGGCCATGACCCCGACGACAGCACCTCGATACTGAAGTCAATTTCCTGCACGATCTTCGCCGATTGCAAATGCTGCTTGAAGCAGGTGTTTAAGTCCTTGGACAGGCCAATGTCCTGGAACATGCGCTGCAATTTTATTGTGTACTCGTAGCCACACGTCTGCTTCAGTTTCGAAATCATCACCGCCTCGGCATCGTCCGATGCCGACGTGTGATTGACTAAACGTTTGGCAAGCATTTTCGAGTAGAATTTCTGGAATACGTCCTTGTCCTCGATGTACTTGAATACAACCATCACCTGATTCAAATTATCTTCGAGTTCCTTGTCTTCAGGATTCTTTGAGGACTTCTTCAGCAGTAGATCGCAGTACTTGGCAAGTAATTCTGGTGATTTGCTGGCGCTGCTCGCCTGTGTTACCTCGTTGGAATTTATAAACTTCCCGCACGCCTTGTCCAGCGCTGCTACAAAGCCGTTGTCATTGTTGAAGGCGATCAGAACGAGCGCATTGTACTTTTTGTGCACTGCGAGTATGGTCAGGACGTAGATCTTTGGGTCGTTGGCCGCCTCGGCACTGCACTTTTTAATGGCCACTGTGCCCTGCTGCAAGATGTGCTCTTCAAGTATCTTTTTCAGTTCGGTTAGGTTCTCGGGCGTACGCGCCACCAGCCAGTACATCCTCTTTAAATCGTCATTCTTGTCCGCATTGAGCAGGCTCTGGAACTCAGTGCGAAATATGTCCAAATGCTTTTCGATCAGTGCCTGAAAGAGACCAGTGACAATAAGAGATACTAATAGGCAAAGTATGGAATAAAAATGGCATCCCATCGGTTGCACGAACCTGTTCACAAGTCTTCACCAGTATCTCGTAGGTGCTCTCATGTAAGTACGAGTACTCGTCTCGGTTGACGCGTTTCCGCTCCTCGTCCAGGCGCTGTTCCACGTGTTTTAAGTAGTCGGAAACCGAGTTATTGCTCAAGTACGCCTCGGACTCGTGCTCGTAGAAAGTGGCCGTTTCGGCAATGAATTTTTTCTCGAAGTTCTCCTTGTAGACGGCCAATTTCTTCGAGTTCCTCTGGTCGGCGTCGTCCTCGTTAAAGCCCAACTCCACATAGGAAGCGATGACGTTACGCACTAGCGACCGGTTAATTGTTTTGCTGTTGCGCTCGTCGGCTATGGATTTGAGCACCGCATTGGTAACTGGCTCGTTAAGTTTGTTGAATAAATTCTCTTTCCATGTGACCAGCGCAAGACGATATACGTCGTAGATGCCCTTCTGGCCCTCTTCGCACTCACGCTTCACCCAGTGTCGATTCAAGTAGCTGCATATACCATTCAGCACCACGCTGGAGAACTGATACGACACCCACTGTTTGGTGTAGTGCGAGAGCAGCACCTCCTCCCCCCTGATGTCGTTGAAGTCCACCAATAGGCCGGATAGGTAGTTCTTGAGGAAATCCTTAAGGCGCTCGTATAGCTTCTTGCCCACCAGCTGAGCCCCGCCAGTCTTGTTCGTGCTGCGATTGTTCTGCGGATTGTTCACCTTGGTGCAGTAGTTGTAGACGTACGTGTACAGGTGCATGTACCGGTCGGTCGTTAGCGACTTGTCCGTTCGGAAGACCTGCTTGATGCCCTCCTCGAGGTCCGTCCATATTTCTTCCAGACTTGTGTGTTTCGGTATCGAGTTGTTCCGTTGCATTTTATTGGCGGAGGGCAGCGTGAGCAGTCCGGGCGCGCGCGGTGTCGATGTCGGAGGTGACGCAGACGATGATTCGTTTGCCTGTCTTTTTGTGGCCTTTGTCTTCTTTATTTTCGTTGAAATTATGAATAAACTGAAAAAGAAAACAATTCGGGCTGAAACTGAATTCGAAGCGTAGCAATAGAACTCCGAATTCCCTTGCCAGTGATGCGCAAGTGCCACAACTACTCGCTCGTTGAACAAATGAAAATCGGTCTGAAAACACGGCGCCGAACCAGTGCCAAGTGTCAGTATTTGACACACTTTCAAGGGAAATTTGTACTTTTCTTCCACTTCATATTCTCACATTCCTATGCAGCGATCGGTCCATACGTGGTGTCAAGCTGCTAACCTGCTCTTTTGGTCGTTCCCAGTCTTTTCCTCTAGTCTGGCAGACTGCTCAGCTTTGGACTTGTTTGATAGAGATTCTTGAAATAATTTCTTAATATGCATCTCAGCATCTTCATCAAGATTTACTGGTAAAATTATTTCTTTCTACTACTGCACACTTTCTTCTGTTAAAACTAAAACGTATTATTGTCTTGCACTCCTTTAGCAGATATTCAAATGCTTTGATTTTATAAATTACGGCTGTCACTTTGGAAATAGCACCATGTGACAGGCGCCGATTTGGTATTTCATCACCATCGATGTCTAGCCATTGCATCTGGGGAAAGTTGACACGAATCGACACTTGACCTATTAAATCGAATCTGTGACCCTTCTAAATTGTTCACTGCGATAGTTACTAGTGGGTGGTGTGGTACAACCTAAATTACAGCTACACATCGCTATGTACCCCCCCCCTCTGTATGTAGGCAAGTGCGCATATAATTATGTTTACATATGTACGTATGCGAGAGTATGTGCAACAAACAATTATCGCCACTCTCAATATACACACAAATTTTGGCCAAAATGAAATCAGAATCGTGGTCAACACGGAAAGCAAAATAACGTTGGGCATCCCTCTCAAGCGCAAACGAGTGCACATGGAGAATTGCATTTTCGATTTCACCTTTTTGATGTGCACAGCAGTGTCTCAGGTTTTTGTTTTACGCTTGTTTAACAACAACAGCAAGAGAGTTATCTCGTTACTTTTCCGCACACTCCGCGCACAGTTGAACGTACATTGTTTTCGACGCTTTGTAGTTGAATGGCAACCTTGGGTTTCCATTACGTTTTGGTGCTATTGTTATTGTAACACCATAGTGCGCTCTCGTTTTGGCCAGTGGTAACGATATGCCAGGCAGCACGAACAGCAATTGAACGTCGCGATTCGCGAATGCATGCACACGAAATTAAAAGGCCTAGTTTCGCAAAGGATTTTGCACAATGTCTATAGGCGAGGCGGTGGTCGACTGCGTAAAAACCTCAAAGCATCGATCACAACTGCGCTGCACTTATGGCGAAAACGAACATTCAGTTAGCCTGATTGCTCCTACAGTGCCCGCAAGTCCTTCTCGGCCATCAGCCAATTATTGCTGGCAGCCCACACGCAAAATATAATTTTCACTCTTCTTATTTTCGGCGTACACACACATTCAATTTCCCGTTGGAAATTTAATGCCCTTGTCGTATTACCTGTATGCACAAAGAATTTAATTATATATCTGAAAATTTGCAGATTTGCTTCTGGACAGTATTACACATAACTCTTTAAATGTAAAAGCAAATTATATATTTTTCTTATTCGAGTTAAAATGACACGAGCAGCAACAGCCGAACAGCAATGAATATGTAAAAAAAATTCTTCTCACCAGTGTTGCCATTTCAGGGAAATGGTTTCGGAGAGCACTGTTGATTGCGCGATGCGATTATTGTCAATATTATTGCAGATGCATTTACGAAGAGGTTATTGTGAAGCGATTGCGTTTTTGGCGAATATACGAATTTGGAAAAAAGAATCAGTTTTGAAAATTAACTGCTCGACTAGATATCGAAAATTTCAGTGCATCTTTGATGGCATTACTAATTTTTGGGTATTTAATCGATTTCAAGTCAACTGTCAATACTTCTACATTGAAATCATACATTCCGATTTATGTTCGTTTCCTATTTACGTTTGCGTATTTTTTAGCTAAATTCCTAGATGGCCAGGTTTGACGTAGATCTTCCTTCACGGTCAACTAGCTCTACAACAGTAATACTTGCCAGAATACCTTACCAGAGTCTATAATCTGGTGTAGCCTCTGACCCTACTTTCGCTCATTTCTATGTTAGCCTATAGATTATCTTAAATATCTACAAGTTTTATTAGTATCACACATTTGTTTCAAGTACTTTAAGAGTTACAGTAGCATGAACAGCTATTTTATCATTTACAAAACACTTCATAAAAAATGAAAAAAAATAAATATTTAGAAGTTGTAGGATTTCACGTAAAAAGATAAATCATAAGGCAAGCGGTAAAGATTTTTCAGAGATTAAATGATTTCAGCACGTTTTTGAACTAATGCTTTTAACATGAGAACCGGCACAGCTTCACAATATTCTGATTTGCTGGCGATTGATCTCGAAGAGAGTTTGGTCTTCGTCGTCGCTGTTACCATCTTCGATGGACACGGGCAGCGGTGTTAGCTCCTGAGTGGTACGATCACCCTGCACTCCGTACTTGCGCTCGGCACGAGACAAACGCAGTCTGGTAGCAAAGACAACGATAATTAAAAATGTGTATTTCTGAGACATAATCACAACTACTCACCTATAAACTTTGACTATTATGAACAGGACCGCAGCACTACTGAGCCCCATCACAATGTAAATGCCCGTTTTGAAGGACTCCGTGATATCATTGGGGTCGGTATGCGTTAGCTTCACTCGGTAGTTGGTTTCCTCAACGCGAACTTTTTCGGCCTTGGCAGCTGTTGTCTTTCGCTGTGACTGTTTGTTCTCCTTGACGGGAGTCAGCTGGTTCTCTGTTGGTGCTTTGGCCTTGCCCGCCTCTATTTCGAGAAGCGTATGTTCGCTTATCTCAATAACCTTCTGCGGGTCGCCATCTGCGTCATGATGTTCGAGTGGTTGTAGAGCTTCAGATGCTGTTTCCGGCGGTGGCTTTGGGTCGTTCTTCTTCACGCTGGGCTTCTCCGGCGAGGCCGCAGCGGTGTCAGCCATTGCTGATGTGTCGTTACCGCCGCTGACCATTTGCGTACAGAGCCACAGGCACAGGCAGCTGTATATCCATAAATCCACATACTTTAGTGGCGCCATTTAATGGAGCTCACCTCGTCGCACATTTAATCGGTTATCACGGCAACTTGCTTCTTGTATGCAAATCTGATGATTTTTTTGCAGCGAAACTTCCTGCGTCGAGCCAATTGAAATGTTTTTATTGGAATACAGTGTTGCCGGATGTGCGCAACTTCACTTGACGAGGCAATTTAGTACATTTCGTGTTGCTGAATCGGTTTAGGCCAAAATGTTTGAAATATGTTTACTATAAAAAGCGGCAACTTTGTACAGCGGTCGAGTGGATCGATTGAGGAATTTGTTGCTGAATCACACAATGGACGAATTTCGAATGATTATTAGTCGATTTCTCTAATAAACATGGAATAACTAATTCTAGCCAGGGTTGCATTTGATGGTAAAGAGCGTTGAAAATGAAAAATTGCGGTTGAAGAATGTACATGATGGATTTTGTTCAAAAACCTGTTGAATGCTTTTATTCAAGAGACCTAAGTTAAACATTAGGAAGCTCTCTGCATGATAAAATCAAGGGTTCATCGTAGAAATACTGCTGCTAAAATTTTTCAAAGCTTTTCACCGTTAGCCACAATGCCAATTTGGAGGTGAAGCTTTTGTTTTGTTGAGTAGGAAAGACTGCCAGCATTACGTTCGTCTGCTTTCGTCTTCAGCATCCTGCTGACGACATTGCTCGTTCGCGTTGCGTAACGCAACCATTATCCATCTCTCGTACACATACACTTTCTGCCATGTTGTGAAGTGCGGAGACTAAAGCATAACAACAACAAAACATAAACTCAAACAGTGGGAGTCATCTGCGATCTTGAAGTGGTGCAAATACTCCTTCAAGCAACCCTGGTCAATAACCTTCAGAGAAGACACTTATTTTTCGGAAAAGGCATTGTCGTGGAAGGTGTGTTATCCGAAGTTAAAGCCCCTGAGTCAGCTGGTAGTCCAAGCTCCCGTTCTCTCTGCCGATCCCTTCAGACATGCTACGGATGAGCTGGAATGTCTATTGCCGTTCTCCGACTGCTTCCACATTCGTTGCTACTCTTCCGTAGATTGCCGCTGCGAAACTAATCGTTTCTCTTTTGCGGGTTAAGCTTGCTTGTTGTTTTTTGATGCACATCACTTGTGAGCTGTTTTGTGATGTAAATAAACGCTGAACAGGACGTAAGAAATCGCTGTTGAAAAGATGGAAGTATTCATGCCGTTACGAACTATACAATCGGATGCTGCGGGAGGCTCAGATCCTTGGTCCTGTTGATACTGTTGGGATGGCGCGGGATGGATAAAGCTGTACAAACACAGGGACAGTGAAAGTCGGATAAACGGCGCCCGCCTATTCCGATTGGGACAAAGTAAACTTAGCTATGTCAAAGCCGTTTGGTGAGAACATACAGAGGAGTCCCGCACAAAGCCGATGTGTCTGGAAACTATTGTTGAAACTAGTTAAAACCCGGTCACGAGTTGTGGAGTGGAGCTAGCACGCGCAAAGTAGAGACGCCTGGAGAAAGCTTATGATGAGCTGTTAAACCAATCTCACTGCTTTTATTTGTTAAATTTTACAACAGTTAGGTGCTACTTATGCAGTTTTAAGTAATTATGGGACGTTTTCATATCAATAATTTGCTCTTTATTTGTATGTAAAAATGTATTTTAGTATTTTTACAAGTAGTTTCAATTTACAATGTTGTCGACGAAAGTTGCCAACTGAAGCTGCATAACAATTCATTTATGGTAAATACTTTAAAATATTACTGTAATTATAATAAGAAGGGACGCGCAAAAATATTACAGTCTAACAACTAGCATCACATAAATAATAATTTATTAACAATACTGCTTCCATACACGCATACAAGTACAACGAAAATTACAGTAAAATAACATAAAATAAAACGCTAAGGGCTACGCATGAGCTTATTGTTGATTGCTCCTGTGCAGTACCAATAATTACTATTCAGTTATGAATGTATTATATAAGAAGATGAAGCCAACTAAGAAAACTAGAGAAGTATTGTTCCACTAAGAGTACTCGTTTGATTATCGTTGAATTGTTTCATATAATACGGCACTGTGTGTGTATGTGTATTCGCAAATTTCGGTATTTTATATAGTATAAGATTTATACAGTTTGTAGTACATACTAGACTTTTAATTATTGAATATTTAGACAGGCAGTTACGTGTGCAGGCTTACAAAAACGCTGCAGTGTAAGTATGGACGTGGCTAAGTGAAATAAAACTCTGTGACTTTAAAGAAAAAAAATGCTCAACCTACGCACTAGACTTGGCTCGCTCCAGTCAAGTGTGTGTGTGTGTGTGTGTACTGCTTTCTGCATTCCTTTATGTAAATATGCACCTAACCATGTTTGTATGTATGTATTTACGTAGACCGATAGAGTTTTTTAAAAGTTTAATTTGTTTATAGATAAATTATACTATGCACATGGGTGTGTTGGTTCCGGGGCCCTCAGATCATGCTGCCGAACATGCGTTTGCCGCGCGTTAGCACCAGGCTAACCACCATCACGGTGAGCAGAAAGAACACCAGACTCAGGAATGTGGTTATGAAGCGACATCTTTGGCGGAATTTCTTCTCTTTCTCCATTTTGATGCGTAGCTGCTCCGCACGCGGCAGATCCAGCGTGAAATCCGACTCGGGACGTGATGACGGCTGCAAAAGCGAATACAAAACATAGGAAACTGATTATTTATTGGACCCATATATATATAGAACCTTATTAAAGCTTATTATGGTCGTTTAGCGTTTTCTATGCCTAAAGTTAACTAAATGATCTTTAAAACAAAATATTCGTAAAATCGTTGGCGCTACTTGTATTGACGACATGAGCTATTTAAAAACATGGACCTAGCACAGTGAATCAGCTTGGCCAAGTCTCCCGTATGGACAATGAAAAAGGTGTTCGATGCGGTACTTGGATTATCAGAAGAAGTGATAATCAAAAAAAGCAATGTCTGCTGAATATGGCCGGTGGGGTTGAATGTTCCATTGACGCTTCTAAAAAGCTTCTTTGACGATTTTTGCATTATGTGGCCGAACAATTCCCGCAAATTGTGCTTTGTTAATACAAAGGTTGACTTGGTTAGAGCACAAAAAAGTATTTTGTTGACACTTCAGCGAAATGACATATAGAGATTGTTTAGATTTTTAACGATGACGCTTCAACATGAATACTGATATAAGATGGTCCAATGTGATTTCATGCTAGTTACACCATCCCTCAAAACTTAAAATTAAATTGTGGTTTAAAATTCAGTAAATGTCATACAAATTAACTCGGTAGTGCTTGGCGTGACCATAATATGGTCACTCCAAACTTGTACTAAAAAATTTAATCTATGTTTATTTAATGTAATAATTAAATCATAAAAAAAAAGAAATCGCAAAAGTCGAAAGACAAAAAATTCCGGCACATTCGGGTTCAGAGTTTTCTGTCAGTTGCTTTAGAACATGTAATTTTTTTTGCTATTAACACTAGAAAGACCGCAAGTTTTCCATATCTACAAAGATTACATATTATATTCGCCGATATCTCGAAATTTCACAAAATAAATCTAAGAAAAATATAAAATTTTCTACGATAAAAAATAAAAGTCACCAAAGCAAAAGTTGCCAGAAATACTAAAGAAAATACAGATATTTAAAAATGAAAACCCGTCAAAATGACCGCAATGGTCTTTCTAGTGTTAACCCTTCGGTGGGCAGTAATTAGTTACTACACATTTGCACTTTGTCGTCTGGCCAGACGATATCTGGGTGAGGCTTCTGACAAAGGCAAAGCGCAATGACAGATGAAGTTTATTATGTTTATATGGTAGGCAACGTATGTAAGTATTAGTATATTATATTAAGTATATTTTTTTTTATTTTTTTGAACCATTTCGTCTGGCCAGACCACAAAGTCCATCCGAGGGTTAAACCAACAATACTTAGATACTTATTTCATTGACAAAAAAATATGAATATGGCATTGAATGAATTTTAAGAAATGTAAATTGGAAAATTGTAATCAAATGTATATTTTTTCAAAAGGAACACTTTTATTTACTTGATTGATTTGTAATAAGAATATGGTATAATTTCTTATGTTCACCACGAGTTTTAAACTCGACATTATGCAAAAATTTGTCGTTTCGTATACTCGACATAAAGGTAAAAAGTTAAAAGGTAGCTAAGCTAAATGTAATTGGCGATATCAAATGGAGATCTTTTTATGAGTTGTAGTAATTGTCAGTTAGGATATGAGTGCTTTTGAGTTCTGTTGGGTCCCTAACGATACCAGGCGGGTATCCAATCGTGATTTGTACTGATGATCAGTTAGGTTAGGTTAGGTTATGGTGGCTGCCTCTATAAGAGACACACTCGGAGGCCCGAAAGGCCAATTGTGATACCACATATATTTCACCCGTTTTGAAATTTGTATGCAACACTGTTTTTTCCAACAGCACACATTTCAAGCGGATGGGGAAAGGGAGGGGAGGGGACCTACAGTTTAACGCCGAATCCGAACGGCGATTGGCAGTTTTTCTTTCACACTTGGAGGTTTTGCCATTGCCTGCCATCGCACTTGTGCGATTCTTGTAATTCTCATCTGCTTCATGTGGATAGCGATGGAAGTAGATGAGCGTTTTTTCCAGCCCGAGCCAGGAATCGAACCTGGGGCGCTCGGTATGAGAAGCCAGCGAGCTACCCGCTGGGCTATCGAGGCCGGCACTGATGATCAATTAAAAAATTAATGCTTTTGGCAAACTTTAGTAGGGGCTTGAGTGCTAGTACCGGGACCTCGTTCAGCCCGGCCAACTCAGACGCCCCCAGGGCCAACGTCTAGCCAACGTTTTTTGGACATACCAGTGCAAGAGCCGATTAAGTGTCCAGTCTTTTGGTTAAAGGGTTAAGGGTGTCAAACCAATTTCCAGTAGGCACATATTGCCTGTTGTATTGTCTGTCTATTTGTCTGTCTAGACCGACACCATTTACTGCGCTCTCGTAAGTCGACTTTATTTAATTTTTCATGCAGTGCAATTGAAAACCAATCGTTCGTTTGCTTGGCAAACACTCTAAAGTCTACAATAATCATAAAATTTTTTTTAATAATCATTAAATTTTTTAAGTGTTTTTTTCTGAATCCAGGAATAAAATATTTATGTGCACATGTATCGATACAAATCATCAGCTTGTTACAAATACTTACTTTGTTATTGATATGCAGGCACGTGAAGCAAAGCAAAATAAACAATCAATTTGGATAATTTCCCACAAGTTCAAGTTAGCCGAAAGGTGCAACGGTTGGCCGGTAAGAGGCGTGACGGGTAATTAGTGGCAGGTTGGGGCGCTGTTGCTCTGATTGCCGGCATCACATAGAATTTCTGTGAATTTAGGTATTTGGGTTATGGTCTGAGAAACTCATAGTCGATGCATGGCAAAAGCGAAAAGCGAGCAGCAACCAAATCGCCGCACAACTAGGAAACCCGTGCGAAGAGGCGTTGCAGCAAAACGATTTTCGTGTGTTAAAAACGCGTGTGTAGCACACGAAGCGATGATTGCAAGGAGAGCGGCAACAACTGGTGACCTTAAAATTTTGAAAATTCCACATTTATTTGCTTTTTTCGCCCTAACACTTGTACAGACGAATGGTTGCGTGCTGCATTTCATTGGTGGGCGCGTGGACAAACGAGCACAAAGGGGTTACGCCAAAAAGCCAAAGAAGGAACTGTGTTTGGATAATTTTTTTTTCCGTAACGAATCATATAATGAACTACAGGGGTGTCAGCCCACTTCCCATCGCATCTAAGGTCATATTGAGCGAACTATGTGAAAGATTGAGGGCACTCGCCAGAGCGCTGATCAGTGGGACCCTATCCCTATCAGTGGGGTTTTAGAACTGGTAAGTCCACCATTGACCATCGATTCACATTACGTCAAATACTGGAAAAGACCCATGATAGTCAAATCGATATTCATTATCTCTTTGTCGATTACAAGGCTGCATTCGAAAGCTCGACAAGGGATCACTGAATTTTGTATCCCCGCAAAGCTCGCGAGACTTTGCAGAGCGACATTGAGCAATGCCCGCAGTTCCGTCAAGGTTGGGAGTGAACTCTCCGACTGATTAGATACTATTCGAGACTTTAGACATGGTGATCCTTGCGAGATGTCACCGCTGACTTTGCGGCTATCGTAAGAGAATCTACCAAAATGGGTCTGGTGGTAAATGAGGGCAAGACGAAATATATGCTGTCTACACGCAGGGACTCGCAGCAGCTAGGGTCTCACGTCGAGGCCGACAGGTATACTTTTGAAGCAGCCGTAGACAGCAGCAATGATGTCAGCCTGGAGATAAAGCGAAGGATTACTCTTGCCAACAGGTGCTACTACGGTCTCGGTAGGTAACATATACCAGCTTATCACGGATGCTCCCCAACATCGGGACCCAAAAGCTAGTAGTCGAGTGCTACTTGCTAGCGTAATATCGTCCTCGCTTAAGGGAACACGATCCAAAGAGGAAGCAGCGCGCGTCGAAAGAGCAACCTTCATGAGACAGTGGCAGGCGCGATGGGACCGCTCGAACAAAAGTCGGTGGACGCTTAGGCTCATCCCATGCATAGACAAATGGACAAGCAGAAGGCATGGCGAGGTGAACTTTCACTTAACGCAGTTCCTTACAGGCCACGGTGGCTACAGAAGCTACCTATAACGCTTCGGACATGACGACAATGCCAATTGCCCATCCTGCGACAAGCCAGAAGACCCTGAGCACAGGTTATTCGAATGCCCACGATTCGAGGCCGTTCGCTCAAAACTAAAGACGGCGACCCAGAAAACTTTGAACCCCCACAATATAATTGACGCGATATTAAAGTTAGCGGAAGCTTGGGACAAAATATGTGGAGGCATAACTTTAATGCAAGCTGAACTGCGAAGAGCAGAATGGGCCAGAAGCAGTCAACGCACAACAGAGCCTGGAAATATAGGCTAAACTTAACCCCCCTCTGTGATGGTTTTAGTCGGTTAGAATCCGGCATGCTGGTGGGTTGCAGTATCTTTCGAAGATTTCCATCTCCTGCACGGAAAAAAAACGTCTGGGTAGGCAATTGAGAAGCAGAGACCTCTCTCGACCGACAAAAATTGCACTTTGTTAAATTCGGATCGCGGCGGTGTGAAATGAATAAAAAGACGGTTGGATTTCGAATTTTGGGAGTCGTTTATTTGGTGGTTGATAAATGAATGTTGAGACAGATTCAGGAGAATAAGTATTGATATAGAGGGAACGTAAGTACAGAAGGAGAAGGAAAGTATGGGATTAGAGGTTGGATTCACAGATCACTAAAGACAGCACTTCCCGTGTTTCTTTATGGCGCGGAAGCATGGATGACTGGACATGGATGGATGGGGGTTCGAGAGAAACGTGCTTCGCAAAGAATCTTTGGCCCTGTTCGTATTGGCGATGACTATCGAATACGAACGAGCAACGAGCTGTATGGGCTGTTTGAAGACATGCAGCGAATCAACATGCAGCGGCTGCGCTCTTGCATGGACGTTGAAACTTCGGCAAAAAGGTGTTTGAAGCGGAAAATGGAGGTCGTAGACGGAGACCGTGTCTCCGGCAGAAGGACCAAGTTGAGGAGAGGAGGAGAAGAGGCACCTGGACAGAAACTTCGCGGTAGCCCGTAAACCGGTAGCGGGTTACTGCGGCCAGTTAAGTAATATTAGAACAGAGACAACTAAAACAGGGATAACATACATATGTACGTACATATGTGTTGTAACATATGGTATGCACAAATATATTGTTCGCCTATGTATGTATATATACATACATACCAGTGGCGCACACAGGGGAGGGGTTTTGGGGTTTAAACCTCCCCCCGAAATATCTTTAAGTTAGTACAGAAATTTAATTTATAACCGTCGCATATACATTCAATCATCAATAACACTACTCGACACAGAAAATGCATCAAAAATGAAAGTGTTTTCTAGACTAACTTTGGGCCGCTGAACACGAAACTGAAGATACAAAAATTGTTGTAAGAAGCGATTTCGAAAAATCTTCGAAAAACCAGTTTTCTCCCTGTTGTTTCAGTTATGAACATATCTCGTTAACGAATCATCCGATTAACATGAGCTGTCCGTCGTTCAGAAGATAATACCTTAGTCTTTCCAGAGATATACAGATTGTCCAAATGAGATGAGATTTGGAGTAATTACTGACGGTGAAAGTTTTAAAACAGTGAATTTTTCGACCATTTTCAAAAATCATAAATTGTCGAATGTTTTTTTATAAATAAAATAAATTATCTCTTTTGGTTTTAAAATCTAAGATGAAAGATATATTATTTCTACAAATATACAGCCTAACATTAATAGAATCGAAAGAAAAATGACAAAGTTATGATGCACGGAGTGAAAACACCAACTTTACATCGTGCGAAAAAAAAAATTTTTGTCGAGACCCATCCTAATGTTGATATAGGCGTGAAACTAGAGGTCATTTATAGTAACCTGGCATAGTCAGTTTTTCATTTTTTGGCCCAAAGTCGTTTTTAAAGGACTTCAAAATTTTAAGGACATACACATTTCAAATATTTTTTAAATATTTGCGGTTGTGCAACGATGAAAGAGAAAAATTGTCTCCTTTTAACTAAATTTTCTATTTCGAACTTTCAGGACCAAAATATGTCAAGTAGAGAAAACATTAATGTTTTGGATCTATGTCTATAGATTCATAAATCTTAATTTTATTCTATTTCAAAGTTCTCAACAAAGTTTCACAAAAACCCCCCCGAAGCAAAATCCTGCGTGCCCCACTGATACATACATATGTATGTTATGCAACTGACTACAATAAGCACAACCAGCGCGATAAGTGGTAACAAATGATGGCTTAAAAGTGAGCAAAACCGCAACTCTGGCCGCCTCACTGGCTGATGTGCCGCACTTTTGTTTGTTTTCCTTTGCCAATTATTTTATGATGCGAGGGGAAAACCAAGGAAACACCCCGAGCAAAGCCGTTTGTGGCCAATTGCGGAAAATAATCGCGATTACATACAAGCGTTGTCGAAGCTTTGAGCCGATGCAGTCGTTGCAGTTGGCGGCGAGCGTTTTACACGCTCACTAGTAGCGACTGTGCGGTTATGACAGTGAGTGGGTGACTCAATCATTGGATGTTTGTGCCATGTTTTGCTTTTTCTTCTTTCTTATAGTTAGAATCCCTTTCTTAATTTTGGTAAAATAGCAAATTTGCATTAATACAAAAAAAGCTGCAGTTGCACTGTGCGTCATTTGAACCCGAGACGTGACACTTGGGCGTTTGGGTGATTTGTAAAAATTATCCGCAAAAACTTGTTTGCATCGCACACGTTTTCAAACGACTCGAATATCATTCGATGTTGTTGTTATTTTTGTGCTCTGCGTCCACATGGGCCAATATGCAATTTGAAGCTTAAATTGTGTGCAGCTAACCGGCGCTGCGCGCTGCACTTGAGCGCGTCTTAAAACGCAGCCGTGCGCCAGACCGAGTGCCATAACCCAGTTTCGCTTTTGGAGCGCCGCGCTGGCCGACAGCCAGCTGTGCGCTCGACTCGGCCGCAGCGTGGCGTGGCTGCAGCTGCATTGTGCCGGTGTTGGTGGTTCGCTAGTATGCTCGCTGCGCATGCAATTTCGTCATCTGCTCTGCTTTTGCTTCTGTCTTTTTGTCTGCAAACTTGGCCACAGTGGCCACTAAGCGAGCTAATGTTCGATTTGGATTTGGCAAATGTTGCCGGCCAACTTGTTGCGGCGTGTTTTCAAGTGTGTCGGCATCACCGACGGGCATCTTGGCGGCTGCTCGGAGAGTGCAACTTGCATTTTCAATTTCTGTTTACGTTGTTTATGTTATTGTTCGTGTCACTCTCGTTGTTGCTGTTGTTGTTGTTGTTGTTGTTAATGTTGTTTATAATCTGGTGAACTTCAATAAATGCGGGAATGCGCGCATAAGCATTGCAAGTGCTCTTCGAACGTCCTTAAAGGTCATTCATTTGCAGTGCGAGTGCGTGAGTGTGTGTGTGTTTGTTGCCGACGCACCGGTTTTTCCTGTCAAGCGTAAAAGAATGGAATTTTGTTTGCACACTTAATCGACCAACCAACGACCTCTCCTCCACTTATCAGCGCGAATTCTTGTTGCATGCAGCAAGTCGCAACGCCACAACGCCGCGCACCCCACTGGCATCCACTTAGGGCCCGTGCGTCACTTTGACGCATTGTACTGCTATGCGCGTGCGTACGTGTGTCTGTCGTTTTGTTATGCTCGCACAGAATTCGAGCGACTGCCATCAGTTGCAGCCGAACTGGTTGTTGGTGCACGTTGCATGTTGTGCGTTTCATATTCATTACTGCATTTTTCTTACTGTCATTGTTGTTGTTTTTTCCTTTTTGTACTGGTAACGGAATTTAAAGGTCATCCGGTTGTTTAGCGTCCACTGATTAATTTTCATTTTACATTTTTCATGCCATCTTGGCTTTTCTTTGTTAAGGGCACAAAAATAAAAAACTAAAACAAAAAACTCAGGGGAAGACAGCCTTTTACAAAAAAAAATTATTAATAAAAACTGACAGTACCACTAATAAAAATAACTAAATTTTTTTGTATGATTCTGTTTCTAATTCATATTACTTATAGTTTTATGTTACATATTATATTTTTTGTATTTGTAACTATTTTCGAGTTTAATTCTATAATTCGATGAAGATACTTTACATTCAAATATATTTATTGTTACTATATTTTATTTTTATTACTAGCAAGTTTATAGTCAATGGGTCCAATAAATACATTTTCTTCATACAACACTTTAACCCATGTTTGGCCCCTTTAGACTCCCAATTTCAAAAAATTCCGGCTTAGCGGAAGTTTATTTTCTTAAATGTACCTGCAGTTCAAATTTCATGTTTGTAGCTTGAGCGGTTTGCTTCGGGCCGGGAATGAATTCAATCAGTCAATCAGTCAGTCAGACAGGGCAACAAATTATATGTACATAGATTTGAGTTGTATGGGCGTGCAACGCCCCTTTCATCAATGCCCAATTCATTCTTCCAGCCGAAGGATGCGACCTAGTTTGATTGATGTGTGACTTACGCTTTCAAAGTTACGCGGAAAATTTGAGTCACAAAAAATATGCCATCCCCTTTGTCCAACGCCCATGAAATTTTACTAGTAGAATTATACACTATGGGACGACGGTATGCAACATTTCAATGCTGTCCGACTAAATATTTGGGTTGTATGGGCGATACCATGCCCCTCGTCCAATAAGCCAAATGTCACTGTACCAAATGTCAAGGCTGTCCGACTTATAATTTCAATGCTATTCCATATTAAAAATTTTTGTAGTATGGGAGTATTTACCGATATTTAGTCAAGACGAACATTTCGTGAAAGCTTCAGCTCAATCGGCCGTCTAGTTGTTGAGTTTTACTGTCGTGTGACCAACTAACCAACAGATTTATCAAATTTGTAACTATATATTATAATTATATTATATTTGTATGCCGGTGTGATTGATTTGAATTCCTTGCGGCACAATCAATTTACCTATCAATGAAAACAGTACGTGTCGGATTAGTTCAAATCCACTTAGATGGCATGATTTGGTAAAAAAATATTAAATAATAGCGCCAAACATAGCAGTTTTGCATAGATGATCGGGCCTGATAAGTGTCTAAGGGTGCGTTTACACTGCAACGATTGCAATACCTGTTGCTTTGCGTTGGTCTTTTCACTTATTTATGTATGTAATGTATGTATGTATTTATGTATGTATGCCTGTATGAGCCTTATTAACGATAAGAGTGACGTTAAGATCTATAACTATGCGAGTCCTTGTAGAGAACCTTAGTAGGGCGCTGGTTTTTATTTTCGACACCACCTCCAATCCTTCAATCAGCGAAGTAATTGTAATCTTGAGAGCGCGGGGCAGAGGCAGAAGATGCTCCAGAGTTCCTGGCACACTTTGCTCTTCGCACTTTGATCTCACGTCACTGTCGATGATGCCCAGCCTGTGGGTATGGACTTTCACCATACAGGCAGTGAGCCGTTAGTGGTCCCAGATCGAGCCTGTACTCCCTCCGTGAGAGCGACAATATTTACCTGTTGGGAACAAATTCTTCCGCTTCGAGTTTGTCCTCTTTTTTAGTTGTTCTCCAGGTCTCTATAGATTGCCTACTCTTCATTAGACCTTTTGTTTTCCCTCTCTTTTGATCATAAAAAGTTATTCAACATTTTTGTTTAGGTTGCGCATTTTTTTATTAAGAAATCCTCGCCAAACAAAATTATCCAAGTCTATCATTTACGAACATAATTTTATTCAGAGTGGTGAACGATTTTTATGCAACAACGCTTCATGGTGGGAACATGCCCTAAGCGACAGCAAACAAAAAAAAACAATTAAATGGCAAAGCGAATGGCAAACAATTCAAAAGCGGGCGCGCAAACTTGGCAACAATTGGTCACAATCAAGATTAAAGCTCGGAGGCGCTGCGCCAATTCTGTTTGCGCTGTCGTTATTGTTGCTGTTGTTGTATTCGATTATTGTAATTTTGTTTGAAGTAGCAGCAGAGCGTGTGAAGCGTGAGTGGCAAATAGCACGCGCGGGTGTGCGAGCATTCCGCATTCGGCGGCAACGTGTCATTAATTGAATTTTGATTAGAAAATTAATGCCGAAGTCGGCATGCAAAATCACTGCGATTCTGCTTATAAAGTTTTTCACAATTCGGGTTTTTTATGTTTTTGTACGATTTTTAACAATTTGTTGTCTTTGTTGGTTTTATTATATCTGACATGAGTGGCGTGGTTATGGCATGAAAATTGGCGGCGGATGTTGCTCAAGATGGTAGCGTGCGCCTCACGATGATTATCACGTAGAATATAGGTTCGCTCATTTGTAGTTAGGTATAAAAATTCTTAAAAGCGAAAGTCGAGCTACGTGTTGACTGGCATTACACGCACACATGTGCACTAAAATGGAAACTACAATCGAAGAACGGAAGCGTTACTTGTAAGTTGTTGCTATGAATGCGCAGGGAGGCCGACGGCACTTTGGATTAACATCGAGCTGACTTTGTCGGCACATTTGTGATCGCTTGCATTTCTAATTTATTCCATGGCTTTGAGAATGCTCGAGTATATTTGTTAGCACACCTTGAAAGAAACGAATTCCTATGCCAATGTATTTTCGATTTTTAGAAAACGAGACCACCAAAATGCCCTCAATTTGACGAACGAATTCATACACATTTTGGCCAAATTGCCAGCAAATGCAGTGCGGAAACTTGGCTGCAAGCATTTTTCGTTAACACCCACTTTCGCTTTTAACTCGAGTGCATTTGGGTGTTTTTTCCGGCTATTTATGGTTATGTTGAAAATGGATTTCGGTCATAAAGCACGCGGCGAATATTGAAGGCAAATTGAGAGGCGAGCAACGAAAGATTTGAGCCACTTTGCTGACAGCAGCATTATTCGTAGGTTGGTAAAAACTTGCAATGAAAATATTGCATTCCACTAATTAAAGTTTTCAAGAAATTATTGCAACACTGTGCAACATAAATTAATGCTTCACTTGAAAAGAAAATTGAAGTTTTGGGATATGGAATATATGTGTATATACATATATACTAAAGTTCTTTCGGTTTTGGTTCATATTAATTGAGTACTAATTAAGCTAAACTGCAATGTTGTTATAGGTATTAAAAAAAAGCGGGTGAACTAAGCTGGTTGAGTACTTAAGCGATACATAACGCATAGGCCAACACATAATGGTTACTTAATCGGGGAAGCTACTTAAGGCAGGTTTCTACCTTGTGCGGCCGAGAAAACATGTTTTTTTGAAAAATTTTTAATGGGAAGGTTTTTAAGATAAACACTGGAAAATTATTTCAGATGTAGGTATATGTTTATTGTACAAGTAAAAAAAGTTTCAAGATAAAATATGCAAAGGGGGGGAGGGGGCCATCGAGCAATGGCGGCAGGACTTCCTTACTCGCGGAAGTCCTGCCGCTGTTTGAGATGACTTGAAACACAAAAATGAAATTTTTTCTTATTCTGTATCCTTTTGTCTATGGCTGGAACTAGAATTTTAAAAAACAAATGAAAAATGAAGGATATATGCGATTTTGACTAAAAAACTAAATTTTTACCTACTTTTTTCAATACAAATTTCTATTTTTAATGAGAAAAAATTATTATTTCTTGAAGATCCTAGTTCGTGCCATAGCTAAGACCTTGATAAATGACTGTTTAAAATTTCGTAGCTATTGCTCAACTCGTGTGGCCTAAATCACTTCCGCCAGGTCAAAAAATGTAGTTTTGAGAAAAACGCGTTCAAAGTTTTGCTTCAGCAGGTCGGCGCGCTCGACACCGCTACCTGTTTCTATAAATTGCTTCCGTAATTCGAAAGATTTCAACTTAAAATTTTGGGAGCGTATTCTACAATCATGTATTAATCCAAAAATGCATGAAAAAAAAATCGATTTTTTTTACCGCACAAGGTAGAAACCCCCCTTAAGCGCGTTTCACTGTATTTAACTTGAAAACAATGCTTTCCAGGAACAATATTCTTTATTGAACAAAACGTTGAGTAATTTGTATTTTATAACATTTTGATTTTCTTAGAAATATGAAAATTTATTTTCTAATTTTTTGTTTTGGAGGAAATATTCACTCTCTTTGTGAAAATCTTACTTCGCAAAATTTTGATAAAAGACTTTTATCAAAGGTTTTCTCTTAGTAGGGTTCTTAAGTTATTAGAATGTATTTAATTGAGCTGTTTGAGCAGCCCAACTAAATTAATTTAAACCCAACCTAACCTTATCAAACCTAATCTAGAATTACGTTTGCCTTTCACGTTTTCTTTCAACGTAAAATTGAAAATCTAACCTAACCTAACTTGAACATATTAATGCTTTAATGTTCACATGCTCAAGTTAAGTAGGTTAAAATTTAAACCTAACCTAACCTAACCTAACCTAGAACTACGTTTGTGTTTAATGTTTTCTTTCTACATAATACGATTTTTTGTGATTAAGTCAAGATTTGGTGAGATTAAGTCAAGTATTAACTTTTAAGTTTTTGGAAATTTTTTTTAAAGTACAGTAAGTTTGATAACTTAAATTAGTTTTTAGTTAGACTATATTAAACTTTAACTTTCATATTTTTGCTGATTTTTTCTTGTGTAAAAAGTTTTGTTGCACGGTGTTATGTGTAGTTTTAAATTAAATACGTTGCCTAAGGTAATCCAAGCTCCTATATTTTGTTTGGCTGCTGAGGGGAGTGGAGTTAAAATGCATGCAGGAACGTTAACACAAAAATAATCCAAAAATTCGAAAAAACCTGATTTGTTGTTTATGGGATAATTTCAGTGGTCAATTAGAGACTTAATCACTGAAAATTGGTAAGAAACGGTTAAAATTATGGACAAACTGCGGCATTAGACTGGGATAAATAAATTCAAATGCTTTAAGGGGTCATTCTCATGTGAATCTTGTAAAAATCAATATTTTTTTTAACATATTTGGAATGTATCATCCTTGAAGAAGGTGCTGTCAAAATTTTATGGGAAAATTTCAAGTATTTCGGCTTCTACAGACATTTATATAACGAGCGGTCAAGGTTTCTAGCAAGGATTCAATCAGTTAGTCAAAACTTTAAACGTGTTTTTCTCGGAACGCCTTTTTTTGAAATGGCGGGGATGATTTAAAAAAAACCATTCATCCGATCTCTCTGCGATTTTGTCACGTCATTCTACATACTGTTAGCTATCGCCCCTAGTAAATTCACTCTGATATGTTAAAAATTTCATATTTTTTTTCATTGATAAAATCTTCAAAAACAACAATTTTTTACTGCTCTAACTTCCAATGCCTGCCATTTTGTGAGATTCTTATGAAAAAATTCAAATTTACTACGGGCGAGAGGTACGTTCATACTGATTAAGAATTTCTTTGAAATTTATGTTTCAGATAATCCTGTGACTCAAAACAATCCCCGCCAGCTGACCATGACGCGGCAGAAGCCGTGTCTTTAATCGAAAAAAAGTGTTTGAAAAAATTAAAAAAATTTTTTTTTTTTTTAAATGTTTGTACCATAACAATGAATAAATTAAAGTGGAATATCTTTTTTTGATAATTCCTCGTATTCACAAAGGAAATAATTTCTGAAAAATGCCCATTTTTCCTGTCCGCGCATGAGAATGACCCCTTAAATGAAACAAAATAAAAAATAATGAAATAATTACACGTAAATGATTAACAAATTTAGAGAAAAAACAAGATTTGTTGTTTATGGCATAATTTCAATGATCAATTAGAGACTTAATCACCGAAAATTGGTAAGAAACGGTTAAAATAATGGACAAACTGCGGCATTAGACTGGGATAAATAAATTCAAATGCTTTAAATGAAACAAAATAAAAAAAAAGAATTAAATTGTTACACGTAAATGATTAACAAATTTAGAGAAAAACATGATTTGTTGTTTATGGCATAATTTCAGTGTTCAATTAGAACTAAATCTGTAGAAATATGTAAGAAACAGTTAAAGTAAAGACTGAGAAATAAGGCTGAGTTGAATCAATTACAATGTGTGATGAAACACAATTTAAGGGAATTTAACCAAATTTTTAACCAAATGGATTCGAATATTGTGAGCTTCTGCAGTACAGCGTCGAAATAGCTGTTGGTGGCTGTCTCGTCTGAACTGTGAAGATTTCAATTGTTCTAATCAAGAGTCCACCAGATCCTGTGCCTAACTTGCTGTGTCTCTCTTATGAAATAAAATGATACAACAATTTACAAGTAATGAAAGTATTCTGAGCTTGCAATTTCTTCTTTCAGACAGTCTCTGTAAAAAGATTATAGCTCAGAGTTACGAGTGTTGATTAAATTTGCAATATTCAACACACCATGGCCTCAGAAAACTAATTTCGTATGTTCCAAAGTTCCACAGAGTTCAACAGGGCATACGATATCTGTTTTCTCAAGCAACGAAACCGGTTGGCAAAATAAATAAATAACCTGCTACCGTTTGCCCGGTCGGACCGATAACGTCGAGGTCAAAGAAATGATTTCACATGCAGCACCAGAAGCGCAACGTTATGTCAGAAATTTATTGCAGTCCTGAACACATGGAAATAAAATATAAAACCTGCACATAAAAAGTGTGAAATCGTAAAAAAATTAAAAGCTTATTTGACTCATATGGTGAAACGAAATTAAAAAATAATGAAACAAGTTTTGAGCTTCTTGTTATGATTCACAGAGCAAAAGTCACACTGAAAACACGCAACAAAGAATGCAAACGCATTCAGGCAACAGAAAAAAGAAGCATGAAAACGGTGGCAAGAATAAAAAAAAAACCGAAATCTGAATTGGCAAGCAATTACCGGATAAGTGTTAGGCAACCGCAAAATTTTCGAGCAGATGTATAAATGTTAATACAAATTAAAAATAATAAGAAACAATTACAAAAATATATAAAACAAGAGCAATTATAGTCAATGTCCAGCAACTGCAACTGAAAGTACGAAAACTCGAGCGACACTTACAAAAATAACAAAACAATCAAAGTGTGTGTGTGTGTGTGTGTATGGGTGAAGTGTTAAAAAAACATAAAGAAACGACGTTAATATATAAAAATGGTAAGTAAAATTGTACGTAAAATAATGAATAAAATAAACATGCTGGCGTCATTACAAGTGCGGCCTACAATTGAATGAATGGGTTGTTGTTGGTTTCAGTGGCGCATACTGGATTTCATGTTTGGGGAAGTTTGGCGTACAACTTTTGATCCCAATACCATTTGAAACCAGTAATTTTTGTATTTGGGGGAGGTTTGAACCTCCAAAATCCCCTGGTGCGTTTCTGGCGGGTTTGTAGGTTAAAAATTTTGGACAATTTTCCTGCAACAACTCCAATTCAACGTCCAATGTGTAACACGTTGCGTTGCCTTCTTAGGCGAAAAAAGTCCCAATTCTGTTCGTCATTCACAATCACCGTCTGGGTCTTCTCCTTTCGAAAGATATACTTATGACGCCGCCTGACCACGATCCACACCAAACAGTAAGTATCTCTTATGGATAACTCTTTTCCCACTGGGTAAATATTGCCTATTCTCCAAACCTTTCAATCAAAGTGTTGAACCATCACTGGAGCTGATGGGTTACGCACAGATTTCGCTTGGGTCCTTAGTGGTAGCAGATGGAGAGGCATTTGTGACTTTTGCTATTGATTCGCTAAAATATGAATCTTTGTTAAGGCTTAAATTCTAGTGTCAAGATTGCCTCCATTCTGGCTTACTAAGAGGTCCCAGGGTAGCCATATGTTTTTTTGAAATAATAAAATAAGAGCAAAGATTGTGAGAGAGTTTTTGAAGGAGTCCTTCAAAGTATTCTCGCACAGAGTATTTCAAGGAGTCTTCTACAGTATCCTCCCATACTCAAATAACGCACTTAAAGTAGTTGAATAAAATAAAATAAATCAAGTTTACTTCAAACGCACTCGCCTGCTGTAGTCTGAGATGTGATTTAATTGTACTTGTGTGTGGGTGCGCCGCAGACTTCCTTGAGCAGCTGCAGTCATTCAACTCGGCGAAAGCCTGCAACTAGGCGTTGACCAAACGACTACTAAAGCTCCAAAACTGACAGCAAGAAAGCCGAGGTGCAGAAACCACCACAAGCGATGATCGTCGCTGGTTGTGTGTAATTACGTCGTCATTACCTAATAACACACTTAAGTCGGTTGTATCGCAGCGGCGATGGATGCGCACACGCACACAACGACCTCAAGCCGCCATCAGTACAGGGTGCACATGTGAGATGCTGTCAAAAGTGGCGCTTAGCACTTGTCACACGATGCCGCCAAGAGTCAACTGTCAGCTGCAGGCGATTTCAGCGCATTATTAGCTGAGCGGCAGCGGCAGCCGGCCATATTGCAGCCAAGTTGCTAATTAAGTGCCACTTGCAAAGCGAACGAGTCGAATGGCGGCACCGACACTGACGACGGAGCCAATTGAACAGCATCGTGCCGCGCTCACCTATTGATACAACGACCCAATAACTTTTACGCAAAGCTGGCCATAACCAAAAATCACACATGTAGACAAGTGTAGTGGTTGGGGGGTGAGTGGGGGCTTGAATAACGCACCAACTTCGCATGCGGACGTCGGAATTTCGCGCCACTACTTATGATTGCTGAGTTATTGACTTCAAATTACATTGTCACGATCGTTAAAGTTGCAATTTTGCAATGCATCGAAAATACGAATAGTACGAAACGTAAGAAATTTAAAATAAAAAACACAACAAAAACACACAACAATAGCAAAATAGAAAGAGGGAAAAAATTGTAAAAAGATTGAACTCTAACTACGCGCGTTCACATATTGGCCAATAAAATGTTGCACAGTGTAGCGTGTTCATGTGAGTGGTGGCTAAAAAAGTCAAGCAAAGTAAATGTTGTTGGAAATTTTGCTGTATGAAACACACAACATTGGTTTGGAAGAATAGTTGAAGATGTATTTTCGAGCTATTTTCATACATAAGTACATACTGGGACCCAAAATGAGCTGAATTTTTCACTCAAAGTTTGAGGGTACTGTGAAATCTCTGACATCTACAGTTATGCCGTGTCTCATGTCAAAATCCTGTGGAGTTAATTGTGCTTTTGAAATTAAACAAAAGTGAGTTTTTTAATTTTTAGATGTGTGATTTTGTTGAGCAAAGAATTGGCATGGGATAGAAATCAGGTGAATTGGTTCTACGGGAATGTTTTGCCAAGAAAAAACCGACCTAAAGCGTTTCACAACCATCGTATTCGATTGTCAAAAGACCGTTGGCAACCCTATTTCGACTCTGTTGAAGAAATAAAAGTCACATGAAAGAAAATATTAAAGGTCATTTCGGAAAAAGACTACGACTACGACTGTTTCAGGGATGCGAAAAATGTTAACATGAGTGCATTTTGTTGAATGGATATGTCATTGAAAACAATGAAATTGATTTGCAAGAATAAAGATTTTTCATTTAAAAAATCTCTTTATGGTTTCCTCACAGTAATACTTATAAACATAACTGGCTGGTGCTGACTACGCAACTTGGACCAAGCTCTCTCTAACCATCTGCCCTGGCCTCCGCAACCCTAAGAAGCTCTAACTGGTATCGCTAGGAACCCAACAGGTGCCAAAGTTCCAACTCGGCCAGCCAACTTAACTAACCTAACCTAACTGCCTGAAGGTTTGAAAGTATGATGCGGCGCTCATCGAAGACACTAACCGTCTCCATTATCGTCTCCTCCTAACTTATTCGAAAACGATCGCTATACGAAGGCTTTTCTCCTAGAAGACGACCAATGGCAGCCATATTACGAAGAATGCTAGCGATAGTCGCACAAAACAGAGTTTCCTGGAGCAAAATAATACACCTATTACAAATAGTAATACGGTAACGGTTTATTATGGCTAGTTAACCCTTTCGCTAGTTTGTTGCCATATGGCAACATGCTACTTTGTGAACCTCTGAACCCACAATGGTTTTAAGAATACATTTTTTTGTTGGTCCCTAGAATAGTTTAAAGTTTGAGGAATAATACAAAATTAATCAACTAAATATTTTACATAGTTTAAGGAAGAGAAACATACACGTTTCTTGAATGTCATATCTCTCCATAGTAAAAAAAGAAGTAGCAGAAAAATAGAAAAGAATTGTTTAATGTGACTTTTATTTTAATTCAGAATTAATCATTTTTATAATAATTTTAGCTGAAGTAAATTAAGAATTATTTGATTTTAAACAAACAAACAAAGTAAACAAATTTTATATATGTTTAATAACTATTACAGCCACAATGATGTGGTTGCCAGTCTAAAAAACAGTAATAAAAAATTTAAAAAAATGTATGGAATGTAGTTGATAAATTTAAAATTTTAACTTTCCGCAGTAAAAACCTGTAGCGAAAGGATTAAGTAAATAAGTAAACTAGCGATAGAGCAAATCACCCACTCAGGCAGAATTTCAATTGATTAACGTAACCAATACGAGACAACTGAGGCATTGCTGAGACTCTCGAGTGTGAAAAAGACTAAGAAAATTGTTGAAAATCGACGAAATATCGATTGTACGAAATACGCTAACCGATTTGGAAGAAAATATTTGATATTATGACCCGTCTTTTTGTCAAATTTGAAACTTCTATGCGCTCAAAGGTCACTGAATGAAAAGAGATCAATTTTACATACTATCTCCGTTTCGTTAGCAGTTCGCTGATCTCTTCAGGGATTTATTTATTGGAAAAAACCATATGACAAACGATTTGTTAGTAGTTTAACACAAGTTAAATTTTTTTTAAAATTATTATCAAGCTGTATGTGAATGAAGGTGTTGTCAATTAATTTCAATTCAAGTTTCTTTCAGTTAAAAAACTTTTTAAAACTATTTTTGCCTCACTCGTTACACTGTGCATCGCAGCGCCACAGCATGCAGTTTTTATGTTGACTTGGTCGGCGCAATCCCGGCGGTGTGTTATTCGAGACTATCACTTCGTGTGCACTTACATAAAAACAATGAAATGATTGTAAGCGACAACTTCCGCACACGGCTACGGAGCCGCGGTTAAGGGCGACAATCGAAGTGAGTTGCGCGCAAGATTTGGTTTTGCGGTGATTGATGCAAATTGCGAGCGCGGCACAACTGTGCGTAATTAAAGGGAAACACTTGAAATGTCGACGGTTAATTAGGTGCCGCATTTAACTGCTTTCTATTAAAATTTTTACATGTCACTTGTGGCTGGTTACAGTCGGGTGAAATGTAGGAAAGTCACAAATCGGAAATGAAAAAAAATCATAAATGCTTTCCTGTTCAAATCCCAGCACGGGATTTTAAGCTAACTCGACCAAATTGGTTTGGCGCCCTAACATTTGTTTTTATGTCTTTTGATGATTTTATTTTCATGAAGAATGAAAAATTTCAACTATTCTATGAAAAGTTTCCTTCATTAAAAACTGAGGATTTTTAAATGCTCAGAGTGTCAAGCAACACTTACATATTTAAGGCTATTTAAATGCTATCAATGAGATCGGTTCACAGAACAGATTAGGTTCGGTTAGGTTATACTGGCTTCCAAAAAGTCTACGCATAGATCCTGTTGGGTCCTTAAGACAGCAAACCGAATCATCTACTTCCAAAAAGACGAGCAGTAAACGAAACGTGTTAAGTGCCAATAAATGAGTTGGTTGAGCACAGTGGCGCACGCAGAATTTAATTTGAGGGGGGAAGGTTCGAGCACAACTTTTGAGGCAATTACCATTTGAAACCATATTTGTCACCCAAAATTGTTGTTGCAAACAGATATTTCGGGGGTTTTGAACCTCCAAAACTTCGCTGACGTGTAGCACTGGTTGAACATTTAAATCGCTAAGAAGGAAGTGTTCCTTCATCAAGATAATTCAGGGTTCTTACTACTGAAATTTTGTTTTCATTATTGTTGTATTCGGCGAATTTGGACAACGTAAACTTTTATGATTTTTACAACAACCATGAAGAAATGTATGGCCGTAAAAAGATACACATGGAACAATGCCTATTTTTAGAGTCTTTCAAATCGTATTTGCACGACGATTTAGAGTAGATAAGAAAACCAGGGTTAAATGTGCAAAATTCAGTTGTTGTTATAAAAACTAACTCGAAGAAGAAGAATATTAGTTTTTTGTATGAAGACTAGAAAATTAGTTTTTTTTTATGAAGACTAAGGTGGAGCTTCCAAGTATAGATAAGTACGAACAGTGGGTTGGGAGTTATTCATCACTAGATTAGTCTACGAAGGAAGTCTATAGGTGGTGTTAGTTGTCTCCGAGGAAAGTCTTCATTTGGTGTCTATTAGAGTTGGCTGTTGAATCCCAGATCCATTGACTTTTGATCTGTTACACTAACTGAGCCATGAAGTTGTTTACGAGGGAAGTCTAAATTTTTTTGTTATTCAGTGTACTTTTGATGTTAATAGAGTCGGCTATTGAATCCCAGATCCACTGACTTGTGATCTATTACACTAACTACTGAGCCATGAGGTTGTGAAAGTAGAGCAACTCTGAAAACTTGTTTCAGCAACAAACATGTTTAAGACGAGACAAGACAGTATTTCGAGCGATTAATGCAACGCTTCACTGACTGACGAAACCTGCGTTCAAATGTGGATGGAATCAGTCGCCAATCGAAACGCAGCAATTCTTCTCTCGGCGGCTGCTGGCCTTAAGCGAAAGCCACTGAAAGCGAAATATTTTTAGACTTTGTGGCACAGTATTGCGCACCGATTCGCTGCGCGCTTGCGCAATCCCACACAAAGTATCGAGCACAATTCTGCAAGCACGTCGTCCGTAGTCAGATTGCATGCGGCCCGTCGCGCGGCAATCCTTGACCCATTGCAAAAAAAAAGCGGTGCTGTTTAATTGCACCACCGTTGCGCCGGTTCTAATCATAAATAACTGTAAACGAATTAAATAATTAAAGTCATTAAGCGGACATTAGTCTCACAGATCTCGACGCCGCAATTTAAATTGAGATATCAGCGACAGGTGCCGCGCCAATAATTATGCAATGTGGCTTGACCATTACTTGTGCTTTCATGGACGTGATTCTTTATTGCTGCGAAACGATCAACCAACGATCGACAACAATAACGAGAATCGGAACAATGTTGCAATATTTAAAGTGATTGGCGATCTCTCGGATATGCGGCAAATGTGCAAAAACAATAACAAACAGGCAGCATAGCCGAAATTGGCGTGCGAAAAGCTCACCGCAATGCAGCTGACAAATTTACAGAAATTAATTATCTTTATTATAGATATAACACTAAACCGTGAGGTGATAAATTTTATTGCAACAAAATGCGCACAGTGCAATTAATAAAAATCATGCGGCGGCAATGCAAAATTCGTTAACCTTGTCATTTCTCAAAAGTGCTCGCCGACCGACTGCGCAAGTAGGTAAGCATTGGCACCGGCCGGGGACGTTAAGTATAGATTCGGCCGTGTGCTAAGACTGGCGTTTGCGTGCGTCCGCTCGACGGTTGGCTCACATAACATGATCGTAAAAACGAGTTGTTGCTGCAATAAATTCGGAGCCGTCGTAAGCACAAATTTATATATTTCTGATTGTGTGTGCAAGTGATGCCTACTGGGTATATGAACAATTTTGGTGGATCATGCAGAGTTGAAGAAGAAGAAGCACTGCTCTGAATATGATCTTTTTTAGACAGACACAGGCAAACGAACTGATACAACAATTGTTTTAAGTTGCACTCTAAAAGTGACCAAAATAAACAATTATTTTAAAAGTTTTTAACACTAAAATGCCCAGATGGAGTCGTTTTGGCTCCCACATTATGCAAAATGGGTGTACAAATTTACGATTTAGCATTTTTCTCAAAATTCTAAACTAGAATAACCATTTAAGTGCAACTGTACTCACATAGGACATTGTTGCTTGGCTGCTGTTGACCACCATTCCGTTGCGTTTGCCGAGCAGCGACTGGTTCATGCGGTTCGTGCCGTAGTACATTTCCCAGATACTCGGCTTCTTGCGGTGCCACTCCAGTATCGAGTCCTTGTCCCCGGATTCAGCCGATTCAGCGCCGCTGCCATTGCCGCTACCACCACCACCACCACCACCACCGCCGCCGCCGCCACCACTGGACACAGCGCGTCCGCCCAACTCAATGCGCACCGACGATCCGGTCGCCGTTACTCCCACCTTCGTGTCCAGTTTATTGAGTATGGGCTGCTGGAAGGAGAGATTGCGCTGCATCTGCGTAGCGACAGCAGCAGCGGCGACGGCGGAGTGCGGCAACTGCACCATCACCCGGACTGCGCCCGCTTTTGAGCGTTCGCCGCGCTGCTCAGTCGGCTTCAGCGTTGGCCGCTCGACGCCGCAATCGACGTCGGGAAACACTTCGGTCAGCGATTTGCGCTTCATTTTGAAATTCGGATCGCTGGCGCAACGTATCGAGGCGATCTGCTCGCGTATGCTGAGCGGCACACCGTCGCCTATAGCCTCGTAGGCGCCCGCGTAGCCGTAGTCGGACTCGCCAGCGCCGATGCTGTGCGCCGAGCGGCGCCGCTCGAAAGCTTTCTTCATTTTGACAATGTTCTGATTCTTGACCAGCCCGCTGCACAGTTGGCGTATCTCGAGCTCGCTGTGCTGATTCATGCGGGTCAGGTAGGTCTCCAGTTCGAGTTTCAGCGTCTTGATCATGCCTTCCAGCTCGACGGGCAGCTGCGGGCTGTGCGCGGCGCTGTCGTTGCGTTTGTTTGCGTGCAGGTCGCCATTGTTGTCGTCGCTGCTGCGCGACTGCGACAGCAATCGTATCTTGTCGCGCACATCTTCGAGCAGTTCGCGTGTGCTCTGAAAGTGCAGCTGATCCTCGTAGCGCTTGAGATAGTGGTCCACCAGCGAAACGGACTTCTCCGAGCCGCTGCCCGTGCCGGTGCCGATGCCGTTGCCCGCCACAATGTCGCTCTCGACGCGGTACGCGTCCTCGGGACAGGAGTTTATGTACTTCACGCACTTGTAGTTGTTCTCCTCCTGCTCGTCAGTCAGGAAGTTGGGGTTGTCGATGCCGCCGTCAGTGCGGCGGTCGGCCGCCGGCGTTTTGGGCGGCTTACTGGCCCTGCTTTCGTCGACTAGCAGAAAAGAGTCCAGATCGATGTCGAGCAGCGAGTCGTCGGCCATGTCGTCCGGCCAGGGACGCGGCTGATTGGCGGGATCGTAGCCCTCCATGATGGTGGGCAGGTGGGAGTGCGCGCGCGCCAGTCGCTCGCCGGCATCGGCGCACCCCGGCAGCTGCAGGTACGTGTGATGTGACTGGACAAATGCGGCAATGCGTTCCTGAGAACTCAGACTTGGGAAATTCTTCAAGTGGCGATCCAGATTCTCGATGCTCGTCTCGAGAATGCGCAGATTCTCGCTAAAGTGCTGTGCAGGTGGCGGGCGCGTGGGCGACGCGCCGCGCAGCACCACTGGCAAATTCGGCGTCGTCTGCCTGCCGGCACCGCGCGCCGCCCCATCCTCATCGTCGCCCTCGTCGTCCGCCACATCGTCGGCACAGCCCCGCGCCAAGTCGACGCCGCCATTTGTACCGTGAAATGCGTATCGTTTGCCCTGTGCGGCGTCGTTCATGTCTCGCACGCGACTATTTCGCTGCATTTCACCAGCAATTGCGCCGTTCTCCGGCACTGTCGTTTTTGTTCTTGCTGAGTTGGTGGTGGTGGTGGTGTTGTTGTTGGTGGCGATGTGTTTTGACTGCGATTGCCCGCCAAGACCACTTTTACTCTTGCTGCTCACGTCTAGGACGTCTATAACCGGTTCGCTGTAGATGTGGTCTTCGAGCGAGTAAGTGGAGCAAACGTTGGAGCTGTAGTAACCGGACGAGCCACTCTTATCCGTCGAGTAGTGCGACTGGTGCGAGCTGGTGCGTCCGCGGCGTGCGATTTCTGCGGCCGACGTCGCGTGCGCCGTGGCCGATTTGCTGTTCCTGCCGCGTACGCTGGCCGACTGCTGACTGGGCAGTTCGTGTTCCGCGCTGCCACTGGAGGCCGTCGCTGTGGAGCTGGTCGACTGCTTCTTGATGCGTGCCGCCGCTGCTTGTGTCGCTGTGCCGGTAGCCGTTGGCGCGCTCGTTGTTGCTGTTGTCGTGTCTTTGTTTGCGGCCATTAGCAAATCCGAATAGTTGTCATTGCTATTTGCGTAGTTCAGCCTGATTTTGGCGTTCGGGCGCGTTGCGGCATTTGTTGCGCTGCTAATGGCGATGTGGCTGTTGCGGCTGCCGTGGCCGTTGCTGGCGAGCAACACTGTTGCCTGGCTGCTGTATTTTGAGACGCTGCCGTTGCTGCCGCTGTTGCCATTTAGCAAAAGTTTGTCTGCCGCCGCCGCGGTCGGTGCAGTAGCGTGCAGCGACGCGATTACTGCCAATGGCATTGAATTTGTGCTGCCAACGCTGTAACGAACAACAGAGAGAAAATGCATTTGAAAATCACAGATTGGTGGAATTGATTAAGAGGGAAATTCGCTTGCCGAATTGAAAGTGGTCGCGCGTCGAGCTGCTCCGGCAAAGAAACTTGTTGGCAAAACTGGGTTACGCACCGCGTGTGCGTCTACTAAATAGATTTGTGCAGTTTTCGAGCTTAAATGGTGCGGCGTTGTTTTGACAATTTTGGTGGCCAATGCGAATTAAAACTAACAACAACTCGTCGGAAGTGAATGGATATAAATTTGTTTTGCGAATTATTTAGTCTGTGGTTTACATGCTAAAGACATTCAAATCGGTTTCAACTTATTGAGTTCTTAATAAATGTTTGTTGAATGTTAACTTTTGATCGATCTTTAGGTTAAAGTCTCTTCTTATGTCTGCCCTTTCAACTATACATGTGATCGTTTCGTTTCATTCATTTCATTCGTATCCATCGCTTGTCTCTTTCTTTCAACTATTTAAAAAACAAAGAAGAAAATACACTTTTTTACATCTTTCAGGTCATCTTTTTCCTTCCAAGTATTTAATAAGCATTTCTTATTTTGCAGTTAAGAACCCAAGTACCACTTATCTTGGGTTCTTTAGGGCATTGAGGTGTAATGTGATATTACAATGGAACTCTCCTTCTAAGGCCCCATAATGTCTTTACAAATTTTAGATAAACCTAAAAAATCCAGATCTCAAAAACTCGCTGCCCAAGTAGAAGCCTCTCCGACCCACTCTTCTCTCGATAGGACTCGTTACAACGACTAGATTTCTGAGATTATCGCTGAAGAAGCCATTCAGGTAAGTTTTCATTTTTCTTTAAAATGCAGGCCATTTGTACAGAAGATCAAGACCCCACGTAGTTGATCACGATCTCTGTCGGACATCCTGTCTTGTGATTTTGGTCTTTTTCCTCACCCACTTGGCTTCAAAAACTATTCTGTTTGGGTTATCAAGAATTGGCGCTATTTCGCAAATATTCGCGCGTCTCTAAGTACAGTAAATACAGTATTTGATCTGGTTCTACCCCTAAAATATTCTGCCTTATGGTTTTTGATTTCCTTCAATTAATTCACTAACAACTCTCTCCGTTTTGACATCATTTCGGAAATATTCGCGCGTTTCTAATTACAGTGAGTACAGCATTTGTTTCGAATCTCCCCCAAAAACTTCTGTCTTGTTGTTTTTGTTTCTCTAGCCCCTCCCCACTTAGCTTCACCAACAATTCTCTTCGTGTTGCCAAGATTTGGCGGAATTTCGCAAATGTTCTCGAGTCTCTAATTACAGTAAGTTGATCTACTCTAAGCTCAATCTGGTGCAGATGTACATACATACATACGTACATACAAACACGTGTAGTTATGTATGTTTTTGTATATTTATGAATTGCTGAACGCCGCTCGTCGCTGGCCGCTTCTAGCAATAATCTGCTGCTGCCGAACGGTGAGCGCGAGCGCAACCTAAATGCGGCTGCATTCGATTTCAAAATCGCAAACACGTTCTAACTAAACAGGATTTTGGCGCAAATAACGGTATTTGGAATTGAAACTCGAGACCAAACAACAGCACTAAAACAGCAAAATCAAAAGACTAGCAACAAAATTGCTCGAGTACCACAACGTTGTCTTGTGGCGGGCGCGTCGCACGTTGTTCGGTCGCACTGTTCACTGAGCTATTTGGTGAGTTGAAAGTGGTTTTCGGATGTTTCGTTTTTTTTTATTTTTTTTCTTGCAAAATGCCAAAAATCGAAACGAGTTCGCTGCTGTTCGCTGTAACTGTAAATTAAAATGTTCTCTTATAATAAAATCATAATTGTTAGGTAGTGGTTTGTGTGGCAGTTGCGGCAGTGGCGGGTTAAGGTTCATGTTGGGCAACCTTTAAAGGTTTCTCTGGCCGAGGGCGTAATGCTTCTCGCTGGCCGCCTTGACCTATAATATTGGTCTGTGGATTTGGCAACTCGTCATTGATGGCAGACATCATATGAACGGCCATTTGATTTGCCATACAAAAACAACAATAGCAATAAACACGCTAGCGTTAATAGCTGTAATGCGCACTGAGGCGCAACAGTGGCGTTCGCGGCTGCGCACTAAGGTTTGGCCGCATGGTCTTCGGCATTGCCCAACTACATACATACATACATTCATACATATAGTATATACATCCAATCAAGAAATTCAGCTAACCACAGCAAATGTCTACAATATGAAGAATGCTTGAGTGCGCTGACATTGCAAAGCGTCACTTAATTATCGCATAATTTAGACCTCGATTCCGCTAATTAGATATGCGGACGTTTGATGTCTTTTGATGTTTTGTGTTTGAAGACAACAACAAAACAAAACGACAAAACTAACTAAATACTAACAAAGCGAAAATGTTAAAGAATTAACATTCTGAATATGGGTGAAAAACCGAGGCGCCATGAACGTATTAAGGTCGTGTTCATACTGCGGACGAGATGTTTGGCCATATTGCATAACAAATTTATATATAGAAGAGACTTTTTAAGGAACTTTTCAGCAGATGGGTTAGTTGATTATTGAATAGAAATCGAATTTTTAGGTTTTCATCTCAGACATTTAACGCATAACAAACAAGTCAGTTAGATATGCAACAAATGTGAGATTATGCATCGGCAGATTAACACTCAACAGTTAACGAAGAGATAAAAAAGTGGGCCTAGAGTCAAATGGGTCTAGATTTCTTGAATGTTTTTGAAACTTCGAGTATACAATTGTTGACAATATTTGAAATAGTAGTAGCCAGTTTGTTTGAATGAGAAATTCCGGGAATTTTTTGATCAGAAGGTATATCCTCATATCATCCATGAAAATGTGAAACCGATTCAGAGAAGTATTGCAGTTATAGACAAAAACATTATCAGACTCCCGAAAGAGTTTTTTGTATACTTAGTTAAAAAAAAGCTGTTAACTGTTAACTATGCTGTGGCTAATATAAGCCAAATTTTTCATCAATTTGAAGCTATATTTATTCTCTTAATTTTTTGTTTTTTTACTTTGTAAATAATTAACTTTTTGTAAAATAAAATTTAAGAACAAATTTTGAGGGTGATTTTTAAATTTTGAGTATACAATTTCTCATTATTACTAAAATGTTCTATGTGTCATTCAAAGTTACGCGGCTGTATTCAATTTTGTTACAAAGTGTTATTTAATTTGACAATTGTATTCATAACTTTTAAGAGGATATGGAGGTGAAATATTTTTGGAAAATCTAATCATATCAATGTTTAAGGTCTTGAGAAACTTTTTTAAAAAATCCAACTCTATATCTAAACTCTAGGTGACCCAACTCCAATGATGGAAATGTGAACACCTAAACCTTTCGCTTTTCCTTACAAACCTATGCTGGTTCCTTACATATTTGGTTGTGATTTGTTCGCATAAATGTTCGATCTTCGACTAAAAACTATAGAAAACCTAAAACTCTTAAAAAACTCTTAAACTCCTTAAGATTCCTTCTATCAATATCCAAACTCCACATCAAACTGAATGCACACAGTCTACGTTATCATTCCGACTCGTTTCCGTTTACGATTCAATGTGAACGCGCCCTAAACGGCGACCACTAGGTCACTCGTCATGCCGGCCGTTAACACTGCGCTGAGTTCGGTTGCGTTGCGTTGCGTGCGTGCGCGCATGCGTCACATGCGTTAGGCGGCTTTTGAGGTTCTTGCCACTTGGCTACGCACGCCGCCCGCCAGCCGGCTCCACCTATGTCGCTTTTGGTGTTTACCGATGCGTTCACGCTGTGTGTCAATGAGTGTCTGTGTGTGTGTGTGTGTTTCTTGGCGACTTGTTACCTGATCTATCAGCAAGGTTAACCATTTGTTATGCAACTTGCGTTTTCAGCATGCAATTCTCGGTTTTCTTGTGATGTATTTAATTAAATTGCGTTTCCCTCCCCAAGCGCGTGTGGCGCCGAACCGTTAGGCCGCTGACAGCGCCAACAACGCCTCAGATCGCAGCCAAAAAGGAAGCACAACCAGGGGGAACAAATTGAAACAAAGTATTTGATAGAGTGAAGTTGATACTAATAACCGTTGACTGGTGGTTATTAAGTGCCGGCCGAATGGCAGCGAGTAACACACATTTGTCAGCGTGCAGAAAAATAAAAAAAAAATAGTTAATTGTGCTTAAAAAGTGATTTACATGAAAATTGGCAGTTGGCCTTCGGGGATTGGTGTCAGCGGCGCGTCGAGTTTCGGCTTGTGCGCTGCTCCTCTATTGGGTTTTATATTAATTTCATTAATGTTTTTATTGTTGTTGTTTTTATTGTGAAGATTGTTGTGGCCGCGGCCAGTTAATAGCCCTGAAATCGACAAAGTGGGTGGAAGTGTACAAAATGCTGCTTGAGCTGCAATTAAATTGCAAAATGTTTTCCACTGCGCGCGATGCGATGATAGAAAATTCAGCAATTAATGTGACCTTTCCAAAAGTGATTAGTTCTTGAGGCAACATGGAAAAGGTTAAGCGATTTTGAAAATTTCAACACTTCGCTGCGGTGCTTTGATCACTTGGCGAGTGTGATGACTTGGGATGGGGGTGTGGCGAAGAGGTGCGCAGTGTGCCAAAAAATGATGAGGTATAGCTGAAAAAATGTCATCTAATGCATTTATGGTGAACGCTGCTGAGTTATGTAAAGTGGGAAAATGTTCTTATTTTGTGTTCATTTGTTGCATGCGAGAATTTAGATTTCTTGCATTGTTAATGAATGGTTGGTGAGTGATTTGGTGCTTGTTGGCTGTTCGAGACCAGAAGTTATTAATAATAAAAAATAAAAAAAAATAACTTATTATTATTCGATTAATTTTTGATGCTTTGCAAGTTGTAAAAAGTTGGTTCAAGAAATGCATTTTCATTCTACATATGCAACTGTTTTTTTATTGGCGAGCATTGTTAGAATAAGTTACGAAATCAAAATATAGTAGGCATCTAAAATTTGATCAATTACCCAAAATAAAAATTGGATGAAACAGTTATTCTATCGATTTCTTGTCAAACTGGGAGTGCAGATTACTTGAACATCGTTGCATGGATCGATTTTAATGTATAGGAACTTTTCAATTAAATTTTCTATGGAATGCGTAAGCGGTTTTATTTAATATATAGTACATAATTGTTTTAGACCACTATAAGATTTTGTAAAAATTGATTTTTTGGTTTTTTGGCTTAAACAATACTTTGGAGTCATAAAATAAATATCCAGTTGATCCTAAAGTCAAATAAATATTTTAACAGGTTCAATTCTTAGTATTTCCACAGCGCTCGCAAAGCTTCATATGCAATTTTCTCGAAACATTTTCTTGCAAACTAGATGGACAGATTACTTGAACACCGTTGCATGGATGGATTTGACAGTAGCTTCACAATTCTGGGCTCTAAGGTAGTACGCTCCAAGTATGATTGGATGGAAATTGTTTTTTTTTTTAAACAACTGACAATTTTTTGACCAAAATAGAGACTTTTTTTCAAAAGTGCACCATTTCTATAAAAATTGATTTAGATTATAAAATGTATTTGTTTTTTTTTCCAGGTCCTATACTTCAAGAGAAATCCGTTCACCCGTTTGGAAGTGAAAAAATAAGGTGATTTCAAAGTGTGGCGCTACCGCCGCCATTTTAAATATAAATAATACTAACTAAATTTTTTTCTCATACTTCAACATGTCCTCAACCCTTTGAAACGAAAATCCCCATACATAGCAAAATAAATTATCAAAATTAGGCCTTTTTTAATGTTACCCCTGAAGATGAAATTTAATTAAAGTGCGGCTCTAAGGTTTATATTATACTCGTTTAAAACAAATCCTATAAGATTTCCCAGACTCTCCGAACAAATCGTAAAAATTAGGTCTTAGGCGAGGTAGTGATTACCATCTCTGCCGAAAGATTCAATGTGAATGCAGACACGGGGGTTTTAATTCTTTAGAAAAATGCTTCAAGCAGGGAAATAATTTAGGTTTACCGATGATTTTATTTATCTGGCTTTCATTTGAATAGCTTGTGTAGGTTTCCGGTCGTATGTAGCATTTTTCAGGCAGAGATCTATGCCATATAAGAGAAAGCTGAACTAGCACTGAAAAGGGTGTTGCAACCTTCTTTTATCACAATTTTCATGAACAGTTAGACTGCTCCAAAGCGATCCAATCTGTAGTTATGAAATCGCATACTGTAAGCAGATGTCAGGCCTTACTAAATGGCACTCTTTGCTAGGTTCCCGGACACTGTGGACACTGTGTTGATGGAAATCAGCTCGCAGACGAGTTGGCGAAAAAACGTGTTGACCTGGCTAACGGTAAAGTAGACAACTGAGTGCATTCTCCGATCTCTGATTGGAGAGCTTACGGGGACATGAAATCTTCTTTAAACAAGAATGTCGTTTGAGTTACAAGTTGTGTCATGTGGCCAAGATTAACCATGAAGAGGACAAGACCTATGTACGACTATGTCGTGGCTGAGTTGTACTTCTATCAGGCTGCTTATTGGAGTCGTTACAGGTCACTGTGTCATAGGGTCTAAGCTTCTTCTCGTCCAGAGTAATGAAGAAGAAACGCGGCAGATGCTTTTTAGGTTCTAGGTTGCTGTCTGGTTTGAGTGATGCAGCATAAACTGAACTATCGAACCTACTTAACGTTATCAAGTAGTCGATTGGTGCAGTTACTGAATCCGAGTCAAACAATTGCTGAACATTCCTCAAGAAGGCACGCAAAATGGGCCTTTTTTTCAAGACTTGTGTGGAGTGGAAGTGCGACTGTTACAACACACACCTCTTTGCAACTTTAAAGTTACAAAAAAAATAAAAAATTTGAATTTTTGACCAAAAACCTGTAAAAAATAACTTTTAATTGATACAAATTTTAGATTTATTCATTTCAACTGTAATTTTTCATATATGTAGGTATATTTTTGCTAGTAGAAAAGTTTCCAATCGATTTACATTGAATGGATGGTGAAACAAACGACTAATTTTTTTTTAAAGATTTCTCGAAGCTTTGAAAAACGACTAGCACCGTTGGATTCAGCGTACTCGAATTAAAAAAGTTTCCAATTCAAGAACAATCAATTAATTGTATTGATCTCATGACTTGAGTGGCTTAAACATATACAACTTAACAAAGTTTTTCGTATTCAAAAAACTAGTGTCCGACCGAAACCACTTTTTTGGGCCGAAACCGAAACCGAAACCGAATATTCGGTTTTTTTTTAATATTCGGCCGAAACCGAAACCGAAACTTTCTAGTTGAAATAAAAATCACCATATCAAGCACTTTTTTCAACAAACGAATTTTACATTAAGTAAATAAAGAACAAACAAACAAACACAGCATAAATAAATAAATACTTATTAATAAAAACAATTTATTCATTTTTTAAAAACGTAAACAAGAAGAAATCACCCTTTCGAACCTTACTCGATAATATTCAAAATTAAATAATTAAAAATTATATGCTAAAAAAAGAAGTTTATTTACATTGCTGGCATCTAAATTACTCCTCCTTTTACTATATATCTGCTACACAATAAAATGTAAAAAATATTCCAGAAAGTTTCGGTTTCGGCTATTCGGCCATTTTTTGGCCGAAACTGAAACCGAAACCGAAACCACGTATTTAGGCCGAAACCGAAACCGAAACCGAATATTCGGTCGGACACTACAAAAAACTTGTGCATTAAGTTCTTAAATATCTCGTCAGATGTTTTAAAAATAATTCTGTCTTCAAAAGCAAAATTTCTCAATTTCTAAATTATTACTTAACAGGTTGCTTATTTTTTGTATATATGTATAGTCGACCTTCCGATCGCCAATGCTACAAAATCTTACAATAGATACAAACTCAAGCAAAAATTCCGATTTGAAGGCATTCCAGTTCGCTTTAAAAGTATTTAAATGCCTTCGAAAGAAATCGTCGAATAGCAATTTGAAGGATTGTTATTCCAAATGCATTTGACAGGTCTTTGCCCATTGCCAAATTATCCTCATTATGAACCGCACAAAAGACCTCAACACATTTAGTGGCTGTTAAGTAGCAGAGGACGTCTGTTCGCAGTAGTTTGTATGCGCCGCAATGGCAGCGAGCACAATGCAACAATTGAAGATCATTACCACAGCGAATATGCACAACAAATCGAAACCGAAAGGAATTCGGCAAATGCACCTACACACTTGTAAACATATTTACATATATACAATACATACATACATACGTGATGAGGCAACTGGCAACGCGGTACGACAAAACAAAAGCGAGTGTCACTGGAAATGGAACTGACAGCAGCCCGTTGGCTGAGTTGGCGCTGGCGCTGACGCGGCGGATGTGCGCCATAAAGCGGCCGCTTGTGCTGCATGCTAGTGGCTATTTAATACGTTAATAGTTGTAATTGTTGTACAACAACAACAACAACAACAACATGATTGTAAGCGACAAAACGCTGCAATTTAAAGCAAATGCTAAGCACGAACAGTGTCAATATCACAAGTGGCAGCGGACACAAATAAAACAAATCAAAGAAGGCAACAAAAAACAACAATGAAGATAATAAAAACAACAATGGCAACAAAAGGACAACAAAGACCACAAAAAATACAAATTAATACACACACTGAACGAAGCACGAAAAATGAATGAACAACAACAACAAGAACATCGCATAATCATGCGAGCATAATTTGCATGTTGAGTTAAAAAGGAATATTTAGTCAGAAGAAGAAGAAGAAGTCAGAAGAACTATAGCTGCGTGTCGTTTGGCAGTCACCCACTTTGTGTTTTGTGCTAAAATATGCCACAGACTGGCTGCTCTAACTATATCCATCCGACTAGATTAAAGTAAGCGATCGGAGAGCTTTCGAGTTAAAGTTTTTTCCATCCAATTGAAATATTGGAACTCAGTTTCGTGTCGCTTTGGAATCTTTGGACTGCATTTGAAGGAGTCTTGAGATTACTTTGACTCATTTATGGTAAGTATGGCAAAATATTAATAAACTTCGCATCTGATGATATATTTTTCTTATTTTTGATCATGTTTTTGAGAAATACTCTCGATGAAAATACTTCCAAAATACTTAAAATAACGCAGTTTGGCTTTAGTTCGTGCACTTTTCTAAGGACACCCTTTAATATAAATTGAAACTTAATTAATTAACTTAATGCCAAAAAGAAGAAGGAGAAAAGAAGGGAAATCCCAACTTCATTACGTGTAAGTTAAATTTCGAAACAGGTTCATCAGTAACAAAAAAATATTTTAAATTACAAAAAAGAGTTACTTCTTTTCATTGTTCGCAAATAATTGATGTTCCGAGTTCATTGGAAAAAACTTACATAAGCAAAAAACCAATTTCAAAAAAGTATGTTTCAAAAAGCTGCCAATCCGCAGATCGCTTCTATTCAAACTCACCAATTCACATACTCCGAGAAATGATTTCGTGAAGCTTAGCCCAAGACCCCCGTTGGAATTTGCACTGTTACAAGCAACAGATCGCAGTGAATTAGCCGCACCAGCAGAGCGTAGCGCACCAGCAGAAATTCAGGATGCTAGCAGCATCCACATAGAAGCCGTGGCAGACGCAACTGAAGCGGAGGAAATCGGAAAAATTGCTGCACATTGTGTTGCGTTCAATTGTTGGCGTGATTTAACAACCGCTGCACGGCCGCCACTTGACAGCCGCTCAAGGCGCTCACTTATTCCTTGTTAGCTGCCGCTTGCCGTTCGCCTCTCCGGTTTTATGTTCTGTCCGCGCGCGCTGCAGAGAAGTTCAAGTTGTATCGCGGCTGCGCGGCTGTGGCGCCTGTCGGCAACCTTCACCTCTTTATGTGCAACAGCGCAGGCCGGGAGTTGATAATGCTGCCGGCCGGCCGGCGTCGGCAGCAGCAGGTGTTGCTGCTGCTGCCGATCGGCCACTGCAACTGGCGGTGCGCCATTGCCAAGAAGCTGCCCAACTTGAACTCTTAAGCACGAATTCTTTGCGTTTTTGTTTTGTGTTTTCTTGTTGTTGTTTCGCGCGTTCGCTGGTTGCTGCTGTTGGCGTTGGCTATATGTCAGTTGTTGTGTTGCTTATCGTGCAAGATTTTAAATGAAGATTCCGTTGCAACCGTTGCTAGTTGGTTTATCGCGATGCTCTTGTTGTTGTTGCTACTTTGCATGTAACTGTTACTGTTTCGCTGCGTTGTTGGTGTCAGTGCTTTATTGCTTTTATTGTTGCGACCGTATTGAACACAGTTGCTGCTCCAATGCACAAATCGTCCATCGAGCCACTGAACAAGTTTTATAAGTTGCCAATTGTTGTTGGCCGCTTGATAAGTCGTCTTGTTGTTGTTGCCGTGCGTTGGCCCACGGCCGCTACGCACTGTGGCCAGTTAGACTCGGCGCGCCTGCAATTTTGCTCATCACTTTTTGGCTGGCGCGGCTGGCTGGTTGCGTGTGTGTTGTTGTTGCGTTGCTTTTGGTTAGCGTTTCTTGGTTTTGGGCAGTGCAAAATATTCCATTTGATATGACATTCAAAGTCCCCACAATGGAATGCAAGGTCGACACTTTTGGAATTTTGTTTACGAATTTCTTTTTGGTTTTTCTGCAACGTTTTTTTTTTTTAATTCATCATTTAATTTTGTTTTATTTGGTTTCGGTTTTTTGAGCGTCGTTTTTTTTGGAAGTTTTCCAACTTTGGTGCACGCTGTGAGTGTGGTCAGGGTTTGTTGTCACCGTTGTTATGGTTGTTGTTGTCGCATTGTTGTGTGCGGCGCATTTAATGCATTGACTCTGTGTGTATGTGTGTGTTTGTGTGGAAATGGTAAACCTTCGGTTTCCTTATAAATGTTACAAATGTTGGCATGCATTTGTCAAGATTACGGTGCACAAATTTACAGTTTGATTTGTGTGCATAATTTTCAGTGTCTCGTTGAACGCATTGAATGAGTTGTAAATGTTTGAAAGTTTTGAATTTTTCATTAATTTTTGGACATTTTTGACACTTTTCAAGTAGATAAGTAGCTATTTATAGTATAGCCTAAAATATAGTTTTAACTTCAAGTCTCAGAGTTATTAGCATAATACGAAATGAAGGTGTGAAGGTCAGCAACAACGCAGCTCGGCTAAGGTTTTTTATTTTATAAGGTTTTTTATTATGACAGCTTAGGTTAGGTGATGTGAAATCGCTGGAGTCGAAATTCATGTTGAAGGAACTTCAGGTACGTGGAGATTGGGCTCAAAGAAGAACTTTCAACATACAGTACAGTCAAATTTCCTTTAGTAAGTCTGCACGGGATCAGATAATCACTGCATTATTAATCAAATATTGGATTAGAAAGATAAGATTTCGTTTTAAAAAAACTTCGCAGACAGTTTGTGAAAGTTTTAGTGATTGCTTGGCTTAGTATTGCTTGATTGCGCGTCAAAGACGGACACCAGTAAGAGAAAATATTTCATATTTTATAGTTTTTCTTTGACAAAGGCGAAAACGCTGAATGTGAATAGTGTTCATACGCAGTGTGGTTATGTTAATTAAAAAAATTAATTAATTAATTAATTTGTATGTCAAAGATGCATAAATAAATAAATAAATAATGGAGCACTGTTTCGAGTAACCGTTTCGAACCACTTGAATAAGACTGAATGAAAAAAGTAAGCTCAATGTTTGGATGCTATACAAGTTAACACTAGAAAGGCCATTGCGGTAATTTTTACGGTTTTTAATTTTTGAATATCTGTATTTTCTTTAGTATTTCTATCAACTTTTGCGTTGATGACTTTGATTTTTTGTATCGAGCTCTACAATTAGTTCAACAATTAGGGTTCTACAATTACAATTAGCCAAATCCGATGTGTACTTTTCGAGATATCAGCGGATAAAATATGTAGTATTTGTAGGTAGGTATGGAAAACTTGTGGTCTTTCTAAACGCAACAAACGTATCAAATTTCCATCTACGAATCGTGAATCGAAACAATCAGAAATTAGTCGATTATTTCTGAAAGCACATGGTGACTGGTGATGAAAAGTGGCTCACTAACAACAGAGCTAGAAGAAACGATCAAACTGTGTCTAAATCAGGATTGACAATTTGGAAGGTTTCGCGTTGTGGTAGTTGGTGCGATTGGCAGGGAATCATCTACTATGAACTGCTTCCCTACCGCCAAACTTTTAATTTGCACCTGTACTGTCATCAATTGGATCGTCTGAAGGAAGCAATCGCTCAGAAGCAGCCAGTTTTGTCCAAAAGAAGGGGAATTGTGTTGCGTCAGAACAACGCCAGGCCACTTTCATTGGTTGGGAGATTCTTATGCATTCAGTTTATAAATAGTCCAGAGCTGACACCAACGTATTACATTCTGTTCCCGTCTATGTCGAATAATTTTGGTGGTCGAAAACTTGACTCAAGAAAAGCTTGTGACAATCAACTTTTGGAGTTTTTTGCCAATATGGGCGCCACATCATGGAATTAACTTCAAAATGGCAACAAGTTATGGAACAAAACGATAAATTTTCGACCTAAATCGGAGCATTCAAACTATGCTCTCAACTTCTTGCAAAAATGATGGATTTGTTTTTAATAAAACTTATATTTTTAGGACGTACCCTCTGTGTTCTACATCATCTGAAAGACTCAGTCAACAATGAATTTCATTGAACTGTGGTAGAACAAACCAAAGGAAACAGAGGTTTATAATCTAAGAGGTAACACATGAAATTAAAACAATACATACAAACTTTACAATTCATGCATACGAGTACACAATATGTATTACATAATATGTTTTACACCTGTCTATATACTCAGAGTGCCTGTAAAAACAGTAACGCTGTGCCGTCGCCGCATTATGCAATCAAGTTTTGTGTTTTTTTGTGTCATCGAGTTAATGCCAAATAATTGCAACTCATGTAAGCTGAGAACGACCAAATAAGCCACTAACCTCATATGCAAATTACGTAATACAGAACATGGGGCTTGTGGTTGTTTTAGTTGTTGCTTGTTGTTGTTGTTGGCGCCCGCCTACATGCCAACTGTCAGCTACTAACTATGTACAGATAAACGTTTTTGATTGCTGCACTTGGCTTATTTCATTTTATTTTATTTTGTTGCTATGTACGAATGGTTGTTGTTGTTCTTATTGTTTTTTTCGTTGTATAGTTTTATACATATTTTTCAGCTGACCATACAAGCACGTACACGAATACATCCTCGGGCGCAACTTTGCCTGCCAAATAAAGTACACTTCATACTTAATAAAAATTCAATACGCGTTTTTATGTGTGTTCTTTGTTGTTGTTGTTGCTGTTGTTATTGCTGCTGTATTGGCCTGTACGCATGCGTTCATTGTACTGTGCGAGCGATGAATTGGCGCACATACCATATTTAACATAAGTGTTGTGTGTGTGTATGTGTGTGTGCGCGCGCTGCAGCTGACAGTCGTCGCACGGCGTACATTGTGTTGTCAAGTGCGCGACTGAGCCGTTTTTATTGCGCTTGAAGCGCTTAATGCAAATTGAGTTAACACTTCTGACACATTGGTTAATGGCTTTTAAGTAGCTGCCGTATTTGGCCACAAATCATAATTAAAGCAACACCACTGGTCATCATGGCGATTTACTTTGCCCTATAATTGCTCAGATTGTGGTACATATATACATATGTACATATATGTAAACGTTTGTATATACTTTTGGGTTCAGTAATGCCGCTGTTATTTAACTGCATGCGGTTTCAAAAATGTTCGTGAAATAAATTCGTAATACTAGTTCGTAGGAAAAGCTTCGTTGCATAGAAGTTCGTTATAGGGAATGCACCTGGATTTTAAAATCTTTTCCCATAGAATAAATACTGTCCAACCTTGGCCCACAGACGTGCACAGTTTACTGATAAACATAGTCTCGGTAATATTGCAGAAAGGTCTGATTCAATATGTGAGTACATAAAATTCCAGATGATTCCACCTAAATGGTTTACTGTGCCCCTGGAATCATCTGGAATTTTATGTCTAGCATGGAAAAGAAGTACAAAATTTTATGTCTAGCAAGGAAAAGAAGTACAGATGATTCCAGGGGCACAGTAAACTATTTAAGTGGTAGCGCGCGAGGACCTTAGAGTGAATACGCATTAAATTGCCTCAGACTTTACAAAAAACTTATCATCTTCTATCCAGTGATATCGAACAGTACTTGAACTATGGCTATCGACTATCGATGAAACCAAGAAACTTATTCTAAAAGATCTTTGATCCGAGATGCTCCGCCAAGGCAGGTGTACGAGACGATATCTACAAAGTACTTGCAAGAGACACGCAGTTCTTTCTTTGTAGTTGCGACATTTTTAACGATACTCGCAGCTTTATGTAACTGAAAATTTGTTAACTCACTCATAGATCTTTGAGTCTAACAATAACGAATTGTACAGACTCAAAGGTCCAACCATAACGAATTGTTTAGACACAAAACTCCATAGATGAGTTCGTAGATTTTCATTTTATAAAGCGGCAAATATTCAACGCTCGACACTTTTGTATGGCATCTAAAGTACCTAAAGTATGTCAGACAGGATTTATCATTATGTCTGTGATGAATACTAATGGAATACTAATCTTACTTGGCAACTTTATCCCAAGACTTTTGAAATGTTAATCGAATCCACTAACATAATAATCACCGAATTTGAAAGCTGACAGGCAGAAAGTTCATACAGCAGCAAATAAAACGAAGGATATGGAAATAGAAAATAGACCACACACAGCATCGCAGGAATAGTGTCTGACTGCAACCCATAAACGAGTGGAATCAGCGGATAATAGAAAAATACTTGAAGCAGTCAGCAGCTCGTAACATCAGCTTCAGAGCGAGTCTTTAAAAAAACTTTGTTGAGATCCTAAGCCCCTCGAGGAAAGTGAACAACAAGCCGAAACAATTCTGCGCCACCATTCAAAACAGTTTAAATGAAAAATATTCCCCCGCAGGTTGGACCTACCTTTGATATTTGAGCATGGCGCGCGGCAGCAGAAAGCTTCCGTTGTCGGCCGTCTCTTGTTGCAGATTGACCTGAGAAATGCTACGCGCCAGCGCCTCCTCGTCACGCGTCAGCGTTGCCGCTCGGTCGCAGTCCGAGTGCGCGGCGTGCTGCGGCCGCACCAGCAGCGTGTCGAGGTGCTGCAGGTACGCGTACTTTGCGCTGCCGCTGTGCAGGCTCGCATAGTCGGCCACGACTGCGTTCAGGCCGCTGTAGCTGCGCTGGCTGCCGCCGAGCCGGCCGCTGCTGCGGTCACTGCTGCTCTTCGACGAGAGCGAAGCGTGCGGCAGCCGCTGACGGCTGTTGGCCAACGGTGGGTTGTTACTGTTGTGATGTGCGTGAGCCACCTCGGCGCCGATCGCCTGGGCGCCATCGTCGTCGTAGGGCAGCGCTTCGATGGCATCGAAATTGTACGAGTTGAAGTAGGCCTGCTCGCGTGTGCGCCTCACTTTGGCCGCCTCGGAGGCGTGGTCGTCGATTTCGGTGGCACTTTTTATGTTGCCCAGCGCCGGGGGCGGCTTGTTGCAGATGGGCATCGCTGACGTCGGCTGAGTGCGTCAGTTGAGGGATGCGCGGTGTATGGCAGCGCTGCGTTTTCCGGTGAGCTGCAAGTAGACAAACAAACAGACAGGCGGACATTAAGTATGTTCAAGTATTTGCAAATTGTTTGGTGTGTTGTATGTGTATGTGTGTGTGTGTGTGTTGTGTTAAAATCTGGTTTTGCTCAAGCATTGGCGGCGAGCGTGTGACACATTGATCGGCGCCGCTAATGAAAGTAAATTTTTCACTTTTACACTTTACATGTGTGTGAGTGTTTTATTGAGTTGGTGCGAAATTATTTCGCCCGGCTGATTGCCCAATTACGGCGTTCGATAAACATCCGCTTGGCGCTGCCGCAAGCTGCGCCGCCGAACTGGTTTGGTTCACATGCTCCGCTGGCGGCAACGCGCAAGCGCTAAGAATGCGATGTCGAGCCGGTTGGTTAATTGCTGTCTTGCTGCTGTGGTTGTTGTTGTTATTGTGTTGTGTCAATTGCAACAATTTCGATTTGGCTTCCCATGAACATTTTCGAAAATTTGCCAGCTCGATTGTGCTATTCAAATTTTCTGTGCTATTTCTTTGTTTTGCCACTCACTTTGTTGTTGTTGCAGTTTGAGGCATAATTGAATGTTAGTAACGAGCGCAGATCTGATTATGCAAACAAGTGGGAATACAATTAATGTAACCAATTTTGTTAAAAACCTTGAAACAACTGCAAACTTGAATGCATTTCTTTTATTCATTTCTTCATTTATTTTTTATAACTAGAAATCTTGGATAGCTACATATAGAAATGAGTAGAGTCCGTCCGATTAATCTTCATCGGCATCGGCTAGTATCGGCCACACAAATTGGTATCGGCATCGGCTAAAAAAGGCCCACATTGGCCTTTCTTGCTTAAATTTTAGTTTCCAATTTTTTGTTTTAAATTTTTTAACCTTAATAACTCAATTTTTATTTTTAGTTTATTTAAATTTTTTTTTTTTACTTTTCGTTTTTGTGTTTTCAACGTTCAACGTTCCAAGGGCAGACTTTTGCATTTCTTATAATTCTCATCTGCTTCATGTGGGTAACCGTAGAAGTAGATGAGCGTTTCACCAGCCCGAGCTAGGAATCGAACCAAAGATCTTTGATATAAAATGTCAGTGCGCTTATCGCTGAACTATCGAGGCCGGTTTCATACTTTACGAAAACTCTGTTCTTACGTAAAGCAGTCTTCAAAATAGGATGATTTCAGAAATTGGCTTTTTTGAAATGAATATGAAATAAATTAAGTGAAGAAGTACAACGCATTGTAGAAAACAAATATGTAAATTTTATTAACTTTTATCAACAAGAATTAAAAAAAAACCCTCAGGCAGCTATGTAGAAGAATCTAATTAAATTTGATGACATACAAAAATTTGAGAATTTTTTCAATCTAGGCAAACAAACAACGTTTATTTATTTACTTAGAAATATATTTCTCTAAAGCGAATTTTTTGTCCAAAAGAAATAAATAAAAAAACAAATCACTAAATAATAAATTAATTGCAACATTTGCAAGTCAGCGACTGAAGTGAATTGAATATTTGAAATTAATAAATATTTGTAGACAAAAATAGGAAGAACTCCCTCAGGCAGCTGCAATAATCTATGAATATCGCATCTTAAATTTGATGCCTAATGAAACTAAGCGACATTTTTCAATCTAAGTAGATGAGCAAAGACAACGCTTACTTAGTTAGATATTTTTTCGCTAAAGCGAGTTTTTGTCTATAAATAACTAAATAATAAATTAATTGCAATATTTGCAAGTCAGAGACTGAAGTGAATTGCATTTTTGAAATTAATACATTTTTCTAAACAAAAATTGGAAGAACTCCTTCAGGCAGCTGGAAGTATCTATGGATATTGCATCTTAAATTTGATGCTTAACAAAAATGTGGGAATTTTTTCAATCTAACTAGATGAGCAAACACAACGTTTAATTAGTTAGACATTTTTTTCTTTACAGCGAGTCGTTTGTCTGTGAAAATTTCAAAAAATTTCAAAAAATCATTAAGTAATAAATTAATTGCAACATTTGCAGGTCAGAGACTGAAGTGCAACGCATTGCAGTGGCATTCGCCGGCAAAAACCAAGAACAAAGCGCAACGAAACAAAACAACACAAAACGAATGAGAGTGATTAATGTTTGCCACCTTCAAGCTACAAAATTGCTGAGACGTACATACAATGGCTGCCGATTTGATGAATGCTTTCGGTTAAAAGCGTAAACATTTAAGTGCAACAGGAGGGCCGCGGGGCGCTGCGGCGCAACAACACAGATAAACCGTGTCAAACGATGCAAAGCGCACCTGGCCACACAATTGCAGATGCAACTGCTACTGGAATTGTTGTTGCTGCCGTTGCTGTTGCCGTTGCCGTTGCTACTGTAAACGGAAATTACTGCATCATTTCAGCTGTGCTGACTTTGGCTGCGAAATGAAAATGAAAACAGAAAACCGAAATGAAACTAAGCGGCAAATTGTGCTGAAATGCGCCAACATAATGAGGCGACTTGGACGCTGTTGCCGCTAATGTTGCACGTCGGCGAGTAGCTCGGCCTGTGGTCTGTAAAAACAAAAAAAAAACAAAACAAAAAATGCTCGCATTGCAGCTGTGTAATTGCAATTGGATTTATTGTTTCCAAAAAGGAGAGTTTAGTGGAGTGGAACGCATTCGTATGAGTGTGTGAGTGTGTTTACGTGAGTGTCTGGAAATGTAGGTTGGCGCCCAGGGGAGCGACCGAGGGTGCAGCGGTCGGCACTGCCCAGAGGGCAAACTAATTACGAAGACGCTCGCCATGGGCCACGCAACGTTGTTACTTGTATGAGCTATGTGTGTGTGTGTATTTGTGCAGTTGCATGATGAAAAAATTACACAAAAACTATTGCTATGTTATGTTGCTATTAACTGTTTGATTTAAACTTTTTTTTTTAAATATATTTGAAGTTAGATTCGTACATGTGTGTGCGTGTGTGTGTGTGCTTTAGTTCAACAGATATGCAGATATATTATAGTTATAGGCTTTAGAAGCTGAATATTGTCGTATAAAGGATGATGTTATTGCTTTTTGTGTTGTAGTTTGCCCGGCCAATACAACAAGTCTTAAGAAGTGCCCCATAAGTTACAAAATAGGGATCAATTGTTGTTAATAATATTTTAAGTTTTTTTTTATGAAATTTGGCTTCAAAAAATAGTCAAAATCACGGAGGATTTTCTTTCAGAAGGCAATGCAATCAAATAATAAAAGACCTAAATGAAAATTACTTTATTTAGGTCTTTCATTATTCCTTGAGCATATAAGTGCTAACGAGTTACGTTTCCTCTGACAAGCTGAGAGTAAATTCTAATTCTTTCTAAAAAAATTCATGAAATTATTCACTAGAAAGACCACAAGTTTTTCATACCTACAAAGACTACATATCATATCTGCTGATATCGCGAAGAGTACACATCAAATTTGGCTAATTTTTGACAAAATAAATTTTTTAAAAATATAAAATTTTCAACCCTAAAAAAATAAAAGTTACCAAAGTTGATAGATATACTAAAGCAAATACAGATATTTAAAAATTAAAAATTATTAAAATGGCTGAATGGTCTTTGTAGTGTTAAATAATACTGAAATCTTAAAAATTCTTGAGCAAACCAACTTTTATAAAAATTATCCACTTCTATCCATCGCTATTCAAAATCTTTAAATCTCTATCGAAACCTCTTTATCAAAGAACTACAATAAATATAAATTTGGTGCAAGATTTCAGTGGTTCAAAAATATTTATAAAGGAGTTTCGAATAGGAACGGATGGATGTTGACAGTCACTGAGGCCAAATCATGGTAAGTTACAATAAATGATTGAGCAACACATCCAAATGATAGAACAGTCTTATAAAAAAATTAGTGCAGAGGCTCTTCAAAGTATACTTTTCAATCTTTGGTGACCAAATTCAAGACGACCGGCTCTCTGAAAGATCAGCCAACACTTGTTCGTCAAAGGGTCGTCAGATCGGCAGAAAACATTGCCACTGTGTGTGAAAGTGTGCAAAAGAACCCGAGGCAGTCAAGTCCTCGCTGTGCAAAAAAACTTGGCCTCTCGTAGATCTCAACTTGGCAAATGTTGCGTCGAGATTTGGGCCTGCACCCGGTTTGAAAAGTCTCCTTTTTTATTTGGTAACACTAAGCATAATCATTTGGTCTATGTCAGACCCTTCGGGGCCAGCCAACCTGACCTAATCTAACTTGAAGTGATCTTGTATGGAAATTTGTTAAACATTTTCGAAAGATGTTGTTAGCAGCCCATCGGTTTGCCGTATAATTCTCTACTAAAAACTCCACTGTTGAACATTTATGTGAGCAATTCATTTTTGAATTTATATATAGTTAAATTTATGCATGTAGCTCTATTCTGTGATGACTTGTAATGCAATATCCCACACAGTTCGACATTTTTGTATTGGGGGGAAAGACTGTCGGCAAGTTCTGATTATTGAAAACTCATTGCATCATGACTGCAAATTACTTGAAGCATCGATATTGTTTGCGTCGCTTTGCCACATGTCACAATATTGATATATAGTCGCAAACTATGTACAAATATATATTGTAAAGCAATTGCTTTGATGTCGCTGAAAGACACAGACACACACACGCACAGCAGAGCAGCCAATGTTCGCAATGTTGTCGCTGTTGTCGCTGTTTGGTATTATTTGGTCGACAGTTTGTTGTTGCAATGGTTGTCATTTGTCATGCGGTTGCAGTGTGCAACAGCGTCGTCTGGCAATAATCTTAATGCGGAGCCCGAAAACCGTATCACCATTTAGAATTTGCTTGACGCGCAACATATGCAACGTTTGCATTATTTTACAATGCTTGCGCTTTTTTATGCAAGTTGGTGTTTGGTGTCGTCGTCGTCGTGCTGCTGTTGTTGTTGTTGTTGTTGTTGTTGTGGTTGTTTGTGTCGCCGCCATTATCGCGAGCGTGTGCCATCGTTGTTGTCGTTGTCATTGTGTCGCTGACATGTGGCGCAGCTGAACAATGTTGTTGGTGTTGTTGGCAATGCTGGGTGGCATGCCGTGGCGTGGGGTGGATTGGACGCGTCTTGTGGCAATTGCCCATTGGAACGACCGTGACACACATGGGCGCACGAGCGCACTTGCAACGGGTGTTCGCTGGCTGGCTGACTTCATTTGTCAGTATGTTTGTGTGTTGTGCAATGTTAGCACAAAACGAAATTGGTGCCAATAATGGCCATTAATTTGTCATAATGTAATTAGCAATCGATGGCTAACGCGCGCAGGCGCAGCTGTCGGCGTCGCCGGAGAGGCGCTAATGGCACATCGGGCCCGTAAATATTTCAGACAAATATTGCATTTCACACCGAACGACGCACAGAGTGGGCGCTTGTACCTGCACAAACGTGTCGGACTCATCCATCAGTCGACGCGACAGGCAGTCAGTTAGCCAGCGGTGCTGTACTGACATAATCGGCGCGTACATGCTGCATACTTACATATAATTTATAGTTTTCTTTATCAAATGTGCGCGCTTGCGGTCTCCGACACAATTGCCTGTACAACAACAATGACAGCAACAACAACAATTGTTGCAAATACGCTTTGAATTATGCCAACAGCGAAAATATCAACAATTGCTGTAGCGGCAACAAAAACAACAACAACAACAATATCTAAAAATGCGGTAAAAGTAATGGCAATAAGCAACAACAACAACAACTAGAAATGATCAGTCGCAACACTGAGAGCAGTCAGCTGATGGCGGAAAGTAACGAAAGCAAAAAATACAACAAAACAACACAAAAAATTTGCAGCAACAATGTTAGCGGTGTTAACAAATGTTATGAATATGATTTCATGTTGGAGTTGTGTGATAACGCGGGCAAGCGCAGGCACACACACACACACAAACGCGAGTATGTCCATAACACATGTCGGCAAATCAGTCAGTCAACAGTATTGCCAAATTAAAAATTTGGCAATCCATTAAATGCATAAAAAAGGTGTGTTTTTTTGAGAAAAAAGTACCAGATAACCTTTGATCAAAAATAGATAATAAATAAATATTTGGATTGCAAAATTTGACACATTGTTGTATGGAAACTGACGACTACAGACTTCTCTTAAGTGGTTAACAGATGCAAATATGCGAATATATCAAGCTAACTCTTCTTGTAATATTTGCAAAAGTTCACAAGTTCCGACAATATAAAAAATAGTGACTTCATAAAAAGCACCACACGCTACAATAAAAAATGCTCACTTTTTAATTAAAAACACCTGGTTGGCAACATTGCTCAGCAGTCCTCGGCACACCGCCCGCCATCGTCACACAACAAAGCGCAGCCGACAATGGGGCAAGTCGCAATTCCCACAGAAAGAAATGGAATTTTTGCAGAGAAGTACAAAAAAAGTACACAATTTTAATAAAATTAAAATGCCAGAAACCAAACGAAATAGCCAAAAAAAAAATACCAGAAAATAGTGTTGCTCGTGTCATGCTTGATGAATCAATCAGCAGAAACGCTGACACATTGTGTGTGCGTGTGCGGGCCACACCGACGCACCGTGCGCGCCCACATTTTGGAACCGCTGGCGTTGCTCTTCGACACTTTGCCGGCGCGAAATAGTTGTTGTTGTTATTGGCGCGGCCTGACATCTTGTAATGGATTTGTGGCGGCGCTCAAGCAACCATAAAAAAAAACGCACAGCTTCGCATTAATTATGCAACATGTTGGGAATTTACCGTTGGCTGCTAATTTCTCTACTGCAAGCGAACGCATTGCAAAAAGCCACATCGATTTGTTGGTGGATAATTTTGTACCCAACCTAGAGCACATAATAGCCCTGTTCACAATCTTGTGCAATTTAATATGACAAATCTGTGCAATTGCGAACTTTTGCCATCAATTGTTTAGTTTGCAATACTTGTTGCAAAACATGAAATTCACAAATTTAGAAAGTTTTGCTAAGAAGCGGTATTTTCGTATCTCTACTTCGGGATTAAGGATTTTATTTATGTCCTCCGCACTCCACTTTTTATTTAGTTTATCCTGTTTACTCATTTCTTTATTTCTTTCTTTTCCATGTTTAACAATTTTCTTTTCGCCTTTTCTCTTCTCAACGGCTGTCAGTTTTGCAAATCGGTGTTGCATTTATAGAGTAAATACTAATTATGAGTTGTGTTGCATATTTACCAAGGTGTAGCAAATGCATCTCTGTGTATTTTGTTAGTGTAAAGTTAAAATATATTACAACATTTCGCAAATGCTACATTGCAAGACCGTTTGCTAAAGATTGTGAATAGGGCTAATATGTTCTTCGTGCTATCTGTCGTTGATTTTTTTATCAACTGAGCTAAATTGTCTTTTAAACACGCCTATGAATCTAAAGGGGCTTCGATTAAGTGAAGTGGCGCGTTTTTTCCCATGCCGCACACATCGATAATGACTCGCCAGAGTGAATGTTTAACATCATTTGGTGAGCTTGAATAATGATTTTTTTCAGTGGATGCAGTTTTTGGACATCCTGAATATTCATTGTCTTCCTTCTTAGCTGGTATGGTATGATATGGCCACATTTGAATTCAGCTATCCAAAATTTCACGGTGGTAATTGATGGTGCAGAGTACCTGTACACAGCGTCCAAATCGACTTCAATTAAGTATATTTAAAGAATTCCCTTAAAAAAAATATATTTAAGAACTTGGCTTGAGTTTCTTGGCTGAAATTTTGGTGAGTAATTTTCAAAAGAGGCGCCAATAGATTCCCAACCTTTTGTTGACAAGTGCTGCTGAGGTTGGAAACTTTTCAAACTTTTTTCGTGTTTAATTTAACACCGAGAAATTCTTTGCGTTTATTTTTGGCAGGCATGACTTCAATCAGACGCTAATGCAATGCCACAAAATTAATATAATCAATAAAAGTTTAATAATAACTTTAAGCAGCCACAATTCATAAATCAAAATTTAATAACATACTAGCAGCACAACGTGTGTGCAGGGGCGCGTCACGTTTATATTTTGTGTATGTTTGAATTTTTTATTTTTTGCAAACATTTTTTCTGACTTAATTAAGTGGCGTGCGCATAACGACAATTGCAGTAATTATGTCACTTGGCATAATGCTCAACCCGGCACACAGACACACTAATTCCCACAGAGCGTGTAACGAAGCGTGACGGCGCACTCGGCTGCCGCTTATAAATTTTATTTTCCTTTCTTTTTCCCCCTTGTCAGCGGCCACGTGTGCGCGCACCGGAGCAAATTTCAGTTTCATTTCTGCTACAAATGTGCAGACGCATTCAAAAGCCGCAACCAAACTGACGCCACGTCTCCCCACACATTTGATGTCTTTATTAAATATAGAATTTTGAGAGGCGGCAACAGACTTCCATTTAATTAGAGAGCAAACAAAAAAGAAAAACACAGCAGAAGCAAAATGCACACAACACCAAAAAACAAAGATTGAAAATCTTCAAATGAGCAATGAAAATGAAAATGAATTAATTTAAGCAGCCGCCGCCGTCGTCGCCGCCGCCAGCTGCTGTTGGCATTACTTAAATGCTAGCTGCCTGCCACTATTGTTACTTTTGTTGTTGTTGTTTTTGTTTTTGTTGCGGTGGCTGCTTTTTTGTAGTGCTGCCTGCAAGTGTAGCCAGAAATTGCATAATAAACTTTGAAGCACGTTCGACCTTTTTTTTAGCATTTTGCATTTGGCTTTTGTTTGCGGCTATGTAGTAGGTTGAATCGTGTTGTTGTTGTTGCTGCTGCTGTTTTTGTTGCTTTGTTTGTAACATTTAACGCATTGCCTTAAAGGTGCCGAGCACATAGTACGACCGCTTTTCATAATTTTTTGCTGCATCGAATCGGCAAAAGCGTTTAAAGCTGGTTAAGGCTGCCCATTGTTGTTGTTGTTTCGGTTGTTGTGGTTTTTTGTTTTTGTGTGATTTTAAAGCATGCCTGCTTTAAACATGCATAACACATGAGGAAGATGCTGCATTAGCAGCCGGCAGAGTGCAATGATGCGGTGCCGCGGCGGCGTTGTTGCAGCGAATGGGAGGAAAGCGAGAGCGCAAAAAATTGTCATCATCGAGATGGAGAGGGCGGCAGTGTACTTTTTTTTAACCAGTAATATGCTGTTGCATTTACGGCCGGTGCACTCAATGCTCGTGTCTAGTGTGATATTTCGCAACAAGTTTGTCGCTTAAGTCTTTTGTTTTTGCATACGTTTCAGACGCAGCGGCTTCGCTGGGCAGTTGCGCGTAATTAGCAAATTTTCTGTAGTGAAAAGTAAGTGATGTCGTTTTTTGTTGAAAAGTAAAATATGTTGTAAAGCATATGTGTGGTTAGAGAAATAATAAAAATAATTTTATGTTATCATGGACAACTTTGTACGAGTAAATTTGTTTATGTTCGTGAGTAGTTTTTGGAAAAAGATTTTGAAGAAGCATTGTTTTAATGCTAACAAATTATAAAAAAGATTTGTTTAAATTAAGTAAGTAATTAAGTAAGTAAAGAATTTAAGTAAGTAAATTAAATTTTTATAAATTTTTGTTAATTTTTTTAAAATTGAATTTTTTTAATTTTACATAAATTGGTAAAAAATATAGCTTTTTGTTTTTAATTTAAGTATGTATATTAATTAAGTAAAACAACTTTTTATCACAAATTGGCTAGTAATTGTGATTATTTAAAATTAAATTCATTTAGTAAAAACAAAATTGTAATAATACAAAAAAAGGATTTTATTAATTATGAAAAAATATAACAAATATTGTTTAAAATTTGAAATTTAAATGTTGATTTTTTAGCATTGATGATTAATTGCAATGAATTTTATGTAATAAAAGCTAAATATTTATACTTGTTAAAATATTTTGATTTGAAAAAGCATTTTTCAGTTTTAATTAAATGTTATACAACATTTTAGTAGTTGAACAAGTAGTTTTGTGACACAAATTTACTAGTAATAATGATTATTTGCAACTCAAGTTAATTAATAGAAACTAAATATTTGTATTAAAAATTAATGCTTTGATAAAGCACTTTTTAATTTTAATAAATTATTAAAACACATTTTAGAATAGAATAGGATTTAAAACCCTTAAAATTAACGCATTTTAGGCTTTTGAAAACAAGTTTTAATTATAAAAAATTATAAAAAATATTTTTGAAAATTTAAAAGATAAATATAGGAATTTTTTGACACAAATTGACTAGTAATGATGATTATTTGCAGTTAAATTTATTTAATAAAAACTAGATAATAATACTAAAAACATTCAAGTGGTTTTGTTTTTGAAAAATATGCTTTAATTTTAATAAAGTATAATTAAATATAAATATATAAATATAAATCGTTTACTAAATTCTGAACGATCTCTAACATAAATTGTTTAGTAATAATGTTTTTTTTTTGGAAATTTAATTATATGTATTCAATAAAACCCACATTTTTATACTAACAAAAGGAAGGAGTTTTTATTTTTTATTTTCCCAAACACATTTGCAAATATATTGAAAATCAATTGAACAATTGCGAACAAGAAATGAAACCAGCACAACCAGCAAAAAGTTAGTCTGTGACGATGGATAGTAAGGTTTTGCCACAAATAAAAACAAAATTGACAAATAAAAACCAAATAATAACAATAAATCAATGGAAGCGACAACGGTGGTGCCAAAATAACAACAAAAACTACAACAATTGCAGCAATAAAACTTTAATATTTGCATTGTGTGTTCATTCATTGCCATTTGGCGCATTATGCGACCGAGTTGAATTAAACCAATCGAAAGCCAATGCAAATACTCGCGCAGATAACTTTAAATCTAGCAACAACAATGCCAGTGGGGCGGTTGCTTGTCGATTTTTATCGCCTTGTGTACTGTGCTAAACACTCAACAAGTTTGTGTCGATATGTTTCAACAAAACGAAGAAACAATTTATGCAAAATTTTATAATTTTCTACAGCAATTCAGCTTCACCGCATCGCCCCCCCACGGGTTCATGTTTTGCACACAAAACTACTCCACTTTAAGTGGGACTGGGGCCTCCCAAATGCTTTCAGCTTATTTGTATGTCCGTTTGTTTGATGGTTGGCTTGCGTGTGCGACTGTATATGTGCGCATTTGTATGCTTTGTTTTATTTGAATTTGAGGTGAACAAACTAAAAATGTACATTTTTCACGCACATACACACACACACGCCTGCATACAGTCGAATGCGTTAAAAATCCGTAATGCTGGTGCTGGAGCATTGGTATCTTACGAAGATTTTCCACCTACGTCAGAAAACAAAAAAAAAAAAAAAAAAAACAGTCGAATGCATGGACAAAAAATGTCGTCTAGGTGTTTATGCGCGTGTGTGTGTGTGTTTGAGTGTTTATGTGCATATTAATGCGACGGCACTGTTTGAGCTATTTTGAAATATTGGCTTTTCATAGGCGTGGCAATAAATTCAAACATCTGCGGCACTCATATTTACGCGAATAACTTAGAGCTGTGGCACTGCTGCTGATGTGATTGCTAATTGTAATTTTCGGCCGATGAGACATTTAACATAGTTGCTGTTTTATCTGGAGCGTGTTGTTAGTTATTTAGAAGGAAAAACAAGCAGTCATGAGAAATGGGAAAAGTCATTAAATATGGGGCGATTATCAACCCATTTTTTACTGATAGTTTGAGAAAGATTTTATTTGAAAAATCTTGTAGTAGCAGGGTGAATAAGGTGAAAAAATGAGTTTGAGTAGGATCGATGATGGTCCGTAATCGTAGATTAAAATTTGATTTTTGTAATCGCAGATTCAAATTTGATTTTTTTTACACTTTCGTGTCACTTGGGCCATCTGAACAGATCTAAACGTATTTTCTTGTAATACAAAATTAATAAATTTGTCTTTCCAATCATTGTATTTGGGTTTTGCACAAGTCTAATTATTTTTAGTACCTACTGTTAAAAAAATTTGACAAAAAATTCAAATTTCAATGCCAAGCGAATATTTTATAAGAAAGCCAATAGATCTGTGAATAATATAAAAACATAAACTTTAGATTACACAGGCTTATCGTAATAAAAAAAGCTGCAAACATTACTAACTTCTATTATTCGTTAACAAATCAAAGGTACGAAATGGGTTAACGATATAAGAATAAAGTCATGAAAAATTGCAGAGACCTAAAATAATATTATCCATATTTTTGGAAATAAAAAAAATGCCCTAATATAAGAAATTTCTAAAAATATTGCTTTATAAATATTATTCCCAATAAGAAATTTTTTACGTGACTTGTAACTATTATCATGTAATAAATATTTTTGAGTTGCATAATAATTGTTAATAAGAAACAAGTGGTCGATAATTATTATTTTGGGATTTTTTTGTTTTACGTTGCTTCATAACTTTTATTTATGATTTTTTAATTTAGGTTACCGATAACTATTACCTTGCGAAATTTTGTTTTCGTTGCTTCATAACTTTTATTTATGATTTTTTTTAATTCACGTTGCCGATAACACTGAACAGCAAAATGGCTTTTCTGGTTTTGTTATCAATTCTATGGTAATTAGGGACCGCTGATTTTGAATCTGCAAGCCGTTTTTAAAACTTAGTTTACGTTTGCGCAAAAAATGGGCGTGTCACTGTTTCGGATTTTACATGACTTTTTTCACGTTTTCGATTGTAATTTCTAAACCAATAAACCGATAAACATGATTTTCACTTTGTGTTTTATAACACCTCACGGCTTCTTTTCCAATGTATTTTATTTTTATATGTTTTAAAATTTCGCGGCAATTGAAGCTCACAGTGGAAGATATGGAATTTCAAAGCGTTTTCTTTGATGGTGAAAAATAAAAATTTTTTGTAAATAAATTAACGAGGTATGTGGATATCGAGTCGAGGACTTTGCCGCGTACGGACGTGTTTTCAGTCGCTATGTCGCTTAGATCTCGTTGTGCTTTGTGCTCTAAGTCTATCGCCAAAGACTCTGTCGTAAATTGTGCCCTCTGCAAGTCTGCTTTCCACAGCGCTTGTTGTAATGGCATAGACGCTAATGTGCTAAATTTAATCCAGAACAACATAAATTTGGTTTATAATTGTGATTCGTGCTTAAACTCTAATTGGCATGCTGTTGTTGCTGATCTTATAATTGAATTTAGAGAGCTTAAAATGCAGCTCTCCTCTGCTTTGCCTAATCTCTGCAATAACGCTATTGCTGGCCCGTCTCATATTGCTGCCGCTGAAACTACGAACAAGTATAAGAGCTCTAATGTTGTTGTCGCAAATCGAGCTGCCTGCGCTCAATTCACCGCCCAACAGAACTGCTCCACCTCAAAGTCTCCACAACCTAATGCTCCTGTGCGCTCTCCTACTCGCCCTAAGACTGCTGCTGTTACGACTTCTGCCCTCTCATATGCTCAGACTGCTGCTGTCGCTGGAGCTACGCTTGCCGCTCACTCTGCTACTGAAGGTATCGCTTCTGCTGCCGCCGCCGTTTCTCCAGTTCTTGCTGCTGTTGCTACTGCATCGCCAAATGCTAATAACGCTCCTTCACATTCTGCTGTGCGTTCTTCACAACATAACAACTGGACCAACATAAAGCGTAAAAACAAAAGAGATCAGCTGCTTGTTGTTGGCTCTAGTGCAAACTCGGAACTCGATGTAGCTGTGCGTTTGAAGTGGCTGCACTTGGCTTCTTTTTCACCATCAGTCTCAGCTGACAACATCACTGACTATGTTGCTAAACATGCGGACGTTGAAAAGCGGTTTCTCGCATGCTACAAATTAGTAAAGAAAGATGTTTCGGTGGAGTCGCTTAAGAGAGTCAACTTTAAGTTGGGCGTCCCCGACTCCCTCTTCGAGAAGCTGCTAACACCAGATTTGTGGCCTGCCAGCGTCAACGTTCGCCCATTTCGGTTTTTTCCCAAAAGCGGGGTCCAGTATGTCGACGCTTGACCTTGCCGCCAAATTGCAAAGCAACTAAATCGCTGCGAATCTTTTTTCAAAACGTCTCTGGCCTTAGAACTAAGGGCCAGTTGGTAAGAGCCATGAGTTCGCAACTTGAATTCGACGTTTTTGTTCTAATCGAGACGTGGTTAAACATGGACTTTTTCGATGAGGAGTTCTTTGACTCCGCTCTATACAACGTTTTCAGAAAGGATAGAGATGCACTTAAAACTGGATATATGAGAGGTGGCGGTGTACTCGTTGCAGTTCAAAATAAACACCGCGCATCTGCTTTCTCTCTTGACAATCAGGATTCCCTGCTGGACCAACTTTGCGTATGTGTGCAAGGCTCATCGGGGTCGCTTTTTATTTGTGCATCTTACATCCCACCGAATAGTGCTGACAGCCTGTACAAAGCGCATGTCGATAATGTAATGTCACTGGTTTCGAGTAAGCTCGGCAACAATCATCTGTGCGTGCTGGGTGATTTCAATTTAACTAATATCAAGTGGTCTCATATTGACAATAATCACGTTTTAATTCCTAGCAATATCAACAGTTCCTGTGAAATGTATTTAGTTGATAGTTTCTTAAGTATCGATCTTTTGCAAATTAATGGCTGCTGCAATAATCTTGGCAGATTCTTAGATTTAGTATACGTTACCAACGGTTTAAATTTTAACCTATCGCAATGTCATTCTGATCTTTCCACGTCGGGCTTGCATCATCTTCCACTGACTCTTGAACTTGATGTCTATCAATTTTTACCTGTCAGTCATGATAAGCCCGCATTATCGTTTAATTATAAACTTTGTAATTTTAATAGTTTAAATTTACTGCTGTCGGATCTAGAATGGGATAATTTGCTGCTTAATGCAGATGTAGCGTTCTGCTACAATGTCTTTAAGGATAAAGTTATTGAAGTTTGCCGTAATAATATTCCACTTGTTAGGAAACAGAAATACAAACTGCCATGGCAAACTAAATCTCTTATGAAGCTAAAAAACTTGAAAACCAAATGGCATCGGAAATTCAAAAAAAATCGTGAGATGGCCTATTTTGATAATTACAAGCATTACTCAAGACAATTCAATTGCTTGAATAAATTATTGTATAAAAAGTATATTTCTAACTACGAAGCGAACATCAAATCTAATCCTAAAGCCTTCTGGCAATTTGTAAAGTCTAAAAAGTCTCGTTCCAGTATTCCTTCTGCTTTATTCTTTAAAGATAAGGCTGCGCTTTCCACCGCGGATGCTGCTGACTTATTCGCTGAATTTTTCAGTTCCAATTTTACTTCAGAAACTGATAGTGATGCTGACTTTTTAAGTAATATCAAGGCATCAGTGAATTTTGGATCCCTTTCACTATCCACTGAAGATGTGGCAAATGGTATAGTACGGCTTAAAACATCTTTGCAAACAGATGCTGATGGCATATCAGCGATTCTGCTCAAAAACTGTGATGCACTTACAAGGTGCGTCCCAAAGTAAACAGGACTTTTGCAATAGGGACGTTTCTGGTGGCGCCATCTATGTGTGAGGACATGCGTTGGAAAGGTACATCTTTCATTCACATACTGTCTAAATTTCATGACATTTGGTCTAGTAGACGCCGAAATATCCCGCTCAATGTGACAGTATGTTTTTAACTTTGGTACGAGAATGTCGATCGAACAAAGAGCTAATATTAAGTTCTGTTTTAAACTTGGTAAAACTTTTACCGAAACGTTTAAATTGTTAAAGCAAGTTTATGGTGATGATTGTTTATCCCGTGGCCGTGTTAATGAGTGGTTGAATCGATTCAAGAATGGTCGTGAAGACTTGAATGACGACGAACACGTCGGCCAGTCGAAATTTGTGATTACTGACGATGCCATCAAAACTGTGCGTGATTTTATCAAAATGCAGCCAAAATCATCATTGGAATTGATGGAAATGGAATTGAACATCTCCAAAACATCAATTGATCGCATTTTAACCGAACATTTGGGTCTCCGTAAAGTGTGTTCTCGCTTCATTCCGCACACTTTAACCGACGACCAAAAAGCGCAGAGAATTGAGCACGCAAAAGACATCGTTCGGGAAGCCAGACGTGATCCAAATTTCTTGTTCAACATCGTAACCGGTGACGAAACGTGGTGCTTTCAATATGATCCCGAAACAAAGCGTCAAAGTGCCGAATGGAAGCACCCAGATGAGCCAAATCCGAAAAAAACCCGCCGTGAGAAGTCAAAAATCAAAACTCATCTCATTTGTTTCTACGATTCAAAGGGAATAATTCATCGAGAGTTTGTTCCACCGGGAAAAACAATTAACGCTTTGTTTTATGTTGAAGTTTTGAAGCGTTTGGTGCATCGCATTCGTCGTATTCGGCCAGAATATCGCGAGGAAGGAAGTTGGCGTTTATTGCATGATAATGCACCGGCTCACAGAGCCCTAGTTACGACCGATTATTTGACCAAAAATCGCATTTTTACCATCAATCATTCACCGTATTCGCCTGATATGGCTCCCTGTGACTTCTACTTATTCGGTCAGTTGCATTTGCCGATGAAAGGAAACCGTTATAAGGACGTTGAGGACATCCAAAAGGCTTGTACCAACATTCTGAAGGCGATGCCGGTCGATGACCTAAAACACTCATTCCAAATGCTTTTGGACCGTGCAAAACGTTGTATCGAAGCAGAAGGAGAGTATTTTGAATAAATAAAAAGAATTATACAAAAATAATCATCCGTTTTCTTTATTTTATAAAAGTCCTGTTTACTTTGGGTTGCACCTTGTATATATCCGTTGAAGGTGATTTTTAATAAATCACTTTCCTCTGGTGTGTTCATTGAGGATTGGAAGCTGGCATTCGTCTCCCCCATTTACAAGAGTGGAAACAAGAGCGACGTCGCTAACTACAGACCTATTTCTAAACTCTCTACTGTCTCCAAATTGTTTGAGTGCATCATTAAAGACAAAATGTTTTTCGCAGTGAAGAGTCTTATCTGCCCTAATCAGCATGGATTTATCCCTGGGCGATCAACGATAACTAATCTAGCAGTCTTTACAGAGGACTGCATCTCTGCATTTCAAAAGGGTCTCCAGGTAGATACTATCTACACGGATTTCTCTAAAGCCTTTGATAGAGTCTCGCACCTGATCCTACTCAAAAAGCTGACCGACATGGGTTTTCACTCGGTCTTTCTGGCTTGGATCAAGTCATACTTGAGTAATCGTAGGTGTGTGGTAGTTGTCGACAATATTCCATCTCGGCCGTTTGTTGCAACTTCCGGGGTACCTCAAGGTAGTATTTTGGGGCCTTTGTTTTTTTCCTTATTTATAAACGACATCAGTAGTTGTTTTTCGGGTTCTAGTTTTTTGCTTTATGCTGATGACTTGAAAATTTACTCAACAGTTAGGGACTCCGCCGATTGTCAGGCGCTCCAAGCAGAACTTGACGCTGTCAACATGTGGTGCTCTCGCAATCGTTTGCCGCTAAACATTAATAAATGCTTTAAATTATCTTTCTCCAGAAGCAACTCTGTCCTTCAGACTTCCTACCGAATCTCAAATACTTATTTGAAATCTCTTACTGAGACTAAGGACCTGGGGGTGGTTTTTGATGCAAAGTTGACCTTCACAAGTCATATAAATTCCACCATTGCCAAGTCCTATGCCATGTTAGCTTTTGTGAGACGCAATAGTTCCGAGTTCTCCAATCCTTACACTCTCAAACTGCTTTACACCTGTCTTGTCCGCTCGAAGTTAGAGTATGCCTCGTTTATCTGGAGGCCATATCACTATTGTCACGTTAATCGCCTGGAACGTATTCAGAAGGTTTTCCTACGTTTCGCTCTGAAATCACTACACTTTCAGGATCCTGTTCCTTCTTACTTCTCGCGTTGTAAGCTCATAAATTTAAAAACCTTGCAGGATAGAAGATCCATCCTATCTTTGTCATTTGTTTTTGATGTTGTTTGCGGGTTGGTTGACTGCCCTTCCCTCTTAGAGAGGATTCACTTCAACATCCCTTCTAGATCTCTCCGGCACTTTGATTTTTTCAATGTTGGTTTCGTCAAAACGAATTATGCTTTAAATGCTCCTCTTTTGCGAGCTCTAATAGAGTTTAATAAGATCTCAATGAATTTTTCGGTGGATTTCACTATTTCTAAAGCAATTTTTATGAACTTTTTAAACTCTGTTTTTAATTAAGTTTATCGATTGTTACGTAATATTTACATTGTTACTTATCCATTATGGTGTTCCTTATTAGTCAGTAAGGAAACAATTGTTCTTTGACTAATTATAAATAAATAAAATGAAATGAAAAAATGAAATGAAAGTGGACACATCAGTAATACAACTGAGACAACTAAGTTTCATTCTCATCGAAATAGTGCTCTGTGTAACCCTTAAATGGGTGCCAGAGACACGGAGAGCAATGAACAGGGGAACTGTCTGGCCGGAAACGGATCATCTCTCAAGCCATGTTCTGCGAAATAAGCTCATGTCTTTCTTGGTGCTATAAATGAGAAAATCTGGAAATACTTTCTATCTGAGGCTTACTGTACTTTGAAATTAACAGAAAACAGATGTGGCCTTCATAAAACCCACAAAAAGCCAATCTCTCACTTTGCAGGTTTCGCTCCGAAGTGTCAAGAATCACAGCAGAAGGCATTGGGCACTGGATGCTTGGTGATGCTGTAAGGCTCGGACATATATTTAACAAGTACTCTGGAATCGAAATCACCACAATAACCTAATCTAACGCGTTGTATGAATTATACATTAATAGGTACATATACGACTAGTATTTTGCATAGGATTTTGTAGGCAGTGAGCAGGGAATACTCTCATTAATGCAAACATTATGTTGGTTCTGGAATGGTGAACAAGTTACGAGATATGGGGTTTTGAATGAAGGCACTTATGCACACTAGATTTGAATCTATCAAAGTCATAATGATGGGGAAATTTCTACGCAAGCAGACCATTTCACAATCGCGCTGTGAGAGCCATAAATGAATTCTATCTGTAGTGCGTACTGTTCCTTTGTTCCAGTATCCAATAATACTTATTTTTGATAGAAGTTGTATAAATCTTTAAATTATATACAAACATATGTAAATATGAACTTATAATCAAATTCGTTACATAAAAGTCCATTAGGATCATTAAGAGCTACAGGGTTGTACAATAATAAATATATATTAATAATTTGTTGATAACAAATTTATAGTTGTACATACAAATGTGTATTTTTCTAATACTTGTAGAATTTGCATAAATAAATATAAATATGCATATATATATTATGTCATCATAATTATTGGATTATTATTATTGAATGAATTAAAAGAATACTTAACTGTTCAAACTAGGGTTGTAGTTAATTATAACATTTGATTTGCATTCAGAAAGTATTGATTTATCTACCTTGAATAAGAAGCGATATATTGCAATTTATATATATCTAGATATATATATATACATATGCATATGTGTATTTGATGTATGTTTGAGTGAGTCTAAGTTTCGAAAAGACATTTGCGTTCTATTCACTTAGATTTGTAAGTATGTGTGCAACTTACATTTACCATCTGTCCCCGAATTGAGAAATTCAAGTCTGCAATAAAGAAGAAACAAATTCATAAATAAATCAATAAAATAAATGTCGTTGAGCATAAAAAATAAATGTAATTAGTTAATCAGAGATTCAGCTTTAAGTTGGGCCATAAATTTCAATTTCTGCCGAACGAAAGAATTGTGCAGCCACTGCAGGCCCAGCAACTCTAAGTTCATTATGCAAATGCGAACAAGAAGCAGAAGAAGAGGCCGAAGAAAAACCCAAGAATTAAAATCGATTATGCAAATGCTTGACGGCAGCTAACTGACCACAGATAACCGACTGATGAATATTAAAGCAAAAGAATGAACAGCTGTAGGGGAACGAATCGCCGTAAAGGTGAAAATGTGACGGCGCCGAGTTGCCAGTTGAGGAAGCAATTATGTGGCCAGTGATTTAACATGGCGTCTTACGTGTGTCTGTGTGACAATGGGCCCACAAGCAAACATACAAACAGACAAATACAAAAATAGTCAAACAGATGGAGGGAAACACACACGTACAGACAGTAAGGGGCACCGTTAGTGGAATATTGTAAATGAAAACGAATGAACTGATAGTGTTGTGTGTTTGTGTGTGTGTGTTTGGATGAAGAAGAACCTTGCCCTTGAATTGGGTTTGACTTTGAAACGGGGAAATACAGTTAATACTGGCGTCAGTGATTTGCAGTAGCTTCACACACACACACACACACACTCACACACATATATTCACGCGCACGTGATAAGCCAGCAAGTGTATTTATTTGCCCATCTGTTTGTCATTATGTTATTGAGTTGTTGTTGTTGCATTAAGTATGGAGCGGATTAACTAAACAAACATTCGAAAAATCAATACCATGCGCCCAGCTTGAAGCCGACAGAACGAAGCGCGGTAGCGGCTGCGTGTGGCGCAAATGGCAGCCTACAACAATACTCGACACAATAAATAGTGCACAGCAACACTAACCGTGATGTGATTGGTGTTCGTTAGCATAGGTGAGGCCAAGCTTAAGTGACCGGTTGTAAAAATAAAATACAAGAAGTCAAGACCGAAAAACAATAACAATAAAACAAAAACTTCATTCCGCAGTGAGGCAAAAAACTGCGCACTGATATGGGTTTATTATAATTTTGCGCGCTGGTGTTGGTACGCGCTGGTATCAGCAATGCGGCTGCTACTGTCACTGGCGGTGACTGGAATTGTAATGAGACGCGTCTTGTGTGTGTGTGTGTGTGCGTTGATGGAATGGTTTTAATTAACCTTGCATTAATCGATATCAATAACGGCTCATAAATAGTTGGCACTACAACAACAAAGTACACACAAAACTTTAAGCGAAAGGCAAGAACAAATGGGTGTGATTTGAATTTCGAACGCATTGTCGCCGCGACAATTGACTTTGAGCATTGCTCATACGCCCAGTGGATCAATGCGCACAGTCGCTGACGATTCAACTGACAATTGTGGCCAAAACGAAAAAAAAAACACTTTGTCAGTTCACAGCGCTCAGTTCCTTCCAGACAGTTTGGTGTCATCTCTCTGCTGATGCATAAATAATGATGAATGGCTGTCGCGCTGCGTGCTGGCTGTGCGCTTTAACACATCATTTCACAAGTCATATTTAAATTATATCATCGCATTCGGTGCACAGCAGCTGTCGAGGCTGCCCTGCGGCGCGGCAACGCGTACGGATTTACATAATTGCGAGCGGCACAAAATCGGCGTGTGATCATTAAAAAGAAATTTATTGCTGGCAGTTGTAAAAAAACAAAGCTTTTTATAATAAATGCTTTGTGCAATGGGTCGACGCATTGAGGTTATGTGCGTTGTGTTTTTTTTTGTGTCTAGCAAGTGTCTGGGAACGTAATTTTGCATGTTTTGTTACGCGTTTTAGGCAACACAGATTGGCCAAAGGGGGTCAGGGAATTTGTTGTTGGAATATTCCAATATATGTGGTTCTATATATTTCTAAATTCTATACATTCTATATATTTTAGTTGTAATGATTGCAGCTTTTAGTGGATCAATTACAATTGAAAATTTGGTTTTTTTAATTTATATTTTTATTTTTTTTTAGTTTTATTAAGAATTTATAATGAAATATTGGAAAATTGTCACATTTTATAAATGCTTTAAAATATTTTAAATAAACATACATTTGGCATTTGTATGGCTTTGAGATGGACAATGAAAGCATTGGAAACTGGACATATGATTGTCAAAAGTTTTCGCCTATTTACGTTCATTATTATATTAAAATGATCAGTACAGTTGAAACCGCCTAACTGAAAAATCTGCTTAACTGACATGGAAGTCCAGGTCCCGTTTTCATTTCACATTTGTCCTAAACTTAAGTTCGTCTAACTGAAACTTTGCATAAATGAAAAATTTGATCAAGTGAAAGAATAATTTGGGTGCAAAATATCAATTTACACTATTTCAGCTCTGCCTAAGTGATACAATTCTGTGCAACGTTTCATAATTTAAAGAGAAATTGCTGCCAGAATGTTCAAAAAGAGTCAATATTTTGAAGGAACAATTTTTATCTCAAGAAATGCGGAGATTGATCGGAAAGGGTTATTTGAAAACACCAGTTAACTGCAACTAAAAGGCCGAAAATTCAACTTGCAGTTAAGCGTACTCGACTGTAGTTTAATATTTTAAGAGCAGACTATAGAGAGTTTCTTAAAAAGTTCCATTTAAAAAACCAAACGGTTTGTTTCCAAAGAATTTTGCAACCATTGTGTCGCAAAAATGAAAAACTAACCATTAGCGGTTGGCCATTTTTGGTTCATTCCTGCTGCGTGGGGCAGTGCTGGGTCTTGTTCGAACCTCTGCTACTGAAATGTTTGATTTTATTCTATAAATTTTAAAACTCTATGCAGGCTTCCGCAATACACTGAAACCTGTTAGATCTATTGTGATGACCCCATGGTCCATAAGACGAGACAGATCTCATCTAAAAAACATCTGATGAACCGATGTCGATCTAAATTTATGAACATCGTAGTAATTAAGTTCAGGAAATGGGCTTTTGTAAAAAAAATGCCCTCTGAGACATCGTTTGTGCATTAGAACTTCATCAGACTTTGTTCAATCTGAGTAATGTTTCCTATACTTTTATTAAAAAAGCCTTCTACGTATATTACATCTTTCCCTCGTACGACAATCTCCCAACGCCTGCAGCCACTCATGCAGTTTCACTTCGAACACGATTATGTAATGTTCTACACTTTTTATAACCTTCAACATGCAATTTCACAGCAGGCCAACAAAAGCTGAAATCAATATTACATAATCTGTAGAAGCAAACAAAGCGAAAGAAGCGAGAAATTTAAACATCGAAAAAGAAAGCGAACGGCAGCGTGGTCCGGCACTTGACGGCAATATTCGGCGTGTCCTACATTCGGTTGCCAGCATGCAGCGAGCACTCGAAATTGCCCAACAATGAACAACACAGCAGAACATGCGTCATAAACAAAAGCAACAATAAACATTCACAACCATGAAAACCGTATTAAAAAAAAATTGTGGAAAATAAACAAAACTGGTTGGGGCACGCACAACTTCACCTATTCACCGTCGCTGCCAGCAAAGGAAGTCGCCAGCGGCGAATGTGCAAAGTAGAATATGTAAAAAGATCAGACGACGTTGTTGTCGACATGGTGACATTGCCATAGTGGCCAAGTTGCAGCAACAGCAACTGCTATTGCCACAGCAACAGTTGACGCAATTGCTTTGACACGGCAACCTGGCTGAACCGTAGAGTTCACAGTGAGCCGGCGTGTGCGCCGTGTCGCGCCCTTTTGCCCTTTCCCCCCTAAAGCCTTGAGTGCAGCGCGTGCGAAATTGTGTCAAGTGTTTAGTTTGGCAAATTTACTCGATTATTAACACAAGTGAGTGTAAGCATAACTTTGTTTTCAACTAAAGCAGAGTGTGGCAATTGTTTGTGAGGTTGAAACAGGCATTTCAACTTTAATACGTTTTTTCGCATATTTCGGAATTTACAGAGATGCATATAAAACATATACAATTGTTAAAAACATCGTACGGTTCAACTAGTGTGGTTGGAAAAGCATCTAAAACCAAATTAGTGATACTTGGAATGTGAGACATTCAAATCAAATATCTATATAATGAAATCTGTGACATGCTGTCAAATATCTGACACTTTTTGTCAAATATCTGATATTCTTCTGTATTCTTGGTGCGAAACATACAAAAGTTTCTGTTATATTCTGCATACAATTTTACTAAATAATTACTTATAACAGATATAAGTAAATCTTACTAACTAAAATAGGAGAAAGCATCTTACTAGAATGGGGCGAGATCTTACTAAAATTTGTACACATTTTCAAATCATTTTTGAAACATTTTTTTCGTTGTCTAACCCGTTACACTGAGAGCAGATATTTCGGATATTTTTTAAGAGGAAAAACTGTTTTTCCCCTGGAAAGAGATTAATGTAAGAGAGAAGAGACTAAACTATTTCTACTCAGCATTAAACAAGAAGGGATTGGGAAAGCAAGGGAAAGGTAAGCAGAGGAAACAAAAGCAATGGAAACGAAAGTTAAGGAAAGGAAAAAAAGGAAAGCAAAGCAAAGGAAAGCAGCGGAAAACAAAGGACCGGAAAGAAAAGAATAGGAAAGAAGAGAGGAGGAGAAAGAAAGGGAAGGAAATCGCCAATATGGGTCTTCGAGTAAAATTGTGGATTGTACTGCACACATCCTTTCGTACATAACTCGCACATAGACATGGTTGCATTTACATTTTCTAACACTCAACGGTCCCCTGTATGCGCGCGAGTCCTTTTTGATTTCCTTTCTAAATTAAAAGTATTTAGCAAAGCTTTTGCGGGATGAAAATTTGGAAATTAACAATTGTAAAAAAATAACATTTTTCATATATTTCGTATACATATAAATTTGGTATACATATAAATTTTTTTTAAGAAACTGTGAACTGCTTTACTTACAAACTTAACAGAGAACCACAGAAGAACCAAATTGTAAGTATTTTCGGGGGACCAATGAGGGTTCAAATGTTAGCTAATCGTCTGTAGAGCAAATAAATAAAAAAATGTAAAAAATTTTTACGAAAGCTTTAAAAAATCTCTCATAAATGGACAAAATAAAAAAAAATTACAAACCAGTTTCTTAAAAATCTGTACTGCCCTATAATACAAATCTCACTCGTATTTGAAAAGTACCATTTGAAATTAAAACAATTAACCATTACAAAATTTTTTCAAAAGCAGAACTAAAATTTAACGACTTGTACAATGTATGCACTTTACCTATAAATGTAATAAATATTAATTAAATATTTAATATTCATACAATTTAAACTAATGTTTTGTACCCCTTTTCATCTCGCATAACCGGACAAAAACACTGCGACGGTGAGTGTCCGGTTATGAAGAATTTTGCTGTATATGTTTTGTCATAGAATATTTGGTCGAGTTTTGGATATAATGATTAATGTGTAACCGATTAAACGGCATCGACTTTGACTAACAAATTGGCATCAATCAGACACAACAACATTGCTCGCACATTTTGAATGAACCATTGTCCTACCGGCCATGTGAACACACCCCCAGGCACAGCTGAATGTATCGCAAAGTGCCCGTCAGCGAGTTTGCGCATTAAGAAAATAAATTTAATTTGAATACCGACACTTGACAAATGCCCACAATTGTCCATTATTCGCACATTTGCTGCGGCAACACACACACACACACACACACAGACGCACGCAAGCGTGCGTTGAGCGCACACCGATGCGTCAACTTCGCTGCTGACGAAAGCGAAAGTTGTGAAATTGCAAACGCAAAAGTAACAACAACGAACAGATTTAATGATAAATCAACAAACAATTGGACAAATAAGGTAAATACGCCGACGACGCGCACGTGTGTGTGTGTGTGAGGGAGCGGGGCGCACTCGAGCGTTGATAAAGGAGACAGGAGACAGCCAAGTGGACGTGTGTGCGCGCAGCGGCCGCCGCTGTTATCGGATACCGCTGACGCTATGCTGGACAATGATGAGCGGCGGATAATGATGTTGCGACGGTGGGACGGGCGATGGAGATGTGGTTGCCGCTGCTCGAACTCGGTTATTCATTAAAACCGGTTGTTGTTGGTGTTGATTGAAATGAAATTGTTGTTAGTTTGAAAAATAGTAATAAAAAGGCCATTATTTATTTGCATGCGGCACAAGTACGCGCCATGTGCAAAGTGGGCCGCAATTGTTGGCATTTCGGTTGTTGTTGTTGTGAATTGATATGTGGAATTTGTTTGATTTGCAAATAATACACGTACGGCGAAAGAATTCACAACATAAACGCGTGGCGGCGCAAGTGCTATGAATGCCACCTGCCGTAGCTGCCGTGTTTCTTGAGAATTTCGTTCGACAAGATTTTCAAAGTTCTTATGTTGGCAAGATCAGAGGTATTTTAAAATACATTTAATATTAGTATTTTATTTAATATTTAGTATTTTAAAATACACAAAAGTTTTCAAATTATTTAAAATTTGTTTCTACTTATGAAACATTTTTAAAATTTTGTTAATTAAAATTAATGTAAATTTTTTATTAAATATTTTCATTAAATACTTACATATATTTATTTAAAGAAAATATTTGAGTGTATTTATTTATGTCAGTATTTTGTTTTTGATATTTATAATTTATTCTAAATTATTACCTACTTATGAAATATTTGTTTTGAAATATTTTTGTATTCGTCGTCTTACAAGATCGATGGCTCCTAATGGTGGCACTTTTGATGAATTAGAATATATAGCTTAATTTTTTTCACCTAGTCTTCCAAACGAACTTTGTAACAGTTGCAGGGATCCGAACCTCGAAGAAAACGACTTTAACTTTTTATGTGAAAACTTCCTCTACGCACTTGAAAACTATTTTTTTGAGTCAATAGCAGATTTATTTCTAGAGAATCTGATTGCCCGTTGTGAAATACATTCAAGTTGTAAAGTGGTTCATTTAGATTGTAAATCAAAATTCTCAGACCCAAATGGCGTCTAGCCAACCTAACCTTTTTCTCCATGTATAATAAAAAGTGATTAACTTTTGTTTATTGTTCTGCAATAAAAGAAAACAATACTGTTTTAAGTTTATATCTGCTATCACAACACTAATTGGTTGTAGTAATTATGTCCTCAGCGGTCTGTGTGATAAGAATTCTAGTCGACAAGTCGTTATAAGCTTTAACGATTTACGTTTCAACAAAAACGGCCAACAACTTGACACCAAATTCAGCACAATAAGACAACGTATTCAGTGCCTCCCTTCACGTATAAATAATCGCCATGGGAGATGTTAACACTAGAATGCCCAAGGTAGTCATTTTGACTACATTGAGGTCTTTTATTGTAAAAAACTTTTGTTGCATCGCTTTAAAAAAAAAAATCTTACGTGGCTTTTCTTAATTTTTAAAGCTAAATGGAATAAATAAATTAAAAATTTTGTTAACAAATTTTTAACCCCAATTTTGCAAAATTTATCTTAAATGCCCAAAAGTAATCACTTTGACTACCTATATAAAATTTTTAGCAAATCTTACTGATAAATATATAAATATGCATCTTCAATTGCGAAATATGAACATTTCAAATAATTGCAAACATTTAAAAAAATAATATAATAGTAGGCTGTGACAATTCCCAAGTTTTTCAATTCAAAATTCACTCATAAAATTCATTTACAAATTCCAAATTTCATTCCATTTTATCCCATTTATGTGTAAAGTACGCTATTTTATTTAAATGAATTTACTTTGTAAACCATAAAAAAAAACTAAATGTTTATTTTAGTTTAATCTCGTGTACATTTCATATTTGCTACTTAAAAACCAATAAAATAAAAAAAGTCAGTAAACAATAATGTAGTCAAAATTACTACATATGGGCATTTTAGGTATGTCAGATGCTCGGGCATTCTAGTGTTAAAGAAACAACAACACAAAACAAAAATAACAAACAAGGCGCCTGCAGCCAATAAACAAACCCATTTTAGCCACCATTAACCCCCTACTGCCCCAATTTTTTTTTTAAGTCGAAAAATTGTTCACCATGTAGTTTTAGTATCATATAAGGAAATGAAAGAGGAAAAATGTCTCCTTTTAACCAAATTGCCTGTTTTGAACTTTGATAGCTAACACTTCATTAACGGTTTCTTCGTCAGTTTCTTCATCATTTTCTTCATCAGTTTCTTCATCAGTTTCTTCTGAAAACATCGAAATCCAAGTTTTCTAAAACTTCCTGTACTTCTTTGTCCCATAAAACCGACAATTTTTTTTTAAATGACGATTGATATCTATAAAACGGAAACCACAAGTGTACCTTAGTGACCAAATGCATTAAATCTTTTCGCTTTGGTGCCTGATGCTGCCTAAAGGCAGTCTGCTTTCCCAAGCCGAAAAAGTTACTGTAAATCCTTTTTTTACACTATAAAACACTTGAAATCAATAAATTACATTACAAGGTACTCACTCATAATTTTCTTGTTTTAATCTCTTAACGAAGAGTATTTTTAATAATTTTTTCTTTTCTTTACTTTTCACGAAATAATTATTTCTACTAATTTCCACAAAGTTCAACATTCAACTGATAATATTGGGAAACATGTGATGCTTACAGCCTTGCAACATTAAAGAAATGACAACTTAATTTATCTAAAACATGCCCTAAAAATTTCATTAAAAAAAATTAATATTTATGTGGACTTTTCTAGGTCTTTGTGGACCGTGCCTTAAGGCCGTATGGGGCAGTAGAGGGTTAAATCAACTGAGGTCTATAGAAGTTGTGAATGAAATTAAAATGAAAACAACAACAACAACAACAACATCTATTAGAAAAGGTTTACTCATATCTATTGCTGGCAACTTGATGAACATTAGAGCAGCCACACATAGAGGCGAAGGCGAGGTGCAACGCAGAGAACAATATGTGACAAAATTAAGATTAATTTGGCTGAATAAATTAAAATGGCAAATGAAATGCCAACGAAAATGCAAGATTGACAAAACTGACAAAAGCCGAGTAAATGTCATTATTATGCAAATGCTGCAGACACACGCATCGAGACGACCAGCCAGACAGAGTGTCTAACTTTGTGTGTCTGTTCGGTGGCACAATAAACAGTCGGCTCACAATTGCCTGTATGTGTGTGTGTGTGTGCGTTGTGTGTTTGAATGCATTTTCGTGCCTCTGAAAGAAAACGAAATGCGCTCGCAGCCAGCAAACGCTACCATCGCCATTGTCATTGACACATTGTAAACTTTATGTGCCGAAAAAAATGGGTTTGCAACACTTGTCGGCATGGTTGCAATTTTTTATAATTTTCTTTATTATTTTGAAGTTTGTTGCTCAGTCATTTCTTTCTTGTTGTACGTATTGTTTTTGATTGTTGTTGTGGCCAAAGTTGCACACATTCAATTGCAAAAAAGTTAAAACCCTAAACGAACGTTTAAAAATATTTCGAAAAATGTTTAAAACATACACTTTAAGTGCAATTAACTGTAATTATTATTCACTATTATGGTTGCAGTAAATTTAATTATAATCTTGCAGTTTTCGTTGAATTGCGTGCAGTGCCGCTGCTGCCATTACGGCAACACTTTTCCAGCCCAGTTTTGCATTGCAGGTGAAATGTTTAGGCGTACTGCGGCCTGTCAAATTTGTGTCAAAACGCATGTTAAACGTGCCAGGCCGGCACTGACACACAACGCAAGCACTTTTGCTCTCGCTCTCTTAAGTTGGCTGCTGTTTGTCTGTTTTTGCAATGTTTATTCGTATTGTTTTCTTGCCTTGTTTTCCTGCTTTGCTTTCTATAACTTTGCCACTTGGATGTTAGTCGTTTGTGTGTGACATCGTATTGTCAGCGAATTGTCAAATGCAGCCGGCGCACGACTTGAATGGCTAATATGTGTGAATCCGATTGTGTGCGTGAGAGTGTATGTGTGTGCGTGTGTGTGACTTTGACGTTGACCTTGAGAAGGTTTCGATTAATGCTCTTTATCGGTTATTGCTTGGCTGTGTTGAGCTGTGCGCCGTTCCATTGGTTCAAATACATTTTTTTGATTATCAATTTTTATTTATATTCATTTATGTGTTGTTTTACTATGTTTTTGTTGCATTCAGCAGTGTTGCATGCTTGCGCTTTGTTTAAATTTGTCTTGTTTTACATACGAAACGATACGTTTTCGGCGCGATCGAACCATGGTTTGGTTGGCTGGTTGGCTGGAATGTGCGCCACTTTGTGCCATTCATGCTGCTCGCCGCTGTTTCCAAGTGTTGCCAGCTCATGCACTTTTAATTATGCATACAAAAAACAGCATGACGATCGCAACTGCAACAACAACAACAACAACAACATCTACGACGGCAACAACTGTGCCGCCATGTCAGCCGTGTTAGGGTTAAGGGCAGCTTTGCGCTGTCGCTCTTTGTTGTCTTGTAGGACCGTCCACCTGTTCGCCAGTCATAATTGCTTATAAATTGTACTTCAAGTTCAAATTATTTATTTGCCAAACACTTGTTGCGTGATTGATGATTTCATGTAATGATATTTTACTTGTGTTATGGCTCTTCTGCTTTTTGGTGTTTTCGCTTTGTTGGTTTTTTCGGTTATATGCCGCGTTTGCTCCGCCGCCCAGCCAACATATGAGCCCGACTGCCGGTTGTTGGTTGTTTTCCAAACGGTCTGACACTGTTCCTACTTTTGGCATTCAACTGAACCGAAATTAATGAGTTTTATTAGTTTCAATGTGAATCGCAAATATGTAACCAATCAATGCGCGTTGTTGCCGCCGTCCTTAGCCGACAAAGTGATAAACAATCGTTTTCTAGCCGATCAAGTGTGACAGGGAAATACGCATCGAAAATGCTGATATCACATCAACAACAAATGCTTGCCAGAATGATTGAGTAGCTAAACGGTGAGAGTGTTTTTCCACGGCCTCGTGGATGAGATTTTCGTCGCTCAACAAATGATAACAAGTGCTTAGAACGAAATGTACATAATTGTGGAAATTTAGTTATATACAGAAATACAATGGATTACTAATCTGCGTGTCTGTGTCTTGCACTCTCCCAACACAACAATAATAATGAACATATAAAACTAAATTAAATTTGGTAACAACACTGACGAAGTTTAAGATTTTCAATGCTTTTTCTTTGCTAAAATAATAATGGTCTTTGCGAAATACAGCTTCGCATCGCAATCATTCACTGTGTGGTTGCAGGATTTTGTATAACAATGGAAGGGGCCTCAGACCTCAGAATTCGTCAACTTGTAGATTCCGTTGGGTATCAGCAAATTGATAGTTGATAGAGCAAGTGGTGACTAACATTGCCAAACTTGCTGACTTTTATAACTTTTTTACGTTTTATGTTTTATATAATTTGTTTAGGTTGGAATTAGCGACCCTGTGGCATCACAATGGATCTTACTTTGGCCAAAATGGGCTCTCGAATGTTGGACACTGCTACCTACATGTCTATCTCCATTTAGATTTAATTAAAGATATCTATTAGTGATAAAAAGTGCTGATACATTTAGTACTATCGACAAATGTTTAAGTTTCGTTAATTTTTCAATACTTTTCTATATAGTCACCTTATAAATTTGCTACTTTCTATGCCATAGAAAACTTCTTCTTGATTGAAAAAACAATTCCTTCTTCTATTTTTTTAAACTGAAAACACTCACATTTATTTTCAATTCAAAAAGAGCCAATTTTTGTTGGAGTATGTTTGACGAAAATGTTGCAACTGATATTTGTTCCACTGCCTTTATAGAACATTGTTTCTATAGCGCAAAGATCTGATGTATATGGTTCGACACTGAACACTTTTCAATACTCAGTACAAGCATCGATTCAGAACTTAATAACTATCGAAATTTAGTACAAGTAATGACTGGATACAGAGTTACACTTCGACCTGAGTACAAATATCGATTTTCCATTAGGTACTTTGCAGTACTGGGTATAAGGATTTATTCATTATTGAGTACTTTTCGATAATGAGTGCAAATTTCGATTCCGGAACTAAGTACTTTTCGATAATGAGTATAAGAATCAGTTCAGAACTGAATACTTTTTGTTATTGCATTGAATTATCGATTGGATGCTGAGTACTGTTCGATACTGAGTACAAGTATCGATTCTAAACTGAGAACTTTTAGCCACTGGCTACAAGTATCACTTCAAAACAGACTACTTTATGTTACTGAGTAGGAGTATCGATTGTAGGTATACTGAGTACTCTTTGACACTGAGTACAAGTATCGTTTCAGTACTAAGTACTTTTCGTTACTGAGTAGAAGTATCAATTCTATTCTGTCTGCTTTTCGATATTAAATATAAATACCGATTCAGTACTGAGATTATAGATTGAATATTGAGTAATTTTCATATTAATTACAAGTATTGCTTCAGAACTTAGTATATTTCACTACTGAGTATAAGTATCGATTGAGTACTGAGCACTTTTTGACACTGAGTACAAATGTCTATTTAAGACATTCTGAGTACAAGTATTGATTCGGAATTGAATACTTTGCTTTACTGAGTACAAGTAACGATTCTATACTGACAACTTTTTGATATTAAGTATAAGAATCGATTCAGTACAGAGCACTTTTCGGCATTGAGTACAAAAATCGTTTTCATACGTGGTACTTTTCGCTACTGAGTCCAAGTATCGATTTGAATCTGAAAACTTTTCAATGCTAACTACAGGTATCGATCCAGGACTCAGTACTCATTGTTACTGACTACAAGTATCGATTCAAAAAGTAGTAATTTTTATTAATAAGTACAAAAATCGATTCTTTACTGAATGTTTCCTGATACTGAGTACACGAACCGTTTAGATACTGAGGTTTCTTCGATACCCAGTACAAATATCAATTCCATGATGAATACTTTTTGTCACTGGGTACAAGTATCGATTCTAAACTGAGAAGTTTTTGACATTGAGTACAAGTATCGCCTCAAAACTGACTACTTTATGTTACTGAGTACGAGTATCGAGTCAATACTGAATACTTATATATACTGAGTACAAGTATCGAATGGATGTTATATGCTTTTTGTTTGTTGTTATACCCGTATTGATTTAAAAGTCACTACTTTTCCATACTGAGTGCTTTTAAATACTGAGTACAAGCATTAATTCGATACTCAGTACAAGTATTGATTGTAAGTATCTATAAATTCTTAAAAACAGATAACTTAACCACATTAAGTATAGAATCTTCTCAACTCTAATATTTACATTTACCGCAATACTCTCAAATATATATTTTGCGAGATAAGCGGAGAGCAAAACAGGAATGACTTATGTGTTACTAAATTTAATACTAATTTATTGGCAGACAAATTTTGTATCATAATTATGAACACAACAACGAACCACTGCTCAAGGGTCGGCCTGAATCGCAAGTCAACTCTTCCTCCATAACAACAGTAAAAACAACTATGCAAATTATTCCACACCACACAAAAGTGGCAAATCTAATTAACCCGATCAGCGACAACAACAGTGTGAACACGCCGTACATTCACCAAATCTAAGATTCAGAAAACATAAATTTCAATTTATTGGTCATCAATTAATTGCAAATTGTTATACCCTCTAAAACGCTCCAGCAGGTCTGGTTTAATGGCCGAAAATATAGCAAAACTGTCAGAAGCCAGCGAATATTTCCAGCTGTTTTCTTCACACATACAATCAATTTTCCGCAACTATAACAATAACACTAACAACAATAGCAACAAGTGTATGTTGAAATTAAATCAGCTAACAAAAATTCATAGTATTTAAATTATGTGCATAAGTAAATATTCTAGCGACAGACAGCGCTTTGAAGCAGCTACGTCAGCGTTGACAGCTGTACGACGAAACAATGCCAACGAATTTGAATAGCCTTGCGACGATGCGACAAACGGTTAAAAGTGCATTTTATCAAAGTCAAGCAAAGACACAAAATTTTGTTCATTGCTTTTCTAAGAACGTCAAAGATTTGTATTTTTTCTTTTATTGTAAATAATTCATACAATTTTTCCGCAATACCATTCAGAGTGTAGCATTGATTGAAAACCTGTAAGAATCGTGGTGAATAAAATTACAATTGGAAATGAGCCAGTCGGCGCGACGGGAGTGCGGCCGAACTTGCTGTGCGCGCGCGCAGCTGCTGTTTTCAAATAAGAATTAACGGCCAAATATTTTGGCAAAAGTTTCCTTAAACTGGCTGGCTGCATGTAATGTCTTTGTGTGTGTGTGTGTGTGTGTGCTGTTTGTTTGAGGAATAGATTTTTTCGTTTTTTGGTCAGCAAACGAGTTCGCCACAGTTTTGCGTCAAATATGCGCCGGCAACAACGATCACGACAACGACGGCGAACGCGCTCGACGACAAACAGATTATTCCGGTTCGACGGCCCTTTCACTTTGCGCGCAAGCGCGGAGACAAGCAGTGCCACTGACACCGACCAGCACCAACCAAAAATGCTAAACATTTGTAAATCGTTTCGTGTAAATTCTTGGCGAGCCAATGTGACGGCGCGCCAGTGGAAGTGCGCCAAAATGCCTTTTAGTGCTGTTTCTCTCAGAATTTTTTTAAGCGCTGGTCGTTCTTGTTGTTGCCCAGTGGCAACTCGTGGCGCTGGGTCAGCGGTGCGTATACGTAAAGTGGAACTGTTTTGTTTTTTCTTGGCCGTCGCTGCGCCAAACTGGAACTAAACAAATTGGAACTACACAAACTTAGCCAAATTGGAACTAAATCAATACACAATTTACTGGCAGCACACAAATGTTGTAACCAGTTGGCCAATGAAGTGAAGAACTTTTTATAGTTTCAATAGTTGTTGTTTTGCTAGTGACTCTTGTGGTTTCTTGCAGTTTTTCATATCGGCTTTAAGGCAAACCAAGTCATGTTTATTATTTATTGCGAAGAGCATCCAATTTTACATGTGTGTATTTGTGTGCCTGTGAGCCAACTCGTGTTTACTCCAAAAAAATTGTCAATTGGCTCTCAAGGTGAGTTGGCAGTGTCAAACATTTGCATTTCTACAAGTCGCTTGAATATTCAGTTTTTTGCGTTACTTTTGATCTTTAAACTTCTAATTGGCAGCTAATGAATAAAATAAGCATTAAGAAGGGATGAGAAGAGAAGCATCAAACCCAAATGAATTGAAAAAGTAATACAACAAATGTTTCGATTTAATCATTTGACAGTGTTTTAAAGTTGCTTCGAATTAATTAAAATTGTTTCGATAGAAAAAATATATCTGACTTAGAAAGTCCTAACATTTCACCTAACATTAACATAATTTTATAAATAGGAGAATAATAAAACACAAATAATAAATACCACCTGCATCAAAAAGTTCCACCAGTTGAGTCACTGCTCTGTTGTTAAATTTGTAAAAACGACGAGTACTGTTGTTGCACAATGCTATAACTTTCATAATTATTTACGAGTTTTACGCCAAAAACGTAACGAAATTTTACCATTTCGCAGATACAGATTCACCTGACAAATGTTTTAAAAACTGGATCAAACGCCGACATAAATGCGTTGTAATCAATAAGGAATACTTCACAGAAAACAACACCAATTTTAAAGAATAAACTTGCAGTAATTTTTATTAATTATTGTGAGTGAATTCCGGAAACTGTTTGATTAAATCATATAAAATTCTTTTAAGGTCCAAATACTCCTCTGGCACTGGCCGGCTCTCTCCAAATGAAGGTGGAAATTCTTAGGCTCTGCTTTGTTCGAAAACTTGGGCGACTTCAAATCAGTCAACATAAGAGAGTTGCTAGGTTTTACCCACTGAACAAATTGACTTGTGTAAGCACCTCAACTTGCAGTAAGTCAGATCACTTTTTCCTTGTGATATCACAACGGGCCCTTTCTACGGCCTAAGTGTGTTCGCCACTAGGTTAGGTTATGTTAACTTCTAAGGATCTTACATAGACCCAATGATGGTCGTTAGTGTTACCAGAAAGTTGAATGGTGGAGAGATTTTTTAAATTGTTTTTAATAATAATTTTAGTGAATCTCAGCATAATGCTACTCTTTAAATTCGCAATGTTTTCCGAAGAAAGGAATGATGCGAAACCAATGCAGCTAACCTGCCATCTGTAAAATGCTGCGAAATAGCACAGCAGTTGCTTCAGGGTTCCCCAGCATTGCCCGCATTGCATTTCCTGCATGTGTCGTTCGGTAGTAAACCTGGACTGGAAGCTTGTTACGGTGCAAGGTTCTTTCTCATGAGTACCCCTACAAATCGCCCGTACAAATCGCAGTCCTCTCTTGGGAGTGAAAAAATGAAATACGTTTTATTGTTGTTATGTGTGATGATTTGATTTTTGTGTTCTCATGACATGCAGATCTCTCCAACACGGATTTTTTGCAATATTGAAAGTAAAAAATTCTTGCTCCATGGAAACTTATGAAAGCCAAAGAAGCGGTTTAAATTATCTGTATATTTTTAATTTTTTATTCCAAATATATACTTTAGAATTCTTCTAAACAATTCTTTCTCCTAAAATTCTTTTTAAGATGAAGGTAAAATTTCCTGATTAGAGAACACTGAGTATGTCAGACATGGGCAGAACAACTTCTGAAATTCGATACATAAATAAATAAAAAAATACATTCATTGAAGAAATAATATGCACCTTGAAACGCAGATAGCACCTGGAGACAAAGAAAAGACAAAACCCCCAACGTAGTCTAACCTAACCTAACATAATCTAACCTAATCAGACAACAAACTTGTTTTTACTTTTATACTTTGTAAAAATTTAATTAAAAAATTAACTAATGAAAAATTGAATACATCTAAACGTGGGTAGCGTGGAGAGACCACAGGAAAACTAAACTTAGCCAAGCATAACCTATCCCAATCAAGCCTAACCTAACTTTAGTAACAAGGAAACTAAAGTAAAGGAAATTAAGGAGCATTCAATGCTCCGCGACTTTGCTGACTTATTGCCAATAAACATCAGCATTATTTTCTTATTAATCAACTAACTTGAATGGTTTCCCTGCCATGTACAGTTAAGGCAACTTTAATCATTTTCCAATTTACCTCCATGGCATTTTGAATATTTTAACATTGCTGCAGGCAAATTTTCCATAAATTAAAAAAAAAATTCAAATGCAAAACGTTCGTTTACTTTATTTAAATAGCCCCACAACACGCAAGCAACAACAATAAAAGTACAACAACAATAAATGTAATAAAAGCTCCTTTACCAGCGGCAATAAAATCGTAACAACAGCAATCACAACAAAACATGCAATCGTTAACAAAGTTTATAAGTCAAAAGGTCACACATACACACACACACTGCGCAAATCCCCAGTAGGAAAATGGTAAGGTGCTTACCATAATAATGTATGTTTTCCTCCACATTTTGGCGGTGGAAACGACATGCTACCAAAAGTAAGGTATTAGTAAGGTACGTTCCGAGTACCTCCGGTTGTAGCTTACGCAAGAAAAGACGCAGAAAGCAAACAAGAAAGCACACGAAGTGCGAAAAAAGTCGATTTGAAACCCGAATAATTGTTCGTATCGTCCCTTCCAAGTGCACCTTACTTTGTAATGTACGTGGAATGTACATTTAAGTAGAACGAATCTAGAAGAAAGAAGTGATTTTACAAGCTTAATGAGTTGGCCTCGGTAGTCCAGAGGGTAGGGCGCTGACTTTTCATGCCAGAAGCTTTGGTTCGATTCCCAGCGCGGGCTGTTTTAAACACTCGTCTATTTCCATTGGTATCCACATGAAGCAGTTGTGAATTATAAGCAACGCACAAGTCAACTTTTCGCAGGCAATGGTTAAATTTCCAAATAGGTCTACCTTCCATCGTAGTGCTTACATTATCTTACGTTCTTCTTCATACCGCCACATTTCTAAGTAAAGTACATTTGAATGGGAAGCGAACAATTCCGAAGGATTTTGCTAACTATGATACCATTTGTACTTTACAAAATCATGCATGATCCGGCGGCCATGCTCTGAACAAACGTAATAGGCGGCATTTGGCATGGAAGTTGGAATGCTTCCCGGATGAAAAGTAAGTATGCTGTAATGAATTACGGAAGGTGCCACTTTCCTACTGGGTCAGTGTAAACGCACACAAAACCAGAAAATCGCTGCAGCCGTCAAAATGTTGGAGGCGCGTTGGAAGTTATGAAGTTTCGACTGAATTTTCATAACATTTGATGTATGCGCGGCAGCAAAAACAAAACTGACAATGATCACAACAACAACACCAACAACAACAACTACAATAATCATCTACAATAACAACGACATTTGATGTGATCGATGAGTAGCCAACAAACGAACAAACGCCGCACGACCGACAAAAGTTGTCGGGCGTCGACAACTGCGTTTAGGGTTTGTACTTGAATTTTTTATTTAAAAAATAAATTGTCCACATTTTTATGAAGTAATGATTATGAATTGTTAGGCGCATTTTTATGCGCTGCCAACGCGTCTGCAAAAGGCCACTTGGACGCGTGTTTGCCCGTGAAAAGCTGATTTGCTCGTTGGAAAAACAACAAAGACCAACGCTGAAGAAGGGTCGCAGTGTTGGAAGAATGCGGCCGGTTTGTGCGTGACCGAAACCGACAGACTGCAACGCGTGAATAAGCCGATGTGGTATGTGATGCAGTTTGTGCGGAGGCGAACTTCAAACCTGATTGCAGATTGTGACACATGAACACACACGCACACACACACACACATGAGCACGTTTACCTGTTTTTGATATTTTCGACTGTCATTCATGCGTTTCGATTGCATTGTTAGGCGCATCGAAAATTAATGCATACACAATTCAATTTTTTCTTTCTCTGTTCAGCGCATTTTGGGCCCATTGGATTTTTAATTTTTAAATTTTCAACTTTGTCACATTGTCATGTTGTCATTCTGGAAGTGACAATTGTCAAGCCGCTTGCAACATTTACATTTGAATGATTTGTTTATGGGTTGCTCGCATTTTGTTCACAATTCGTTTAATGATTCGCTTTGCCTTCTTTATTGGCTAATTGCTGCTTGGCTGATTTGGTTTTTGGTGCGATAAAAAAATTGAAAAAAAAAATTGACAACAATTTCTTATGTATATACTGACATGTGTATTTGATAAAAAAAAAACACAAAAATATTCAATGAGCTGAAATTCATTGGACTGATTGAAATGATTTTTGTACATCTTGGTTGTTTTTTTGTTGCGTTTATGCATTTATTTTTGTGTTTTATGCCACTTTGGTGGTAAACAGCGGATGTTTGATATTTATTGCTCAGTTGCAATTATATAACTTAATTTATTGCTGCCTGGGGCTGTGCGCATAAATTGGCAAACAATTTTTTGTTTTTTTATAACAACGATTTTTTAAATTTTTACGCTATTATTTTCACTTTTCCCATACAAATTGTATGAAAGTACCCGGGTACCTAATAAATATTGGACCCTAATAAATATTGTCTCATGTTACACAGAAAATTAAGTAACCTAACTTAAATAGTTTGCATCACTGAACTAAGAAAATCGAATCTCTAACCCAGACTGACCTAACCTAACCGACCATAATATTCATCCAAACCTAAATCTCAACCTCAATTGTGATCTTACCTAACTTACAAGTAACTCAATCATTTCATTAAGGTTTTTCGCCTTTACTGGTTCCTTGCGCTCTCATCACCTCACTGAACCAGCCAAAAACGTTTTCGTTTCAATACGATTTTATTGTTCACACTCGATAACGTCACGACAGCTCAGCCGAATTCCATCACTGCCTACAGCTGAGCGTAAAAACTTCTAACGGCTTCTAAACTATTTATACAAACACTGCTCAAACCAGTTGATGCAATGCCCCGCCAGCATCTAAACCCATTTAATTAGTTTCGTTTAATTCAAATGTGTTTTCATTTCCCTTCGCTAGGTGAACTAACGTATTTGATGTGCGTCGGCAGTGGGCCGTAAATAAAATAAACAAATTATCATTTCAAGTTTGCGTGATGACTGAATTAGTCAAAGTCTCTGCGTTCCATTAGTAGAGACCAACAACTAATCGCAAACACCCAACAACAACAACGCGCACACAATTAATAAAACCAAACAAATGCTTGCTTTCATTTTAAAATATGTCCAGCGCTTCTTTGTGAATTTTTTCGCAATTAAATATATATAAAAATATTTGTCTATATCAACAAACCAAAAATAACAAACATTTGTGGTTGAAAAGCACAGTCAGCAAATATTTATGCAAAAATTCTCCTATTAAATTTATTTTTGGTAAGACGTTTTTGTCAAAGAGTATTGTTGTTGTTGCATATTTAAAGTTCTGTATTATTGGCGTTATAAAAGGTGATTATAGTTGTTGTCGGTTAACTAATAAATAACGCGTTTAGTTGGCTCATGAGGTGGCTGGCAAATGGGCAAAGTGGGGGAGAAGTGGAGGTTTATCTCATTGAAAGACAAATAGGAGATGCTTCTATTATTGAAGAAATAAATTTAAATATCAAATGTATTGCTATTAATAAAATTTGTGCGTGTGTGTGTGTGTATTCTACGAAATACACTCAACTAGAAATGTTTGTGTAGAGAACCGAAATGTGGCTTCAACCGTTGGCTGAGTTTGGCTGCTAAATTTAAGCCTAAAGTTTGCAATGCTTGAAACCTTTGCTTTTATGTGTATTAATGAATTAGTTTTCATATGAACTATAAATAATAATAATGAATAAATAGAAGAATGAATAGATCCATTTATCAATATGTATAATAAAAACTTGTGAGTGACAAAATGCTTACAAATTTCTGAAAAAGGATGACAATCCGAAAAGTAGTGCAGAATATTTAAAGTCTATTAATAATAATAATAATGAATAACAAAATAAATCAATCGAGTTTCGCTGAACTTTAAAAATATGAAACAAATTTAAAACACAGAACAGAATACAGATCCTGCTGTGGTGTCTGCGTCGAATCAATTTTTGCTCCAGGCTAGCATGCATCTGTGTTTCAGGCAGAGGTGTATGCAATACTTGAGGCAAGGTACTATGAAGAGGTAAATCCATGCGTGTCTGTAGTAGTGGCGCACCCAAGGGGGTTTTAGAAGTTCAAAACTCTCCAAATATCTATTTTCATAAACATTTTAGGTGGCAGAAATGGTTTCAAATGGGCTCAAAAGTTGTGTACATAACCTTCCGAAATGAAATCCTGTGTGTGCCACTGGTCTATTGTGAAAGCTAAGCTGAGTTCAATCAACTTCACGATAGTCAAGTCTTGCAGACTCTGACTAAAGTATAATAGTCTGACGCTTACTGGAGTCCCAGGAGACACAAGGAATTGCAGCTAACGATACTTTAGACACCTTAGCTAGAATGGGCTCTGAATTAGTTCTGCCCTCAAAACCATTGTTAACAAATGGATCACTTGAACCCACGAGTGATCATGACAGCCTGAGAGCGCTGCAGACGGACGAAACTTGTACTTCCGGTCATCTCAGAAAACTGCTTGCAGTTTCTTTTGTTCCCATGCTGAAGCGACTGTAGGCAGTTGGTCGGCATTATGACAATTTTTTAAGGACAGTTCACATGGAAAGCAGCTCGACTCAGCTTTGTCATGGGCTCAAAGTAAATTCTCAAAATTAATATTTTGTTAGTTTACCAAATAAGTGTAATACTTGCCCTACTATTATTACTTCTATTAAATAAACACGACTGAATTTTCAATGAGCAATGTTTTCTAGTTCAAAAATAGTTCAAAATATAACGTACAATCAACATTGACATTGCTTTGGGCTAAAGAATTGATTATCTTTAATTTGATACTAACTAATATTGTTGGACTAAGATGAGTTCAACAATTTAAATTCGTTTTCTAGGTGGGTGTTGCTGGCAACTTCAAGGCCTTGTAAAAACCAAACTAGAGGTGACCCAAAAAAAAAATTACATATTCGTGATCAGCGGCTCCGGAATTATAAGGAACAGTTCAGAAACTGGGCGGGTTTTTTGAAAACCGCAAAATTGTTTGCACTGTGAAAAATGTTGGAATAATTTAAGTTTTTGAGTTGAAATAAACTTCAACAATTTTTTTCAGCTGAACCAATGGACTGATTAACATGAAATTTCATAATGTGTTGGTGCATGGTAAGGGTTTTATAATATATTTTTTTCAAATTTGTTTGTAGAAAAACTTCCAGGATAATTAAGGATTTATTCTTAAAAGGACATTTTTATATCCTTTTGCGAGGATAATTAAAAAAAAAGTAATTGATTTGAGTTGGAGACATAATTCTCTTTCTTTTGATACCAATATTGTTAGACTAGGATAAGTTCAACCATTTAAATTAATTTTTTTAATTGGGGTGTAGCTTGTAACTTCAGGACCCTGTAAAACCCAAACTAGAGGTGACCCGAAAAAAATAATTACATATTCGTGATCAGTGACTCCGAAAATATAAGGAACAGTTGAGAAACTCCGCGGGTTTTTTGAAAACCGCAAAATTGTTGTACTGTGTAATTATCCAGAATGAAAAAAAGATTGATTTTTCATAACAGTTATTATGCAACGTAAAAATTAATTGTCGCAAATAATAATTATAATCAACTAGTGTCCGACCGAAACCACTTTTTTGGGCCGAAACCGAAACCGAAACCGAATATTCGGTTTTTTTTTAATATTCGGCCGAAAACGAAACCGAAACTTTCTAACTAGTTGAAATAAAAATCACCATATCAAGCCCTTTTTTCAATAAACGAATTTTACATTAAGTAAATAAAGAACAAACAAACAAACATAGCATAAATAAATAAATACTTATTAATAAAAACAATTTATTCATTTTTTAAAAACGTAAACAAGAAGAAATCACCCTTTCGTACCTTACTCGATAATATTCAAAATTAAATAATTTAAAATTATATGCTAAAAAAAGAAGTTTATTTACATTGCTGGCATCTAAATTACTCCTCCTTTTACTATATATCTGCTACACAATAAAATGTAAAAAATATTCTAGAAAGTTTCGGTTTCGGCTATTCGGCCATTTTTCGGCCGAAACTGAAACCGAAACCGAAACCACTTATTTGGGCCGAAACCGAAACCGAATATTCGGTGGAACACTATAATCAACAAATAAAATTTATGTTGCACTATAATAGTTACATTGCAATTAATTTCTTAAAAAACTTATAATAGTTAAGTCCCTGGCTGAAACTAGTTCGAAGAAAACGTCGGCCCAATGTCTCTGGGCTTTGCATTTGAGACCTTTCGCAACCCATATATAGGGTGTTTTTTTTAGGGGTTTGTTTTTCGAATAGAGATAAAACTGGCATTTTGTGGTCAAATCTGGCAACTCTAATGTCATTTATGTTCAGTTTGGTTTGCCATTTCATCATGAACAGGTTGACAAAAGAACAACGCTTGCAAATCGTGCAAATTTATTTCGAAAATAATGGTTCAGTTCGCGAAGTTTACCGCAAGCTCCGTCCATTTTATGGTCGACATAATCGTCCATCAGAGCAATTAATTCGGTTAACCATGGGTCGTTTTCGCACTACGTTTACTCTATGTGATAATACGCATCCGCAGAGACGTCGAACAGTGCGCACCGAAGAAACAATTGCCGCTGTAGAGCAAAATGTTGAAGAGGACCCAGTCAGAAGAGGAGTCAGTTACCGTTAATGGAGACCGGTATAGAGCCATGATAACCGACTATTTTGTTCCCGAATTGGATGGCATGAATGTGGATGAGTTGTGGTTCCAACAAGACGGCGCTACATGCCACACAGCGCACGTCACAATCGATTTATTGAAGGAAACATTCGATGAGCGCATAATTTCGCGGAATGGACCTGTCAATTGGCCACCAAGATCGTGTGATTTGACACCATTGGATTATTTTCTTTGGGGATATGTGAAGTCGCTCGTCTACGCCAACAAACCAGAAACATTAGGGGACTTGGAAGCCAACATTCGTGGCGTTATTGCCGACATACAAATGTCAGACAAATGCTCGAAAAAGTGGTTGAAAATTGGACCTGTAGAATTGGCTTTATTCGAGCCAGCCGCGGCGGCCACATGCCCGAAATCATATTTAAACATTAATGGCATAAAATTATCCTTCCAATAAAGCCAAATTGATGGACATTAAAACGATTTTCTTGTGTTTTATTTCAATTCGAAGTTCTATACCTCTAAAAAAAACACCCGATACTTAATCCACATAGTGTATTAGGCCGATATTAAATCCTCAATAAAAGGTGGAAGTTAATACTTTTTTAAAAAAGGTTAGGTTAGGTTACGTTAAGCTAACTGACGCTGTTTTGTCCCTAGCGATGGAGTTCCTTAAGCGTTAAAAGCTGGTGAAGTAATGTTCAGTTAGGATCAGTAGCGCACTCAGGACGTCATTTGGGGGAAGGGGGCGATTTGGGTACAGCTTTTGAGCCCAATACCATTTGAAACCATATTTTGTACCAGCAATTTTTGTAATTGAGGGGGTTTGAACCCAACCCAAGCAAATACGGGGCTACCAGGCATGCAAGGCGAGATGTAGCTAAAGCAGGACAAGTTTCAAGTGTTTGGTTTCAAGTGTTTGGTCAGCACGACTGTGATGTCCTTGCAGCCCATTCGTTGGAGCGCTAACATAAATCTCTCATGGTTCTAGCCTTTTTTGCAGGTAGCTAAATGGTCCCACCTGGCTATTGAGTATTTGCAGAGGCATCAGTGATTGCTGATCTGCTCATCTGGCAGGTGAACACCGTTTTTAGAAAATTAATATTAATTTTATTTACTTATTTAACAACCTGTAACCGGGTCACGGTCTGCCGCAAAAGGTCTCTCCAGGCGCCTCTAATATTAACAAAAAATGAATATTTCAAACATGTTTGTTTTCTGAGCTAAGTAAAGCTGAGTCAATGTAAAAAAAATTGGCGCTCTACTGAGTCGAATACAGAATCTTTGATATTACAATTTCCTTCCAATTGAACACTAAGAACACAGTAGACAGATTTACTTAATGGGAGACGATATGCATGAAGACGTGACATCTGGAGCGAGTTTTTTGAAGATCAGTTGCAAGTCTATAATCGAGTTTTTGTGATCAATACATGTAATCTCACTACCGTAAAATGCGCAGATTATTCATAGAATATTTATTGTTTGTTAATTTACTGACTGAGTTTGAGTCAAATGAATCTTTAGATTTATAGAGTCAAGTTTTGTTAAATAATTTCGCCTTGAAATGAGCTTGTAATGACATTCAAATTAGCATAAAATACTCAACTAATTTCTTACAAAAGCTTTGCTCAAAAGCCGCACAAATCCTCACTAATCTTTCCAGTTGAGTATAGGGCCGACGTTCCTATCATTCCTGACGTACGTTCGTGCTCGTAGTTGAGCTAATCACTGCCAGAAGTCACAGTGTGGTCTCTGCCAGTTATTTGTTTATCATTTCCTTTATACAGTTCGGTTAAAGTGTTTTCTGGTCATTGGCTAAAGAACGCGCACAATGAGAAATTAGCCTGCAGCCAAGCTACTGATTTGCATATTTCATAGAGTCGCTGCCGCTCGGCCGCATTGTTGACCTGACATGTCGAGTTGTCTGTGGTCGTACAAAGCTTAGTGTATTTGTTATTTTAGTTTTGATTTTCGTCAACGAGCCAGCGCGTATTTATGTTTGTGTGTCTGTCTGTTTATCTATTTGTTTGTTGTTGTAATGTCATAAATATTAATATCTGTTTTTTTTCTCAATTCACTTCTTTATTTTTTAAGAATCATGTAGCGTTTTTCTGCTGCTGCTGCTGTGTTATTTGAGTGCAACAATTGTTGCTGCTCATTTCATAGTCAAAGCCTTCGTGTGGGTGTGACTGTGTGGTCATTGTTATTGTTTGTATTGCTGCCGCCAAAGGAAAGTCACAATAAAAATGGACGAGAAAAGACAGCAAAACAGCGACAACACAAAAGCAGTGTCATTTTTATTAAAGTTATTGCATAGTGAGGTTAGATAACAATTTTTGTTTTTGTATGTTCAACTGAAACCGAAATGAATTGAAAATAAAACATTAAAAATGCGAAATAACCAAAGTTTGTTGTTTTGTTAGCTGACTTTTGATTATTAATTTGTTTGAATGACGCTAATTCGATTGACAAATGCGCCAATACGCGTAGCGGTGGGAGTTCGCTTGCGGTTAGACTGGTCGACTCGCGGACTGAGTGTCTACATGTGGGCTGACGCAGCGAATTGTGTCACCCCTGAGTGATGTGCAAAAATTCGGCACACACACACACACACACACACACACACTCGGAAAGCGAAAAGCCGTACTGGTGCCACTGGCGGCGCTCGTTCGACGTGCGTTTGGCAGCTGCAACGATGCGAAACTCGCAAACGCACAGCGGCTTTTTACTGTGCGAGAGAGAGAGAGAGAGAGAGAGAGGGAGAGAGTGAGTGTGAAGTTGGGGTAGGTCGGCGAAAAAGAAAATACGCTGATGTAAACGACAGTCAATAAAAAGTGTTAAGTGCCAAATTGAAATTCCCGTAACTTTGTATTGCTTGACAACCAGACTTCACTGCTAAGCCGTGACTTGTGATGGCTTATGGCGAAACTAAGTCATTGCGGTTCGAGCTGTGATCTCTTGAAACACTCATTGAGAAGCATCTTTTGAAGTTAATTAACTTTTCTTCAGCTGTGAAAAGCAGCAGCTTCAATTTTTTTTTAATAAACATTTAAAAAACTTCACTAATAACACTAAATTTTGTGGATGCTTGAGTTCAGTTTTGTTCCAGGAATCAAATTTTGTTTTCATTTCCTACATTGTATACAACAAATTATTATTTTGCAAAACAAAATAAAATAAAAAAAAATTCAGCTGTCAATAAATGTATTTAGTGGCAGTAAGAAAGCATAGTGCACTATAAATTTAGTAAAATAAAAAGTAAATTTGTGCAACACTCCCATATCTGGACTTTAGTGGAGAATATTTAGTGTTACTGCAGAAGTTTTCATCTATTATGGAATTTTTTTCTAATGGCCACACAGAGAAGATCTTGAATATTTTGAAATGTTAACATTTATCCACTAAAAATCTGTACCGAATGGTTTAGGAGAGAATTGCTAGATTCAACACTATTGTCAACAACATCCAATGTTGAAGCCTCTTGGAAAATATCTGCACAACTCATATGTCAGGATTCAAGTTTAAAAAGGTACTTTCTTAATACTACTTAATAAAAAATACTTAATTAATTAAGTAATTAAGTACTTAATAAAAAATATCCTTTTTCTCCTATTTTCGCTCTGTTTGCTTCCAAAACTATTGCCCACAACAATCAATGTTGACGCTTTTTTTTAACATATCTGCTTAACGCATATGGCAGAATTAGAGTTAAAAACGGTGGTTACAAAAGCACTGACGTCAACTTTATTTACCTAATAAAAAATATTTTGTTCCTCCTAATTTAGTTCTGTTCGCTTCATAAATTTGAAATGTTGAAAACTTTTCGAATACATATGCATAATGTACATGAGAGGATTAGAGTTGAATAATTATTTTGCAACCACTAACTTATGTACACATTTTTGCTTAATAATGTGTCTCGTTTTTTACGAGTTATTACAAAAAAAAACTGTTTATAAAAACTTCGACTCACCTTTAAAATGGCTCTGAGCGCCGTTGTTGCAATTTTCCGTATTTTCGTTTTGCCAAATAAATTTTCGTATTACTATTTGCGTGTTTGAATGGGTGTGTATGTGTATATGTGTGTGTGTGTGTTGACAGGTTCAGGCCACTTTCACACTGCGGACGCACTGAAACTTTTGCAATCCTTTGACACCATAGAGGACAAAATAAAAAAACAAAAAAACAGAACTTTTAATCAAATTATGAACTTCACAACAATACATTTGTACATATTCTTTCTTTTAATTTGACAAAATATTTTTTTAAGTAAGGTTTTTGCATAGCAATGAATTTGTTTGCTTTTGTTTGGTTGTATTAATTGGCACAATTCAAAGAAAAATGAGCGCATAATAAATTAATTGCAAGCGAAAGGAAAACTCTGGTAAAAAGAAAAATGCAACAACAACAAAAATGTAAAACATTTGCACGCAAAAAAAATTCACACAAATGTAATGAAATCGCACAAACGAGACGAGAAAAATTATTTGACGCATAAATTGTGTGGAATTGAGAGCGGTGCTGCTGTTGCTGCTTGTTGTTGTTGTATTTGTTGGAAAAATAAATGTTTTTATACCTTTAATTTGCCGGTGCAGCGAAAACTGGCGTTCGCCGAAAATTCGAGCCAAATTAAACATGAAAATAAATATTGTAATTTAAAGCAAAACGACAAGAAAATAAAACCTTTTTATAAAACAGCACAGCTGTATAGACAAAAATAAAAAAAATTACAAAACAATATTACAACAACTGCAACAGCAGCAGCGATCACAACAAAAGAAAGCAACAACAACAACAATAGACTGGCTGCACGCTGAAATCAAGGCAAATAAAAGTAAAACTTATTAGCCGAACCAGCCGAAAGCGGCGCGTTTGCGGTGCGCGCTGGAGCCGCGCTTGCGGCGTGCCGCACGCCCGGCGGAGGACGGCTGGCCGTGTGTGCGGCAATCTTATGCAATTTTTGCAATTCTTCATTTTGCCACACACACCTTTCCGTCGTCTTTTGCGTTTTCGTTTTCATTTTCCGTTTCATTTTCGGTTTCGTTTTCGCTTGCATTTCATTTCATTTCATTTTCTTCAATATCAATAACGAAAAAATATATATTTGTGTACATATGTACATGAAACTGCCATTTGTTTGCAGATGTGAAGACACAAACGTAAAACAATAAACAACAGCAACAACAACAACAATAGACGGATGTTAATGCATGAAAATGGACAGCATTTAAAACGGTCAGGGAAGTTTTATTTATTGTCTAAAGTTGTTTCCTCTGCGATTTGGCTTTGTGCACATAATTTTTGTTTTTGGCATTTTGCTTGGCGGCTTAACTGTCGATCGCCACTGTGCCGCTGACCAAGATTCGCGCGCATGGAAGCTGGCTGGCTGGCTGGTCGATGGCTGCGGGCTGCAATTGCAGCCGCACTACGGCGACATTAAATTCCAATCTTTCAAGTTCACTTTGTGCATTCGATTTATTGTGATTTCACTTTTGTGCGCCGCTGGTCCGGTTTGCGTTGCGCCCAAGTGTGCGTGCGCGTATGTACGTATGTGTGCGTGCTGTCCATCCGTTGCAGCTTAAATTAGCAGCCAAATTCCCATTAAACACTCAAAAACAGCAAAGAAGCCGTAAAAGTTAAAAATAAACCAAAAATTAAAAACACAAGTTTAAAAATTTTCTGTTGGACTTTTTTCGCACTGTTTGCACTGCAAACAAAAACAACAACACACATTGTATTTTGTGCTGCGCTTCTTTGCAGCTTCCTCTTTGTGCCGCAACACTCAAAACGCACAGCCGACGAAAATTTGCACTTTTAATTGCATTTGTTTTCAACTTGGTTGCTGTAGTTTCTGCACGTTTTCCAAATATTTCAAAGCCTAAAATCTTTAAACACAAATCTGGGTACATTGGATTCATGCGCAATGTGCCGCTATGACTTGAGCCATCTTTCAGCTCGTATTCACCTTAGCGTTCGGCTCCAAAGTGTAGGCGCAGCCGTTGCAGACTCTGCGCAGCCGTTCACACAAAGCTTTAATGCGCTGGCCGATTCGCGTTTGTCGACCCGTCCGACACGAACAACAAAAAAGTACTGAAACAGCCGCTGAAACGCGCTGCCAGTTGTCGTTGCCGCGCTGAGCGCTTTGTGGTCGGCGCTCGAGTTGGAGCCCGAGTTGGAACCCGATTCGGCGCTGTGTGGCCGTCGTCGCGCTGGAGCTGGTGTCGATCGGCGTGCAAAACATGATTTGCGGTTCGTGGTTTGCGGTGATCGCTGGCGGGCGCAGCGTTGCCACATGGCGTGAGTTGCGGAAAATACTGCTCAAGTTTTGAATTTGTGCAATGTTTAATTTAAGCCAAGTTTAGATTAAACTTTTCATTTTGGTTTAAACCTTCTGCGGTGCTCAAAAACTTAACCCAACTACTGTGTTGTGGAGTCAAATTGACACAATTACAAAAAATCACTTAATTAATTTACTTACTTAATTTACTTAACATAAACTTAAATTCATAGTGAAATTAATATTATTCTTTCAATATTTTTTTCTTTCTATTTATTTTTTTTAAATGTATGCAAAGGATGATTTTGGAGCCATGAATACATAGATAAAACAGCCTAATTTGTCAGAAGTGTGTCATTTTGACCAGAACACAGCAGCAGGGTTAAAAAAATCAAAGTTTTTTGACTGAACTTTTGATTCTTAGTATAACTTAACCCTAATTCCCAGAAGTGAGCCTCACAGTCTCACTAAAGATTTCAAATGGTGATAAATCCAAAAGATTTTCGATTCCATTATTTTATGTAATCCTGTAGTGGAATGTTAGAATTATATTATATTTGTAAATTTAACATTTTAGGCAGTTTTTGTATTTTTTAAACAAATGTTTTCAATAATTTAGCTAATATTAGCCTGACAGTTTCTCTTCTGGGTTTATATTACTTTTAAAATTTTGGGAATTAGGGTTAATAAATTCAAAGTTTTCGGATTAAACATCTAATTTTTCGCGTAATTAAATACATTTTTGAACCATTCTTACCAAACTAACAAAACTAATAGTACTGTGATTAAATGGTACTAATTGAATTCACTAACTTACTTATTTAATTCAACCCTCAAGTTCACCTCAAAACCTGAAGGCAGAGTTACGTATCTGTTCATATCGTCAAATTAAACCTCGATATAATTTTTTTCGCGTAATTAAATACATTTTTGAACTATTCTTACCAAACTAACAAATCTACTTAAATAGCATAGTTAGTAAAAAATTAACAAAATATATTAGTGCTTTGATTTATTTAATTTTTTACTGTAATTTTAATTAATTTAACTTTTTGATTTAATTTAATTTATTAATTTATTCAATTCAACCCTCAAATGCACAGGTGCATCTCAAAATCTCATGGTGGAGTTACATATCTGGGCCACATCTTTAAATTAAACATAATTTTTCTTAAACAACAACTAAATCCAAACAATTTTTGCTAATATTCAATAAAAATTTTTTGCAAAGTGGATTTCTGCTAGGAATTTAAAAATGTTCTACTAATAAAGTTAAAATAAAGTATGTAAAATACCAGCATCCGGCAGCACCGTCTCATGCACTGTTACAATAACAGCACAAACAACAGTGCCGAAATCAGTTATAGTGGTTTTAATTTCGCTTTCAACATGTTCAACAAAACAGAAATTGAAGAAAAAAACAATTCCTTATTTCTATGGTTCGAAGCATCAGCGAACATGTTGTATGTGTTTAAGATACTAAAAGTCAGCGTATTACAAACTTTTTTTAAATTATTTACTTTTCAAGTTTCCCCTCAAAGTGGCTACTGTGCTTTTGGTTAGAGAGCTGTTGGTTCGAAAAGCATCGCAAACTACATCAAATAAATATTTTCCTTTTACAATGAACTGGATAGACGATTGAAACCAGAATGTGTAAAACACTTTTAGCAAAAAATGCATCAACCATTTTCACATATAAATAAATAATTATAAATGGCCGCTTCGGTAGAACCCAAAGGTCAAGTTCTACCTGGACTGAAACCCTTACTTTTCTACATAAATCTCCAATTTTTCCTTTTTTCTAACTGTTTCTCATCCCTTCAGCATTACCCACCCAAATCTTTGACCTTTGGAAAAGCTCTTCTTCTTCCCACTCCAATCAGTTGTGATAAGCAGCTTGCAGCAGATTTTCACATGCAGTAGCCATACTACCGCAATAACAACAACACTAAGCAGTGCCAGTTTGGACGAACGGAAATAAATCGCAACGCATACATCATCCAAAATAAGTTCATCAAAGACATTAACCTTCCTAGCAGCAGATGCACAGAGGGATGCACAGAGGGTTTACTACACAACCCAGTAATAAACTGTCACACACGAAGGCGTCTCTCCTAGGGGACAATGAATGGCAGCACCATCATTTAGGACACTTAGACTTATCACCTTCACTGGCAGAACTTCAATCAATTAATGTAATCAACACAAAGTATTCGTTTTGTTGGGGGGCCTATGCTCCCAAGTGGAGTGAACAGGGACGAAAAGGATAAGTTCATCTTGATAGAACTATTTTCATATTTCATAAGACGTTAAGACAAAATATATGAAATGAAAAAAATCGAATAAGAAAGAAAATAAAACAAATTGATTTTATGAAATTCTAAACTAGAACACCACATGTCCACATGTCATGCTCGATGCTATCACAAGTCATTTCCATTTTCCTTTCTATATCACAACTGTTTTACAAATAGTGCCAATGCAGCAACGATTCAATACAAAGTGATTTTCGTTAGCATTTCTTTGACTGTCTGATATGTAATTTCAAATAACTCATCCCAAAAGTATGCTACGCTATGGCGATTTCAATTGCCGCAACGACAGTGGCAGCCAACAATTTAATGCCGCAAAATCAAGATTAATTTGATGAGTTTGCTGCTGCGAGCGACTGCTGCTTCTGTTGCTCAATGTATTTGTATTGTTGTTGTTGTTGTTTGAGATGTTTTTATTGTTATTACAAATGCCTCTTAATGCAGCGGGTGGAGCGCAACATTACGCGGTCAGTCAGCCAGCAACGACCAATCGAGCGGCTGACTGGCTAGCAGAGAGATTGCCGCAACCTATTGCAGTGACATTTATGCGATACGCAACAATAATAACAATACCAACAATGACAATGACATTCAAACGCCATTAAGCAGTCAGCCAGCTTACCAACCGAAAACGTTTAAGGGTTCATTGGGATTTTCTATGCGCAGCGTCGGCATGGCAGCTGCAGGCCATACAAAAGCGTAGAAGAACAACAAAAGGAAAATCGGTTTGGCATGCTTTTACGCAGCAAGCAGCAGCATGAAAGTAAAGAACACATGAAAGACGCGACAGTAGATTAGGCTTTGCATGAGAAGTGCGCATTGGCTGCTGAATGGAACTGAGTGGAGTGCACTGGCACTGGTCGAAAAATGAAAGTGCCTTACAAAGCAAACTGACAAGCAGAAAAAGGGAAAAATTCTTAACTAAAATCAGCTGCTGGCCTACTGAAAAATTTAATTATATGCCGCTACTGTCTTATTGTCCCTTTTTGCTGTCAATTTGGCGGCTTTTTCTGTGGGAATTTGTGTGGTAGTGCGCCCTGACGTTGACTGTGACTTTTCGCATGTGACGACAGTGACAAGGGTCGACCACACAGACCGCAACAACAACACTAACCATAGCCAAAATAACAAAGCCGCACCAATGAAAGGAGCGAAAATAAAAGCCATTTACGTTTTAGCCTCAAAGATGCGAGAAATTATTGCAACGCGCTCGATTGGACAGTTCTGTATGTGGCTGTGTGTGTCTGTGTGTCCGGACGTGCGTAGACATTGCAGCAGTTCGAGGCTAAGTTTAAGCTTATTTATTTATTATAGTTATTTATTTATTTAGTTAGTTAAATGTGAAATTTTTACCAGCACCCTCATTGCTATTTTCAAGCCAATGTTGCCAATGTCAATTTGCATTGAAAGCGAATTCAAATACGCGTGAAAAGTACATCAGCGTGTAAGCATTTTTATGTGAATCGCTTATCTGACTAAATTGTATCCTTTTTGCGTCTTTGCTATTTTTTGTATATTTTTTTGCTGTATACTTGGCTTCACTGTAAAATGGGTTGTGCGCACGACATCGGTTCGGCTGCTTCCGGGATGAACACCAAATAACTGAGGCCACTTAATACGTGACATGCACGAGTGAGTTGAGTGGATGTGTGCGTGTGTGCGTGTCTGTGTGATCGAAGAGGGCACGTATGAGCCTAAGCCTCATATGAAAATGGCAGCATCGAAAAATGCTAACGCTTTCAAATGACCTTGCCACGTACGCCACTCCACAACAACAACAACAACAACACTAAGTCTGCAACGCCTACAGTTTCCACCACAGCGCCTCAGTTTCCTCATCATTCCCCATCATGCTCCGTTGTTGTTCGTTGTTGTTGTTCGCACAAGTGAACGGCCGTGCCACCGAGGATTTCGTTGGCCGTAATTAAGTTTAGGACTTAAGTCGCGACGATTATGTCATCACATTATCGACATGGCTTCTTCCCATTTGACCAAAAAACACACACACTCACGCATACACAAGTAGAGTGTGTACAATTTTGCGCTTTGCAACCGGCCACAAAATGCGCACAGCGGAGGTGCTGCGGTGTGCGAGCAATGGAAGCCAACCGAGCGGCGCATTGCTTCAGCAGCGTGTTTCCACTTGAGTGCGCGCTCACACAGCGCCAGTCAATGACGTCAGCAAAACAAATGGCCAAATAGACGGCCAAAGGGGAGCGCGCAATGTCAAATATTTCATACATACACACACACTCATACAAAAATCTACGCACACTGCAAAGATGTGTAGATGCAGAAGCACAACGCGCTGGTCGGTGGGGAGTGGGGAATGGGGCCTATGGCGCCCGTTTCCTAAAAAGCATATAATTTCATTAACACACGCACACAGATAGCCAACAATGCGCTGCTGCCTGTGTGTGTATGTGTGCACCCATGTATGTGTATTGTTGTTGTTGATAATGGCTATGTCATAGTTACAGTGCCGTCACACCCGGAGGGGCACAAAATTCCTCAATTGACTGCGGCACATGCGCGCTGTTGCCTTTCTTTCTCTGCGCTCCATCACTCTTTCACTTTGTCTTTCACTTGGCAACTACAACAACGCAATGGCGCTCTTTAAATCGACTGTTTGCTCTTCAGGCGTTCGTTGCTTGCTTGTTGGTTACCAAGACTGCTCCTGCTGGCGGCTATTAATGCTCATGGAACGCTCGAGGACGCTGCCATATTGCAGGATAAGCAGATACTTTCGGCTTTTTGTTTTGTGCCAAAGTATTTTTAACGAGCCCTTATTCATATAAATAGCCAAATTTATAGGCAAATAATAAAACGATAACATACTCGGAAATGCTCTCAACCACACAAGCTTCGATATTCTACAATGTCACCACAACAATTTTAAAGGTCATATTTTAGTGACCGTTCAAGCGTCATTGTCTTTTTCTGATTGTGCTTTTAACTATATTTGGACTATTTTTAAACCAAAAATATTTTACATTAGTTATACCCAAAGTGAGGTTAGGGTTAGTTTATGACTAAGTTAGCTTTTACTATGCAACCAGGTAGACCACACATGGACGTTGTTGAATCGCTAGCAATGCCAGGCGGGGTTTCTTTTACGAATCGTTTAGATAATGATGATTTATGGCAAACTTCCATAGAAGCTTCCTTGCCTCGAAGCCTACTCAAGTACAGAAATTAGTCGTTCTCAGGCATCATCGAGATATGTTGCAGATTTTCTAGTCTACTTAATGTAATGTTTGTAAAATTTTTGTACCCATTGCGTATTGGCTATGCGAGTGATATATCTTTAGTTCTGATATAGTGTCCTTGGCCTCTTTTATGGCAAGAAACCGCTAATCTTATTGAAGAAAAGTTGATGTTAGGAGATAAAATATCTATAAAACTGAAATTAGTGCAATTATTCATATTGGGTGATTCTTAACAATGCTTATGTTAGTTTGGATTGGCAGTTTTTTACTAAAAGAGCTCGCTCAAGTAATTACAGTTGGTTGACGACATAGCTAGGAAGGGGTCAGAGCAAGGCTTTTGAACTTTTGAACTCGAGACTAGAATTGGATTGAGAAATACAAGGGTCGAGGTTTTGGTCGACAGTTGTGTGACCTAAGTGCATCGTGATAGGTGGAACGGCCTATGGATAATCTATTGTAGGTAGTCTACGGCTTCCTAAAATGTGCCAAAGGGCAACGAAGCCGCAAGAGTTCCAGGTGTTGAAACTTCAGGGAAAACCTGGTTAAACCTTGTCTAAAACGTGACCTGTAGAGTATTCTCAACGGTGCTTAAGTTAGCTTGGAGTGGCAGTCATCTACTGGAAGAGCTCATTTAAGTAAGTTAACAGACGGCATAGCTAAGAAGGGGTCATAGCAAGGCTCTTGTGGACCCGAGCTAAGAATTGCATTAATCAATTCAAGGGTCGAGGTTCTGGTCGACAGTTGTGTGACCTTAGTGCTTCGTGATAGGTGGAATAGGATGACCTATTAGTTATAAGCAGTCTACGGTTCTCTTGAATGTGCCAAAGAGCAACAAAGCAGCAAGAGTTCTGGGTCTTGATCAGAGATCTCCCAACTGTTCACGTTAATAACTGGGCACAACAACTTCAGGGAAAATCTGGTAAAACCTAGTTAAACTTTGTCTAAAAAGTGACCTGCAGAGTAATCTCAACGGTGCTTAAGTTAGCTGGGAGTGACAGTCATCTACTGGAAGAGCTAAATTAAGTAGGTTCGAAGATGGTTTAGCTAAGAAGGGGTTAAAACAAGGTTTTTGTGAACTTGAGCCTAGAATTGGTTTCAGCAATTTAAGGGTCGTGGTTCTGGTTGACAGTTGCGTGACCTCAGTGCATCGTACATGACCAATTGTAGGCAGTCTACAGCTCTCTTAAATGTGCCAAAGGACAACGAAACCGCAAGAGTTATCAAGAGTATTGATTGAATAGATGGCAGAGCTCTTAGACGGCTTGTTTCATTGATAACGAGGAACCATAACTTCAGTACACCTCCGACAGCGCTAAACATTGTCGAGATAGTTACCTGTAGACCAGAGGTGCCCATGCCCTATGCTCTCGTTGCTCATTTGTTTTTGTAAATGCTCTTCAGCATAGGCTGAGGATCAGTGTTGCCATTTGAACAATTTTTTTCCGACCAAGCTTCCGACGAAATCCGACCTCAACCGATCAAATTAAAAATTTGCGTTATCTTTAAAGTCATTTTTAAATTACAATTTTATGTTTTTTAATAAATTTTTTGTAGTAATGAAAAGATATTCACAACACAAAACGGACCGAAATTCGTTTAAGCAGACCAGCGGACCAAAGTAAAAAAATCTGACCAATTTTGGTCCGAAAAGACCAAAAGCGGCAACTCTGCTGAGGATTATAGTTCCGCATTTGTTTTTGTAAATTATCTTCGGCATAGGCTGAGCATTGTGTGCGAGTGACCGGTTCTAGTTGGTAGAAAGATGTGCTTTCTGTGGCAGATCTTCGATAATTTGCAAGTTTACTGTCGTAAGGTTCGTAATGGGAAGAATGGTTGGAAAACGTTCTGGAGGAAGTGTAGAAAGACTATCCCCGGAGAAGCTGAAAAATGAGCTACGTTTCCACGAGGTGTTCGGAAATATGATGCTTAACTTATGGACCATTAGTTACAGGAATCTACTGGATATAACGCATGACAATGCGATCAGGACTCCCTCCCTCCTCCGATGATTACGACAAACAAAAAGGGAACCAAAAGAGGACTCACCATGTGGTGCGCTTCGGCAAATTTCCGTACAAGGAAAAGTTTTGGGTCGATAAGCATCCAGAAGGCTTCTGGACACGTGTCTACCAGTTTCTATGAAGATTTTTTACCTCCTCTAAAAAAAGGGATGACTTATTGGGATGCGAATGGCGTGACTGCCCCTTTGGAGCGCTGTTAATCACGGCGATTCTAATCTTGAATGACTCTTGCTCCCTGAATCTTGTCTCCCTCATGTCTAAAGTTGAATGTTCGATCAGGCTGCTGAGGCTGTTGTAGAAAGAGGATTCTAGAAATTTCATGTTCAACTTTGGTCCCAGTATGGCGCTGACTGCAGCCACCCTCACATGAAATGATTTCGTTTGATATATTTTCATACTCTCTCTTTTATCATCATGTAAAAACCAAACAGCAATCGCTAATTTGACAAAGTTTCATCTAATTGCTTTTCGCAGAGTTTGACATGCATATCTCACCTAAACATCACTTCACCAGCGTTTCGAAACGATTGACACTTCATCGTTATTGCTGTTCGCGTTCGTTTCAATGTAAACACAATTTTTGCATATGCAAACATTTGACGTCGAACAAGAATAACACAGAATTGCCAATACGCTCGCACATACGCGGACAGACAGACAGGCTTTCCACGTGCTAACTGCTGCTGCGTCAATTTGCCAAGCAGCTGTTTGAAATTTCACGATTAAAGTTTGTCAATGAAAATCGAATTTCCGCTTCAAATCGAAGTGAAAAATAATGCCACCACCACAACACTTACATACAAAACACTGAGAAAACAACACTAAATCGAATAAAGGTGAAGCACAGCGCAAAAAAGCTTCAACGACAAGTCATCCTAACAGGTGCGGTACCAACAAATTGAAATGCTTTAAAGTTATGCTTAAAGTTAGTAGCTAATTTTTACATAATAAATGGAAATTTAAATATTTTTTTCATTAACTACATTTTGTTAAAATATTTTTCTACCACATTTCCTAGTTAAGAAAATTACAAGTCTCATGTGCTACACGACCCTGTCTATGTTGTTTGTTATTACCTTGAAAATGTCATTACGTTTGTGTTGATGCCTCTCAAAGGATATTCAACTTGTTTACGTACGCCAAATGGCGAAGCGAATTATTTTTTCTCAGCAACTGCGCGGCATTTTTTGCTTCCGTCGCTTTGATCTGCTGGGAGCGAAAAAATAGAACAGCACGTAGAATCAAACGACACACGTCACATACGCCACTTGTGCGCAGCAGCATCTTTTGGTGATTTGTACGGCAGGCGCGCAGCAGGGCGCCAACAATTTCGGGGCGACCATGTCAGAGCAGTGAAACGAGTGAAAATGTGAAACGAACAATTGATGGAACGATTTCTATGGCAGAATTGAGCTTAAATGTAATACACTGAAATTCTTTAATGCAGTTTATCGCTGTAGTAATTTTTTAAGAATTTCGAAGAGTCACTTTACCTTCATCAGCCAATTGACGCTGCTTGTCAAAATCAAACTGACTCGCCACAATATGGTATGAATGTTGAAAGAGTGTTGGCTGTCGACTCAGCCTAAGTTAGGGCCGTTGAGAAAAAAAAAATGGGTCTGGAAGCCACGCGGAATGAACCTCCTTTCAAATCCACAAGCTTTGTAAAATACCTTCCACATTCTACCTCTCTCCACTGTCTTTTGGCAGGGCTGCTCTGAGTAGATGTCAAGTCAACGTATACTACATTGTCGGAACTCGTGGTAAAATAATAGTTCTGGGCGACTCGACAAACTACTTCTTACTTCGACGACTTCCACACTCAACCTTTTCCTCTCCTGTCTCTGAAGTTAGAGGCTCTTGGTATGCGTGTTCGCGCCCATTGCTGAATGCGGCACTGGCAGCGCGTACAATCAGACAGCCGGTCCTCGCAATGCAGTCCTCACATGTTATAGATTAAGTTACATGCCATATGCTCGCGTTAAGTGTGTGCAACAACAAACACACACACTTGATTGCTGCACGTAAAAAAATACTTTAGAGAACATGATTAAAATTTAATATTACAATTTTTGATTGGGCATAAATAAGAAAAAAATTAAAAAACTAAAAAAAGAGCGAACTAAAGTTGAACGATATTTTATTCCAACGATTCTTCAAACTTCTGTAAAGATGAAAATCGAATGTTCCTATGCAGAATAATACGATTTAGGTAAAGGATGATAACACGTAAACTGGCTCTTGAATTTTTTTGAAAATTCAGCAGATGTGTCCGTGGTAGCAGGAATAAGGAATAAGGGATACGATACAATAGGTCTTTTTGGACCCAGTGTCTCGGGCAGTTGATGCTCGACTCCCGTATCTATTCTATTCTATATTACTTCTGCTGAGGTTGAGACTCCAGCTGGTAGAAGGATGTGTTCTCTGGATCAGCGTCACAAAAGAAGAGAAGTTATGTATTATGAGTCACAAAAATCTACTTGAAGTAACAAGTTGCATAGTCATTAGAAGGGAAATCAACGACTACCATGGAACACTGCAGGCCTCGACATGAACTTTATGAGAAAGTCGGTGTAGGTCGTTTAGAATCAGGCGAATTTTCAATATGGACAAGATTAATTGTCATACGGTCATAGTGGGAAGATGCGTCAATGTCGAGGAGAAAGTAAAGAAAACTACCTCCAAAAAGAGTTTGCGAGGAGTTCAATTGGTTAAAACTAGAGTTTCAAACAAAGTCCGGACAGTCCGGAAGGTCCGAAGTCCGGACAGTTGGAAGCACTAATTAAAACTGATTTTTTGGTTCTTTAAAATCCATGTATAATTAAACATGTTGATTTAAATATGATCCAAGAAGAATTTCGCCTCATGCGTTTGGTGAATGAGCCATAATTTTCCATTCAAACTACTGCAATTTTTGAGAATTCTTCTATGCGACATAGTGCCAGGCATTATTCTGTTGGAAAACAACATCTCTTTTGTTCGGTAAAGTGGGTATCTTTTCTTCATAACTCTTTGTTTTTACCATATTAACTGCTCACAATACATTTTTTTTCACTCTCTTCACTCAACTGGCTACAACAACTCTTTATCGGGTTACGGCCTGCCGAAAAAGTTCTCTCCAGGCGGTTTCTCTCATTTCACACCAAAAGAAGACGTCCTATCATGTCTTCGACTTGGTCCTTCCACTGGCGACACGGTCTCCCTCTTCGCCATTGATTTCCAACTAACGCATCGAACATGTTTTCGCCGTAGCGTCATTGTCCTTCGTGAGAACTTTTTTTATCATCTGCAACAATTTGATTGAGAATAGGTTTTTCCTATAAATCTGTGGCCAAAAGCAATAAAAGTCTAAATTCATAAGCACTCTTTGAACGAAACTTAACTGAATACTTTCCTAAGTTGATGTGTAGATGAGAAGAGAATCGTTTGTGTCATGCAGCTCAGACTGGTCCAGTTTTGACACTTTCCCAATGGCTTTAAGTGCCAGTAAACAGTTCAAAAGGCCTATTATTTGCGAAATTAATTCGTGCCTTCCAAGTTGAGGTCGGGATACTTTTGATACTCTATGGCACTTTCGATTTCAGATTTTTTTTAACGAGCTAAGATTGCAGCTCCTGACTGGAGAAATCTTTTTCTGTTAAGTGCAGAGAGTCACAATAAACATGTTTGGATATTTTTGGTTATTGACTGCATTTCCTGAAGGCATCCGAAGAGGAAATTTCCATTTCATTGAAATGATATCCGAGTGGACAATGATTGGTGAGTTAACATGTGAGGTTATGTGATGGTGAAATAACACATCGTCATTCTTAGCAAATATGTATATAGAAACGCAATTTGTTACTTTTAATGACTCAATTCTTAAATAGTTAAGTCGCCTCTTCAATAGAAAAACAACTGCTTTGACTTGACTTGGTACTTAAATATTTGAACAAAAATCTCTACTGCGTTCTATTTTCTTTGTGTGCAGCTGCTAACAGCAAATTGAAAATTGAATTGATCTTTCGACGCAAAGGCAGATGAACTTAAGTGAAAAATCGTAACAAGGAACCTTTCACAAACATATAAAAATAGTTGGAAATGCTCGGCAAATGTTTTATGCACAAACAGCTGTACTCAACTTTGAAAAAACTCACTTAAGCAAACTTGATTTGGCTATTTGGAAATTTATGCGAGTCGAATTGTTTGTAGCTTAAAAGTTGCACCTAAAATGAAGAATTAATTGTTGACGCTTTCGGCGGCTGTCACGTTGCCATTGCTGCTGTCAAGCGCGCGCACCCAAAAACTGCCAAAAGCTGCCGACAACTGAGCGCGTATAAGTGTTTGTTATTGGGCTCTAACACTCATCCGTCTAGCTTTGCAAACAAACACACCCGCACACACACACACACACACCTGCAGCAATAAAGGCGCAGCAAGGCAAACGTGAGTGAGCTCGTATGTCCTGCAGCGACTGTTGCTCTATGCCGAAGCCAACGAGCAGCTCATACGAGTGCGTGTGCGTTGAAAGTAATTTCGACAGTAGGACAGTAGCAACAACAACAACAACAACAGCAATAATGGCAGCAACAAGCGTGCGTGTAAGTAAACAAATTAAGCCAACAGTAAGTCGGCTCGGCTGTGACTTACGCCGCAAATGTGAGCGAGACGGTAAATGCTAAAACTGGAATATTACATGTGCATACAAGTATGTCTCTGTGTGTGTGTGCGTGAACGTGTGTATGGCTTTATTAGCAAAAGGAAGATGGCGAGGAATTTCATTAAAGTTCTGTGCATGTAATAAAAAAGTTTTCTGTTTGGCCCCAACTTCGGCGAGATCGAGGCTCAAATACTCGTAACATAAATAATGGGGCAAATTTTATTTGGTCGTCGCCAGTGTTGAACGTTGTTAAATGCAATAATTTTGTAGATGAAAATATGTAAATACTTAAGTATGTGATACATTATTCACTTGAACACGTAGTCGAATTGTGTGCGTAGTTAATTAATTCAGAAAAATCCGAAAATTGTACACAACACTGCACTGGCTGGAACGCGCCCCGACGCTTACTCGAGTTAATGTTCTTTCACTAAGCTTTTAATATATTCAAAGTTGATTTGTAACTGCTCAACGGTTATTGACTGCCAGCCAATTTTTTTCCGCCCTCAGATTATCGAAAATTGATCTGACTCATTGTGCGCTGCCAGCTTGTCTGCGTAACCGCAACACAGCGCCGAATGGAATCGAAAAAGTGGCCGGAAGCAGCAACAACAACAACAACAACGCACCAACTGGATTATAAAAGAAAAGTGTGCGAGTTTTTTAATGTCAGATGGCAGTAAATTCAATTGACTTGGCAATCAAACATGAGCCAACCGAAAGAAATCAAAAACAAAAAATCGTTTGGCAGAAAAAGTAACGCGCCAGCAAGCGCCGCGCGTATGGCAATCAAAAGTTTATTTATTTATTCGGGCCGCCGTTTGGGTTGACGGAAAAAATGTTACGGCAACTACGGTTACGGCTGGTGCGCCGGATGCGCTGATGACTGTGTTGTTTGGTTGTATTGGTTTGACTGTCCGCTAACGGCAAACGGGAAGTGATTTGCCTTTTTTTTAATTCAATCAATAAAAAATGATTTCCTTGTAAAAGCCAAAAATAAACGTAAAAGCCCATCATGCACGCACACACACACACCACATGCACACATACATATGTACATAAATAAAAACAGTATTAAAGAAAGAAGCATGAGCGAAGGGTTGCTGTGCGCCTAAAAGCGCGCACAAATTCTTGTGCTGTCAGAGCTGCTGCCGCTCGTCACAGTTGCGTTGCGGTGCTTTGCGTTGAGTTCAGTTGAAAACATGTTGCTTTTATTAATGTCAAAATAGCAACAAATACAACAACAACAACGTCGTAAGCGCAGACAAATGAGTGACAACAACAACAAAAACAACAGAACCGTTACGTCAGAAACACCAGCAAAATGGGCCTTAACGAATTTAACAAGCACTCAAGCGTGTGTGTGTGTGTGTTTGAGTAAGTGGGTGCATGCATGTATGAGTGAGAGTGTGTTCGAGTGTATGCATGTTTGACATAAATGTACAGGTCTCGATTTAAAAAAAACAGTTTTTTTCATTATGTTTTTTAATTTTTTAAATAAAGTATGAATTTTGATTTTGAGTTGGAATGTACATACATCTTTAATTTAGTACTATTTTATTTTGGAAAAGCTTTCCTGAAACGTAACCACCGCGTTATACGACGGAGACCTATATATATGTATTTGCGTTTATATGTTTATTTGCGTGCGGCTTTTTATTTGCACTTCATTGAATATGAATTGTAAAAATATTCGAGCGGAAGGCAGACAAAAAATTTTGTATTTATGTATTTTTTTTTTAACAAAAAAAAGCTCATACGCACTTACACTGTACTTGCATGTACATATAAATACACTGTAACCAATACAATATATGTGTGTGTGAGTCAAAAATTGCTAAGAGTTATGTGAAATTGAAAAAAATGATTGGCAATAAAAAAAAAATATAATAAATAAAAAATAAAGAAGAAGACTTTATGGAACGCATTCGGTATGTGCAATCTCTGATGGAGTGTTGACATGAAATTGCCATCATGTATGACTTTAATTATTCTCACTAAAAATAGGTTTGGATAATTTTAAGTTTATGGCTCTACAGGACCTGAAGTGTTTGTAATGTGAACAATAAATTAAATTTTTTTGACGCAGCGCTGTTAGTCGAAACAATTTGTCTTCATTGAAATGCATATAAGTATTTATAAATTTTTCGTAGTTATTCATACAAGTATGAACGAATTTTCCATACTTGTATGTCGTGCAGAGAGACTTACATCACCGCAGATGAGTTTAAAATTTGTTACATACGATTTTACAATTTCAAAATATATTCTCTGAAACGCCAATTTGGCTAGTTTCGACTTTAAAGAAACTTAAAAAACGTTTCTTAAGGCACTAATGGGTTAAAGCATATAAAGGCTTTGATCCGTTGCTGATCTGATTGTATTTTTATTTTCATATGATGTGAAAAAACGAATGGCAACAACTGCAGGGAAACTCTCGAAAACCTACTGTGCTACTGCTCCTTTCATTTCTAGAGCTCGTCTGACTTGCTTAAGAGCGCCAACCTTTTCAGGACTCGAACAGGTCTTGAAGGGAGGCTTTAAACCTAACTTATGATACAAACTGTTGGGCACAGATAGCGACTATTTGAACCATTCAGTCAGCTGTATAACAATGTTGTATAACAGGAAGTAAGACTTCCTCAACTCAACTCAATTCCTTCCAAGTTCTCCTTCTTCAACGTCCTCTAAATTTCTATTCTCCAAGGAATTCGTATACTAACTACATTTACTTTCAGACAAACTTGAATGTTTGCGCCGTCCGAGTAAAAAAAAAATGTAGAGTTACACAACATTAACTGCCATACGACAGACATTCCATAAACTTATATAAACAAGCAGCAAACTGAATGCAATCTGACAACTATACACAACACAACATGGAACAGCGAATAACGAAAGCTGGAGTAATGCAAATAAATAAATTTAAACTTTAACTACGCGCAAGTAGCAACACAACTGCGAGCAGTTGACTCGAGCATCTGTTGAAAAACTTATAATTAAAAATTCTTCATAAAAACGTAACAAAGTTTTATTTATCTGCATTTTCGATGCTTTGTTTTATTTCGTTGCCATTACGCAACAATACAACAACTGACGGATTGCGGGGCTGACAACTTATATGAAGTGACACAAGACACCGACGATGTCCACATGCAAAAGATGCGGTTTGAGGCTGTTAAAGAATTATTACGTAGCGGAAGCTTGGTAGCAATTCTTAGTTTGGTTTTGGCAAGCAAAGCTGCAACGGAATATAAAGTATTTTCAATAAAGTGACTGCTAGTTTTGAACTGCGTTGAAGAATTTTAGTGTGTTTTATTTTTGAGCACAATCCAGTGATACGATTTATGTCTGCATTGAGGCAGCAGAATTAATTTTCGTAACACTATCATAACGAAAATGAGAAAATTGAGCATCGAGAACGCAGTAAAGGGTATAAATATGTCGATTTAAAATTTCAAAAATACGTTTAGATGTCTCTGGGAAAAACTTTCTTGTAAGAAATGAGCCTATTCTGAAATGAAAATATGTATGGCAGAGTGTATGAAAACAATTCAAGCCAACTAAAAACGTTTAATTGTGTTCAGCTAAAATTTCAATAATCTTTGAAATATTACCGAACCTTAAATTATGTTATGAGGCTATGTCTTTTATATATCTTATATCTTTTACTTCGTCTGATGTTGATTTGATGTTGACTGAAGACTGAAAAAACATGCATTGAATTATTTCTGATTGTGAGTACTTTCTCCAAGCCTGAAGCCAATGAACTCAATAAGAAAGTTTCTCTTAACCCCTAAGATTTTCTGTCTAATTATTTCTCGTTTGAAGTCCCTTTACAATATTTAAAGTCAAAAGTCCCATTAAATCGTGTTTCCTCATATGAAATGTTAACCCATTGTTGATCCCGTTTTTAAAAAAGTGAAAAACCAAATTCAAATTTTTAAAACCAAATTTAAAGTCAAGAGGACCATTAATTCATTTATTCTCATAGTTTCTCCATAAAAACTGTTAACCCATTGTTGACCCCGTCAGATTTTGATTTTCAAAAAAGTGGTTTTATCATGTTTAAAGTCAACTAAACCATTAAATCATATTTACCCATACATGAGCTCAAATCAAGTTTCTCTTAACCCTTTATTGACCCCCATCAGATTTTCTGCCTAATTATTTCTCATTCGAAGTCCCTTCACAATATTTGGAGTCAACAGTCCTATTGAATCATGTTTCTTCATACAAACTGTTAACCCATTGTTGACCACGTCAGATTTTGATATTCAAAAAAGTGAAAAACGTGTCGCATAGTTTTTTATTTCAATTGTTTTCACCAATTCTCAAATCATTACGCCCATGAAGCCATCATGCTCAGCTTTGTTTTAATTTCAAGTGATTTCACCAACTTTGAAGTCAATAGGGCAAACGGTTCAGGGGTTTTTCTTAGTATTTCCGTATACGAACCTTAACCCTTAGTTGTGATTTTCGAAAACTTGAAAAATACGGATCTTATTTCTTTTTGATTTGGAGTATTTTCATTGAGTTTGAAATCAAAAGACCAATTGAATCAAGTTTTTTCATACAACACTTTAACACATGTGTTGCCCATTTAAACCTCGAATCTCCCAAAGATCCCAATTAAGTGAAAGTTAAATTTCTAAATTGGGCCTACAGTTAAAATTTCATGTTTGCAGCTTCAATGGTTTGTGAGTCAGTCTGGACCAACAATTTTATGTATATGGACTAGAAAATTCACCATCGGAAATATGCTGCACAAGATATACTATGGTCAAGACCCAAAACCAGATAAAAATTCATATAAGAATTTAGAAAATTTAACACCAAAAATATATATTTTAGGGTATAAAGGCCATTTAGACCAACTGAAACAATTACTTGTTCCTGGTTATATGAAAATTGTTTATGTATAACTCTGTAAAATTTATTATTAATCAATAATTGATTAATTTTCAGCATCCGAATTCAAATCTTTGTCATTCTTTGAGGTTTTTAGTTTTAGCTCTCAATTTGATTTTTAACCATTTTTGATAATCTTTATTTTTGTTAAATTTTTGCTTTATTTAATTTAGTCTGCAAGGAGATTTTATAACTAATTATTAATTATTAATTAATTATTAATTTATAGCAAAAGTAAATCATCAAAATCATCAAAAGTAAATCATTGAATGTAGCTCAATTGATTTCAATTAAACTAAAACTTTTGAAACTTTTGCATTTAAGGCTTCAATGACTCACAATTATGTGATACTAAAATCTAAAAACAAAATGCAATAAGTGGGCTTAATCGATTCGTTTGTTGTGATTGGATTTTTCCATTTCAATTTTGCGCCTTGCTCCGTCGCGTTGCGTGCAAATTGCAGCAACAGGTTGCCGCAGAATGCCTGAAGCCAAACTCACTGTTCGAAACAAAACTCGATTATTTCTTGTAAGAAACAACTCAACAACAACAACAGCAACAGTAGAAATTATACGAAAATTTCCTTGCATTATTTCGAAGAAGACATAAATAATTTGCTTTTGTTAAATGCGGCAGCAAGATTTGAAAGTCATTTATGTAATTATTGCCGTCTGCAATCTTGGAAATACTAATATAGCTACGCACATAAATAATAAATACAATGACAACAATGCAAACATACAAATACTTACAAATAACAACAACGAGGGCCAACAAATTGATTTGTTGGCGGCGTACAATGGGATTTAATAGAGCAAAATGTTGCCATTGTATTTATGGTTGTTCGATATGCTATTGTGTTGCTCAAACTGTTGTTGTTGTTGTTCTTATGGTTATTGTAGGTCAAAGCTCCGTTGCCGAATGTGCAATGAAATGTAAAAGCAACAACACAACCAAACACTGGCAGCAACCCAGAACAACCACGACCGCTCACAACCACATACACACCGATTTGCAACGTCATCACTTGACGCTATTCCCCCGCCTCCCGCACTGAATAGCCATTGAACGATATGGCCAGCTGTCGCCAATCGCATGGCGCGCCTTTGCTGCTGCTCTGCTTTGAATTATGCCGAGTCGCATAAAACGCATAAAATATGGAAAAAGTGTAAAGCGGCAGTGCGAGCGAGTTAGCATCGGAAGTCTGTTGACAAATGAAATTTTAGATAATAACGAATGATGACGACGCGACGGTAATGCGAATGTTGATGCTGATAGCATCTCTGTGTGTGTGTCTGTGTGTGTAAGTGTGAGTTTGCTGCTGTCAATTCATAAGAATTGCACGTGCGAAAGTGAATGCATTTGCCAATGCGGCAGCGGCATGTCAAGAGCATTTGTGACGTCATTGTTTACTCAGCAATATTGTTGCTTTTGGTGTATGTGTGTCAGTTCCAACGTCGCGCATAGCGAAGAGCGGCACATTTTCATTGTGCGGTCGTGAGGCGTGCAAAGAGCGCATGACGCGTTGGTCTACTCTGTTTCTATCTCTCTCAGCTGTTTTGCAGCGAGTTGCCCAATTGACGATTTTTGTCTCTAACTGCTCAACACTGCGTATACGTAACATTTGTTAGGTATTTAAAAGGCAATTTTTATTTTACGCAAAATTGATGTTATCTCTTTTACTATTTTGTGTTATAGGGGTTTGTCAAAAACACTCGTTTTCTAATGGATCACTACCACAACTCGTGAATACATCTCTAACTGGTATCGTTAAGGGGCCAAAGGAGGTCTACGTGTGGTCATCGTGCGGCCAGTCTACCCAACTTCTACTATAATTTGGTTTACATTTAAACATTCTGATTCTTCTGCTTCATTATTAGATTAGGTCAGGTAGAGCACAACCCGTGTCAATCACCTATGGACCCTTTTGGCTGCCTAGCGACATCAGCCAGAGTTCCTTAGCGTTGTAGGTCAGTAAATTATTCAGTTATTTCACCGTTTACTGCGTAAGAAAAATTTGCACAATTCAGAATGTGATCACTTTTGTTGCGTACATCATTCACAACCTGGAAAAGATTGAGCGAAAAAACTATCCAACTAACTGGATAATATGTATTATGAAAATTGTGTTGTATTGTTACTTTTTGACTACTGTTTTAATCGAATTTCATTACCAATGGCAGAGAATTACTTGACACTGCTTGAACGATTATAACCACTTATCCAAATGTGAGTAGCTCACTCACATATGAACACAACCCGGAATATCTACTTGACTATGTCTAAGTATTCACTTGTTGACTCAGTTTTTCCAAGTTGTTCACCTTGGCTCATCATTTTTATTGGTTAGACTCTGGTCATCTTTCCCTAAAATTCTATGTCTTTTTCCACTTCCCCCATTTATCTCTGTGTCTTTGCGGAAATCTATGAATCCATTTAGCTAGCGACCTTATTAGCGACCTCTTATGGACCGTTGGGGAATCCATGGATTCATCTACATAAGATGAGATTTGATATTGTCCTTGTCTTTTGAAACCATCGCTCCATCCAAAGATCTGAGAGCGGTTCTACAGATGAAACAAACTTTGTCTTATCGATCAATGCAGAATCCATCGAGCCATTCAGCCATTGATCTCAGAGTGGTTCTATAGATGGCATAGTTCTTTATGAAACCATCTAGTCATTCATTTAATCATCGTTCTGAGAGCATTCCATAGATAAAATTTTTTTTTTTTTTTTTTAAACTTCCATTTTTATTACACCTGCCTAATAAAAGGCATCTCGTAATATTCTAACATTATTTGGAAATAATTTATGTACATAGATCAATATCAGAATATACAATTATTTACGAACTTAACAAAACAATAGCGTATAACAGTAAGTTAAATTACAGTTTACAATACATACATACAGTTTACATTATATTTTTCATTAAAAATTTCTAGATGGTAAGTCAGAAGTTGTAAGTCGTTTAAGCCTTCGGATTCGCCTTTCTTCGATCAGGGGTATATGCTGTATTTCGACGTTGCCGTGATTTTTCATGTCAATAATATGTTTCGTGCTGAGTTTTTTTATTGTTTCTTCAACTGTGCTGATTGAAAGGTCCCGATGCAAAGAGTCGTTTGTGATGTACCAAGGAGCGTCAACTATTTTTCGTATTATTTTTGATTGCGTACGCTGTACAATGTCAACGTTTGTTTTGCATGCCGTGCCCCATATCTGAATACCATACCTCCAGATAGGAGCAATGATAGTGTTGTATATCAGTAATTTGTTGCTTAGGGATAAGTTTGATTGTTTACCTAGAAGCCATTGCAGTTGTCGGAACTTGTTGTTAATCTCATTCTTTTTTCTCTTAATATGTTCACGCCATGTAAGTTTTGCATCAATTGTCATACCCAGGTATTTTGCCTTATTGTCAATATGAATTGTGCTGTCGTCTATTTTAAGCGGGTGCTGGTTAAAAGTTCTGTTGGTGTAGATGACTTCTACTGTTTTTTCAGCATTTATCTGGATACCCCAGGTATTGAACCATCTCACCGTGTCATTTATTATGGTTTGAAGGTTTTGTTCAGCTGTTTTAAGTTGCTTGCTAGATGAAAGCAAAACTGTGTCGTCGGCAAATGTTGCAATCATGCTGTCGTCAAAAGAAGGAACAGGTACGTCCGCAGTATAAATTAAGTATAGAAGAGGACCTAACACACTGCCTTGAGGAACACCAGCACTCATAGTGCGCATTTCTGAGTCAGCATCTTGAAATTTCACAAAGAAATGTCTATTTTTTAAGTAGCTTTGCAATAAGTCATAAAAGTCAAGTGGTAGAAAGGATTTTAGCTTATGGAGTAGACCTTTGTGCCATACACTGTCAAACGCTTTTGCGACGTCAAGATACACTGCCGCACAGTATTTTTTGTCATCAATGTCTTTGTATATCTTATTGACAACTCTATGAATTTGCTGAGTCGTTGAGTGTTTGCGCCTGAATCCAAATTGGTGTGTTGGAATTATGTTTTTCTGAGTCAAGATGGGGTCAAGTCGTTCGATGAGAAGTTTTTCGTATACTTTTGATAATGTTGGTAGCAAGCTTATAGGTCGATATGATGTTGTCTCGGTTGGGGTTTTCCCCGGCTTCACCAGCGCGATAATCTTAGCTACTTTCCAAACCACAGGAAAATATTTTAGCCGTGATATTGCATTGAAAACGTTTCTGATATACACATAGGCTGCGTTTGGTAATTCCTTTAAAACTTTACCGGATATTAAGTCAAAGCCAGGTGATTTTTTACTTTTAAGAGTCATGATTTTTCGTCGAATCTCATCTGTTGTCATTTTAGGTATGGCTTTGTTTTGTATTTCTCGCGTTGTTGGTAATATTATTGTTTGTTGGTCAAGTGGATTTGAAAACGTTCTTTCAAAATGTTGCGCAAGGATGTCAGCTTTTTGTGAGTTACTTCTGGCCCAAATTCCGCTGGGACTTTTGATGGGTGGTTGATGAGGTATAGCGTTGTTTAGGTTTTTAGTAGCTCTCCACAGTGAGTAATGTGCTGACATACTGGGCTCTAAATTCGTCAAATAATTGCTGAGTCTATCTTCCTTGTCCTTTTTTAGCATCATATTAACTTCCTTCGTTATGTCATTAAGCTTAGCTTTGTCTAGTGGGTGCCTGGACCACTGCCATTGTTTACGGAGCCGTCTCTTCTGCTTTATTTTGTTAAGAATGTTATTACTTAGTTTTTGCATAAAACGTTTTGGTCCAAGTGTTGGGGTTGACGCACTTGCAGCTTTGATTACTATGTCATTGAAGTATGCGATAGCTGAATCGACATCTTGTTTAAACTTTAAGCGGACATTCATCATTAGATTACGGTCGATTATTTCTCTAAAAGACTGCCAATCAGTTTTAAGGTTATATGGCAGGAATTGTTGTGATAGTCGAAGTGGCTGGCTTAAATATGACAGTATAACGGGGGAGTGGTCGGAAGATAAATCGAAGCAAGATTCAATTGTCATGCAGTCTTGCTCGATGTTGCGAGTAATGTAAAAGTCAAGTAAGTCTGGAATTTTAACTGAGTCAGAAGGCCAATACGTTGGTTGTCCACTACTTATAAACCGGCTTTTATTTTCTTTGATGGCGTCCAGTAGGTTTCGTCCTTTTTTGTTAGTCAATCTAGATCCCCACATTATGTTTTTAGCATTAAAGTCACCACCAGCTATGAATCGCTTCCCAAGTGTCCGAAGGAAGTTGAAGTAATTTGTTTTGTCATTGTTATATTTAGGCGGGCAATATATTGATGAAATAGCTATTGCTCCACGTTGATCTTCGATTGCGATTACTGTTGCTTGAATGTTATTTGTCTTCCAGCTTTCCATTTCAATACATTTTATGTCGTCTCTAAGAATAATTGCAGTACCGCCATGGGCTTTATTTTCATAGATAAAATAAACCTGGTTTTATGAACCATTGGAAAATCCATCGCTTCAGCCAACCATCAATCTGACAGCAGTTCTACAGATGAGATGGTCCTTGATTTAAGAACCATTGGGAAACCCATCGATTCAGCCAGCCATTAATCTGACAGCAGTTCTACAGATGAGATGGCTCTTGATTTATGAACCATTGGAAAATCCATCGCTTCAGCCAACCATCAATCTGGCAGCGGTTCTATAAATGAGATGGTCTTTGATTTATGAACCATTGGGAAACCCATCGATTCAGCCAGCTATTAATCTGACAGCGGTTCTATAGATGAGATGGTCCTTGATTTTTGAACCATTGGAAAATCCATCGCTTCAGCCAACCATCAATCTGACAGCGGTTCTATAGATGAGATGGTCTTTGATTTATGAACCATTGGGAAACCCATCGATTCAGCCAGCCATTAATCTGACAGCGGTTTTGCAGATAGATGGTCCTTGATTTTTGAACCATTGGAAAATCCATCGCTTCAGCCAACCATCAATCTGACAGCGGTTCTATAGATGAGATGGTCTTTGATTTTTGAACCATTGGGAAACCCATCGATTCAGCCAGCCATTAATCTGACAGCGGTTTTGCAGATAGATGGTCCTTGATTTTTGAACCATTGGAAAATCCATCGCTTCAGCCAACCATCAATCTGACAGCGGTTCTATAGATGAGATGGTCTTTGATTTATGAACCATTGGGAAACCAATCGATTCAGCCAGCTATTAATCTGACAGCGGTTCTATAGATGAGATGGTCTTTGATTTATGAACCATTGGGAAACTCATCGATTCAGCCAGCCATTAATCTGACAGCGGTTCTATAGATGAGATGGCACTTGTCTTATGAACCATTAGGATGTTCATTAATCTATTCAGTCTTCAATCTAAGAATGGTTCTATAGATGAGAAAGCCCTTGTCTTGTTAACCCTTAAGGAAATCCATGGATCGATCCAGCCATTGATTTGAGAGCGATTCAATAGACGAGGTGAGGAGATGAGAATCCATCGATGGATCCAGCCATTGATCTGCGATTCGTTTTAAAGTTGAAATGAACCATTGAGCAATCAATCGATCCATCAAGAAAGGTTCTCCAGATGATGATGATTCTTTGCCTTGGAAAATCCATGAATCCATCTGGTGGATTTGAAAGCAATTCTGTTGATGAGATAGTCTTCGTCTTTTGAACCACTGCCGAATCCATTGATCCATTCATCCAGCTATCAGTTTGAGAGCAATTCTATAGTTTAGATAGTTCTTGCCGTATGAACCAAAGGGAAATCTATGGAGCTATTAATCTGAGAGCTATTCAATAGATCAGTTGATTTTGGTCTTATGAACCATTGATCTGCAAGGCGTTCTATAAATTAGATAGTCCTTGTCTTGTGAATCATTATGGAATCACTTAAAATCTAACAGGTCGTGCTATACACTCTTTTATAAATCCTATCTAATCCATCTGTTTCCATTGGCTTATCAGACCGTAACCATTCAAATTTGCCATCTACAAGTTACAACCTGCTCTATTCTCCATGGATTTGTCTCCACATTGTACATACGTACATATATATATTCATATATATTCATACGTCATTCTGCCGCATTTAATCCATTCATCCGTTGGTCTATAGTTGTCTATATGTATTATTATACCTGCATAAATTCCCACACCCACTCGTTGCTGCAACGCAAAATTTCAAGCGACCAGGTGATCGATTCAAAAATGTGGCAACACATCGTTGCCAACGTTGGTGCTCTTCGTTGGCGCTCTTCGCTGGGAAAACGATTCGACGGCAGCACGAACGTGTGCCATTTGGCCACGAGTGGATATTTACCTATGAGATGTGTGCGGCGGGTGGACTTTCGAATGGCTGGAAAGAATAAAATCGCTTGGCACAGCGCGAAATGGCTCAGTTTCAGTGGAACTGCCGGCGGTAAAGCGTGATTGTGAACACGAAAAAACAGCGCCAACAACAACAGTTGAACCAACAGCAACCAAAGTGAAAGTGGCCAATGTGTGATTAAGGGGGGAAAAATTGCAAATATAGCAACAACAACAACAACAAAAAAAATAAGAATATAACAAAAATAATGGCAGCAGCAGTGCTGCGATGAGCGCTTCATATGAATAACTACAACAACGACACTTATAATTAATTATACGACAACAACAATTATAAGAATATAACAACAGTAATAAGTAGTGAAGACAAAGTTGACAAATTCGCGAGTGGCAAAGTGGCCAGTGTGTGTATGTGTGTGTGTGCAGCGCTCCGAAATTCGTAAAAGTATGCAAATTTATTAAATTATTGAAAATCTGTTTAATTTATAAAAACAAAATGAAAGTTTCTGCTTAAATAACGTTTTTGAAAAGTGACCATTTTATATAACGAAATGCGTAAATTGTTGTGATAAATCAGATTAGAATTCGACTTGACTTTGAGTCAACCTCGGCGCGGTGTGAGGCGCAGAGCAACAGTCAAAACGAAGCAGGCAGCAGCAGCAATAACAACAACAACAACAACGGCTCGAGCAGCATCAGCGGCAAGAAGTCGTTGTCAGTTGTCAGCAATTGTCATTTGTGCTCTGGTGTGTGTGTGTGTGTTTTGATCTGAGAGTGTGCGGCTTTTCCTATCCATGTGAGTGTCTGTGAGTGTTTGCGCCTGTAAGCAGGATCTGATGAGAAATGAGAAAGTCAAGCGAACGTTGCTGCTGGCTCGTTGAACACGGCCGCTGGCGTTGAGTTGAACGAGCGAGCGGGTGGGCGTTGGGTAATGACGTCGACGTACGCGGATTTTTGTGCCGGATTAACTGCGGCCAGATAACAAATGAAATGAAATTCAAAACGCCATGATTAAATTGCAAGAAGTGTGTTCGGCATACCGTCGCTGCCATTAGAGCGAACGGCCGCACGGCCAACAGTTTGCCATATTGAGTGCGAAGCCGCAGGCGAGCGTTGGTCGGCGCGTTGCGGTGGCTTTTGCGATAAGCACAGAGCGAGAGTGCGTGCACCGCATACCGAAGCGCTGCGCGGCGTCTAGAATGTAGACAAAAACATAATGCCAACAAATGAATAGAAAAACAAAAACACTGAACGTTGAAAAGCGCAAATGCAAGAACAACGGGAAACAAAAGCCCCAAACGCTCGCGGCACAAAAACAAAGCGTTCGCCAATGCGTCAAATGTTTCCCCGAATTTCAAAGAGGAAATTATGCTAATTTATACGTAAGCATCGCAACAACAGTAACAACAACAAACAACAACAACAGTAACAACGAATTAAAAAATCAACAAGAGCAACAACAAAAACAAGTACACAATAGCCGCAATAGTAGAACACGCGCGCAACCACTGACAAGCTACAATTTGTATTATCAGCAGTCGTTGCAGCAAACTTCAACGAACAGCAAGCAACAAGAGCAAAATAACATTGAAAAATTAGACAAAACGTTGAGCGAAAAAAAATGAAAAATTAAAAATGAAAAAAGAACTGAAATGGAAATTAAAAAATACAAAGCGAAAACATTGTGCAAACAAATGTGTAAACAAGTAAATAAACAAACCAACAGGCAGACAGACAACGGGCAGACAAATAGATAGCAAGATAGCGACGCAGCACGGTCGATAGACAGTCGAGCAGAAATTAGCATTTTGCGGCAGTCGGGCGCTGCGTGCGTCGTGTGACGCTTAATCGCTTCTCATAACTCGGTGCGGACTGTGTTGATCGACATTTGGCGGGTTAAGCTTCTTAGCTTGGTTTCATATAAATTTTGAATCACATACCTACTATTTGGTTTTATTCTATAAGATTTTATTTTATTTCAGTACATTTTATTTATTTTTTTTGTGTTGATGTGTTTGATTTTGTTTCACTTCATTTTATTTTTTTAATTTTAAGTTAATTTAGATGAAAATTTATTGATTTAAATTTATTTAAAATAAACTAATTCAATAAAATCAAATTAATCAAAAATTTGATTTTACTGAATTCTATGTTATTTTTTAATTTCATTTAATTTATTTTATTTTGTTTTTTTAATTTCATTTAATTTTATTTTATTTTTTTATTGTATTTTATTTTGTTTTTTTTATTTTATTTTATTTTTTTTTATTTTATTTTTTTTTTTTTGTTTTTTTATTTGATTTGATTTGATTTGATTTGATTTGATTTGATTTGATTTGATTTGATTTGATTTGATTTGATTTGATTTGATTTGATTTGATTTGATTTGATTTGATTTGATTTGATTTGATTTGATTTGATTTGATTTGATTTGATTTGATTTGATTTGATTTGATTTGATTTGATTTGATTTGATTTGATTTGATTTGATTTGATTTGATTTGATTTGATTTGATTTGATTTGATTTGATTTGATTTGATTTGATTTGATTTGATTTGATTTGATTTGATTTGATTTGATTTGATTTGATTTGATTTGATTTGATTTGATTTGATTTGATTTGATTTGATTTGATTTGATTTTATTTTATTTTATTTTATTTTATTTTATTTTATTTTATTTTATTATATTTTATTTTTTTATTGTATTTTATTTTATGTTATTTTATTTTATTTCATTTTTATTTTTTTATTGTATTTTAGTTTACTTGAGTTTATTTAATTTAATTTAATTTTATTTAATTTTATTTAATTTTATGTCATCTTATTTTATTTTATTTTATTTTATTTTATTTTATTTTATTTTATTTTATTTTATTTTATTTTATCTTATTTTATTTTATTTTATAATAAAATAAAAATTTTTGGTTTTTTGTCACCTTTCATGTTAAACTCAAATTCAATCTTTTGCTCTCACAATTTTATCTGCAATCTACTTAACCCTTTCGGTACAGCTTTTTACTGGGGAAAGTTAAAATTTTAAATTTTACGTTTTAGGCTTCTATGTGGTTATGTTAGCAACATTCCATAAGAAATTTTGAAATTTTTATACTCGGACCCTGTATTTTGGAGTGTTTTTCTATGAGAGCAACCACATCGTTGTGGCTGTAATAATTACTTAAACATAAAACTTTTTATGCATAACGAAAATTTAAATATTTCTTCATATACTTCAGCCAAAATTTTATTAAAAAAAGTATCTAAATTGAAAGAAAACGTCAAATTAAAAAAGTTATCTAATTTTGTCTGCTTCTTCTTCCTTCACTATCTCAAAATATACCATTAAAAAAACGTGTATACTTCTCTTCTCTCAACTTAATTATTCAGCTTATTAATTTCGTATTTTTCCTAAAACTTCAAACTATTCTAAGGAACAACAAAAATATAGTATCCACAAGTTTTTTTACCTAAAACAGGCACTGAAAAGAGACTATGCCATATGGCATAGAATAACCGAAAGGGTTAATACCAACCTTAGCACAATATTTCTCCATAAGTGCGAGTACTTTAGAACTTAAGCTACCGACCAACGCTCGTGCTTGCATGAATGCCGCAGATAAGTCGACGCCTCGTTCACGTGCCAACCTGAGAACGGGACCGAACACGAGCAGCTGACTGATTCGACGTTAATGTGTCTACGTAGTATCAGCAAATATTGCATGCAGATAGGAATAAGATAAACCATATTGCCACTGGCTCGTGCCGATGGCAAGAAAGAGAGAGGCAGAGAGGGAGAAACGTGTTGTGGTCAAAACGGTGTTGCGTGCACGAAATTGTCGCTGCAACAGCCATTATTCAAATTGGCTGCGCGGAAAGCGCAAATTAAGTGCCTTCATTTCCAAATAATCGCACGAATCGAACGAAAAGGGCGCACGACAAGGCGAATACAGTTCGATACAGTTGAAACCTACAAGAATTGGCAATTTTATTGCTGATTGTTTTCAAAGTGAAAACCGTGATAAAAAAAAATAAGGTAGTTCCATGTCTACTGAGAAGAAGAAGTGAAACTACCTTCTATTTTTGTATTATGGTAAAAACTCCAACAAAAAGTCAACTGAAAAAACATAAATATTCCAAAACTATTCATTTCAAAAATGTGCTAAGTTAAAAAGATATGTTAGCCATAATCACAAATTGATTAAAAAATGCACTGAACCTTTTATAATTAAACACCTAATAACTAAACTTTTAGTTTTCTTCCAACTTTGTACATTTTTTAAGCAGGGTTTGCTGCTTAAAACTGCGTTAATGTATTTGCTTGTGTGTGTTTATGCCAGTAATGGCCATTCTGTTGCCGACATCTTGCGAGTAGCTGAATAGTCATAGCAGGTTTATACCCTCGCATTGTGAATATACCCCAATGGCCCAGTTCAGCAATAAAAATGACTAATTAAGAGCAGTTTTGCCAGCGTTTTGCTCGGCTGTGGTATCAATTTGCCACACTTTAGGGACAAGAAAGGCAATTGCGACTACTATGAATTGAATTAAATTGTGTTTCAAGAATTTATGCAAATTTTTTTTAAATGTCAAGTGACAAGGATATTCCTGGAATGTTTTCGAATGATGCACAGATGAAGACTTTTCAATTATATTTATTTTTATTTCTTCTTTTATTTTTTCTTGAAGTAAGTTTTTAGAGGAAGGTAAATTTAAGTTTTAATTTAAAAGTTTCGCTTAACAAAATTGACGCCATTATTTGCTTTTCAAATAAAAATTATATTAAAAATGTAATTTGTTAAAATTGTTCTTTGCATTTTCTTTTGAAATACAACTCAAATATTGCCCCCCAATTGGCCTCAATTACAATCGGTAATTGTTTGGTGCGGCATGTCAAAGCGTCGCCCAAAAATAAACTCACACCTTTATCACCTAATTAGCATTTTATCTTTGTCTACTTAACGCTGCAAACGCGTTTTCACATAACGATGGCTGTTTATCAGCCGCTCCCAACACCACTCAGCCAACCACGCCGTCCACCAGCAGTGGCCGATGTTGGCACTAAATATTCGTTTTCTGAGCAGTAAACCATAATCCTGTTGGCATTGCAACGGACTCCTTGTGGTCCGAGTGCGTTCTTTTTTACATTGTAAATAAAAATTTAAAAAAAATAAAATTTGTATTTATAAAATCTTTTGTTAAAATATAAAGTAGAGCTGATTTTTAAGTTACTAGGTGGGAGTCAACACTTTTAAATATGAGTACACTTAGAACAACAGGGCCCGTTGTGATATCAGTTTTCCTTCTCAAGGACACAAAAACCGAATCAATATGGACGAGATTGGCTTTAAGTCTTGCGTTGCTAGACTGCGTTTTTCCCATTTCGAGGTCGAGTACTTCTTTGGATTGGATGGATTGCAAAGCATATTGTTACGAAAATGACTTCTCTAAGTTCGTTTTGGATTGTGCTTGAAAATAAAACAACTTCATTTACTCAGCGCAAACGCAGTCAAAAACCAACAATCGCTTTATTTACAAATTTACTACTTTACACTACTACTATTGCATGTTTCCCCTTTGCTTGCTCAACACAGACTCGAGCCCCTGCGCTGCACACTGCTGCCTTTTATACTTGTTTGGTTTATCGCGCCGATGGTTCTTGCACATTCCATTACCATTCGCGAGCCATCCCTGCCATATCGGCATTATAGCATGCCGGCCGTACTTCAAAGTGCATGCCTAAAAGTATGCTCGCATTTATGCATAGCACAGCACAGAGTGCCTCATCGTTACAATATCATATAGTCACTGTTTACTTGAAATATCTCTACTCCCTTCGATCGATCTATTTTACATCAACTCAGAAAGTTAAGGAACTTTATCTGCCCACTCAACCAAATATAGCGGAATCCAAGCTAAGTTAACCTAACCTAAATAAAACCTCAATGGTTTCCTACGGCTGCTGCATAGAGCGGAAAGTGATCTCAGCATAATCTTCTTGCGTGACTGCCAAGTAGCCATTGACCAGTGTGAACAGCTATCGACAACCACTAAGAGTAATTTGTTTTTAAGGTCAAGCAGAAAAACTGTTGTGGTTGAAATACATTTATTTATTCATTATTTATTCAAATTTTGAACAAATTGATTCTACAGACCAGATAACAAATCAAAACAAAATAGATCTCTCTCTTCCCAGAGTAATAGTCTTAAGAATTATTAGTTTAATTGAACTATATTATTTTGTAATGTTCTTGTTCTTATCGAAAAAAAAAAAATAATAATAATATTATATTTTACTTAAATCTGAAAAGTACAAATAGAATCAATAAGCAGAGGGAACTTATTTTTAAACATTGATAGATCAAACTCCAAAGAATTTGAAAACATTTTTAGCTTAGACAATGTTCGAAGTATGTTATGCGTTATGTTCCCGATTTAAGCCCGATTTGTTGCTCTGTCTTAGGTTAGGTTAGGTTAGATTGAAATGGCTGGATAGCAGATATCCTACACTTAGGCCAAGATGCTGGCCCATTGTGATGCCATATACAGCTTAAGCTAACTGGATTGTTCCTGGTCAAGCCATCTGGACGATGCGACGAACCTAAGAAGGTTTTTGACATCTATGCAGGATGTTTCCGCTAGGTTTGAGAGGAACGGTTGTCCAAGGATGCGTAGCCTACTTCTGCAAAGTGCTGGGCAGTGACAGAGGAGATGCTGTACGCTTTCTTCCTCTTCAGCACAGTTGCTCTGTCTTGCCGCTCTCTGAAAGAGCCCAAGCGTTCTTAATCCTTACTTCCCCTATCGACAGTGTGCTTGTCAGTTTGTTTGCTTAGCAGTTCCACGAGATAACTTTGTTGATCAGCCATCTCGTCAAGAGGTTGACGACAACTAGTCACTATTTCTCATGTCAGAAAGTCCCTAGCCCTGATAATCGCTTGGTTGTCAGACAGTCGGTTAGATTCGGTTTGGGTTAGGTAAGGTTAAAGTGGGTGTCAAGACCCGGGATCTCTTCTTAATTGGGAAAACACAAAAAACGCAAAAATTCTGTTACCAAACCCATATCTAAAAAAATGGAAACGTAACTTGCAACCTTTGTCTTCCATTTGTACGATATATCGTACAATTTTTTAAAGACTCGGGAAAAATATTTAGACGCAAAAAATATGAAATTTATTAAGTTTTATAAATCAACTGAGACTCAACCGTTGAAATTGTTCAGCTTTTTGCAACCAAAAAGTATTACATATTTAAAAAATCCTTTCTGGTTTTTCAAATTCTTGCAAAGAGCTGCTTACAAAACTCACTCATACTGTGCAACCAGGGCTTTTATGATTTATATTTTTAAACAGTATGATGCAACACAGCCCACTTAATAAAAATTAAAAAGCCGTTCCATAAAAAATGCGTTCGCTGTCAAATAAAAAATCGGACAAGACAATTTTACGATATATCGTACAAATTTCCGGAAACGGTTTATTTCTCACCTCGGCATTATATTTCAAAAAAAGCATTTGGACATGTTCGAGCATAAATTTTACAGGCTGGCAACGCCGAATTCATGGCGAATTGCCCATAAATTTTGGACGCGAACGTTTTATCTGCATTAAATCGTTTTGAAGATTTTGCTGTTATTATTGCTGCCACCAGTCAGAAACCCAAATAACAACAACACAGCTGTGTTGCCGCAGCAGCAATTATATACATACATACATATACATATGTACATATTATGTACATATGTAGCTATTGCATAGCGTTGGGCGCAAATGCGGCGTGCAGGTCGGACAACGGAATACGTCAGCTGTCTGAGAATTGGGATTTGGGCTAATTTTGTTATCGCGCTTTCGCCGAAAAAATACGCGATGCGAAATTCTCGGGCCATTGCCAAAGATTAAAAAGCGGCGCAGTGAACGGCAAGAGACAGCAGCAGAGACGCAGAGGGATTATACAAACTAAATAAAATACAATGAAAAATGGCCAACGAGTTCGTTCGTACGTACGAAATGCCAACGCTGACGATTTATTTATTAAGACGGACACTAATCCCGGCGTGTAAAATCGGCTGGGCGTCAGTGTCAGGGCCGCAGCACTATAAATCAATTACATTTTTAATTTATCATTTCACCATCTGGTTGTTGTTTTCGCGCTCGCCGTGCGGCCACTGGCTGCCAGTTGGCGCAGGTATACGCGGCCAACTGGTCCCCTGCGTCATCGATCAATCGGCTTGCAGCAAAAATCAATCTTTTTCAGGCGATCCGCTTCAACGCTCTGCGCTGTGCATTGGCAAGTGTGTGTGTGGGTGTGTGTGTGTGTGTGTGCAAAGTTTTCTTATGTTTATGGCCTGAAGTCGGCACACTGTTGTTGTTTTTGTGTTGAACGCGAACTCTGACGCTTAAACAAATTTTTCTTTTGTTAGTATTTTGCAATTTAACGAGCACAACGCTTTGAGGCATAAAAAGGTAACAAGTAAACAGAAAGAAATCTTCGATTGCTGCGGCAAGTAATAAATTAAAATTAGCAACACAATTTCAGGTCTTTTGCAAATGTAAAATTTTCAACAATCAATGGAAAAGTTTTGACTTGAGAGCTTTTCTGCGGTACCCAATGATTTTCGCTGCATGGAAAAGTCTCTCATTGGTGCTTTCAAGTAATAGGTTTTAGAAAGAGTGTATGTGTGTGTCTATAAAAAATTCATTGTGACCTTTTCTGTGATTTCTCGTCAAAAAAACTCAAAACATGTATTTTTATAAAATAAATTTAAATTTCATAAATTTATTTAAAATTTATAAATTTATTGATTCTCGTACAGCCCAACACTGAACCCAGACCACTGTTGTTAAAATTGTTAATTATATATAGGACTTTGAGTTTTCGGTATTTACTTTATTTTTCTGTCATTATTTTCAACTGCTCAACTGGTAGAAAGATTTTTTGATATGTTTAACAAGAAATTACTTAAATAATTATAGGTTTATGAAAATAAACCTTTCAAGTGTTTTCCAGCTGCAAAATTTGTTGGTTGTAGTGAAATGTTCGCTATATGGAAATTCGTTATAAGCAGATCGAAACATACTAAAAGTGGAACAAAAAAGTTGTGTTCAGGAATTTAATTTGGAATAGGGAGAATTTCAGTGTAGGTATAGCAATCCGTTGTAGGGAAGTTTGACAATTCAGTTATGTAATAAATGGCGTAGTATCAAAGCACACAAAAGTGCTAAGAAACTGGACAAATTGCTTCACAGCTACTCAAAATTTCCTCTTAGAGCGTTAAACTCTATGACTCACACCCACTAATTTTTACTTTTATATATTTCTTTCGAACATACTTATGTCCTATTCCCAACCTTTCATGGTGCTCCGATACAAAACGATTGTTGTTCTAAACTTGGCTCTCGCTGCTCCCAGGTTGCCTCTAGGCGTGTCAAATGTTAGGCCAGCCCCCATTTAATTTTCCTTCTTAATATGTCTTTTGAACATAAATACCCGCTATCTTCAACTCCTCAGGGGGCTGCCATACAAAACTGGCCATTTTCTATGAAATTAGCTTCACACTTGAAAATGTAGTAATAACAGAAAACATCGTAGCTCAGAGACTACTAAACCAATTTAAATAGATCTTACAACATGGGACAACATTCTTCAGTGAAAAAAATACAAAATTAATAAAAGTTCGAAAAATCAACAGCAGAGGGCGCCTATTATATTCAATAAGTTGTATAGTTATCAACTTGCGGGTTCCTCTTAAGCAAAAACTAGGATATTTTAGTTTAGTCTGAGCAGAATATTCGGTTCATCACTTTAAATGTAATTTTAATTTCCCAAAGTTTTCTGCTTATACAGTCGTAACTGGATATAGTGAACTAATTATTGCAAAGCCTGTTCACTGTATTGAGGTTGTTCACTATATCAAGGTCAACATTTTTGCTCAAAAACTCCTTTTATTTGCTCAAAATACACTTTTTGTTTTTTGGTTGAAAATTTGTTTCTATATTTAGAGGCTCCATATCAAAATTTGGGTGTTCACTATATCGAGGTGTTCACTATATCGGGTGTTCACTATACCCAGACACGACTGTGATATGAAAACTCAGAAAAATTAAATTAAAAAAGTTTAACGTTTTCTATATTATTTAATTTATTGCAAATATTTTTCTTAATTATTAAACTAATCTAAAAATTCAGAAAAATTAAATTTTAAAAAATGTTAAATATATTACAGTGGTATCTGGATATAGTGAACCAATTATTGCAAAGCCAGTTCACTGTATTGAGGTTGTTCACTATATCAAGGTCAACATTTTTGTTCAAAAACGTTTTATTTGCTCAAAATACACTTTTTGTTTTTTGGTTGAAAATTCGTTTCTATATTTAGATGCTCGATGTCAAAATTTGGGTGTTCACTATATAGGGGGTTCACTATACGACACGACTGTATTTAAATATATATTAAAATTAAATAAAGTTCACTTTATTATTTAAATTATTGCAAATATTTTATTTCCATATTTATAAAATAGTATATATTACAACATTTGCCGTTGTCAATAAAAAAATTTTCCACAAATGTTACCTAAACCTTCTATAATTTTGGTTTTAATTTTTTTTCGATATCCGTAAAAATACCAAAAATATTAGCAGCGCTTCAGTAGTCTACGCCTATGTAAATAATTCAATTTATGTATATCTATGTGTGTGTGTGTGTGTGCAGCACTTATATGGCGTTCAAACTGACGACTTAAACGTGTTTAATGTACTTAAACAAGTTAAATGAACAAAACCAGTTCGAAAACCTGTTTATTCACATGCAATTGTTGTTGGAAATAAAACGTGTTAAACCATTTAACATGTTTTGAAACGAGTTTAACGCAGGGTTGCATCCGAAAGCTTTCTATGAAAAAGCTTTTTTGTCAACTGAACACAGCGCGCACACTAAACACACACCAGAAAAAACATCCCTACAAATTCAGCTGTCATTTCAACAAAACAAACCAAACATAAATTGAAAATTTGTAAATTTTGAAATGAATAAAAATAATCGTTTTTCTCGCACTGCTTTCATTCCATTCATCGCCTTTGTATGGCGTATAAATACAAGGCGTCTAATATTTGGACGAAGTTGAGTATGTTGCCGTGGTTTGTGAAATATGCGCCAATATTTCGCTCAAATCATGCTCTCAGCATCACATCAGTTCACAAAAATATTTATTTGTTGTTTGTAAACAAATGGCTGTCAAATTGAACTTCACTGAGCAGTCTGGACGGTTGTGTTCAACAAAAAGCTCTTTTCACTTAAACTAGTTTAAATGAGTCAGTTTGAACGCCATATTACATGCCTCCATCGCGCTTCAACGCTGTTGAAAATGACAAAAGCCGCGACAAAGAGCGTAACACGCTGAAATTTTAATTGTGTATTAGGGAATTTTGTTCGTTATTTACGGCATTTTTAATTCCATTCATTAGTCGAATTAGTCAGAAAAGTAAAGCAATTAAATTTGTGCTAAGAAAATGCCGAGTAATGCCAACGTTTAGGTGGTGCGAAGAAGTAGGGCGGAGCTTGACGTGGGGCTGCGTTATTAGGAAAACGACAGATACACGGATAGACGAACGGACAGTTGGTCATGCGGACATGATTGACAATTTGATTGCAAATTATATATAATTGGCATAGGGGACGCGTTTGCTTTTGAGTCTTGAAAGCTAAAGTCTTGAAAATTAAATATAGGCAACTAATTCAGTGCAGGATAGATAAATAAAATTTTTTTTAATTATAAAAAAGGAAAAATAAATTATATCAACACTAATTTGTGATGGAGTGCCCAGACCTTTCAATCAGCCAGCAGCACAAACCGTCGTTGCTGCTATGAAGCGTCGAACTTCTGGCTGGCTGCTGTCCAATAGCCATTGGCGTTAATGCTGTGCCAGCGTGTTGGCAATGATCTTGTAGCTTTCAACGCCATTACTTACACACCCACATACACATACATTAGAGCACACATATTTACATATCGTCATTAACTTTTGCCCATGCGAACGTAATCAATGTGCCGCATCCATCGGCGCCGGCAGCACTTTCAGTTACCTCTGGGCAGTGCCATTTAACCTTTGGCAGCCAAACTTGATGTGCTTTCGTTCGTGCTATTCATTTCACTGACCAAATTTGCTTCACGGCAACATATCGCTTCAAACAATCTTAGTGGCCATTTGTACTCACATTCAATCGACAATACGTGCAACACATACACACATACATATATACTGTATGTCTATAACATTGTGTGAGTGTATGCTGTACGTGCGTATTTGTTTCATATAAGTAGACACGATATAGCAATTTCTAACTGCGTGTGTGTGTGTGTGTGCCTGTCAAACTTCTGCCTCACACACGCTCGCTCGCACAAACTCTCATAGGAGATTGTTACAATTTTATATGTATGCAAGTCGCATGTAACAGTCGGCTGTTGTAACAGTTCGAACAGCAGTTGCCGGTGTTTGGCAAAGTTGGAATCGATTAGGCGCCATTCATTAAAAATGTGCTTAAAAATATTTCGGCAGCACCAAAGTTTGCTAATTCCGCTATGTTTGCTCTATGTGTCTGTGTATGTGTGTGTGACTAACATACTTACAGGTCGGTTAAGCGTCGAAACCTGCGCCTCTTATAAAGTTCCAGCTGTTGTTTACATTTAATGGTCTACTCCGAAAATTACAACACGGTCATAACAACAACAAGAACGAACAATGTACAGTTGGTATGCGGCAAGTGGGGAGAAGACAACCAAAGATGTAGCAACCTTTTGGCGCCAATAAGCGTTGCCATTACCGGGGTTCGAGTTCATGTATGTATTTTGAGGCTCTTTTCAAATTTAATGGATTCGGTCATTTTGTTTAAAAATGTGTGTAGTAACGAGAATGTCGGTAACACATTTAATGCAAATGTAGAATTTTTGCTTTAGCATTTTCACATCAGAGTTCTCAAGGAACGCATTTGATGTGCTGTAAAAATTATAAATATTTGTAATTAAGAGTGGAAAACTGTTTTTTGCTCAAAACCATTTTGGAACTACTGAGATAGTCAAGTTTTCAATGTCCCTCAAAACAATTATTCAGATCTGATGACCTACGCAAAATATTTATTCGAATTATAAGTCGCCGGATGAAAGGATGCTTTGAGAATTTGTGAGTATGCAGCATAATTTTCTAGCCCCAACCTTCATTGTATGGAAACATTTCAACCAAGAATATTTTGGTTTTCGAAATTAAAATCCGTCCTGAAAGAATTAAGAGATTGAATACATACCGGAGACCTAAAGTCAAAAATTGTTTTTAAGTAAACATTAATATTCGTTAAATCCTCATTCGATTTGCTTTCCATGGAAACCATGGAAACATTTGAACCAAGAATATTTTGGTTTTCGAAATTAAAATCCGTCCTGAAAGAATTAAGAGATTGAATGACATATCGGAGACCTCAAGTCAAAAATTGTTTTTAAGTAAACATTAATATGCGTTAAATCCTCATTCGATTTCGTTTCCATGGAAACCATGGAAACATTTCTACCAAGAATATTTTGGTTTTCGAAATTAAACTCCGTCCTGAACGAGTTAAAAGATTGAATGATATATCGGAGACCTAAAGTCAAAAATGGTTTTTAGGTATGAATGAAAAAAAAATTAATGATATTTCGGAGACCTAAGGTCAAATATTTATTTTAGGTAAACATTTGTACTCATTCGATCCTCGTTCGATCCCTTTTCGATCATTTTGGGAATGAATGAAAAAAGAATTAATGATATTTCGAGACCTAAGGTCAAATATTTATTTTAGGTAAACATTTGTACTCATAGGTAAACATTAGGTAAACATTTGTACTTAACCCTTTCGCTAATTAGTTGCCATATGGCAACATGCCACTTCGTGGACGTCTGCATCCTCTATGGTTGCAAGAATACATTTTTTTTGTTGGTATTTAGAATAGTTTGAAGTTTTAGGAAAAATACGAAATTAATAGACTGAATATTTAAGTTTAAAGAGGAGAAGTATTCACGTTTTTTTAATGGTATATCTGACATAGTAAAGGAAGAAGAAGCAGACAAAATTAGAGAACTTTTTAATTTGACGTTTTCTTTCAATTTAGATACTTTTTTTTTAATTTTGGCTGAAGTAAATGAAGAATTATTCAAATTTTCGTTATGCGTAAAAAGTTTTATGTTTACGTAATTATTACAGCCACAACGATGTGGTTGCTCTCATAGAAAAACCCTCTAAAATACAGGGTCCGAGTATAAAAATAAAAAAATTTCTTATGGAATGTTGCTAATATAACCACATAGAAGCTTAAGACGTAAAATTTCAAATTTTAACTTTCCCCAGTAAAAATCTGTAGCGAAAGGGTTAACTCTTTCTATCCTTCTGGGATGCTAATGTCTCACAACATGTTCGTAAGTGCCAAAGCCTCTTAATTTCCATTATAAATATGAAAAATATATACATATACAATTCATATGTACATATATATAAATAACAAAAAAAGTCTAAACCGTAATTTATTGCAGTATCTGCAATGCACCGTTATCAACGTTGCGTGTTTTCTGTGTTATAATCAGTTGCCTGCAAAAATTTGTTCAAAGAATCCTGAGATTTTTTTATTTAAAATAATCAAACAAAAAACTTTTCTCCGCTGTTTTTTTTATATTTTTGTTTGTAGTGCGTTGCTTGAAGAACTGAATTTATTTATTAATTTATTAAAAGTTTTTTTTTTTAATTCAAAATACTACTAGATGAGATGAAAAAATCCACTAACAATTTAAGAAAATGTCCTTATTTAACTTCCATCAAATTTAAGCAATAGAAAAACACATCTATGGCACTTATGCGACTTATAATTTTGACGTTATTCCATATTAAAGATTCAAATTGTATGGGCGATGCCAAAAGATTTAGAAACCTTTCGCAAGAAATGAAACCCATTGTGTTAGAATTTTAAATCAATCGATCAAATAATTTTCTAGTCTAAGAAGGACAAACACACAGACATTTCAACAATTCATTTTTATGGACAGAGATGTTTTACTTTCATATGCTCTCCAAACAAACAACGCAATGTTCCTTTGATATTTGCACATTATGTTATGTTCAACTTTACATAAACTAAAAAATGTCAGATCAAAATAGTTAAAGAAATATGAGAGAGAATAAGAGTGGAATAAGAAGGAGTCTGTAGGAGAGATAGAAATATGAGGAGGGTCTGAAAAGTTTCCGACCTCAGCATGAAGATGGCAGCATTCGTCAACAAAGGAAAAGGAATCTGTTTGCGCTTCTTTTGAAAGGTACTCATCAAAGTTTTAGCCACGTTTGATGCGCAGTTGTTGTTTAATATTAATTTAGGTCAGTTGATGTGAGTGTTTTTGTGAAGATGGCTGGATGGAAGCTTAAAACAGTCAATATTTGTTTTTGAAAGATGAGCTGAACGCTGTGTACAGGCACTCTGAATCATCATTTACCATCGTAAAATTGTGGGCAGCTAAATTTAAACGTGCCCGTACCAACTTGGGAGACAGAGACTGCAGCCAGTGACGGTAACATCGCACAAGTTCACCAACCGTCGAATTGAAGTGAGAGAAATAGAAGAGGCCATGAATTATTAAAAATGAATAATGAATATTATTAAAAATGCATTGCCACCTAAAAGACCTATAATAATGCCTCCTTAATTTTTTACTGCATGACATTGCATATATGCAATGTTAACTTTTCATAGGTTTGGAAACTATTCTATTCAGTATTTTAGTCTTTCATTCATCCGTTGTGCCTTTTATGTTTAATCATTTAAACATAAATAATTTTGGTTATTGATGGCAATGGTGATGTGGCGATCACTTTCGCTTAGCTGTTTAGTGCGTTGGATTACGAGTGTACGGTAACGCCCGACCTAGGTTCGACTGCCCGTAGTAGCCAACACTAAAATGGAGATAGAACTGATTTTCCTTTCGGTGGTAACATTCTCCGCAGGATATGACAACATTCCGCAAAACTTCTTCCATAGATACGAGAACTCAACGAAATTTCATTTCTACCGTCAAAACTTAACAAGCAACAAAAATAATATATAAAAAATGTTTTTTCTTCAAGGAAATTAAAACATACAACGAAATGGTTAATGGATTCACAGTTTATTTATCAGTTTATTTATTTAGCCTCCACGAGCAATTTTTGCATAAATTCTAAAGCTCTGCTTTTCCAATTGGCATTTTACTATGAATATGTCCAAAGATTTTGTTGAGAAAACTGTCCGCACGTTGGGTATCACATTACACCAAAAACATGTTCGCATAAATATTTTAAACCCTCTGATTGGACAGATTAAAGAGATGAGAGCATCGCTGGGTGAATTGTGTAAACTTACAAGGAGACTTATGAAAAAAAAAATATATAAATATGAAGAAAAACTGTTTTGTATCGCTGTTAGGTTGGGAACTTTTCGAATAAGTCTCGTATGATCGAATATGGAAAATTTGATTGAAAATTTTTAAAGACAAGTTTTATGGTTCAAAATTGCTGCACATCGTATGGCAGATAAAATTGAACAGATTACTGGAAAGAAATTAAATACTTACAATGCTTTAAGTAGCCAGTTTTAGTAAGCCTTAATCTGCTCCTTCTGCTTTCTCCAATAGTTTAGTATCCATGGCGCATAACGACGACTGATAACACTGTGTCTATATTTCTGACTAATATTTGAGCATATTCAATGTTTAGATGTCTGAGTTATTATGTCAATGTTAGCATCTACGCACGCAAGAGGGTTTTTATGGGCATACAAACCCCTCCAAATATCTGTTTGCTACAAAAATTGTGAGCGAAAAATATGGTTTTAAATGCCTCAAAAGTTGTGTAGGAAACCTTCCCCAAAATTCCCTGTGAGCCACTGAATGTTAGTATTAAAGTACAAAAATCATTGTCAACATTTTTCGGGGTACTTTTAATTCTAAAGTTTAGGGTCATCTTTGTCATGTTTACGCATAAGTCAAAGCTTAAAGTTTAAAATGTTAACGTTTATACTCGCATCAGATTCTTATGGCGCAAACGACAATTGAAAATAGTCTGCCTCCAACTTTACGTTTTCTTGTCACAATTGTTTACTGAAGATAAGCAATTTTTTCTTTTGCTAAACTTAAATATTAACACAAAGTCATTTACTTATACTACAAATTAAACAAAATCAACCGCACTCAAACCCACTCGTACACACCCAGACAAACATACAGAAACGAGCAATGAAAATAAAAATAAAACAAAAACAACAAAGTCGAACAACAACATTTTATCTGGTAGCAAGAAATTCGTCTGTTGCTGCTGCTGTCAGTGCTGACCAACTACTACAACTACAACTACAAACTTTGCTTGGAAATCCGCAGCTTACTGAGCCCTACGTCCGGCATTAATTGCCGTGCATATTGCCTTACAACAACTGATTTTTGTGTTTCATCAAAAAAAAAACTTGCATTTTTGTTCTGCTTGTGTTGCATTTCAGTCAAGGCGCCTCGTTTGCCGCTTGCAACGCGCACAACGCACATGTGGCAACAAAGTTGTGAGCAGCGTGATGCCAGCAGCGCTTTGCATGGAAATGTCGTCGCTTTGAGGCGTTGAAAGTGTGCGCAGCATAGAAAGCAAACTAAGATTGGCAAAACTTTTGAACATCCGTTGTGGAATAACTAAGCGAAATACGTAGAAGGTAAGTGAGAATATTTCTATTATTATTTCAAATCAATTTGGATATTTTAAATGTTTTGTATGAATATTTAATATATTTTAAAAGTTTTTATTTAGCAATGAATCAATTTGTCTGACCACTTGCACTGCTATGGGAAACACAAAAGTCAAGGCTGTCATTTGGTGATGCTGCCCAATTTAAATAAGTGTTGAGTTTCGTAATTAATTTGAAGCCTTTTTGGCAGTTTTGCGCAAAACCATAAATCATAATTAGGCTACAATCGACGCACAACTTTGCATTGCAATGCGTCAAATTCGCATTTGTATTGCAACCGCTCATCAATCAACTGAACAATCGCCCATTACACAAGTGTATGGTTCATGTAACCGCACGCACACACACACACACACTTACACACAGGCACACAAATTTATGCGCGCGAAATTGTGTGTGCACGGTCGAAATGATTGTTGTGGCGTTTGCTGATCTAATCAAACTGAAATCAAATTTTCCGCCCACCGAATGTAAGTAGTTCAACTAATGAAGTTGGTTTTCGCAACAACAAAAATAACAAGAAGGAAAGTTTATACATATCTCTCTCACACATACACAACAATTTTGCCACTAATTACCCATGAGAAATTTGGACTATTGATGAACTTTTGATGAACTACGACGGTGTTTGGAAAACACTCCGACCATTCCAATATAAGAAATTTAAAATTTAAATTTAAATTAAATTTATTTTTATGATTCCATAGTCTCTTGTAAGTCCAAAGAGACCTTTGGAAATATTCATTCGATCAAACGCAGCACCCAACGTGTGAACAGTTTTCTCAACACGTTCTTTGGACACATTCATAGTCAGATGCCATTTGGGAATCCAGGAATCCAACTGTGACGGGGCCACAATACGTCTTTTAGGTCGGAGTGTATTTCTAATAATAATTCATAGCCTCTGCTATCTCTCTCACTTTAACTCGACAATTGTTCGACGGTTGGTGAACTTGAGCGATTTTACTGTCAAAGCTAGCAGTCTCTCAGTCTCCCAAACTGGAACGGCCACGTTTAAATTAAGCTGCCCACAACTTTACGGCGGTAAATGATGATGCAGCGTGCCTGTACACAGCGTTCAAGCTCATCTTTCAGAAACAAATATTGACTGTTTTAAGCTTCCATCCAGCCATCTTCACAAAAACACTCACATCAACTGACCTAAATTAATATTAAACAAGTTCTTGTCAAAAGTGGCTAAAACTTTGATGAGTACCTTTCAAAAGAGGCGCAAATAGATTCCTTTTCCTTTGTTGACGAATGCTGCCATCTTCATGTTGAGGTCGGAAACTTTTCAGATCAACCCTCATGTTGATGAACTATTGCTGAATGAAGAAAATATTTCATACATTTTTTCTGATAATGATTTTGTAATTTTTCTAACCAAGTTTTAAGTTTAACATATGAATGCATTTTTTCATCTTCTATGCACTTGTCCCACATTATCTAGAAGAAGGAAGAGTCACTTAGGCAACTTCTTCTTCCACAATCTGGTGGATCTAGCCCATCTAATGAGAGCTTAAGACTACTGAACTGTTGCTGAATGAATACATATTTGTTATATTTTTTCACTTATGATTTTGTATTCTTTTAAAGCAATTATTCAATACATTATTGATTTTTGGTTTACCAAATTTAAGCGTTTTAAATATGAAATTCCATGAGAAGTGAGTCCTACACTCTTTGTACCAAAATTTATTTAATCTATAAATATCACATTCTTCCGATTTAGACGTATATAATAATAATTGTATACTTAATAATAATAATGTAATAATAAAAATTGTATACTTAATTGTTAGGGGACTATGTTTTTTAAATATCCAAATATTTCGAAATTTAAATATTTCTTAATTTTCTTTAACCACAGTGATTAAATTATTTAAGATTAAAATTAAAGCGTGAATATTTCTTAATATTCATTAGACACAATTAATTAAATTTTTGTAAATTAAAATTGAAGTCTTTTAATTATTTAAGAATTAAAATTACAATAAATACTATGTAGACATAGTATTAAAAAAAAGTGTTTACTTTCTTTTTCTAAACTTAAATTAATTTCAGTTTTTTATTTCAAAACATTATTAAGTTTAAACTTAAAACTAGTCTAAAGACCAAAACAGATTTTATTCCTGGAACCACAGAGCTGACGTCTGTAAAATTGCATGTTGCCAGATGGCAACAAAATAGCGATACAAATAAGTCTTGCAGTAATTAATCTCACCATTAAGCCATATAAATACGTTCCTACACAAACACACACACACACACACACACATGTCTAAACTCATGTTTAGTCTGCACAACAAGCAAACAAATTAGCAAATTGTTAAAACACCAACAACGAATGTCCATTCGCCGACGGCACTTCATTTGAAATAATAACCTAGTCGGGTCAGAAACGAAGCAGAAACGGAAATAACAAATGATGCTAGTGAATAATATAAAGAGCGTATGTATGTATCATACCATTCGCACACACACACACTGAACACAGAGAAACTCAAGCGCCAGCCTACTGACGCAACCTAACCTCAATAAAATGCAAATAGAATTCAGCATAGCCGACGGCGCTACACATCCGCTTCGCATTCGCACTAATATGTAAATAGTTAACTGCGGACACAATTGTGGGTGTGTGAGTGTGCTTGCGTGCGTGTGTGTATGTGTGTGTGTGTGGGCATACATATTGCGGTAATTATATGCAAACAAGCCGCAATGCGGGACGCAGAGCAACGTGCGCGCTTGGCCAGTGTTGATATTTTTCTCCGGTGCCCTTTTTATTACAACACAAAAGCATTGTTGTTGTGGTCGCTGTTGTGTAGTCATTACCGACAGCATAACGACAATGCCGCGCGTCGCGCCAAAGTGAATAGACAGCAAAAAAAGGGACCAGCCAACGGCCGACATGACTGATTGATATTGGAGCCGAGCGCATAATTTCTTCCTTCCGTCCTTTCGTCTCATGCCTTCGCATGTCTATCTGTCTGCCGGCCTGCTCGTTTGCCTAATGTCCCCGGCGTATTGGGCGGCCTACCGTTCGGCGTGGGTGGACTACTCGAGCTGCAATAAATTGCGCACCGCTCGTCATTTGCGTTGGCACCGTTGTCGTGGTTGGCGCTGCGTTGCCGTCAACTTTGGCGCGCACTCAAGTCGAAACGTCAGCACATTCATTACTGCTCATAGTTCGTAAAGGACATTTCATACGTGCGCGCATTGTTGCCTTTTTCTTGCCTTTGTTGCGTCTTCTCGATGGAAAGTTTTTCGTTTTGGTGCGTTGGTGTGTGCGATTCGAGTACTGAACCTGTTTAACGTTGTATGGCCATTTTTTGCATGTTCACCAATTTTTGATTATTGCGCTTTAATTTATGGAATTGTACAAGGAAATTTCTTAAATG